>OX453307.1:9935408-12335408 GCA_949710035.1 Crambus lathoniellus
CAGGGGGGCTACCGCGTAACTTTATGGGTATGAACTTCATACGTTTTTCCGAACTTTAAGTCAATTTTATAAAGAAAATAGCCGCTATCAGTTCCTTGTTTTGTGACGTCGGGTATAACGATAACTAGCTAGCAACGTTCAACAGAACAAAGCAGCAAAAAACTATCAGAATAAGGAATTCAAATGACAGTTGAAGCCCATACCCATATCCAGATTTCTTAGCCGGTAGCCCCCCTGCCCCCGTACCGGCAAAAAAATATGGGTATGGACATGGGCTTCACTTGACATTTGGAGCCCATATTTTGTCCATAAATGGACATAATATTTTTTTGCCGGTAGCCTCCTAGGAACCGTAGTCCTTGCTCATTGTTTAAGGATAAAGGTGACAAACAACAGGAATCAGAACAGGAACAAAAATGCTACAAAAACGTGATAACCATCGAGTCGCCAATATAATATAACATTTTTGCCATCCAATTTAAAAAAATCGGTTCGGTATCCACGTTGTTGGCATCTGTTGTAAGCATGAAATCCAGGCTTTTACATTTGACAACAGTAACTGCCGGTATTGGTGTGCTTCCTATACGTATAACTTCAGGAGTTGTGTTTCCACTGAAAGGGCATTTCATCAGAAATGCCCGTCTTCGAGTCGGCAGGAGCAAAACAAAATAGGTATCTATTGTGTTTTGCTCCTGCTGACTCGTAGAGACGTAGGTACTTTTACAGTTACCTACTTTGTCCAAGTATTTAGTTGGTCTTGTAGCTGTTTGCGCAGTATCGGCAGCAAATCCATGGCAAGGCGCTGGAATATCTTTGGTGAGATGATCTATTCCAAGTCGGGGACCGTTCTGCGGAACAATTTATGTTATTGCTGTCGGAGGACCGCTTTGGTAATAACCAAAGCGGTCCTCCGACAGCAATAACTTATTGCATAATGGTCAGATGACATAGGTACATGTTAGGTCAGAGCCATCTATCGAGTTAATAAATAACTTTTTTATTCATTAATTTGCTGTCAGAAAATCTCTCATTGTCTTCAGTATTTTTTCTTCTTTCGTATTTTTAGAACTACTTCATTCATTCCTTGTTCTGTTTTTTTTCTTCAGTAAAGTTTTCGTTGACTTGTTAACCCATGGAGCTAGACTTAATACTGAGGTAACGTATGTAGTCTAGCTCCATGTGTTAACCTAACCCAACTCATTAAAATGCGCGGGTGGTTAATGTAGACATTTTAATGCTCGCTCATGTTTACGCGGGAATAGCAATCTGAATCGTACTTTGTTTATTAAATAGGTAATCATTTTTATGATTCATTAAACACTTAGTATTTAAATAATAAATAATATAGGAAAAACTTGAATTCAGTGTATTCAATTAAACAACTCTCACAGCTCACTGCCATCTAGCGACCAATAGCTGTAGTCTGTACGACACGGGCTTCGGCCTTCGTCTTTTTAAGCTTTTCCGAATAAAAATTAGCATACTTATATGCTAGGTTTTTCAGACCAAAATAGAGAGAAAGACGCTGACCTACTGAATTAAGTAATATCTAGATCCATTCAGCTGTTTCGCTGTGATTGAGTAGGTAACAAACATCCAAACTTTCGCATTTTTAATATTGAGTAGTAGGTACAGTGCCACAACCTTTTCTGTGCCGGTGACAGCGGCGCTCATGGAAGTATTACATGGCGCTACGTACGTTTTTATTTTTATTGTAGTAATTTAACCGGCCCTGACTTCTAAGAACTTCAGCCGCCAGCAGCGCTATGGTTGGACATCAACTTGACAGCAAAATGACATTAAAAAAAAATCACGTTAGTTTCACATTTTGGCCACCGGCACAGCAAAGTTTGTGGCACTGTAAGTACGAGGATTACCATGAAGTTTTGTTGGACATCCCTATTATTATCTATGCTTACGACCATCACTATGGCGTGGTTACTCTACTTGTCTTTGTCTGTGAAAACAACTGAAAAATATTGTAAGAAAAATGTACCTACTGAAATAAACGTGAATAATATATGGAACCAGTCGTTGTTTATTTAATCGCGTCCTTCGCAATAATGGAATGCCAATAGCACGCTTCCACTGCGCCAGCCAGCAAAAAAAGTTGATATCCGAACATGATGGCGCAAGAATATCCTAAGCTGAATGAAAAATGTAGTTTTGGCCACTGGAAGTTCAGAGTAAAGTTAATCCTAGAAGAAAAAGGGTTGGCACACGTATTGGTGAATAGTGACGAAACCAAACTAGATAAAAAAAGTGACGCCAAAGCAAGGTCAGTAATAGTACACAGTATTGAGGATAAATACATTGAAATCGTAAAAGAATGTAATACTGCGGCGCACATGATCAGCAAATTAGAAGATATTTTCGAGAGAAAAAGCATATTCAATAAACTCAGATTGAAACGTCAATTATTATTACTGAAATGTAGTTCATCAGAAAAACTGCAAGATTATTTTATCAAGTTTGACTCTCTGACAAGTGAGCTAGAAGCTATTGGAAGCAAAATAGAAGAAATAGATAAAGTTTGTTACTTGTTGTCATCGATGCCGCCTCAGTATGATGGTGTAATAACCTCCATAGAGACAATGAGTACTGAGAAGTCAATCAATATTGAATTTGTGAAGGCAAGACTGTTAGATGCTGAAATAAAAGGAAGAAAGTCAAGAACTATTTATGAAGAAGAAGAAGACCATAATCAGCAGAATGAACCAAGACAAGAAGATAGACAAGATGATAGACAAAAAGATAGACAAGAAGATAAACAAGAAAGAGAACTTGAAGAAAACATAGAGGAAGAGCAAGAAGGAAGAACTAAAAGGATAACAAAGAAACCTAAACATTTAGAAGAATACGAGTTATATACTGCATATTGTCTATTCACTGAGTCGGAAGAAATACCACAGACATATGAAGAAGCAATCAAGGATAATGAATGGAAGAAAGCTATAAATAAAGAAATAGAGTCGTTGGAAAAATTAGAAACATGGGCAGTAACAGAAAATAAACACGGAATAAAAGCTATAGATACACGATGGATATTTACAATTAAAGATAATGGAATTAAGAAAGCGAGACTTGTAGCAAAAGGATTCCAGATACCATACAAATATACTGATACTAATTATGCTCCAGTAGCGAGAATGTCGACGGTGAGATCCTTTTTGGCACATTCAGTAGAATTAGAATTACCAATTCATCAATTAGACGTGCCAACAGCATTCTTAAATGGAATATTGGAAAGCGATGTATATATAAAAGTACCACAAGGAATAAATATAGAAGGAAATAAAATATTGAAACTCAAGAGAAGTTTATATGGATTAAAGGAAAGCCCAAAGTGTTGGAATATTCAATTTAATAAGATAATGTTAAAAATTGGATTGAAAAGATCAGGACATGATTTTTGTTTATATTATAATCAAGATATAAAACTACTAGTGTATGTTGACGATATATTACTTATAGGAAAAGCAGAAGAAATAAATAAAATAAAGAAAATACTATATGAAGAATTTAATACAAAAAATTTGGGTGAGATAAAAATATTTTTAGGTATGGAAATTGAGAAAATTGAAAATGGAATTAAAATACATCAGACTAAACAGATAGAGAAAATACTAGAAAAGTTCAAGATGAAAGATTGTAGAGAAGTATCAACTCCTATGGAAGCAGGTTTTAATGCAGATCAGAAAGAAGAAGTCATTGAAGTACCTTATAAAGAACTTATAGGATCGTTATTATTTGTATCATCAAATAGTAGACCAGATATCACATTTGCAGTGTCATACTTGAGTAGATTTTTGGATAAACCTACAGAAAGTATATGGAAAGCAGGAAAGAGAGTTCTACGCTATTTAAAAGGCACTAAAGATAAAGGACTAATATATAAAAGGTATGGCAACTCTAAGAATTTAAATACATTTACAGATGCAGACTGGGCGTCAGACAAGGTGGACAGGAAAAGTACCAGCGGTTGTGCAATGTTCTACTGTGGGAAGTTAATATCGTGGTATTCTAAGAAGCAAATGTCAGTAGCGTTGTCGACAGCTGAAGCCGAATACTTAGCTGGCGCACAAGCGGTTTGTGAAATTGTCAATTTAAAAGGTGTCTTGTCTGATCTTAGCTCAGTAGATATTTGTTGCAAACTATTTATAGATAATCAAAGTACTTTAAGACTAATTGAGAGTTATGAAAATAGTAAGAGAGCTAAACACATAGATATTAAAGCACATTATATTAAAGATATAATAGGAAAGAAAATTATTTCTTTGTCATATATAGAAAGCAAGAAAAATATAGCTGATATATTTACTAAAGCTTTGTCAAGTAACTGTCACTCATATTTAACATTTAAAATGAATGTTTTGTAAACTTAGATAAAGGTAGTAACAAAAGGAAACACATTATTTTATTTCTATAAACTTTATTTGAATAATTTAGATAAGTGTCACTTTGTTTGGTAGTGGTTAGTTGGTGTGTAGAGTTAAGAAGAACTATTTAAGTTATGATGTAGCGACAATTTCAATGTTTTGTTTTATTATAATTTAAGTTATGATGTAGCGACAATTTCAATGTTTTGTTTTATTGTGATAGGTTTGAGAGAGTTGAAATTGAAGGGGGGTGTTGGACATCCCTATTATTATCTATGCTTACGACCATCACTATGGCGTGGTTACTCTACTTGTCTTTGTCTGTGAAAACAACTGAAAAATATTGTAAGAAAAATGTACCTACTGAAATAAACGTGAATAATATATGGAACCAGTCGTTGTTTATTTAATCGCGTCCTTCGCAATAATGGAATGCCAATAAGTTTGACTTAATACTCTGATGCCGCGTACACACCGCGCCAACGAACTCCAACGAATGGGTTTCGATGCCCTTCGTTGGTCCTGTTTGGACGATTTGGCGAACGCCAACGAACGATCGTTGGCGTGTGCCGGCGATCCGGAGCGTGGCGGTAACATCAAAGGAATTGAGCCATTAGATCGAACTCGGTGTGGACGGTGGCCGAAGGCCAACGAACGAACGCTCAGTTGAAGCATAGTTTCTACCAAGTGTTGCCAGCGAGGTCTTGTCAAAAGATATCTGAAATGTACAAAAAAGTAACATTTTCTTTATATATTTTTTTATTAAAGTCAGGAATCTTTTATAAGTTATTTTTATTTTTTTACAAAATCAACTTTTACAAAATTGCATACAAAACAAAATCAAAACTAGAGTGAGTGAGTGAGTGTATGGAAATAGGAATTAGGAATCATAGATATAGTATTTAGGAATGGATGGAGGGATGAAACTTTCTCACCACCAGCAACCGATAAGATACGAACGAATCCCATTGACCGGACGAGTAAGTGTATAATAATAACAACGGACGGATGACTTCATGCATTGGTGTGAAAAAGAGATGTTAGATTGAGGAGTTGTCCTACAAATTTTTTGGGAGTTGCACACTCTGTTTCATGAACATTCTGAAAAATCACCTAAAGCGATTATCACACTGTTGCGGTTTCCATTCCGGTGGACGGAGATGCGGCGTGAGTTTGTTATACACTGCGGATTTTTTATGCGCATCAAGATTCTACAGCCATAATTAAGAAGCGCACTACCACAAACCGGAACGGTGTGCGGTGCAGTGTGAGGAACCGCCTAAATGTAACTTAAACTAGAAGTAACCACGGAGCTAAAAATCACCTAAAAGGAATCAAAAGTAAACTGGCAACACTGGAGCCGGAATCAAGTGCCAACGATCGTTTGCTCAACATTTGTTGTTTGTGCTTTGTCCTTCGATAGCCAACGAGCGTGCGGTCGCCAACGCTGAATATCCTTCGTTGGCGTTCGTTGGCGCGGTGTGTACGCGGCATGAGGTAACATTATGTCGAGCTTCGTGAGGATTACCAAGACCCCACAGACTATCAGTCCGCCTAAACGTAGTGATTACATGCTCTTTGAGTCCGCCTGGAGGCAGCGGCCTGTAAGTTCAGTGCAGTCGGCCACACACTCGCAGTTCTGTTTTACATACAAAACCGATTCGATCTAGGACTGTAGGCAGCCTGCCGGCGGACTGATAGTCTGTGGGCCCCTTAGCTGGGCTTATGGAGTGTAGAAGGGAAGGAGGAACGTCGAAAAAGTGACCAGCTATGACAGCTAAATAACAGGTACTGTGATGGGTTATTTATGCTGTGCTTTGTTCTCTACGCTGTGGTCTTATGACCGTGAACGTTACTTAGCAACGGTTTGATCTTTGTTTGTACGTAATTTCTTTAATTGTTTGGTGTTCTTTATAAATAATATAATATATTAAGCCCAGCCTGCCTTATTATTATTCATCATATTGTGGCGACCGTGATTTGGCAAAAATAATAATGATTTCGCTGAGGCGGAAAAGAACCCAGCTAAGAAGGGAATTCACTACACAGGCTAACGAAATCGAACAGCTAGCAGGTGAACAAAGGTACGATGATTTTCATGACTTGTATGCGTTATTATCAGATACCGCTGACAAACTTTTCGAAATCGAAAATGCGGTACGGGATGAATGGTGTGCCGAGGAACAGTTTGATGAGCAGGCTTTTCAATCCGACCAAGACAAAGCAGTGGATTATCGTAAAAGATATAAGATGATACAAGGTCTCTTTAAGAAAATCTCGCCAATGAAGTGTCAAAGTGAGACGTCTTTGTTATCAGCCGACACGGTAAAGTCAAACGCAGATTCAGCCGTCGGCAACAAAACCAGACGATTACAATTACCGAAGCTAGAACTAATGAAGTTCGATGGCAACGTTAAAAACTGGCTGCTTTGGTGGGGCCAGTTCAGGAAAATACACGAGGGTGACCTAGATGACCTAGACAAGTTCCAATACTTACTCCAGTCAATGACTCCCGAATCAAATGCCCGTCAACTCATCGAGAGTTACCCGCCTAGTGGTGAAAATTATCAGAAAGCTCTAGATGCTTTGAAGGCACGATTTGCTCGAGAGGATATTTTAATTGAGACTTATGTAAGAGGAATCTTGAACTTAGTCTTATTGCAGAATAAGGGGAAAAACCACCCAATTAACGATCTTTATGACAACTTGCATAGTCATTTGCAGGCGCTAGAAACATTAGGCGTAGCCAACGACAAGTATGCTTCTATATTGTATCCTATGATAGAGTCTGCATTACCAGAAGATGTTTTACGGACATGGAACAGAATTCGTTATAACAATGAGAATAAAGGTGATGACTTGACTAAATTAATGAAATTCTTGAAAGATGAAGTAGAATCCGAAGAGAGAATATTGTTAGCAAAATCTGGATTTCCGCAGTCGACTTCAAGAGCCCCTACAGCTTGTTTCGTAACAGAAAGTAAAACAGGAAAGGATAATGACAAGTCTAGGAAGGGAGAAGCTGTCAGAAACACGGCATGCATTTGGTGCGAAAAGGATACACATGCAAGTTCAGAATGTCATAAGGCAGCTAAAATGACACTCTTAGAAAGAAAAGAATTTATAAAGAACAAGAGAGGTTGTCTAATATGCCTAAAAATTGGGCACAGTAGTAAAAAATGTAGAAGTTTTCCGAAATGTTTAGTTTGTAAGAAACGACATGTCACACTGATGTGCTATGAACTAGATAAGGAGTCCGTAGATGAGAACCAGGAAAACAAAGACGATACCAAGTTAGGTAACATGTTGTGCCATATTAAAACTACCACTATTTTACAGACCTTGTCAGTCAGAATTGTTAATGGTACCAACCAGGCAACTGTCAGAGTTTTATTAGATAGCGGAGCGCAACGATCTTATGTCACTAAAGATTTAGCAACAAAACTACAACTCAAACCTTTTAGTAAGGAATGTATTACTCATTGTTTATTTGGTGGTTTCGAGACAAAAACAAAAGAATGCAATATTTATAATGTATGTGTCAGTAACAGTACTAATAATTTTAAATTTAATTTGAATGTTTTAGAACAGGACAGTATTTGTGGATTGTTACCTAAGATAAAATCTGAATACTTAGTTCATAAGTTACGTGACAAAAACATTACTTTGACTGAAACTGTTGATACTCCCGACGAGGTCTCCATACTATTAGGCGCTGACTATTCTGGTACTATATTGACTGGTGACGTGATTCAAGTTGATAACTCTTTGACAGCTATTAAGACAAAACTTGGATGGACTATTCAGGGACCGATGACAGGTGTTTTCAATACGGTGGTTAATAATCACAGTGTACTGGCTCTTCATTCATTCTGTAAATTTGATTTGGCAGATTTATGGAGTCTTGAAGTTTTAGGAATAAAAGATCCAGCAGAAATGGTCTCGAAGCAGGCCAGAGCTACAGAAACACTCGAGAAGTTTAATAACTCGCTGCGTATCAATGAAGAAAGCAGGTATGAAGTACGGTTGCCTTGGCGTGATGGTATGCCACTTCCTGTTTGTAATGTCGAAGTAGCTAGAAAACGGTTAGTATCTACAAGTTCCCGTCTAGTATCCTTAGGTAAACTCGAGGACTACGATGGTGTGTTTAAGGAATGGTTAAATCTCGACTTTATTGAGCTTTCTCCGGTACAAAATGTTACTTTGGGGTTTTTCCTTCCGCACCATGCAGTAATTAAGGAGTCCAGTCAGACTACTAAGATTAGGCCGGTATTCGACGCATCAGCTAAAGACATTAACGGTGTTACACTCAATTCATGCCTAGAAAAAGGGGCAAACTTAATTGAACTTATTCCAGAGTTATTAATTAGTTTTAGAAAATATGCCATAGGCATCACTGCCGATATTGCCAAAGCCTTCTTGCAAATAGCTGTTTCGCCAGAAGATCGTGAATATTTAAAGTTCCTTTGGTGGACAGATATCAATGATCACAGCAAAGGAGTAACCATATACAGGCACAGGCGAGTAGTTTTTGGCGTAACGTCAAGTCCGTTTCATCTTGCAGCAACTATCTCACACCATCTAAGCAATTGCCCACCTGACTTAAAGGACACCGCCATGAAACTAAAAAGGTCTTTTTACGTAGATAATTGTGTTACAAGTTTAAGCACGGAAGAAGATATGACTAAGTTTATTAAAGAGGCAATAGAAGTCATGAAAATGGGTAAGTTTGATTTGAGATGTTGGGTTACGGGGCCTATCAGAGTGGATCAGGCCGTAGAAACCATTTCGGTATTAGGAATATTATGGAACACAATTTCTGATGATCTTTGCAGCAATGTTTCATTTTTATCCAGCATAGATGTGAAGTGTACTAAAAGGAATTTGTTATCCATCACTCATAGATTTTTTGACCCGATTGGTTTGTATTCCCCTCTTACCATTATCCCTAAGCTAATATTACAGAAATCTTGGTCAAGAAACTTAAAATGGGATGACGAACTACCATTAGACTTGCGTAAAGAGTTTCAAAACTGGTCAAAAAATTTACACCTTCTTCCGACAATTAAAATATCAAGGAGGTTAACCAAATTTGAAATAGAATCTTCACACAGTAGTTTACATGTTTTCACTGATGCCAGTCAGTATGCTTATGCAACCTGTATATTTTTACGGACCGAGTTCAAGGGTGAGGTTGATGTAAGTCTTGTCATGGCCAAATCGCGGGTAGCACCTGTCAAGAAACTAACTATTCCACGGCTCGAGCTCATTGGAGCGACAATGGCAGTTAGACTTGCTAAGACTGTTATTGAATCGTTAGGCTTACCAAGATGTGAAATCTATTATTGGACAGACTCCAGTGTCGTACTTAGTTGGATAAAAGGTGAAGGTGAATGGAACGTGTTCGTCGCAAATAGGGTGAGAGAAATAAGAAGTTCGACTGCGCCAGAAGGATGGAGACACGTGCCTGGAAACCTGAATCCCGCTGACATACCATCTAGAGGTATTGATGTAAAAGGTTTGATCAAATGTCAGTGGTGGAAAGGCCCATCTTGGTTGGCACTTAATACGGATAGTTGGCCTAGTACAACTTTTACGGAAGATTCAATGGAAGTCAACCAAGAAAGAAAGAAGTCTATATTGATATCGAATGTGTGTGAGGATAATGATGTTTTATCCAAGATAGCGTCATATTTCTCGTCGTATGTTAAAACGGTAAGAATGGTGGCATGGATTTTAAGGATGAGGTTTAAACCTAGCAGTAGAAATACAGAATTATCGTATCGTGAATTGGAACGTGCTGAGCAACGATTGTTCAAGTTGATACAAGCTTCACAATCGCAACCGAAGCTGAATAGTCTGAGGACTTTTGTGGATGAGTCAGGGTTGCTTCGATTACAGACAAAGTTGGGTCTTAGCAACGAGAAATATGACTTTAAACACCCAATTATTTTGCCCTCAGAGCACATTATTGTAAAAAGGTTAGTCCAGGAGCGGCATAAAGTATTGCATCACGCGGGCACTCTAACGTTGATGACAAATTTAAGGGAGCGCTTTTGGATTACTGGCGTTAGAAAACTTGTAAAAAAGGTAGTTCGCGAATGTGTTGTTTGTAGACGCTATAAAGCGAAGTCTTGCACAACTCCTCCAGCTTCTCTCCCAAAGGGTCGTGTCGAAGGCTCTGTTCCTTTCGAGGTGTCCGGAGTGGATTTAACAGGTCCATTGGTACTAAGATCAGGTAAGAAATGTTGGATTGTTCTTTTTACCTGTGCGACGTATCGCGCCGTACATCTTGAGGTGGTTGAGTCACTTTCAACTGATGATTTCATTATGGCTTTACGTCGTTTCATCGCTCGCAGAGGCAGAATTAAAGTGATCTACAGCGATAACGGCACAAACTTTAGAGGATTAAGCAACCAACTTAAGGAGCTTAACTGGAGCGAAATTCTGTGTTTTTCGTCACTGACAAAACTTTCGTGGAATTTCATACCTCCCGGTTCTCCGTGGTGGGGAGGGTTCTATGAGAGACTGATCGGGTTTCTCAAGCAAATTTTGAGGAGAATGTTGGGTAAGGCATCTGTGACTCTCATTGAGTTACAGACTGTCCTTTGTGATTGCGAATCTGTAATCAATAGTAGGCCCTTGACATACGTGTCTACAGACGCGGACGAACTGAGACCATTAACTCCGGCCTCGTTCATCCAGCCTCTGGCTGAGGCTTCAGTGCCGGAACTGGAGAAAATAAATAGTGATTCGTTGAATGTTCGGATCCGGTACATGCAAAAGTTGAGAGACGACTTTAAAGAACGTTTTCGTGCCGAATATTTGAGCCAACTAGTGCAGCGATCTGGTCGAGCGAATGGTCACTCTGATCTTCGTGTAGGGGATATTATCCTTATCGGTTCCGACGACAAAAGGGTGAATTGGCCATTAGGTTTGGTTGTCGAGTTGTTTGAAGGGCCAGACAAGGTGAGTAGGGTGGCCAAGTTGCGGACGGCAACGGGCTTCAAAGTACGCCCTCTTCAGCGACTGTTCCCATTGGAAGTGTCCGAAGGGAGCCTGACTGACACCAACCCGACTTGTACGAAGACACGTTCAGGCCGACTTGTAAGATGTCCAGTGAGGCTAAATATTTAAATATTTTTAACTAAAGTTAGGTAGTAACAATAATAATAATTTATGACCTTCCGGTCCTTGTGGCCCGGATCTATGTGATGGGTTATTTATGCTGTGCTTTGTTCTCTACGCTGTGGTCTTATGACCGTGAACGTTACTTAGCAACGGTTTGATCTTTGTTTGTACGTAATTCTTTAATTGTTTGGTGTTCTTTATAAATAATATAATATATTAAGCCCAGCCTGCCTTATTATTATTCATCATAGGTACAAAATCCTCCGCAACAGGTGTTGGTGTAGATATGTCGCAGTAAGATAGTAGCCGTGTTATAGTTATATCCCTCCCTAGGGATATAATTATGTACCGTAAGATAGTAATGAATCGCTTTTTATAACTATCTTACTAGGAATATAATTATAATACTAGTGATATAGTTATATTACTATATTTGTTTGATGAGTGTAGGTAGTCCTGTAGAACACGTGATAAGTACTTAGGTTAGAAATTGTGAAACTTGCAAGCATAAACTACTGAACGGATTTAGATGAAACTTTATAAAAAATGCTTAATATCAGAATAAAACATAGGTTATATCCCAATATTCCCACGGGAACGGGTACCACGCGGGTAAAACTGCGCGAAACAGAGTTTCACATATCACTCGATCATGTAGGTGTATAACAATATTCAGTCTCTTATTATCAGACAACCTCAACCTCCCTGATTCTGTATAAGTAATGCATGAATCCAAGAACTTTTCTATTACTCCTTAAGATGACAAAGAAAGTATTTCAAACCTCTTATTGTTTTATCACCGATGATTTATTCATACAACAATAAGAATTGCGAGCGCCGAGCGCGGCAAAAGTAACTTTTTGTCCCCCAAATAAAATGAAGTTTCCCGAACTCTGTCTAGGCGAGGAACGATTGTTGAAATTCTGGGTAACACTGATTGATTGAAGAATAAGTTTGGATGTCAAAGTTTCAAGGAAAAAAATATATACATAGAGGTAGGTATATCATAGAATTTGGCGAATCAATAGCGGTTCACACTTAGGTACAAAATGTTATCTACTGAATATAACTACATAGATGGTAGGACCTATACACACGGAATTATATAGAATCGCGATTTATTTATTTCATTGACACAATATAAGAAAAAAAAAAAAAAAAAAAGAAGAACGACCTGTGTAAGTATCTCTAACATGATAAATGTTGAGCAAATCTAGTAAAAGGTAAATAAGGTAACATTAGTAAAAATAGAAGAAATAAGTAAAAGTATTAATAAATAAGTAAAAACAAAAAATCCTACTAATATTATAAATGTGAAAGTTTAGATGTTTGGATGTTTGGATGTTTGTTACTCAATCACGCAAAAACTGCTGAACGGATTTGGCTGAAATTTTAAATACAGATATTTTGAAGCCTGGAGAGGAACATAGGCTACTTTTTATCCCAGAAAAATATCACATTCCCGCGGGTTAACGTCGTGTAGTCCACGCGGGCGAAGCCGCGGGCGGAAAGCTAGTTGAAGAATAAGTTTGGATGTCAAAGTTTCAAGGAGAAAAATATATTGATATAGGTACATAGAGGTAGGTATATCATAGAATTTGGCGAATCAATAGCGGTTCACACTTAGGTACAAAATGTTATCTACTGAATATACATAGATGGTAGGACCTATACACACGGAATTATATAGAATCGCGATTTATTTATTTCATTGACACAATATAAGAAAAAAATAAATAAAAAAGAAGAACGACCTGTGTAAGTACCTATCTCTAACATGACAAATGTTGAGCAAATCTAGTAAAAGGTAAATAAGGTAACATTAGTAAAAATAGAAGAAATAAGTAAAAGTATTAATAAATAAGTAATAACAAAAAAAAACATAAGTAAATATCAACTACCTAACCATCAAAAATTTACAAGACTGCGTCTGAATACATGTCGGTTGGTTTCAAGTACATAAGTCTAGATTTAGGTACCTAAACCATTATGACTGATTTCAATTAAAAATCCGCGCGATTTTTCCGCGAAAAAATAACTTCCTACTACTTCCAGAAAACTTATCTTCATGATAAGTTTCATTCATAAAGTCATGAGGTTACTTATTATTCTAAGGGTTACTAGCTCGATTAGAAAGGCACTTACTAGTAATTAAATAAATTTAGGGATAAGTGCAGAGTTCCAACGAAGGAAAACTTAGAAGAAAACAAGAGAAGAAAAAAATTCGTGTTCTTTTTGTGTTACTTTCCGAGAACGAAGAGCCCTTTGCTAAAATATTAGTCTTGATTTAAATGAACATTTTATGTGTGGTTGATCAGTCACAGCACAACCTTTCTCTTTAACAATAGAAAGTTTTAAATAGAAGGTTTTAAATTTAACCGCCTCTGTGGTCTAGTGGCACACACCACCGGTAACAAACCCAGAGGTCCCGAGTTTGATTCCTGGTGGTGGTACATATTGTATACGGTTTGGTTGGGTTGGGCTTGTTCTAAGTCCGCCTGGGTAGCTACCACCATCTTATCTAAGTCTGACGCCATAACAACGACGTTATCATTGTTGTGTTCCGTCAGTTAGAGATAAGCTAGCCAGTTCCTCAGTAGTTGAGAATTCCGGGAGTAGTGCGCTTCCACCTTCAGCCCTATCATCTTTATACATCAGCCTGCCTAGCATGACCATCATTACATCACGCGATATGATATAGCACGTCATGCTGTCTTGCTCACCCCACATAAGTGTAAGCAAGATATAGGCTTTTATCATGCGTCAATAGTCGATAAAAGCCGCTCATGCTAGGCCGGCAGGTGTGATGAAGGCTAAGTGCTACCCCGTTGTGGACAAAAAGAATTGAAAAAGGGTTAAATATATAAACTACTAGCTTTCCGCCCGCGGCTTCGCCCGCGTGTTCTACACGACATTATCCTGATGGAATGTAATATTTTCCAGGATAAACTATGTCTCTCTCCCAATCTACCCCCGTACCAAAAATCACATTGATCCGTTACTCCGTTTGGACATGAAAGACGGACTATTACTTATTGATTTTCCCGTGGGAATATGATACTATCCTGTGGTAAAAAGTAAAAGTAGCCTATTATAATCCTTCCCAGGGTCTCAAATTCTTTACTTAAATACCAATTTCTCCTGCGCTTAAAGTGATTTTTCCATACAATGAGATTTCCCGCGGTAAAAAGTAAAATATATCCTTTCCAGGGCCTTAAACTGTCTCTATTCTAAATATCATCCTTCCCATGAACTCAAACTATCGCCTTAAATACCAATTCCATTCTACAGCTTTGCCCGAGCTAAAACTTATTTTACCATGGGAATGAGCCTTATTCCCGCGGTTACAATTTGCCTATGTCCTTCCTAGCATCAGGACATGGGTGTCCCGGTGCTCCTATCAGTAGGAGTAATTAGTAGAACACCCGGAAGCACTGTCTCAAACTATCTCTATTACAAATTTCATCATAATTGGTTCAGCCGGTTTGACGTGAGCATATACAATTTCGCATTTATAATAATAGTGGGGATAGTAGAAATAGGCATATGAATGGCCGGCCGCGACTACGTCCGCAAGTACCTACTACTCGTACATCGCAAAATTGTGTGTCAAAAAGTAGGTAGATAGACATTCTCTACGGTCTCATCAGTACCATCATCAATCTATTTTAATGTCCCCGCTGCTGGGGCACATGCCTTCATATTAAGGAGACTGGGCCATGACCTTCCACACGGGTCCATTGAAGTTATGGTGTACTAACCAATCCAAATGCAGCCAGAAACCCTAGCTTATCGTGTCTTCCGAAGCACGATATATATTTTTTAACAGCAATCCCATGATAGACCATTGCAAAAGTCACATAACCTCATCGATCGTAGACCGAGCACGCTACCCGTGGTTTAGGCATAAGAAGGTATATATACCTATTATACCTAGACAAACAGGAGCTACTATACTATCGTATGAACAATATTCGGACATTCTCTTCAACTACCAAAATGCAAAAAATCAAGTCAATATTTTGCAAAAAAATGTGTAATACTGTTTTTCTTGAGTTTATTCCAATGCATAAAGAATTTTTTGGTTTGCACGAAAATGAGCTGTCATGGGACTCATGCTTCATTATAAAAAAGTGAACAAAAAAAAATCTGTATCCCACGGGAACTGTACTTTTCCCGAGTAAAAAAAATCGTATGAAATATTCCCGGCCAGAGTTCAATTATCCCGATCTATTTAGCCGTTTAGTTGTGATTGAGCCATAAAAATCCAAACTCCGTATCTGTAATACCCCCCACCCACCCTATATAAACATTTGCCCCCCTTTCTACCCTATTAGGGTTTTTTTATTTTGCCTACGCAGATCATTTTTAATCATGACCTAGTATCCTTCACACCAATTTCCATACTCCCAAGTCCTGAAATGAGGAACTTTTCATTTAAGCCTTAATCCCCCTTTCTACCCTATTAAGGGTTTTTTTATAACTTCGCATACGCAGATTATTTTTAATCGTGACCAGTATCCGACATACCAATTTTCATACTTCTAAGTTTAGAAATGAGGAAGTTCCATATAAGCTTAATCCGCCCGTTTTACCCCATTATCAGGGAGTTTTTTTAACTTCGCTTACGGAGATAATTTTAATCGTGATCAGTATTCAACATACCAATTTTCATACTTCTAAGTTCAGAAATGAAGAAGTTCCATATAAACTTTATCTCCCCATTTTACCCTATTAAGGGGGAGTTTTTTTTACTTTGCTTACTCAGATTCGGTTCGGTCGTAACCAATATCCAACGTACCAATTTTCATGCTTCTAAATCCATAAATGAGGAAGTTCCATATAACCTTAACCCCCCCATTTTACCCCTTTTGGGGGGGAGTTTCCTAAAATCCGTTCTTAGTGGACGTCCCCTAGGCATAATCTACCTTCCTGCCAAATTACATCTTCGTTGGTCCAGTAGTTTTAGAGATTTCGTGATGAGTGAGTTATGTCCTCTCGATTTTATATATATAGATTAATTGACATAAAAGGTGTGAAACTTCTTTGAGTTGGCCACATCAATCTTGTATGATATACTTAGGCACTTGGTAAAATAAATATAGCTTTTAGCCCCCGCATCGCTTTGTTGTATTAAAGAAAAGGTGTCAGCGCCACGTGCGCCAGCTTATCCATCATCTGTACTGTACCTCAACAGGAAAATAACTGGAATAAACTTTTAACCTTTTATGTATGTAGATAATCTATCTATAGTATATATTTTATACTCAGTGATTGAGGATTCCGGGAGTAGTGTGCTTCCACCTTCAGCCTATGCCACCATATTATCACCAGGTGTGATGAAGGCTAAGTGCTAACCCGTTGTAGATAAAAGAAAAAAAAAATTACTATACTTATGTTTCCATAAGTATAGTAATTATACTCAAGTTTCCATGATACAGTTTCGTAATGAAATTAAAATGGGGCTTAGATAATTGGTGTGAATGTAAGAAGTTATTTATATATATTATTATTATATATATATTATATATTATATACTTATCATATTCTAAAAAGAAAAGATTCGATTTTAGATTTTGTTTTTTTTTTATTTGTAATGTATAATAGTAGATTGTACAACAAGTGCATAAAACGTACCATTTAACCCGAGACGTATATATCCACTCGAGCCGTAGGCGAGGGTTGATAGTTAAATCGAGGGTAAAATGGGTTTTATGTACGAATTATACACTCTGCTTTTCACTTCGAATGTGAGGAAATTATATAGCAATATTGCAAAAAAGAAAAAATTAAGACTTCGCCATATTGGCGGGAAGACTTTATTTTTATTTATTTTTATACGTGGCAGTGCAGCATAGTGACTTTAGCGTAGATCGTAGTCCATAATGCTTTTTAAATACTTATTTCTTAGAAAACTCATTAATTTTGCGTAGCTTTATTAATTTAGTATTAGATATATGTACAAAATTGAAGAAACAGAATGAAATAACAAGTTTATTTAACGAAGTTTAATTGCGTGTGTGACTGTTTACCTGACGACCTTTGGGTACTCTGTGCTTTGTCTTAGAGTCTGACTTAGACGAAGATTTTACTTTATGCACTAGCTAGAGCATGAAAAGCGATTTTATGCAGCCTATACCCAACATGAACACGAACTTTACGAGCATGAGAAGTGAAAATAAACTAATAAACTACTGGCCCGATTTTTTAAATGCTGTCACCATTAGAAAGCTACATTCTTCCCGAGTGTTAAAGGCTATATTTTATGTTCCTATATTATTCCCGATATTCCCACAGGCACGAGTACCACGCGCTTAAAACCGCGGGAAGCCACTAGTACTGTATATTTTAGATGGTTTTGATATAGCTTTGTTTACTTACTTCCGCTGTGTTGCCGAATTTCGCAATGCAAATTTGTAATTCGTCTTGTTTCACAGTTATTCAGAACACCAACAGCGTAATCAAAAGCAATTCTCAGTATACAAAGTAATTAATAAGTGTAACACTTTCCTACTGTTTCCAATGAACTTCAAATGTAATTATTATACTTTGAGCTCAGAAGAAAAGAAACAAACAATGTCTATTGAAATAATATCTTATACTAGCGGCCGACCGCGGTTTCACCCGCGTGGTTCTCGTTCCCGTGGGAATATCGGCTTAAAAAGTATCCTTTAAATATGTGTTATTCCAGCCTATAAACTATCTGTGTTGCAAATTTCATCCAGATTCGTTCAAAAGTTTTTGCGTGAAAGAGTAACAAACATTCATCCATACTCTTAAACTTTCGCATTTATAGTATACTAGCTGACCCGGCAAACGTTGTTTTGCCATATAAATTTTATTGGACACGAACTTCGTATCACCTGCCTGACACAATGTCACTTATTAAAAAAAAAGAAATCCTAAGCGGCAAAAATGTCAGTGATTACGTGATTACATACTCTTTGACATACCTTCTCTTTGGAAGCGGCTAAGAAATGACAGTTGTGTGAAGTATGACAGTTTAACGGTTTTCTATACAAAATTACCATTTTTATTTTATAATTTTCCTGGATAAAAAGTAGCCTATGTTACTCTCCAGCTCTCAAATTATCTCCATACCGAAAATCTCGTCGATCCGTTGCTCCGTTTTGACGTGAAAGACGGACAAACAAACAAACAAACAAACAAATAAACAAACAAAGAAACACACTTTCTCATTTATAATATTAGTATGGATTATAACTTTAGGTTAGTTTTAAAAGCGTTTTAATAGAAAACAAACCTACTAAAGAATCAAGCGGACTCTATGTTATATAAAAGAAATTATTACTACCTACTCAGGTTGATTTGAGCGATCACTTAAACCACTTGAGCCTTGAGATTGTGATCAAAACAGATATATCTCAAGTCTCCAATTACCTAGGATTCCACAAACATAGGTATAGCAAAGACACAGTTTTAAGGAATATCTTAATACTGTGGTAAAAATTCGAATACAATATTTTGTCAATACCTACTCGTACCTACAAAAGTAATATTTAACATTATTTCACCGCAATTAATTGGTACCGAAGGCAAAATATTCTAATGCCTTTGAAAGCGAAGTCTCGCAAAGGGTCGCAAAGAGGTAACCGCGAAGTTTCGGCCTCGTTAATAAGTTCCAACTTAAAGACATACCTACGCGGGTTGTTATGCCACAATTTGACGAACACGCAAACTTTCCGTGGAGACATGGAGAGACCGATCACATACTTACATTGTCCTTTCTGCTCATTTGTTTTGATCACTTTGAGATTCAGGAGCAACTCTTTCAAAATCTTAACTTTTACCTGCACACTTACGGACTTATATAGTTACTCTTTTGACATAAATTTTAATGTTTTGTTAAAAAAAAGACAAGGTGTTTCTTTTGTGGCCGACACGACACCCAATCAAGGCAGTCTTAAGCTATTGGGGTTGGGGGGCCCTTGGGCACATAAGAATTTGGAGCCCACATGGAAAGTAAAAAAATCATTAATATCTGTTAATCATCATCATCTTCAGTCCGTAGGTAGGTATTCGTCCTCTGCTGGACATAGGCCTCTCCTAATTTGCACCACTGAGCCCGGTCCTCAGCCCATAGCATCTAGGGGTGTTACCGGCAAAAAATATGGTTATGAGCATAGGCTTCATTTGACATTTGAAGGCCATATTATGCCCATATGTGGCCCTCCAGGCTCCGCCCGCCATCCTTCGCAGCTTATCAGTTTGCCTGGTAGAAGAAGGGCACTCTACGCTACGTTTGCTCACCGTTTGCTAAACGCGGACTCTCTACCCCAGAACTCGTTTGCTCCAACGGCCCTCAGTTCTACGCACGATATGACTTGCCCACGGCCACTTTAGCTTGCTTATTCTTCTTCAGTGACTTTGGTTTTCTATCGCATAACTTCGTTTCTTTTAATAAAGCATAGCCGAGCATAACCCTCCAGGTAAAGTCCAATCGTGAGAGTCCACGTTTCGGCGCCGTAAGTCATTACGGGTAGGACGCACGTCAAAGAATTAAAGTCTTTGACCAGTGCGACTTTCCGTTATTGACGACGCCATTTTCGTAATTTTGTACGGAAAATCGTTAAACTGTCGCACTCAGTCGCACTACCCATACAAAACTGTTTTTTTTTCTATTATGCTTCCAAAGAGTAGGTATGTGATCACTAATGTTTTAGCCGCTTTTGGATTTCCTATTACTTTAAAAGCGCAAGGAGCCAAATAAGTAGTAATTTTAGTAAAAATAAAGAAATTGACACACACATTATTTGCTTGATCTATGTAATATAATTATGGAATACCTACGTCCTTTGAAATTTTAACCTTTTTAAGTACTGATTTTTAAATAAAAAAATCAAAGTGTCGATCTTTTGCTCACGTAAGCAATTTATTATACGACGCACGAATACCTGTCAAGCTATGCGGTTGAAATACTAATTTGACGTGTGAACATTCTATATGATCTTATTAGATCTGATCTATTGATCAGAAAATCCATTTTAAATTTAATCTTAGTCATTAATTAACAATATGCGATGGATTAAGATTTATCCAAATAAAAAAATGCTCTCCCTTGCTAAAAATTACGAGTTATAGAGACGGATAAATAAAATTAGTTTAAAATGTATCATAAAAACAGCATAGTACTTATATAAAATACAAATAAAATAACACACTAGCCGTTATTTGAAAAAGCAACATACTTACTTAGTAACTACCTGAATAAAATCGATGATTTCTTGAAGCATTACTAACCAAATCAATTTTGTCGTGCTTTGAATGGAATGCAGATTTCATTGTCTAATCAACTGTAGAGTCATGCAAGTCATGTTTACCAAGGAGGTTCAAGGCTTCAATAAATGTTAACCGGGTGCCTAAAATCTGGTCGGACAAACTGTGCCAACGATAATAGAGCTTAGCGTCGTTATTAAGTAACGAAATAGTTCAGAAATGTCAGAGAATAGGCCGCAGAGTGCTGCGACCTCGCTCCCACTCTCAGAACAACGGTACTCGTGTCTCAGCGGCCGGCTCTTGCACACACCACTCAGAGGTCTCTGCCCTCCTCCCGGCTGCCGCACGCCGCACCTTTGCGCTCGCGCATACCGCTCTCCTTCGAATTCACAAAAAACAAAACAAGTGATTCTTTAAGAAAACTCATTCCAAGTGGATTTTTACTCATAATTCTCAAATTCCAAGTGGCCAGTGAAAAGTTTCCAAGGATGGAGGTTCTATGTTCATGTTCAGTGGGTTTTTAAACGTGCTGGTGAAGTTTGTGTGAATTATTGAAGAAGAAACACTTTGCAAAGTTAAGGAAACGGCATCAAAGGTAAGTTAGCAACCGACGTTTTGAATTTTAAACAGGCACTTTTCAATATGAATGAACGTTTTCCAGGATTTCGCTGAAACGGAATGTTTTTGCTGTTACCTTCAGAATATATTATTTTGAATTTTGCAAGTTTCTTGTTAAAATTATTGCTCTTTCCATGGTAGATTACGAAGTAACTTTAAGAAAATAAACTATACAAATTCAAATGTTGAGAAAAGGAACTGAGCAAAGGAGTTAATCATCTTTTATATCCGGCAATACAAAGTTGTTTCAGAGTAAGTGTGTGCTAATTACTTTCAAGACTTAGGTGAAGTGCTGTCAAGAATTTCTTTGTTTCGAATAGTAGTTATCTATTAAACTATATGTTTTATAGTAAAAGTTAGCATTGACATCATAAAAGATAAAATTAAACCCAACCGATCTCACTATTTGTTGATAAATAATTACTCCATTGTGGGCAATAAAGACACAAAATCAATTTGTTGGAATGATCGCCTCCTTATCGGTATGTTTATTTATATTTACCTAGCAAAATTGTAAGAAAGGATAGCACGATAAACACAAATTTGTAATGTAAGTAATATTAACAATGCGATCATTTTACAAGAATTCCAATTAAAATTTATTACCTATTATATATTCTGTGTTAATACTCACCCCTAAAAGCCATAAGAGAAACATTAAATAAACTAAGGTATTTCCATATTATATTCGCAAGATATTATGACCAATCTTACTAAATTACTATTTAACAATGTTACGAATGAAGAGAAATATAAAAAAATGCATTGTGAATGCAAAAAGTAAAAATAATTTAAAATCTTACGAATGCTTAGTGTCTTTGTCAGCCAGAAAAAATGAATCTTACAGAAAACATTTCAAAGGGTTGGAAAAGCGTAAATACAAAAAAAAGCCTCATTAAAGTGAAGTAGGTACCTACATACAACGCTTTACTAATGATGCATAAAGCTATGCTACTTCCGCTTGTATGCCTATTTGACTCACTAATTTAAAATAAACTGGACAGGTGTGATCCCGATTCTTGCGCTGAAGATCCCATACCAATGTTTTAGGTATATAGGTAGAAAGAAAAGATTATTTAGTTTGTAAGAAAAATACAATTTATACTTTTCATAGACAAATACTAAAAACTACTACCTACTACGAAACGACTACGAAAAGCATGACTTGCCCAAACAAAAGACATAAACGAGTCGGCAATTACCATTACGCATAAATACGTATTTATGCGTAATGGTAATTGCCGACTCGTTTCTATCAATCTTAATAATATATCGATTTTAATAAAGATTTATAATAAAGTAATCGTTAAACTTGATCTTGATCGTAGTCAAGACAAGAAAAGGTGTGGTCTGGAGATTCCGGTTTGCCCTTGTATATTATAAAGCCTTATTCACGTCATCGCTGCTGTCGATACAGCCTTTAGTTATACTTTAGGGTTGTTTCTACTTCTGATATTAACCCTCATTCTGTCGCAGTCGGGTAAAAATAATAAGAATTAAAATTGAAAATGAAGTAGTTATTAGAAAAAATCGTCTCGCAGCTGTCACAAGACACGGGAAATGGGATAGATTCTTTTTCAAGATTTTCAATAATAAAATATGCATTGTGAATGCAAAAAAGTAAACATTATTTAAGAAATAAAATTGTTTATTCAATCTAGGCTGTAACAAACTCTTGGAAATTGACAAAAAAGCTACGCCATAGGTTCGCAAAGACTACAGCGTGATACTTTGTAACGAGAAGAACCATCAAGGGCTGTTTTTTTCTCTCTAAAAATTTATAGAAACTTTGTCATATCAATTGACAGACTTAATTTGAAGACCTCCATAGCCGAGTGGTGTACGTACCGGTTTTGCTATCGCTATCTATGGGGTTCCAGCTTCGATTCCCGGCTGGGTAAATATTATGAATGTATGTGATAGTGTCCGATATTTATTTATTTTTTTATTTAAAAAATTTCCGTGTCATGTAAAGTTATCACTGCAGCCGTTAGGGCGTTTGTGCACTACACTGAATTTTACCGATCCGGAAAAAAACGGATGCTTGTATTTTAATAATTAATCATTTATAATAGTAAGAATTTATTTATTTCTTGTAGTTTCAATGTTTCAAACCCTAAACTACACGAAATAAATAAATTCCTACTATTAAAAATGATTAATAATTATAATAATGGTTTTTTTCCGGATCGGTAAAATTCAGTGTAGTGCACAAACGCCCTTACAGTGCAACAAATCGTTTATGACTTACACAATTTATTGTCTCGGCATTCTCATCGATCTCAAGTAAAAGTGTTATGTGATAAGTTTTCTTGGTTCTAGAGAGTCGGTAACATTACACGGCTCAGAGAAAACCTAGAAATACTTGTAATGTTGGACATTTATTTGGTTTTTCATTTGACTTTCTTCAAACAGGTTAGTTGACATGCAGTTAGAAATAATACTAATTACGTGGTTGAAAGTTGCTTTCGATTTTCCTTTGAAAACCAATACCTATGTATGTATGTTTGCGGCTCATGTACAAAATAAAAGACACTTAATTAAATTTATTTTAACACTTATTTTTTTTACCCATCAGCAAGAACTATGATAACAATGTTTTAATTATTTTACCCGATGACGCCGCAATGGTTCATCTCTTGATGTACTAGTAAACTTAATTGTTATATTTTATAAAAACAGTACATTCCCTTTTTTGAGCAGACATGTACATTGGAACAAACTTTTTTAATCATCGCTATAATTACATTTCAAACTTAATTAACGAAAGACTGAAACCCGGTTCTGTTACATATATAAATAATTAAATTTTCCATTTTACTTGTAGTTTTATTGGAAAACAGTGACACTATTAACACTAGTTTAGTCAATTTTTTTTTAGTCGTCATAATTACAATTCGAACTAAGAAGAGTAAGTAGTATATATTATTATATGAAACCTATAATAAACTCGTTCTGGCTCACCGTTATAATTTGAAGCTCTCAGGCTGCCGGTGAAGAGCACTTATTTGGCGCTCGCATTCTTTTGTAACGATCGGTGGGAAATAGGCCGGTTTTTGACGTAGATTTTCTTATGAACGTGGCTGGATAATATAGACTGATATAAAAATACACCTTTGTATTTAATGTTCGGTACGTTGAATTACATTTAAGTAAGTTATATGGGATTTCTTGATAGGTACACCAATTTATATGGGAGAGAGAGAGTTCGTAACCGTAGAGAAAAGAAAGCCCCCTTCTTTTATGTCGCTTACAATTGCCTTCGACTCCATCTGCGAGAAATTAGGATACAGTACAGTCTAAATGTCCATATCCTTTATAATAATATGGTTATTTTCGAAACTGCCACATGCCTAGTTCCAAAGATAAGCAGGTTCGGGCAAACAATCGCATCAGTTTTTCAAATTATTTTTACTTTTTTTGCATTCACAATGAAAAAACATTGTAAGTTTTTTAAGCGTTTAAAAGAATCTGAATACGACTTAAGCATCAGCTTTTATAATGTCCCCATACTGTAACACAGATACTTGGATGGATGAAAATGCAGTACACCACCAAACCTTTTTCTATAACCTACTTTATGAAGTAGGTATTGAATTATGTTCAATATTTTCAGTTTTAGGATTTTTGAGGTAAAATAGTTTGTAACTTCTGTTTAACTTATAAAGCTGTACTGCCAATACTATTTGGAATTGGCAGAACAGTTTTATAGAAGTTAAACAGAAGTTAAATTGATTTAAAGCCAACTTTTCGTGTTGTTATCATATAAATATTATAAATGCAAAAGTTTGAATAATGTTTGTTACGCGATTACGGCGAAACGGCTGAACAATCTGTATGAAATTTGGCACAGATATAGGTTATGATCTAAAATAGCATATATACGCATAGGAAAATATCTCATACACACGGGAAAACTTTGTCTAGCTCACGCGGGCAACGCTGCGAGCGGAAATGTTGTATCAACATAAAATGTAGTTGTACTGACAAAATAGCTATTGTTGTAAGTAGTGTACCAACTGTTCCTAGCAACAATATTTATCTGTGCTAATAGAAATTCGCGATGGATGCCGTTTCCGTGCGTGTACGCACGCACGGAAGCACTCGGGGAATTTGTGCCGTATACCCATTATGCTGCGGCTACATTAGCGTACGATTTTAACCGCCTCTGTGGTCTAGTGGTTCACACCACCGATTTTAGAACAAGAGGGCTCGGGTTTGATTCCCAGTGGGGGTACATATTGTATTCGGTTTGGTTGGTGGAAGGACTTGTTCTTAGTCCGCCAGGCTAGCTACCACCATCTTATTTAAGTCTGACGCCATAACAATGATGTTTTCAGCATTATTGTGTTCCGGCAGTTAAAAATAAGATAGCCAGTTCCTCAGTGATTGAGGATTCCAGGAGTAGTGCGCTTCCACCTTCAGCCTTATCACCACTTAACATCAGGTGTGATGAAGGCTAAGTGCTAACCCGTTGTAGATAAAAAAAAACGATAATTGTCTACAATCTCTTTCCATATGCTACTACCGGTTAGTTAGAAAGAGAAATATATAACGATACTTCGCCGTAGCCCGCTAATGTAGCCGCAGCATTACAAATACGAAGAAGATCACTTTTAACTCGTTCACTATTTTCATTAAAACCATAAGTGAAAAACGAATTTAAAAAAATAAAAAAACCCGTCTGCGGTGCTATAAACTAAAAAGAAAAAAACAAGCAAAAAAAGATCGATTGTGGATTGAATATGTTCTAAGTTCTTACTAGTAAATTGTATGCAGCGTTATATATATTAGGTACTTAATACAAATTTTAAGTAAGAGAATTCTCGGAAGCAAGCGGGATCCAGTTGCGTAAAAATCTATAAAAATATCATGGATCCCGCCTGCTTCCAAGAATTCTCTTACTTAAAATTTGTATTAAGTACCTAATATATATAACGCTGCATACAATTTACTAGTAAGAACTAAGAACATATTCAATCCACAATCGATCTTTTTTTGCTTGTTTTTTTCTTTTTAGTTTATTGCACCGCAGACGGGTTTTTTTAGTTTTTTAAATTCGTTTTTTTTATTTTAAGCTTTTTAGTTAAATGTTCTATGTACGTACATGAGCAAGACCTCGCAGACGTGTCAATTCTTGTAGGGAGTTTTGGTCGTTAACTTCACGAAAAACCAAAATTCTAAACAACTCCTATTATTATCGCCTCCTAACAAATAAACCAAAGAAAATAAAACTTCTAAACCAAAAATCTAACTAAACAACTCCTATCGTATTATAATAATATTACTATTACTATTATATTATAATAAACCAAAGAAAGAAAATAAAACTTCTTGACTTACTAACTATCAAATCAATGAAAGAAAACGATTTCGTTAAAATTCGACGAACAATTTTTTTTAAATTAATTAAAAATCACGTCATATTATTCTACCTAAAACAGATATTTTATTTTAACATCGCAATTCGCTATCATTATTGTACCTCAACAATTCAAGTTATTTCAATTTTTAAATACACTCACTTTAAAAAATGGGACTACAGTCCCAAGGGTCACTTTGAAACCAACTTTTTTGGGTACTGTAGTACCCAACCCAGCCGGCCTAGCATGAGCGGCTTATAGCGCGCGATATGATATGGTACGGCTGCCGTACCATATCATATCGCGCGTTATAAGCCGCTCATGCTAGGCCGGCTGAGGTCAATCGACGGGTAAAAAAATCTGTATATAAATTAGACAATGGGAAATGTATCTAACTTTCAGTATTTTATTTTTGCCAAACGTTAGCGCGTTTTAATCGACTATCAGCGCCATCTAGCTGTAACCAAAGAAAACAATATCTATATAAAATTCAAAAATGAATGTTGATAAGCGCAATACTCGAGAACGGTTAGGCCAATTCGGCAATTTTTTTTTCATATGTTCTATAAAGCACGCGGGAAGGTTTTTTATGAAGAAACTGCGTGAAAAATAGTAAAACAACACTTTTTATTTTTCCCATAAAAACAATTATCACTTATTAGTCGAAATTAGTTCAAAACATATCACTTATTTATATTTTCGTCATCGTCTTTGTAACCTCCTCATTTTGATACCCCACTCGATGGGATTAAAAATTTTTTTTTTTTACAATGCACAGAATATATCGCCTAAAAGCCGCCATTTTGTTTTTTTGTTAATTTTGATGTCCCATTGTCACTCGGCCCGTTAAGACGAATCTGACGACGTATCATTTATTAAAATCGGTTCATCCGTTTAGAAGTTACGAGGGAACATAGAAACGGACACACATACATACAGGTCAAATACATAACCCTTTTTTGGCTTCGCCGCAGACGGGTAAAAAATATTACCATCACTTAAATGTACCTACTAAAATAAGCCATATTAATTGATATTTTTGTAAACGTAGTTCCATACTGCGGTTTTACCTCTTTGATCCCTGGTCCCATGGGAACATCGGGATAAAAAGTAAATATTGATCAATTCAGCATTGGGGTTTATCTCTATGCAAACTTTCAGTTCAAGATCGTTCCGTATACACACCGATTGAGTAACAATGAAAATACTTTCCTATTACAATATTACAGGATTACTTACATCTTGAAGTTGAAATTAATAAAACCGTTTTTGTAATATTATAGATTAATAAATAAAACTATTATATCCGAATTAATGGCATGAATAAGCTTTTATCCAACAAAACTGAAACGGCAGCTGTGTTTCTAAGTTATGTCTTAAACTAACTGCGGCAACATAAAAAAAGAAAATAGCAGTTTCATTCAACCATATTTATGAAGATAATTTTTATCCAACAAAATAGAAACGGCAGCTGTGTTTCTAAGTTATGTGTTAAACTAACTGCGGCATCATAAAAAAATAAAATAGCAGTTTCAACCATATGAAGATAATAGTGTGCCAGTTACGCTTTTTAACCCTAGTTACACTGGCCACTACAACAGCTTGATCGGACGAACGCAATGTTCAATTAAAAAGTAAAGTACAACGGAAAAGAGGCTTTAAATGCTAACAATGGCCAGAATTTAAAAGAATAAACCTATCTGATTGTTCATGAATCCGAACTATGGCGAAGTAGGCCGAGCTGCCATAGGCAGATAAAAAAGTGATATCGAAACTAACATCACAAATTAACCGTTATTGAAAGGAAGGAAGTAATAAAAAATATTTATATTTTCTAGTAATTTATTATTTGTGTCGGTATTTTTACTGGCCATATGATATTCAAATAGTGTGTCAACGAAGATATTATGATATACTCGTACTAAATTAAATATTATGCAGACCGTGGAGGCGTACCTACTTAAGTTACTCGCATAGTACTTAAATGTTTTAATTAAAATAGTTGCAACGAGCGTGAAAGTGTAAATTCGTCAGTGAAAGAAAGTGAATACATTTGTAATCTGTATAAATGTAGGCAAGTGGTTTCCGAAGCTATTTAAAGAATTCTTGTGCCTTTCCACATTTTTAACCCATTTTTAGTAAGGCTTATATTTTTTAAATTATTTTCTTTGATATGTCAATGTTCAGTTGAGTTGTTGAAGATATTGAGAATGGGACAGTGTAAGGCTTACCTAATGAAACGCATAACATTTTTCACCTTAAGGCGCATGGAGTCGTGAAACGATCATTTTTGAGGCCCTAAAACTCATAAATTAACCTACTGATGAATCCAGAATGAATATATATTAAATATTGATATATAAACTTCAATCTAAGCATTAAAAAAACATAGTCTTTAAGATACTATAAAAAAACATTGAAATGAAGCTGTTTTCAACTTGAAATACGCTACTGATTCTAAACTACAAGTGATATTTTCACGTTTCTTTCAGGAAAAGAATGCTAACTTGTTTAACTTAAAACTGAGCATTTTTCGTTCTAAAATAATACATAGTTTTGACGAAACGTGTGTTTAAGCTGTTTTGGTGCGGGTAGCGGGCGGGAAAATTAGGCCACGCTTCTATGCCCAAGTAGACCGATAGCGCTGGCCTATTTTGAGGTCATAAGTTTCAAAAATTCTAAAGTTGCTAATTTCTTAACTGTGGGTACAGTCGTACCTATGAAGCTTATTATTGCGTTTTGTGTCACATCTGCTACTTGCATTTTCAGCAATTCGTTGATTTGTGGTTGATTGTTTTTATTACAGTCAAAACTGGCAAAATAAACAAGGTCGTTGGCGATACCACGGGCCTTAAACATGAAACGCATCGTGTCGAAAGGCATAATCATCGAAATGTATATGATTCTAAAAGCATAATTTCATAACGCATATCTACTTTGTTTGGCCGAAATTTGCAAGGCAAAATCATCTAAAGGCATCAATAAGCATAACTATCTAAAGGCATAACTTTTAAATGTCATACATACTACTTAAAAGGCATAATATTCAAAATACATAAATTTAACAGGGTTATACGTTTATTTATTTTGAAGTTAGATAAGAAGAGATAAAAAAAAATA
Organism: Crambus lathoniellus; assembly: GCA_949710035.1. Classification (NCBI taxonomy): domain Eukaryota; kingdom Metazoa; phylum Arthropoda; class Insecta; order Lepidoptera; family Crambidae; genus Crambus; species Crambus lathoniellus. Next base: position 9,965,257 of record OX453307.1, read on the forward strand.
TTTATTCACATAAACATGATACACTTTTGAATCGTCAACATTTTCCTACCAAGACATTTTAATACTTTTTAAAGTGACAAGAAGAACAGGCGCAATAAACTTGACAGCGTTTCTTTCTCTCAGCCATTTAATAACGAACCGACCTTCCTTATATAGGTATACTAATATTATAAAGAGGAAAGATTTGATTGTTTGTTTGTTTGCATCGAATAGGCTCCGAAACTACTGATCCGATTTAGAAAATTCTTTCACCATTAGAAAGGTACATTCTTCCCGAGTGACATAAGCTATATTTTATCCCGATATTCCCACGGGAACGGGTACGACGCGGGTGAAACCGCGAGGATCCGCTAGTGGATGGATAAGGAGAATGTTTGATGAGTATTAACGGGGCGAACGGCTTAACGTGCCTTCCGACGCACGGAGGAGCTCGAATTAATACCGATTCTCGAGATAGTGACCGACGATTGTGAAAGTTTTTACCGCCTCTGTGGTCTAGTGGTTCATACCACCGATTTCAGACCAAGAGGTCCCGGGTTCGATTCCCAGGGGATACATATTGTATTCAGTTTGGTTGGTGGTAGGACTTGTTCTTAGTCCGCCTGGCTAGCTATCACCATCTTATCTAAGTGATGTTGTCATGAAATGTCATGAAAATGATGTTTTCAGCATGATTGTGTTCCGGCAGTTAAGAGATAAGATAGCCAGTTCCTCAGTGGTTGAGGATTCCGGGAGTAGTAAGCTTCCACCTTCAGCCTTATCACCACTTATCATCAGGTGTGATGAAGGCTAAGTGCTACCCCGTTGTAGATAAAAAAAAAAGTTGCTTAACTACAACGATCGCAGGCCTAGCGCGCTAACCACTTGTTCCTTGAAGCTTGAATTTTTATTTAAGTGACATAAGTTAAAATTATCGGCGCTGGCGTCACGTCATTGGATTCAGTTACCGGACATTACTAAGGTCACAGCAAATCTAATGAGACACTTAGTAACACAATGGTCCAGTGGTTATTAGCTCTCTCTTTCTACCTGATATCACTGCAATGATTTACGCAATCCTACGTGTTCCTATTGCATTGCGAATGCTTCACGACTTTCTAACGGCCATGCTTAATTAGCTAATGTGCGATGAAGGGTGGAACTACCTCTGTCACGTTTCTGGTTTCCTGGTAACTAGATAACGGTCACACTTATTTAAAGAACCTCTGTCAAATCTTTTTCATGTCTTATATTCTGAAAGTAACTCATAACTTGTCTAAAATGCGGGTTGAAAGTGGTATGTGGCGGCCCTAGGGCTGTAATGAAATTTAAAAAAGGAACAGGAGGGGTCATGTCAAAATCTGTAAATTAAAGAGTACTTATGTACAAAAATGATCTATAATCTCTGGACATTTATTCACCAAAGGTAATGTGGGCAAAGGCACAGAAGCCTATACAGCCAGCTTTGCTACTATATATAAAATAATTCTTCCAAACTCCAAACTATAATTTCCTCATACAACTTAAGTATTCTCCCCTTATCACCCACTCATCATTTTCCGAATTGTGCGCCCTCTCTCCTCGATCTCATGATCGTTTCTAATCCTGAGAAAGTTGTTTCTCACGGCCAAGTCCCAGCTAGCTTTTCTTATCATGATATGACCTACCTGTCCTACCTAATTCGTCCCCCTAAACGTAAGCCTCGATATATTCTTCGCCGAAATTTCAATAACATTAACTTGGAGTCCTTGCGAGAAGACGCCAGCAACGTGGATTGGTCAACCGTGTTTGATACTTCCAGTTTAGATGACACGATCTCGAGGTTCAACTGCCTACTTATTTCTTTATACGACAAACACGCAACATCACGACGCATCAGGATTAAACACAATCCTGCTCCTTGGATCAACGCCGAAATAAAACAGCTCATATCACTTAGGGATAAAGCGAAGCGCAGGTACAAAAAATTCCCTACTGATGACAATTTGATTAGCTTTAAACATTTTCGAAACCGCTGCAGTCGTTTGTGTAGGGATGCCAAGAGACGCTTCTTTCACGATTCCCTGACAAATCGTAACCCGGCGGATGTGTGGAGATTTCTGCGCTCTGTCGGCGTAGCTAAATCCTCCTCTTCCCTTCCTATTACTACTGACCTAAACGCCTTAAATAGACATCTCTCTCTCCCCCCAGTCAGTTTAGATCTTAATATCAAAGCAGCCACATTAGAGCAACTGTCCTCCCTTTCCCGTCCTGACTGCACCTCCTTTGACCTTTCTCCTGTCTCAGAGAGTGACGTCAAAAGTGCCATTCTAGCTATCTCGTCTGAATCCATTGGTGAGGATAACGTATGCTCGAGAATGTTTATTCCCATTTTGTCCATTCTTCTTCCTTTCATCACCGCAATATTTAATGCATCACTCACTACAAAGTCTTTCCCTAAGATCTGGAAATTGGCTCACATAATTCCGTTACCCAAAATTCCTAATCCAACTCTACCTTGCCATTTTCGTCCCATCTCCATCCTACCATTTTTATCCAAAGTTCTCGAGCATATCGTTCATAAACAGCTTTCCTCTTTCCTTCTTGCCAACAGGCTCTTGAATAAATATCAATCTGGTTTCCGTCCTGGTCACAGCACCGCCACTGCCTTACTAAATGTCTCGGATGACTTACGCTGGGCCATGGAACGAAAAGAACTCTCAGTGTTGGTTTTGTTGGACTTCAGCAACGCTTTTAACTCTGTCGATTTCGATATTCTTCTTGCTTTACTTTCCTCTATAAACGTATCTACTTCTTCGCTCTCTGGGTTTGATTCTTATCTTCGTGGACGTGCGCAGTGTGTTCGCCATGAAGACTCTATTTCCGATTGGAGTGAGCTCACTGCGGGCGTACCGCAGGGAGGTGTTCTTTCTCCACTTCTCTTCTCTATTTTCATCAATTCAGTTACTCCAGTCATCTGCTCCAACTTCCATCTCTATGCAGACGACTTGCAGCTCTACCGTCACTTTAAAATTGACGAAACGTACCAAGCGATAGCGTCAATCAATGATGACCTCAGCCGTATTTCTACTTGGGCTAGGCGTTACGGACTTTTGGTTAACCCAAGCAAATCACAAGCCATCATCATCGCTAGCAGACATAGGATCAACTTAGCTGGCCAACTTCAAATACCTCCGGTATTGCTGGATGGCATATCCATTCCCTATAGCGACACCGTCAAGAATCTGGGTTTGATCCTTGACTCTAATCTCTCTTGGACGACCCATATCGCTGACGTCAGCCGCAAAATCTACTTTTCCCTTCACTCTTTAAAATCCCTTCAAAGTTTTCTCCCTTTGCCTACCAAAATCTCAATTGCCCAGTCTCTCATTCTACCTCTTCTTGATTACGCCGATGTCTGCTACTTGGACGCCACTGAACAACTTCTGAATAAACTTGAGCGCCTTCAAAACCTTGCCATTCGATTCATTTTCGGTCTACGCAAGTACGACCACGTCTCCAACTTTCGGAAGGAACTCAAGTGGCTCCCCATACGTCTGCGCAGGAATCTTAGAATTCTTTGTCTCCTTTATAACATCCTTTTCAATCCTACCTATCCTTCATACCTCCGGGATCGATTCTCCTTTTCTCATTCACCCAATTCTCCATGCAGGTCCCATCTCAAATCCCATCTGAAGTTCCTCCCCCATCATTCTGACTTTGCTTCCTATTCCTTTTCCGTTCATGCAGTGCGTCTTTGGAATTCACTGCCGGCCGACATACGAGATTGTCGCACGATATCTATGTTTAAAAAACATCTAAAAAATTATTATTTATCCTCATGTCTTTAGCACTATCCTCTCTTCTGTTGTTGTATTATTTACAGTTCTCATCTGATATATTATATATTATCTATCTATTATATATAGTTTATTTTTATGTATTAGTATATATAGCATTATCATATATGGTTTATCTTATTTATAGTTATTTCATTTATGTTTATTTGTATGTACTAGAATTATAATATTATATATATATATAATTATATGTATTGTATGTATGGTATTTGTATCTGGAGACACACAGACTGCCCCTTTCTATGTTCTTTCCTTTAACGGGCCGGCTGGTAGAAATTTCAATTTGAAATAAGCCGTGCCCCTGTACAATACTTTTCTATTTCTTTCTTTTCTGTTTTACTCTTATGTGTGTGTACTAAATATGTAAATAAATAAATAAATAAAATAACTAAAATCGTAGACACCATACAAAAAGAGAAATTGTTATTTTTATCTAAAACATAGTTTTTTTTAATAATATGCGTTTTTAGAAACAGATTAAACCAAATAAGTTATTTGTAACATAAAAAATCGGGCTATTAATTAAGAGTACGGGTCAAACACTAAACATGGCCGTATGGACCTAGTTTCCCTTGCCTTCTCTAAAATAGACAAAATGAACAAAAAGGTTATGAGAATTCGAATCTATCAAAAATTCCGCGGCCATAGGAATAATAATTTTTAGAATATTTCTGTTTATTTTAACTTCCCTCATATTCGAAATGAAAAGTAGAGTGTTTACTTCGGGTGTATGGACCCATAACAGTCTTGAACTATCGGCGCCCTCACTTCGTTCGTGCGCCAAAACACTCGACTGTTATGGGTGCCATAACAGCCCTTACTAAACAATCTACTATTTCATCTCTCAGATTCGGAAAGTGATGTATATTTAAACTGAGCAGCGGGTCCAAAACTATCCGTTGGACCCTAGGGTGGAAATGAATTTTAAGAATAGATCTGAATTTGGTTACAGTCAACCATAGAGTTACCTCATCGGCAATGAAAAAGTTTTCAACTAATTTTGTATGGGGAACGGGACTTGCAAAATTTTTTTTTTTTTATAAAAACGAGAATATCTCAAAAACGGTGCGTTTCGTAGCGTAGCTAAAATCTAACAAAATTTTCAACCACCTATGGTACTCCGGAAATAGTTAGGAGGCATCCGATAGACATAAAAAAATTTTTTTTGTTCAAAAAATTTTTTTTTATTCAAAAATCTTTTTTTGTTCAAAAATTTTTTTTTCTTATTTCGAAACTTAATTTTTTTTATATACCTATTATAGAAAAAACAGAGAAAGCGAAGCCCCCCGCCACCTTTCTTTTATTTTTCTAGATAGTTTTAGTTGTCTTTATTGCTTTTCTTATAGAGGGGGATGAAAAGCAGAGTGTATTTACTTTCCTTATATTCGAAATGAAAAGTAGAGTGTATTACTCGGCCGCAAAATTATTTTCAAATTAATTTCTTAATTTGACTGTGAAAAAGTTTTACTACACCGCCGTCTTGTGCATTTTGAAAGGGCACTCGTAAACAGTTATTTAATGTCTTAATTTAATTTATTGTACTTTATTACGACCCAAAGACGTCTATTACAAATTATATGGAAATAAACTGCCATTATGAATTACATTAACTTGCCCTGTTTCGTAATAAGCCAGAAATACTTTAGCATAATTTTGTTGTAGGTCTTACCAAATTCACCTAGTAAAATATGCTCAGTTTGGAGGCCTTGGCAAAATTACCTAAATAATTGTCTTGTAGTAGGACATAGTTATAATGGAGGGCTGTAGGGCAAAGGTTGTTAAGACAACAAGACTAACCAAATAAAGTTACACTGTGTCATTTCTACGAAGATTTTATTTTGTTACCTTAACATGTTTCATGTCTAAGAATTAAGAAATGTTAAATGTTCTGAGAACCCAAAACAATAGGGGATAAAGTAAAAAGTTGCCGTATTTTTCTTTTGGCAATATTCATTTGAGTACTTGTCTAGATAAGTTTCAAGATAAGTTTTTTTATGTTTTTTTTTTCTTAATGATTACAGAGCGATTGCGCACTACGCCCGATTCTTATTCTATTCTTATTCGATTCTTATCAGTCAAATGACGGTAGCTATTAGAACTATTGTATGGTAGTTTACGCACTAGATCCGAGTTCATTAAGTATTCGTATTCTATCCGGAGTTCTTAAGATCCGTCATTTGACTGATAAGAATCGAATAAGAATAGAATAAGAATCGGACGTAGTGTGCAACCGCTCTTAAGGAGCCCACACACGGTCAGTTCGCCTGTCGGCCTAGATCAGACCTGCGCATTAGCTGTCAGTTCTAAATCTTTTACGAAACTGTGAGTATGTGGCCGATTGCGACCAACAGACAGGCCGTTTTGCCGACAGGCGAACTGACCATCTGTGGGGCGCTTAAGTGGCTTAAGGCCCGTAGGTATTATAGAACGACACTCAAGTGGAGATCACTTCTCAAGTATAGTTAGCAAGGGATGAATGTATTCGTTGCATGTATTTGCATCCCTTTCTAACTAGGTACCTATACTTGAGGAGAGGTCTCTTTACTTGAGTGTTGTTCTATAATACCTACCTGTTATTGTAAAGAGGATAAAAATAGACGATTGTCTTCCTGCTCCGTACTTGACGCTTGACTTGACCTCGTGAATTAATGGATCTTTCCTTTCTCCTTTTGATATGCATCAAGTTTTGGCAACTCGACTTTTTCGTGCGATGTTTGGATCATAATATTATGTTTTTTTATTACCATGTACTGTAACCATAATAAAATACCCTTTGAGATAGCCTGTGCCACATAACTAACGCATATCACATTTTTTTTCCATCATCGCTAACTCGCCGTAAAAGCACACACAATAGATAATAGTACCTACTAACGTAATGGAAGCCACACACGTTACGATAAATTTGCGCAAACCTAGTTACGACTATTTTTGTTTCTAGAATTCCGTTTTTTATTAATTACTAGCTGACCCAGCGCGACTTCGTTCCCGTGGCCCTTCCCCCTATTCCACCCTACCCTACCCCTACCCAGCCCCTACCCAACCCCTACCCAACCCCTACCCAACCCCTACTCTACCCCTACCCTACCCTACCCCTACCCTACCTTTATTCTACCCTACTTCTACTCTACCCCTACTTACCCCTCCTTCCCCTATTTTCTCACCGTTAAAACCTTCCTTGGAGCTCCACGAACAATTCAAGACCAAAATTAGCCAAATCGGTCCAGCCGTTCACGCGTGATGGCGTGACCAAGGGAAATAGGGATTCATTTTTACCCGACTACGGCAAAGCAAAAAAAAGGAGGGTTATGAGTTTGACCGGTATGTATGTATGTATGTATGTTTGTATGTATGTTCATCTGTTCCCGCATAACTTCTAAACTGCTGATCATATATTCACAATTGAGGTATCGTTGGAAGCGTCTTGATTGTCTGCTGGTTATAGGCTGTGTCACGTCACATGAAATTGAATAAGGCGCCCTCTAGACGACATAAAGTTGTCAACTAAAAAACTTTTTTTTGAGAAGAATATCGTGTTTGGTATCAAATGAAAGCTCTTGGTGAGCTCGTTTCAAATATATATATATTATTAGTTGTTGCTTGTGGCTTCGCTTGCATAAATCGAATCTTGTAGGGGGCCTGTCCACGGAACCGGTACGCGATCGCTATTCAAAAACCTTTCCGCCCCAACGGCCATCGTTTTTCCGCGCTATCTGTTCCGCCTTCTGCCACTTCAACGGTACAATCCTTCGAGCGATGTCGGTTGTTTTAGTTCTCCTTTGAATCTCATCGTTTCTGATTCGATCGAGCAGGGAAATACCAAGCATCGCTCTCTCCATTGCTCGCTAGGTGACTTTGAGCTTTCTTTTGAGACCCATAGTAAAAGACCACGTCTCACTTCCATAGGTCAGTAGGCCAGTAATGACTGGCAACACACACTGGTCAAAGACTTTCGTCTTGAGACATGGAGGTATTTCGGACGCGAATATATGCCGAAGCTTCCCGAACACTGCCTATCTGAGCTGAATTCGTCGAGAAATCTCTTTCTCGGAGTTGGACTTACTAACTGGACCGATGGCCCTAGCTAGGTAAACAAAGTGGTCAACAAACTCGAGCGTAATGTTCCCAACGACTGGAGCGGGTGAAACATGGATATTGGATATGATTTTCCTTTTTATCCATGTTCATCTTTAGACCCACTCTTTGAGAAGCATTACTGAGATCTTCGAGCATTATGTTCAGGTCTTCCAAGGTCTCAGCCATAAGAACTACATCATCGGCAAACCGTATGTGTGTTAGGTGCTCGCCATTGATGTTGATGACGCATCCTCTCCAATCCAGAAGCTTAAAAATATCCTTCAACGCAGTTGTGAACAGTTTCGGACAGTTGACGTCTCCCTGTCTCACACCTCGCTGTAGTTGGATAGGATTACAGCTCTGGTTCTGTAATCGGATTGACATGGTGGCGTTTTGGTATAAGTACCTGAGCACATCGATGTACCTGTGGTCTACTTGGCACCTCTGGAGAGACTGCAGCACCGCCCAGCTCTAAATCGAATCAAAGGCTTTCTCGTAGCCCACGAACGCCTAGCAAAGTGGCAAGTTGTACTCTTCGGTCTTCTGTATAACTAGCCGCAGCGTATGTATGTGGTCTTTGGTGCTATAGCCTTTCTAGAACCCGGCTTGTTCGGGAGGTTGGAAGTCGTCGAACAACTTATAGATATAGCTAAGAAACGTGATGGGTCTGTGGTTCTTCAAAAGAGTCCTATCACCCTTCTTGAAAAACGCTTCTGCCCCATGCCTTTGGCGTTTTGCCCTCGAGGATGATTGAAATGAAAAGCTTTAAGTATCGGCTTTCCGCCCGCTCTCAGAAGCTCTGTTGTGCCCGCCCGCCACCTTGTTGTTTTTAAGCTGCTTGAGAGCCATTGTTTTAAATTTGAGCCGGTATTGGTCGGAGCGTGGATTTTATCAGCCGCGATCTTTCAAGCTTAACATTGATATTCAATGTGCCTCTGACCATACGGTAATCGCTTACTGTCTTAACAGCGGTGATCACACTGACATCATTGAGGATGTGCTTCTTGGTCGACATGTTAAAATCGATCTCGTTTTTGACTTTACCGTCCGGGCTGATCCAGGTCCATTTGCCGGTTACGGGCTTCCTAAAGAAGGAGTTCATCATAAAGAGGTTCTCCGTCTCCATGAAGTCTGCCTACATCTGGCCGCTATCGTTCCGTTGCCCAAATCCAAATTGCCCCACTCTCAACTCATCACTGCAACGTTGCCCCAACTTCGCATTGAAATCTCCCACCACAACCGTGTAGTGGGTTTTATAGCTATGCATGGGTTTCGAAACCTCCTCATACATAGACTCCACTTCGTCATCGTCATGTGTCGAGGTCGGAGCGTATACTTGTATGACATTTAGCGAATACCGTTTGGATATTCTGAGTATCGGGTGCGCTACCCGGCTCGACACGCTTCCGATGGTGATCACGTTGTTGACTAGGGACTTGTGGAATGTGGACAACACCTAGGGACTGTTGTTCGCCCTCCCGGTGGTAAAGTAAGTTACCGGATTGCAGGATAATCGAGTTCTCTTCGGACTTCAGATAATCTAATGATGTCCCAGTATAACTTACTAACAATCTCTTCCAACTCTATGAGCTTCGAGTCAGTCGGCAATATGCTCGTGTTGTAGGTTGCCAGGTCAAGTCGTCTGTGTTGGTAGCCTAGTCTTACCCGGGGATTCTCAGCACCCCCTGCCCCGCCGTTACCATAGCCGCTAGTAGCTAGGAATAGCGGGGCCGCCGTGGACTGCGGGGTTGATTTTTTTTGGTGTAAAACCATTTGGGAGGGGGGGGGTCGCCATAATCGCCACGCGATCGCAGTATGTCCTGCTGTTACATGGAGACGCTGCTGCCCCTCTCTTGATGGCAGTTTTCCCTCTGTCACCTCTTACGACACCCTCGAGAAGAGAGGGGGTAGTGCTATTATTTTTATATGCCGGCATTACACAGCGCAAAATTATGACCCCAAAATAATGTAAATAAAAATTAAGTTCAAAAACTAAAACCCGACTACTGAAAAATCACGCTCTAAAAAGTATGAAACAAGAAAATATTCTCATCTGAAATTGCCGTGGTCGTATGCCCACGACTATATAGGTACTATAACAAAACAATATTTTAATTCTAGGGAAAAGTGGCATACGACCACGGCAATTTCAGATGAGAATATTTTCTTGTTTCATACTTTTTAGAGCGTGATTTTTCAGTAGTCGGGTTTTAGTTTTTGAACTTAATTTTTATTAGATATATAGATTTGTAATTTGGTGTTTTTTTTTGCTCTTAACGAATATGTTGCATATTAGTTAAAATGTCCATAACTACGTGTGTAAAATTTTGTAAAGTTAGATAGTATAAGTCGTTAAATAAATTAGATTAAATACATAAAATAAATCTCCATACAAAACGGAAATTTGATACTTTAACCTATATATATTATATATACCTATTATATATGAGCTTTAAAAAAGCCAAATAAAATGACTTTTAAAAAGTCGTCGAGCCCGTATATCGCTTTGTTCTGGCAGAAAGGATTATGGGATTGTAAACAACCATAGTTTTTGTGCCTCGCTCAAATGTAAAGATCATCGCGTAAATTGTTCCAATACCAAATTAAGTATTTTATTTTGTTCCTCAATATGTTTTATGTTTTGTCTATCAATAAAGAAAAATCAACAGTAGAAAATGGAATGATTTGCTTTCGGTCTATTGTTCCAAGTTTGCGTGATTGATTTCCATAATGCCATTATATTATCGACAGTTTAAAATATAAAAATCAATTTTAGCTTTGGGGTAAGTAAGTAACTATGTAATTCTTACAAATCATATCAAAGCGTGATTTTGAGTTTCTACCTGCTGTCGTGACTTAGTACGACGACGGGCGTGAGATGTAGATTTGCAGATCGTCACGTCAGCCATTGTGTTACAAGGTGTTTTTTGTCTTGCACCGATTTCTGTCTAAGCGTGATGCGTGAAATCTCAGCACTTTTCACTAAAATGTCATTGAGAACACTTGGTGTTACGGAAAATATTTTGAACAAGTTTCTTACGTTACGTTCCGTTACGTATTTTAAGTTTAACAAGCTTGAAGTACATTGAAAGTTTCTTTATAAATTAAGATCTCGTAATAGAAATCACAGCATAAAGAATAAAGATTAGACAGTAAGAAGTTTTCTATACTGAGAACAATGAAATGGTCATGCATCGCGCGCGACCTCAATATTATTCGTACGATAATGATTTACATCTTCGGAATCATGTTGACCAATGTTGACCAAGGAAAACGGTCAGCAATTGTGTTTCTATTTACAATTTATTGTGAAAACGCCACCTTAGTTTATTATACAGAAGGGTCAAGGGCCTTTAACTAGACGATTAAACAATGCATAGTTACCAAAGTTCAGATAATAATTTTAAATGTTGCCTGAATTAGTTCTGAGAACCCAAAATAATAGGGGTTAAAGTATGATATTGCCATTTATTTTCTTTTGCATATAATTAACTTAAAAACTTTTATAATATTAGAAATATGTAAGTAATTTCTTTAATATTGCCTTACATTAAGACCATATTATCAAGCAACTTTTGGTAATTTAATAACCACGATATTTGATTATTTAACACTAGAGGGTCCTCGCGGTTTTACCCGCGTGGTACCCGTTCCCGTGGGAATACCGGGATAAAATATAGCCTATGTCACTCGGGGAGAATGTAGCTTTCTAATGGTAATTTTCTAAATCAGTCCAGTATTTTCGGAGCCTATTCGATGCAAACAAACAAACAATCAAATCTTTCCTCTTTATAATATTAGTATAGATAGAAAAGCTTAGGTACCTTTCTCGAAAGTTACGAATTTTACTTTACTTAGGTGTACGTTGTAACGTAGTGAAATTTATTCTTTTGCTATCTAAACACACTTTCACATATTTATAATACTAGTATGGAATAATATTAAGTATGAATTTAGATACCTACATGTTAAAAAAAAGATCATGTCAATACAAATCAATTGCGCTCATGCTTATCTTATAACAAAATCTTGAAACTGAATTAACAATAAAAGATGAATCAAAATGAGAAAGAATACGAAAAAGGGTAAATATATTTTTTCTCTATTTACATAACAATTTTTATATTGAAAACTTCACGACAGCATGCCACGAACATTCGCGCGGTGTGACTAGAAACTCACAGACAAAATACAATGAAGCTTAAACGTGCTTAAACTATTGACATTGAAAACGGACAATCAATTAAGCCCGAAATCAATTGTTCTAAACAACCTTATCGGTTTAATTGTTACATACCGGTTTGTCAATTACGGGATTCCTGTTGCTATTCTTGGCTTGGCTTTTGTTAACATTATTGAACTCTACTTAGTTTCCCAATCTATACTAATATTATAAAGAGGAAAGATTTGATTGTTTGTTTGTTTGCATCGAATAGGCTCCGAAACTACTAGACCGATTTGGAAAATTCTTTGACCATTAGAAAGCTACATTCTTCCCGAGTGACATAGGCTATATTCCCGTGGGAATATCGCGTGGGTACCACGCGGGTGAAACCGCGAGGAACCGCTAGTACAATATAATAGGTTACTTGGGAGTATTTTTTAGTGTAATATAATAATAGTAGGCGTGAACTGACCATCCCTCAAGTACTTTGCTAGCTTACATAACAGTAAAATTGTGTGCCTACTGTTATTAGTAAACCATTTATTAGAATAATTGTAAGTATTAAGGTTTTCCTCAGGGGTTGAAAATTGCAATAGATAATATTGATTGGTCGAATAAAAGAAGATCGAAAAATCTCGGAAAAACCTTGTGACAAAATTAGAAACTTTATAGTATTGAATAAGCGACTACACTACTTCAGGCTTTATTAAATGTTTCATGAAAATGAAATCCCAAAAGTTTGTAGACCTATTGTATGCAAGTGTCGTAACGGCTGCGAATGATACACACGGCCAAGTGTCACGGTCACCACTCATCTTATTCACATCTCACAACTATGTTGAAACTCACTCCCTTGTGTTCACGCTATAGTTCACACTCTAATAATAGGTCTTTACCTATGAAATTGCCGTTTTGTATGGAGATTTCTGTAATTATTTTTTTTCCATACTAACGTTTTTGTTATTATTTAACGACTAATATTATGTAAATTTACAAAATTTTACACAAGTATTTATGGACATTTTAACTACTAAATGACACATTCGTTAAGAGAAAAAAAAATTTTTTTCACTAAGTTACAACTAATAAAGTACGAAATTCTGGAAACAAAAATAGTCGTAACTTTCGGAATAAGTTTTTTCTATGTAAATAATCAAATATCGTGGTTATTAAATTATCAAAAGTTGCTCGATACGGTCTTAATGTAACGCAATATTAAAGAAATTATATATTTCTAATATTATAAAAGTTGTTAAGTTATATGTACAAAAGAAAAAAACGGCAATTTCATATGTAAAGACCTATTATGTAATGTTAGTTGAGTAACGCAGATATGGTTCTGATATTGAAATTCCATAGGTATCGATATGTTATATTGGCTTGTACAGTGCGTGAAAGGATAAGTTTATTTTGAAACTGTTTTGGAAGGCTTAACGGAATCCATAGTTTAAAGGGATCTAGTTTCTTATTAATTTGGTTAAAATTATTTAACACAAACATGATATTTTCTCAGGCTATTTGTTTCAAAGATATCAACACTACCTACATCAGGTAAATAGACGGCTGAATCTATTTCTTTATTAATTTATAACTAATTTACTTGATGAAAAAAACGTTTATTGATTATGCAATTTCTTTGTTTAATCTATTCGGTGAGCGATGGAACGGATGGCTGGAATTTGTAACGGCATTATCCAACGAGAAATATTTACAATGCTGTTACAAATATTGCTTAATCGACCAGACGTTTAGTTGTCAATAAGCTCAGTGTGTTTTGTTAACCGTTTGTAATATTTAGCTACAAATTGTGAAGTCACCCGAGATCGTAATTTGAAATTTCAAGTTCCGTAAATAGTCAGCACCGTTCCGAACCACGCAATGTTGTAACGGAACCTTGAACACTTTTACTTCTGCAAGACTATGTGCTAAAGGTAAAAGTTCAAGTAGGTCAGATAACAGATTTAAGGGCAGGCTTTAAAAACTTTTTGGACATAAGATTCTGCTTCCCTCTCAATTGAGATTTATTTCTTTAGAAGAGGTTCTGTTCGTAGCGTGGGCGCAAGTTCACGAACTCTTTTGTTTTTGAAATTAACCTCCAACTTTCGCGATCGGCTTCGTTATTAGAGCCTTGGGTTTGTAATTATTAGATTTGTACTGTTTCTTTCTATTGATTTGTATTCTTTAGCTTACAAGATAAGCGTAACGTAAGTAATTGTCCGACAATCTGCATATCTTACCCAAGAGTTACCTAATGAAACGCATAACACTTTTCGCCATAAACATGAAACGCATCGTGTTCAAAGGCATAATCATCGAAATGCATAATTCTAAAAGGCATAATTTCATAACGCATAGGTACTTCATTTGGCCGAAATTTGAAACGCGTAATCATCGTATGGCATAATTTCAATAAGAATAACTCTAAAGGCATATAGTATCATGATCATGACATTAAAAACTTTCAAAAGTGTATATTATACAAAAAAGTTTTTAATGTCATGATCATGATACTTAAAAGGCTTATTATTCTAAATGCATAAATTAAACGGGATAATAAGTATTATTATTTTGAAGTTAGGTCTGTGAAAATAAAAAAAATAAAAAATCTGGAGCTATCGCGGCACGCTCACTACGCTCGCTTGGCTTGCGCGGCGTTTTAATCACTGTTCTAACCTAACCTAAAAAGACTGTATTTCTTGGGTGGTGGGGGCTTCGTCCCCCGAGTCCCTTGGTGGGGGGCCGAGTCCCCCGTCTCTCTGCTTCTCTGTCTTTTTCCCTTATGTACAAAATTCTTAACTATGAAGTAAAGAAGATAACTTTTCAAGCAATCGCTCCCAAAAAAATATACCATTGGATGTCACTCAAATACTTCCGGCGTTGAAAGGGTATCAAAAATTTAATTATATTTTGGCTACGATGAATCGTCTTTGTAATATTGGCATTAACAAAATATTTTTTTTTTATTATGACACGAAAATATGAATTTCGAAGATTAGGTATGCTTTTTAATAATTATTCCTTTCAACTATTATTATCATTATGAGTTATGAAATTTATGTCAAAGATTAAAATGCTTTTCAATATTATGCCTTATGGTGTATGCCAAATAAAATTATGACTATCAACTGTATGCGTTACAATGTGTCACCTTATATAAGAGATTATTTTACGCTATTATTGACTTATTTCATTAAGCGTCTGTCGCGAGCGCTATGAATGCACATTTCACCCATTCGTCCAATACAGAATTTCTTCAGCGAATTTATATAAAAATCTGGTAAAGTTGGTAAAAGGAGGCTAGTCTACCAATACTTCGAGAAAACCTCATTGGCTCCGCGACGTTCCTGAATATGTATGAATTTATAATTTATTTCCCTCAGAAATAATTTCAAGAGAGTTGATTAAAAATACCACAGTCTCGGCGCGCCGTAATTAATATGTTTTCTTATTTAATTTTCGTTAGGCATAACTTCTCTTGTGACACTTGCCAAAGTTTGTTTAGAAATTTCTGCCGTGCGTAAATTCTGGAACAACGACAAATTCATAAAGTGAGGGTAGAAATGGTGGGTTTGGCTTGCTCCTAAGTAAAATATGTTACATGCCCTAATAAGCGTCCAGACGACATGCCTCAATTAGATATTCAAAATATGCAAAGCAAAGAAATAAATTACGTTGTTATTTTATTAGAACTTAACCTTCTTATTTTCTTAAGAACATAATCAGCCTACCATATTTCTTGAAGTATATATATTGAAGAATATTGAAGAAGTGATTTCCGACTACGAGTGTATCGTTGGTCAGCAATTCAGCATACTCTAAATTGATAGTCATGGTGAGAAAAAATCTATAAAGGTTCTGGGAATGCTGTTGTGATTGTATATTTTAGTCTAATATCAAACAATGATTCGGATCAAATCAAAAAGATAAACTTCTTAAGCAAAATCTTCCCACATCACCAATAAAACGTCTGACAATCGGCAATTCTTTTGTTTTGTAAACCTATCAATCACACTTTAACAACACGATATCTCGTTTGTGTATCACATCGTGCTGAATTGAGCTGAAAAAAATTTTTCAAAAAAAATTAAAGCGCCTTCAAAACAAAACTGCAAATTAACAAAAACTCATTTCCCAAAAACACGTAAAAGTGAAAAATAAATTGAATCATTCAATTCAAAGTACGAAAGTGCGGGACTTTTTCTAATTAATCTTGAACTTACTGATCTGATTGAAGTCGGTGTCAAGCCAAATAGATATTAATATTAATATGTATTTGATAGGTTACAATTTACACCACTCTGCGCATGAGATATTGTTTATTATTGTTTCACTATTTTGAAATGAAATTGAATTTTAAGTATTCGTTCTTGTTACTTTCGGCTTGACACCGACTTCAATCAGATCAGTAAGTTCAAGATTAATTAGAAAAAGTCCCGCACTTTCGTACTTTGAATTGAATGATTCAATTTATTTTTCACTTTTACGTGTTTTTGGGAAATGAGTTTTTGTTAATTTGCAGTTTTGTTTTGAAGGCGGTTTAATTTTTTTTGAAAAATTTTGTTTATTTTTCCTTTTTTAGTGTAAGAAATCTTCTATAAGAAACCTCATAATGAGCAAGGGTAGCTCAATGTGCAACGACTATAGCCCATATCTAAATTAGAACTCAAACAAGCACCACCCTCCAACTCTTAACTGTTATGCAGTTTCCTTCCAACATCAGCTAACCTAAATTACTTGAAAGAATACAACCTAAAGTTCTATTGGCGCTTGTAGTACTTAAAAACATACTTTAACTCCTAAGCGTTAAAGAGTTTTACCTTCCATCATCAGCTTAACTAAATAACCTGAAAGATAACAACTACTAATATTTACGTATCAACGATATTTAAAGAATTATCCTCCAACTCCTAACTATTGAGGAGTTGTACCTTCCATCACCAGCTCATCATCGTGAGATGATGACTACCAGTCGCAAATACTTGAAAATTACTTATGGACCTTAAAGGAATCGTATTGCGCCCGTAACATATTTAGTATTTAATTAATGTTTTCGATGGCCATATGTGGTCTTCATCATCAGTTACTCTTCACCAAATGGTGCTTACCGAAAGCAAATGCACGAGTTACTTAAGAAAATACCAAAATCGCTATAGGTGTGCCTATAATATTTGAAGAGTTCCCTTGATTTCTCCAGGATGCCATCATCAGATCCTGACCGTATAACAATGGGACCAATTTGTAACTATATGCTTTCAAACCAAAAAAGAATTTCTAAAATCGGTTTATAATTGACAAAGTTATGAGGTAACAAACATTAAAAAAAAAAAAAAAAAAAAAAATTCAACCGAACTGAGAACCTCCGCCTTTTTTTGAAGTCGGTTAAAAAGGGGCTTAATCTGAAAGAAAACTAACTATGGCAATCGAATTCGAACTTTTTTTCGGTTCTTAACATTCGGACTCTAGACTAGAGTCCAGAATGTCAAGAACCGAAAAAAAGTTCGTTATTTAACAGAAATTAGTTAATCGAACTACGAATATCGTTTATAGTTCAGTGATTTTCTTCGAAGTTGTGCCTTTTAGATATCCAGCAGTAGACTCGTAATAGATCCAGTATTCAATACATGTCATGATACCTTATGATATCCTCCTGATGATACCGATTATGTAAGTGATACCAGGTTTTGTTAGAAAAGCAGAGGTCATAGTGGAGTAATTGACTACGTAAGCTACTAACTAAACCTTATACCTATTTTATCTCATTTCTATAGTCATGGTTTACAAACGACAAGACATCATACATTACAGATTGAAATTACGCGCGTTTTGTTGTGTAAAAGTGCAGGTTTTCGTAGAAGCATGCATCTTTTGCTGGCCCCGAAGGCCGTTAGGGCAAACTAGTACTGGAATGGAGACAGCGTATAGGCAAACGTAGCCTAGGGCACGAAATGTGACAAGGCTGGATGCGAGGAGCTGAAAACCGGGCTCAGTGGCGTGGACGAGGAGAGGCCTATATCCAGCAGTGGACGAATACGGGCTGATGATGTGATCTATCTTTCAGTAAACCAAAGAGGTAATATAGACAGACAGAGTTATTTTGCGTATTTATTGTCATGGGGAGGAAGGTCAGGAAAACACATCGTGACTTGATTCTCAAATTAGTTCGGGTTTATGCTCAATAAAATAATTTAACTAGGTACTCTTGTTTTAACTACAAAACGGTTTAGGTAATCAAATTAATAAACCTTGTACATAGTGTAATAACAATAAAAAAAACCTAATCATAAAAGTATAAATACGTATGAAAATACGATTTTTTTGCGCAGCAAGCAAAAGTGGATTTTTATCTCCCTTGCAAGGCCTCTGATTATTATCTTTTAGAATAAAAACATTGAAGTTGATGTTTTTATTGAAAAAAACCGGGTCGATTTATTCAAAATACTTCATTTACCATTTTTCAATAATAAAAACTGCATTGTGAATGCAAAAAAGTAAAAATTTAAATAAGATTAAATATCTTCATTGGCATTTGATGCGATAGGACATCTACATCGAAAAAAACACCTACAGTTTATTATTTCAACGAAGATAAAATTTAGTTAACATCCCAAACAATTTGTGTGTATCTAAAATGATTAAGAATGGCAGTTACCAGAACCAGGTCGCCAGAGTTTAACTTAAACCGTTACGTCTTGGATGAGTGGCTTTGCAGCGTTACCACAAGTCGCAGGTCCCGAGGAAAGTCACGTAAAATATGAAGTAATGTGTAACGAGGTTTGTTTTACACGTAATTTGCGTTCCGCTCCACTGTCTCTAGGTAGTGTTATTATTTTTCAAGACAAACGAAGATAGTATAATATTGTGCGTAAAGTAAACTAAACGGGTTAGTAGCAAGTTAGAGGTAGAGTGCTACAAACTTATCGGGGGCGATTCTCGCGCAATAGACGTTATGTCGAATTAGAGATAGTCCGTGCCACATAGCTTGGCATACAACACACGCCAAGTTATATGGCACGTACTGTCAAAATAAAATGGCGGATGTCGATTGAAACTGAGTTTTCGTTTTAGATACGAAAATGCCCAGCGCTCGACTTGCAACGAGTGGTCAATGTCAGTCGACATGAATGTCGCGCATAAGCTGTACAAATCGACAATCTTTTCTGTTCCGGTGACAGCGGCGCTTATGTTTAGCAGCAAAATGACATTAAAAACAAAATTATTTATTTCCAGGCCACCGGAACAGAAAACGTTGTCGCACTGTATTTTAAAAAACTGTACATGTTTGTGACATTTTCAGCACATGAGTGTCAGATAACTCTGCGCCTGGGACGTTGTTGGCGCCAGTTACAGTAGATTTTTTTGTTTTAAGCTTATAGAATTCGAATTTGACGATGTCGAACTACAGATATCTCTATAGATCTGAGAATCTGTGAGCTGAACAATAGTGTTACTTACCTATATAAATATTGTAAGCGAGATAGCGCTATACGCAGTGTATAGTTCCGTTCTGTAATCAATTCTATTTATGAAATTGAAAAAGTATTTCGAAATAAATGCAAAGAAATGCCTATTTTATTATGAGTATGGAGGGCGTCCCAAAATTATGCCACATGGAGGGAAGAGGAGACTTCATTTTTATTTTAAAAAGAAAACGAACTGCATTCAAAGAATTTTAAATAATCGCCTGTCTGAACTGGGAATCGAACCCGCTGAATGTAAAAAAATATTAACATTAATTATATTGTACCGATCGAAAGGCTCGATTATACCTAAGCGTTTCTATTGTATCTTAAATAAAAGGAAGACTACGAAATTTAACATTTAATGTTGAATTGTTGTGCCGGACGACGCGACGTTCCGTGGGCAGGCCCCCTACAAGGTGGACCGAAGATCTGGTCATCGCTGGATGCGAGCAGCGCAGGACCGATCGTTGTTGTGATCCTTGGGAGAGGCCTATGTCTAGCAGTGAGCATCGTACCGCTGATGGTGATAAACTGAATTCCACGAGCAGGTGGTACAAGATCGCGGGCGGTTACTAGTTTCTTTGAGGTGTTCAGTGACTTTTTTATAACTTCATCAATGAGGTTTAAAATTATTTTTATGCATTCACAATGCAATTCTGTAAGTATAGGAAAAATGTGATAGTAAAACACTGTGTTTTTTTACTATTACATTTTCACATACCTATCTAAACATCAACATTTACAAACGTCAGTATTTTTATTATTTTCTATCTTTAGTAATAATGTTAAATATCTTAAGTCTGCATTACTTAGGCAAAGCAGTGGCAAATTGCTTTGAAAACCTGTCAATGCGGTATCTACAGCTAGTAGTAATTGAATAAAAAAAGAATTAAAAAAATAATGCTTCAAATTTGGAACACGCGGCCACAGCGCTAAAATTTCCCGCTCTTTGGCATTCCGTTTCTCGTCACGCGTGCCGTACACCGTATCTACACAATGGTATTAATGCCTCTTCGTATGCCCTCAGCAATTTCACCGCGAATACGTAAAACGCGTCGTTTCCGATAATTCCCTTTTTTCCGTCGGCTTTAGTCATTGGATTTTCCGGAACCGAACGGGTTTTAAGAGGAGGCGTCGAATGGCAAAATTTGTAAGATCCGCTTTCTGGTTAGCGCGAGTTGCTCTTTTTATGCAAATATTGATTATGTCTCAAAAATTCTGTTGTCAACAAAACTTTGAGTACGTAACTCAAAGACTATTAGACTTATTTGATCCGACTTCAGAACAAACTAACAGAATAATAATGAATAATACAAAATTTTATTACAAATAAACTTTCTTGTTAGTCAAGTATCGCAATTAGAACCGAGCCTTAAATTTGTTTTTCTACGTAATAATGAACTTGTTTCTTATTTCAGTGCTTAAAAAAAACACTCTAACAAGCAGTAAGTCTAGCGCTAAAATAAATGATGTTAAAGACGAAGAAATTAACTGAACCGGGAGACAATCAAAGCAATTTCTCCAACCACTTCAGGTGCAAACTTAAACATTAAATTTGATCTTAACTTAAACATTTGCAAAAGCTTTCGAAATTTGTTCTCCTCGATTTCATTCTGTTTTCATTGAAATTAACCAGGTAGAAATAAATATCTTATGAAAAGTCAAACACAGAGTCAATTTTGTGTTCTATAATATATATAGAGGTATAGGTACCTACATTAAAACCTTTGCCTTTTTTACTTTAGGTACTTATAAACTTTCCTTGCGTCATTTTCTTATTATTTTTATATTTTCCTTTTTTGGTTACCAATTCCAATACGCAGTTAGTATCTTACAACAATGATTAAACTCTTCAATTATTGCAAAATGATATGGTTATGACTTCTTTCTAAGAATGAATCTATTTCAGCGGTGACCGGTCCCATCCTGTACCTATTTACATTCTTTATTCTAAAGTAGGGTTGCAAAACAGGTTAGTGGTGTCAGATTCGTTTCTTGGACAGGCCTCTCATTTGTTTGGCCGGCTGAGAGCCCGAGAGTCTCGTCATATAAGGACCCCGTAATTCTGCCGGCGACGTCAGCCCACACCTGAAAAAAAAGGATTAATTTTTAGCTACTAAATTTTGTCTATCTTTTGAAATGAGATCTTTATTTAACGACTGACCCCATTTACAGCCTTTATCCAATGCTGGCTCCCAAAATAAGGTTGCTAAACAAGTAAGTGGAGACGGATTGGTTTCTTAGTCAGGCTTCTCATCTGTTTGCCCAGCCGTAGGTGTAGCTGAGACGCTTGTCAAATAAGGACCGTTCTGCTGACAGCCCGCACCTTTATAAATACGTAATTTTTCGCTACCGAATTTTGTATACCCTTTCAAAGGAGATATTTTTTTCACGAGTGACCCTATTTATAGCCTTTATCCGCTGTTGGCTCCCAAAATAGGGTTACCAAACAAGTTAGTGCGACGGATTTCGTTTCTTGGTCAGGCCTCTCATCTGTTTGCCCGGCCGAGAGGCCGAGACGCTCGTCAAATACGGACCGCGTAATTCCGCTGTCGGCCCGCCCCTTGACACAGTTCCATTGCTTCGACGAAAGAAAGTACATAAAAGAATACTTGGACAGCAATTGTCCTTTTAAAATTTTATTAACTTTTTTTTTGTGAACGGTGCATCTTTTTTTTATTTGTTATTAGAACTTTGGTAAAAGCCTATTTTAATTCTAATTATTTTTGTTTATTTTAAAATTATAGCAATTACTTACTTATTTTAAGTGTCCTTCTTTTTTCATAGATTTTGATAAAAAATATAAGCTACTTTAAAACCAAAATGTTGAATTAACTTAAAAAATCAAACTTACTAGAGGTGCTCTGCTCTGTCTTTCTTTCGCTGACTTCAAGAAATTGGTCACTGTGTTTTTATCCTTGGTAATCTTAAACTTAATATGTGTTTTATTTTAAATAATAAAGACATATCTCAAAACATAACACACATTGATCTGATTCCAAAATAATAGCTGAGTAAGGGAAACAAAAAATAAAAATGAACTGTACAGTATAACATCCATTCCATGTAACTTTATTTATATGCAAATAAATATTATTTCTATTTCAATTTCTTATGCACTGTGTTACGTATATCATACACGAGCGACGAGGGTATTACAAATATATACATATATATATATTTATATAACACCCAGACACGGAACAAACACAAATGCTCATCACATAAATGATTGACCCGGGTGGGGTTCGATTCGAACCCACCACCCCTGGCTTAGGAGGTATGAACAGTACCACTGCGCCAACGGGCCCGCTTCGTTGAATATCTTGACTTATTTATTATATTTTATTATTCATGAGCTCCCACAATAGCTAAACAATGCCGTCACCTAAATTACCCCGGCCATTGTGAAATGAAATGATTCAGTATTGTGCAGGACAGTGCTGCAGTTTCACGCTTGGCCGCTATAATGCGATTTCCATACAAATCGCCGCTGTATTGTCAGCCTCATGGGTCCAGATTCATTTCTGGACCAGTTCATCGAATACTGCTAATGGGAAGGAATGGGTACAATAGGGTATTTTACTGTTGTTGAAATGTAGATATTTAATGATGACGTTAAAAAATATTGCAATTAAGAATACCAAATGTGAAAAAATAATTTGAATCTGTTTTATAATAAAAGAATTATAGTCTGTTTGATTTTGACTATAACTGTCTCTTTCTAAAACGAAATCTTCTATGGCGTGACTATGACGCTACTAACCCACTGACGTCACTAAGATAGCGTCCTGTCCTTGTCTAATTATAAAGTTTGAAGTCCTATATCTTTGAAAATATTCAAGATAATTCAAAATGAAAACTTGTTTTGTGTAGCTAATATTTCGAAAAACATTTTAAAGAAATAAAAAAAAAATCAGTAAAATACCGTATACGTAGGGCAAGATTAGAGAGGAGAATGGTCTAACTGAGGACTGTTCCTCATAAGGGTTTTTTTGTCCATAACGGGATAGCACTTAGCCTTTATCACACCTGATGTTAAGGGCACGGACCTCCAAATTATCGAAATCAACCTATTTTTCATTCATAAGTAAACAATCAAATATTCTTTAATAAGAGCAGATAAAAATATAATGTTGAAGTTTGATAAACGATCTTGATTATTTTGTGGCTAGAAACACGATATTCGTATCGTAACTCGACAATAAAAAATTTCAAAAACAAAGAAAATTTTCATTATTTTTATGTTTGTTTTGGTTTTATACTTAGATTATTAATCTCTAATTCACGAATAATATATAGAAAAATAGGTAATGACATATTGTAGACTATTCTCAGGCTACTTTTTCAAAAAGTGAATTTATGCTCGAAATAACAACAAAAACATTGAAAAAATTAAAAAGTGAGGTTATTTTCATTACTCTTCACACGTAAGAAAAAAGACAAAGACAGAGTTTTTGGAAGATCCTGCCCCTAAGTGGTGATAAGGCTGAAAGTGTAAGCGCACTACTCCCGGAATCCTCAATCACTGAGTTACTGGCTATCTATCTCTAACTGCCGGAACACGATAATGCTAAAATCATCGTTGTTATGGCGTTAGGGCGCATTTTCCTAAAGATATTATTTTAGAGTTGATTCCGAAAATTAAATTCAACTCTCTTATATGAGTTCAATATTTTAAACGAAAACACATTACAAATTCGTTTACATCAAAACGTAGACGTTGGCTAATTCCAATACTCACATAAAATATTATTGAAAATAAATGTTCTCACGAATCACAATTTTATTTGTATTCATCATGTAATCAGCTTATTTCAACTCACAGGCTATTTTGTGTGAAACCAAATTACATTAAGACCTATATGAGTAGGTAGGTACGTTGAATTTATTTAATTGAATAGACATAGAAATACGTCAAAGAATTGGCAAAAGTAGAGATCGATATCTTAACTTTTTTACCTAGTAGGCTTCTTTTTTTCATAAAGTCGTATAAAACAAATTATGCCAGATTTATATTTCACTGAATATCGTCATATTAATCTCAAGACAAGAAGAGTCCCGTTCAAATTAATTGAATCTACGGCAAATGAAGCCAAGATCCCTCGAATTCACGGTTTATACGTATACCATTGTCTCAGCACAAAGGCGGAATTTGCCGTTATTGTTCATCGGGCCCTTACAAAACTCAAAATGAAAAAAACGTCCTAGGAAAATAATATGAGATTTTCCGACCAAGTGCGTTACGGAGCGCGATACTTAGTGAGATTGCCGCGTAGTTATTACTTTGGGGGCAACTCTTAATTTGATGAGAATGTAAAAGCGGCATTAGGTTATTCGGGGGGCGTACGCTGGCAGGGAGCGCGGTGTTGCCAGATTCGGTAAAAGAAATCCGTAGGCCTGACGATGCTAAAGAATGTTGAGTATGTTTTCTACATACTTCACTGCAGTGACGAAAAACCAAGTACTCCCCTAACTGTAATTTAAGACAACAATAATTTGGAAGTAGCTTTTTGAGTCATAAATATAAAAAAAACATCAAATGTAAATAAGAAAATATATCTTCTAATATATTGTTATTACAATAAGAATTCAGGTAGATAGTACGAAAATAACATACGAGTAAGTACAATACATTTTTTGTTGCTTGCTATAAATAGTCGCCGGTCGTGAACATTTTGTTATTCAGCCGTTCGCTAGCAAACTTTTTTACATTTATTTTAAATGCTGATCAATAGAGAAGCCAGTTCTTGGTACTTTCGTTATTAATATTATTCAAGCCTTCCGCCCGCGGCTTCGCCCGCGTGGTCAACACGACGTTATTCCGCGGGAACGTGTTGTTTTTCCGGGATAAAAAGTAGCCTATGCCACTCTCCATCTCCCAAACTATTAGGTACCACCATCACGTCTATCCGTTGTTCTGTTTTGATGTGAAAGACCATTGATTTATATTTACGTCAAATGTTTGTCGGGTTTGTATAGGAAAAGAGCAATTTTAATGATTTTTCTCTCCATAAAAACCTTCCGTGGGCTTTAAGGAACATATGAAAAAAAAATTGCCGAATTGGTCGAGCCATTCTAGAGTTTTGCGCTTAGCAACATTTATTTTTATTTATATAGTTAGATGAATATTTCTGATAGAGTTTGATTCCACGTTCAATTCCGTTAACGAGTTAAAAATCCCTAGTTTCCAAAAGAATTCGAAGTACTGGCAATGCTAACAGGAGAAGCGATTTTTATCTCCCTGAGTGATTATGATATGACGTAGACTCGAACCATTTTACGGTCTCGGAGAGCACTTTGGATGGGTGTTTTATAAAATGGCCTATCAACATGGAAGCCTTATTGCCACACGTACGACTAAGATTTTTTCAAGTGACTTCTTTAACCTTTGGGCGACGAGGGTGACGCGAGAAAATTGAGATACATAATAAACTTTTATGAACATCTACCACACTTTTCCTGTTACGAAATGGCCAAAAATTGTTATTCTTTGCACAAAATTTTCTTCAGAAAACACTCACAGCAGTTGCAAAACTCTGTAAGTTACTATTTACTTTTTTAAAGTAAAAGAGAATAGATCTACAGGAGCAGTAAAGAGTATTATCAAAAGTGCAGAAAAATAATCAAAACCGTCAATATCGCCTTCTTCGCACAACCGTCAGCCGATGAAAAAATATACCTATTAAAAGAAAGCTTGAGTGAGAAATTATATATGTATATTTTCAGTTATGAAAAGTGAGTATAAAAAACGTGAGTTACGTAATACAGCAACTCCAGGGGCCTTAGGCACTGCGAGCTATGTTGATTGCAGGACGGAGTTATACGCTGCGTATAGCTTGGCAGTTCGCAGTAAGGACCAATAGTTAAACTGAGTAGCCAAACGCAAAAGCCGCAATAAATGTCCATTCTCCGAAAGCCGTATGCAAGAATAATTAAGTCAGTCAAAGATTTATTGCAAAGGCACTATGCAATTTATTACGTGTCAAAAATTAACAAGCTCCATTTCTTCTAAAAGCACTTTTCATTTATTATAACCGGAACAGATTCTGTTAGAACTAACGGTGTATTTGGCATAGTTTGCATACATGTAACGCGAGTATCCCAAAGGTCAGTTAATTATAGGTAACTACCGACACTAGTGGTCGATACGGTAGATTAACATACAAATTGGTGAAGGAACTGAGGTAATGAGATTATCTGACTTCTACGTTTGACAACCGGAAAATTTGAGTGTTAATTAGTTTCTATTTTCATTTTTACTGCTACCTTTATGACTGTGGAAGCTATAAGCAAGTTTTGAGAAGTTAGTAACTGACAATAAAGAACATAAAGATGTCTGCAATTTATAATTATGATTACATCGTAAGTGAATATTTTAAAATATTCACCGCAATTAAATACACAAGTGTGTTTTCATTTGAAGTGGAGAGACTACCTAGCTATAACATACTCTACACAGGTTGAAGAAGTCAATACAAAATTAACACAATCTTCACGAATCTATTTTCAGTGAATATTGTTTTGTACTAGCTTTCTGCCCGCGCCTTATATAAAAATGTGATATTTTTCCGGGATAACGTCGCGACGTTATCCCGGAAAAATATCACATTCCCGCGGGATAACGTCGTTTAGTCCACGCGGGCGAAGGCGCGGGCAGAAAGCTAGTACAAAATAATATTCACTGAAAATAGATTCGTGAAGATTGTGTTAGTTTTAAAATGCCATTTTTCATCATGTAAAATGACATTTTAGTAGATGTCTTTCTCTACTTTGCTGCAATCGATTAATAATATTAGTAGAAAGTAGGATTGCATTTTACGAACAAACAAACATTTAAGTTTTCTAAATCCACATGAGCTGTTGACAGTACCAACCCTTACCGTTACTTATCTTTATTCATCCCGTATGTTTGCTTCCTTATCATGAGCTTGCGAAGAAAGGAGGACGGTGCTTTACAACACGCTCACGCACTTGGCAGGAGATAATGACCCAATCTAAGAAACATTTAATCAAGTTCCATGAATAGAACATTAAAGTAACCAGGATCTTGAAAAACCTTTCCCTTTGTTGGGTTTTATTGCGTTGGTGTGAATTATTTTGTCTAAATTAGGATGTGTAAAGAATTGAAAAGTGGATATGGTATCTAAACAATTAGAGTGAATGTATAAGCTAACATTATAAAGATGAAAGATTTGATTTTCATTTGCTTGTAATGTATAAACTCAAAAACAACTAGACCCATCTTAAAAAAAAACGTTATTCCTGAGTGACATAGACTATTTTTAATCCCGATGTTCCCACGGGAACGGATACCACTCGGGTAAACGGAGCAACTAGTTAAAGGAACACATATTTTAGTTTAACTAAATTTTATTAGGATGTGAAAATATGTTGTTATTATTATTCTTGCATATGTTAGTAATCTGGAGAATTGAAAAGTGCATATGTAAGTAATTAAGAGTAAATGTTAATAATAAAGGAACAAATATTTCAGTTTAACCATCTTCTTTAGAATAAAACGAAATTTAGTTCAATAGATCCTCAGTCGTTAAAGAAAGATAAATCATACAACCTAGAGTTTCTGTGCAGAACAAGCTACTCGCATAATCCTAAGCTTGAATAAGTTCTGTACACATTATTGGAACCTGTTATTCCCTTCCCGACAGCTTACCAGTCTTAACCGCAGTACACACATGCGGAACGTGCGTATTGTGCCATCTCGCTTCCAATTATATTACTTTACTGGTTTTTGACCGCGGCCTTATTCGCGTTAAATGCGGGGTAACGTAACTAACTTTAAAGAACTCTTTATAAAAATATTCTTTAGGTACATACTTGGCATAAAAAATTGGACCCCCGTTTTATCTCCTCAGGGGGTGAATTCTAGAAAATTATTTCTTTGCGTATGCCTTATACGTTATTATATCTATCCAAATTTGCCAAATTTCGGCGGACTCCGTTCAGTGGGTTCAGCTAAGTGTTGATAGATCAGTCAGTCGGTAACGGTTGCCATTTATATAGACTGATTTTATTACTCGGGTAGTTCGTCCTTCCACAACTAACCCCAGTACACACATGCGGGCTATAAGCCCGACGCACCACGCGTGACAACTCGCCGGATGTGTAAATGGCGCCATCTCACTTACTCATATTATATGATTATTACTCTGATAGCCCGTGGTAAAGCCCCTGTTGTCCTACTACAACTAATCCCAGTACACACATGCGGGCTGTAAGTCCGACGCACCACGCATAACAACTCGCCGGATGTGTAAATGGCGCCATCTCCTTACACATATTACCTACCTACATCATTATTACTCTGATAGTTCGTGGTAAGGCCGCTGTCCTACCACGTTTACCCCAGTACACACGTGCGGGCAGTAAGCCCGACGCACCACGCATGGCAACTCGCCGGATGTGTAAATGGCGCCATCTCACTTACTCATATTACATCAATATTGCTCTGATAGCTTGTGGTAAGGCCCCTGTCCTACCACAACCTAACCCCAGTACACACATGCGGGCTATAAGCCCAAAGCACCACGCATGACAACTCGCCGGATGTGTAAATGGTGACATCTCACTTACTCATATTACATCATTATTACTCTGATAGCTCGTGGTAAGGCCCCTGTCCTACCACAACTAACCCCAGTACACACATGCGGGCTATAAGCCCGACGCATTACGCATGACAACTCGCCGGATGTGTAAATGGCGCCATCTCACTTACTCATATTACCAACATCATTATTTAGAGATGGGTCGTCGACGTATTTTTCGTTAACGAAACTAGACCGTCCATTACCGTCCATCGACTAGTCGATCAACTAGTTGAATTCGTCGACTAGTCGACGCGGTAATGGAAGGCGTTCAATTCAATCGACTTAAACGTCTAAATCTGGTCTAGTCTACGGGCGCGATGCTTCGACGGTGTCTTTAGTTAGTCTAGTTTTACGCATTATTTGACAGTCGAATGAACTGCAGTTACAAAATAAGTTCATCCTGCACTGCATCGTTTAGCCAGTCCATCGACGTACTCTTTTGCACAATATCAGAATGTTCTTGCCTTTTCACTCTAACAAGTCTAAAAAAAAACTACAAATATCAACTCCTACGCCATATTATACTTTAGGTCCAAATTGCTTTGTCCGACGATACTCAACGAACGCTACGTTTCGCGTCGTCGGTCGTCGTCCGTCGCGTTGTCAGTAGATAAGAACGCTGTGGACTATCAGATTAGTCGTCTATGAATTCAACTAGTTCACGAATGAACTATAGACCGTCGAAGCGTCGATTGAACGTAAACCGCCTATTTAGACCGTTCGTTGATTCAACGCCCATCGCTACCGTCCATCGACTAGTCGATCAACTAGTTGAATTCGTCGACTAGTCGACGCGATAATGGAAGGCGTTCAATTCAATCGACTTAAGCGCGGCGTCTAAATCTGGTCTAGTCTACGGGCGCGACGCTTCGACGGTGTGTTTAGTTAGTCTAGTTTTACGCATTATTTGATAGTCGAATGAACTGCAAAGTTACAAAATAAGTTCATCCTGCACTGCATCGTTTAGCCAGTCCATCGACGTACTCTTTTGCGCAATATCAGAATGTTCTTGCCCTTTCACTCTAACAAGTCTAAAAAAAATACATATGTTAACTCCTACGCCATATTATACTTAAGGTCCAAATTGCTTTGTCCGACGATACTCAACGAACGCATACGTTTCGCGTCATCGTCGTCGTCGCGTTGTCAGTAGATAAGAACGCTGTGGACTCTCAGATTAGTCGTCTATGAATTCGACTAGTTCACGAATGAACTATAGACCGTCGAAGCGTCGATTGAACGTAAACCGTCTATTTAAACCGTTCGTTGATTCAACGCCCATCGCTAATTATTACTCTGGTAGCTCATGGTAAGGCCCCTGTCCTACCACAACCTAACCCCAGTACACACATGCGGGCTATAAGCCCGACGCACCACGCATTTCAACTCGCCGGATGTGCGATGGTGCGTGATGCATGACAAGCGTGGTGCACAACCTTATCTCTCATGCACCGATGATCGCTTGGAGCTTAGACTGGTTTCTAGGCTGTTTCTAACGAAAGTGAGGTAAGGGCAATGATTTTGGGTTTCCCTTTTTCATGTCTTCAAGGGTAGGTGAACTTAGTGAACAAAATTGAGTTCTTCATTTTTAAAAAAGTTACAAAGGCTGCTTTAGACAGATCTGAAATAAATATATTGTTTAAAAAACTAAACAAACACACTTTTAATAATAACAGACTTAAAAGTACAAAATAACCGTCTATTCAGTAACTGAAATTAAAAAGCGTGGTCAATATTAAGTTCTTGAAATTCATGCTTTGCAAATGGCGCACCACGCTTTTTAATTTCAGTTACTGAATAGACGGTTATTTTGTACTTTTAAGTCTGTTACTATTAAAAGTGTGTTTGTTTAGTTTTTTAAACTATATATTTATTTCTTTCTTTTTAGTTTAACAAATGGCAAACCCAATTAACATTAATTAATGCCACTAGCTTCCTTAATAAGATGTAATAAATTACATAATTAGATACATATAATAAAGTATAAGACTAATTTATTCGTCCCTGTTCCAACATAACATAAGACCCTCACCACCAAGTGTAGCGAATAGGTCTCATCTGAATGAAACAAATGAGCTCTAACTCGAGGGGTTTCCTAGTGGTCATTAACGAGTGCTACTGGCTTCCTCCCTGCTCCATCATCAGACCCTCACCACCAAGTGTAGCGAATAGGTCTCATCTGAATGAAACAAATGAGCCCAAACTCGAGGGGTTTCCTAGTGGTCACTAAAAAGTGTCACTGGCTTCCTCCCTGCTCCATCATCAGACCCTCACCACCAAGTGTAGCGAATGGGTCTCATCAGAACGAAACGAATGAGCCTAAACTCGATGGGTTTCCTAGTGGTCATTAAGAAGTGCCACTGGCTTCCTCCCTGCTCCATCATCAGACCCTCACCACCAAGTGTAACGAATAGGTTTCATTAGAAAGAAACAAATGAGCCAGAACTCGAAGGGTTTCCTATTGGCCATTAAGGAGTGTCACTGGCTTTCTCCCTGCTCCATCATCAGACCCTCATCACCAAGTGTAACGAACAGGTCTCACTAGAACGAAACAAATGAGTCAGACTCAAAGGGTTTCCTATTGGCCATTAAAGAGTGCCACTGGCTTCCTCCCTGCTCCATCATCAGACCCTCACCACCAAGTGTAGCGAATAGGTCTCATCAGAACGAAACAAATGAGTCAAAACTCGAGGGGTTTACTTATGGTCATTAAGGAGTTTCACTGGCTTCCTCCCAGCTCCATCATCAGACCCTCACCACCAAGTGTAGCGAATAGGTCTAATCAGAACGAAACAAATGAGCCAGAACTCGAGGTGTTTCCTATTGGTGATAAAGGAGTGCCACTGGCTTCCTCCCTGCTCCATCATCAGACCTTCACCACTAAGTGTACCGAATAGGTCTCATCAGAACAAAACAAATGAGTCTAAACTCGAGGGGTTTCCTAGCAGCCATTGAAGAGTTCTATTGCCCACCTCTTGACTCCATCATCAGATCAGCTCGATAGTAGCAAATTATTGTATTGTCATCAGATTCATATAGACTTGCAAAGTTTCAGATCAATACGACAATTAAAAGTAGGTTAAAATTGAATTCCAAGATTTTCTTACATTGTGACTTAGTTACAAGTGAAGCTAATAAAAGTGTGGTAAAAAGGTTTACTTTACGTTTGACGTTTAAGATGTTAAGGAAAACAAAACAACATGATTTTTGAAAGGTGTCAGTGTGCACTGTTTTTTGTTTGCTGCATGTTTAGTGAATACGTGTGTTTAAAACAAACTCTTTATCAAAAATATCAGCAATGACAGCACATAGCTTTATGTATCTACTAAAGCTCCGCCCGCGACTTTGTCCCTGTGGAATTGAAATATTCACAAAAGTTTCATATAAACTCTGACTCCCTTTTTACAAATTACCAAAAGACCTCTCTTAGCTTCCCTACACTCCCCAAGGAACATTACATGCCAAATCTTGCGCCCAGTAGTTTCGGATGTCCGTTTCAGCAACGGAAGAGTTTTTTATATATCTAAATTAAAATAAGAGTCTACACAATCAAAGAAAGCAAAATGACAATTTTAATTACTAATGGTGTCAAGGTCTGGTTTCTTGGTTTTAAGAATTTATAGGCTCTATTTGTAGGTCTTTATTAAATAAAAAATAAATTGCAAGGAACCTTTAAACAGATATTATGATACTGCATTCTAGGGCGTGTGCTCAAAAGAAACGTGGGCGAGGCCGCTAGCCTTGTAATTAAATAGTTAGCGATACTTTGGCGATACTATATGTTGACAGTATGCGGATATTAAACATATTATGTTACTTTTGACCAATACAGTACGGCCTTACCACATCGATGTAAATATGTAAATCTACGTAACCAAATATAGTCTTGTAGTTGACCTTCCGACTCCAATTTTATAGAAAGTTATGTCAACTGTATTAATAATCAATATTGTAAGAACATTAATGGGTTACAAAAGTATACTTACCTATCTAATAACTTAAAATTTAAGAAACATCTGTACTAAATAAAATAAATAAATATGAATTGAAAGTAATTTGAATTACCATATTTAATCTCGGAAACAGGCAATTGCATTATCTACTAACATAAATGTTTACTTTGGCAATATGACGTACTTTTGTTTGACAACCTCCGTGGTCGAGTGGTGTACGCACCGGTTTTCAAGGATCTGCTATATCTAATATTAGCGCATAGTATAAGACCACGTCTCGCTACCATAATTTATAACTGGTAACAGACACTGGTCAAAGACCTTAGTCTTGAGACATTGAGGAATTTTGGACGCGAATAATTGCCGGAGCTTCCCAAACGCTGCCCATCCGAGCTCGATTCGACGAGAGATCTCTTTCTCGAAGTTGGACTTACTGATTGGACTGTCTGTCCCAGGTAAACATAGTGGTCAACAATAGTGATGTACCGTGCCCGGGCACGTTCCCAAGGACTGGAAATTTTGCCGGCAGCGTTGCCGGCAGTGTCCCAAAGTTCCCAGCAATATTCCCAAGCAGCATTTTGTAGATTAATATTTTACCATGCAAGAAAACTTAAAATAAGACTTTTAAACTGTTTGATTATATTGAATTACGTAATAAATAGCCACCAACATCAGAGGTAAGCACATATGAAATGAAAAACAGTTTGATATAAAATAATTTATTTTTTTATTCAACAAACTAAGAAAACAAAACAAAATAATCTTGCCATAATTATCAACAAATTATAAAATTGTAAGACTTAGAAGAAAAATACATTATTTATTTATATAATTTAACAAAACGACAAAAAGTCTACTGGGAATTATGGGCAATATTCCCAATGTGCCCGGAAATTTCCCGGGCACATTGGGAGTGGAAAATTGCCGGCAGTGGCAATATTCCCAGGCGTACATCACTAGTCAACAACTTCGATTGTAATGTTCCCAACATTAACTGGAGCGGATGCAACATGTGCATTGGACATGATTTTCGTCTTATCCATGTTCATCTTCAGACCCAACTTTTTGAGAAGCATTACTGAGATCTTCGAGCATTGTATTCAGGTCTTCCAAGGTTTCAGCCATGAGAACTACATTATCGGCAAATCGCAGATGTGTTAGGTACTAGCCATTTATGTTGATGCCGCATCCTTCCCAGTCCAGGAGCTTAAAACATCCTCCGACGCAGCTGTGAACAGTTTCGGAGAAATGACATCTCCCTGTCTTACACCTCGCTGTAGTTGGATAGGATTAAAGATCTGGTTCTCTAATCGAACCGACATGGTAGCGTTTTGGTATAAGTACCTCAGCACCTCGATGTACCTGTAGTCTATTTGGCATCTCTGGAGAGACTGCAGCACTGCCCAGGTCTCGATCGAATCAAAGGCTTTCGCATAGTCCACGAACGCCAAACATAGTGGCAAGTTATATTCTTGTATATACCGAAGAATATAAAAGATACCGGGTTTTATTTCGGGTCGGGTAAATGGTGAAAACGAATTTTTCAATATTTTTTCGTATCTGGGTGTAAGTGGGATATACCCGTCGCTGTTTCTAATTGCCATAACACAAGGTTTAAGCTACTTAATTTGGCATTGGAGCAATGTTATGTGAAGGTATCCAATATCTATTAACTAATTTAGCTAACAACATGAAACTTGGTTGTTAAGATTTTGCTTAACATTTTCATTTAATCCTTCGAAATTCGCTCTAATTATCTAATTCGATATTTAATACTCGTTCGAATATTTAATTTTCTTTTTACTTGACTTCGTAAGATTTAGTTTTAAATAGGTATTAAATATAGAAGCCCGGTTAGTTACAAAGCAGCTAAATATTAAAATTCCCCTCGTTCAAATTAACAGTTCTTCTAAAAAAGAAATCCGCATATTTTTTCTTAAAGAGGTAATTGAAAGTTAAGACTTGTTTTTATTATAAACGGGAACAGCAATAGATTAAATTCTCATTTAGTGAGATGAGTGTTAATTTATTTCTACGAAAGAACTGTTTTTTTCGTGTAATAAATAAAATAAGCTTTTCCTCAAAAATTAAGTAGGTCTAACGTTTTGAATGTTTTTCAATCATCAGATAAAAAATAGCAGAGGGTTTTATTCATAACCAACAAAAATAATTGTCACTTACAAAATAAGAAAAAAGTGAGTGACAATGAGTTTTCAATTTGACGATGTTATACGATATCAAACTGATAATTTTTATCTGAGCTGTGAAAATGGGAATAATGAATGCCCAAGAACAGTTTAAGTTAGATTTAATGGAATCTTCTGAATTCTGATACTGCTAACCAGAGCTTAATTTTAGTCGAAAACATTTTGTTTGGTTTTTAAAAAGGTTTGCTAGCGACACGAAAAAAGTAGAAATATTTTGGTCTCAAAATATAATAAAAGCTTAAGTATTATTACTATCTGTAATAGTAGGTAAATAAATGTACCGAATTACATGAGTTTAAAAACGCAGTTTTAAAGTTTTGGTGAAACAAGTTCCAAGAGCTTTTTACTATTATTTTATGCCTTAGAACTTTTATATTGAATCTTTCAGTTTCAGTCTTTGCTGAATTTCCGAGATTCATTGTCTTCAGGTCGGGATTTTATTGCAGAAATTAA
The DNA here is from genome assembly GCA_949710035.1 of Crambus lathoniellus. NCBI lineage: Eukaryota > Metazoa > Arthropoda > Insecta > Lepidoptera > Crambidae > Crambus > Crambus lathoniellus. The sequence continues at coordinate 10,001,001 of OX453307.1, forward strand.
GGTTTATCTACTTTAAACAAAGTTTTATTACAACTTATCGGGGTTTTCAAATAAGTTGTTTTCGCTTGTTTAAAAACCAATGTTTTTATTTTAAATCCAATATCTACCTTTAATCTTTATTAATTATTATTTATAGTGAAATTTTAAACACTAGCGGATCCTTGCGGGTTCACCCGCGTGGTACCCGTTCCCGTGGGAATATCGGGATAAAATATAGCCTATCTCCCTCTGGAAGAATGTAGCTTTCTAATGGTCAAAGAATTTTCTAAATCGGTCCAAACAGCAATTATAGTTTAGTTTATTCCGAACTAAGAATACTAATAAACACCTTGGCAGAAAAAATGGGCACTTCCTTTATCTTCATATGAACATGCTCACTTTATGGTCATTTTAATAAATCTGGCAGTATATTTCTATTGTGATGTCAAACGTGTTAGATAAATGCTTGTTTCTCTGATAATAATTTAAAAAAATCTTTGAGAATCTTTTCCCAAACTTTCAAACATGTAAAACATATTTTGAGTTTCGTACGTTTCGTAGATCAATGTATAGAACATGAACAAAAGTTCAATGTTTTACCGCTCTATAGGGAAATAAGTAAGTGTTAATTCTTATACGAGGCTTTTATTCAAAAGAAGTCATTTTGCATTTTTTTAATGGTGATATAAGTGTCTAAGGCAATGAGCATATTTTTATGAAAATAAAGTAAGTGCCCGTTTTTTCTGCAAACGTGTGTATGTAATCCGATATCTTTTGATTTCATGATTTCTCCAATCAGTAAATTCGTAACGCTAGAACATAGGTTCTCTTTAAAACATTTCTTTTTGCGACAATAGTTGAAAGTGATTTTAGTTCCTTTGGACTGGTATCTTTTCTGTCATATTAATCATGAAAATCTGTTCTAATTTTAATTGTTGAATAAAATTTTGCTGATATTCTAAACGAATCTACCAAAGCGCAACTAACAAAAGACGAGAGACGTCTCTCATATTGTAAAATCGAGATAAAGAGTTTGAAATTCCATTTGTCCTGCGGCTGGGTTTAACTCAAAGATTTAAAGATTATATTTAATTCGAGAGGAAAGGAGAATGATTATAAATCGCTTATCGAAGTATTTCAAGAGTTTGCATTCGCGATATTGGAAAAGTTTGGGATTTGGTCGCAATCGGGCACGAATGCGACGGTGTCTGGTATCAATCATGGAGCACTGAGCACAGTTTTATACCTTTGGTTTTTTCCAGATAGTGAAGTATTGGCTTACAAAAAAAAATACTCTTACATAAAAAATAAGATATTGTCAACCATTCACAACAAATTTTGTTTTAGTAGGCAAACTTTTATTATTTGGCTCGGTTTTTGCTCATTTACCTCTGGTTGTAAATATTAAAAAATTAAGCAAACTCTGACAAAAAAAAAACCTAAAAAGAAAAATTGTCTATCACGCCTATAACACTCCTCCTTTCCACACTCCTTTTTGCAGTCCCCCCACCGAGAGAGAAAGTTTATTTTAACTTTTTTTTTGTCGGGGTTTGCTTGAAAATTTTGATTTTATTCTTATTTCATTATTTTTAAATTACACACTTAAGCTTGCAAGTAAAGTACAAATACTGCAGCTTACAAAAAAAGCTTATGCATGACCTTGAAAGGTCTGAAATAATTTTTACAAATTGTAGTCAAGAACCATCTCGATCACCTCAGCTTTCAAACAAAACAAAATCAGTCCATTCGTTCAGGAGCTGCAGCAGCTACGATGCCACAGACAGACAGATACATCAAACTTATAACACCCTCTTTTTCCAGTAGGGGGTTAAAAACAATTATATTGTTTTGTGTTAAAAACACTGAAATCAAAGCCAATCCTAATACTTTATCTCTTTTAACCTATCTACGCTAGAATCGCAGTGGCCAACTGAATACAGCTTATGAAATCTGATAAGATGTGGTAGGAGTAGATAAATATTCAGCAACTAGAACAGAAATGTATGAAATCCGATGTCAAATAAGTTAATGGGGAAAGCTAAACCTTTTGATACAGTGTTGCTGTAGCCAAATTGTCGACACAAGCTCAAAGCTTTTCAAATAAATAATGACTCCAAAGTACGCATTTCATTCGGGAGCTCAAAGACTTATAACGAAAATGTTTCTTTCCAAGACGTTTTCCCAAAGTAATAAGATCAAAATGCTAGAAGGTACATGCAAAGACCTATCAGTGGCTACGCAATAGCTATCTCGTTTGTGGGTAAGTAAACAGCTTGGTAAAAAGTAAGAAAGCCGATTATGCACAACGATGTTTACCGCGCAAACAGGCTTTGGAGCGCGCCTCAATCTTTGCTCGGCAAACACCGCCAGGGAATGACGGCTGGTGCTTCGCACTGTTCGTTTGTACCAAGTGGGGTGGTGTAAAGAGGTCAGATTCTAATTTATAGAAATAGTCACGGTATCTTTTTGGAGTGAAAGATTGTATCATATAAGCAAACATCCAAATATTATAACAGGTTGCGATGCGCGATGCGTGTCAAAAGAGCTTGAGGAGAGAAATTTTTGTCACTTAAATTTATAGGCATATTAGTATAGAGATCACGCACTAACTATGCCGTAACAAATTAATAGTCGTCTATTTTTGACTAGATTAACTGAAGTTCACGACAATTGACGTCCATGAAAGACACGCAAAGATGACAAAACATCTCGACTCACACACAAATAGATAAAGAGAAAAATAGCTTGTCTACACGTTTAAATGAGAACAGCTAGTCAGTCTCTTTTCTTTGAACGATATAAAAACGCTACGTCCTTGCTATATCAATAATTTGTTTACAATGAAGGCATTATGCACTATGGCATTTTCTAGCAATCAATCGGTATGTATCAAAGTGGAAAATCCGGCTTAAACAACGTTGGTACCTTTTTAATCCTGAATAACTGAACATCTTTTGATGAATTTGGTATTGAAATAAATCATTTTTTACGGATTTAGGTAATATATGTTATTATTTGGTATCGTGGCTATCTTAATTATTATGGCACTTTTTGCAAGCGTAATTAGATACTTTTTATGCGAGAAAATACATTAATTAATCGAAATAACTTTCATCCAAGAACTTATTGAAGCAGTGGCTTGTATCCAAAATAATTTCAAGTATCTTTTAATTAAAAACTTAATTACTTAACTTAACACACTGCTTAACACAACTTTCTTCGAAATAGAAATTTATTCTCCAGATTGCTGTCTGTGGTTATATTTATTTCATTTTAGCTTCAATTTAAGCTTTTAAGTTTTCTAGCGGACTGTTATTGTATTTATTACCTGTACTAGCGGATCCTTGCGGTTTCTCCCGCGTGGTACCCGTTCCCGTGGGAATATTGAGATAAAATATAGCCTATGTCACTCGGGAAGAATGTAGGTTTCAAATGGTCAAAGAATTTTCTAAATCGGTCCAGTAGTTTCGGGGCCAATTCGATGCAAATACACAAACAAATAATCAAATCTTTCCTCTTTATAATATCAGTATAGATTATCGTAAGGGACAAAGCTATATAAAGTGTTATGAAAGTATTTTTTTTTATTGCGAGTAAACCACGTTACTTTGACGACAACCGTAGTGAACTCGTTTTCATAGAGTAGTCGTTTCAGGTTGCCACATAAGTTTTCTTCATCGTCTCAGTTTAAATGAAATGGGAATATAATTAACCGACCTACTAAAAATTATTACCCAATAAAATGCTAACCTTTACGTCCTTCACCAAAATCCCTGTGTACTTATGTCCCAACTCAATGTCAGAGATATTTATATTGGCAAACAATTGAAACCAAATATTTTCCTCATTACTTTACATTAACTAACTTTCAGGTAACCTCTAATGACACAACAGCAATCGTTGCAACGCCAAAACTCTCACGTTCACAATAGCTTTCAAATGCGTAACTATGATTCCCACATAGAGCACTACAGCCTTCCACAAGTTTCCTAAAATATTCCCACGAGCAAATCCAATGTCATCGACCGCTTAATAGCAATAAAACAACTTTTAGTTCGCAACTTGCGAGCATTCCAGCTTTACTACGGTAATATGTCATGTCGATAAAACTCCGCAAACGACGAATCTGGAAAAACTTGTTTCAATATTGCAGACGGGCAAAAAGCGCAGCTCCATAATTCAGCGTAGCTTCACAAGCTTTTTTGGAACTTAAATAGGATGCGTCTGTGAAGGTTGAAGGCTGATGATGACATTAACTAAAAAGACCTTAAAATAAATATGTAGTTTAAAAAACTATAGAAACACACTTTTATAGGATCAGACTAAAAGTACAAAATAACCGTCTATTCAGTAACTGAAATTAAAAAGCGTGGTGCGCGTTGTCAATATTAAGTAGGTACTTGATGCAAATGCATGCATGCTTTGCAAAGGGCACACCACGCTTTTTAATTTCAGTTACTGAATAGACGGTTATTTTGTACTTTTAGTCTGATCCTATAAAAGTGTGTTTCTATAGTTTTTTAAACTACATATTTATTTTTTACTTTTTAGTTTAACAAATGGCAAGCTATGGATGGGGATGGTAATCGATTTCACAGTCAATTCATGTGTCTGCCCACCCCGTATACATTATAACTCACAGGCGTGATTGTATGTATTTAGTTTTACAAACTCATGTGGAGTCTATTAGTTACCAGATGCGCGAGCCGAACCCTTACTTCCTCCCTGCTCCATCATAGACCCTCACCACCAAGTGTAGCGAATAGGTCTCATCAGAACGAAACAAATGAGCCCAAACTCGAGGGGTTTCCTAGTGGTCATTAAGGAGTGCCACTGGCTTCCTCCCTGCTCCATCATCCGACCCTCACCACCAAGTGAAGCGAATAGGTCTCATCAGAACGAAACAAATGAGCCCATCTCGAGGGGTTTCCTAGTGGTCATTACGGAGTGCCACTGACCTCCTCCTTGCTCCATCATCAGACCCACACCACCAAGTGTTGCGAATAGGTCTCATCAGAACGAAACAAATGAGCCCATCTCGAGGGGTTTCCTAGTGGTCATTACGGAGTGCCACTGACCTCCTCCTTGCTCCATCATCAGACCCACACCACCAAGTGTTGCGAATAGGTCATATCAGAACGAAACAAATGAGCCAGAACACGAAGGATTTCCTATTGGCCATTAAGAAGTGCTACTGGCTTCCTCCCAGCTTCATCATCAGACCCTCGCCACCAAGTGTAGCGAATAGGTCTCGTCTGAACAAAACAAATGAGCCCAAACTCGAGGAGTTTTCTTGACGTCATTAAGGAGTTTCACTGGGTCCTCCCAGCTCCATCATCAGACTCTCACCACCAAGTGTAACGAATAGGTCTTATCAGAACGAAACAAATGAGCCCATCTCGAGGGGTTTCCTAGTGGTCATTACGGAGTGCCACTGACCTCCTCCTTGCTCCATCATCAGACCCACACCACCAAGTGTTGCGAATAGGTCATATCAGAACGAAACAAATGAGCCAAAACACGAAGGATTTCCTATTGGCCATTAAGAAGTGCTACTGGCTTCCTCCCAGCTTCATCATCAGACCCTCGCCACCAAGTGTAGCGAATAGGTCTCGTCTGAACGAAACAAATGAGCCCAAACTCGAGGAGTTTTCTTGACGTCATTAAGGAGTTTCACTGGCTTCCTCCCTGCTCCATCATCAGACCCTCACCACCAAGTGCAGCTCATAAGTCTCGTCAGAACGAAACAACGGAGCCTAAACTCGAGGGGTTTCCTAGTGGTCATTTAGAAGTGCCACTGGCTTCCTCCCTGCTCCATCATCAGACCCTCACCATTAAGTGTAGCGAATAGGTCTCATCATAACAAAACAAATGAGCCTAAACTCGAGAAGTTTCCTAGCAGCCATTGAAGAGTTCTATTGCCCACCTCTTGACTCCATCATCAGATCAGCTCGATGGTAGCAAATTATTGTATTGTCATGGGATTCATATAGACTTGCAAAGTTTCAAATCAATACGACAATTAGAAGTAGGTTAAAATTGAATTCCAAGATTTTCTTACATTGTGACTTAGTTACAAGTGAAGCTAATAAAAGTGTGGTAAAAAGAAACAACAAAACTTCAGAATCGCTAATACACTACATTATTTTCATGTGGTTGGTTTTCATTGTGTTTCACTACTCAAACGTGACGTCATGTATCTGTATGTCATTTCACATTAACTACAGAACAAAATGACGATCAACCCATTTAACATCAGCTGTATTTGCAATAGGTTTGTAAATAGCGATCTTTATTGCCTAACGAGCCTTCTTGTTTGCTTTGATAACTGTTCATTGTAGTCGCCAGGTAAACTAATTGAGCTGTTTAGTTACCTAAACGAAGACCATCTTAATTTTTAGGGATAAATGGCCGACTTTAATTTCCTTCCAACCGTTCTTATTGACATTATAATTATATATTTAATATAAATAATAAAATATGTAGATGTATTATTGTAATTTGAATAAAATCATAAAAATCTTTTTTTCTTTAATAATACTAACATAATATAGTCTACTAGATAATCTTTATAGTATAATCTAATACATACATACATATACATAGTATAATCTTTATAAGTAGTTTAATTGTGTATGAGAGAGACATAACAGAGATTTAGAGATTTCTTTTCGCGTATCTGTTTGTGTACAGAATAAGTTTTATTTTGAAAAATGGAAAATGAAGTATTTAGAAAAAATCGACCCGTCTCACAACCAGCTCCGATGGGACGTTGTGATACGGGTCGATTTTTTTCTAAATACTTCATTTTCCATTTTTCAATCATAAAAATTGCATTGTGAATGCAAAAAAGTAAAAATTTTAAATAACTAAGTTTTATTTTTATCCGCCTACGTTGTTTTGTTCGATACATGTATACAATTCTGGTATCTTCAATAGATGAATTCCATCTAGTCCGTATATTGACATGGCGGCGATAACTATTTTAGCCGCCACAAAGCCGACCACCAACTGGTACTGTAACGTTGTCGTTACAAATTACTCTACGTTATTCTATATTTTTATGCTATGTATTTCATAACCTCCTTTGCGGATTTAAAGACTATATGTCAAATTTTTATACGCTGTTCTGAAAAAATAATAATAATTTGAATGTCATGTCGTTGCCTTGCCATAGAATATTTTATTGAGTTGACACACTCAGTACAAAATTCTTCACGTGAATAACATGTATTTTACCAATATTTTAATTGTGCAGCTTATTATTTTATAGTTACTAAGAAGAAAATTGTTCCTGTAGGTAAGTTTAATCTCATAGGTGATAAAATTGTAAACATTTCGGGATCGGACCGATGACCCGCCTCGATCAAAGTCGAGTCTAGACAGGCGTATTCTATGAATCCGATATGTTTCAGTTGCAAAAGGATTGCCTGCATCTGGATGCAGTTGTGAAATGCAACGGTTCTCTGCACTTTTATCATGTAGAGGAAATGAGAAATATAAAGCGATGTGAGAGCTTGTTACTTTCTATGTTGAGTGGATTATTATAGATTTGTGAGATATAGAAATATTTTGAAATAAGTTAACACGATTAACTGATGATCAAGTCTTTGATGTATTTTTAACCGACTTCTAAATAAAAAAGGAGGAGGTTCTCTATTCGTCTGTATGTATGTTTTTTTGTGTGTATGTCCACCGATTACTCGAAGACGGATGGACCGATTGAAATGATTGAAACGTTATTACATCAGGTTAGTTTCCAAGTTGGTCCCATTTTTTGAAATTTTGAAATCGGTTCATTAGTTTTCAGGAAATCTTGAAAATACTGTCGTTTTCGTTACCATTTTATGTGAATTTAATACGTATCTTTAGGCATAACTCCTTTGTTTATAAACCGATTTAGATGATTCTTGTTTTGTTAAAAAGGGGATACCTCAAGGTATTTTAACCCACTTCAAAAAAGGAGGTTTTTAATTTGATCACATACCTATTTACCAGAATATAAGTAAATTGCCTGCACGATGCACTAAAAAGAGTGAAATAAAAATTATTTTTATAAAAAAATAAAACCGCCTTCAAAAAAATCGCATCAAAAAAGTAAGAAATAATTCCTCACCAAATAAATAACGTAAGTACTTTGAAGTCGGGCGGGTTTTAACAAAAACAACAAAAAATCGTACATGTTTCACGCCCGACTTCAAAGTACTTACGTTATTTATTTGGTGGGGAATTATTTCTTACTTTTTTGATGTGATTTTTTTGAAGGTGGTTTTATTTTTTTATAAAAATAATGTATTGTATCTTTGTGTCTGCAATAAAGTGTATCTATCTATCTAATTTATTATAAACCTACGTGAGTCAGCTGTAAGCAAATAGTAGTGATAGTATGTGCTCTAGATACAATGACCGAGCTGACGCCACACCACCTTAAAACACGCGGCTATACTTACATCTCGCGGCTTCTCAGTAATCTGTCAATCTCGAATGAAATCATAGAATTAGATTTTGTATCAATATAATCTTGATTCGGTTTCGTCAAATATATCTAACCTTATATTCAAACAAGAGTTTTTCATACAAAATATACATAAATATGTATGTGTCTGAAAGCATTTGACTTACAGATTGGAGCTGAATTTTTAGTAGAGATTTTCTCGCCAAATAATGTCCTTTGAGAATGTAGCAAGGCCTTCTCATTCGTCGCTCAATTTGCATCTTAAATTAAATCCATCTGAGAATTATCGGCATCGATATTTCTCGGAATGAGTGATGATTCCTTTAGGACTGGTTTAATATGAAATAGCAAATGACATTTGTGGGGTGAATTGATGGCCCGTTTTTGCCGTTATCGTTGTTTTTACTTCATTTTTAGGTATAAAAGTTGCCACATTTTATAGTACTGCGGCCTGGTGGTCAGTAAAACTCAGGAGATTCCACAGCAAGCATTTATTTGTTTCAAAACGTAAATAAAAAACCAAAAAAGAAAATAACAAGTTAGTATAAAAATCGTCCGTTCCCGAAATGTTTACAATTTTATCACCTATGAGATTAAACTTACCTACAGGAACAATTTTCTTCTTAGTAACTATAAAATAATAAGCTGCACAATTAAAATATTGGTAAAATACATTATTCATATATTATATTATTCACGTGAAGAATTTTGTACTGAGTGTGTCAACTCAATAAAATATTCTAAGGCAACGACATGACATTCAAATTATTATTATTTTTTCAGAACAGCGTATAAAAATTTGACAAATAGTCTTTAAATCCGCAAAGGAGGTTATGAAATACATAGCATAAAAATATAGAATAACGTAGAGTAATTTGTAACGACAACGTTACAGTACCAGTTGGTGGTCGGCTTTGTGGCGGCTAAAATAGTTATCGCCGCCGTGTCAATATACGGACTAGATGGAATTCATCTATTGAAGATACCAGAATTGTATACATGTATCGAATAAAACAACGTAGGCGGATAAAAATAAAACTTAGTTATTTAAAATTTTTACTTTTTTGCATTCACAATGCAATTTTTATGATTGAAAAATGATTTTCCATTTTTCAAAATAAAACTTATTCTGTACACAAACAGATACGCGAAAAGAAATCTCTAAATCTCTGTTATGTCTCTCTCATACACAATTAAACTACTTAAAAAGATTATACTATGTATATGTAGATTAATTTTACCGATAAAATAAAATATCTAGGAGTATTACTAGATGATACACTTTCGTTTAAACACCACATAGAAACTTTAAATAATCGAATCCGTAAGATGATATTTATATTTAAAAAAATTCGCCATATTGCTGACGAGTCTTTAATCAGACAGGTCTACTTTGCACTTTGCGAGTCCCTGCTAACTTACTGTATTACTACGTGGGGTGGAGCTGGTAAACCTTTATTATTGACCACTGAGAGAGCTCAAAGAGCGATACTTAAAGTGTCCACATTTCGGCCATTCCTATTTTCCACAACGCTTCTCTATAAAAATTGTAAGGTTTTAACAGTTAGACAACTATTCATATTGAGCACTATACTAAAACAGCACGCATCCCTTCCATACAGCACTGAAATAATAAACAAGAGGCGGAAAGATAAAGTTGCTACACTACAGAGTGGAATTAAATTTACCTTTTCGACCAAATTTTACTTTTATCTCGGACCGCTACTATACAATAGATTAAATGCCCAAGTAAACATCTATTCATTATGCCTGCAAAACTGCAAAAAAGTAATAAAAGACACTCTGCAAAAGATGACGTATGACGATACAGAGGAGTTACTTGTTGTGCTAAAGTAACATTATAATATAAGTAGATTGTAGATAATTATAATTAATATTGTTTTGTTATTACTAAAAGAGTGCAGCTTAAATATCAAATATATACTAAAAATACTTATATAAGAATTGTTTTTATATCTAAGGTTTTATTTACCGATTTGTATATTTTAAGACTTTATTTAGCCTGAAACACAGGGCCGCCTAGTTCAGGTATAAGAATAAATTTATATTCCTTACTCTATTTTTTCTCTTAATGTTTTAAATTGTGCCTACCTAGTAGATAATTAATACACGTATGCGTTGTTTGTTTATGTTTACTAACATAGAATTTAAGAAGAGACTGACCTAATTAATTCGTTATGTATGCAAAAATTTGTAAATGAATAAATGATTTTATTTTTTTATGTATGTATGTATTAGATTATACTATAAAGATTATCTAGTAGACTATATTATGTTAGTATTATTAAAGAAAAAAAGATTTTTATGATTTTATTCAAATTACAATAATAAATCTACATATTTTATTATTTATATTAAATATATAATTATAATGTCAATAAGAACGGTTGGAAGGAAATTAAAGTCGGCCATTTATCCCTAAAAATTAAGATGGTCTTCGTTTAGGTAACTAAACAGCTCAATTAGTTTACCTGGCGACTACAATGAACAGTTATTAAAGCAAACAAGAAGGCTCGTTAGGCAATAAAGATCGCTATTTACAAACCTATTGCAAATACAGCTGATGTTAAATGGGTTGATCGTCATTTTGTTCTGTAGTTAATGTGAAATGACATACAGATACATGACGTCACGTTTGAGTAGTGAAACACAATGAAAACCAACCACATGAAAATAATGTAGTGTATTAGCGATTCTGAAGTTTTGTTGTTTCTTTTTTAAGGTCTTTTTAGTTAATGTCATCATCAGCCTTCAACCTTCACAGACGCATCCTATTTAAGTTCCAAAAAAGCTTGTGAAGCTACGCTGACTTATGGAGCTGCGCTTTTTGCCCGTCTGCAATATTGAAACAAGTTTTTCCAGATTCGTCGTTTGCGGAGTTTTATCGACATGACATATTACCGTAGTAAAGCTGGAATGCTCGCAAGTTGCGAACTAAAAGTTGTTTTATTGCTATTAAGCGGTCGATGACATTGGATTTGCTCGTGGGAATATTTTAGGAAACTTGTGGAAGGCTGTAGTGCTCTATGTGGGAATCATAGTTACGCATTTGAAAGCTATTGTGAACGTGAGAGTTTTGGCGTTGCAACGATTGCTGTTGTGTCATTAGAGGTTACCTGAAAGTTAGTTAATGTAAAGTAATGAGGAAAATATTTGGCTTCAATTGTTTGCCAATATAAATATCTCTGACATTGAGTTGGGACATAAGTACATAGGGATTTTGGTGAAGGACGTAAAGGTTAGCATTTTATTGGGTAATAATTTTTAGTCGGTCGGTTAATTATATTCCCATTTCATTTAAACTGAGACGATGAAGAAAACTTATGTGGCAACCTGAAACGACTACTCTATGAAAACGAGTTCACTACGGTTGTCGTCAAAGTAACGTGGTTTACTCGCAATAAAAAAAAATACTTTCTTAACACTTTATATAGCTTTGTCCCTTACGATAATCTATACTGATATTATAAAGAGGAAAGATTTGATTATTTGTTTGTGTATTTGCATCGAATTGGCCCCGAAACTACTGGACCGATTTAGAAAATTCTTTGACCATTTGAAACCTACATTCTTCCCGAGTGACATAGGCTATATTTTATCTCAATATTCCCACGGGAACGGGTACCACGCGGGAGAAACCGCAAGGATCCGCTAGTACAGGTAATAAATACAATAACAGTCCGCTAGAAAACTTAAAAGCTTAAATTGAAGCTAAAATGAAATAAATATAACCACAGACAGCAATCTGGAGAATAAATTTCTATTTCGAAGAAAGTTGTGTTAAGCAGTGTGTTAAGTTAAGTAATTAAGTTTTTAATTAAAAGATACTTGAAATTATTTTGGATACAAGCCACTGCTTCAATAAGTTCTTGGATGAAAGTTATTTCGATTAATTAATGTATTTTCTCGCATAAAAAGTATCTAAGTACGCTTGCAAAAAGTGCCATAATAATTAAGATAGCCACGATACCAAATAATAACATATATTACCTAAATCCGTAAAAAATGATTTATTTCAATACCAAATTCATCAAAAGATGTTCAGTTATTCAGGATTAAAAAGGTACCAACGTTGTTTAAGCCGGATTTTCCACTTTGATACATACCGATTGATTGCTAGAAAATGCCATAGTGCATAATGCCCTCATTGTAAACAAACTATTGATATAGCAAGGACGTAGCTTTTTTATATCGTTCAAAGAAAAGAGACTGACTAGCTGTTCTCATTTTAACGTGTAGACAAGCTATTTTTCTCTTTATCTATTTGTGTGTGAGTCGAGATGTTTTGTCATCTTTGCGTGTCTTTCATGGACGTCAATTGTCGTGAACTTCAGTTAATCTAGTCAAAAATAGACGACTATCAATTTGTTACGGCATAGTTAGTGCGTGATCTCTATACTAATATGCCTATAAATTTAAGTGACAAAAATTTCTCTCCTCAAGCTCTTTTGCGCTTCGGACGGCACTTAAAGGCCTGAGTTTACTTTAGTTTTTACAAGCTTTTATTTAACTTGCAGTGTATGTATGGTTCCGTAACGTTATGGTCAAATTTCAGCTGAATTTGACCCACTTTCCAGAGTCCGATTGAGCTGAAATTTTGCACACAGGTTTGGTTTGGATGATAATACAACAAAAATGAAATTTTTACAAAAAAAAAATATTAGTTGGTGAACTCAGGTCTAGTCGTTAATCTCGGTTGCATTTTCAGCATGGAAAACTATCGTTACGTTAATCGATTATTAAACTATACCTATATGATCTGAGAACTATACCATCCTTCAAAAGCTGTCAAAGTGCTGCTGTCAAACATCCATTGAATTTCAGATCCATAAGCGACCGAAAGGCTGCTTTGGTTTTCATTCAACATTATACGATCACGATCACGATAACGGTTACCATAATGACAGGTTTTCGTGTAAGGGATACTGTTGTTAATACCCACAAACCGCATTGAGCCCGCGGGGTGGGTTATGCCCCGTTCTCTTTTAAAGAGACTTCTTTTAAAGAAGACCTTATGCGATTCTCTTTCAATCAACAAACTCGACGTTCTTTTTCGCTTGACTTTCACTTGTTTATTATGAATTTTGACATAAAGAATCGAAGTGAACGACGATGTGACGGTGAAACTTCCTTAGAGAATCGCACCCCTGTTCCCTAACAGTGTGGCTTCGATCGCAGTGTGGATATAAAAATAGCTGATGATATAATGATATAAAACGTTCAACAAAAAGTGGAATAAATCTTTGTTCAAAACCAATATACACATCAAATGTCTATGCTGACTTTTCATTAGAACGATGTTTTCTTATGAAGATTTTGTAAATTATTTGTCACGTTTGGTTTTTGTTTTTCTTGAGTTTTCGCGTTGTTTTCATTACATTTGCTCTGTAATATGTGACATGTAAGCTCATGCGTATTCATAATAGTGCGTATATTGTGATTTTGCTAACTCGACGTTTGCTATAGAGAAACTAACTAAAACAGCTTGAAAGAACTGGCGCAATATTAATGCAAAAAAATATTAAATTATTTATTTCTAAAAGTAATTCAAATACTTACCTACTACCTATATCTAACTGTTTTAACGCGGTTGTTTTGACAAAAGATGAACAAAAAGTTGGATGTATTTGTGTATTGAACTGAAAGTTTCTTTAAAAGCTTTGTGTAGCCGCCTCTGTGGTCTAGTGGTTCACACCACCGATTTTAGACTAAGAGGTCCCGGGTTCGATTCCCAGTGGGGGTACATATTGTATTCGGTTTGGTTGGTGGTAGGACTTGTTCTTAGTCCGCCTGGCTAGCTACCACCATCTTTTCTAAGTCTGACGCCCGTAACAATGATGTTTTCAGCATTATTGCGTTCCAGCAGTTAGAGATAAGATAGCCAGTTCCTTAGTGGTTGAGAATTCCGGGAGTAGTGCGCTTCCACCTTCAGCCTTATCACCAATTAACATCAGGCTGTGATGAAGGCTAAGTGCTACCCCGTTGTGTATAAAAAAAAGTAGCAAAAAGCACTGCAATATTCATACTTAGATAAAATACCACAACTGAAAATGAATAAATTTTATTTAGTCTAGGCTGATAAGTACAGCATTTGTGAACATCAAAGAAGCTACGTCATCGGTTTGCAAACCCTACGGCGCGGGAGAGCTTGGAGAAGAACCGACAAGAAACTCGTCAAGGTTAATTTTTTTCTGCCCGTTTTATTTCATACAGATTCGTCAAATTGAAAAAAAAAATACCTTAAATAATATAATAGGGTCAGTTTCAATCACAATTACATAATAAATTATGATAAATACAATTAGGCGTGTGAACTAATGATCATAGCGCTAAATAATTTACTCTAGTGAGTATACAATGCTTAAAATTATTGTTGTGTTTTCCTTGTTTTAGTTTTTAGTTTGTTCATTGTGTGTTTATATTTTCGTTTGGTGTCACTGGATAGGCTCCTTTTTTTGCTGTCGCAATATTATGCTGAGGTGTGCGCCTAGTTGGCTACAATTATACTTATGTACTTAACTTTTTTTTATTTTATTTTAATTTGTATTTTTTTTGTGTGTAAGTACTGTTAATCAATAAATTATTCTTATTATTCTTATAAAGAGTACTGGTTACGAAATCACTAATCTATGCACTGCAAATTGCACCATCCAAAAAGCTCCAAATATAATCTATATACTCTATACTTAATAATAAAGAGGAAAGATTTGATTGTTTGTTTGTTTGCATCGAATAGGCTCCGAAACTACTGGACCGAATTAGAAAATTCTTCGACCACTAGAAAGCTACATTCTTCCCGAGTGATATAGGCTACATTTATCCCAATATTCCCACGGGAACCCGTACCGCGCAGGTAAAATCGCGAGGATGCGCTAGTACATAATAAAAACAAAATAAAAACCGAGAAAAAACGGAAAAAATACCACTTTAAAACAAGCAGAGAAGAGCAGAACCATTCCCACCGGCAGCAACCGTTCACGAGGATGGCGCATGAACCAGCCATTGTCAATGTAAAAAAAAACAAAAGAAATTTCTTAAATAATCTGTAGGTTTTTATTTCCATGAGTAGAATCAACTCTTCATTGTTCTTGCACTTGACCAAGTGGGTGTGATTAAAGAGTTGATATAGGTCAAAAGATGACTGATACCGGATATATTTAAAACCGGTTGATCCTTTGTAAGTTATAAAAAGGACATAAATATGAGTGAGTCATTGTTTTATTGAAGCTTTTGTACGACGCGATTTTTTGCGATGATAAAAAGAAGCCACCTACCAAAGTTTGATAAATTAATAAGATGATTGAGATGAGTCATGTTTTGCAGGTGCATATATACCTACCTACTATTCATATTTTATAAAATAGTAACGTAACAAGATATAATTTTAGCCGACACTTGTCAGTACATATACTTTTAAGGATTCAGTTGTTACAAATAACCACAGCTTTAGCTTCTTCGAAATTGCGTTTTTCTTTACGTAAACTAAATTTATAATTTGAAATTGCTCGATTCAGAAGCTTTCCATAACCCAATTTCACTTTTGATAATGCAAAGAAGATGTCAAGTGTACTTGTGGCCAAAATCACGGGTCCCAAAAAGATACACAAGGTAACAAATTGGCAATAAAAAGCTAACAAAATGCCGTGGGTAAGCATTTCGGCCGGAGCTGTAAATCCGGGTTGGCGGCAATAAATCCCGTAGAAATATCGAAAGCTGTGTAATACAGTTAGGTACGATAGAGGAATTTACCGGGAGACTTCCATTGGGCGACTTTTGCTTGCACATGACCCACGGAACACGGTACTTTACAAAAGCGCGCGGTAGGAAAAACCACAAGTAAAAATAGCCATATAGTGGTCGTTCGGAAAAGCTCCTAGATTGTACGGTTGGATTGTAGGATAACGCCCTTTTGGCTGAATTTGACTTTGAAAGTCTTTTGAATATTAAAATGAGATGATTGCGCGTTCGACTGGTAATTCGGTAGATGACAAGGGTTTGGGATGGCCTCGCAAATAAATGGTGGAAGCCTTGAATGGTTGTTTCTGTTTTGTCTCTTCTTTTATATTCGAGTGCCATATTTTCAACGATTACCTACATTCGTGCTGAAAGATTTTTGATAAGTTCATACTGCTTATATTACAGACTTATGCCCGAATACTCGCTACGAACGCTACTTAACTTTGGGAGCGTCTCAAGCATGGCCCTGTCGCTTTTAATGTGAAACGTATGAAAGAGATACCATGATGTTTGAGACGCTCCCAAATTTGATTTGCATCCGAGAATTTGGGCGTAAGGCTTGTGCACAGAGACCTTTCTCATGGATGGATAAGAAGAATGGCCATGGCGCACCACGCGGGCTCAATACGGATTGGTCTATATTATCTGCAATTCGTTTGCAAGAGCACGGAGGACCTCGATATAATACATTTTTGGTCACCCATCCCATGACCGACCATTGCGAAAGTTTCTTAACCTAAATGAACGCAGGCCGAGCATGCTAACCACGGCTACAGGCTTTAAGGGACTTGTCGTGCATATCCGATTTTAACTTTGCTTTACTGTTTGTTTATATGTTCTACCTATCTTTATGTTATAATAGAGATTATTACAGGTAAACAGGAACCTAAATAGGTCCATAGACAAAGGCACGGCTGCAGCCGCTCTTGTAATAAATATTCATCCAATCCAAACAGCTGGTACTTAGTTATTTATAAACACCTGGAGTTTTCTTAGAAATCCCATTCCAAATTCTTATTATTACCTAGTTGGCGTAGCTATATAATTGCCTATGCCTAGCTATATAATGTCATTCAAATCACTCAAATTCCGTAGAACAGTCGTCTTCAGAAGCAGCAGAACCCTAGAAGGACTGTTGAGCCTATAACAAATTATCTTTTCAAAGATTTACACAAGCATACCTTGACCCCCGCTTCACATTAGTTCGTAAGCAGCACGACAGCCGCGCGGCATCCATACCATTCCATACATCTCTTAGTGATGTCATTTCCACATAGGGTTGGTGAGAGGGGAAGAAAAATTTCGTCACGCATAATAACATAACTTTAAATAAGAGCAACCAAGCAATATTATTAATATTAAGTATGTATATTTACCTAAATAATGTTTGTAAGAGGAAGTGGGCATTTTTGATTACCAAAGCGTATGTCTTATAAGGGCCTCAATTCTGCTATTTTACCACAAATTGCTATGTCGTTAAAAGTTAAAGGGTTATAGCCGCTATTCAACTTTTTTAACTGGAGCAGAATACTTACCAAAAGTGTCATTTTAAGCTATTGCCATGCTGATGATGTGCAATTGAACTACATGGCATTTAGCAGAATTGAGGCCCAGGTTGGTGGTTAAGTTCAGATAAGTTTCTTAAATCTACTTTGAACGCCATTAGGGACACGTAAAGTGTCAGGTCATAGGCCGCGGTTGTAGATAAGTATTAGCGGTTTGATACGCTGCTGTCGGCGTGTGATTACGTCGGTTATTTTATGAATCATGACGTTTTATGTCGAGTTACTATTTACCACCCGTTTTAGTGACCTTATTTATATTATGTTACAGCCACTTTAAAATTTGACGACTCTGTATGGAATAAGACAGGAGAAAAAAACAGCCATTGGCGAGTTTCTTGCCGGTTCTTCTCGTTTTAATTACAAGGCTTTCCGCCGTAGGATTTGCGAACCGATGGCATTGCCTTATTGACGTTCACAAGTGCATTCCGTATCTGCCTAAAATTAATATATTATTTCAATTTTTTCTTGTTACCGATGACTGCTAGGTACCTACCAGAGCGTCGAGAGAACAAAAATATCTGATTCGATGGTGAAGGCGCCACTAGTAATACAACATTCACCAAAATGGGTGCAAGCTACAACGAAAGATTTTAAGTTCCTGATCACCGGATCTGCACTCTGCCCCTTAATTCACAAACTGTCGGAAACACTTCCGACAGTGGAATGGATGCATGTCTCTGGTCACTCACTATAGGATGGTCAAAGACAGAACACAGAATTCGAATCCGATTCCGTTTACGACGGTTTGTGAATTAGGGGGCAGATACGTTTTTAGCACTGTTATATTGACAGTTCACTGACATCTCTCTACGGATGGTCTTCAGCTAAAAGTTGTATAAAAGCGGCCGAAATAAAATCTCATAATTATTGACGACTTTGGTGTTTCAACAATCATCCCTAAAATACTACATAGTTGGCAACCAGCTCCACTGACGATGATAGTCTAGAGGTCTAACCTTTGCGCCTGGCCTGTGGGAATGAACAAAAGTTAGTTAAAGTGTATGTAACGGCCTAAGCTACATCAGCCCCTCTGGGAAACGAACCTAGCTCTAGGCTCAAGACCGATGACCGGACGTTATAGGGTCATACAGATGGTTATAATTTCGGCAATAAATCTTAAAGTACTTACCATCTTACTATCCTAAAGCCAGCGCAGACCAGGGTCACTTTTGTTTATCAGCTCAACCTAGTAAATGGTAATCTTCGCTGAGAAAGGTTATTCTGACCATTAAGATCTAATAACCGACTCCTTGCTAGTTCTTCACGACTGGAAACGATCCCTCTTTACGGAGGGAATAAAAAGTCCCTCGTCTACGCAGTCGTATCACTGCACGATGTTACCGCACTTACAATTTGAAAAGAAAGCACTTTTTAGAGAAATTTTCACGGAAACAAAACACAAACCATAGATTTTATCAAACTAACCTAAGTAACATGGGCTTAGATAATTGGTGTGGTTGTAAGAAATTCTTTATTTCATTTATATATCTATTTTAAGTGTCTTATTTATTACGATTCAAGAACAATACAACAAGTTACAGTTAGCCTATAATCATCATTTTTATAAGTAAACTTTTCCGATGTCTGACTTAGTAGATACCTACGCACGCTTTCAAATCTTAAACAATATACCAAGAACAACACTCACTAAATTACGTGCAGTTGCCAGTAAAGCTCTAAGCCATTATTCAGTTTGCTCAGCACTACATTTACAACATTCTTAACCCTAAGTTACTGACGGCCGTGTAACTGTTAACTGTCCACGGTAAGTATAACTTTCTTGCACACCGGACGACAAGGTCTTACTAACCGGTCGCATTGCTGACCGGATTTCAATGCCGAAGGATGTAGCTACTTTGTATCAACATTTCTGAAGCTCCTGTTAAAAGGAGCAATGTGATAAAATAGTATGACTGAATAGCCGACAGTGGGTAGAACAGTTAACATAGTATTCTATGATCTAAGTAAAGCATTAGTATAACTCCCTCAGCAGCTTTTATTCAAATCAAAATACCGACTGACATTGCATTTAACTATTAATGATTGAAATGTAGATGATGATGAAGTTAAAAAACATAACATTTAAGAATACCGAATATGTAATATATATAATCTATTTAAATTTTTTGCAATTTACAATGAAGTAAGTAAGTATTTAGGAAAAATCGACCCGTCTCAACCAGCTACGATGGGACTCGAACCCACGACCTTTCGCTGTCCGAGCGACTGCTCTAACCACTGAGATCTAAACAACGACTCCGTAGCTCAGTGGTTAGAGCAGTCGCTCGGACAGCGAAAGGTCGTGGATTCGAGCCCATCGGAGCTAGTTGTGATACTAACAAGCCAATTATAAGCTGTTTAATTTCTCATAGAGCCTGCTGTCTCTTGCTAAAACGAAATCTTCTATGGCGAGACAATGATGCTAATGACTTGGTGACGTCACAAAGATAGTTGTTCTTTCCTTGTCTAATTAGAAAGTTTGATGTTAGAAACTTTGGAAACATTCAAAATAATTCAAAATAAAAACTTGTTTTTTGTAGCTAATATTTGGAAAAAAATCAATAAAATACCTTATTCCCATTAGATAAACTTAAAAAAGAAAAACAATTTAGTGTACTAATTAATAATTTAATTCTATTGTGCACAAAGTCGCGAACTCCCGGTAAATGAGAACAAGAATATAAGACTGAAACAAAATAAAAGTAGCAGCTATTTATTTTCTTTCGATTTGAATAACAATACCTCCACTGCTGTTACGGCAATTTCATAATGAATAGTAAATTTACAGTTCTTTCTTGTTCGCAGTCCGCATAATGTTACAGATGAGGTCTTCAGTTGTTGTTGAAATATCTTACTTTCTACAATTCATATTTCTGGTCACTTTTATGGCATTTTGTTCTCAGTTCTTTAGTTTCGTTACTTAAGTATTTATTTTGTGGATATCATGTGGCTGCATGTGTTGATAAACCACATTCACGAGTCTACCAAGTACAAAAATTATATGCTTTAAATAATCATACCATAGCTACAGTCAACATCAATCTTTAAATGTTAACCTTGACCTTAGTCCAAATTTTAAACATTGTCTGGACAACTTGATATGCATGCGACTGTACTTATTCTACACAAAATTAACTTTGGCAAACGAAGTGTTAGCATTTCTATAAAAGTTCCCTGGCACTGTTCGCCGTTATTCGAAAACTTGATTACAAACACAAATAAGAGAAACAAAGGAATCGAACCGAAATAAAACGAAAACAAAAGTCGATCGTGACGGCACGAACTGAACAATATGGGTGACCGCTGAGTGGAGTTCCACTCAGCGGTCACCCATATTGTTCAGTTGTGCTTAATACAGTTGTGCTTAAACTCAGATGTTAATGTAGGACAAGAGTTTTTGTAGAGGATATCCTCTGAGTACCAAACCGTGCTCTGTGGGATCTGTGCCCGGACGTAGGACGTTAGAAGATCATAGGGTCGGCTACGTGGGAAATGTATTCTACAGGAAACTAAATCATAAACCATGTTTCCGCGCATTCATCAAAACACAACAATGTTATTTATTACAGACGTACTGTACCCAAACAACAAAAAAAAAACTCGTATTGGTAATCGCAATTGTATGCGGATGGTATTTATTTACCTGCTCACCAATCTAACCTAAACAAAAATAAAATAATTTGCGCACGTTAAATATTGAATTAACTACCTACGTTTCGTGGAATTAAAATTTTCCCACAGTAAACCATTCCATCCGTCAAATTGCCACCTGCTGAATAACGCCTGAAGGCGGCTCTACAAAATGATAGCTCTACGATCATGTCAATTAGGTGCTCGGGGTAGTGTGCTATTCATCAGAATAGTTACGAATAAAAAATTAGATGATAAAAACGAAATAAAAACAAAAGTCAATCGTGAACAATAAATAGCGGTCGGCGCCGGCGTACTGCTCGAAAAACGGTTGTACTCAAACTTAGATGGCAATGTAGGACACGAGTAGAATCGGTCTGAGCAATCACCCAGCTTAACCGGTAACGCAAACTGCCGAGTTTGTTTAACCGTTTAGTTGTACCTGTATGCATGATTTGCTTATTGACATGACCTCTTCTCTACAAATAATTGACGTGACCGAAGGCACAGGTAAAAACTGAACACATATAGTTGTATTTTGAGCCAACGAGGCCGTTGCTGAAAGTTTTGTTTTTGCACTGCCATTTATAAGTACCACTATAATAAAGTTGTAGAGTTCATTCATATTCATCATCACAAGCATTGATCACAAGGCAATTTTTTACTAAATATAAGGTTAAGTGGAAAAGGTTTTATGTTGCTTTAAAATATGATTCACTGTAAGAAAGCAATATCACAGATGTTACAATTATTTGAGTGATTGAACCAGAATCTCTTTTTTAAGTTACAACTTTTTAATATACCTTTTTAAGATATAGTTAGAGACATAAAGCAAAAAAGTAGTTAAAAGTCATTTAAAAGTGTTGACTTTTGATAAACCTCTCTTGTAAAGCAGAAATAAAAGTGAAATTTCTATTGCAGACTCGGGATCTAAAAGTTCTTTGACTAGCAAACTCTTTGATATGGATATAATCTTTACGAATGATATTCACAGTCATATCTTTCCCATTTTATGTTTTTCAAAGCAGCAGCGTATGAAAAACTCGTTCATAAAAATCGGTCAAGCCGTTTCGGACGAGTTTGATATCAAACAATTGACACGAGATTTTTATTTAGAAGATGTAGGTAGTTCTTATTTTAAAATAACAATCCAATCCAACAAAAAGTCCGAATACAACAATCATCTGTTTTATCAAAATTTTAGGAAGCTCCACTTTCAAAATTTTATGAATTTTCAAAATTTCAAAATCTTAACAGTACGTCACCTCATGTAGAAAATTGTTATTAGAGCATACAGACGATAAGTTTTTGTGCTCTCTAGACTATTAAACACTGACTGACATTGAATTTAAACATTTCCGGCAAAAATCTGGCAAGAACGTTGAATTTTATCCCTCATTAATAAGGATAAACAGTTACCTTTGTGTACAATATTATTTTAATATTTTTTGCAACGGCAAGGCCCCTGAATTTCTCTGTCAGTGATGGAGTAGAAAAGCACTGTCTTCGCTCCCTTGGGTATCGTAAGAGCCGAAGGAACACAGCCTGTCGACTGTAACTCAACAGTTGAGCATGAAAAACTCTCGTTATCGTAACCGTTATCGTGATCGTATTATTTTGTATGAAAACCAGAGCTCTTTCGGTCGTTTAAGAACTTCGATCAACAATAACACCTAGTTTTAGATATATAGTTGGAGTGACAGATATGGCGAGCGTTATACGCCCACTTGAGAGTATATAATTATAAGTAGATTATTTTGTCAGTGTCAATAATACTACGATATTTCAAACTTGGAACGCTTCCTGTCATTTATAATGTAAGATCGTAACATTCGTAACCTTTTTTCTCCGTTTAAAAAAGTCAGTCTGTCCATTAAAGTGTTCTTTTAGTTCGTGAGCCGTCATCTAGTTGATCTAGTACTATAATAAATTGTTGATCGAAGTTTAAGAAACTGAAATTCAATAGGTAGGTACATGTTTGACAGCAGCGCTTTGATAGCTTTTGAAGTTCGGGATAGTTTACTACTGTCCGGCTGTCGATACCTACAATGTAAAAACTTATATAGTAAATAATCAACTTCTGATATTCCCTTCTTCGTATTGACTAAATCGCGTAATGACTTAGTAGCAAAATGCCTAATTTTTGAAAGGTACAGTTGAGAAAAAAACCATTTGGATACATATTACCATGACGATCGTTTTTCTTGCAACGGTTACTGCAAACCCCATTTAGTGGAAGCAGAATGAAAGCTCTCAAAACACATCTGTAGTTTTTTTACTTTTATCATAATAATAGAACTTACCATTTTTTGGGCTATACGCAAATATTCGAAAAGGTTTCTGGAGAATTCCTAAATTACCACTGTTATTCACATCAGAATAAATAAAGAAAAACAAATCGAATCCGAATGCAGTGCCAAACGGTGCTAGACTAGGGAATTAAATGGCTTTTACAGAGCGACAGCGTTTTCTGTTCCGGTGCCCAAAACTGGAACTAACGTGTTTTCTTTTTAATGTCATTTTGCTGTCGAGTTGCTGTCCAACCATAGCGCCGCTGTCACCGGAACAGAAAATATGTCGATTTGTAGATACTCTTTTATATGCTACAACTTCGTCTGCGTTTCATCTTTACAACCATAAGTGGCAAAAGAAAATGTTCCATTCCATGCAGTTAGTATGTTACTTGTAAACCGTTTCCCATCGTATGACACCCCCGTTAAAAAGGAGAAAAACCTTCACGAGCTGCAGGGTCCTAAGAAAACTTAGAATTTTAGTAAGAATCTAATACTTGCTGTTTTGCCAATTCATTGTTCTATAGTCCGATAAAATATGTACTTACTCGTATGTACTGTATTTTATATCGTTACAATAGTCTCTAGATACTCTTTTAAGTGCTACAACAGCTGCAACAGCCATGCAGTTTCTATGTTTCATTTTTCCAACCATCAGCAACAAAAGGCAATGTCCCATTCCCTGGAGTTAGTATGTCACTTACAAACCGTTTCCCATCGCACGACAACCCCAATAAAACGAGGAAAACCTCCCCGAGCGCCATTGTCTTTAGAAATACACTGGAAATAGAATGTAGGCGAAACAATACGGATCGGACCGAGCAAACGTATCGGTTTCGTATGTTTACATATTTGTTGTTTGCTGTCCAATGTCAAATGATGAAATGAAAACGAATGTAAATATTTGTTCCTGTGGCGGTTTTTTTAAAGCTTTGCAGAACTGTGTGTGGGAAATGAAAGCTTTTTTAACTGTGATTTGTAATTTAGAACTGACAGTAAATAGAGTAAGTGTGATTTTGCGCTATGAAATTGTTACAACAGACTAGTATTTTGATAGCGATAACTAATTTATGTTATTACAAAACGTTGTCTAAAGTTAAATCTGATGATGTCTGTGATTTCTGATTAGCGGAAAGTGACAGTTTCAGATTGAAACCAAAGCTAACTTTTTGTAATCCATACTAATATTATAAATGTGAAAGTGTGTTTGTTTGTTTGTTTATTTGTTTGTTTGTTTGTTTGTTTGTTTGTCCGTCTTTCACGTCAAAACGGAGCAGCGGATCGACGAGATTTTCGGTATGGGGATATTTTGAGAGCTGGAGAGTAACATAGGCTACTTTTTATTCAGGAAAATTTTAAAATAAATATGGTAATTTTGTAAATAAAATCGGTCATTTCCTTCATAGCCGCTTCCAAAGAGTAGGTATATCAAAGAGTATGTAATCATTAATCAGTGACGTTTTTGTCTCTTTGGATTACCTATTTTTAATAAGTGACATTTATGGCAGGCAGATCTTGGTGATACGAAGTTCATGTCCAATAAAATGTATATGGCAAAACAACGTTTGCCGGGTCCGCTAGTAACATCATAAATATCGCAGTGCAAGTGATGAAGTTCGTGAAACTGATCACTTTTTGAGATAACTAAGCAAAAAAAAAACAAATGAAGATGAAAATAAATACAGATAAATACTGACATATGTAAAAATATTTCCAAGGTTCTTCGCACTTCTCACGATCTTCGACATCAGGGTCGGAGACCTGATTGTTCCTCATATCTCTGGACACTACAGCTTTCCACCTTGTCTTGGGTCTACCTCTTGCTTTTCGACCAGGGACTAGTGAAAGCTGCAGTGCCAGGTTGCCAACGTAGCCAGGTGGGCTCCTTTTTACATGACCTAAATTTAAAATAAAGTAATAAAGCTATTATATTATTTAAAAATAAATTAGCCCAGAGAGTGCGGTTATGTCGCCAGCAACATTGTACCACGGCGTTAGGCGATGAAGGTCGTAGTAACGGACCTCAACCGACCACTTTTTGAGCCAAGTCTTGTAAGGACTGCGTACTCGGAACCAAGTACTTATATGTGGTACCGTTAATTTTTCTCGTTATTATCTGGCCCGTGTGAAGACGTGGACAGTTAGTCGAGTTTTTGCTGTAAACTTTTTGCTTAGATGGCCGGTTTATTAGAATCTCAGCATCCTTATGTTGCTTTGAATACTTTGAACTCTAACGTTATTGCAGAGCAATTAATAATAAACTTAATCACAAAGTAAACTACACATATCACAACAGCCTAGAGAAACACCATCATCAAAACGTTTGGTTGTTCTTAAATACAATGAATGCACCGACCGTAAACAAAAAAATACGAGCGAGCATGAAACTATTATCATTCGCGTGGACTACACGACGTTATCTCGCGGGAATGTGATATTTTTCCGGGATAAAAAGTAGCCTATATATTCCTCTCTAGCCTACACTGTACAAAGTATCTGTGTCGCAAATTTTGGCCAAAACCGTTCAGCCATTTTGGCGTGAATGAGTAACAAACATCCAAACATCTAAACTTTCACATTTATAATATTAAGTAGAATGTTTAATAAATAGATGAATGTTTTATTAGTGTATGTTGGTTATGATTATGAACTGAATTTGAACAGAACTAATTAGATTAACTGAAATAAATTTTCGTCGTCTCTGTCGTTGTCCCGTTATTAGTCACTTACGTAAGTACCTACGTAGCACTTTTTTAATTTAATAATTAATTCTTAGAATACAAAGCCTAACCTAACAATAATTATTTAATTTAAATACATATTTACTTAGATAAGTAGCCGTACGACTATACCTAATTTAATTTCCAAATTTCTAGTATCACAGCATTTAACTTATATTTTGCTCGGGCATCGTTCCTAAGTGAATTGATTAAAACTAGATAAGTAAACTTGAACTTATCAAAGTTAAATTGAGTTAAGGTTAAAGTTTCGTGATTATATTATTCAGTTAGCTGGTGCGTTCTACTAACTTCAGGTAACTTTAAAATGTTCAGTTTACCTGAAGATTTATCTGCGTTAGGTACTTCGCATATAATTTGTTAAAAATACATAGAACAATAAGTAGAAGACGCGCTATCACGCTAAAAAACTGATTAGATCGAATAAAATTACATCTGGAAAGACAAAAAATGAATTCATTTTAAATAAGCAAACAGAATTAATAAGTTTAATAACTTAGATATTTGAAAAAATAACAAAAACGGACTGAACCAAAAGGCAGGCGTTTTTTTTGTCTTGCGGCCATCAACAAAATGTTTGAACATCAATTCTTGATAGTATAACAAACAATATTTGCCAAGACAGTATAGCTGTAAACTCAGTCAGAACCAAGTTAGAACCATTCGTCCGTGTATAGGTAACATTTAAAAAAACCGCAAATGTTACTTTGTAATTCATACAAACACTATGAAAAACAAAGTTAAGTGGTAGCTAGTCTCATTCGGTTCGGACTGAGTTTACAGGTATAGGTACTTCCCTTGCAAATATTGTCTGTAGTGCTGCCAACAAATTATATTTCAATTTTTGGTTGATGGCCGCAAGAAAAAAGAAGTCGCCAGCTGCCATACAAAAATGGTCATTGTCCTTTGATTTTCGATAAAGATTCGAAGAATTTGATAAATATAAGAGATCCTTGGAGA
Source organism: Crambus lathoniellus (assembly GCA_949710035.1). Classification (NCBI taxonomy): domain Eukaryota; kingdom Metazoa; phylum Arthropoda; class Insecta; order Lepidoptera; family Crambidae; genus Crambus; species Crambus lathoniellus. The sequence continues at coordinate 10,028,377 of OX453307.1, forward strand.
AGGATATTATTAAATTAAAGTGATCCTTTTTTATAGCAGTTTTTTTGTAAGGAAATGCGTTTCCGCATACCCCTCCGCGTTGGTGTGCGGACGGTTATATGAGACTCGCCTAGCCGCCGCCTGACATCCACCAGTTATAGTTAATTTACAATTATTATTGTTAAGAAGAATCAAACTAACCACAAAAATTATTGAGCCGTTTGATGGAGAGAACTGAGGCGTTCGGTCTGTCGCAAATTCTCCACCTTTCCGCTACAAAGCGCTAAGCCAAATGAGACTTTACCTGCAAATCGGCCCTTTATAATCCCTTCGGTAGGGTAACCACGCTGACAGTACCGCCTATTGTACAAGAAAATAGAAAGTATTTTTTTAAGTTTGTTTGATTTTCTAGCAAAACATTACAAAGCGAAAAGGTTGCTATTTACTGCAATATGCTGTAAGATAATATTCTTTTAGGATATGCACAAAATTAACACTTGTGTGATCCTAATATTATATAGGTCCATGATAGCATTGTTGGATCCAGGACCATAAATATTTTTTAATTTTTTTTAAACACCTCCAAATGTTGTGTTATCAGCAGTTACATTCGGGAATAGGCATGATGCCTATTTTTTATTTAGGTTATATCTCTCAAAGATATAAACATTGGTAAAAAAATTATTTTGCTAGCATTAAAACTCCCCGTGATATCATAGTTTCAAATGCACACACTTTGGTCTCGCCCAAAAACGCTCCATACTAACAGCTACGCCGGCTACGAAATTGTGACGTCACGCTTTCGTAGTTTGTAGTATGCAACGCGTAAGAAACTTATTAGGCTTAGGTTAAATATTGTGTTTATCAAAATGGTTTCTTATAGACTTTGCTAAAAATTTTACGGACGGTGATATTTATTTATAAATTTTATATTTTTTTAAATGGACCCAACTTTAGAGTGTCATAAGCTAATAAAACGCAATATATAAAACCAAGAGGTCTACAAGCGACTTTAATAAATTTACGTTTTTATTAGTATTTCGTTATTTTATTCATCAGTCATCATCCCTATTATCAGCCGTTTATTGCGTAACACTTTCAAAATGAGCTAGGGCACAATCGATTTAATTTTAAACTTAAGTATCAAAACAAAATAGTTACGGTTTTCTTTAGGTTGTCAGTACCATATAATTATGGCAAATGCTTATGGCATATGCTGTAACAATAGAAACATCAGTAAAAAATAAACCTAGGGATGTCTATCTAGAGAGTCTATCTGAATATATAAAAGCTATAACGAGACCATTTTAAATGAAAACTAGACAAATAATACTCTCGTACAAAGTTTTAGCTATTATGGTATTATCGTATTAATTTAGCTCGATTATTCGCTCCATTGCCGCGTTTTGTGCATGGTCACCCTCGTTTGAGCCTTATTAAGGCTGAAATCTGAATGGACTAATCGTGTTAAACGCAGGATTTGTATGCCGAACACGCAAGCCCGCTAAAGCCCTACCTATTAATTTCTGTTTCAAACATACACCGCCATTGCTCAGCATTGAGTGCACAGATATATAGATTTCTATATAGATCTGTGATTGAGTGTTTCCATAATAATACATTTAATAATTTATAATTTGAATTGAAAGAAAAATAACAACGAGATTTCTGTAATACCTATAATAACTTAACAGTAATTTTTAGAAACAGCTTTTCTGTACCCTTAAATTTGTCTCAAACAAAATTCTAAACATCTAAAGTTTTGCATTTATAATTTAAGTACGACAATAAAAATACAAAATTCTTTTGTACACATATTTTGTATTTAAGAAATGTATAAGGACCGCGTTCAGCGTATAATGCCTCATAATCGGACCCAAGTTTCCTTAAAATGTGGAACTGGAATTTTAGCGACGAGATCGCCCTTAAAATGGAAATGTGAAGGCAGTGGTTTAGTTTCTGTCGATATCCTTGAACCTAATAATGTTTTGATCAAAATATTTATATTCAGAAAAAGCCGTTTGGTCAACGTTTAATCTATATGCCATTGAGCTCATCGAAATTTGAGATTATCATTTCTCAAAAAATAGTACCTAAGTAGGTACCTACTTAGTGTAATATACATAAAACTTGCGCTCCGCACGCGACTGCGTACGCTGCGCAGCCTGCATACACGTGGAATTTAAATATTCACGCGAATTTTAGCTAATAAATTATATATAAAGAACTTTTAATTAGTTTTAAAAATGACGATTAAATTTATTAGATGGTGATTTTTTTTTTAAATATTTCAGTTATTATTGATTTAATTCAATATAGTGGATCCCCTCGGTTTTACCCGCATGGTCGTTTATGAATAAAATTAAAATTTTATAATTACGCAAAAATTTAGCTTTGTATACTTAGGTGAAAACATTTTCAAAAACGGTGCAGTAGTTTTTGATTTTTTACATTATAGCGGCTACATTTGGTGTTTCCGGATTGGAACCCGTTCCCAGAGGTATATCGTGATATAATGTTGTCTGTAAAACTCAAGAATAATGTAGCTTTGTATAAATGAAAGAATTTTCTGAAACAGTCCCGTTGTTTTTAATTTTATTCATTACAAACAAATACAAACACAAAAAAAAAAACTTTACTTTTTAGAGGATAGATAGATAGAAGATAGATAAATAGCATATGACAGATACCTATGTACCACTACGAAAAACACTCTTACTACTTACGTTTAGTAGAGTTAACAAGTATGTGTTTTCAATTGCATTTAAATTAATTCGGCGAAGATTATATCGTAGTTAAAATTAGTTGCAAGCACACTCATTTTCTCTCTTACTTCAAACATGATGATAAGTGATACAATGTTGATTAGTTTTGATACTGTTTAGAAAATTGTAAAACAATACCTATGCTCTTATTTTTTATAGAAAACGACAACTTTTTTTGCCTTGTTCACTTAATAAAATGACTTGTAACGATTCCCTAAGAAACACAATTCATTAAATTTATGAAGTATCTCAAAATCTCGAACACCACTTTACAACACTCCTCTAAATGTACAAGCGAAAAAGAAATTGAATGTTTTGTAGAAAAAAATTAAGAGCTCCTTCACTGTAAAAGGAATCTTTAATAATATTGAAGAGGGTACTTTATGGGCAAAACTAGTTACTTTAAAAAGAGACTGAACAGCGAAGTGTTGTAATAAAATATTGTAACAGGGATTGGACGTAATGTGGCCGGAGAATCAAACGACTGGGCTTGGGTACGGTGGTATATTACACGAAATCAATACATTAGTAGAGAATGATGACGTAATCGTAGAAAACAGCATAACTGTCCCACCAGGTGGAAGCAGCGTAGCCGTGAATCTACTTGGTTTGTAGGCGTTCAAGCATAGTTCCCAGCAGGTGTGGAAGACTATGCCTTGCAGCCTACCTATATGATCTTCTGTAGGGTGAAGTTGGAAGATGGAAGATAATGCATAATAGGTACAACAGGGTCTTATAGAACCGTGAAGAAATCTTGACACCGCCGGCTAGGATGAGTGTAAACAATACCAGCAGCGCCATCTCTTGACGGGGTTTGGTACTTCATGGGCTTCGTATTAATGGTGGTTGTTACAGTCTCCCCCTCTGTCTACGAAGTCGTCCCGACGAGTAAGACAGGAATAGGAATAGCTGAACGATGACTTAACAGTTAGAATGCTATTTCGATTGTCAGCACACTGGGCAAGATCTTCATGAGCTTCCTCCCCCTGGACCACAGCTACTCCTGCCCATTAGTCTCTGAGGCGTGGGCTCCGCATGTTGAAGGAGGTCATCGTGGTAGTCTTTCTACCTAGCTCTGGTGATAAGGAACGAAGATGTCACTGTTCATCGAAGTCGAAGCCGCGTCGTAAAACTCACAGCCGCTTCATCCAAAACTTGTAGTAGATGTTGTGGGTTTCTTCTTTCTTCCTGGTATGGAGAGAGAAGCCACTAGTTGGGCGCCAATGTAACAGTGATTGGACGTAATGTGGCCGGTGAATCAAACGACTGGGCTTGGGTACGGTTGTATATTACACGAAATCAATACATTAGTAGAGAATAATGACGTAATCGTAGAAAACAGCATAACTGTCCCACCAGGTGGAAGCAGCGTAGCCGTGAATCTACTTGGTTTGTAGGCGTTCAAGCATTGTTCCCAGCAGGTGTGGAAGACTATGCCTTGCAGCCTACCTATATGATCTTCTGTAGGGTGAAGTTGGAAGATGGAAGATAATGCATAATAGGTACAACAGGGTCTTATAGAACCGTGAAGAAATCTTGACACCGCCGGCTAGGATGAGTGTAAACAATACCAGCAGCGCCATCTCTTGACGGGGTTTGGTACTTCATGGGCTTCGTATTAATGGTGGTTGTTACAATATATATTTTTGCGAGACTGAGTGGCAACTATCTGACAAGCTTACTTGCATTCTTAACTGACTTCAAGGCAAAGTTATCGAGTTAAGAGTTATTGAATGTATTCGTGTGTAATTATTATGTAATGTCGGTATATTTTGTTGGCGGTAGGATGCAGGGTCTCGTTATCAGGAATGTTCGAAATAATAGTCTCTTCTTCAAGTATAAACGTACTCTTCAATCACAATCGAAACGGTACAAAATAAACAAGGATTATTTGTTTGTGTTTGGAGTGAAGGATAGTGCTCCTTGGCAAAACTAGTTCCTTCAAAAGGAGACTGAACAGTGTAAAATACTTAGTGTTACCTATATATTTTAGCGAGACAGGCAACTAGCTGACAAGCTTAGTAACTAATGCCCGAATACTCGTACGCTACTTATCTTTGGGAGCGTCTCACACATCGCCCTGTCACTTTAAATGTCAAACGTATGAAAGAGATTCCATGATGTTTGAGACGCTCTCAAAGATGATTTGCGTTCGAGAATTCGGGCATAAGTCAGTTAAAAATGCAACAGTTGCATTTTAACTAACTCGAATATATTCTATAATCGACTATTATCGTATGTAATAATTATGTAAATCACAGATCACCTGTAGTAGCAATATCTGTGTACAATGTTGTTGTGTTGTTTGTTGTTGTTGTTGTATGTAATGTATAAATTAATAATTATGATTTTTAAATCTTTCTCATATTTTTATTTTGTCACCGTTTAGGGAAGAATAAATAATGTGTCATAATCGGTTTAGTAAAATTATTTTTTAATCATAGGTACTTTTAATCTCGAAGTGACATTATATCAAATGGTACATTTAAAGTCCGCAGCAAGTCAACCACAGACACACTACGGAAAACACTAGGCGCGTGTGTAAGGTCCGTTACGTAATCCGCAAATATTTTTTAGTTCTAACAGGCCATTTTTTTATCTTAGTTTTTAATATTTAATTATATTATAATTATTTGTTCCAGTTCCATCTGAAGCTGCACAATCATTAAAAAGGTGAGTAAGCTCATCGAGTTTTATGATAGGTATAAGTAGCTGTTTTTTTAGTGTTTACTTAACCATAATATTACAAAAATGAATTCCTTAAACTTAAAAATAATCTGTCTTCTTAAATATGTATTCTTATTTTTAACCCACATACCTATACTAATATGTTCAAGCAGTAACCAAGCAAGCTCAAAAATAAATGATATTTACGTTACTATGTATTATGTATGTAGGTACATATTTAATGTAGGTACCTATTATATTAATTATTTAGCACTCAGAGAAGAAGTTCTAATATCTTCGTGACTAAATAATTCGTGTAATGGATATTGAAGTTTGTGTAAATCTAGTTTTTTTTGTAAGTTATATCATCATATCATATTTTTTAGTAGAACTTAATTGATCGTGCTTCTTTACATCTTATTTGAATTGGTTCGTTAATCTTGTTTACAATTATTATTAATACTTATTTAGGTTTATTAAGAATGCATATAAAAGCGGATTGATTTTTCGTTAAAAAAATAGTGATTGCGCCCAGGTTAGTTATGCTTAGTTAAATTAAATAAACGAAAAGTACCTACTCAATTTCTGGACGGTGTTGTAGTAACCATTTATTTGAGTTTTATAACGCTATAACGTTTTCATTTTTGATTCGAAACAATGACACTTGGTCCATTATCTGGGTTTCATTTCCGCTACGGCGAGAAAGAAAATGAAAAACAAGAAATAACGAGTTTCAACGTTTTCATGGAACAAAATGTTATTTCGTTTGCTTTTATAATAGCATCATCAGAATTCAATGTTAAAGTCGGAATCATAGTAGGTAAATATATTAAATCAAAGTAAGTGTGGTGAAATCATAAGTTAAAATACAATAAACTCAAATAATTGGTGTATTTTAACAAATGGTATTGTTTTGACAGTTTTAATTCATCGTTATTGGTTCACTGGTTTACAAGTGAACCAATACATATATACATAGTTACAAGGTGAAAAATTTGAAGACAGACAGCTACGCTACTTTGGGAGTGGTTTGAACACACATATCACCTGTAGTTATCTTTGTATGGCGTCTCTTACATACGTTCGATATTTAATATTTGAGACTCCCCTCAAGTTAAATATCATTCGAGTATTCGGGTGAGAGAGGGACAGTTACATTCGCATTTATTATATTAGTAGGTATAGATAATATTTAATGGAATTTAGAAGTATGTGTATCCTCTATTTCCCCTTAGCCCAGCGTCACAACACGTGCTTTCCTGCAGTTAATATGGTGGAGCGTACTTAGATATAAGCATAGCGATAGGTAGACAAAGGATCTTGTACATTGTGCCGGTTTCGGGCTTGATCGCTATCTACCGCAAATTGATTTATCCCAATCCAAATCTAGCGAGCAAAATCTACAATGGTGCTGCCACGACAGAATTACAGAAACCCTCCAATATAAGCATGGATATGAAAAGTCGAAGTTTGGATACCTATCTATATCATCCGTAAGCCCAGCTTCACAAACACCTGCTTTCCTTCAGATATGGCGGAGCTTAGATAGAAGCACAACAAGATATGAAGACAAAGCACCCTGCGCATTGTGCGGGTTTCGGGCTCAATCGCTACCAGCGAACACTGATTTACCGCAAATTGATTTACTCCAAGTCATTTATGTCGAGAAAGCAAATTGTGAAAAACGAAATATATGTAGCTTACTTCCGCAAAAAACACAATATGCTAGATGCACCGCCCGCCCGCCCGCAAAAAATTTGGGGTTGGGGCCCCGGGTTGGGGCGAGGCACGTGTGGAGTGGTCTGGTCGGTGACGGTGCAAGGTGTGTTGCTGTCTTGCTGGATGCAGGTGTTGTGCACTGGTGTTTTCGTGGTGTGCATGTGCAATTTTTTGCGGGCGGGCGGGCGGTGCATCTTGCATATTGTGTTTTTTGCGGAAGTAAGCTACATATATTTCGTTTTTCACAATGGTTAGGGACTTCCGCCAAGTGACGCCTGATTCAATCAAATTCTGAGAAAGCAAATGCCGTGGGCAGGTCAAACGTCACAAAACAAACTTAAATAACCGTCCTTCTGTCACAATCGGGGCAAAATCGTATTCAGGTGTACTTACGCCCAAAACTTAACATTAGTACCCACTTGCGAAAATGTTACAAATAAACGCTTCGCTAAATTCCCAATTAGCGTGAAATCAGTTGGAACTAAACTATCGTTCCTGTGAGCTGCTAATTCGGCCGCAGGTTTGGGTCGCTGCGCGGCGCGCCGGTCCCAGGTGGGACCTCCAACAATGGTACCTATGCTATTAATAGCCGAACCATTTAGTACCTGTACCGACAGAATATCTATAGTCGACCAATTAACGTTATTTAACGGTTTAATGTTAGTAAAGCTTAAATAGACGATTAAAAAGACAACGTCTGTCTTGTTGGGATCGATGCTTCACAAATATTAAACGATGATAATTCTTGAGCAGTCTCACAGAGCAGTCGCCCGGATAGCGACGTGGGTTCGAGTCCCATCGGAGCTGGTTGTGAGACGGGTCGATATTTTCTAAATAAGTACTTCATTTTCCATTTTTCAACCATAAAAATTGCATTGTGAATGCAAAAATGTAAAAATTTAAATAAGATGATAATTCTTACATTAGGTACATATTATTCTTTAATATCTGCAATCTAACGTATTTTTATAAGTGTAAGCTACGGTTTCAATTAAACTGATATATCGCCTTTACTTTCCCACCATATTAACAATAGTAAAAGCAATGGTATATATTTAAACCAATACGCGCAATTTGCGGTCGGTCACTAGTTAAAAGCTTTTAAGGCGAGGACTCCTGACCGAAATAGGCACGCTAACGCTTGCTCGGCCGCGCGCGATACACTTCACGCGGACGCATCGGCATCGGCAGCCGGCAGTGAACTGTGATCTCGCGAGCGCCCCGCGAATCGAAAATCACTTAAAATTCAACTAAAAATTAAATAAAAATAAATTTAAACTTTTGACGGCCGGAATCCCTCGGCTATTCAAAGACAATTATTTTCGTATATTTTTCATTAACTAAAACCAAGTATCCTGCAAGTAATAGGATATTTGGATTACGATTAGACGGATGTTTGGGATTTTATTTGACACAGTTAAATAATACCAATCGTAAAGATACGGCCGGAAGCACTAGATAAATAACTGTTAAATAACATACATTTTTTCCAAATTTTGAGTACCTACTTGTGGTTTGCGAGTACTCCATAATTTAAAATACCCTATTTTCGGGAATCGGCGCCTTAACTAGTGACCGGCCTTTAAATTTATAAATTGACCTTTTCAGAATATTTGTACGTAACCTAGGTTACGTATTCTGGTTAATATTCTGAAAAGGTCAATTATAAATTTAAAGTAACATACGTAAGCAACTATAAAAATCGATATATAAAATCGAAAGGTCACTCATCACGAAATCTCGAAAACTACTGGACCAATAAAGATGAAATTTGGCAGGAAGGTAGATTATGTCTCGGAGACGTCCGCTAAGAACGGATTTTAGGAAAGTATGAAAGTTGCTAAGTATGTTGGATACTCGTCACAATTGAAAGTGATCTGCGTAAGCGAAGTTAAAAAAAACTCCCTAATGTGGTAGAAAGGGGGAGAGGGGATAAAAGAGATTGGATCGGGATGTAATTTGACACATAGTCTGGAATTGCGACCAAGCTACTAATTATCCCAAAGTACGGGTCCCGTGGGATATAGTTGTTGTTCACTGAACGAGGGATATACATGATTTTATTTGCTACGTTGATATTTTAGAGGCTGGACAATATCATAAAGTGTCCTGAGTCCTCGGCCTGCAATCGCTGAGGTTAAGCGACTTTTGCAATGGTTGGGCACGGGATGGCTGTCGAAAAATATATTATCTCGAGCCTATAATACCTACGTGCCTCTCTTCTCTTTATCCGTCTATAAGGAAGGCCTGTGCCCCAGCAGCGGGAAAATTGAAAATGGATCGATGATGATGATGAGGCCTTGGAGAACGCCTATCTACCTAATTTATGACACGAATTTTGAAGTAATAAATTCAAATTACTCGCGGACGAAGCCAATAATAGTAATACGGCATAAGATATCATTACAAATATTTATTAAAAATAATGTTTTAATTTTGAATAAGTGTACGTGTACCCAAGTCAAATTCAGTAATTTTTACAGGTGTTGATTCAAAAGTCGATTTCCATCGACTAGTTTGATTATAGTGCCATTGAACATGCCATGAATACCGAAATAAATTCACAAACAACTCTCGTGTTTGTACAAACACCATTGTCGAATAAATGCGTAAATACTCAATCCATAGGAGCACATGTCAATTTATCACATGTGACAGAATACAGGAATGTAGCGCGGCACAAAAGCTGCGTAAATAAATCTATTTTCGCTAGATTTAAGCAGCAATCTGGTTTGGCATGTTAAGGTAACGAACCGGGAAGCACCTACACGATACATAATGGACGGGAGCAAACTAAAATGTTACAGTATTTTCCTAATCTTTTGTTAGGATAACGGATTTTCCTTGTTTCTGATAATCGCTTCGCTTTTGTTTGGATAAAAATCGTTGGGCGGTGTATCCTGTGATGTTAAGCACCGTTCGTTTAGCACGAGTACACATCGTTGTTCTTATGGGGATGTTAAGCTGCCCTAACATGGGCAAGTTTTTTGGCAACTGTAATGGATCAATCTGGAGCAATTAAGTAGAGCAATATAGAGGAAACTTTCGTGGGCCTATATTGCTTGATGTGGACGTGACGTCATAGCTGACGTTATTGAGAGGAATTGCGCAATTTTAGTTGCCCTTCTAAGCGCAGATTTAGATTTGTATATAATATAGTCATCCCGTGACCAAGATTTTAGCACAGGTGACTTTGCGGAACCTAAGTAAGACAAAGCTATGCAATTCTCTTCTGCTGAAAAAAATTAAGAAAAGCTCTTCTTTATGAGATGCATATAATCTGTGTATTGAAACGCAGAATTGGTTTTTGCGGTTGTTAGTTGTAGAAGCGCATTTCTGAAGTAGTTTTTTATTAATGAAGAGGATAGTCTACATGTTTTTTTTCTATTCCAAACTCTCCGAAACATCTAATATTTTGAGAAATAAAATAAATTTAAACTTTGGTATCTTGAGCACTGTGTTATGGAAATTGGAAACAACGACGGACCACATATCAAGACCCGAGGAAATATTGAAAAGTCCGTTTTCAATATTTACGTCCCGTCCGGAAATCGAACCCGGGGATTCCAGAGATAGCGGCACCTTGAAAACCGGTGCGTACGTACTCCACTCGGCCACGCGAAGTTCGTTAAATAAGAAATGTTAGATCGGGGGATGAATTAGCAAATTGAATCAGAAAACAAATTTGTAAAGCTTGATTATGCTGGTGACTGCACTTAAACTTCCTATTACATAATATATAACAAGGATTGTTTTATACAACTGCGCAACCAAGCAACGCGACACGCAAACATTTAGTTCCTCCTCCAAATCAAATCAACTTCACCGTTTTCTGCAGTCTCAGAAAGAATTTCAGCAAATCGACTTTGACTTCCTGCATCGTTTCGTCGGATAGGGAATACCAGACAAGAGAATTGGAAATAGATTCTATGTCGGCGTGTCGCGACTCGATTGCTTTGTAGACTCCGTCAGTGTCGTTGTAAGTGTCGGCTTCTTGTTCTCAGTGTCAGCGATACGCTAGTGGGAGATGTTCCAAATTGAAAACTGAACGAGTATAGGCATCGATAAGGGGCTCGATAGAATGGATATAGAGGATATTTGAAGTTATGCTGTGTACTGAGTGCAGCAGTGATTTTGATTTCTCAGTAACATTGATACGTTAGATAAATCTTAGGAATAGATGATTTGTAGACTCCGTTGGTGTCAGTTTAAGCAAGCGTCTGTCACTCGATGTACTTGCGCGCTACTCTCGCCCATCCGCAAAAGAGCTAGAATATACGTGATAGAAAGAGATGCAAGGTCTGACTGTTCGTAATTAGCGCCGTAAAAGCTGAATTCCACTTTATTGCATGTAATTAGAGTTGCTATTTATTTAAATAGTTTAGCGGAGTGAAGCTTCTGTACCTGTGTACTATTATTTATTCTGTGGTTTAAGTATCAGCAGTCACCCGTCGGCTTCTGCTATGGAATTGCGTAAAGTCAATCGTATTCATTTGACAGTTCATATCGTATCATAATAAATGTCATTCTATACAAATTGCAGCCGATTGAATACGATATGAACTGTCAAATTAATACGATTACCTTACACAATGAGTCACACCAACACATCAAAATATGACTATAAAAATTACTGCATTTAATGCACGTACTCGTGCAAGTACTAATGGTTTTTGTTTCATCGAAATCTGGCCAGGATTTCCAAAGTTACAGCGTTGTAAAGTTTCACCAGCTTTTGTAAATTTGCTTTCCTTGCGCGCTATTGCGATGACGTCATGTCGCACTGACATCTCCGATTGTGGCTGTTGTGGGTGATTTCCGTCTAACTGTACTGCATAGAGTCCGTCTGTGCGCAATCTCCGCGCAACTCGTGCGTTTTTGACGCTAGTTACAGTACATTTTCTTCGTGCTAAGGTTATGGTAAATGATTAGTATTCGATTTAGACCGCGCGCAGGCGCTCTCTAAAACTGTCACCTACTGTCGATACCGAAAGACATTTATCCCACAAACTTATCTGACCCAGTGGTGGAGGCGCCACTAGCAGTACAAAATTATCGAAATGGCTGTCAGTTTTTAGGTTGCATATTTAACCACCAAGTCAGTTAAAGTTGTAAGTACATTTTGTTTTGACGGTTGCTATATGTATTGACAGAATACCGCCCGCCATTACGAAATTTGATTTAATTTATTATTCACGAAAATAAAACATTATTTGAAGGTGTTTTTTCACATGGGCTCAATATAAAATTTCTTAACCATTTCATTGATCGACTATAAGAAAAATAAATTTTATTACGAAACCGTGAGAGCGCAACTATATTATTATAGCGAAAGAATTCTATGTAGGTCGGAAGTGCGACGTGACGTCACACGTTAATGCCATTGGTTCACCCGAATTTTCCACGGAGGCCGTACTTTAAAGTTTAATATCTCAGTCATTTTTGGAGATAGGAAAAAAATAAAAACAGTTTCTTTTTTCTCGAGTTACATATTTTTTAGATATGCTGATAACAAAAATCGTTGGTGTGACTCATTGCACCCCTGGTTCTAAGTGTCAGCAATACGTGAGAGATGAAATTATAAACCGAACGTGTTTAGGTACTGATAAGGTGCACGACAATATTGGTAAAATATTGATAATTTGAGAGAATGTACACTCGACAGCACATCAGGTTAAACAGTTCAACTGCGATAACAGCTTTTATTACGTAGGGCATAAAGGCGGTCTCAAGGTCAACATGTATAGTCTGATGTGCCGCCGTGTGTACAGTAGAATTGTCATAAGATGTATGTGCTGCGTGAAGCAGCGTTTAAGTTTATGAATTGCATTGTAGGGGTAAGGAGGACTACAAAATAGATACACAATTTGTTTTCAGCTGTTGCCGTGAAACAAAGCTCGCGCTTTGTTCGATTGACCGATGGCCTTTCATTTGTCACATCCACCTCGCACGGATTACGTTATTCATTGCACAATTTGCACATGTTGCAGTTTATATTTTCAGTTTTGTAGTTTGGAAAGCTTTTGAAAACTACCATTAGTTTTAAGTAAAATCGCAAAATACTACTTGAAAGAAAGCTAATTAGTTCTTTCAAGCATGAAAATTGTAAGTTGAACGTACGTATCTTTCGTAGGTACTAAATGTAGCTGTATCAGTCTAACTTCGCTATAAACAATATCAAAATACTGACCTAGTTTTTTTAGGAACCTATGAATATCTTCATTATTGTTTGTTTTTAATTTTAATTTAGTTTTATTATATAATTATTCATAAAAGTTTCATGTAATATTTTAATTCAAAACATTTTATATTGTATAATACTTAATCTTAATAAAAAAAAAATGTAATATTTTTTATTTTTCTGTTTGTATTGTGTATTGTGTGTGATACTGATATGTTATGGGTGTTATCGCCTGAAATAAAAGCTTTAATAATAATAATAAAAAATAAAAATAAAAAAATTCTTGGGTGATCAAAGGACACCAAAGAGCCGCCTACTCAAGTGTTATTAATCACCCAGGTGATCAAATTGATATGAAATAGACCAGCCCCCATAGACAAGTGGCTTTCTATTATCGATATCGCCAGTATAATAGAAAGAAAATTTATGGGATTGACATAAGCGGTCACGTGACATTTTCTTTCTATTCTACTGGCGATATCGATAATAGAAAGCCACTTGTCTAGACCCTCTAAGCATCTAAATCATAGTATCACAGTTTTATGAATAAGTTTGATTGCTCTCTACTTACTTAGCTCACGTATTGTACCTAATTGTGTGTGTGTGTGCGAGTGCGACTATCAAATTGGCTTAAGTCTTATTTGCCAATGGGCTGAACCAAATGATGTGTGCGTGCAGTTATTTGGTCGTCGTTGTACAAGTAATACAAGTTATTTAATTAATACTACACTCTGTTTCAAATACGATGGTACGGCTGACATATCCATAAAAGACGTAAGTACTAATAGTGCGACAAGCATTTCTGTTCCGGTGATAACCGTTGGAACTAAAACATTTTTCATACGACAGTACATTTTGACAGCTAATTTCTTGTTGCAAGTGGCTCCTCTGTCACGGCTGTCAGACAGGTACAGACAGGTTTCTAGAGCTTCGTTAGGTTCTACGGTCAGAGAGATAGATGTAACTATGTATAATTACGTAATTTTTACTTTAATTGTAAGTGTGAATGAAACATTATACATTAATGAACTATAATCTATAATCGAAGATCACAATTTACAAAACTAACAAATAGAGCGATCGTGGGCCAGTGAGAAAGAATGGAACGACTTAGCTTAGCAAAAACCGTAAAATAGGAATTAAAATTATTATTCTCTTCTCGGCAAACTTGTATTTTCTATATCGAAGTAGCAATTAATTATTAATTATTATACGACAGTCGATATTTTATTGAAACAGATTGTTGTTAGTACTGCGTTGGTTATGCAGGGTGCTTTAAGTGAAGTCACATTTCTAGTCTTGTCAAAGTGAAAATGACAGCCGTACCATATTACTGGAATAATTTATTCTGAGTAGGTATGTTTATTGTCGTGGGCGTCGTTCGGCTGACATGATGATGATGATGATGTTTATTGTTACACTAACTTTTTTTCACGTGTTAGGTAGGAACGTGGAACGTTGAAGTAGCGTCAAAAGTAAGAAGCATATTGACAAAGATCGTCTATTGTTTGGCGCGAAAACGGGACAGTCGTGCTCTCTATCGATTGTAAAATGTTTTGAAAAATGTTGTGAAAACTTGTAGGTTACTTACTTAAATGCTCCGTTTATATTTATACAAACAACTAATTACACTTCACTAGTTTTTAAATAAAGTATTATTTATTGATTTCTGATACTAATTTTAAACGGCATTGTTAGTAGGTAAGTCTAATCGGTAAGGCTAATGAAAAAGCAGTTCCAACTCGACAAAGCTCCGTCGATGACGTATCAGTATCAAATGAAGTTTATCTTTCTCGTATTTTGTGTATAAACTCTAACTAAGCCGATATTCAGGGAAATTGCGCTGGAAGTGCATACAGCTTCAGTTTCAATATGGCGATCCAGCGCAAAGCCTATATTGTGCAGTGCAAAAGTAAACGCTGTGTGCAGCGCTTTCGCTATATTGGCTCAAAGGTTTTTCCACCTAATAATGGTTTGTAGCAAAAATGAGAGGTCGTATACCGTGTGACAAAGGAGCTTGTTATGAATCCAAACTCTTTTGTGCTTAAATATCGCTTTGGTACGGGAATTTTGCTGTTGTTAGTGAAACTGTTTGCATATCGTTGCTGTTTTTGAAAGTATCGGAGTTTGTTAAGCTCTGTTAACGCTTTTAAATTCGAGTGTTTGCTTTATCAGGAACACAAGTTTGTTATTTTTTATTATAAACGTCTTACTACGATACCGTAGCGATAAGTTGAAGATATTTTTGTAATCAAACGTTCAGTTTTTATTTATAACTAGCTGACCCAGCGCGACTTCGTTCCCGTGGCCCTACCCCCTACTCCACCCTACCCTACCCCCTACTCCACCCTACCCTACCCGTAGTCTACCCCTACCCTACCCCTACCCTACCCCTACCCTACCCCTACCCTACCCCTACCCTACCCCTACCCTACCCCTACCCTACCCCTACCCTACCCCTACCCTACCCCTACCCTACCCCTACCCTACCCCTACCCTACCCCTACCCTACCCCTACCCTACCCCTACCCTACCCCTACCCTACCCCTACCCTACCCCTACCCTACCCCTACCCTACCCCTACCCTACCCCTACCCTACCCCTACCCTACCCCTACCCTACCCCTACCCTACCCCTACCCTACCCCTACCCTACCCCTACCCTACCCCTACCCTACCCCTACCCTACCCCTACCCTACCCCTACCCTACCCCTACCCTACCCCTACCCTACCCCTACCCTACCCCTACCCTACCCCTACCCTACCCCTACCCTACCCCTACCCTACCCCTACCCTACCCCTACCCTACCCCTACCCTACCCCTACCCTACCCCTACCCTACCCCTACCCTACCCCTACCCTACCCCTACCCTACCCCTACCCTACCCCTACCCTACCCCTACCCTACCCCTACCCTACCCCTACCCTACCCCTACCCTACCCCTACCCTACCCCTACCCTACCCCTACCCTACCCCTACCCTACCCCTACCCTACCCCTACCCTACCCCTACGCTACCCCGTTTTTTTTTTTTTTTTTTAATTCCCTCTTTGGTCTCGGTTTTCGTAATCGGGGGATCGTTGTGGCATTCTCCCCTACGATCCGACGACCGTCCCGGTGTTTCGGGCTCCTGCCTGGTGATGAGGCTAACAAGGCCGTCGACCGCACCACACCACCCCGTTACGGGGGAATAAGATGCGCATAGCGCCGCCTCCTCCGCCCCACCCGCCTCCGCCGAAGCCGATCTGCATGAGCTTCCTGCTCACGGATCCGCTCTGATGCCTCCTTTTGCGAGACGACATCCTCGCAAAAGGAGACTACTGCCTCCCACGATCTGTCGCTGCCCAGCATGGCCCGAACCATGCTCGGCAGAGAGAGATCCCTCCCTACCACGGCGCACAGGTTACTGCGCTGCGAGGACCAGGCAGGGCACACCTGTAGAGTATGCTCCGCACTGTCCTCTCCGTCGCCGCAATCGTGACACCGTGTAGTCGCCTCACTTCCTATCCGACACAGGTACTTTCCAAAGCATCCATGCCCGGAAAGAACCTGTGTCAGCCTGAAGGTAAGCGATCCCGATCTCCGGCTGTACCACTCCCTGAGTACAGGGCGAATGGCGTTGGCCGTTCGCCTACCCGCCGGATCCGCATCGAGTAACGCCTCCCATCGAACCATCCGCTCCTCGTCTGCACGACGTCGGGCTGCCGCCATCTCTGCCGGGGCCAGGCTGTCCCCACTCGACAATGTCGCTACCCTTTGCTGGTACCCTTTCATCATCACCTGGGCGTCTAACTCCCAGGGAGATGTGCCTGCCAGTGCACACGCTGCGTTGAAGGACATGGTCCTGTATCCCCTTGCGATTCTTATAGCGATCGCTCTCTGAGGCCGACGTAGGCATCTCCGGTTCTCAACGTTAAGCTTGTCGGCCCAGACTGGGGCCCCGTACAGGGCCATGCTCCTCAACGCTCCAGCGAAGAGCTTTCGACAAGTGTCCCCTGGGCCACTGGTGTTAGGTAGCAGCCGTCCTAGCGCCCCCGTTGCCTTCATTACCTTCGGGGCCAGCTGACGGAAGTGCTCGTCAAACTTCCATCTTCCGTCGAGTACCAAGCCCAGGTACCTTATCCACGGACGCAGTGTAATTTGCGCCCCGTCAACTCGTATGCTTGCTCCTGCCGGGGGGCCTCTCCCTGGAACCCCTACCCTACCCCTACTTTAACCCTACCCAACCATACCCTACCCCTATATCCTTCCTTGGACTTCCACGAACATTTCAAGACCAAAATTAGCCAAATCGGTCCAGCCGTTCACGCGTGATGTCGTGACCAAGGGAAATAGGGATTCATTTTTATATATATAGATGTCGTGAAATACCTATCATATTAATTTTAAAGTGTGTTAGAAGAATTACTTAGGTCTTAAGTCAGCGTTGACAGAATACGCTTTCTCGATTGTCATTTGTTAACTACCTAATTACTTACTTTGGTCTTAGTTAAAAGTGGGTTGTTTAAAAAATACATGTAATTTATGTTTTCTTATCACTAAGAAAGATATGATGATCTTATTTTCATGAAACGCTCTGATTAATTTATAATTTTATACTACAAAAATCAAGTCGGCTCCAACTACTCTCAATAAAGGTATGTATGTAAACTTCATTGTAAAAGTATAAAACAATACTCTATCTTACAACATTACTTTATTATATGTACATAGGTACCGTTTGTGGCCACTTTAAGGATGTTTTTACTTTTAAGCACTAAGTACTAAATGGTCTTAGGTATTTAAGAGACAAATTATATCATAAATTATAGATAATTTAATCATAATAAATTAAGTAATATCTACCTTTAAAGGTACATTTTTCAAATTTAAAAAAGTAAAATGGTTTTTTGTATATAACACAAAATGTGTGAGAGGCACTGAGAGGTGCCAAATGTACCGGTTTTGGTTTGGATAAACTTTTGTAAGCATAGCGAAAAATCAAAACCAAACCTAGGTTAAATCAATAGGTATATTCTAATGCGCTATAAACCAATCAATTGCAAAACAACAATTTAATTGTAAAAAACAAAGGTTTATAAAGTATTTAATACAAAACAAATTTCTTACAATTTTCATACACAGCATTTTTTAAAACAGAAAATGGGTTTTTTTTTAAAAAATCGTATGTCTTAGGGAATTATAACGGTAGTTATTATTACCTTAAAATACCTTATTTTAATTGCCTTTAGCAAAAATGGCGAAAAGTTGTTTAGAAAACTTTTAGAGCAAAAAGTGGCCAAAACTGGTACAGTGGCCAAAACCGGGGCTTCTGCCCTACTTGCTACGAAACATTTATATATGTCACAACTCAAAAGATCATTTCGATAACCTTAAATGGTGCAAATCTAGTCGTCTTAACTCGAAGAGAACTTAAACAAATCACTATGATGTTGATGTCTGCAGAAGCAATGGCTACTTATAAGAAGAATAAGAATATTCTATATAATATTTATTGTCACAATTTTTTACATGTTAGTGATGAAGTCCCTGACCCCTATATTAGGTTTATCACCTGAGTGACAGAGGCCAGTGCCCTCTTCGTTACAAAGGTACTTCAAATCATAAATTAAATCAACAATAAAAGCATACAAAATTCTACGTTGGAACTTAAAGTAACAAACAACCAATTACCAGAAAGAAATGTGTGTGAGTGTGTGTGCGCGCGTGTGTGTGTGTATGTGTGTGTAATTAATTTATAATAAAGACTCAGTTTGCTCATAGGTAAGGGTCAGCAACCAATTTCTTATTTTAACTTTGGCTTCCCTAAGTGTTAATGGGTAAAAATCTACTTTTTTATTAACTTTGTTGTATAGATACTTGGAGAAGAATGCATGCTGCCGTTTAGCAAACGCAGTACGGAATTTAGGAAGGTTACAAACACCTACAAATAGTTCGTTTGTTTCGGTATTTTTTGTCGTATGGGGTAACTTTGTGTTGTTTTAAAAGTATTTGGAGAATGTATATTTGTCTTACACTTATATAAATAAATATAAAAGATGTTTTAAAAAGAACCAGTGGGATGGGACTACAATCCCCCGAATCCCTTGCAACCTCTAACCTCCCTTTTGTAACACCCACGAATAGGGTATTCCAATAAAATCGGAACTTTTTTATATTCAAGTAATACAATAGCCCCCTTTTGACGGCTATAGAATGTAACGGTTGCAACAATTCATTTAATCTTCTCATTTTCACAACAATAGCATTTTATTGTACCGCCATAAAGCTCTTATAAAGACAGAATAATACACTCAATCCAATTTAGAAGATATATGTGTCACAAAGAGCTTTGGGCCTGCGGTACTCAAACGTTTGGTGCTGAATAACACTATTAAGCTTGCAAAAGACTGAGAGAATTGCGAAGTTGCAGCGTTGGCGTTGTAAATGGGAATGCATTTTTCGTAGAAAATTATAAGTAAACTAGCGGATCCTCGCGGTTTCACCCGCTTGGTACCCGTTCCCGTGGGAATATCGGAATAAAATTAGCCTATGTCACTCGGGATGAATGTAGCTTTCTAATGGTCAAAGAATTTTCAAAATCGGTCCAGTAGTTTCGGAGCCTATTCAATGCAAACAAACATACAAACAAACAATCAAATTTTTCCTCTTTATTATATTAGTATAGATGACTTACTAGACTAACGATATAAAAAAATACACTTTGTAAACTTAATGTAGTATGATGGCGTGTCACTGTCACATCGTAACACCCAAAGAAATTATATACTGTCTTATTTTGTTATCTAGATTATCCAAAAGATACCAAATTCTACTTTACCAATGCTAATGAACAAAAACGGAATCACTACCAATATTATAAATGCGAAAGTAACTCTGTCTGTCTGTCTGCTACGTTTTCACGCCTAAACTACTGAACCGATTTTGATAAAATTTGTTACAGATAGGTACAGAGTTGACCATGGTAAAGGACAAAGGCAAATTTTTATCCCGGTGGCGAAGCCGCGGGCGGAAGGCTGTGGGTTTATATGGTTATGTTTAATAAAAATAAAAATTAAGGGTTAGAAGTTTGAGCACCACTTAAAGTCTAAAGGATCAAGGCTTTACTGAGGTTTTATTAAAACGTGTGATGTGAGCTAGAATAATTAAATAAAATGTAAGTACTAAAGCTCACTCATAGCATTCCATAAGGTGTTTATTTGTGTTGGTTTTTCAAAACGTATTCTATTACGCTTCTGATTTATGTTATAAAATGTTAATCTTATTTTTGTTTGCGGATTTATAACCGTATTATGTCATAGTTACTGTAAATATCAAAAAAAGCCAACCTAAAATATTCACATCGAAAACACATAGAAAAATATACAGGGTTAATTTTTTAACACCATCCAGATTTTTAAGCTCGTCTCAGAATCTGTAAGTGAACAACTTTCTCCTAGAAACATGGGTCGAAATATGACATAAATTTTTTGACTCTTCATACATATTATGAGACCGATCACGCGATCGATATAGTATGGGACGTCCAAAAATTTTTGTCGTCTTTCGACCCATGTTTCTAGAAGAATGTTGTTCACTTACCGATTCTGAGACGAGCGTAAAAATTTGGATGGTGTTCAAAAATTAACCCTGTATGTGACATAGATAAAAAGCGTGCATGCTTACCTAACTCAATATCGGACAACCTCCGTGGCCGAGTTGGTGGTGTGGTATGGGCCATACCACTATGTATCTCTGCTTTTTTATCCACAACGGGGTAGCACTTAGCCTTTATCACACCTGATGTTAAGTGGTGATAAGAGATTACGGATCGGTGTGATCAGTGGATTCGATTCTCAGTCGGGTTAATATTGAAAACAAACTTTTCAATACTTTCTCGTGTCTGGAAGTTTGTGGTAATGAAATTAAACAACGTTCAAATTATAGAAAAATGGAAAATGAAGTATTTAGAAAAAATCGACCCGTCTCACAACCAGCTCCGATGGGACTCGAACCCACGACCTTTCGCTTTCCGGGCGACTGCTCTAACCACTGAGCTACGGAGTCGTTTTTCAGTGTTTAGAGCAGTCGCCCGGAAAGCGAAAGGTCGTGGGTTCGAGTCCCATCGGAGCTGGTTGTGAGACGGGTCGATTTTTTCTAAATACTTCATTTTCCATTTTTCTATAATAAAAATTGCATTGAGAATGCAAAAAACTAAAAATGAAAATAACGTTCAAATTGCCATGACACAGGGGCATAAGCTTCTTATCTCGGGATTGGAGCAATGTGTGTGATTGTATCCGTTATTAGAAATATTTATTATACATTACTACTTATACCCTATTTCATTATAAGTATGAAATTGCCGTGTTTTCTTTTGTACAAATAACGTAACAACGTTTATAATATTAGAAATATATAATTTCTTTAATTTTGCGTTAAATTAAGACTGTATCGAGCAACTTTTAATTATTTACATCTTATAAACTTATCTCGGAAGTTACGACTTTTTTTGTTTCCAGAATTTCGAACGTTATTAAGTTGTAACTTAGTAAAAAAAATTTTTTTGATTACAGCGAATGTTTTATTTAGTAGTTAAAATGTCTTAAAATACGTGTGTAAAATTTTGTAAAGTATGATAAAAATTAGTCGTTAAATAAATTAGAAAAACGGTAGTAGGTACTTCTTTATCATCATCATCATTATGGCAGCCGAACGACGCCCACTGCTGGGCATAGGCCTCCCCCAAGGATCTCCACTCTTTGTGGCGCTCAAAGGAGGAGGACTATGTTCAGCAGTGGACTCATAGTGGCTGATGATGATGACGATGATGATGAAGGATCTCCACAACGATCGATCCTGCGCTGCCCGCATCCAGCGGCTTCCCGCGACCTTGACCAGATCGTCGGTCCACCTTGTAGGGGGCCTGCCCACGGAACGTCGTCCGGTACGCGGTCGCCATTCGAGAACCTTTCCGCCCCAACGGCCATCGGTTGTCCGCGCTATGTGTCCCGCCCAATGCCACTTCAGTAATGCAATCCTTCGAGCGATGTCGGTTGTTTTAGATGTCCTGCGGACCTCATTAAAAAAATTGTACGGGTAACACAATCTCTATACAAAACGGCAATTTGATACTAACCCCTAATATTAATGACGATTTACGCTAAATACGTTTATGTCAAGAAATAAAACGTTTTTGAAAAAAAAATGTAACCGCCTTCAAAACGGATCTTCAAACAAATTTAACAAACACTAAAAAACGAAAAAAATAATAAGATTTTTTAATTCAAAGGACGATGATACGTGACTTTTTCTAATTTATCTTGGTACTTACTGAACTGTTTGAAGTCGGTGCCGTCTTATACGTATTGAGGTAATTACGTCCTACACCTCACGCTTGGGACCGAGTTCTTTTTATATGTTAGATATTTCACTTAGTATATTTCGTTCTTATTCTTTTTGGCTTGGCACCGACTTCAAACAGTTCAGTAAGTACCAAGATAAATTAGAAAAAGTCACGTATCATCGTCCTTTGAATTAAAAAATCTTATTATTTTTTTCGTTTTTTAGTGTTTGTTAAATTTGTTTGAAGATCCGTTTTGAAGGCGGTTACATTTTTTTTTCAAAAACGTTTTATTTTTCGATTTATAGTGTAAATACCTAATCGTAGCGAAACTACATGGTGATTATGATAAATTGTTGTAAATATCCTATCCGTTACGGAATTCAGCTTTCCATCTTTAGCTACTTAGATAACTTGAAGGAATACAATTGAAGGTCCATTCGTGCATAAGGTATTTATAAAACATCATAATATAACTCCTAACTGTTGAGGAGTTTCACCTCTCATCAGCAGCTCACCCTAATAACCTGAACGAATATAACTATTGGCCCATACGTACGATTAATACTTAAATAAATATTCTCCAGCTCCTAACCGTTAAGGAGTTGTAGCTTCCATCACCAGCTCATCACTATGAGATGATGACTACCAGATGCAAATACTTGACTAACTTCAAAAATAAATGGAACGCATAAGGCTTGCCTATATTTGAGAATTTCTCTCAATTTTCCTGGGATTTGATCCCCTGGTCCTGACTTGGTGAAAGTAAGACTAGGTCAGAAGTACCAACTTTCGAAAAAAAAAATATTTTGAAAATGATCCCCAATTTGATGAAACTATGAAATCGTCCATATACCCAAATAAAGTCTGGATACACATTATTCAGGATAACTCCTGAACTTCTTGTCAGTTCTTGATAAAATTTGAATGGGACCACACGAGAAGCATCACCTTTTAAATAAAAAAAGAATTACCCAAATCGGTTCATTAACTAAAAAGTTCTGAGGTAACACACATAAAAAATAAAAAAAAAAATAAAAAAAAAAAATATACAGTCGAATTGATAACCTCCTCCTTTTTTTGAAGTCGGTTAAAAATGATTTCAACTACTAGAACATTTGTGTCTCAAAGTTGTGAGAAAACACTGGCTTTTTCTGCAGAAGAGTGAAAACGACGTTTATTCCCACGTTTGCGTTCACATCAATCGTTACATTATAATAAAATTATCATGTTGAAACAAAGCAATGATATCTTTTGCTCTCATATACATACAATATGTCTTCACGTTCATATTTGACGACCTCCATGGTTGAGCGGTTAGAATAACGGGCTGGGCGAGGTCATTTCTGTGGTTCCTGGTATTACTGACCAGATAGCTGGTATAAGTTACACCGTTCTTACATTATGAAACTTACATACGATTGGTATCCGTCGCCAGTCGCGGAGACGAGACATGTATGGTGTTACACGTCAGATACTGGTATGGTAGCGTAGTGTGGGAGTCACTATACAAATATATTGGAGACAAAATAAGATTAAGAATGTACTATACTAAAACAATCATTTCCATTCAGGGTAGCGGGTAGGTCGACATTGGTTTATAGATATCCGTAGTAGATTATTATCACTCCCTTGCACGTCCGCCCAGTCCGTCGTTCCAACCGGTCTTCGGAATCCGTAGGGTTCCAACCGGTCTTCTGAATCCGTAGGGTTCCAGCCGGTTTTCGGAATCCGTAAAAGCGACGAGGTCTCGGAGGGATGTATGGCCGAGGTCTTAAGTGTTTGTACGTCTAGGCTCCACAGGGCAGCCCCAATCCGTACGGAGTTCCTGAGGAAGCCAAGGATCCGAATTAGTGCCAAAACGGACACTATTAACGCTTATTCGACTAATTATGCCTATTCAAGTGTAAGTGATGACGAGGTAAGTGAGATAAGAATAGAACTATGATGAAAGGTACAAGGAGTGATTAAGCTTTTTAAATTATACTGGGATGAAGTGGCAGTACGAAAATAAATTCAGTAACGGTTACAAGTAGTAGTCAGTAACTGATGACATAATAACTACGATTATAAACACTTTTAAACCACAATATTTTTCAAATAAGTAAAACAGTTAAATTGTGTTTTAACGGTACGTTAAAACTTTATATTATTTTCCATACTAATTAATTTACTTAATTTTAAAATAAATCGTCACAATCTTTTGTTTATTCATTATTGCTATACACAATGAATTTGCTAGACCCAGAGATAAAAGCTGAAAGTTTTTACGTCAGTAAAATCTTCCATTTCTTACATTTTCAAATCACAGTTGCACTTAATCTATACCTTGAACTTAGGTGAACTAACCAGTAACCAGAGGATAGCGTGGCTTCCACTCTGGACTGCAGCCAGATTCTCTGAACTCTAATTAGTGTTTGCACATTAAGAAAAAAAAATTGGATTGGCTGGCCTGAAATGTAGCTGTGTTTCACCAAATTGTATTTTTAAATAGATAAGGTAATTTAACCTTAATTGGGGTCGGTCTTGGTTAAGCCTCTGCCAGGTATGGCTAAAGTTGGCCGAAATTAAACTCTGTTCAGTGTGGATACGATAAAAATTTCTTAAAATCCCCGCTGAACCTGTTTAAATGAAACTGTGTACGTCGAGCTGTTTTTGTGCTTGCTCCCTGTTTTTTTTAAGGCGCTACTCGGAAAAATATGGACTTTTTGATTTAAAACTATAGGACAGTTACAGTTGTTACAAATCTAAGATATATATTTCTTCATACCTTTATCTAGAATCGTATAGTTTCAAAAACACGATTTTATGATTTTGCCTCGACACTTTTTCTTTTCGAAAAGACCTCTAAAAAATACGAAAAGTGAAGATTATTCTTAAATGGGGTTACTTACACTATTGGAAATTGGTTTAATTAGTGGACACCAATAATATTGAAGATCGTATAGAAGCATTTTTTTTTAAATCGCTGTAGTTTTTTATTACGAAGTGATTTTGTGTTTTTTTTGCATAATCTTCAAAATCGGTCTCGCTCCCGCGCGCGTCGTTTTCTCATTGCTATCTCGCTTCAGCACATTTTTTCCAAGTATCGCCTTAAGTTGTCTGCGGTTCCAGTTCGCTCTAATTTAGTTGTTCGGTTACATATTAAATGCTTCTTCGATGTGTTGTACATTTGCTAACTAAATTATTGGTTAATCTTATTATTATCTGCTATATTTTACCCACGGCTTCGCCCGCATGCGATTCGTGGAAAGCATTTCTTTGTTTCATCCCTTTAGAGGTTGAATTTTACAAAATCCGTTCTTAGCGGGCGCTTACGTCATAATACCTAAAGGCTGTAGCTAGACCCGTCCAGTAGTTTGAGCTGTGCCTTGATAGACGAGTCAGTCACCTTTCTTTTTTTAAATACAAATTGATCGATCCAAGTAATAAATATGTTTGTTTTGATAACAACAGTACTTAAGTGATGTCAAAATCGCTGTTGAAATCGCGGCGAATTCAAATAGCATTACAGGCGTAATAACGCCGCACTTCGGTCGCATATTTTCGGCATAGTGTGTTTAGGTACACTATTAAAATACAGCTCAGTCAATACCTACTATAAAATAGTTCCGAAAATACAGATGCGGTGTCCCATGTGGTCCCGAGTGCTGGCTCAATATCCGGTGTGGGTGGCCGAGTTTAGTGTCACAGACACGTACCTTTGTAGGTAGTATCTATTTTAAGATATTCTAGCAAAATATGTTGTTCCTTTATAAGAAATCAACATAAACAAATACGTTTTTCAGTGCTAGCTAATATTTAAAGGCGAGCCCAATCAATACTTCACAATAGTCCCAAATATACAGGGTTAATGTCCCATTGTGTGACAGACCCAGGGCAACCCAGGTTTAGTCCGTTTGGTCCCGACTGCTGGCTTAACTTCCCGTGTGGGTGGCCGAGTTTGTGGCATAGACTTAGCTTTGTGGGAAATATCTATTTCAAGGTATACTGCCAGCTAGCATGAAAATAACATTTGCGTAGGTAACTTGGAAGCCAAGCGCTTATTGTGTTAGTGCCACAGACTTACCTTTGTGGGAAATATTTATTTCTAGATATACTGCAGGCTACCTTGAAAATAACTTTTGCGTAGGTTACTTGGAAGCTAAGCCCTTATCGTGAGTTCTATAATTTTCTTTTCTATTATTTGAGATCAGTTTCCGAGAGACTTACGCCTGAATACTCTAACGCTACCAGGAAGCGGGGAGAGCTTTGGGAGCGTCTTAAACATCATGGCGTCTCTTTTATACCTTTAACATTTAATGCGACAGGGCTATATTTGTGACACCCCTAAAGCTGAGTAACGCTCGAGTATTCGAGCGTTACTGACATAAACCGTATCTTACCAATATACATATTTCAGTCGCATTAAACTACAGTAAGCAAAGATTTAAATAAAATATAGGTCAGTCGATACCTTACAATAGTCCCGCGTATACAGATGCGGTGTAAGTCCCGGCGTGTGACAGTCCCAGGGTTAGTCCATTTGGTCCCGAGTGCTGGCTCAATATCCGGTGTGGGTGGCCGAGTTAGTATCACGGACGTGCCTTTGTGGGAAATATCAATTTCAAGATATTCTGGCAGGTAGCTTGAGAATAACTTTTGCGTAGGTAAGTAATAAGCCAAGCGCTCGGTGTAAGTTTTATACTTTTCTTTTCTATGATTTGAGATCATTTTCAGAGAGAGTTCCTGACATAAAGTGTACATTCTGTCTAATAATTTTTACTGTACAAAGACCACTTTTAACTTGTGTTGTTTGGTCGCTAAATGTGTTAATAAGGTCAGAGTTCAATGGCGCGGCGGTGGTAACTGTTGTGATGTTCTTACATGAGATTTATTTATTAATTATTTAGGGAAACAAACAGCTGCTTTAACACATAAGACATGTCATGATAAATTTCCACAGATAACATAAGCAGACATTCAACATCATTAATTTGATTTAGATTGAGATAGATGATTAAAAATAAGTTTGTCAAACTCCTGCTTCATAGGGCACCTTCAGTCCGCTCGAACTTTAAAATCTATATTGGAATTGTTACTGATTCATAAAAACCAGATAAACCAACGAATTTATTGCGCCAAAAGATTTGTCTAAAAGTCAATAAAAGCGGTTATTATAAAATTGTAAATCACGACAAACCCAAGATAAACGTCTTGGTCCTCCGAGCAGGACCAGGGGAACGATAAGGAGGCTGCAGGAGGAGCAATAATTATTATCGCGGTGATTAACGGCGCCTGATACTAAGGATTTTTCCTTTAAGCAATGTATCTTTTACCTAAGAACAGTGAAAAATGTGTTTTTGATTTTACCTTGATTAATTAACTTTAGTTAGGTACCTTTGTTGTTTTATGTGTAAAATATTTAAATTTTTATTGCGATTTTTTTACGTTTACCTAGAAAGAGAGTACAAGGGTGAAGAAATAAGGAACGAAAGATCCGATTCGTTAGTGAAAAAAACTGACAACGGAATTTCACTTCATCATGTCAGCCGAACGACGCCCACTGCTGGGCATAGGCCTCCCCCAAGGATCTCCACAACGATCGGTCCTGCGCTGCCCGCATCCAGCGGCTTCCCGCGACCTTGACCAGATCGTCGGTCCACCTTGTAGGGGGCCTGCCCACGGAACGTCGTCCGGCACGCGGTCGCCATTCAAGAACCTTTCCGCCCCAACGGCCATCGGTTCTCCGCGCTATGTGTCCCGCCCACTGCCACTTCAATGATGCAATCCTTCGAGCGATGTCGGTTGTTTTAGTTCTCCTGCGGATTTCATCATTTCTGATTCGATCGAGCAGGGAAATACCAAGCATCGCTCTCTCCATTGCTCGCTGGGTGACTTTGAGCCTTCTTATGAGACCCATAGTAAAAGACCACGTCTCACTTCCATAGGTCATTACTGGCAACACACACTGGTCAAAGACTTTCGTCTTGAGACATTGAGGTATTTCGGACGCGAATATATGTCGGA
Organism: Crambus lathoniellus; assembly: GCA_949710035.1. Lineage (NCBI taxonomy): Eukaryota > Metazoa > Arthropoda > Insecta > Lepidoptera > Crambidae > Crambus > Crambus lathoniellus. The sequence continues at coordinate 10,057,019 of OX453307.1, forward strand.
GCTTCCCAAACGCTGCCCATCCGAGCTGGATTCGACGAGAGATCTCTTTCTCAAAGTTGGACTTACCTAACTGGACCGTCTGTCCTAGGTAAACATAGTGGTCAACAACTTCGAGTGTAATGTTCCCAACATTAACTGGAGCGGGTGCAACATGGGCATTGGACATGATTTTCGTCTTGTCCATGTTCATCTTAAGACCCACTCTTTGCGAAGCATTACCGAGATCTTCGAGCATTGTGTTCAGGTCTTCCAAGGTCTCAGCCATAAGAACTACATCATCGGCAAACCGTAGATGTGTTAGGTACTCGCCATTGATGTTGATGCCGCATCCTTTCCAGTCCAGCAGCTTAAAAATATCCTCCAACGCAGCTGTGAACAGTTTGGGAGAGATGACATCTCCCTGTCTCACACCTCGCTGTAGTTGGATAGGATTAGAGCTCTGGTTCTGTAATCGGACCGACATGGTGGCGTTTTGGTATAGGTACCTCAGCACCTCGATATACCTGTAGTCTATTTGGCACCTCTGGAGAGACTGCACCACGGCCCAGGTCTCGATCGAATCAAAGGCTTTCTCATAGTCCACGAACGCCAAGCAAAGTGGCAGGTTATACTCTTCGGTCTTCTGTATAACTTGCCGCAACTTGCTATGAATTTCACTTAGCCGTGTTTAAAATAAATATATATTCGTCAAATGGATTACCTTCCATAAAAATGTCACCAAACTCATCACAATGCATAAGCAAGTTGTGTGTGCACCATTTGCTTACGTTGTTGGTAAACTCCAGCTTATGAGATGATGAGAACTCAAGTGCAGTGATGCCGTGTTTCCACCGAATAATCTCAAATTCGCAGTTAGGTACACTGCGCGATCAATCCCCTGACTCAGACGAGTGAGGTCTTTCTCTACCGTATGGATCGAGCGCAATTAGCACAGAATGCGGCTACAGATACGAAAATAACTCTCAATGCTCGAGTCAAAACTAAAATTTATAATAATATCATAATACGTGAAAACACCATCAACCAGCTGATGAGATAGGTAGTCCAAAAGAGTGATGCCGTGATCAATTCTCTGACAGTCGAGTAAGGTCTCTACCGTATGGATGGGGCGCAGTTAGCACAGCATACGGCTACAAATACAAAACTCACCCCCAATGCATGAGTCAAAACTAACTTTTATAATAATCGTATAATACGCGGAAACGTAACCTCCAGTTGATGAGATACTCCAAAAGAGTGATGCCGTGTTTCCGCCAAGTAATCGCAAAGCCGCAGTCACACTGCGCGATCAATCCTCTGAGTGAGTCGAGTGAGGTCTCTACCGTATGGATGGGGCGCAGTTAGCACAGAATGCGGCTACAAATCAAAGCTCACGAGATAGTGGAGAACCCCTTACTTAGTTAACTGATTAAAATAAATGAGCGCTCTTCGTTCACTCTGTTGGTGTTTTTCATTGAGACGAGTTTGTGCGATGAGACTGTAAGGAAAGGTTGTGAATGAGGAGCGTGAGGCATTAAAAACGATAAACTTTTTTTTTTGCATGCGAGAGGTTCACAAAACCAATTTAAAGTACGAGTATCAATTAGTAATTATGGATTATTATGGAAGTTGCACATCAGTGAATGAAAATGTTTTGCTTGACAAATAATGATATTTTTGGAAACTGAAGATATATTAGAATGGTAACATATGGATAATATTTTCTGAATCCCGGCTTATCTATACAAGTATTATACAGATTTACATCTAACACACTGGTTTCTGGAGTAGATCTCAAAGGAACTCTGTGATGCAGGTCATTAAGCCATTATATCTAATGCAAAATTATTTATTTTTGTAATATGATGATCAAATTTCATCCTTCATACAATATAATGTTGAAAAATGAAAAATGAAGTATTTTTAAAAAAATCGACCCATCTCACAACCAGCTCCGATGGGATGGGATTGTGAGACGGATCGATTTTTACAAAAATACTTCATTTTCCATTTTTCAATAATAAGAATTGCATTGTGAATGCAAAAACGTAAAAATTAAAATAACAATATAATGTTGTTATTATATTCAGTACAATGTTTATGACTGCTTTGTTGAATTCTAAATTGTACTTTGACATAATATAAATAATAATATGCAAAACATTTAATGAGCCAGAAGCTAATTCTAACTGCAAGTGAGTTCATTTCACATGCAAATTACACTATTTTACCCGATTAGTTAAAATTTAAGTTTGACCGGTCCGCTGAATAATAATTGTAATAATGATGAATACATGACCTGTCGGAGTTTAAACTAGGTACCAGGTATTACAGATCCAAAGCGAGTTAAAGACATAGAATTCTGATTCCGGTAGGTATCATACCAAATATATCAAAATGGAGCAGGACAAAGCTGAAGCAGAAGTGTAACACCGCCAGCGGTTAGGTACAATTAAAAAAGTAACGCAGCCAAATCTGTATGTAGGTACCTGGAAAATAAGTTTTTAGTAAAAATTTCATTTTCATGACAAGCTTTTTTGGTGACTGTACTTAAATATTGTATTGTCATCTAAACCAAACCTGTATACAAAATTTCAGCTTCATCGGACTCTGGGAAGTGGGTCAAATTAAGCTTGCAAGATTTGTCCAAGACTAACTAACTAACTAACATGGCAAGTTAATAATAAGTTTTTAGTAAAAATTTCATTTTTATGACAAGCTTTTTTGCTGGCTGTACTTTAACACTACAGTGCACGCGCCCTTTTTTTAACTTGGGTGCTCGCATGCTCTACCATAGTAGAAAACAAATTAAAATTAAATATTAAAAAAATGGGTGTTTTTTAAATGATAAAACTGAACAATATTTGTCATCTAATTATTATTACACACGATTATTGCAAAAATCTACAGTTTTAATAGAACATACTTAAATTAGGAACAATTTACGAGATCCAGAAAATAATAAACATTTTTGGCATGTTTGAGATCAACTCAAAAAAACAAAACTTCTAATAAGCGATGACAATCTTCTTGGTCACCATCCTCGCATTCGTTAAAGATCACTACTTGGTGATCAGTACAAATCCACCTGACACATCGCTTACGCCACTTTTTCGTGAACCGATTTCGGGCTCGAGGACACAGGCAACATTTGCCTGCTCTTTCCATTCTTCGAGGATCGTTCCGAGGCACCTCATCTGTGTGCCCCAAAAGCCATTTTGTTTTATTTTTTAATTAGCGGGGGAGATTTTCAAAGGTCTATCTTCTTGCAATGAAGAGCTCGTACCAGATCATATAGAAAAAAATCATCAAAAAATAGATTGAACCGAGATAACGGCGTATCAGTATTTCTTGCAGCACCCTTTGGCCCTACAAGCTAAGATAATGTAAATAGCGGTAAAATCACTTAATTCAAAAAATAATCCAGTGAAATAGCCATACTCCTCGCAAACGAGTGTACTGTCAAGAGGTTTGACGACCTCCGTGGCCGAGTGGTGAACGCACCGGTTTTCAAGGTGCCGCTATCTCTAGAGGTCCCGGGTTCAATCCCTGGTCGGATAAATATTGAAAACAAACTTTTCCTTATTTGCTTGGGTCTGGGTGTAGGTGATACCCGTCGTTGTTTCCAATGACCATTATACTAGTGATTAAGTGTCTATAGTTAGGTATTGGAACAATGTAGGTCGTACGTGGATGGTGTCCAATATTTATTTAATTTTCCCGAAATAGTTTTGTTTAGTATAACTTTTATTCTAATACAATATTTGGCACGACCCACATCCGGACACAAAGCGACCGTTTGACAATAGAGCTTCCTAGTTCGAGTTTCTTACTGTTACAGCAGTTTAATAAAAATACGACGGCTCGCTTTTGCCTAAACTTTATTTAATAAAAAAGGAAAGAAAGTAAAATTCTAAAAACAATACAGTTGATTGCTTTATGGAATTGGGATAGGTATATTCAGTGTTATTGTATTAAGCGCAGAATTTAAAGTTTATCGGCTCAAAAGATGTTACAAGCATAGCTAAGTTACCTACTGCACTTGAACAAAGCAAGACCGTGCCTTTTAATAAGGAAACTGATCAAAATAAGATCCAGTTTATAGCTGATGTTGATGTTAAGCTATCTCTGCTTTTCTTTAAGCGAATGAGGGTTACATACAGCTTTAGTTTTGAACCGACTACTTTTAAACTAAGTCCCCCTTATTCCAAAACTTGAACTAAAATAGTTCTGGTTTAAAACTGGTACTAAACTGGTGCTGTCACTTTCATTTTCCAAATGAAAGACTGAATTAGCATCAGTTTTAAACCAGGTCTAACTTTAGTCCACGTTTTGGAATAAGGATCGGGTCTTCAGTCTTAGAATGTAGTAGTCCTTAATCTCCATATTACATTGACGAATTTGAATAGATGGGCCCAGTAACACCAACCACTAAGGTCCTAATGAAGTGCTGTTAAATTCAAGACAGGTGCAGAACAATAGTGGGATTTCCAAGGATTATTATTGGAGCTCCGTGTGGCGCCCGCTGGCAATTACAGCTGCGGATAAATTCTGGTCTTCCTCCTGTATAGTGTGTTCCAACTGAGCTGTAACCGGTTGCAATATAATCTGAATGAAGCTATTCATTAGCTGTTGTTGAGGGTCTCCTCCCATTGATGAAGGAACACTGGCCTAAGCGTTTAAACTACCTAATGGAACATTTTGACGTGCCTTGTAGGCTATCTGCTAGCTTTATTGGTAAGGACCAATGTCAGGGGGGTGTCACTCCGCTGTTTAGGTACGTTCGGACGGCGCGCCTGCCGGGCAGGTGTATGGCCAGGGGGGTGTCACTCCGCAGTTTAGGTACGTTCGGACGGCGCGCCTGCCGGGCAGGTGTATGGCTGCCTTAGCACTATTATTTATTCTGTGGTATGGCATAGAAATTAGGTCCGCAAAAGAGCTAGAATATATGCGATAGAAAGAGATGCAACGACAACGAGTGGCCGTTCGTAATTTGCTGCGCTATACAAGCTGATTCCTACTTTATTGCGTTATAGTTAGAGTTGCTATTTATTTAAATGACTTAGCGGAGTGAACTATCTGTTACATAGTAACTATTTAGTAATCTGTGCCAATGTCCGGATTCCCAGGACTGCGGCGGGCGGTATCTTTAGAAGACTAATTACTCTCTTGCTCTGCGTAATTTGAAATATTAGACTGCAGCTATCTATTTTTAAAATTAACTAAAAAAAGTTTATTTTTTGTTGTTCCTTAAAAATGCTGATTAAGTACATAACTTTACAAACGAGTATAAATTGATTAATATTGGAAATTAAACAATCCGTATAATTTTTATTTTGTGATTCAAAAGCATTATGGCTGACATTAAAACACTAAAAATTATTTACTATGCACTATGTCAATCCATTATGCCTGCTGAGTCATACACACGCCGACATGCAAGCAAAGTTAGACGATCTTGTGGGGGAGGCAGCCAGAGTGGGTCTAAAAATTAACACCAGAAAGACTCAAGAGATGCGATCTGGAGTGAAGAATAGTACACCGTTGCTGTTAGGCACAGAGGTTGTGGAGCGCGTCCACAAATTCACTTACCTCGGGAGCGTCGTTTCAGAATCCGGAGGAACTGAAGAGGACATCACTTCGCGGATCGCCAAAGCCAGAGCCACCTTCGCACGCCTGGGACCTATATGGAAGTCACGGAAGCTGACCCGGAGGATCAAACTCAAAATCTTCGGGTCCAATGTTAAATCGGTACTCCTGTATGGGTGCGAGACGTGGAAGGTCACAAAAGACATTTCGCGCCAGATTCAGGTCTTCGTCAACCGTTGCCTTCGTCGTATTCTCGGTATCTTCTGGCCCGAGACCATCTCTAACGACCAGCTGTTAGAGCTCTGCCAAGAATCTCCGATCGACCAGCAGATCAAGCGCCGGAAGTGGCGATGGATCGGCCACACGCTCCGGAGAGATTCCGACCATATACCTAAGCAGGCGCTCGATTGGAATCCCCAAGGAAAAAGAAGACGTGGCCGTCCTCGTCAAACCTGGCGTCGCACCGTACTGGCAGAAGCGAAAAGCATTAGGAAGACGTGGAGCGAATTGAAACGCGATGCTCAAGACCGACTGCGTTGGAGATCTACTGTGGACGCCCTTTGCCCCATCCAGGGGACATAGGACATTAAGTCAAGTAAGTCATGTCAATCCATTCTTTCATACTGTATTGAGGTATGGGGCGGAGCATGCAAAACTAGATTATTGTCTACAGAAAGAGCTCAAAGATCTGTGCTCAAAGTCATGACATCCAAACCATTTAGATTTTGTACCACCGAGTTATATAGAGAGTGTAATGTTTTAACTGTGAGACAGCTGTTCATTATTAAATCAATATTGAAACAGCACACTAAATTAATTTATGAACCAACTTTATTAAACACAGATAGCAGAAGACCCAAAAAATATGCAGGATAGATAAGTTCAATACTACCTTTTTCAAAAGATTCTCATGCTTTCTAGGACCACATTTGTATAATAAACTCCATAGAAATATAGAAATTTACAAATTACCAAAAGCGCGAATTACGCGATTGGCTAAAACAACTAGATTACAACGAAACTGAAAATCTCATAACTTAGTATAAAATGCCAAAAATATTATAAACTCACTTAATTTAAAATAATAATTATTAATTGAAAAATATTAACAAGTTAAACAGACTTAAAACGCACAATCACAAACATGCACTCATTGACTCTCTCATACACACACACATACACAAATATACACAATTTATATAAGTACTAATTTTATATAGGCTACAAAAATAATTATTTTGAATGGAATAATTACTCACCTAAGCAGAGAGAATGATCAAATTAGCAATAATTATGTAGTTTTAATATAAATAGCACTTTGAGGTCTTTCTAAAATAGTTACATACTTAGCACCTACATTATTACCAGCATCATTATCACTAGATTTCACACTCGCACACACTCACACACAACAAGCACGCACACACACACACACACACCCGCACACACAAAACATACACACACAAACACACACAATTCATATACACACACGCTCACACTTCTCACATTGTCCAATAACTTATATTTTAGCTGCAAGGCTAAGATAAAAGATAAAAATATTCTTTATTCACTTAGACATAATAAATATGTACTTATGAATCGTCAATATTTTCCTACCACCCATTCAAGACTTTTTTAACTGACAAGAAGAATGGGCGCAAGAAACTTGCCAGCGTTTCTTAGTTAGGTAACGACATTTACAAAAAAAAACATATCGTTACTAATACAACAATTGCTTAGTATAAAAATACATCATATTAAACAGTGATTATGTTATGTGTTACATCATGACCATGCATTGCGGTCATTCAAATAATCGTCTACTTTATAGTATCCTTTGCTCATCAGCGACTCTTTAATGTAACATTTAAATTTATGCAATGGTAGTTCAATTATATGCTGTGGAACTTTATTAAAAAAGGCTATGCTTTTCCCCAGAAATGAGGCTCTGGATTTTTCTAGCCTAAACTTGGGAACGACAAGTTTATCTTTATTTCTTGTGTTAAAGCGATGAATATCGCTCTGCTTTACAAATGTATTATAATACTTTTTCACATAAATTATATTTTCATAGATGTAATGTCCTGCAACAGTTAAAATGTTTATTTCTTTAAATAGATCTCTTAAAGAATCTCTCGATCGGAGGTTGTAAATGGCGCGAATAGCCCTTTTTTGGAGCACGAATATACTTTGGATGTTAGCGGCTGAGCCCCACAACAAAAGGCCGTAGGACATAACACTATGAAAATAACTAAAATAGACTATTCTAGCCGTTTCAATATCGGTTAAGAGCCTTATTTTCTTAACTGCGAATGCAGCCGAACTGAGTCTACTCGCCAAGGCTTCGATATGAGGATCCCATTGTAGTCGCGAGTCTAATATAATACCTAGAAATTTTGTATTGTTAATGAATTCGACTGTATCGCCGTCTAGTCTAATATGAAAATCAACTTGTCTTACATTAGGTAACGAAAATTTTAAACACTTAGTTTTCTTTGAGTTTAATGATAAATTATTACTATTAAACCAATGTGACACTTTTGAAAGAGCACTATTTACTTCGTCAGAACAGTCATCACCTCTATCTACTTTAAAGACTAGAGATGTATCATCGGCAAATAGCACCGTCTCACATAAATTCTTCGCGTAGTAAGGAAGGTCATTTATGTATATTAAAAACAACAGCGGGCCCAATATTGATCCTTGGGGTACGCCCATAGTAATGGGAGCTCCGGTAGACTCAGTTTTATTAATAACTACCTTCTGAGTTCTTTCATACAGATATGAATGCATAAGGCTTACTGACATTTCAGAAACACCATAATGTTTTAACTTCCTTAATAGTGTTTGGTGATCAACACAATCGAATGCCTTGGAAAGGTCACAAAAAATAGCTATTACATCCTGCTTGTCCTCCCAGGCATCAAGTACATGTTTTAGAAATGCAACCCCAGCATCAGTTGTACTTTTACCTTTTGAAAAACCAAACTGTTTCTCATGCAATATACTATTTAATTTAAAATATTCTAAAAGTTGATCATAAATTAATTTCTCAAATATTTTACTTATTGCTGGTAGTATGGATATAGGTCTAAAATTTGCTGGGTCACTTTTGTCACCAGCTTTAAACAGAGGAATAATTTTACTATTCTTCATTAAATTAGGAAAGACCCCTTCACTTACACATTGGTTAAAAATTATTGCTAATGATGGAGCTATCACATCAATTATTGATTTGATGATACTTGTAGATATGCCCCAGAGATCTTCTGTTTTCTTAATATTTATTGCTTTGAATGCTTTAATAATATCTTCGGTAGTGACATAGCTAAAACTAAATGTTTCCTGGCACTTGTTCACACTAGATTCCATAAGAGAGACAGCGGTGTTGGGGCAAGAATTAAGTCTGCTAGTAGTTTCTAACGGTATTCGAGCAAAGAAACCTTCAAAAGCACTAGCCACCTCAATATCTGATTCAAAAGTCTGATCATTAATTTTTAAGTTAAATGAATTAATTTTGCTTTTTGTTTTGCCAGTTTCTTGGTTTATAATACTCCAGGTAGCTTTTATTTTATTTTCAGATGATTTAATTTTATTTGAAATATACCTTGATTTTGCCAAAGCACATACTTTCCTAAATGTTATTGAATATTTCTTGACATATTCAATGAAGCTAGGATCACAGGAAGTCGTTTTTTGTGCATAGAGTTCAAATAACTTTCTTCTGCTATTATAAATACCAGGTGTGGCCCAGTCACTAAACTTCTTACGATCATTACACTTTATAACTTTTTGTTTAAAATTGTTACTGAATTCTTTTTCAACAATATCAAATAATGATTGATAAGAGTTATTAGCGTCAGCAGAAGCTGGCAAACATTGAATTTTATCTTGTACATTATTTCTAAATTTATTAATACCACGTTTCGGTATTGGCCTGCAAATTACTTCGCGTTTAGGAATAACATTATAGTGCTCAAAAGAAGCTAGTTGTCCACTGTGGTCGGATTTAATAATATTAATTACCGATTTCTCAATTAAGTTACAGTTGGAAAAGATGTTATCTAAGCAAGTAGCCGATGTTGGCGTAATTCGCGTCGGTTCATTAAAAGTGTGAAGCAAATTAAATGATTTAAAAAGATTAAGGAATTTACTGGAGAGTTGTGCTAATTTAATATCTAAGATGTCTATATTAAAATCTCCACAAACTACAATTTTTTTATTCTTACGACAGCATATTTTCAAAACATCCTCCATAGTGGACTCAAAGACTGTGTAATTTGCTCCAGGGGGGCTATATACACAGATTATAATTATTTGTTCAAGTTCCACGCATGATATCTCACAAATTCGTTCAACAGAGAGGGATACTATATCCTTTCGCTCTTTATATTGTGTGTTATTAGGTAAAATTATTAAAGAACCCCCCCTTATTGTAGTTTTTCTATTAAATGAACTTACAACACTATAATTATCCAAATTTAACAATAATTCATATTCTTTTAACCAATGTTCAGTAACACATAACACATCAATATTTTCACAATTTAAAAATAAACTTATTTCTAGGTCTTTGCCAGCAGAAAAGCCTTGGATATTCTGGTGTACTATTTTTAAACATTTAGGCCTTCCTCTTGTCAATACTGGGCTAGAGTATGCCTCCGTTGTCTCTAATGGTAATTTAAATTAACCATGTCAGTATTTGGATTCAAAAGAATCGAATTATTTGGAACAGATTCCAAAGTTACATTAGAAGTATCAAAGTTAAACTGCTCAATAGAAGCAGAGGTTATACTAGCCAAGTTGTTGGCTAATTGTTTAAAATAAAATGATAGCGATACCGCTATTTGTCGCTTAAGATAATTAGGCAGATAATATTTATCTTTAGTCAAGTGATGGCTGATATTAATGTGCTAGTAAGGGGAGAATCTGTCTCCTAGAATACAGGTTGACCTAAACTAGGAGGCAGAGTTAATCTGTTCATGCTAAAGAATTGTATTGTAACACACTTATTTTAAGAATACTGTTTTATGTGCTTAAGTTGGACAATAAAAATATTTATTATTTATTATTATTCCCTTTATTACATTTTAAATACTTACAAAATTATATTTCTAAACATTAAATTTTTACAATGTATAACACTAAAAAATATAACATTTAAAAATACAAAAATGCAGTTCCCCAACGGCAGCAAGATCAAGGTCCCGGCTACCGATGGTTAAGGATCCAGAGACAGGAACCTTCTCACTATACGGGCCGTGTCCAGAAGTACTGCCTTCTGCATCTGACTCCCGATCCATCCACCTAACGCAAGCCTCTTAAGGTGTTTATCGAGGCTCTTGGCTATCAGACCATGGGCAGATATGACTATCGGAACAACAATTGCTGAATCAATGTCCCACATGTCCACAATCTCGTGAGCTAAATCAAGATATTTGTTTTCTTTATCTTTTTCAGCTTTCACAAGGTTGTCGTCATGGGGAACAGTGACATCAACAATTATCGCGCGGCGTTCGTGTCGATCTATCAATACAATATCAGGCTTATTAGCTACAATAGTCCTGTCTGTAATGATAGATCGATCCCAATACAATGTGGCATGGCTATTTTCAAGGACCTGTTCTGGTGCATACCTGTAGTACGGCACCTCGGATGCCACAAGACTATGTTTCAGAGCAAGTTGTTGGTGTATTATCCTGGCCACTTGGTTATGTCTATGCAAATACTCGCCGTTTGCGAGACGAGAACAACCGGAGATTATATGCCTAAGGGATTCACCCGGACGATGACACGCTCGGCAAATATCCACTGTGCCATCCCTTAGGATATACTTTCGGTAGTTATTCGTCATCACAACCTCATCCATAATTGCACAGACAAAACCTTCGGTTTCACCAAAAAGATCACCGAAACGGAGCCAGGATACTGAGGCTAATAAATCTACGTCGGGCCCATGGAGAGCCCGGTAGAATCTGCCATGTAACTCCTTGCTTTGCCACACAGTGCTGCGGTCGGAAGTACTAAGTACTACAGGTTTGCGCCAGTTTTCTTTTGCTAAAAATAGAGGAGTCAGTCCATTGTCAACAGCAACTACATTTCTATGAGACCCCATATCGACTTGGAGAAAATACTCCCTAAGATTGCATATCTCGCGGTTATGCAATGTCTTAGCATTTAAGAAGCCACGACCACCGCACTTCCGCGGGATATACAATCTCATGGTCGATGAACGTGGGTGATGTATGCGGTGTGCTGTTAGCAATGTACGAACTTTTCTATCCAGGGCATCCAGTTCAGTTTGAGTCCATTTAAGTATGCCGAAGGAATACATCAGTACCGGCATGACCCATCCATTGTATGCGCGAACCTTGTTTCCGCCTGACAAAAGACTTTTAAGGACTTTTGAAAGGCGCCCCAAGAAACGCTCACGCAACGACTGTTTCATGTCAGCATCGTTGATGCCTAATGCCTGTGACATACCTAAATATTTATAGGTTTCGTTTACGGAGAGAGATCTAAGATGAATAGAATCCGAGAGTTTTATACCCGTAGATTCCATTATCTGACCACGCTTTATATGCATGACTGCACATTTGTCCACACCAAATTCCATTTTAATGGCATTACTGAAAGCTTCAGTAACCTTCAGTAACGCTGTCAAATGAGAACTGCTATGGGCAAATAGTTTCAGGTCATCCATGTACAGCAGGTGTGATATTACTTGACCATTTCTCCGTAAACGATAGCCTAACCCTGAACTCTCGAGAAGTGTACTCAGAGGGTTCAAGGCCAGACAGAACCACAATGGACTCAAACCGTCACCCTGGAAGATACCTCGCTCTATTTTTATGGGATCGCCCTGACCTAGAATCCGTCGAGATCCTGGATAGAAAAGGACCGTTCTCCATTTTCGCATGCACGATATCAAGAAAGTGCGTAGAGTTGTATTTATTTTATACAACTCCAGCACCCTCATGAGCCACGAATGCGGCACGGAATCATATGCCTTCTTATAATCTATCCAGGAAGTCGACAGGTTCTTTCGGTTTCGACGAACCTGTTGGTTAATAGCCATGTCAATGAGGAGTAGCTCCTTAGTACCACGGGCCCCATTCCTACATCCATTTTGAGAGGCGAACATAATAGAATTTTGATCAATGTGTTTATTAATCTTCGACCTCAAAATGGACGTAAGAATTTTATAAATTGTTGGTAGACAGGTGATAGGTCTATAGTTTTTGGGGTCCGCAGTACTACCAGATTTATGGAGCAGATGGGTTATGCCTGTTGTCATAAATTCTGGAAGCGATCGAGATAATAAAGCACATTGAAATTGAGATGCTAAGCAAACGTGCGAGCTAGGTAACCATTTATACCAGAAATTGTGCAGTCCGTCCGGGCCTGGAGATTTCCAGTTGGGTAAGGAACGAACTGCACAAACTACGTCTTGGTAGTCAATGGTTACTTCATTCATATCAGGTATAAGCTCACACGAACGCTCAACATCCTCCATCCACGCGCCTTCAGAGTGAGTGACAGGCACGGACCAGATGTTGTGCCAAAAAGAAATCATGGCATCATCATCCGGCCGATGCATATCAGTATCACTATGATCCGATCGCTCCCAGGATGCATAAACACGTCGTTGATCTCTCTCGAACATGCGGTTCTGAGTAAAGCGATCGACTCGCACCTTATACCTTCGAATACGATTAGCCCATGCACAAATTTTCTGCTTCAGGAAGTCGATGCGCTCTGTGACACATGAAATATAATTTTGAGGACTAATACCAGTCCCTTATTATTATACTAACTTAAATCTTATGTTTTTTGAGTAAATAATATTTAATAATTTTGATCTTGCATAAAATATAATTTAATTATTTATAGATCAGCTCATAATATCCAAGTTTTTTAACATCTTGAGTTAACATTAATATCTCGAGGGGTTTGACTAAGTCACTTTATCGATTCCGAAGAAATCAACTGTCCAACTTGAATTGGGAATTTATTGCATTTACGTGTTCTTTATATTTATTCGATTTAAATTTCAGTTGCAGAGTTCAATTTAACTGAGGCATTGTCTTAAAGTTAGACACTTGCCTTAATGCGGGATTGGTTATAGGTAAATATGAAGCAAGAGATTTGTATCGTTTTCATAAAATTATTCTGTTTAGATAAATCTTCGGATAAATATTAATATGAATATACTCGGATAAATATTAATAAAAAATACTCCTCTAAAAGAGGAGTATTTTTTGCAATGTTGTTTGTTTTAACCACAGAATCCTGAAATTTTTTTCTATGTCTTTCCATGTTCTGTGGTTTAAACATTGTAAGATTACCTATTCTTTAACTAGGTTCCAGGACAATGTTTTTATTGGATATTGCACAACTTCTATAATTAATATTTTATTTATTATCCGAAGAAAAATAAAGGTAGGTATATTCAAAAATCAGAGACTCGATTGATATTGATGAGGCTCTGCCACGTTCCAACACTAAACTATATGACTTTTTGATTTGTTTGCGTTATTGTAAGGTTATTGAAATCAAGTATAGAATACGACCCACATAACTTGGCGCGTGTCAATTTCTGGAACTAAATTATGACATGGGAATAAGGCTTAATTTTCCGACTGACACGCCAAGTTATGTAAAGCGGACTCTACGAACCCTTATTGATAATAATATGTTCTTTTTGGTATCCCATAACTATACATTTCACTCCTTAGGGTATCGTGTAAAAACCGAAAGATGAAAGATTGATCTATCCACGCACAGGTCAAGCTACTCGAGGGTGCAGCTGATGTAAAAAAAAGAGTTTTGTGATATTGAAAAGAACAATATTAAGTATAAATGTTTGATTTTTTTGGGGTTGAACGTTCTCTTAAATTATTTTCGAAATGTTTTTTCACAATGGTCACAATTAGTATAAAAATGCAATAAAGTAGTAAATTATTGATGGTCTAAAAATATTGTTCTGAAGTTCAACATTTCCATGTTTACAAATAGGTGAACTGAAAGTTTGCAACGCTATTTCAAGCGCGTCAACGAAACCAATTCAAATTGATTTCACTCCTTGAAAGTCCGAATAGCCAGCAACACTCCAAAAACTCTCAAAATACGAGAGCACTCCAAACCCAAAACTCCAAATGGTACTCCAACAATGACGCTTAAATTCGCACATTATTTTCGTAATTGTTTTAAAGCGCAAACTCAAGACTAGTACAAGACGCTTGTGACGTTCCTTTGTCATTAAAACGAGTTAAATGTCGCTTAATTAGCTGTGTGCTTACCTTAACTTGAACATTTGTTCGGCTTACGCTTCAAGAGATTATACTTAACAAGATACAATTATACTTGCAAAGTACGCACGAGTTTTGATTGTCTAATGGTTAAGTTGATGGCGCTGTAGCGCTGTCGAGGTGCGAGGTAACGCTTAACAGCTGAATACCTACTTGTGAAAATGATTTCCATTTAGTCGAAAAATAATTTTTGTGATTCAGAATATATAAGAATATCCTATAATACAATCGGCTAGCACAGGGTTACTCAAAGTGGGGTTTGCGAACCCGCAGGGGTTCGCCAATTCGCGACAAAATTTGATTATATCATGGCGGCAGACCATGGTCATGCACGTGCGAACTGCACAGCAGCGCGAGATGAGATGAGATTTAACCTCACCAAAATAGTTCCAAAAATCTACTTTATTTGCGACAACAAACAAACTCACCCATCGTATTAATAACCTTTTCTTTTAAATTTAAGTACCTACTTACGATTTGATTTAAGTGATTTGGCGCAGGGGTAGGCTACCCACCTTCTGCGCCAGTGGTCTCGGGTTCGATTCCCGAACAAGACAAATATTTGTGTGCATGAACATGTCTATTTGTCTTGGTCTGGGTGTTAACTATGTATATGAAGTATGTATTTACAAACAAAAAGTATTTAATTATATATTTACCCGTTATCAAGTTTTCCATGATACAGTTTCTTAATGAAATTAACATGGTGAATGTAAGAAGTTATTTATTATTATTATTATAATAAAAAATAAAGCTGTTCTTTTTGTATATGAATGAGCTAGCCTAGGGGCGGGAGGAGGGTTAAATATTGGGGTTCGCAGTAGTTTGATAAATTTTAATGGGGTTCGTAAAACTATTAGTTTGAATAAGCCTGGGCTAGCTGGGCAACCCACTATCATTCATACGAAAACTAGTAGGTAGGTAATAGACATAAGCAAGTGAAGTACCTACCTTATTATCCATAAACCCAGGTTAAAATGGCGATACGTATGATTGATGAAGTCCTGTCTGCAGTGAGGGCGATTCTTATAAAGTCATGATTAAAATTAACATTCTTATCAAGTCATGATTAATATTAACAGGGGGCGCCACGGATGAACGGCCGGTTTCCGGTTGTCACGATAATTATGAGAAATGACCTGCTCGTGAAAAGGTGAGACTGCATTTGGGCATATTAAATAAAATACATGGAATAGTGACAATGTTTTTTTCTTATGGTCAATATTGTCACTCCTCACCTAGCAGCACCAGGTTATGTAAGATCAATTGGTCCAAGATCCCAGGCCTGCCAGACCTTTTTATTTTGCTGACGATTCAAAGATATTGGATTAGGTAGTTTTTATGCGTCTTTTAAGAGTAAGGATACTCGCTAACTTAGGCAGCCGGCCAATTTATGGGTACCTGTTGCTGAAGGTAGGACCAAACCAACTTTTATCGATTTCTCACATAAATTATTATAAAGAGTTAATTTGAGACTTTTTGTAAGCAGCCAGATCAAACGGATGGGCCAAACATCGTCCCGTGAAGCTTTGCTATAAGTACGAGCGAAAGCGTGTTAATTCAATAGTTTTATAATAAACTCGTAGCTTTATATTATGGGGTCTTATATTAATAATATTTTAACGCTTAATCTATACTAATATTGTAAAGAGGAAAGATTTGATTGTTTGTTTGTTTGCATCGAATTGGCTCCGAAACTACTGAACCGATTTAGAAAATTCTTTGACCATTAGAAAGCTACATTCTTCCTGAGTGACATAGGGTATATTTTATCCCGATATTCTCACGGGATCGGGTACCATACGGGTAAAACCGAGAGGATCTGCTGTAGATTTACAAATGTAATTCGGCGTCCGAGACTTATCCTAAAAATTAAAATGTAAAAACATGACTTACATTTACTGTAGAAGTGTAGACTCCGATAGACTAGTATCTCATAACATAACTTATAATGGCAACCTATGAAGCATTTGGGGTTGCAATTGCAACACACACTGGGTGAAACATATACAGGGCGTCCCAAAACTATGTCACATGGAGGGAAAGTACCTTAAATACTGAAGGTATAAAATTTTACTAAAAGAGACTTCATTTTTATTTTAAAAAGAAAACGAACTGCATTCACAGAATTTTAAATAATCGCCTATCTAAACTGGGAATCGAACCCGCCGAATGTGAAAAAAAATATTTCTTTTATATTATTGTACCGATCGAAAGGCTCGATTATACCTAAGCATTTCTTCTAAATAACATAGCATCTTAAATAAAAGAAAGACTACGAAATTTAACATTCAATGTTGAATAACAAGTTTGTGCAGGCAGCGTTATGATGGATAGCCTTTTCTGTGACTGCCGTGCTTGAAACTTAAAACTTTAACATTTCAAGGTTAATCATTCACGAGTAAATTTTGTACATTTGTTACGTCGTGGTGGTGAAAAATTAGGGAATATGAAATCAAAATTCAAAATCAAATCATTTATTCACCTTGTAACAGAATAAGTTACACTGGGTAAGTCAAGATACATTTTATTGTGTAGGTACATAAATTACTAATAAGATTGGAGCAATTATTTATACGTAATTTCCCTATCATAAGTGTTTGATAAAGTTATAGTTAATGTGATAAGTAACACCACCTCGATTGCTTTAAAAAGGTTTGAATAATTTGATGCGGTCTATATGGCATAGTAATTGGACGCCCTGGGTCCCACGCGACTATGCCACATGTTGGAATAGACCGCACCAAATTATTCAAACCTTTTTAAAGCAAACGAGGTGGTGTTACTTATCACATTATAAGTTTATCAACTTTATCATCTTCACTCATTAATAAAACATAGAAATGTTAAAGTTTTGAGCACAACAGTCACAGAAAAGGCTATCCATAACGCTGCACAAACTTGTTATTCAACATTAAATGTTAAATTTCGTAGTCGTCCTTTAATTTAAGATGCTATGTTACACAAAAGAAATGCTTAGGTATAATTGAGCCTTTCGATCGGTACAATAAAATTAGAGAAATATTTTTTTTTACATTCAGCGGGTTCGATTCCCAGTTTAGATAGGCGATTATTTAAAATTATTTGAATGCAGTTCGTTTTCTTTTTAAAATAAAAATGAAGTCTCCTGTCAGTAAAACTTTATATCTTCAGTATTTAAGGTACTTTCCATAGTGCGTGAATCATTGATACGAGAGAAGGAGAAGAAGCTCTTATAGCTAGCTGAAAATTCTATAGCAAAGCAATCATCATCATGTCAGCCAAACGACGCCCACTGCTGGGCATAGGCATCCTCCAAGGATCTCCACAACGATCGGCCCTGCGCTGTCCGCATCCAGCGACTTCCCGCGACCTTGACCAGATCGTCTGTCCACCTTGTAGTGGGCCTGCCCACGGAACATCGTCCGGTACGCGGTCGCCATTCGAGAAACTTTCCGCCCCAACGGCCATCGGTTCTCCGCGCTATGTGTCCCGCCCACTGCCACTTCAATGATGCAATCCTTCGAGCGATGCCGGTTGTTTTAATTCTCCTGCGGATCTCATCATTTCTGATTCGATCGAGCAGGGAAATACCAAGCATCGGTCTCTCCATTGCTCGCTGGGTGACTTTCAGCTTTCTTATGAGACCCATAGTAAAAGACCACGTCTCACTTCCATAGGTCATTACTGGAAACACACACTGGTCAAAAACTTTCGTCTTGAGACATTGAAGTATTTCGGACGCGAATATATGCCGGAGGTTCCCAAACGCTGCCCATCCGAGCTGGATTCGACGAGAGATCTCTTTCTCAAAGTTGGACTTACCTAACTGGACCGTCTGTCCTAGGTAAACATAGTGGTCAACAACTTCGAGTGTAATGTTCCCAACATTAACTGGAGCGGGTGCAACATGGGCATTGGACATGATTTTCGTCTTGTCCATGTTTATCTTAAGATTTAGCAAAGCAAACCACGGCATAATTCAATACCAAGCAATTAGCCAACGAACGTCAGAAATACCATCAATACGTAGATACAAAAAAGTAATTCCGTTTTCCAAGACAAGGGAATCAACTGACATTAAAATGATGTTAACTTGAATAAGGTTATTTGAATTTTCAGGGTATGCACTCGTATACTGAATTGAAGATCTGCTAAAATCGCCATTAAAGTTGATGTAACACGACAGTCGCCGCATAGAGCGTAATATGAAAATGAGTTTGGAAGCGCCTCCAGCGGCGGCCAACTTTGATGAGGTTCCGCTTGATTTAGATTCATAGCTTTTCTGATGGCATCTGGATTGCTTACTTATGTTTTTGCTGTAGTTGGGAGTTTTTTGCGCACACTTTGCTAGGTTGAAATTTCAAAGTTATGGATAATGTTCCATGTCGTGGCAAATGCTTTAAGCAAGGAAAGTACTTCTACCTATTTATATTAAATAAAAAAGGATTTTAATCAAATTTAACTGAATTTAGTTAAAATAATATATAATTTAAATTAATAAAGCTTTTCAGCTAACAACGTAATTATGAGATAGAAGAAAATCACCCAAAATCTCAAGACGAAGGTTTTCAATCAATGTGTCTTGCAGACTATACCTATAATATATGGGATGGAGACAACTGCCGAGAAGCTCCGTGTCGCACAGAGGGCTATGGAGAGAATCAGCATCATCGACCGTAAAAAGAATGAGTGGATACGGTAGAAAACTAAAGTTATTGACGTGCTTGAAGAAATCGAACGCAGAAAGTGGAAATGAGTAAGACATAATTATTTGACTGCTTGAATGGCGACCTCTCGCTCACACCTGCGGGACAGACGACACCGGCAGCAAATTGGCACCAACTGGATGCGCGTGGCAGCAGACCGGTAGGAAAGGAAAATGAGAGAGGAGGCCAATGTCCATAGGAGGGCACTACAAGGGCATGATTGCGTACCTATTAGCTTACCTTACCTTGTTACCTAACCTTTTTTTTACTATTTTATTTATTAGAGTGAGGGCAAATTGGCTGTCTCTCGCCGCCGAGCCTGAGTAGTAGGCTCGGCGGGGGAGCCAGGGGGATCTTACCTCTCCCCAGAAGGGGGGAGGGAGAGAGCCTCCTCCCGATCCCCCCAACCTTGTTACCTAACCTACCTTCTTGTATGTTGTATGATTCCAAAACGTGGACTAAAATAGTCCTGGTTTAAAACTGGTAGGTACTAAACTAATGCTGTCATTTTAATTTTCCAAATGAAAGACAGAATTAGCACCAGTTTTAAACCAGGCTAACTTTAGTCCACGTTTTGGAATAAGGGGGATAATGTTAAAACAATAAAGTTTAAGTGGCGGCGTCTTAGAATTGATAAAAGAAATGTGGCTAAGTATTATTACCAATTGCGAGAAATTATTAGAAATTAGGGGTTCCGTGCGGTTTTTCTCGCGTGGCACCCGTTCACGTGGGAATATCGGGATACAATATAGCTTATATGACACTTTAGAAGAATGTAGCTTTCTAATGGGGAAAGATTTTTTTAATACGTCCTGTAGTTTGTGAGTTTATCCATTCTATAGAAACAAAAAAACTCTTTATAATATTAGTTTGAATTAAATTATCATAAAAAAGATTTATGCCACTTTATAAGATTTTCTAATTTTTATTAACTATAATCATTAAAATAACATAGTGAAACTGATTACCAAGTACCTAAATATCAACATATTGTGGTTTTTGTTAATAGAGCCTGTCAATAATCCTTCTCACCGATAATTGCAATAGCCGATAAATTCCCGACACAAACAATCTATTATAACTTCCTACTAATATATTACAGGAGAAAATTAATCAAATAACTCGCGAGCAGGTATTAACATTTTATTAAATACGCTAGATGAAACAGCGAAGTGTAACCAAGCAGTATGTAATTAAACTTTATACTAAAGTTTGTACTTATAGCAAAGTCAGATATTTGAAAAGTTTTCAGTTTGATCGGTGATATCCATAAAGCTATGGCCAAACCTACGCGTGAGCGTCGCAAGACGACACGGGTATCACGTTGGAGAAGCGGAAAGTACACGTCAGCAAAGCAGAAAGCAAAGTGGTCGCTTAGAGCCTAAGCACACCGCGTTTAAGGCGCATGGAGTCGTGAAACGATCATTTTTGAGGTACTTAAACTCATAAATTTGCCTACTGATGAATCAAGAATGAATATATATTAAATATTGATATATAAACTTCAATCTGAGCATTTAAAAAAAACATAGTATTTAGGATACTATTAAAAAAAACATTGAAATGAAGCTGTTTTCAACTTGAAATACGCTACTGCTTCTAAACTACAAGTGATATTTTCACTTTTCTTTTAGGAAAAGATTGCTAACCTGTTTAACTTAAAACTGAGCATTTTTCGTTCTAAAATAATACATAGTTTTAACGAAACGTGTGTTTAAGCTGTTTTGGTGCGGGTAGCGGGGCGGGAAAATTAGGCCACGCCTATATGCCCAAGGTCGTTGGCGATACCATGGGCCTTAATAATTATTGCGTTTGTATCGATACACAGGTGCGTCAACGGCATTTTTTCTACAGGACAGTTGGTTTTCGTGTATCTCTACAAACGCGAGTCAACGCCGACGTCGACGGCCCATTTTTACGGTGCGTTTGCATTGATACACTTGCGCATCTACGGCACGCTTTTTACGGCGAGTGTAAAATATTTGCAAGATAATCTGACAGCGTTAACTGCGCGACTGAGGCTAACGCTTAGCAGACGCTGGGTCGCATCTATCTGACCGGAGCTTAATGGGGGGAATATTGGGGTAATCGAATACCGCTCTAGGAAGACACTAAGTATGCAAATAGCTTTAAAATTAACTCTGAGATTTCTGTGAGAGGTTGTTAACTAAAGGTTTTGTCTGCGGCCGTAGTGGAAATTATACGACAAAGTTACGTTGCTCGGAGGCTTAATTTAGTAAATTGAAAAAGAAAAAATCGAACTAAATAAATAACATTAAAAAATTGTTACTAAGTGTTAGATTTCAATTATTTTGGCGAGTGTATCAGATTGAAACATTTGAGAAAAATTTGATTTTGTGCCTCATAGTTGAATTGCCGAGTTAATCCTTAATACTAAAATAACAATACAATTATTTCTGTATAATTAAAATTTTGAAAATGAAGACATTTACATATAAAATTTATTAACATTATACGATTATCTCAGTTAATAATTTTATATGTCTATCCTGCGGTTCAAGCTGACCCACTTTTCATAGATAGAACAAATAAAACCGGAACAGCGAAATTAGGTGAAAGACGTATTTCAGCGTCGGCGGGTCATAGAATAAACGAAGTATCTAGGCTGTTTGTCTACATGAAGGCTTTATGTTGCGTGAAGAGCCTATGTTACGTTTAGGAGTCAGTAACGTTGTACCTTTGCCAATTTTTTTATTATTTGGATTACTGTCTCTTGCATACAACGGTCAAGTTAAGTTTGCGCGGTTGTGATACTAAAATTATGTTAATTACTTAAAGTTAGTTTGAATGAAATTTTTAGAAACGTTTTTCCCTAATACCAACTCATTTTATTTTATTCCACATTTATCCATTGACGACGCCAGGCGCAACTATAACTTACCAAAAATACAACGAAATTACTAAACTTTTCGTGAATTTTTTAAACTATTACGAGGTGGTAAATATAATACTTTAAATAATTTACATATTTCCGCTACCTAACATGAAAATCGTCTTTGAAAGAGAAACAGGAAAATTATGTTTATAATATTTGTTTTATTAAAATAATAACGAACTCAAATACTTTTCTTAAGAATAACATAATAATATAAATCACTCGAGTCGAGAGTTTTATCAAGTGAAAATTGAAAAGCTGTTTATTTTAAGGATGAAAATAAACTTCGATTCCTAGAATTTATTATAAGCAATGAAGGCCAGAGGATAACAAAATATTTTTTCATGAAAAATTGAATAACAAGTAATAAATTATAAATCTATTTTTTAATCTTTCTATTCAAAATGAATCGTGGTCTGAGCAAAATAAAAGTTGGTTCTATCTTCTGGACAATGTCACGGAAGGTCACTAACTTAAAACTTTATTCAACCAGCTGAACCAGCTAACTACAAGAACGAAAACTTGTGTTGAATAACCATCTGCAAGAAGTATTTATATCAGCAGCGGCCCGATTCCGGCTTCAAACGAGTGTGTTTATTTAAAAAAATCGGCATAAAAATCCGTTTCATAGTTTGACAGATCTAACCATACAGACGGGGCGCGAGGAGCGAAGACTGTGTTTTAGGCAATGTAGAGGTGAGACAAAACAATGCAGCTCTATCTTACAAAGGTAATGCCATTAAAGGTAGCATAAAATAAATCTATTTTCTCACAGATACACTCCAGTGATATGTTATTCGGAAAGTGTTTGAGACTCGTTAGTCGCTCGCAAGCCGTACGCGTGCTGCAAATATTTCAAACCAAACGGGAGTTCTGAATTAGGCTCGGAATGTATAATAGGACAGGTAGCTGAGTTCATCAACTTACTCGTATCTCACTCGTATGTTTGTAGGAACAAATTGAATTCGAGTGCTATGTACCTACATTCGAATTCACACGCGTCTTACACTAATCACATCTTACTACGCATACGACTTTGTCATCCTAATTTTAATGTAAAAGTAATAATTGCACGTGGAGCTCACAACACGTAGAGACAGTGAAGTGAAGTACCATCATTTGTTTTTTAAACTAGGGTTTCTTCATCATCATCATCATCATTTCAGCCGTACGACGCCCACTGCTGGGCATAGGCCTCCCCCAAGGATCTCCACAACGATCGGTCCTGCGCTGCCCGCATCCAGCGGCTTCCCGCGACCTTGACCAGATCGTCGGTCCACCTTGTAGGGGGCCTGCCCACGGAACGTCGTCCGGTTCGCGGTCGCCATTCGAGAACCTTTCCGCCCCAACGGCCATCGGTTCTCCGCGCTATGTGTCCCGCCCACTGCCACTTCAACTGAGCAATCCTTCGAGCGATGTCGGTCGAGTTTCTTCAGTACGAACTAAAGGGGTAACCATATATAGGTACCTACTGAAACTACACACGGCGTAAGGTATGCACCCATTATTGAAGGGATTGATATTAGATAACGTAAGCGTATATATAGTACCTATGTTATGCACCATGCATGAGTGCACCAGATTGAGCACCAATAGGGAGAGATGGCGAAAGATCGTGAAGCAAGCTACATCGGCTACCCTTGTTGACCACGACCACCCTGACAAGAGTGATACGATTGAGATGATGTTATGCACTATATTATAAATATGCCTGTAAAAAACATGTCCTGCCAGTAACGACTTAACCAGAATTTTGTCAGTCAATCTCTCTATTCTACTTTTGGAACCTACGCATCATAATTCTTCTTCTCGCGACACTTGGCTTGATTTAATAATAACCTCTCCAGATAATGTTCTTCACCATAGTCAATTACCTGCGCCGGCCTTCTCTAAGCATGACCTTATTTTTGTACAATATCGTTTAAAACCTCCTAGGCCCAAACCGACCATTGTGTGGATGCGTAACTTCGCTCGACTCGACCTGGACAAATTGAGAGCAGATGCCAATAAACTTGACTTCGACGAGATTCTTGGGGCCTGTTCTATTGATGACAAAGTGAACATTTTGAATCGGCAGTTGCTCCAACTCTTTGATGCTCATGCGCCATTAAAGGCTGTCCGGGTTAAACGACCTCCTGCCCCTTGGATCAGCCGCGGCATTCGGATGGCAATGACTCGTCGGGATCGCGCCTTCCGCAAATTTAAAAGGAACCGATCTGAGGAGAACTGGTCATTGTACAAGTCTGCACGTAACAGGTGCAATAGGATGGTAAGAGCAGCTAAGCGTCAATATTTTCTAGACAATATTACCGACTGCTCTTCTGCCAATATTTGGAAGTTTCTTCGCTCCCTTGGTCTTGGTAGATCTACTCCTAGTTCCAATTCCTATCCCTTTTCTCTGAACGATTTCAACGATCATTTCTCTTCTGCTCCCTCTATTGATCCCAACATTAAGCACAACACCATTTCACATATTACTTCTAAAGGCGTTCAGCTTCCCGAGTCCTTTTCCTTCACTCCAGTGACCACCGACGATGTCAGGAAGATTATTACATCTATCAAATCCAAAGCTGTTGGGTGTGATGATGTTAGCAGGAAAATGATCTCTTGCATCCTCGATCAAATTCTCCCGATTATAGTCCATATTATAAATTTTTCCTTTGAGTCCGGTCAATTTCCCCTCCTTTGGCGTAAAGCATACGTCACTCCCTTGCCAAAAACTTCCTCTCCTACACTATTAAATAATTTCAGGCCTATCTCCATCCTCCCCTTTCTATCCAAAATCCTCGAAGCTGCGGCTCACAAACAGCTTTCATCCTTTGTTTACTCCCACTGCCTTGTCTCTTCCCAACAATCAGGTTTCCGCCCTGGTCACAGCATCACAACGGCGCTCCTCAAAGTCATTGAGGACGTAAGACTTGGGATGGAAAGTCAGTTAGTGACGATCATTGTTCTTATTGACTTCTCCAACGCTTTTAACATGGTCGATCATGACATCTTGCTCGCCATCCTCAAGTCCTCAAACTTCTCCTCACTGTCATTGGAGTGGTTTTCCAACTACCTTCGTGGTCGCCAGCAGGCGGTTCGTGTAGGATCGGACTTGTCCCGCTGGAACAGCCTCTCTGCCGGTGTTCCACAGGGTGGCATTCTGTCCCCTCTCTTGTTTTCCCTTTTTATTAACTCCCTTTCCTCACTGCTTAGCTGTTCTTACCATTTTTACGCTGATGACCTCCAAGTTTATATGCAAGCACCAGCTGATGGTATCGACTCTGTAATCTGCCAACTTAACAATGTCTTACAACTTATAAGCAATTGGTCAACAGAGTTCGGTATTGCAGTGAACCCAGCAAAATGCCAGGCGATAATTGTTGGCGGTTCGAAACAGCTCGCCAAAATTGATACCAGTTCGATCCAGTCTATAACGCTGGATAACACCATCATCCCTTTTCGTTCCAGCGTCAAAAATCTCGGCCTTTATATTGACCCCTCTCTCAGTTGGACAACTCAAGTTGCCGAGGTGAGTCGAGCTGTAACTTTTTCTCTCCGCTTCCTTAGCCGCTTCAAAAATTTTCTCCCTATTAAAATAAAGGTCACTCTTGTTACCTCCCTTATTTTCCCTCTCCTTGATTATGCTGATGTTTGTTACTCTAACTTGAATGAGGATCTTCTCAACAAGCTGGACCGGCTTCTAAACTATGCCATTCGTTTTATCTTCTGCCTTCGTAAGTTTGATCACATTTCCTCTTACCGGTCGCAGCTTAAATGGCTCCCCATTCGTCAGCGTAGACAGTTGAGGCTGCTGAGTACTCTTTACACTCTTTTAAATAATCACCTCTCACCTGAATACTTAAAATGCAAGTTTAAATATCTCTGTAAGTCTAACGATCGTCACCTTCGCTCTTCCGATTCTTTAGCACTCTCAACTCCCCTCTTCCATTCTGGCTATATGGCCGACTCTTTCACACTGCATGCTATCCGTCTCTGGAACAGTCTCCCAGATTCCATAAGAAGATCTCCATCCAAGCTCGCATTTAAAAGAAATGTTCATGCGTTCCTTCTTGAAGGATCTCAGTCATGATGTGAAATGTAGTTTTGATCATCTTCACTGTTTAAGTTACTATATTATATGTATTATATATATATATTATATCATATACTTTGCTATGTTCTATGTATGTATAAATTATTTTTATTTGTACCGCTTTTGAGCTTTCTCTGTTTTCCCGAAGGTTGGCTGGTAGAGAATGCTTTTAGCGTTAAGCCCGCCTTTTGTACCTTACTTTGTATTCTGTACAATAAAGCAATAAATAATAAATAATAATAATAATTAAGAAAAAAATATAGTAGGTATAAAAACTAAGCTCTAAAATACCTATGTATAATGTTTTTCGACTTTAAATACTTAGTTGATAATCAATATCCACATTTTGCACACTTTCAAATAGAAATTGTGCAGAGCGTTGTTGTATTATCTTTGTTAACATAGGGGAAGCGTATAAAAAATCGCTATAATAACCCAATACGGCAGCATAGTCCGCTGCACACTGCAGATAAGCTGGCTTCGTGCTGTATCAGCACATTTTATGCTTCGGCCGTTTTTACCTATTTGCTATGTTTTCAGCAGAATTCGCAAACATGAAAGATTTTGCATTGTAATTAATATTGCAGATACCTTTGTAGTTTTTATACACAAACGTGAATTAAAGTAGGGCAGAGGCCCTGCTGTTGGCTACTGCCCCGGTATTGGACACTTTTGGCTATCAGAGTTGTCTTAATGACTTTTCGTTATTTTTGCCAATGGCAATTAAAAAAAAAAGGGATTTGAGTCGTTTACCTCAATGGTTAGAGCATTCGCCCGGACAGTGAATGGTCGTGGGTTCCAGTCCCATTGGAAAAATATTTTTTACCCAAGGAAACCAGAGCGGCCGATTTAGGCCAGGCGAATTATATAGTAACTGCTGCCTTATTTCTATAGAGATAAGGTAGCATTTCAGTTTGGCCCCATTTGGCCGCCCGGGCGTCGAAGAGTTGAATTTGTACTACAACAAAAACTTTAAACATTTTAATAAAGTACAACAGTTTAAATAATTACAGTAGCTTACATTACATTAGTTTATTTATGATATATTATATAATTATGATAATTATGTTCTCATAAATTATACCGACAAGCTTGATGCTTTGCCCACTTGATTGTAAAACAATTTCGTATTTCAAAGTGGCATATCAACCATTCACAGAATGTGCTACCTTTACTGTATAAGCTCGTGCTTATGTAAATATAGCACACTAGCTTTCCGCCCGCGGATTCGCCCGCGTGAACTACACGACGCGCGGGAATGTCATGTTTTTCCGGGATAAAAAGTAGCCTATGTTCCTCTCCAGGCTACAAAGTATCTGTGTCCCAAATTTCAGCCAAATCCGTTCAGCCGTTTTGGCGTGATTGAGTAACAAACATACAAACATCCAAACATCCAAACATCTAAACTTTCACATTTATAATATTAGTAGGAGTAGGATATTACTGAGAATCGGAGAAATATAGCACATTCTGCGACCTTTACTGCGAATCGTTGCAAATATCAATCGACAGTGACCTTCAAAGGATATCCTTTGAAGCAGGTTACTATTGACATAACTGAAGTCAAAGTGTGTCTGCTCGGACGATGCAAATGAACGGAACTCTTGCTCCAACAAAGGCACTTGGCATAGCTTCGTTTGTGACCAAACTTGATCTACATATAGCAGGTATACAAATACAAACGTGTAATTGCAATATTACACCATTTGGTTTGCTGAAATAGTAGAGGTTAAAGTAGGAAATAGTCGTTTCTATTTTGTTCATATAACTTTACAACTTTTATAATAAGTATATGAAATATATAATTTTTATAATATTGCGTTACTTTAACATAGTATTGAGCAACTTTTGAAAATATAATAACCACGATATTTGATTATTTACATAAATAAAGTTACGACTATTTTTGTTTCCAGAATTTCGTACCTACTTTATCAGTTGTAACTTAGTGAAATTTATTTATTGCTCTTAACGATTTTTATTATTAATGGAATTTTAACTACTTATTTCATTTAGTAGTTAATATGTCCATAAATACGTGTGTAAAATTTTGTAAAGTTAGGTAAATTAGTCGTTGAATAAATTAGAAAAACGTTAGTTTGGGAAAAATAATTGTTGGAAAATCTGCATACAAAACGGCAATTTGATACTTTAACCCCTAATAGTAGTTTTTACCACAATAATATCCATATCCATAGACGCTGCTCGAGATCTACCACTAAGGTATATTAACTTTATGGATTAAACACAATGAATAACGTTAACGAAGGCGTATGTATTATAATATGTAGGTAATTGTTGAGAAAACAATAACCAGTACCCCGAGTGTAAGTTTTTATGTCAAGCAAACGCAAACTATTTCGAGTACGTATTTATGTCAATTTGTATGAAAACTGCATAAGCGCGCTACTCGCCGCTAGAGGCGCTGATACAGTTTTCATACAAATTGACATGAATACGCACTCACGATAGTTTGCGTTTTTTGACATAAAAACTTACACTAGGGGTACAGAATTTATATTTTAGTTGTTTCGTCCACTCTAGCTTCTATCAAGTACTTAATAAAGGAAAACTAACGTACAATTTAAGTTAGATAGTTAATTCCCAACGATTTTCTGTCATCTGTCTGTGATCAAAGTAATAATTAGCTTTACATCTCAATACATTCTTAATATTATGAATGTAAAAATGGTGTGTTACGTTCTGGCCCGGCCACGGCGTCAAATAAGGCTGTGGTTGTGTCAGTAAACGGTACGGATAAGTACCTCGTAGTAATTTGATGGAAAAAAAGAGTACCACAGTATTTCATCAGTTATAACACATTTTTGGTGGCCGGGCTGCAACGCATACGACCCAGCCCGGCCACGCTTCTAACGAAATAAATAGGTAACTTTACGATGCAATTTTGGTACAAGGTGATGGTACGTATTCTGTACCAACGAGAATGTGTCCGTTTCCCGTTTAAAATAGTAATTAAAACTATTTATTTTTGCATCGAAATTTCTGAAATAAAACGCCTGACATTATTGTTTGAGCAAATATAAACGTAATTTGACGTCCTGATATTATCACTCAGGGCTGCCTCCATACAAAAAATTGTTTGTAAATATGAGTTTTACGAATGTTTAAGTACCTAATGTTAGAAATAACCTTTCGGGGTCGTGGTCCAACTGCTACGTCCAACCAGTTGGACCACGGACCTTCGATAGGGGCAGTGGTCCAACTATAATGTTAGTTGGAATGTTAGTTGACCCTATAAGTTGACCCGTGGTCCAACCCAACTAAGTTGACCCGTGGTCCAACTGACAAAAATGCCTATATGTAAAATGCAGATTAATAATCTCAAGAAATATGAAACAGCTTCTTATTTCGAATTAAACGTTTTAAAAAAAAATGTAACCGTCTGCAAAAAGAATCTTCAAATAAAATTAACAAACACTAAAAAACGAAATGGATAATTAGAATTTTTAATTCAAAGGACGAAAATGCGTGACTTTTTCTAACTTATCTTGGAACTTACTGAACTGTTTGAAGTCGGTGCCAAGTCTAATAGGTATTTGAGGTAAATACGTCCTACACCTCACGCTTGGGACCGGGTTTTTTTTTATTTTTGTTATTTCACTCAGTAATAATTCGTTCTTATTCTTTTTGGCTTAATTGGCACCGACTTTTTTTGTTAATTTTGTTTGAAGATTCTTTTTGAAGGCGGTTACTTTTTTTTAAAACGTTTTATGTTTCGATTTTTAGTGTAAATAATCGTAGCGAAAATACATGGCGATTATGATAAATTGTTGTCATATCCTAACCGTTACAGAGTTCAGCTTTCCATCTTTAGCTACTTAGATAACTTGAAGGAATACAACTGAAGGTCCATTCGTGCATATGGTACTTATAAAACATCATATAACTATGTTGAGGAGTTTCACCTCTCATCATCAATCAGCTCACCCTAATAACCTGAAAGAATATAGGTACTTAACTATTAGTCCATACGTACGATTAATACCAAGGACGTACCCAGGGGGGGTCCAGGGGGTCTGGACCCCCCCCCCCCGAAAGTGTCCATTAATCCGCGGGATGGGCGGGTGGCGGAGCGTCCTAACGGCTATTTAAATATCTGTTTATTTAAATATCTACATATTATATATTATAATTGAATCGGTTGTTTCAGAAATCACACATATAGGTAGTTAAAGTGAACCAAATTTTACAGGAGAGACGAAAAATCGATTTGTGACAAAAATTTGAATGCATGAGTATGTCATTTTGTTGTCCAACCATTAATTTATAAAATTAATGGATTACTTACTAGGTAGGTACTTATATCTTTCCATGACACAAATCTCCTAAAATATAGTTTCAATAACAGAATAATGATATTTTAAAATATTGAAATTGGGTGCTATTACTAAAAAAGGGGGATATTATTATGTGGTTTCTAAAAAAATACTGAATATGTGTTGTTTATGTAAAACGCCATTATAAAAATAACAATTTAATAGCCGCTACACACGCTCCTATCCGACCGCCGATTTGGTGCGGGCGAACTTCACTACAGATCTGATCCGCGCCTACACACGTTCAAACCAAATCTGCCAGACCAAATCGGTCGGCGCTACACACGTTCCGATTTGGTCTGGCCGACCTCTAGCCGTTGTTGCAGTGTTGCCAGCCACTGCTAATCTCCCAATATTATTATTATTTATAAATACTGAAAACATCAATTTGCTTGCAATAAATAAATTAAAAAGAAAAATATTTTCGGTTTTTAATGTTTTATTACTATAAAAAAACAATTTCATTATTTTTAAATTTTCTGTTATTTTCAAAAAAATACTAAAACATGCTAAATATTTACTAAAAGCAGCACTTATTGATGAGGTGTTATGCCCTTTTTATATATATTTCGTTTTACGACAAATTGCGAGTTTTAAATAAAATATTAAGATAATAAAGATAAAAATATTCTTTATTCACTTAGACATAATAAATATGTACTTATGAATCGTCAATATTTTCCTACCACCCATTCAAGACTTTTTTAACTGACAAGAAGAATGGGCGCAAGAAACTTGCCAGCGTTTCTTAGTTAGGTAACGACATTTACAAAAAAAAAACATATCGTTACTAATACAACAATTGCTTAGTATAAAAATACATCATATTAAACAGTGATTATGTTATGTGTTACATCATGACCATGCATTGCGGTCATTCAAATAATCGTCTACTTTATAGTATCCTTTGCTCATCAGCGACTCTTTAATGTAACATTTAAATTTATGCAATGGTAGTTCAATTATATGCTGTGGAACTTTATTAAAAAAGGCTATGCTTTTCCCCAGAAATGAGGCTCTGGATTTTTCTAGCCTAAACTTGGGAACGACAAGTTTATCTTTATTTCTTGTGTTAAAGCGATGAATATCGCTCTGCTTTACAAATGTATTATAATACTTTTTCACATAAATTATATTTTCATAGATGTAATGTCCTGCAACAGTTAAAATGTTTATTTCTTTAAATAGATCTCTTAAAGAATCTCTCGATCGGAGGTTGTAAATGGCGCGAATAGCCCTTTTTTGGAGCACGAATATACTTTGGATGTTAGCGGCTGAGCCCCACAACAAAAGGCCGTAGGACATAACACTATGAAAATAACTAAAATAAACTATTCTAGCCGTTTCAATATCGGTTAAGAGCCTTATTTTCTTACTGCGAATGCAGCCGAACTGAGTCTACTCGCCAAGGCTTCGATATGAGGATCCCATTGTAGTCGCGAGTCTAATAATAGGTCTTTACCTATGAAATTGCCGTTTTGTATGGAGATTTCTGTAATTATTTTTTTTCCATACTAACGTTTTTGTTATTATTTAACGACTAATATTATGTAAATTTACAAAATTTTACACACGTATTTATGGATATTTTAACTACTAAATGACACATTCGTTAAGAGAAAAAAATTTTTTTTCACTAAGTTACAACTAATAAAGTACGAAATTCTGGAAACAAAAATAGTCGTAACTTTCGGAATAAGTTTTTTCTATGTAAATAATCAAATATCGTGGTTATTAAATTATCAAAAGTTGCTCGATACGGTCTTAATGTAACGCAATATTAAAGAAATTATATATTTATAATATTATAAAAGTTGTTAAGTTATATGTACTAAAGAAAAAAACGGCAATTTCATATGTAAAGACCTATTATAATACCTAGAAATTTTGTATTGTTAATGAATTCGACCGTATCGCCGTCTAGTCTAATATGAAAATCAACTTGTCTTACATTAGGTAACGAAAATTTTAAACACTTAGTTTTCTTTGAGTTTAATGATAAATTATTACTATTAAACCAATGTGACACTTTTGAAAGAGCACTATTTACTTCGTCAGAACAGTCATCACCTCTATCTACTTTAAAGACTAGAGATGTATCATCGGCAAATAGCACCGTCTCACATAAATTCTTCGCGTAGTAAGGAAGGTCATTTATGTATATTAAAAACAACAGCGGGCCCAATATTGATCCTTGGGGTACGCCCATAGTAATGGGAGCTCCGGTAGACTCAGTTTTATTAATAACTACCTTCTGAGTTCTTTCATACAGATATGAATGCATAAGGCTTACTGACATTTCAGAAACACCATAATGTTTTAACTTCCTTAATAGTGTTTGGTGATCAACACAATCGAATGCCTTGGAAAGGTCACAAAAAATAGCTATTACATCCTGCTTGTCCTCCCAGGCATCAAGTACATGTTTTAGAAATGCAACCCCAGCATCAGTTGTACTTTTACCTTTTGAAAAACCAAACTGTTTCTCATGCAATATACTATTTAATTTAAAATATTCTAAAAGTTGATCATAAATTAATTTCTCAAATATTTTACTTATTGCTGGTAGTATGGATATAGGTCTAAAATTTGCTGGGTCACTTTTGTCACCAGCTTTAAACAGAGGAATAATTTTACTATTCTTCATTAAATTAGGAAAGACCCCTTCACTTATACATTGGTTAAAAATTATTGCTAATGATGGAGCTATCACATCAATTATTGATTTGATGATACTTGTAGATATGCCCCAGAGATCTTCTGTTTTCTTAATATTTATTGCTTTGAATGCTTTAATAATATCTTCGGTAGTGACATAGCTAAAACTAAATGTTTCCTGGCACTTGTTCACACTAGATTCCATAGACATAGACAGCGGTGTTGGGGCAAGAATTAAGTCTGCTAGTAGTTTCTAACGGTATTCGAGCAAAGAAACCTTCAAAAGCACTAGCCACCTCAATATCTGATTCAAAAGTCTGATCATTAATTTTTAAGTTAAATGAATTAATTTTGCTTTTTGTTTTGCCAGTTTCTTGGTTTATAATACTCCAGGTAGCTTTTATTTTATTTTCAGATGATTTAATTTTATTTGAAATATACCTTGATTTTGCCAAAGCACATACTTTCCTAAATGTTATTGAATATTTCTTGACATATTCAATGAAGCTAGGATCACAGGAAGTCGTTTTTTGTGCATAGAGTTCAAATAACTTTCTTCTGCTATTATAAATACCAGGTGTGGCCCAGTCACTAAACTTCTTACGATCATTACACTTTATAACTTTTTGTTTAAAATTGTTACTAAATTCTTTTTCAACAATATCAAATAATGATTGATAAGAGTTATTAGCGTCAGCAGAAGCTGGCAAACATTGAATTTTATCTTGTACATTATTTCTAAATTTATTAATACCACGTTTCGGTATTGGCCTGCAAATTACTTCGCGTTTAGGAATAACATTATAGTGCTCAAAAGAAGCTAGTTGTCCACTGTGGTCGGATTTAATAATATTAATTACCGATTTCTCAATTAAGTTACAGTTGGAAAAGATGTTATCTAAGCAAGTAGCCGATGTTGGCGTAATTCGCGTCGGTTCATTAAAAGTGTGAAGCAAATTAAATGATTTAAAAAGATTAAGGAATTTACTGGAGAGTTGTGCTAATTTAATATCTAAGATGTCTATATTAAAATCTCCACAAACTACAATTTTTTTATTCTTACGACAGCATATTTTCAAAACATCCTCCATAGTGGACTCAAAGACTGTGTAATTTGCTCCAGGGGGGCTATATACACAGATTATAATTATTTGTTCAAGTTCCACGCATGATATCTCACAAATTCGTTCAACAGAGAGGGATACTATATCCTTTCGCTCTTTATATTGTGTGTTATTAGGTAAAATTATTAAAGAACCCCCCCTTATTGTAGTTTTTCTATTAAATGAACTTACAACACTATAATTATCCAAATTTAACAATAATTCATATTCTTTTAACCAATGTTCAGTAACACATAACACATCAATATTTTCACAATTTAAAAATAAACTTATTTCTAGGTCTTTGCCAGCAGAAAAGCCTTGGATATTCTGGTGTACTATTTTTAAACATTTAGGCCTTCCTCTTGTCAATACTGGGCTAGAGTATGCCTCCGTTGTCTCTAATGGTAATTTAAATTAACCATGTCAGTATTTGGATTCAAAAGAATCGAATTATTTGGAACAGATTCCAAAGTTACATTAGAAGTATCAAAGTTAAACTGCTCAATAGAAGCAGAGGTTATACTAGCCAAGTTGTTGGCTAATTGTTTAAAATAAAATGATAGCGATACCGCTATTTGTCGCTTAAGATAATTAGGCAGATAATATTTATCTTTAGTCAAGTATACATTATTCAACAACATATTGATATCAATAATATGCAACTCTTTATTATGACAGGCTAATGTGTTCATAGTTAAGTTTAGATTATACCTTATTTTATTTTCTAACGGTGAAAAACTTTTACTGTAGGGAAATGTAAACATAACAACCTTCCTTACATTTAATGAACATAATGTGTTGCAATAGGCTATTAACTGGTTTTTATTTAAATTATCCCTGTTCCCAATTAAAATTATCAAGTTTGTGTTTTCACTTAAGGATTTTTTAACAACTATTTTCATGATCTCGTTTATACTGGAACCAGGCATGCAATAATTAATAACATTTTCCTTTGAATCTTTCTGTAAAAATTGGCCTAAATTCTTCCCA
Source organism: Crambus lathoniellus (assembly GCA_949710035.1). Taxonomy (NCBI): domain Eukaryota; kingdom Metazoa; phylum Arthropoda; class Insecta; order Lepidoptera; family Crambidae; genus Crambus; species Crambus lathoniellus. Next base: position 10,092,654 of record OX453307.1, read on the forward strand.
ATCTCATCACTGAACATAATTGTTTTGGTGTCAGTAGTTTTAGTGGGGGATTTACTTTTATTATTTAATAATAAACTATCACAAATGTTAGAGACTTCAGGTGTGGTTGGTAAATAGACCTCCTGAGCCGCTTGGCCTAATGACTCCTTTTGACAGAAGTCATTGCATACTGTGTTACAACTGCATCTGCATTTTTTCCCTAATGATTCGAACCGGTCTGAATTAAAATTACAAAAGTCAACCATATTATATGCAGCCATTTTTTGATTATTCAATTGTTTTTTAGAAAACTCACACAAGTTGGAGTACATTTCCCTAAGTGAAAGTTCTAAATTGTCAATCTTATAACATAATTGACTACCTAATAATTCACTTTCTTTGTTCTTATTACATGTTTCCATGTTTATCATATTTAATTGTTCTAAAAGTTGCTTACGTTCTTGCTTTATGTGACTATACTTATTATAATAATTTTGTTTTTTTCATTGACTTTTGAGTTTTTCTTATGTATCTATTAATTTTAATGTATTTTTTTAATTTCTTCCCGCTACTAAACTGGCATACGTTATTATTATTAAACAATGGTTTATCAACATAGTTAAGACCTTCCAAAGTTGAATTGTCATTTGCTGCAGAATTACATTGCATCAACTCATTAAACAGGCTTTGAGAGTGCTTATCTTCTATAATACTTCTATTTTCTTTTTCTAAATCTAATACTGTTTTCTGGGCAAGAGAGAGACTAATTTCCAGGTCTGTTATGCGAATCTGTTATTCTAAAAGAAACTAAAAGATAAAAATAACCTTTTCATAAATGGCCGTATTTAAACCTTTCGTTCGTTCAGTCCTACGTAAAACTCATGAACGAGCATTAAATTGAATCCTCTGAAAATCCCTTAAAGTAATTCTATCTGCTTTAAATATTTCCGCTTTTACATATTTTCTCCCTAAAGCTAGGGGAAAACCTCCAAAATTGTCAACACTGCCAAGTTGGTCTGGTCGGAAGCCTACACACGTTCCGATTTGGTAGGAAGTGAAGTTCGTGCGAACCAAATCCGGCCGACCGCGTCAAACACGAATATGGTCGGACGACTACGCTACACACGTCCAGATTTGGTCTGGAGCAGACCAAATCGGCGGTCGGATCGGAACGTGTGTAGCGGCTATAATATCGCGTAGACCCGGATGTGTGTCATTTCTGCAAAAAAATATTTATTTACTAACTTTTCGCCCGTAGCTTCGCCCGCGTGAATTACACGACGTTATCCCGCGGGAATGTGATATTTTTCCGGAATGAAAAGAAGCCTATGGTCCCGGACCCCCCCCCCCCCCCCCCCCCCGACAAAAAATCCTGGGTACGTGCTTGATTAATACTTAAGGAATTATTCTCCAGCTCCTAACCGTTAAGGAGTTGTAGCTTCCATCACCAGCTCATCACTATGAGATGATGACTACCAGTTGCAAATAATTGACTAACTTCAAAAATGAATGGAACGATGTTGCTTATATTAGAGAATTTCTCTCAATTTTCCTGGGATTTCATCTCCTGATCCTGACTTGGTGAAAATAAGATCTCGTCAAAAGTAAAACCTTTGGAAATTTTTTTTTTTTTTAATAAGATCCCCACTTTGATGAAAATAAAGAAGTCGACTAAATAAACAAACTAAAGTCTAAATACGCATTATTCAGGATAATTCCAGAACTTCTCGTCAGTTCTTGATGTAATTTGAATGAGACCACACGTGAAGCGTCACCTTTCAAATAAAAAAAAGAATTATCCAAATCCGTTCATTAACGAAAAAGTTCTGAGTTAAAACACATAAAAAATAAATAAATATAAGTACATTCGAATTGATAACCTCCTCCTTTTTTCAGTTGGTTAAAAAAAGTTATATTTGAATGAAATGGATATTAATGAAATAAAAGTTTTTTTTAAAACCACCACAGCCACTACAGGGAACTACATAAAAAAACCGGTCAAGAGCGAATCGGACTCGCGCACCGAGGGTTCCGTACCATCATTAATATAAATAAATAAAACGTGAAAATATTTTCATCGGCGAGGCTATATTCGTCAGTTTGCGGTGTAGAATAATGCAGTTTTAGGTCAGTGCTATCTCTTGACCGATAGTGGAACTAATATAAATAATAATTTGTTGATGATTTCTGAAAAAGTTTACTATTGAGAGACATCGTTTTATTTTTTCTGTAATCTTTACATAAACTTCTATTACATATAAGGATTTCAGATTTTCTCTTTGCAAACGTCGGCGATAAGAGGGAACGGTATTTTTTTTTCATTTTTCAAGATACGTAAGTAAAAAGCTATGCAGCCTAAAACAAAAAAAAACAGATGTTTGAGAATTTGCAAGCAGCGCTCTTTCATATGATACTTCATATGCCCTAGTAGCCTCATTTCGAATTTTCAAGATCCCCTTTCAGTCCCTGTTCCAAAAAAATATAAATATTTTTATTTCTCTCTTATTTGCAAAATAGTTGGGCAAACGTCATCTAATTTCAAGTTGATAGCATAAGTAGTTCTCGAAATAACCACAGACCGACAGAGTCGCACCAGAAGGATTCCTTTTTACCAATTTACTACGGAACCCTAAAAACAATAAGTCGAACTTTACCCCCAAACGCTATAATGAAGCGATGAGTTCGATTTATTCTTTTTATTTTTCGCAAAATTTAAGACAGTTTGAAGATTACGTACCTATCAAGTCGACGTATAAAAAGTATTAGAGAAATTCGATGCGTCTTCTTACGACTTCGTAGCACAGTAGTCAGAGCATTCGCTTGGACAGTGAACTGTCGTGGGTTTGAGTCCTACTGTAGCAAATTGCTAAACGAGATTCTCTTCGATCTTTTCTAATACCTATGGTATAGGTATGTCGTACGGTTCAGTTTCAAAAACTTAATTTATTATTTTAATATGCCCTTTAAAAGGGACCACCATACTATATATGTTTCAAATCTATATCACCATTCCGAAAGTTATAGGAAAATATATTTACTCTTCTTTAAGAAAACCTTTTTGTATTGAGGCAGCCCTGACTGCTAAGCTTTTAAAATATTTTGGGGTCTAAGAAACTATTTACACTAAACAAAATGTAAGTGAAAAAAGACCAATGGGAATAGATAGATGTATAATTATCAATTTTTATCAAATTTTAACTGAGCCTAGTTTAAATCAGATGAGCCATTGCGCCTACAAAAAAAATATATACACAAGACGTCGAGTTACGTATATTGCTCAATCAATAATATCAGGCGTTTTATTTCAGAAATTTCAATGCCAATATATATTGTTTTAATTACTGTTTTAAAGGGGAAACGGACACATTCTCGTTGGTACAGAATACGTACCATTACCCCGTATCAAAATTGCATCGCAAAGTTATCTATTTATTTCGATAGAAGCGTGGCCGGGCTGGGTCGTATGCGTTGCAGCCCGGCCACTAAAAATGTGTTATATATATTTTTAGCACCAGAAGTGGAATTGACTTAAAAAAAAACACGATTTAATACGACACTGTAATTTTTAGGTTTAACAAAATATAAAAATCAAACTACCGTCCCAATAAGTAATTCACAACGAAAAGATTGCATACTCAAACAAATCACTTAAAAACACACAAAATTGGTCAGTTTAACAATATTCGAAAATAATAACGTCACCCAATAGCAGCTCGAGCAGAGATCCGTCCGCGCGGAGTTCCAAGAGAGAAAATGTCCATTCCTTGGCGTTGCGCTCGTATTTATAAGAACTCGTTGGAGTGGGGGAAAAATAAAATAGTTGTTGCTTATACGGCCTCTCCTGACGTTGTGCCGTCCTCGGCGCAAGCTTCGCAAGAGACACCCATGACAGCTCCATCTTCTAGTCGAGCAGCGGCATCGAAGGTGCAGCCGCGGAGGTAGATGGTTGCGGGTCAGCATAAGGATCTTCCAAGTTCTTTTCAATCAGCGGCATGGATGGCGTAGCAGCAGAAGTAGACGCTGACGATTCTTGAAGATCATCCTCATTTTCGTCTGGAAACAATACTCCATTAATGTTTGAATAAAAAGCCAAGTTTAATCACTCATTCACCCTTACACTCCGACACAATTTCTTACGATCATCATTTACTTAATTTATTCTTCAACTTTTACACTCATCACTCAATAAAAACTTCACATTCATCATTCTATAAATAGGTCAGAGACGTCTCTTAAAAGTATCAAACCATGCCTAGGACTTAGCCATCCTTTGTCTTCTCTCGCATTGAGATGGGGCTGCTCCGCTGGCCACGGCCGGCGTCAAAGTCTGAATGTGTTCAACGCGTAAACACAGCACAGTTAAACCATTATGGTAAAACTATGTAGCTACTTGGGGCCCACCAAGTGCCAAGGGCGACTAACGCCAGAGTGTAGCGACTAACGCTCGGGTTGCATAGCTTCCCTCACTCAACATAACACGTATGCGGCAACACACGTCATGGAGCTTTACTCACTCTCGAAGAACGCCGCACACGTCTCAGGGCACCACTCGCCCCGCCACGGCACCATATGCTGAGCTGCAGCCTGGGTAGTTTTGCCGTAGCCGCCGCTGATCAGGCGGAGTGCATAGCGGTCACTAGGCAACACCTTAGTCACCTTGTAGGGACCGCGCATGCCCGGGTCCAGTTTCCCTGTTGACTGAGAGAACTTAATGACGAATACACAATCATTGATCTTAAATTGACGCGGCGCCTGTCTACGCCGGTTAGCCCGTTCGTCTTGTTTGGCTTGGTTCTCCTTCAGTAGTTGGTGCGTTCTGCTCCTGGTAAGCTCACGCAGCGCCTCCCGGTTAGGTGTTGAGCCTTCGACTGCTATGTCACGCAATAGTGAACGTATGACAGGTGTGGTGCTGTCAGTACCAATAAGCAGGTTGAGTGGTGAAGCCTGCGTCGTTTTTTGTTTGGTCACGTTTAACACCAGTTGTAGCTTCCACAACGTGTCCGACCACGACAGATTTTTATGATTTACTTGGATGCGCAACATATTAAGAACAGTCCTTACATACCGTTCGACTTGGCCGTTGGCGTGATGCATTTCAGGTGTGATATAATGTAAATCACAGCCCAGTTCGGTGATCCAAGATACAAACTCGTTTGATTCAAACATACGGCCCTTATCGGTAACCATCATTTTAGGTACGCCAAATAGAGAAATAGCCTGCGTAATAACTCGCTTAAGTTCTACGGCATCTTGCCGACTTATAGGGTATAACAAGATGAATTTGGAAAACGAGTCTACAATAAGTAAGACGAATTTATATCCTTCAGATATAGGCAAAGGGCCAAGAGCATCAACATGCACGGTGTTAAATAGAATTTCGGGTTTTTCCCACGAAGTAATATTTTGTAAAGGTGCTCGTGGTACTCGTTTTTGTGAAATGCATATTAAACAGTGCGATATGTATTTACAGACAAACTGCTTAAGGCCTGGGAACCAAAAATGGCGCAAAATAAGGTCTAACGTCTTGTCGGCACCTATGTGCTCGTGTTCATCATGAAAAGCCCTAAGGAGACTGAGACGGTGACCTTTCGGAACGTAGCACAAAATACGCGGTTGTTCACCTACTGGGGTGTACCTGTAGTATAGGATGTCATTTTGTACTGAATATCGTGTGGGGTCCAACTTGCCATCATTGAGACTCTGAATAAGGTCTTGACATTCGGAGTCAGCTGACTGAGCTATTTGAGCCCAGTTGCGAGGCCTAGAGACTTGATTTACTCTCACAGGGTTGCGACTTAGGTAGTCTGCGTGTGGCATAAGTATTCCCTTCCGATATTCAATAGAAAACTGAAAATCCTGCAAGTATATCCACCAGCGAGCGACCCTAGGCAGAAGATCCTTTTTTCGTTCCGTAGATTTAAGCGCGTTGCAGTCGGTGACTATTATGAATTTTAAGCCAACAAGGTAGTGGCGGAAGTTTTGGAGTGCCTTGACAACGGCGAGGGTCTCTAACTCGTAGGAGTGATACCTACTTTCAGCTCCCTGAGTAACCTTGCTAAAATAAGCCACTACATGTTTCCTACAATCGGGATGAGTCTGAAGAAGAACCGCCCCATAACCAGCGCTACTGGCGTCTGTGTGGACCTCCGTAGGGAGATTGGGATCAAAAATGGCTAAAACCGGTTCGCTTGTCAACTGCTTAATCAAGTCTTGGCGAATCATCTCGCATTCAGGAGCCCAATTAAAATTAACATTTTTACGCGTTAAATGAGCAATGGGAGCAGTTAAAGTCGCATAGTTTTTTATGTAACGACGAAAATAGCCAGCGAGGCCAAGTAGCTGCCTCACTTGCTTTACGTTTGTCGGTGGGGTGGTGTTAGCTAGGGCTTCGATTTTTCGGGGACTCGGCCTGACCTGACCCTGACTCACTACTCTACCTAAATATTCTACTTCGGTCACCAAGAAAGAACATTTTTGGAGGTTGATGGAAAAGCCTGCCTGAGTAAGGGTGCCCAAAACTTTACGTAGCAACTCAATACCTTGGTTAATAGTATTGCTCATGAGGAGCACATCGTCGACGTAGACCAGCACGTTCCCCTCATTTATGTGCTCCCTCAAGGTATCGTTAATAATACGCTGATATACTATTGGTGAGTTGGCTAATCCAAAAGGCATTTTGGTATATTCGAAGTGCTCCTCGGGTGTTACGAAGCCTGTGAGGTAAATGCTACTCTCTTTTAGGGGAATCTGGTGGAAACCAGTTGCCATGTCAAGGCTTGAAAAGTATTTGAAACTACCCAACCTATCAATATGATCGTCAATTAAAGGGAGGGGGTAGCGGTCCTTGACTGTGATTCTATTGAGTGCCCTAAAATCAACGCAAAGCCTGTCGGAGCCGTCACGCTTCTTAACGAGTATAATTGGACTAGCGTACTCGGAGGTTGACCGTCTAATTACCCCTTTGTCCATAAGATCTTTAGTTATTTCCCTCACTTTAAGTTTCTCCTGATAAGAAAGCTTGTACGGCCGGTATACAACCGGTGTAGGACTAGTGAGTTTAATTTCCATTTCGCCTGTCTTAACAGTAGTAGCAGCGGTGCCAGATATAAGAAATTCCGAAAACTCGTGAATGACTAACATTAGGTTCTCTAAATCTTTGCCTTGAAGAGGCGTGTTAGCTGAAAGTTCATCCCGCGAATGGACAGAGTTAGCGCAAATGGGTCTATCGTCACGGGTAAGGTATTGCCTATCTTTAGTTCTAACGTAAGTAATGCCGTCACGATTTAAAACATCCGTGCCTATTATAATAGGCGTATTCATAAACACGGATGGGACAACTACAAGATCAGTTTCGATAGATATATTGCTAAATTCAATGGTGACAGTAACGTAGGTAGAAGTTATTATTTTGTTTTCACTTATACCCTTTAGAACGCATCGTCTTAATTTTGGTTGGGCCGAAATATGCTTTAAGACATCTGAAGAAATCAGGGACACATCGAGGGCCCCGCTATCAATAAGAACGTCGATTGGCACGCCATCTATAACAGCGGTAGTAACATCGTTGCTGTTACTACGATTCACTTGATCTGAACAAAGATTGACGTTTCGCGGATTACGAGATTCCGATCGTGCCTTCGCAAAACAGGTATCCTCCATGTGTCCTTGCTTCTTACAGAACGTACACGTTTTACTGGTACCCGGTTGTGAGGTCGGGGCAGTATTTGATTTTGGACGCTTACAATCTTTACCGAGATGACCCCGTATACCGCAATTAAAACACCTAGGAGCGAAACGCATGTTCGTGCCTTGATGAACCGGTTTTTTAGAATTGGCAGACTTATCGATTTTAATCTTACTCGGCTTCGTATAGATCGAAAGAAAAGACACAATGTTGTCTGGCGTCAATTCAGCATTAGCGGCAGCCGCGCGAATTTGGGGATTATCGATACCCCGAATCACGATAAGCGTCCTTAAATCGTCACTAAGTCCCTGTACTACTCTAAGACGTAATAAAGTCCGGCGCGCGTATTCCGCGTACGTAGCATACTTGTCCGAAGTTGAATTCATTGCTTCAAATAAGATATTCGCATAGTCCAGTTTGCTTGGGCATAGTGGTTTGAATTCCTTTTTGAAATTGGACCACGTCCGGTCATTCGTCACCCACTCGCCCAACCAAACCTTAGCATCACCCCTAAGACAAGACGCCACGCGAGACAGGCACTCATGATCACTCCACCCATTCGCGTCCCTGGCGCGATCCACTTCCTCGCACCACGCTTCAATGTTATTTATTGACGGGTCAAAATTTGACACATAATAATGTTGCGACTTTGTGGGTTGCAATGTTTTTATTGCTTGCATCAAAGCGTGAGCGAAAGTGGACGCCTCAGAGTGAGGAACAGCGGACGTCGTAGAACGACCCACGCATGAATTGTCCAAGGGCAAAGGACTTGGTGTTCTAATTACCGGAGTATGCCTATTACGAGAACGACGCTTGCGGTTACGAGAATCGCGGCGCGAGCGAGACCGAGATTTACGAACACTATTCCGAGCATACCCTCGTGATCGCGACCGTACACGAGAACCGCTTGACGAGCGATCCTTATCCTCATGACGCAAGCGGCGTCGATGCCTATCAGCAGAACGGGACGGATCTCGGCCACGAGAATGGCTGCGAAGATCACGTCGCCGTTTTGGGCTGATCGGAGAATGTCTCGAGCTCCTCCGGCCACGGTCACGAGATTTACTACGCGAATCACGGTTATGATGCTTTTTAGATATGTAACGGCCACTCGAGACACTCCGAGATCTTTGCCTTCGACGGCTGCATGACCTTGATCTGACCATTTTCACTTAATACACAGTAATGCAACGAAAATTAACCGACAACAACAAAAAAACATAAAAGAAACAAATTTACTTGTATGAGTTTGCAATCTTGTAAAAATTAAAATTATCCAACTAGTGGGCAAAAGAGTTCTTTATCCCACTTCTGATTTTAGCACCAGAAGTGGAATTGACTTAAAAAAAAACACGATTTAATACGAAACACTGTAATTTTTAGGTTTAACAAAATATAAAAATCAAACTACCGTCCCAATAAGTAATTCACAACGAAAAGATTGCATACTCAAACAAATCACTTAAAAACACACAAAATTGGTCAGTTTAACAATATTAGAAAATAATAACGTCACCCAATAGCAGCTCGAGCAGAGATCCGTCCGCGCGGAGTTCCAAGAGAGAAAATGTCCATTCCTTGGCGTTGCGCTCGTATTTATAAGAACTCGTTGGAGTGGGGGAAAAATAAAATAGTTGTTGCTTATAATATAATAACTGATAAAATACTGTGGTACTCTTTTTTTCCATCGAAGTACTACGAGGTACTTATCCGTACCGTATACTGACACAACCACAGCCTTATTTGACGCCGTGGCCGGGCCAGGATGTATCACACGTAAAAATGATGTTTGTCCGTCTTTCACGTCAAAACGGAGCAACGGATCGACGTTACTTTTTATCCCGGAAAAATATTACATTCCCGCGGGATAACGTCGTTAGGCTACGCGTGCGAAGCCGTTGGAAGGCTGGTAAGTATTAAAACAAACATATTAAAATTAAAATTAAAGGTAACGTTTCCGTAAAAAATACTTATGAAAAATAAACAAATTTTACAGCCGCTTTACCTCCCAATTTTCGAAGCAAAGAAGTAAAAACCCATAAGAAAACATACGTCCGGACCCGAATTAAGAAATTACGTTACAGATTCGAATCTTCTTTTGAACTTTTCGTATATTTCAAGCGGAAAGACGTAATACAGAAATCTTATTTCAACTAACTACGTCATCGATCACTGCTCTGAATCTTTTCAAGTCCATCAGTTTTCGGATTTTTAAATTCCAAATATTTCGCAAGACGGAGTTTTCCGGGAAATGGCTGGTGAAATTGCATCGACGAAATATTTCATCTGTTTTTATTAAGAATTCAATAATGACTTATATTTCAAGCATTTGAAAATTATGGTTAGTTTTAATAAATTAAATTACAAAGATGAAATAAAACAGCTTTTTCAATTTCAATAAACACTGAACAGTACCTACGATAATGTTTTAAAAAATTACAAGAATCTTGCCTATTTGGCTTTCAAACACAAGCTCAGACACTTATTGAATTCGACCCCCACGCGAGACAAATAGGTAGACGTAATTAAAATTTTAACTAAGAAGTAGTTAAAATTCAATATGATAATATGTGTCTAGGTTTATATATTTTTCAATTCAATAATTGATTTTGGCTTTTCAACAATTCAAAGCTTTGTCCACCCTTTGAAGGGTTATAAAAGTAATAAAACGCAAGACATTAAACCTAAAGCTCTAAATGTGAATGGAAAGTTAGCTGTCGATCTTTTAATGAGTGTTTCGTTATAATAGGTACTTAAATAAAATAAATAATAAAATAAACTTTATTGCACACGATTACAAAAATCAACAAATCAGGAGAAATACAACAACGAAAAACACACAATAGGCGGTCTTATTGCTAAACAGCAATCTCTCGTTATTTTATGAATCATCCCTTTATCCCTGTTTTCTATAAATCTTTGTTTAAACAGAGTCCGATGTTCTATGACGATGACGTCAGCTTGTAAACTACTCCGTATGCGATAAGGGTGCGATCTAGGTGGACATGAAAAGTTAAGTACTTAGGTTTTTTGTTAGTTGATTGTATACCGACCAGATTGTATTTCTCTGTATCACATCATTTATCCTACAAGCCGATGTGAAGATTTACTGTTTTATTAAGTTGTTCTTGGGGAAATGCCAAAAGAAGCTTTCGATACTAAAAGCCTATTAAGTGCTCAGACGAAGAATAGTTTTCAGTTAGATTTTTATTAGAAAATGAATGTGCAGTTGATATTTTATATGGCTATAGGTAGGTTGTGGGTAGATGATAATTATTTACGTATTTTTCTCAATTTCAAGGATAACTAGCTTCATAAAAAAAAATGTGAGTGTTAATAGTGACTTGCGGTCCGCCCGTGATTTCAAGTTTGTAGACATAATCCCTGGCTAGCCCCTATATATATATATTTTCATCCAGATTTCAATATAGCTTTTATACTTAATAGTACATGGAAATCGTACCAAATAAGTGGTGTTGCCTTGCATCAAATGAGGTAGTTCTGATTTTTTTTATATGTTAGTAGTGATGAGATGGTAATGACAAATCCAAGATTTCCACCTCGAAATGACCGAATGAACTAAAATCACTTAATAAAGTACAATTTAAAAATAGTCTCTTCAAATGGCTGAAAACAATGAATTTTTATAACGTAAAAGAATTGTTTGACTTGAAATAATTTCATTAATATAAGTAATATGACAAGATTTTAGTATGTAGGTACCTTAAATTCTATTTTCATAATTTATATTTGTATGCTGTCTGGCACGGCAAAACATGAGCACTGTATATATATTTTTTAAGACCTTTATGTAAATAATACCATGTTTTTGACAAATAAAGAATTGAATTGAATTGAAAGCCCTTTGGATCATTGTTAAATACTTAAAAATCCATACATTTTTTGGATATTTTTCAGTTTTTGTAAATTTTTACCACCAAAGACCTGAGTTACGGCAAATGTTACTATGCACTCTTTAAAGTAGACTAAATTTGCAATAAAAAGAGAATAGTTTGGTTTTTGTAGGCCAAATAGTTTTTAAGAAACGGCTATTTAAAAATTTGCAAAATTTCAAAAATAGGAAGTTTTACAGGTGTTTTTATTGCAAATTAAGTCTACTATAAAGCGTGCATAGTACCTTTTGCCGTAACACAGGTCCTCGGTGGTAAAAATTTACAAAAACTGAAAATTTATTGGTTTTTTAAATATTTAACAATGATCCGATGGGCTTTCGAGGTGGAAAACTTGGATTTGTCATTACTATCTCATCACTACTAACATACAAAAAAATCAGAACTACCTCATTTAACGCAAGGCAAAATGTACGATTTCCATGGACTATAATGTTTGGTTGAATTTTATATTGTAAGTATCAAATTTCAACGAAATCTAACTTTGAAATCAACGACCTTATTTACATTAGGAAAGATTATTTTTTTTCCATTTTCATTTAGTGCAAACTCCAAGATACAGAACACGGAAAGATTTTTTTCTCTAAGATATTTAATGTGAGATCCGGCTAATTATGCGCGCGTGCGGAAGTGCCACGGTCAAGAAAGCTCAGGCTAGTCGTGTTAGTTACTAATAATTTGTAACTTTGTTGAGAATGTAATTATTTTAAATCGATTTTCGCAATAATGTTTGCCGTTTGACACCTTCAATCCCGGAGCTTCAAATGGTTTATTTGCCAATTTCTCTCCGCGAGCTCGAAACTGTTTGTATCCAAATGTTACAATGTTTTACACTCTGAAACGTCCAAATTGGCTTCACCCGTACATTCGTTAATGTAGGCGCGATTTTTATTTCGCTCCTACACGGCAATAAATCTCCGTCGGTGTGTACAAAGCGTCGGCCGTCGGCGTCCAATCACAGCGGTGTCTGCCGGACGCCGGCCGTTGTCCAACTTAAAATTGAGACCCGTCGAGGCAAAATCACGACTATCAAGCTAAGTTTTATATGACCTGAATAATATTTTCAGAATGTCAAAGTCAAAGTGAAAAGCATTAAAAAACTTGTTCCTTTTCTAGATATTCAAGATTTATTAACTCTGGGTAACAAAAATAAAAACATAAACCACAGCAATTCATTTAAACCTATTCTAACTGCAGTAATGTTACTGGCTTTACGACGGACGTATCAATCCATAAGCTTCGAATGGTTTGTTTGCCAAATTTTACACTATATAGGCGTGATTTTTATTTCGCTTCTACACGGCAATAAATCTCCGTCCATGTGTACAAAGCCCGCTGTCAGCCGTCGCGTCCTGCGTCCAATCGCAGCGGCGGCGCCGTCCGGCCACTGTACAACTTTAAATTGAGATCTGTCGAGCCAAAAGCACGACTAACAAGCTGTGTTTAATATGCCATAGGTAGATAGGTATCTTGCTTCTTAATTCGGTACAAAGTTAAAATTAGAATTGTTCACACCAATAAGTTATGAGGTTTTAAATCAGTCATATCAGTCATATTATTGTTTTGTTTCGCTTAATCAGACAAAGCAGTAGGTAGCATGATGAACTCGAAAAAGGTTTTGTCTACATCGAAACGTCAAAAATGACACTTCATCGTAGACAAACCTATTTTTCGAGGTAGGTAGACAAAACTCTTCTCGGGTTTGTCATGCTACTTAAGTAGTAAGTAGTAGTAATGAAAGCTTATTATTTTAAGTTAATTTTAATTCTTTCAATGTTACTCGTTTGATGCCTTCAATCTTTGAGCCTCGAAAGGTTTCTTTGCCAAATTTTACTCTCTGTAGGCGTGATTTTTATTTCGTATTGGAGCGCCAGTAAATCTTTGTCAATGTATGTGTACAAAGCGTCGACCGTCGGCAACCAATCGCAGTAGCGTCGATCAACGTTCGGCCGCTGTACAACTTACAAAATTGTTCGAAAACAATGCCGAATCTAAATCAAAGGTATAGGCATCTAGTATCTACTCGTAGCGAACGTGGAGTCTCATCATCAATCTAGGTATGTGCCACAGGGAAATGTAAAAAGCGGCGATTTTCAATTATTCAGGGATTTGATCAAATCACTGTATTTAGCATTTCCATGCATAGGTATAAGCTAGTAGATAATTGCTTATTGATTCGGTTCAAAGTCAATAGTCAAAGTTGTTCGAAAATAATGCCGAATCTAAATCAAAGGTATAGGCATCTAGTATCTACTCGTAGCGAACGTGGAGTCTCATCATCAATCTAGGTATGTGTCACAGGGAAATGTAAAAAGCGGCGATTTTCAATTATTCAGGGATTTGATCAAATCACTGTATTTAGCATTTCCATGCATAGGTATAAGCTAGTAGATAATTGCTTATTGATTCGGTTCAAAGTCAATAGTCAAAGTTGTTCGAAAATAATGCCGAATCTAAATCAAAGGTATAGGCATCTAGTATCTACTCGTAGCGAACGTGGAGTCTCATCATCAATCTAGGTATGTGTCACAGGGAAATGTTAAAAGCGGCGATTTTCAATTATTCAGGGATTTGATCAAATCACTGTATTTAGCATTTCCATGCATAGGTATAAGCTAGTTTATGTCATTTTGAATTATTATCTCATATAAAATAATCGCTCAAAGTGTTGCTAAGCACAAAATGCAAGAACGGCTCTACGGATTTGGATGAAATTTTACATATAGATAGACCGTGACCCAGATTAGGTTATTTTTACTCGTAGGTACGGTTATTAACAGTTGGCTCCTAGTAGTTCCTGTAGACTTTCCTAGGCTTGACGTTTTCCCAGCTGGAAACAATCCACGTGGCTGAAATCTCACGAAGCCGCTAATTTTTTTATTGTTAGGCGCTCCTTTTATTAGCAGTTATTAAAAGGACCGCTTCGAGGAATAGTTTTGGGGCGCATCGTTGGGAGCGCTTCAAAATGGGAACGCTTCGAGGAATACCTCAAAGTAACATCCGATAAATATTTTCTTGCACCAGAATAATGGATGCCTGATAGTTTTTCAGAATGAATAGTAATAGCAACGATTATTCACAAAAAATTTAAAAATAACTTATTAATGAAAAAATAGTTCAAAAGTCATATTGATAGTACTAAAATATGGAAGACCGGTAAATAAATTTCCTGTATGCAAAAAGAGCTAGTTGAATTTAGTTTGAAGTGGCAAAATGCGAATGAAAATTCGCGACCAAGTTCTATTGCAGATCTGCGCCATTGTTGTCTGGTATTGAATTTCTATTTACATTGAAACTGTAAACTTTTATCGACGTCCATTGTCGGAAATGTTCGTGCACTTTTTTATAACGATGGTGTTTTTAGCGCGTTGTAGCGCGAAGCTGTCCGTTTCAATTGCGAACGAATGCAAAGTGGTAGGAAACTTTGATTACGTCGGTCGATCGTATGTGGATAAAAGGAATGGGATGCTTTTTATGGCTTTATTCTTTGATTTTTGTGAGTTTTACCGATTTTTGTGGCTTCTATCGTTATTCGCTTGATAACAAGCTGTGTAGAAGGATGTGATTGGCTAGGTAACATGTTTTTTACAACCTTTTTATTAACTTGCCATGTTAGTTAGTTAGTTAGTTTGTTAGTTAGTGGGGGACAAATCTTGCAAGCTTAATTTGACCCACTTCCCAGTGTCCGATGGAGCTGAAATTTTGTATACAGGTTTGGTTTAGATGACAATACAATATTAAAGCACAATCAGCAAAAAAGGTTGTCATGAAAACGAAATTTTTACAAAAAAACTTGTTTCTTTTGCAATGAAGTTAGGTCATATTATGACCAACAAATATTTACAGTTATAACTTAGCAGTTACTACACTGTCACTTCGGTGATTAGATTAATTATTATCAGACGATAGCTTATGTACCCCTAGCATGAAAAACTATCGTTAAGGTAATAGAATAGTAAACTATACCATCCTTCAAAAGCTATCAAAGTGCTGCTGTCAAACATCTATTGAATAACAATTCCTTAAACGGCCGAAAGAGGCGCTGCTCAGGTTTTCATACAAAATAATACGATCACGATAACGGTTACCATAGCGACAGTTTTTCTTGCTAGGGCAACTGTACCTAAAGTGTAATTCTTTAGTCGGATGCTTTGACAACTACGGAACGGGGTAGGTTTGTTGAAATCAATCACATAGAGGTGATCTGTGGGCTAAATTAAATATTAAGAGTGTTTTAACTTTTATATGTATTGTATACCTAGGTAGCTTAGTTAAGTTTCTTTGGCTAATATGAATATTCATCATATTCATTATGATGTCATATTTATTCATAAAGATCTAGACTTATTATGTTTTCTATCGAAACAAAACTAATATCGACTGTAATATTACCTACCGACTTATATTAATTAATAGATTAAGTTTGACCTCAAGTATTATTTCCTCGCACTAAACAAGTTGGTACTGCATACCAAAGTTCACCTTACTCTGCGGTATTCAAATAGTGCCTTATTGACTAAACGCTCTACAAACAACTGATTGGGAAACTCATATAATGTTTGCCGGGTCTGTTTGTCCGTCACCCCAGCGAGTAATGAGCCGAACATTGCCGAACTTTCCCGAACATTACCGAAACACCCCTCGTGTGTGCTCTTTGAATTGCGAATGTCAATGTTAGACAGAACAAAATATTGTTCTACAAAGTTACGATAACAAATATTGAATCTAAGATTGACAATAATTAGTAAAAGTGAGAAAGCTTAACAAAACATAATATAAAGCCTTGGTAAATAACCCGAAGCTACAGAATTAAAACTTTTAAATTCAGTCTACGCAATAAAATAAAGTTAAAGTTTTTAATGTGTGTAGGTACCTAATTGTGTAATTGACACTTTTATATGTATGTTACACTACGAGAACATTCTCCTCATGAATTTAGACAGACTCTTAAGCTAACACTAACATATTCAAATCGTATTTTAATAGTTTCCCGGACATTTCGACTCAAATTGAGTTAACACTTCTGGTTACATAGATTCTGTTCTGATGGAATTTAAACTTTGAATTGAACATTCTCTTCATTGCTGGTTTGGAAAATCCTTGCTCCTTCAAATCCTCAATGTAACAAGATGTGAGAAATATACTTACGACGTGCAATGAAATTGCGTGACACCTGTTATTAAATAACCCGATCTGTCTTTTAAGTGGCTCCCAGCTTTTCTTCCAGTATTTAAATATTACATACTGGAACGCATACACACAAACACACACACACACGCACACTATTAATTAAATTTAGACTAAGTTTTATGTATTTAGAAATAAATTATTCTATTCTATTCTATTTATTGAAATACTAGATCGACCCGCCTCCCAACTAGCACCGGCGAAATTCGAACCTTCGACCTTTCGCTGTCAAGGCGAAATCAACTCTTAATCCACTAGTTCAAAATGTGGATAAATTTTCATTAAAATAATGCAACTGCGCCCCTTTTTAAATAACTTAAAACTGAATTGTCCTACAATATCTACAACAAACAAATAAATTGGCATAATGATGAGCGATTCTATAAAAATAAAGTATTAGAAGAAATCTACCCGTCCCCATCAAGCTCCGATAACACTCAAACCTAAAACCTTTCACTGTCCGGGCGAATGACAGTGAAAGGTCGTGGGTTCGAGTCCCATCGGAATTAGATAGGAGACGGGTCGATTTTTTCCAATACCTACTACATTTTCAATAATAAAAATTGCATTGTGAATTCAAAAAGTAAAAGTAATATCCTACTAATATTTTAAATGTGAAAGTTTAGATGTTTGGTTGTTTGTTACTCAATCACGCTAAAACGGCTGCACGGATTTGAAATTTAGGACACAGATACTTTGTAGTTTGGAGAGGAACATAGAATACTTTTTATCACGGAAAAATATCACATTGCCGCGGGATAACGAACGACGTGTAGTCCACGCGGGCGAAGCCGCGGACGGATAGCTAGTGTTAAATAATAATTACACTAACCATCCTGTTAGTTATCCTGTTATTCATCAAAGAGAAAAATAGTTTAAAATAATTACTTAACTCAGATAATTAAAAACGGACTACTTCGCTACCATTTTATGGGTGGGTTTTACTTAACCTTCTAATGAGTAGTAATATCATTTAAGAGTAATAGCGTACTATCATAATAAATGTTTTATGCGCCCCGTAGCAAATGTCACGCGGAAATTGTTTCACATTGTTTGGTGGAGCAGTAAAATTGGCCGACCTGTGACGTCAGAGGGTTACTGAAAGGTTATTCGAGAGTTTGTGAAATGGTTTAGCTACAAACTGTAGCCGCGCCACCGCGTACATACTTTGTGCTGTAGGACTGTAGCCACATAGGTAACATGCTGTCTGCAGTTGCGACAGACGCGTTCACGCGTCTGCAAAGCGGGAGCGATGCGGTAACTTTATGGTCGCGCGGTGGAAGCTAACACCTTTGTATCTTACAACTAAGCGATCGCGATGTTAAAACTCCGCGTCGGCGACAATTTCGACAGATTACTGTTAAAATTTTCTGAAAAAGTTCCCACTTTATTGATATAATCTATATATATAAAAATGAATCCCTATTTCCCTTGGTCACGACATCACGCGTGAACGGCTGGACCGATTTGGCTAATTTTGGTCTTGAAATGTTCGTGGAAGTCCAAGGAAGGATATAGGGGTAAGGTAGGGTAGGGGTAGGGGTAGGGTAGGGGTAGGGTAGGATAGGGGTAGGGGTAGGGTAGGGGTAAGGTAGGGTAGGGGTAGGGGTAGGGTAGGGGGAGGGTAGGGGTAGAGTAGGGGTAGGGTAGGAGTAGGGTAGGGGTAGCGTAGGGGTAGGGAAGGGTAGGGGTAGGGTAGGGGTAGAGTACGGGTAGGGTAGGGTGGAGTAGGGGGTAGGGCCACGGGAACGAAGTCGCGCTGGGTCAGCTAGTATATTATGTATTAAAGCAATTATTAAAGACACATTTCCATCTGGTCCGTTGACAGGCGTGACAGAGGAGCCACTTGCAATACAAACTTAGCTGTCAAAATGGATTGTCGTATGAAAAATGTTGTTCAGAAGATTTTCGCCGGAACAGAAATGTTTTTCGCACTATACCTATAGCTGCTTAGGCCCGATATTACCAATGATATTTAAACGCAATTAACGTTAAACGTGTTTAAAACGTATTTCTGTCTCTGTCACATTCAAACAGCTGACAGGGACAGAACTATGTTTTAAACACGTTTAGCGTTAATCACGTTTAAATATCAGTGGTGAAAGTCACCCTTAATGTCGGTGCCGGCTACACATTTAAAGTCGCAGTAGTACCAAAATTAAAGTATAATTAGAAATAAGAAAAACAGTATGTTTACTGTTACTGTTAAAATGGCGTTAAGTAGGTAGGAGACTATTATAATATTTCAAGCCCCGTATTAAATGTCAAAATTTTGAGACGTAGCTTCAACCGAACTTTTATCTTTACCAACATTATTCTTTCGCAAGTGAAGTCTGGTCTTGTGAATAATAAATATTGGCCTGACTTTTACAGCCAAATTCGAAAAGTCGGTGTCGTGTCGTACAAACGATCTATAAATAGAGCGAATGAAATAATCACAATGCGGCGAAGGAAAGGTCGTAAACTTTTGTACATTAGAGTGGGAGTTAAAACTTTGACACTTGCTCTAGTTTTTCGGTTTGAATTATTTACTTGTGTTCGTTTTAAATATTTAAAATTTAATATTTTCTGGTGTCAGTTGTGACTGTTTGTCAAGTGCTCTGTGACTGTGTTAATTGCATTGATTTTTAACCATGAAATAAAATACTATCTGAATTGTGTATACTTCCTTTATATTTATAAAATATCCTTAAAAACGTAGTCCTGATTTTATAAAACTACAAGATTCTCCCTGCGATTTTACCCTTTCCTTAGTTTTTTCATCACTAACAAAAAAATAAAATAAAAACAAAAGATCATACGTTTCCAATTTCTAATATAAGCAAAGATTGGGATAATTCTTAAGGTTTTTTAGCTAAGTTAAATATATGGCAAAGTATAATGACAACCTTTCGGCTTTTGTTTATCGTTGAATTTGAAAGCGCCTATAGGCTGTGATTTTTAAAGTTCTCCCTAAGGTTTATGAGAAAGAAAACCTAAGTTTTAAGTTGATTTAATTGTAATTCGTGCGTAGTCCACATGCTTCTAATTGTCAAACGCAATTCAATAGCTAATCAATCTTAACGCTCGTACCGGCTCAGAACACGATGACGCCATGTTGACTTGATGGATATGCGCATTTATCTAAAGGGTACATAGGACAGCCTATCAGATCTAACATGTTATCAATAAGCATGCTCTCACCATAATGTATGAAAAGTTATCGTATATTGCAACCGCCTCTGTGGTCTTTGTAGTGTATCTAGTGGTGTATTTGTTGAACACCACGCCAGAGAACCCTGGAACTCGATTTCCAGTGGGGGAATATATTATTGTATTCAGTTTGGTTGATGGTAGAACTTTTAGTAAGTCCGCCAGGCAAGCAATCACCATATAAGATATGAGTATGTCGCCACAGCAATAATGTTTGCAGTCTTGTGTTGCGGCAGTTTTGTACTGTACAATAAAGCTACTGCAGTGAATTTGATAGAGTGCAACAACAATATAGATGGACTTTTTGGAATTTCTTCCAGCAAATTGTTTTACTAAATAAAATGAAATTTTAACCCAGGAAACTTATTTCTTTCCTCTTATCACAGGAAAAGTGGAAGTAAAACAACTGAAACAGAAAGAACAGTACCACTTATTATAGTTATTATAATACGTTAACAAACATATATTTTGCGGAGCAACATAAAAATACTAAGTGCAAAAATACAATCTGACAAAAGATAAACCTAGCAACAACCCTCTTTAAGATTGAATAGTAGAAAGACTTCTAAACGAATAACGTGCTAAAATAAAACATAAAGCATTACAAAATCCTAAACAAGCTGCCAAATTTCTCAACGAACCTAGAAATGTGGCTTGTCAATATATTTAACGATTCATTAAACTAGTTGTGAAGTATGCGATCCCGCGGGTATATGACGAGCTTGCAATCAATGCTGGTTAATTAACGTGTAATTACCCCGATATCGGGTTTGACGGCGGCGCATGGAATATTGCTAGAGCTTAGGTTACCTTGATAGCGTTCAATTACGGGGCACTATCACAAATATTGGTTTAAAAGTCAATTGGTGATAACATGCGATTTCAAAGACGTACATATCTACCATGTGCGTAGTAGTGTAGGTAAACACTAGGTCCCTGCTCCATTGGATCAAGGGTACGGACGAGAGAGGGAGTCAGTATATACATGCCACACATACACTTAAATATTTCTGAGTAAATGGTCTGTTCATCATCATCATCATTCAAATTAAGTAGGTATCAGACTCGTGTGTTTTTTTAGCAAAATCTGTCAGAAACATAGTAGTGGCTGCTAGATATTCCGTTAGATGATGGTCATATTCATTTTATGGAGATATTATTTTTTATCAAAGAATAAACCTAACATTGTATTGTTTGATAAACTTAAATGTCTGTGTACTTAAATGCACCATTTTTGCGACATAACGAAGGGAAAGTCCTTTGTGAAATTCCGCTATCATTTAGTTGCTCTCTACACATTTGAACACAAATATAAATGTCAAATAGGTCCCGGTTTCTCTACCCGTATATTACTTTTGCGGTTAGCCAGCTGATGTTGATCGCTGTTTTCGTGACCGCACTCTGACGTATTGTATGGAGAGTAAGGGCGCTTTCTGCTTATGCGGTTGGAAATCTACATAACACGGAAATGACAATGTGTCACTGTTAAGCCGTTGTATTTAAATATTAGTTGTAATTATTGTACATAGATGGCGTTGTGCCAAACGTACGTAATGCTGAACGGCGGTGTTAAGATTTTTTGGTGATTGATATAGTCTTGTCGATGCACCCAATAAATTATCCTCGACCTACACACTAGTTTTATTTACGTTGTGAATAACAGTATTTTGGACCTCTATGGGATTGTACATGGTCCTAACCGAGTCGGAAGTTTCGGTTGGTTGACCTGGAACCAGCTCAGTACGAGTGACAGGAGCAGGGACTACGGAGGATCGGAGGTTTGAGTTTGCAGCAGCAGCTCCAGCAGTGACGTCAGCGGGTCCGGTGCGACCACGAAGCGAGCGATTGCGTAAGCGGAAGCGTTTAGTGAGTTGTGCTGTGATGAAACTGTGAGTACATTTGTGTCATTCATTAACTTAGAATAATTTCAAGAAAGTTAGAACTTGGAAATTTTAGAAGTGTTTTCATAGACTTAGAATAATTTCTCCAAAAGTGAAATACGGGGAATCCACGCTAGTTTGCGGAGCCAAGTGCGAAAACACTTAGAAAAATTTCGTAAATTTTACGATTGACTTAGAAAATAATTTTGAATTTTCTCATACGGTGAATAGTTAGAATAACTATCGAGATGGATGCCTACGGTAAAATGCAAGATGATACTAAGTCAAAGGTTCAGAAGGGAAGGTCTAACTTTAGAAAATCTCCGAAAGATAGGATCTCTTTGTCATACATAGAAACACGTCTAGAAGCCTTAGAAAAACAGTGGTCTTCTTTTGATGAAACACATAAGAAGATTATAATGGAAGTTTCTGGAGACATACTTGAAAAATCTACTTATTTTAAAAATGAGATGTATGATGAGACCGAAGAACTGTACATAAATTACAAGTCGGAGTTAAAGGAAGCCATCCTTAGGTTAAAGAAAGATGTTAATGTTAATGAATTTTATGATGCAAATGCAACTAGCAGCACCCAATCCTTTACTGTTAAATTACCGAAAATAGAAATACCTAATTTCAGTGGCAAATACACAGAATGGAGTAGTTTTCGTGATTTATTTTTGTCTTTAATTCACAACAATAAGGGATTGGATGACGTTCAAAAGCTGCACTATTTGAAGAGTCACTTGTCTGGCGAAGCCGAGCAAATGTTAAGACACATTCCTATCACGGCATGTAATTATAAAACTTGTTGGGATCAGTTAGAGCATCGTTACAACAACAAAAGGTTTTTAGCCAATTGTGTACTAAAACGTTTTATGAACCAAAAAAATGTATTGTCGGAATCTTCAAGTGCGATAAAGGAATTACTGGACACAACTAATGAGTGTTTAAATGCTCTTACTAATTTAGATGTAAATGTAGATTCCTGGGATCTTATTGTAATTTATATAGTTTCGTTGAAACTTGATACAGAATCTCGAAAGTTGTGGGAAGTGGAAGTCAGTAAATGTAATGATGAATTGCCTAAACTTATTAACTTCAAAAACTTTTTGGATCATCGTTTTAGATCTTTAGAATTTCTAGACAATAAATCCACTAAACAGAGTAATGTTCGTTATAATGTTCCTAAAACAATGCATGCAATTCCTGCTGTATCATGTATATTTTGTTCCGATGCTCACAAACTGTGTAATTGTAAAAAATTCGCAAGGGAAGATGTAAATGTACGTCGTACTTTTGCCCAAACCAACAAGTTATGTTTTAATTGTCTTGCTCCAAATCATTCGATATACAATTGCCGTCAATCAACCAGCTGTCGCATTTGTAAAAGGCGACATCACTCTTTACTGCACCCAAAGTTAGGTCCTAAAGATGATCAAGTAAACACTTCCGTAGTGGAAGGGGGCGCTCAGTCGTCCAATGTAGAATCATCTCAAGGCGAGGCATCAAATATAGTATCATGCTTTTCTAATGCAAATAGTCAAGTATTATTGGCCACTGCTTTGGTCAATGTAGATACGAAAAATGGAACTTTTCATATCAGAGCTCTTTTGGACCAAGGTTCACAAGCTTCATTTATAGCAGAGTCTGTTGTACAAATGCTTGGTCTTAGAAGAGTTTCAAACATGAGCTACATTTCAGGGTTAGGTAGTGATCAAGGTTCATCCTTGCAGTCTAAATGGACCGTTATGGTCAAAATTCAGTCACGCCATGACCCCAACTTTATAGTTGAAGTTAAAGCTCATGTTCTTAATAAGCTCACTTCTCTTTTACCTGAGAGGAAAATGTCTGTTCCGATGTTTTCTCCTCAGATTCCTGCTATAGAGTTAGCAGACCAGAAGTTTGATACTCCGAGTAAAATTGATATTTTACTGGGGGCGGAAGTGTATGGTCAAATTTTAATGGATGGAGTTGTCAAAGGTCCACCAGGTTCTCCAATTGCGCAAAATACCAAACTTGGCTGGATCCTTTCAGGCCATATATTTTCCCCTCCAAGTTACGAACTTTCACAGACACGTAATGAAATAATTACTATGCACACTCAATTGAGTATGAACGATCTCCTGAAAGGTTTTTGGGAGCAAGAAGAACTGTCTTCAGCTGTGAAGAAATGTCTGTCTGAAGAAGAACAGCAATGCGAAGAGCTGTTCGCCAAAACTACTTCTAGAGATGATGAGGGTCGCTATGTCGTAAAATTGCCATTCAAAAAGGTGGATCCAAGTTGTCAATATGGTAATTCTTATGATATTGCGCAGAAACGATTCTTTATGCTCGAAAAACGATTACTGAAGAATCAACCACTGAAGATTCAATATTCCGAGGTTATGGAGGAATATTTAAAATTAAATCACATGGAAGTAGTGCCGGAAGTGGAGAAAGGTAATCCCAAGGCTGTGTATCTTCCCCATCACGCTGTCGTTCGCAATGAGAGAAGCACCACTAAGGTTCGGGTCGTGTTTGATGCGTCGTGTTCTCTTAATAATGGAACTTCGTTGAATGATGATCTCATGGTAGGTCCAACGCTTCAACCCACACTTCGACACCTTATTTTACGTTGGCGCTGCTATCCTATAAGCCTGGTAGCAGATATTGTGAAGATGTACCGTCAAGTCAAGATAGCTGCTGAGGATGTTGATTTTCAACGTCTATTATGGCGTAGCGATGTTAATTCAGAACTTCAGCATCTCCGACAATTACGTGTAACATTTGGTACATCAGCGGCACCTTACTTGGCGGTCAGATCCTTACAACAGCTTGCACATGATGAGGGAGATAAATATCCTTTGGCAGCTAGCAGAGTCCTTAGGGAATATTATATGGATGATCTTATGACAGGCTGCGAAAATATAAACGAGGGAGCACAGATTTATCAACAAATGAACGAGTTACTTAAACTTGGTGGTTTCCAGCTTCAGAAATGGAGTAGTAGCAATAGTGAGTTGTTGTCAAAGTGGGATAGAGAAAGTAAGAATTCAAAGGAAACTTTAGAGCTAAAATTAGATACAGTTATCAAAATTTTAGGTCTCACTTGGAATAGACACCAAGATGAATTTCAATACACTGTCCAACTTACAGCACTGGAAACACCCATAACTAAGAGGAAAATGATTTCGGAAATAGCAAAACTGTTTGATCCCCTCGGTTGGCTAGCTCCTGTGGTCACCACTGCTAAAATATTTATTCAAACAGTCTGGCTGTCAGGGATACAATGGGATGAAGAATTGCCATGTGATATTTTGAAGGCATGGCTTGAGTTTCGAGATGAACTTACACATCTCGCTCAATTTAAGATTCCAAGATGGATTGGCACTAGCACCAACGATGTTAGCAGAGAACTTCAAGGATTCTGCGATGCTTCAAATGCAGCATACGCAGCTGTAGTCTATATGAGAATCGTTGATTTTAAAGGTGATGTGCATGTACGATTACTTGCCGCAAAGACGAAGGTTGCTCCGGTGAAGCAAGTCTCGATTCCTCGGTTGGAGTTGTGCGGAGCGGTATTGTTAGCCAACCTGCTTCAAGAAATTGCAGAAGTTTTAGAGATTCCGAAGGAGTGCGTGTACGCCTGGACGGACTCAAGTGTAGTCCTTTCATGGTTGAGCAGTCATCCCAGCAAATGGAAAACCTATGTCGCGAATCGGGTCTCTGAAATATTAACGCTTATGAATAATACTCAGTGGTCACATGTCAAGTCCGAATCTAACCCTGCAGATTGTGCGTCGCGAGGTATAAATCCGAGCAAACTATCGGATTTGAAGATCTGGAGAGAGGGTCCACAATGGCTGCAAGAAAAGGTTATTAATTATTCAAAGGGACAATTTAAATTAACGGATTTAGAAAAGAAAAAAGAGCAAATTTCGTGCCACACTATTCAGTCAGAGTCAGAATCTATATTATGTCGTTATTCTTCATTGAATAAATTATTAAGAGTTGTTGCATACATACGTAGATTCCTTAAGTTAAAGAAAGAAAAATTTACGCCTTACATATCTAGATTAGAAATAAAAGAGTCTTTACTTACCTGTATCCGATTGTGTCAAAGGCAAAGTTTCCTGGAAGAAATAAAATGTTTACAAACTTTGGGAAAGATAAAGAAAAGTAGTAAACTTACCTCACTGTGTCCGTTTCTTGATGCTGATGGTATACTCAGGGTGGGCGGTCGCTTACAAAATGCTGAAATAGATAAAAATATGAAACATCCAATATTGCTGCCGTATCAGTCGCATTTCACAGATTTGATTGTGGATGATGCCCATAATCGCACTCTTCACGGCGGTCCACAATTAATGACAAACTTTTTAAGAACGCAGTATTGGATAGTTAATGCGAAAAATCTTGTTCGCAAGGTCGTTCGGAAGTGTGTTGTATGTCGTCGCCATTCTGCACAAACAAGTCAGCAAATGATGGGACAGCTACCTACGGAACGTGTCACAGTCTGTCGACCTTTCTATCAGAGTGGGGTTGACTACGCAGGACCCATAGCTATAAGACCGTATAAAGGGCGTGGTTATCGAGCCGTTAAAGGATATATAGCCTTGTTCGTATGTATGACCACTCGTGCAATACACCTCGAAGTCGTTAGTGACATGACATCCGAGGCATTTTTAGCAGCTTTTAAGCGTTTTGTTGCACGGCGAGGTCACTGCGCAGATTTATGGAGTGACAACGGCACGACCTTCGTGGGGGCCAATAGGGAGTTAAAGCATTTATTCCAAACGGAAAAGTCTGAAGCCGCTAATGATATTGCTGAGTGGTTGGCAACAAATGGTACCAACTGGCACTTCATTCCACCTCACTCGCCGAACTTTGGAGGGTTGTGGGAGGCTGGAGTGAAGTCCACAAAGCACCATCTAAAAAGGGTTATTGGTAACAGTACCTTGACATTCGAAGAGATGTCCACGCTTCTGTATCAAATAGAAGCTTGCCTTAACTCGCGTCCACTTTCTCAAATTAGCAATAATCCAGATGATCCGTATCCATTAACTCCCGGCCATTTTCTAGTCGGTGAGCCGTTGCTGCTTATACCCGATGCAACTTTGAGCAGAGTAACGTGAGTACTCTTAAAAGATGGCAGTTTGTACAGAGACTACTGCAAGACTTTTGGAGACGATGGTCTCATGAGTACTTGACTCAATTACAGCATAGATATAAATGGTCCTATATTGCTCCTGAACCTTCTGTAGGGGATGTCGTGTTAGTAAAGGAGGATGACCTCCCACCGTCCAGATGGTTGTATGGCGTAATTAAGGAAAAACATGTTGGTGCGGACAATCTTACGAGAGTCGTAACCTTGCGATGCAAGGGGTCTCTAGTAAAAAGACCTGTATCCAAACTTATAATTTTACCTGTCACTTAATAAATGTAAATAACTACTATGTTTTTTTGTATTTTAACTTAGGCAAGTATGTGTATGTGTTAGTTATGTATTATTGATGTATTGCATACCTACAACTTTGTTGTTTTTGTTATGTTTCTTATTTGATTGTGTTCTTTCTGATGGACGTTCCGTTCATGGTGGGCGGAATGTTAAGCCGTTGTATTTAAATATTAGTTGTAATTATTGTACATAGATGGCGTTGTGCCAAACGTACGTAATGCTGAACGGCGGTGTTAAGATTTTTTGGTGATTGATATAGTCTTGTCGATGCACCCAATAAATTATCCTCGACCTACACACTAGTTTTATTTACGTTGTGAATAACAGTATTTTGGACCTCTATGGGATTGTACAGTCACCTTTATGGTCCTTCGAAACGTTCAACATGCTATTAAAAAAACATAAATGATAAAGTCACAAGTGTTCCTGAAAACTCTGAAGTGTACAACATATTGCTGTTTTGTAGGATTTCTATTTCTTTATATGCCATTTTACTATTTTGGAAAGTTAGTTTTGTGATCTGTTAAATACAACTAAAAAAAGGTTTTTTCCTAGCTCAAAAATGAAGTGCTGGAATCTGTCTCCTTAGTAACTGTATAGTTAAAGCCAATATTAAGTACTACTATGTCATATCTATTCTCTAAACAAGGTAACAGTCTTCTTTTAAGTATCTCACATTTTAAATAATGTTTAATTTGTATGTTGTCATATCAATAAAATGAACTGAACCCAGTTGGTAACTTTAACCAAACAATGCGAGTTTAATGGCTCAAGTCAGTGCACATTCAATACGGTATTTCACTGATTTTTTTTTATTTCTTTAAAATGTTTTTCGAAATATTAGCTACACAAAACAAGTTTTCATTTTGAATTATCTTGAATATTTTCAAAGATATAGGACTTCAAACTTTATAATTAGACAAGGACAGGACGCTATCTTAGTGACGTCAGTGGGTTAGTAGCGTCATAGTCACGCCATAGAAGATTTCGTTTTAGAAAGAGACAGCTATAGTCAAAATCAAACAGACTATAATTCTTTTATTAGAAAACAGATTCAAATTATTTTTTCACATTTGGTATTCTTAATTGCAATATTTTTTAACGTCATCATTAAATATCTACATTTCAACAACAGTAAAATACCCTATTATCGAAGTTATTACCACTAAACTAATATTTGGGCAACGTTTAATGCTTACGATGAGTATAATTAATGACCGGTGGTCATGACAAATGATGTTATGAACAATTAATTCAAAGTGACATTAGGTACTGTGATTGCACAACGCAAGCCCATTATTAGGAATTGTGTTTAGTTGAGTATTGCGAATTAAGTCGTGTTGACGGTTACATTGATAAGGTGTGAGTGAATTTTGACGGTCTACTTATTTATTCGTAAGTAATACCTACGACAACTTAAAAAAATGCGAAATTGACTTTGTTTTGTAAAAATATCGCTGAACAATATACCTAGGTGGTGGATTAATAAAAACACACCGAGTTAGTTCGTGTGTTCAAATAACTGTCATTCTTGAAAATCCAAAAGTTACATACTTTAACTGTCTTATATCTGTGTTTTAATCGATATGATTGATGGATTATAAAAAATACATCTAAGTGGATTTGATTTTAGGGCATTTAAAGATGCTGATAAACAAATGTCCAAATTTTTCTATTCAGGTATTAGGATGCCAGTCCTTCATTAGTCGTACTTAATATTTTCACACAATATTATGTCTACTAAGTAACATCCACCATTCCACCATCATTGATCTGTCGTTGGATCGGATTTAGTTCAATTGCATCGCTTCTAGCTTCTATTTGATCTCGCTGTGGTTTCAGATTTGTCTTTGTTCCGCCGGAGTGCAATATCGGCGCAAGACAAGTTTGCTTCATTCGTGCTTGTCGGGTCCCAGATCGTGTACCAATGAGCTTTCGAGTTTGTTCAATCTTTTTTTGATTTGTTATGAAAGATACGTAAACTTTATGGGAAAAATCTCGAATCAGGACATTTCTTATTACTTACTTTATTGTACACAAACGAAACGAACTTGCACATAGTTTTCTGTGATAGTTGTTGTAGGCACTGTTATTTCATTAGTTGACTAATAGATACGCTCACAAATTCAACACTCAACTTATGTTCAACTATAATGCTATGACGCATATTAATATAATGCAAGGGTTTTCAGGTGGATGCTTTTTCAATAAACAAAGTTGAGTCAAGTTATTAGTTGGTAGGTTTGTATCCAAGAGCTACGGCATTCGTTTGGTACCACAATAGGGCTAAAAAGAAAATAAATCGTAAAAATATTTTGATTTGTTATGAAAGATACGTAAACTTTATGGGAAAAATCTCGAATCAGGACATTTCTTATTACTTACTTTATTGTACACAAACGAAACGAACTTGCACATTGTTTTCTGTGATAGTTGTTGTAGGCACTGTTATTTCATTAGTTGACTAATAGATACGCTCACAAATTAAAAGGATAATCTAAACCTAAAAAACGTAACGCGAAATATTTAACGTAGCACAATTTTTGACGATGCTGAAGGAACACAAACTTTTTGCTTCCGAAAATATTTTACGCTAAATGATTAGCAAATACCGCTCGCAAGCCGGGTCGCGCCGTCCCATAATTTTGTACGCTTTTGTGATGAAACTTTAAAAAAGGATCCCTCCCACCCTATCCGCAGCAATCCCATCCATAATTTCTTCATGTTTATGTTCACACGGTCTCTCTTTGTTTTTGCATGTAACCAAATATATTGAATTATTCATTTTTTATATTCCTTTTCGCTGTGCCGAGGATTTTTTGTTGCTATACGTGTCAGATATTGTCACAGTAAGACAAATATATGAGCGGTTTAATAAATGCGTATGGAATGACAAAAATATTTTAGAGCTATAAGGAATTTTTAAATGTTGCCTAGCTCAGGCACATTGCCGGAATTTTTTGAAGTTACATTCAATCTATGTGTGCTTGTTAAAATGATGGTTTAGAATACCCTCATTTTTATGTAAAAGCAAGTTCAAATAAAGAAAGACAGTAATAATGTTCAAATCTCTTCCTTCCCCAAACAAGATAAATTGTGTGAATTACGCAAAGTAGGTAGTGACATCCAATTCGTAACTTCAAACAAAACCAATAGAAACACTGGGGCATAAAATCCGAATGCTTTATTCGTAAAGTTCGATGGGAAAGGGTGTTGAAATTTATGTTTGAAGATATCAAAAACACAGTTTGTGGAGATGAGAAGCCGATGATGAGAATCGTCTGGCGAAGTTCCGAACAAACTGGGCTAGTTTCGGACGCGTTCCAACTTTACACATAAATCGAGCTCCGTTAATAATTTACCCATTCGGTATTCAGGTTCCGGGTGACTTCGTGGGTACAAGAAGCACTGAACTTTAGGTGTAGACTGCGAGCAAACTATCCTGCGGTTCGTGGTAGCAAAAACAACTTATTTTTACGCAGGAAAAAGTTGAAGGTGTCGGGAAGTTAATGCCACAAAATATTAATATTTTATCGACTTTAGTTAATACTAGCGGATCCTCGCAGTTTTACCCGCGTGGTACCAGTTCTCGTGGGAATATCGGAATAAAATATAGCCTTTGTCACGCGGGATGAATGTAGCTTTCTAAGGGTCAAAGAATTTTCTAAATCGGTCCAGTAGCTTCGGAGCCTATTCGATGCAAACAAACAAACAATCAAATCTCTCCTCTTTATAATATTAGAAAAGACTACAAACGATTATTGACTTTAAGTACCTATTTTGATTCTTAAACACATGTTCATAAATGTATAATTTTTTTGATACGAAAGTAGCTTGTAGTTCTGACGAACGATACGATATACGAGTACTTTTATAAAATTCTTTGATTTGAAATTTAACTGCATTTAGTCAGAGTGGTAGTGTAAATTGTTTCAAATTCCACTCACTGTTTAAGTATCAAATCAATAAATTTTGGGTCTAGGAGTTTAACAAAACGGCAGAAATTAAGTTCAAGCCTTCACACTAGCCATTTTTCGGCATGCTTTATGTCTGTATGAACAATTTCGCTCTGTTTACACTGTTAAAAATCAATTTTATTTAAATTGTGGGACAGGGAGTTTAACAAAACGGCAGAAATTAAGTTCAAGCCCTCACACTAGCCATTGTTCGGCATGCTTTATGTCTGTATCGACAATTTCGCTCTGTTTATAGGCAACTACGCTTGTCATGGTAATGTGTTACCAGACTTGCGACCGACCTCCTACTGGTTTATGGGATCCGGGTACCTAGTCAGAGAGTTTAAATAAAGGTTTTATGGTTTTACCCGCGTTTCAGTGATGGTTTGTTGTGGAGATATTTTCAAACCTTTACTGGAATGCATGATAATTATTGTTGTTGATTTGATATTATTTTTTAATTTCAAACTCATATTTGGGTTTTTCAGCAGTAAATAGGTGCCAATAGGTAAATAGTTAAAAACTACATTTAAATATGTATATTTCGTAACTACCTGACTTTTAAATACTCACGAGTGACATCAATATCTAAAAATTATGATGAATTTAGATAGCAATGGGAAAACGACGCGCGCGGAAGAGAGACCGATTTTGCAGTTTACGCAAAAAAAAAAACACAATCACTTAAAAAACTATAGCGATTTTTTAAAAATGTTTCTACACAATCCTAAATATTATTGGCGTCCACTAATTAAACCAATTTCCAATTGTATATGTAACCCCATTTAAGAATAATCTTGAATTTTCGTATTTTTAAGAGGTCTTTTTGAAAAGAAAAAGTGTCGAGGCAAAATCATAAAATCGTGTTTTGAAACTATACGAATCTAGATAAAGGTATGAAGAAATATATATCTTATTACCAGATTTGTAACAACTCTAACCACCCTATAGTTTTATATAAAAAGTCCATACTTTTTCCGAGTAGCGCCTTATTTTATAAACACTCAACTTATGTACAACTATAATGCTATGACGCATATTAATATAATGCAAGGGTTTTCATGCAAGGTGGATGCTTTTTCAATAAACAAAGTTGAGTCAAGTTATTAGTTGGTAGGTTTGTATCCAAGAGCTACGGCATTCGTTTGGTACCACAATAGGGCTAAAAAGAAAATAAATCGTAAAAATATTTTAATTTGCCCCATTTTCTGGGGCTGAATTTAGTAGTCTATAATTTTAAATGGCTTTCCAACTTAATTCAGACACAGACTGTTTAAATAAAACTTTCACTAGCAGAGTAAAAGTTTAGTTTATAGTAAGTAAGTACCTCTAAAGTAAGATATTATCTTAAATTTCTTTTTTTAGAAGGTTCGCCAAAAATATATTTGGTCAAAATTATTTTCATCCTTTTTGCTGCGTAAAACTTAAAGAGGCTTTTGACGTAATTATGGCAGACAGTGTGGTCTTGTAAAAATGAGCTTTGTTTTTGTGTGTGAAATGCAAAGAGTTTATTCATCTTTGTAAAGAATTTTGCGATGTTTTCTCGCACGCAACCTTCAGTTGTCAAGCTTTATGTTCAGGATAAATGCTTGAAAACTGATCTATTGCTAACCATTTTTAAATTATTAGCTATTATGTGAATAAATAATTTTTCTTTCTAAAAACTGTCTGCTTAGTAATATTTGTGATACAAACTCTTTGTACAAGGTATCATCTGAGACGGTTTTACTAAAAGACTTGCCTATGTTTAGAGTTGATTACTGGACAATCAATAAAAAAGCCGTCTATATATTCGAACAATACACTCGCGAGCAAAAGTATGGAATCACTTAATTGGAATTGACTCCGCGCGATCTTGAGTACTTAATAACTAGTTAAGAATAATAAAAATAGTACCACTTTAAAGGTTAAACTGTTAACTTTAAATTGATACCAAATTCATTTAAATCACATTGGTATTTAAGGAGCTATCCCGGATTAAGTGAAGGAGTAAGGAAAAAGATATGTTTCAATTGTTTGATACGTCGCGAGTTGCGGCCTATTGACCCCCTATAAAAGCACGTGTTATCGGATTTTCTTTATCAGTCGGCTTTCACACGTTGACCGGTACACATCTCCGCTATTTTGACCCTTGAACTTGGACGACAATGGATACTACACCTACAGAAGCAGCGCAAATCGTCGCCCTATTGCAAGAAGGGCTCAGCCAGCGGGCTGTAGCACGTCGGCTCCACATAAGCCAGTCCTGTGTTTCGAAAGTTTATAAACGCTTTCGGGAGACTGGTGGCTTTATCCCGAGACCAAGATCCGGACGGCGCCGGTGCACATCGGAGAGGGATGACCGTTTTATCGTGTCAACCTCTCTCCGAAATCGGCATTTGACTGGTGTCGACGTCCAACAGGAGCTCCAAAATATTCGTGGGGTAGCTGCCAGCGAGTGGACAGTTCGTCGAAGACTTAAGCAAGCTAATTTGACTCCAAAAAGGCCTGCCACAGGCTCGAAACTGACGGCAGGTCACCGACAAGCTCGCCTTCAATTTGCTCGCTCCCATCTTGATTGGGAGGTTGAGCAATGGAGGCGAGTCCTGGGTGCCTACCATCAACTTTATGACAGCGATTCAAAAATAGCGCGATTCAGAATAGGTTCCTAAAATGAATCGCTTTCTTTCGTACTCTGACCTTCTAAAAACTGGATCGCAAATGAATTGCTAAATGTTAATGACCGAACGATTTGTGTCCTTTTTCTCCTACCCGTCTCTTTCACTCGATTCTGTCATGCCCGGAGAGTGAGAGGGACGGGTATAACCTGCAGGTGACATGTTAAATCGACCGGGTTATAAGTCAAATAAGAGTTTCTGACAGCTTAGCGGCTGTGAAATGTCATTGATCGATCACTGAATCGCTGTCATTGATATTAAGCTGTCGTGGTACGAATAAGCGAAGCAGATCAGTTTAGGTTCCTAAACAAAACCGTAATAAGAGTTGATGGTAAGCACCCTGTTCTCCGACGAGAGCAGAATGTGTTTGCACGGCAGCGACCGAAGGGGTCGGGTCTACAGGCGGCCTGGGGAGCGATTTGCGCAGTGCTGTTTCGCTGAGACGGTGGCTTATGGGGGCGGTTCTTGTATGATGTGGGCCGGCATTTCCTTCGACGGTAAAACGGAGCTTGTTTTCGTTCCTGGCGGGGGACGAGGAGGCGGTCTAACTTCAGACCGCTACATTTCCGATATTCTGCTGGAACATGTCGTTCCCTATGCGGGATATATCGGTAATGACAGGAAGTCATCACGAGCGTTATCGTGCATAAGGAGGACCTTATGCACGATAACGCTCGTTGTCACACTTCCCGTGCCACAACTGAATACCTCGAAGAAGTCGGTATCGCCACATTGGACTGGCCAGCGCTCAGCCCGGACTTGAATCCCATTGAGCACGTGTGGGATGAACTGAAGAGGAGGGTTCGTTCCAGAAATCCTGCTCCTTCAAGTGTGAATGAGCTGAAATCTGCTTTGATAGAGGAGTGGGAAGGTATCCCGCAAGAATCGATACAGAGGCTGATTAGGTCAATGAAGAACCGTCTTCGAGCAGTTATTAGGGCGAGAGGAGGGAACACTAAATATTGAAACTTGATTTTAAGGACAAATAAAATTTTTATTAGTAAATTTTTGTTGTTTTCTTTATTTATTATTTTTTCATATTCCTTATGTTTTCCTTACTCCTTCACCTTATCCGGGATATCTCCTTAAATACTGATGTGATTTAAATGAATTTGGTATCAATTTAAAGTTAACAGTTTAACCTTTAAAATGGTACCATTTTTATTATTCTTAACTAGTTATTAAGTACTCAAGATCGCGCAGAGTCAATTCCAAGTAAGTGATTCCATACTTTTGCTCGCGAGTGTAGTAATAGCAAAAATCACTGAGTCCCATTAGTAGTACTTACTAGTTTTAATTTCTATTATCTTATACTTACAGAACTGCATTGTGAATGCATAAAATCGATTTAAAATCATTTAAGTAAGTAGTCTACTACTACCTCTCTTTTGGTTTTTTGGTTTTTCTTGTTTCCCTTTACTTCTTTTGTTATGCCGTGTGTGTTTTATTTGTGTTGTTTGTGTCATGTACGTTGTATAATGTTAATAAATGCTTTTTTTTCTTTCTTACTAATCCTAAATTCATTTTCTTTCTTTCCAGATCACCATGTGGCTTCTTCTCCTCCTCTTCATGGTTCCAGTTTTCAGCCAGCAGCAATGGGTTCCATGCTCTGAACTGAACGACGACCTTCGGTATCCCTGCCGGTGCCGCGTGCAAGTAGACCGGACGCTCCAGCTCAGAATCCTGATGAATTGTGACAGAGTGGTGTTCGCAGGGGACTACCCCTCATTACCTTATGGGGCACCCATCATATCCTTCAGCCAGAGATGGTCTGGACAACAGGCTTTGCCGATGCAGGTCAGTTACTGCAGCTATGACTCATTAGTAAGACCTTCCCCTGTAGACAAGTGGCTTTCTATTATCGATATCGCCAGTAGAATAGAAAGAAAACGTATGGGATTGACATTAGCGATCACGTGACATTTCGATCGCTAATGTCAATGCCATACATTTTCTTTCTATTCTACTAGCGATATCGATAATAGAAAGCCACTTGTCTAGGCCCTCTGATCCGTCTAAAGAGCCAAATAGATTATGTTTAGGTTTTGTAGTGTTGATGAAATAAATTGCAGATTCGTAGGTATGACGTTTGGCCACCGAACTAATAAAAATGGCCATAAATGTAATGCAAAATGTTATATTAATAGAAACTGAGGATACTTAAACTTTGGAGAACAACATCGTATAAAAACAACCCACACAAGCTATTTCTGAGCAATATAATGGTCAATGTCTAGAATACTTTTACCAACAGAAACTATTTAACCAATAATATCAATAAGTATGACAATAGCTTAGGTAACTGTTTTAGTCACATTTTATGTTTAAGCATTGTCATCACTGGATACAGTTACATTCATTATCATTAAAACCTTCATCAACTGTTTGTTTGTGACTTACTTAGTAGTAATAGCAAAAGAAACGAAATGTTTTTTTTCTACACGGCCGAGTACCTACAACCATCTCAAACTCAGCAGTTTGTCAACAAACAGATAGACAAGTTAAGTTTTGTCTTTCTTATATTTTATTATCATAAAAATTAAATGTCTAGTTTTTAATAAGTGATCAGAAATCTAAGTATTTCTTTTGAAAGGTAATTTCGGAGAACCACAATTGTTGGTAGAATTGATCAAAGCAAAATGACTAGGTCTTTGAAACTTTATTTTAAATAAGTTACTACGTGGGGTTCCTTTCGATAAAGTGAAATCGTAGTAAAACGGGACGATAAATTAAACTAAAATTAAATAATGCCCAACGCTGAAGTTAAAAAAGTCCAAACAGAATAAACTTAATTTAAACTTGAAGGAAATGTATGAATTAGTATACTTACAACTATTATCCTACTAATATCATAAATATGAAAGTTTAGATGTTTGGATGTTTCATACTCAATCACGCCAAAACGGGCTGAAATTTGGGACACAGATTCTTAACAGCCTGGAGAGGAACACAGGCTACTTTTTACCCCAGAAAAATATCACATTCTCGCGGGATAACCTCGTGTAGTCCACGGCGGAAAGCTAGTTATAAAATAAGGGTCTTATATAGAACCGCAAGCATTTGGTTTCATTAATAAC
This sequence comes from Crambus lathoniellus, assembly GCA_949710035.1. Classification (NCBI taxonomy): domain Eukaryota; kingdom Metazoa; phylum Arthropoda; class Insecta; order Lepidoptera; family Crambidae; genus Crambus; species Crambus lathoniellus. The sequence goes on from OX453307.1 coordinate 10,129,617, forward strand.
AAAATCTTCGATTACACTTAAAAATATTCTTTGGAATATAGAGCGTTTGGTTTTATTATAAGGAACATGTGCCTAACAATTTTCACATAAAAAATTCAATATTTTGTACAAATTCAACTCGGAAACGAAAACCATACAAATATGTTTTGTTCACATAACAGTTTTGACTTTATCGTTTAAAATTATCACGAATGGCTCTCTGTTAATTGTGTATCCTGTTTGTTTGTTTATTTGTTTGTCCGTTTTTCATGTCAAAACGGAGCAAGGGATCGTCGTAGTTTTTGGTATGGGGATAGTTTGGGATCTGAAGAGTGACATAAGCTACTTTTTTTACCAGGAAAAATATCACAATAACATCATGTAATCCACGCAGGCAAAGACTTGGACGGAAGGCTAGTAAAATATTACTTAGCTATCCCTGCCGATGTTTCTCGATCAAATTCTTTTTGTAAAAATTGTCAAGGTAATTTTGGTGTCAAGTGATAACGTCTTGTTAATTAAGGCTGTTATCAGAAAACAATTTTAATTATAAAATTGGGTCAAGCCAAATTTAAATCAAAGTGATTGTATTATCGAAGCCCTAGTATATTCTTGTTTTATTTATACCAGAATAGAGGTGGCCGATTTAATTATATAGAAAGATTTAAGAGGTTGGCATGGTCTTTTTACACCTATATTTTAACAAGTTGTATTCAAAATCATACGATGGAAGCATTGATAGAGATAGTCTGGAGAAAGGAGGTGGTGTAATAATTTTCTATTTGCGGAGCACACGATCGTTCATGATCTAATAAATCTAGTTTGAGGATAGATGGTGTTGCTATGAATGTCCCAAATATGTATTTATTTTATCTATTTTGAGGATCTTGTTAGGTGATTGATTTTAAGAAAAAGAGTTGAGAATACAATGGTCTTTACCCCATATCTATTAAAAAACTTAATAGATATTAACAACTTAAAATGTCGAAAAGGTTAACAGAAATAGTGTGGACAACGTATGTATGATAGATTTCTATTTGGCTTCGCACGCGATCGTTCATGATCTAATAACTGTCGAGTGCCGAGCGCGGTCCGGCTGACCGACTGTTCGCCGGTGGAAATGGTGGAACGAGAGGATTATCATCTGGCTGACCTAAAATTTACGAAAGGAAAGCAGAATTTTAAAATTTCAATCTTTTGAACATAAGAAAATACTAAAACTTAGCGTAATTTTTTTTTTTTAGTAATCAATAATAATGTTTATAACTGATATAATTATTTGGAAAGTGCGCCAAAATGTGCCAAAAAACAAAAGAAGTCTATTGTTGTAGTTTAAGATGCAAGCATAAGGATATTAATACGGTTATTTTAATATGCATCTCACATAATAGCCGAAGAACATTCAGGCGCTCTTTTTGGTATTCAATTTTCATAGGTTAAAAGGTTTAAAAGTGTTGGTAAAAGTTGCTTTAATCTTCTAAAATATTAAAACAAAATTTGAATGCTTTGCAAATGTATTCTGCCAAACTAAGAGAAAATGAGAAAAATCACAAAATTCTGGCTATCCAAAACTCAATTTATTATTAAAGTTTCATAATGATAGAATAGTGAAAGAGCCTCTAGCGTTCAGTGATATACCTACAAGAATATGTAGGTACATTGTTTCAAATACAAAAATATTGCAGTATCACATATTTTTCGAATGAGAGTTACACATTCTGTTTGCGCGTTGACAACGGCTTTGTCTAGCAGTCTTTGTTTTCAGAAATACGAAAGCTCAAATAGGAGAGCACTTTGCAATCAATAAATACCTATATACGGTAGCGTTGTAGGGCTATGTTTGTATTTCTAATCCATGTAACTAGGTATCGAAAAGGAGCAGCTCAACAGTCTCTAGCTTACCGCCTGGCCACGGGACAGCGCGGCGGCGGCGGCGACGAGCGAATTACGCATCAGTTGGTGCGTTTCATTGACTTATTTGATTAGACGTCTGGCGCGAGCGCGCAATGATTGCGCAATTCGCTGGTCGCCGCTGCCGCCGCGCTTTCCCGTGGGCAGGCGGTTAATGCATTCAAATGCGGCTTTCAAGTTAGGTAATTTTCAAAATAGTATAAAAAGAAAACGATACGTAGATGCTTTAGAAATGTGGTGCTGCTCACAAATGCTTCAAGTCTCCTGAACGGAATCTCGCACCAAAATCTCCATCCTTGAAGAGTTCGATCAAATGGCGGCTATCGAGTATAGTCCAAACTCGCATCCTAAAACTTTCCAAACACAGTTTAAGACAATACTACCATTGAACGTCTAGTCGTCTAGGGCAGAGTGGAGGGCACCAACCCGCCTCTGTGGTGTAGTGGTTCATACCACCGATTTCAGACCCAGAGGTCCCGGGTTCGATTCCCAGTGGGGGTACATATTGTATTCGGTTTGGTTGGTGGTAGGACTTGTTCTCAGTCCGCCTGGCTAGCTACCACCATCTTATCTAAGTCTGACGCCATAACAATGATGTTTTCAGCATTATTGTGTTCCGGCAGTCAGAGATAAGATAGCCAGTTCCTCAGTTATTGAGGATTCCGGAAAGTAGTGCGCTTCCACCTTCAGCCTTAACACCACTTATCATCAGGTGTGATGAAGGCTCAGTGCTACCCCGTTGTGAATAAATAAATAAAAATAAAAAAGAACCCTCGCGGACGATCGCTGGTGCGATGGGCCGACCAAATAAAGACACTGGTGGGTGGGTTACTCCATGAATGCACCAGTTTGACCACCAATAGGGAGAGATGGTAGAAGATCTTAAAGCTAGCTAGCACATCGGCTACCCATAGTACCTACTACATGTTGACCACGACCACTCTTAGAAGAGTAAATTTCTAACCTGTTGTTGGGTGGGTGACCAACGATATACATATTATTGCAAACATCCCTATACTTTGGAAGGCACGTTCAGATTGTTTCTTCAGACTGAATTAGCAGATGTCGAGTCCCACCAATCATGAAGTACCAAGTTATTAGAACATTTAGTTGATGATAATGTAATATTTAAGTCTGCCTAGAATAGTGAAAAATATTGAGTGATAACTTATTTTATTAGCTAGGTACTTACTTCTAGAAATTTAACTTAACTTTTAATATGAATCTGCAATTATCTAGCATTTCCAATACAATTGGTTCATTTGCCTATATTACAGTCACTTCTCGCATCTATAAACACATTGACGTCCACCAAGCTTATCTGACGGACTAATTGCAGTCTGGGGACACCAAACATCTCGGCACTCCCTGCGGTAAACGGGACGTAAATTGCTTCACGCTTCACTAGTAGACTAATAATAATACTGGATAATAGTGTAGAATACTTAACCACGGCTCTCCTGTATTGGAAGAGCATTCACCAGTTCTAATCAATCAATTATTTATTATACTACCTATGCACAACGCGTTCTTTTGTAACACACAAATTAATATTTGTCTTGTTCGGGAATCGAACCTACCATGTGTGTGCCAAATTTCAACCAAATCCGTAAAGTAGATTTCCCATGAAAGAGTAACAAACATCCATACATCTACAACGTGTTAATACTATTAGCGAAGCTGAAAAAACAGTTTGTTCAGAATCGAGAGTACAACCGAAAGGAATTTTTCATAAAAAATGTTTTCTTTTTTTGACGCTTCTAAAAATGTTTGTGTCTACTGCCTATTCATTCAGTACGCGCGCGACCCGTCACGTGCTGTCTTACGTCCTAGTAGAGCTTAAAATCTGTCAGAAAGTCGCGGAGACCAATGAGCACGAATATCTTGGAAGTTTCTTTAAACAACAATTTTTTTCACTGGAATTCAATTTAATATAAAATAATTATTTGGGCATACACCCCGGCTTTTCGGTTATTGCATTAACACGTATTTTCAACTTTCGCATTGTAATTTAGTAGGATTAAACAAATCAACACAGTCCTCGTCAATGAAATATTTGGCGGAACTCCGAATGTAATAAGTAGGTGTTTTATTTTCAATTATTTTTTTTGAAATTGTATCGCTGATTTTCGACCTATTTGTAGAAAAAATATTACAACAACCATTAAGGTATTAATAGGAGGTACTAAAAATAAACAGCAAAGTATAAAACTGGATTAACGTATTTAGATACTAATATTTCCGGATCCCAGTAGCAAAGCAAATTAAGCGAATTTATGTTATTAACAACATTAAATTAAAACAGCGATCGTTAACATTGTGAAATCAAATGTTCGTCAAATAATTAATTAGGTACCTTATGGAATTAATATTGGAATGCTTAATTTTAAAGTTGCCAATCATATTCTATTTCCCTCGTGTAATTGAACCCATCCACCCGTTGGGTTATTCATAGCCGGAAAATTATATTGTATCAAGTAATTGAAATTCGTAACGTAATGTTTTATTTTATTTTAATGAAAATTTTGTAATTCTTCTGTGCTACCTACCTAAAACAATTAAATGTTTCTCAGTTTTTTAGGAGTTAAATTATTTACAAATTATCAACTACTCAAAAATCTGTGTACTTATGTGTAAAAAAATAATGACCATATTGCAAATATTATTACATTAATTTATATCTAGTGTTTGTAGTCGGCAGTTCATAAATTTCTTACTTGTTGGAATAGTATTGTCGGTGCTAGGGAATAACCCAGTTTTCCCACTAATCCACCCGTATTTATTGGAGCAGCCACCTATGTTATCAGTTCCTATAATGTTTACTAAATAACGCATATAAATTCATTTCGCGTTTCATCGCGCGTTATAAGTTAAGCGTTAGGATTAACCCATTCAGCGACAGTGAACTTTAATGTGTACTTAGCTAATGGCACTCACGTATCAATAAATTTATGATTTCAGGTAATTCTGATAATAGCAATGTGATGCATTTTAAATCATAGTAGTTGGCTGTGTATTGTAATGAGATCTATTACGTTAAATAAAAGATTAGCACGACTTCAGAGCCTTAGCATAACTTTTAATGCCTCGTTTTACATTCTAATATTTTTCAGAAAGTATACACGTCTTACTATTTTTAATAGTTGCACGTTGTTTTATATATTTTTATTATTTTTGTTAAAACTTCTGCATTATCCATAGATTAACTGAAAAAAATAGAACATAGGTGATGCAGACATCACCAATACATTGGACCAACCTTGGACAAAGAGAACATAATGTATTAATTGTAACGTTATAAGTATTATATTATTGTAGGTTTGTGTTGTGCAAATCTCCCTATGCATAACTAAACACGGTTCTTGTTTGTACACGTTCGTTCCGGGAATATCAAATAGTTCCTGTCCTATGCAATAGCTATGAATTACTCAATCCCATCACATTTACTGTTTACACTACCTACTATATTAATTGATAAAGTATCACGACACTGCTTTAAGATATTAATAAACTTAAAGCATTATAGGTGTATCTAATACAATGTACCAGATACATTTTGAAACGTTTTTTTATACAAAGCAAAAATTATTCTCACAGTCTCACAATTTTTTTGTTGTGTAAGTGTCTATGAAAATCGTAATAACATTATTTCGCGTTTGTATCTTGTTATAACTTATAAAGTAGTCCTAATCATTTACTGATGTGGGGTAGGTACTGTAGCCCTAGCAGGAAAACCTATCGTTATGGTATAACCGTTATCGTGATCGTATTATTTGTATGAAAACCAGAGCAGTGCCGCTTTCGGTCGTATAAGGAACTGAAATTCAATACATATTTGCTACAGTGCCACAACCTTTTCTGTGCCGGTGACAGCGGCGCTACGTACGTTTTTCTTTTTTTTTTGTAGTAATTTAACCGGCCCTGACTTCTAAGAACTTCAGCCGCCAGCAGCGCTATGGTTGGACATCAACTTGACAGCAAAATGACATTAAAAAAAACACGCTAGTTTCACATTTTGGCCACCGGAACAGCAAAATTTGTGGCACTGTAGCATAACTTTGACAGCGTTCAGTAAAATTCCACTTGTTACTATGTTTGAATTGAGAGTACTTTTAATAAAAATTCAAAAATTCAAAATTCAAAATTCAATATCGTTTATTCAATTTAGGTTTGTTTAACAACACTTATGAACGTCAATGAAGCTACGCCATCGGTTCGCAAATCCTACGGCAGGAGACCTTGTAGCTAGAAGAACCGGCAAGAAACTCGCCAAGGGCTATTTTTTTCTCCCTGTTTTAACTTATACAGAGTCATCAAATTTGAAAAGTGACCTTCACATTATAGTAAGGTTACTTTCCATCACAATACAGAATACCGCTTAAATTAAGTACAAATTTTGCTTATTACCTAAAACAGTAAACAATTTTCAACTAAACAAGGAATCAAATAGTTTAATGGACACACTAATCTTAATCTTATTCACATTGTATTATAGGATTAATGAAAAAGAGACTGCAAGCTGCGCTGTATATTCAAATTTATAAGTATTAACAAATAAAAGGAATTTTTGAATAAATTGAACAATTATTAGAAAAATTGCTGTTACTGTAAGACACGGATACCAAAATTACTATGAGACACACCAGCTCGCTCATAAATCAATATAATACTATTATAAACCATATCCCGAACACCTTTAACACAAGTAGACATGAGCAGACCCACCCCACTGGCAGCACCCGTTCACGAGCATGACGCATGAGCCAGCCATCGCTTCGCTCAACCATATTTTAGGGAACGTAACGACGCGACTCGAATAGATTTTTTTGATCTTTATAACGATCGGTCGCTGTAAATGGGTTAAAGGCCGGTATAGTTTACTATTGACGTACTCCTTGGCCGAGTGGTGTACGCACCGGTTTCAAAGTGCCGTTATCTCTAGATGTCCCGGGTTCAATCCCCGGTCGGGTAAATGTTGAAAACGAACTTTTCAATATTTCCTCGGGTCTGGGTGTATGTGGTACTACCCGTCGTTGTTTCCAATTTCCATAATAAGTACTAGTGCTTAAGCTACTATACATTGGCATTGGAACAATGTATGTTATGGTGTCCAATATTTATTTATCTATTTATTCTATTCGATTACCATAACGATAGTTTTTCATGCTACTGCTTTTGAACTCATTCGTCTCAATCGTGTTTGATTGTTAATGTTATTTTAAAGTAGTTTTGATTGACCTTTTTCTTAGCCATAAGTTATGTAACCTTCTAAAGGATTCCTTTAACTTTGAAAATGCTAAGCAATAAATATAATTTTCACTTCTCATGCTCGTAAAGTTCGTGTTTATGTTGGGTATAGGCGGCATAAAATCGCTTTTTATGCTCTAGTGCATAAAGTAAAATCTTCGTCTAAGTCTCAGACTTTAAGACAAAGGTCGTCAGGTAAACAGTCACACACGCAATTAAATTTCGTTAAATAAACTTTATTAATACCTAACGTATTTCATTCTGTTTCTTAAATTTTGTACATAATAATCCATGTTAAATTATTAAATTAATAAAACTAGGCAAAATTAATGAGTTTTCTAAGGAATAAGTATTTCAAGAGTATTATGGACTACGATCTATGCTAAAGTCACTGTGCTGCCAATGCCCGTAGGTATAAAAAAAAAAGAAAAAGAAAGTCTTCCCGCCAATATGGCGAAGTCTTTATTTTTTCTTTTTTGCAATATTGTTATTTATTTTCCTCACACTCGAAGTGAAAAGCAGAGTGTATAACTCGTACATAAAACCCATTTTACCCTCGAATTGACTATCCACCCTCGCCTACGGCTCGGATGGATATATACGTCTCGGGTAAAATGGTACCTTTTATGCACTTGTTGTACAATCTACTATAAAACCACGACAAAATACTTTTTTAACGCTCCTAAATGTAAATATTAACGTCATAAAATTAGGACGAAGTGCTACAATGTGCTCGAAATATCTCTTTTGTAATGGCTTAATGTGCCTTAAAAGCAGTAAAACTCTTGGATACTAGATTTTATTGAAGCAAAGATATTAAATTTTACCGTAATGGGTAATAAAACTCAATTAATTTGGTCCGGAGTTGCCACGTACGATATTGTTCTGAATATTATTATATAGCTCGTCAAATTTTCAGCTATGCCATAGTTTGTAAGTTAGTTGAGTCGAGTTTAAGTTACAATGTTGTAAACTTAATTTTAATTTAGTTAGAAGACTCGGGTAAAGGAGAATATTAGTTTATGTGACTTTCACACAATAGGGGTTATTAAAACAGTAGTAAAATATTAAAAAAAAAATAAAAAAAACCGTCTGCGGGGCAAAAAATGATTTGTTTAACTAACTAAAAAGAAAAAAACAAGTAAAAAAAATGAGCGACTGTGGATTGAATGTGTTCTTAATTCTTACTAGTAAATTGTATGCAGCGTTATATATTACGTAAGTACTACAAATTTTAAGTAAGAGAACTCTTGGAAGCAGGCGGGGTCCATTATATTTTTAAAGACTTTATATGCAAATGGATCCAGCCTGCTTCCAAGAATTCTCTTACTTAAAATTTGTAGTAAGTACTTACGTAATATAGATCGCCTAAAAGCCGCCATTTTGTTTTTTGTTAATTTGATGTCCCATTGTCACTCGGGCCGTTAAGACGAATCTGACGACGTATCATTTATCAAAATCGGTTCATCCGTTTAGTACTTCTGTTAAAGCTGATGAGTTTTTTTTCGCCTGTTTTTCTTGTCAGTTAAAAGATGTCCATAACAGGTGGTAGGTTAAAAAATGTTGGACGATTCATAAGCATGAATTTTATTAAATCTATATGAATAAAAATTTATTGACTTTGACTAGTTACGAGGGAACATAGAAACAGACACACCCACATACATACAAGTCAAATACATAACCCTTTTTTGGCTTCGCCGCAGACGGGTAACAAGGCCCGTTTAAAAAACGAGCCTTGGCGAGTTATTTAATAGTATCCCACGAGTGTTTTAATACCGAGTTATGTGCAGTCTCATACACTACACTCGTGTAGATTTATCATATATTTTTCAAAAATTAAGCAAAAAAATAATAATTGTAAAAATATGTGGATTGGCTTGGCGCTAAGCCCTACTCATGCGAGTCTACACGGTCTAAATCTGCTTAATAAAAAAAAAATTGAAATAGTAGATTGTACAACAAGTGCAAGTGCAAAAATGGTACGTTTTACGTACCATTTTACCCGATACGGCGAGGGTGGATAGTCAATTCGAGGGTAAAATGGGTTTTGTGTACGAGTTATACACTCTGCTTTTCACTTCGAGTGTAAGGAAAATAAATAAGAATATTGCAAAAAAAGAAACCAGAAAGACTTCGCCATATTGGCGGGAAGACTTTCTTTTTCTTTTTTTTATACGTGGCAGTGGCAGCACAGTGACTTTAGCATAGATCGTAGTCCATAATGCATGCTCTTGAAATACTTATTTCTTACAAAACTCATTAATTTTGTCTAGTTTTATTAATTTAGTACCTAATTTAACATGAATTGTGTACAAAATTAAGGAAACAGAATGAAATAACAAGTTTATTTAACGAAGTTTAATTGCGTTTTGTGACTGTTTACCTGACGACCTTTGTTTAGAGTCTGAGACTTAGACGAAGATTTTACTTTATGCACTAGAGCATAAAAAGCGATTTTATGCAGCCTATACCCAACATAAACACGAACTTTACGAGCATGAGAAGTGAAAAGTTTATTATTATTAAAGGTAAAATAAAATTTAAAAACCTACGAAGATAAATCATCAAAAAAAAAAATAAAAAAAATTTCTCTCTCGGTCGGGGGACCAAAAAAGAGAAGTTCTAAAAAAGTATTATTATACGTTGGGGGTCCCCCGACAGAGAGATATATTTTATTTTTTGTTTTTATTGAGAAGTTTTTGTCGGAGGTTTTTGAATTTATTAATATTTTAATATATTTTCACACTTTTTCAATTACACACAAAATTAAAAAAACCGCATTGATATCGCTTGATCCGCACTACGAATTATAAGTTCAGAAAGACAGACTTTTATTGCCGCCATTTTGTTTTTTTTATTGCACCTAAACTTGCCCAGACTGTACATTATTTTAGTCAAAGTACCACCTCTATATCTTTTACCGTTTCGGCAGGCAGTTGACCATCTCCATAAATGGCTGGATGGATTTTCATCAAACGTGGCTAAGAACCATCTCGATTATTTTAGCTTTCAATAAAAAAAACCGTATAAAAATCGGTCCAGTCGTTTAGGAGCTATGTTGCCTCAGACAGACAGACAGATACACACACACGTCAAACTTATAACAACCCTGTTTTTGCGTCGGGGGTTAAAAAGGGCTTGGAATCTATGGCTTGGAAAGTTAGAAGGACCGGTAAATTCTACGGTTGCCATGGAAATTGTAAATTAAAAGAAAATAAGAATGACAACTGTGTCAAAACAGCTGTGTCAAAAAGATCATTTTATAGAATATTTTTTAATTTCTTTAAAGTCTGCTAACTTCCGACTTCTTGAAAAAAAATGAAAATGTTCAGATATTAGTTGATTTTTCGAATATTATAACATGAGTGTAGATTAATTTATATTTTTTTTGTATTTAAGTATGTTACATATTATGTAATTGTCGTCATTGTTTAATTGTGTTTGCTATTTCATATTGGGATAGCGCCTGAAAAATATGCATACAGTTGAAAATGATTATTGGATTAAGCAATGTAATAAAATCGAAACTAATTTATAAGTCTGATTTCATAGTCATAGTCATATCATTTATTGCCACATGTTAGTGTTACAGATATTACATTAATAGGGACCCATAAATATGACCCTGTTAGGGTATCGCAATAATTATAACAAATATAAGTTTTATTTAATAAAATAACAAATACATAACATCTAAAGTACCATTACCTTCAAAAGGCGGTCCTCAAAGAGCACTAGAACCTCAATCACAGTTGGCATTGTCTCCGCATCAGATATGTATTCGAGATCATAAGTTGGCGAACTGCTCAAAGACTCGCCATTCAAACAAGATCGAGTAACTTTGACAGTCGGAACGAGTTTCAGCAGACCAGCGAAAACATAGTGCAAGTATTAGGAATAGGGTTCATCATTTCTCGAGCTTATCAATTTCTCGGGTCTCGAGAATTCTCGAGACTAATTTCTCGGGCCTTCTCGGGTTGTCGAGAAATTTACATTTACGTACGTTTTTGCATATGTTTTCGGTTCCAATAATGTAATTAAACAACAAATTCAGTGGTTTCAAATAAAAGTCAAAGTAATTATGAAACTTTTAGTGACAGTTTTCAACAAAATAAGCTACAGTATCTTTTTCTTAAAGAAAACAAAAAAACATTTTTTTCTGACTTATAATTAACTAGCCTTCCGTCCGCGGCTTCGCCCGCGTGTACTACACGACGACGTTATCCCGCGGGAAGGTGATATTTTTCAGGAATAAAAAGTAGCCTATGTCCTTTCTCAGGCTCTAGACTATCTCTATACCAAAATTCATTCAAATCGGTTCAGTAGTTTAGGTGTGATTGTGTAACACACAGACAGACAGAGACGCATTTATAATATAAGTAAGGATAAGGATTACAATCACAGCACCATTTTTGGCTGGTTATGAAAAAAAAATCAATCAATCAAATCAAAATATTTATTTATTCACATAGACATAATAAGCATGTACTTATGAATCTTCTTCTCAATTTAAAACTTACTAACAAAATTAGCTTCTATATAACAGAACAAAAAATAAACAAAAATTTTGCGACATATCGGAGGAATTTAATAAGACTGCAATGATTAAGTAGTTAAATGATTTATAAAAGGTTTAAGTTAAATCTTTATGTTTATTTAATGTAAGTTTTTCAGATTTGTTTTCTAGTTGTGTTCCGTGGTATTCGTTTCACTTCAGGATATTGTTACTACTTGGGATAGTTACGAAATTTATTATTCTAAATCATGGTTTATTGATAAAAATATGATCCAAATAAATCTGTTTAGCCGTTTAACAAACTTAAATAACTTTCCATTTGAATTGAATTTGTAATATGTATTATTATATAGTAAGACATATAAATATAGACTACTTGCTATATACTTTACTGTGGTTAGATGGCCGATCGCCAGCTGTTGTCTCTATTATATAGGCGATGTTTGTTGAAAGGTGTTGATAAAATAATGGATAAAGCTTTAGGCGTTTTCGCCATTGTTCTGACCATGTGAACTAATTGGTCTGCTAAAAATAATGGATATAGGTTTTCATTTTATTATTTATGTTTTTTTGGAACTGAAACAGATTAATTGTATTTTTGGCATGCTCAATTTATGATACTTACATCAAAAAAATATTGCTGGAATATTGACAACACTCTGAAACCTTTCCGAGTAACGGAATTTCTGTACCGTCAATGTAGCTTACCTACTTTAAAATAGACAGATTGTGAATATGGGCTTATAGTTTTTTTATCCACAACGGAGTAGCACTTAGCCTTCACCTCAAAATTAGAATCAAAATACAATTCAAAGCGTTATTAATAATCCCTTAAAGCTATATATAAAGTTAAAATTGAATTTCTAAAACACCGCGTTGCGCACAGTAGGTAATATTTACAATTATTGTACCATTTAATTTAACCAACTCCAACATACGTTTCTTTAATACAGAATTCGAACAGGGAAAAAAATATTACACATTGTTATATTGTGTACTTATAAATTTAAAAAATACAGCAAAACAAAAGGATTCATTTATGAGTTCAGTCATTCTTCCTGAAATCTTTAGTTATGTTAATAGGGACTGGTTGTGAGCAGCCCAGCCAAGTAAGTATCTATTTCTAACTCCACATAAGAAAAGTCTATTTATATACTCGTATAGCCACAACAAGAACAACAGTTTCCTAGCCCGAAGCTTATATTTCAACAAAAGTGAAAGGTTTTGCCTTCCGGGAATTGATAAAGAAAAGTAGGTACCTACTTACATATTTTTTAGAGAGTTCCGGAATATCTTTTCCTTTGAAAATATAATTAATATTTCTTGTGAAAATACGAGGAACTGCTTCTCGTTACGTATTAATACTCTTATTTGTGATCTTAATTTAAATGTGGTGAATAATTCGAAAATTTGAATTAGACAAGTATTTGTTATACATATAAAATGGTTTCTTTAGGTTTTGGAAGTTAAATGTAACCATTTCAATATGTATAAGTTTGACTTTACTGGTTTGACTACACACATGAAACCTAAAAGTTGTGCAGCAATAAAAACACATAATTTGTGAATACAAATGGAGAAAGCCGAATTGCTTTCTCCAAAATATCTGACTACCGAACTGAAAATGATTAGAATCATAAAAAAAAACAAATTTGTAAAATCATCGAAGACTAAGCTCTCGTTGCACGAAACCCTACCTCAAAAAATCTTGAAACTTTCAATGACAGACTGTTCATTAAATAGTTGAGTTGGTCGATAACTAATAAAGAGGATGACGAGGAGTACGAATAAAAAGAATATAGCGTCTTATTATTCTAGATACAGTTTCCAGCATTTTTTTTAATTATGTAATAGAAGCAATTTGTCTGTAACTCAGACGGGTTTCATCGTCATGATCACAAAATGTTCCTCATCATAGTATTTATCATGATTGTTTCTTTTAAAAAGTATATATTTTATTCATTTATTTGAGACAGCGCCGGTAGTATTACTGCTATGCTGTTGTTTTAATAGAAAAAGCCTGCGTTCGTTTATGTGGTGGTCTTTAATATACAGGGTGCTAGTTTAAACAAGGGACATACACCAGGGGGTGAAAGTACCCATCAATACAAACTACTTTTACTATGGGCAAAATTGCGATATCGCGAAAAAAAATCAACTGTTCCATACATTTTGGCCCATTCGGTATTGCACTTTTGTATGAAACAGCCGATTTTTTTTCGCGATATCGCACTTGGTCCCATAGTAAAAGTTGTTTGTATTGATGGATAGTTTCACCCCCTGAAGTATGTCCCTTGTTTAAACTAACAACCTGTATAATTAAATCACCCTATCCTTCACATCTGTAATTTATAACAGTCTTAATTTTTTGTTACAGATATTCTCAACATACGGCTTACCACTGAAGGAACTCGACTTTTCCCACAACAGTCTGCGCAGACTCCCCGACCGTCTTCTAGCAGGAGTTAGAGGGAACATCTCCCGCCTGGTCCTTGCTGACAACCTTCTTGGAGACAACCTGAACCCGATATTTTCCACCGCTGAGTTTCACAACCTGCCAGCATTGGAGGAGTTGGATCTGAGCGGCAATAGCATCAGAGGCGTTGAGGAAGGTCTTCTGATTGGCTGTGATGTTCTCAAGGTAAGGGGCTTGTGTTAAATGGTATAAAGCCTTGTCTACGAAGACTCCTTGACTGCCTTCTAGCAGGAGTGAGAGGTAACCTCTGCTCAGTCCTCGCTGACAACCTCCTTGGGACAACCTGAACCCGATGTTTTCAATCCCTGAGTTCCACAACTTGCCCGCATTGGAGGAGTTGGATTTGAGCGGGCATAGCATCAGAAGGGTTGAATGCGGATGGTCTTTTGATTGGCAAGGTGAGTAAGGGGGTTGTTCCCGAAATCAAATCCCGATGAGCTTTCGTATGATATCAAAGTCATTAAAATTCAAGTATTTTTTTAGATTACCTATCTAAATTATTTTTCCCTAACGCCCGATAATTTTCTTGATCTATTTTCGACAGTCCAGCATAAAAGTATAGATGTTTTTAAATTATTTGACCTTGATGTCACTTATTTTTACTTTTAACTTTAAGTAATCTGTACGCCTTAGCGCCATCGTCATAATATATAACATACAAAATATTTCAAACTACACTGGTGAAGAGTAGTGACAGACGAACATGTCGTCCCAATATAATTATATAATCCTCCTGTCTTTGACCCCCACGTGCCGTTCCAGGTGCTGCGTCTCGACCGCAACAACATCAACGCGGTGCCGTCGTCCTCACTGAACGGACCGCAAGCTCTGAGGGTGATCTCCTTAAGGGAGAACAGAATAGGTAATACACACATTCGTGTTTGATTAAATCATTTGAGTACTAAATCTTCACTTAGTTTACACGTAAGTTTCGAAATAATTTATTAATCATATTCACACCGAATATCGCTTTGCAAATTCATCCGCGTAATGTCCGCTACCGTTTGAATATAAGAATAAAGGATATACTTACCCAAACTTTAATATACTAACGCCCGAATTCTCGAACGCAAATCATCTTTGGGAGCGTCTCAAACATCATGGCATCTCTTTCATACGTTTGACATTTAAAGTGACAGGGCGATGTTTGAGACGCTCCCAAAGATAAGTAGCGTACGAGTATTCGGGCATTAATCATATTTTCTGTTACGAACGTCATCTTTGGCGTGATTCATTAATTATTATTATTTCAAACTTTCGATTTTATATATATTTTTTAATTTAGTATTATAAATTAAATAATACATAAATAATATTTTTAATTCAAGCCCGGGAAAATGAGACACAAATACATTTTCCATTGTTCTCTCGTCTTATTCGGCCAAGCTGGGGCACCAACGCCGGTGCGTCAATGGGTTAAACCAAAATTTATAAATTAAATACACCCATATGGATTTGTGCACTACACTGAATTTTACCGATCCGGAAAAAAAAGATGATTGTATTTTAATAATTAATCATTTATAATAGTAAGAATTTATTTTTTTCGTGAAGTTTCAATGTTTCAATCCCTAAACTACACGAAATAAATAAATTCTTACTATTATAAATGATTAATTATTAAAATACAAGCATCCGTTTTTTTCCGGATCGGTAAAATTCAGTGTAGTGCACAAACGCCCTTTATATTGTTTATATTAACAGGATTATATTCAGTTACGTTTATTAGGGCGTTTGTGCACTACACTGAATTTTACCGTCCGGCGGGCGGTCCGTTTTTTTACGGACCGGCGTGGCATGAAAAACACTGATGATTGGCTTGTGCACCTGTCCGTCTTTTTACTCGCCAGGGCAGCGCAGTGATTACCCCCTCCCCCGCCCCGCCCGCTCATGACTATCACGTTTTCAGTTCAATATCACAGTTTCAATGTTTCAATGCCTAAACTACACGAAATAATTAAGTTCTTACTATGTATCCGTTTTTTTTCCGGACGGTAAAATTCAGTGTAGTGCACAAGCGCACATATACATTTTATGGCCTGCCATATCGGACCGTAAAAAATCGGACTGCCGGACGGTAAAATTCAGTGTAGTGTACAAACGACCTTATTCGGTCTATTTTAATGGAACCTTACTTTCCAGATTTAATACGCCAAGCTTCGTTCATAGCGCAGAAAACGCTAGAGGAAATCGATTTACACGGCAACATGATATCTTCCATCGAAGGCGGTGCGTTCATCGGACTCGGCGACTTGCAATCTCTTGACCTGGGCAGAAATCGCCTCTCCAAATTCAACAGCGACGTGTTCCAAGGCATTCAAAACTTAGAGAAGTTGGACCTGTCAGAGAACTTCATTACCGATTTCCCTACCGTCGCTATGAAATCATTCGTGGCACTCCGACACCTAAATCTTTCCAGCAACATGATCTCGGTAAGAACTTTTTAATTCGACTCCCCTCTACAGTTTGAACGGGCTACAGTCAATTGTTTCTCGGGGGAAGCAAATGCCCGGCGATTAGTACTTTTTAATTTGTGACTCGGGATCGATCGTACTTTTATCTCGTTTTGGCTTAGCAAGCTTTTCATTTATTTATGTTGAACTGGATTGTTTATTTTACAATCGACAGTTACCCAATTGAGTAAATATTTGTTTTCTCGTGTATAGAATAATTATGGTTGTCAGTATAATAGTGCTAGTGCAAATATACACACAATTCAGAAACCGCCGTAATTAACCAAGCAATACGATGTATAAAATTCTAATAAATTATTGTCTCTGCATTAGTTTAAAGTTTTTGTTATAATACGTCACCTAAAAAGACCTAAAATAATAATTACTGTCAAACTGGTAATGGTAAAACATGACTTGAATAAAAAAATGATTTTTATTAATTAACAACAGGCGATATGTACGATCGTCAAATGTAGAATTTATTTCTCTTTATTAAATTTAAATAGGCATATCAATCATCAAATTGTTTACTCAAATATAGTTTGATTAGCAAACTCCTGGAAACGATCATGTTTTTCTCTTCAAAATAAATCTACGGCAAAGTAGGGAATTGCTCCGCCACAAAAGTTTGCCGTTTGAGTACCTTATCGAAATAATTCTATTCATGCGATGACGGTTTTGCTCATTGGGAGAAAAGCTCTCTTTGATTAGACGTTCGGGATCCGACGGTTTGTTCGCATCGTGATAGCTGAAATTACCAAGTAATGAGGATCGATGTCAAATCGTGTATATATAAATGTGTTTTGATACACCTTTTTTATTGTTTCTTTTTATGAATAAAGCTAATTTATTGCATTTCCATGCTAACCCCTTTACAAAAAAAATCACTGGCTTGTAAGGTAAACTAAAGTTGATAGTGAGCTCGTGATGTTTATACAAATTTGCAGATATTTGATATTGTGAGACATTAAATGTCTTGTTTAACATTTATTTGTTGTTCCAGAACATTGACAATAGTCACCTGAGCTCGCTAGTCTCGCTACAGGCACTGGATCTCAGCAGGAACAACTTGGTGAAACTATCTCCCGGTACATTTGTGGGACTCACCGAACTTCGCTATCTCGATGTTGGTGTAAACTCACTCCGTACTGTAAGTATTTATTCTTTCATGATATAGGTTTAAACCTATAAAATAATTGTTTCTTTTTTAAATCTATCGAATTTATTTGATTGAATCAGGCGTCACTTGGCGGAAGTTCCCAACCATTGTGAAAAACGAAATTTATGTAACTTACTTCCGCAAGAAAACACAATATGCAAGAGGCCAAAAACGAGAGACGAAAACCTACACCAAATTTCGCACGAACTATCTCCTGAGGATGCTCCGGGCTGGGGCGAAACACGTGTAGAGTAGTCTAATCGGTGAAGGTGCAAGTTGTATTGCTGTTTGCTAAATGCAGGTATTGTGCACTGGTATTTTCGTGGTGTGCATGTGTAATTTTTTTGAGGGCGGGCGGGCGGTGCATCTTGCATATTGTGTTTTTTTGCGGAAGTAAGCTACATATTATATTTCGTTTTTCACAATCTATCGAATCTACTTTTTGCTCAGTTGAATAAATGTTTTATATTTTATCATATCAAGGCTATTTGTTGATGATACTTTACTACTTCATTGTTATGTAATCAGTTAATGTAACTATGAAATTAAATAATCACGTAAGTTTGTTTCAGAATAACCCTTTACAATTCAATGAAACATATACACTCATCAATAACTATACATTCCTGAGTAAAATTGTTGGAGACGGAGTTGTTATCCGAGTTGTTGATGCGTTTTTCAATAGAAAAAAAAACTTTGTTTGCAGGTGGAGGACGACGCTTTCGACGGATTAACGAATCTCCAAACTTTGCTGCTGCGTGACAACAATATTCTTCTCATCCCAGCCACTGCTCTCTCTCGACTGCCGAACTTAGTTTCAGTACATTTAGGATTCAACAGAGTTACTGCACTTTCTAGCGACATTCTTAGAGCGGTTTCCGACAGAGTGACGTCCCTAGTTTTGTCTCGAAATGTAATTAGAGAACTACCAGCCGCAGCTTTCGATCACTTCAAAATGTTACATCGCTTAGATCTATCAGGAAACTTACTCAACTTCATTTCGGCCGAAGTATTCAGTGGATTAGAATCCTCACTTCAGTTCTTATCTCTTAGTCAAAACAGAATTCTTGGATTTTCCGGTGAACAACTTAAGTTCGTTAATTTGTGGTTCTTGGACATATCTGACAACCAACTAACAGAAATTCCCGTAAATGTATTCGAATTCATACCTAGCTTAACTCATTTGAATTTGAGTCACAACGGGCCCATCAGTGTATTGCCGCAAAACGTATTTAATCACAACCAAGCGTTGCTAAGCGTAGACATAAGCCACGTTGGATTGAAAGCACTCCCAGTTAATTTATTCATGAAAACTCCCAACTTAGAGCAGATTAATTTGTCAAACAATCTCCTACAAGAAATATCCGAAAACTCATTTAAAAATTTAAGAAATTTAACTCACCTTGATTTATCGTACAACAATATTGTTAATATTAGAACTCCAGCCTTTGTTAACGTCATGTCCATTCAATATCTTTCTCTAAAAGGCAACCAATTGAATGCATTCAAGGGCGAATTCTTCAATACTGGGACAAGTTTAGAAGTAATAGACCTTTCAGAAAATCAGTTGAGTTATTTATTCCCATCTTCATTCAAAATACACCCTCGTTTGAGAGAAATTATACTTGCTGACAACAAGTTCAATTTCTTCCCTTCAGAACTTATTAGTACTTTGCAGTATTTGGAATTGGTCGACTTATCTGGAAACGATTTGAAAAACGTAGATGAACTCGACTTTGCTCGTCTTCCTAAACTAAAGACAATTTTACTGGCGCGGAATGATCTTGAGACAATAAGCGAAATGGCTTTTCATAATTCAAGTCAAATTCAATATTTAGATCTTTCGGACAATAAGATCGATCGCCTTGGTGACAGGCTTTTTGAAGGCCTGATTAGATTAGAACTTCTAAATTTGGCTGGGAATATACTATCCGAATTGCCGGATAATATTTTTGATCGTTCTCGTTTGCATATGTTGGAAAAAATTGATTTGAGCCGTAATGTGTTTGAACACGCTCCTTTGAAAGCTTTACAAAAGCAATATTTCTTTGTGTCATCAGTAGATTTGTCTAATAATTATATTGTGGATATACCAGCCGAAGATAGTGTCATGGTAAATATCAAAAAATTAGATCTTTCGTTCAATCCTTTATCTGAGAAAGCAATTAACAACGTTCTTACAGAACCAAAGACAGTGCGAGAATTAAATCTTGCAGCAACAGGAATGAAATCAGTAGGACAACTCGAAACTCCTTTCTTGTATAGTTTAAACCTTTCATTTAACAATATAACGAACTTGTCGGAAAAAACTTTCACGAGAACTACCTTACTAGAATCGATAGACCTCTCTCATAATCAAATCAAAGATGTTTCTGGAGCATTATCTATATCTTGGCCCAAACTCAAAAATTTGCAGCGTTTGAATATTTCAAATAATCCAATACTTATGATTGTAGAAGGAAATTTCGAGGGTTTATCGTCTCTTAGAGTGCTTGATATTAGGTATTTGGACAAATGTACGAGAATAGAAAAGAATGCCTTCCGATCACTACCTAATTTAGTGGAATTGAGAGCTTACGGTTATCCTAGACTGGGCTACTTTGATGTGCAAGGTACATTACAGCATGTGTTAGCGCTAGAGAAATTAGACGTAGAGGTAAAAGATACAACTATTGGTGCTGATCAACTACACTCGACGTTGCATCCTCGTCTCGAAGAACTTGGCATTAGAGGATCGCGTTTGAAATCTGTTTCGTCTGGAGTTTTAGCGGGATTAAAGGCACCAGCTATAACTGTTCGGTTCCGAAATACATCTATGACTAGTTTGCCTCCAGCTATTCTTTTCCCGTTGCCTAGGTCATCGCAAATAACTATCGACGTTCTGGGAAGTCAATTGAGTACTTTACAACCCGCCCTGTTGGTGGCTCTTGACGATCGTCGGGCTGATCTATCAATGTTTGGTTTAGAATCAAACCCAATTAAATGTGATTGTAACGCACGAGCATTACGAAGGTGGCTACCAAATGTTGGCATCGATAACGTACGTTGTGATTCGCCAGACCACCTATCAGGATTTCTATTAGTAGAAATTGGGGATGACGAGTTATCATGTGATACAAAGAGGCGTACTACGTTGACATCTTCTTCGTCTACTATTGTTACTACGACAACACCTCCTCGTCTCGTCCATCGCACGTCTGCTGAGCCAGACATCATTTGGTCAGTTGCTCCTTCTCATGAACGTCCAAAAGTTGCTGGTGAGCCGAAAGGCGCTCCAGTTGTCGGCATTGCATCATCTACGAACGACGACAATTTGATAATTGGCATTGTCGGTGGTGTGGTTGCGTTCATAGCTATATTGATAATTGCCATTTGCGTTGTTAGGTTGAGGATGACGACTACGTCTTATAGGGGTGGTCCATTGGCTAGTAGTCCTGCGACTGCCGGTGCCCCTCTTTGGGGCGCTGCGTGGCCGGGTTACGCCGCCACCCTGCCTCCAGCCTCGTTATCTACTGCCACGTTGCCACATAAGGTTCAACCCGGTCCAGGCTCTGTGCGGTATTTAGCACCCCCGCACCCAGCACCCTACTTTATTAGTATGCCGCCGCACGACGATAAAATATATCGGTAGAACGATTCCGCAAAACGTAGGCTAAGTCTAAGTAACTTTTAGTTTGGATATTTCACCAATTTTCTGTAAATATTTAAATTTCAGAAGGAATTCATCATATCAGTAATTAATTTGTTTTCGTCTTTCAATGGAACTCTGGAAGCGCTCATAATTATATTTCATATCGTTCTAGATATTTTAATCGTACTCTATTAATACATGAATATAGTTAGAGATTCTTATTTAATCGACTGGATTGAACATGTCTAGTCACCAGTGACAGATTCTCAAGGTAAAAAGTAAACATCTTGTATTTAAGATTTTAAATTATTTTTATGCATTCACAATGCAATTTTTGGAAGTATACGAAAAATGTGATAGTAAAAAACCACGAGCCCTATAAGTAGCTTTCAGGCGGGATTCGAACCCGCGCCTCCGGGAATCCGGCCCGATGCTCTGACCAACTAAGCTACCGAAAGGCTTACACGACTCGTCGAATTTTGCTATCACTTGTTACGCTGTAGGCCAGCGTTGTTTCATCAATGTGAGGAAACCCTCGCATCCGAAAGAAACATTTTTACAAATGTTTAACAGTCGATTAAGATGAAACAGCCATTAAATAAGATTTTAAATTATTTTTATGCATTCACAATGCAATTTTTGGAAGTATACGAAAAATGTGATAGTAAAAAACCACGAGCCCTATAAGTAGCTTTCAGGCGGGATTCGAACCCGCGCCTCCGGGAATCCGGCCCGATGCTCTGACCAACTAAGCTACCGAAAGGCTTACACGACTCGTCGAATTTTGCTATCACTTGTTACGCTGTAGGCCAGCGTTGTTTCATCAATGTGAGGAAACCCTCGCATCCGAAAGAAACATTTTTACAAATGTTTAACAGTCGATTAAGATGAAACAGCCATTAAATAAGATTTTAAATTATTTTTATGCATTCACAATGCAATTTTTGGAAGTATACGAAAAATGTGATAGTAAAAAACCACGAGCCCTATAAGTAGCTTTTACTATCACATTTTTCGTATACTTCCAAAAATTGCATTGTGAATGCATAAAAATAATTTAAAATCTTATTTAATGGCTGTTTCATCTTAATCGACTGTTAAACATTTGTAAAAATGTTTCTTTCGGATGCGAGGGTTTCCTCACATTGATGAAACAACGCTGGCCTACAGCGTAACAAGTGATAGCAAAATTCGACGAGTCGTGTAAGCCTTTCGGTAGCTTAGTTGGTCAGAGCATCGGGCCGGATTCCCGGAGGCGCGGGTTCGAATCCCGCCTGAAAGCTACTTATAGGGCTCGTGGTTTTTTACTATCACATTTTTCGTATACTTCCAAAAATTGCATTGTGAATGCATAAAAATAATTTAAAATCTTATTTAATGGCTGTTTCATCTTAATCGACTGTTAAACATTTGTAAAAATGTTTCTTTCGGATGCGAGGGTTTCCTCACATTGATGAAACAACGCTGGCCTACAGCGTAACAAGTGATAGCAAAATTCGACGAGTCGTGTAAGCCTTTCGGTAGCTTAGTTGGTCAGAGCATCGGGCCGGATTCCCGGAGGCGCGGGTTCGAATCCCGCCTGAAAGCTACTTATAGGGCTCGTGGTTTTTTACTATCACATTTTTCGTATACTTCCAAAAATTGCATTGTGAATGCATAAAAATAATTTAAAATCTTATTTAATGGCTGTTTCATCTTAATCGACTGTTAAACATTTGTAAAAATGTTTCTTTCGGATGCGAGGGTTTCCTCACATTGATGAAACAACGCTGGCCTACAGCGTAACAAGTGATAGCAAAATTCGACGAGTCGTGTAAGCCTTTCGGTAGCTTAGTTGGTCAGAGCATCGGGCCGGATTCCCGGAGGCGCGGGTTCGAATCCCGCCTGAAAGCTACTTATAGGGCTCGTGGTTTTTTATCTTGTATTTAATGAATTATATCATGCATAATATTTATTTGACACAAGCGTCATATTATTTAAAACTAAGTTAGTGTATAAGGTTAAGAAAAAATAAATATTTTAAGTGTGACTGTACTTTGTTTTATTAACCTGTTTCATTTAAAACATATCAATATACTTAAGACCTGAGTTACAACTTTGTTTCTTAATCATCAGATCATTTTACTTCAAACATAAAAGGATTTTTTGATTAAAATAGCTAATGCCCACATTTTCCTTCATTTTCAAGCTTTACAGTTTTAGGTTTATAGCCTACAATAACTTTTTCGACAAAAAGTGTTCAATTTGTGGATATTCCGTATCAGCTGTAGCGTTTTAAAAGGCCTTTGTTTTGATCACGGAATTTGCATAAAATCCCTACGCGTGTTACTTTTTTGGACGTAAATGGAAATAGGTATTGCTAACACTGTTTCTGTTTGATGGCTACTCAAAATACAAACGAGGTATAAGGCAATTTTCAACAGAAAAAAAAACCTTTGTGTTAATAATATTAATGACGATTAGAAAAGATATAAATTATTTCATAATTTAGTTACTAACATAGATATCATAGCTAGAAGCTAGCTCGGCTACAAGTTATTATACAACAAAAGACATTGAAGCCACGTAGCAAAATAGGTTCGCAGCATTTCAGCCTCTCAAATCGTGTATCAGTGCTAACTTATTTTTATACCACAAGTCTAGTGCGACAAGCTTTATGAGATGAAATAATCATTTATGAAAACCATTGTGTCAACCTCAATTTGCGGAATTAAATAAAAAAGGAAATGAAAACAAGTCACATAATACTACGACGTATACAATTTCGCCAAAAGAATAATGTCAAGTATAACAACAGTTCGTTAAAGGCGTACCGTGTTTTGATTTTGAGCTGTGCAGTTTGCAAACGAATTGCAAAATTGAATTTCGCCTCCCGTTGCTCCGGGATGATTTGAATGAACGAATGAACGGTATTTATGTGTACCTATCTTTTGTGCGCAGACACGTAGACGAATGTGTTAAATTTTGGTAGAACAAAAGTTGGCTAATGAATTTAACAATGGAATATCAGCTGTTTTACAATCACCTTTTGGTATTATTTCACAAATTATGTTAAACATATTTTTTACATTATCATGTCAGCCGAACGACGCCCACTGCTGGGCATAGGCATCCCCCAAGGATCTCCAAAACGATCGGTCCTGCGCTGCCCGCATCGGATATATTTAGGTAAAACCAAACCTTAAATTAAGCCATGTGTTATTTTTGGTCAAAAAATGTTTATGACTTTAATAATATTGTTTAAAGTTTACGTTAATGGCGATGATTCCCGACCGCAATAGGCACGCTAACGTTTGCTCGGCCGCGCGCGATACACTTCACGCGGACGCAGCGGCAGCCGGCAGTGAACTGTGAACTCGCGAGCGCCCTGCGAATCGAAAATAACTTCAAATTCAATTAAAAATTAAATAATATTTTTTTTAACTTATGACGGCCGGAATCCCTCGGTTATTCAAAAACAATTATTTTCGTATATTTTTCATTAACCAAAACCAAGTATACTGCAAGTAATAGGATATTTAGATAACGATTAGACGGATGTTTGGTATTTTATTTGACACAGTAAAGTATCACTAATCGAAAAAAACGGCCGAAAGCACTAGATAAGTAACTGTAAAAAAACATATATTTTTTCCAAATTTTAAGTACTTGTGGTTTGCGAGTAATCCATAATTTAAAATACCCTATTTTGCGGAATGCCAGCCTACTTAACTTTGGAGCGTCTCAAACCAATGTCCTGTCACTTTTAAATGTCAAACGTATTAAAGAGATGCCATGATGTTTGAGACGCTTCCAAAGATGATTTGCGTTTGAGAATTCGGGCGTTAGTCTAGCACAAGATCAAGACAAGACAAGTGGCGATCTCTAGCATCGGAGGCCAATATTCATTTGGGTCGCTGAGCCAGTGAAGTAAGTATGCCTAAACTAGTGTTTCGATTATTACTGATATATCCTACTAATATTATAAATGTGAAAGTTTAGATGTTTGGATGTTTGGATGTTTGTTACTCAATCACGCCAAAACGGCTGAATGGATTTGGCTGAAATTTGGGACACAGATACTTTGTAGCCTGGAGAGGAACATAGGCTACTTTTTATCCCGAAAAAATGTCACATTCCTGCGGGATAACGTCGTGTAGTCCACGCGGGCGGTGCCGCGGGCGGAAAGCTAGTATTTATATATAACTTTCAACGTGGAAGGAGAATTCGGCAAAATCGTAGGTGCCAAATAATAATTCTGCCTTTTCCACGTGGTTAATTGATAAAAGAATGAAAATGCACTTATATACATTTCAAACGAACTGCATTTGGACTCCACTTGCATAGCTTTCAGTTATCAACACTGTCAGTTCAAATCTTGTCAGTAATGGCACTTATAACTAGCCGTATTTAGATTAAGAGCTAAATTTGAATATTTAATTACGAGGGCTTGTAATCGTAGTCTGACTTTATGAGATGTCTTAAGCAAATATTAATTAACAATTAATTTGGAACTGTAACTTTGACTTGCAACCGTACCCGTGTGGGCTGCTTCTGTCAGCATGATATTCAATCTCAAACGCTGATATTTGGGCCGGGATTTGATACAATCAAAATTAGTTTTTATCGCGTAGCCTGTGAGTTGTATTTCATTCAATACAACAGCTGTTTGTTAACACTAACGATATTTTCATTTATCTTGCTGGTAATGGCAGGTATTTTTTAAAGTAAGAAGACATCTTGATGACTTCCCTACGGATACAAATAACGGACAGGGCTATTGATTTCAGCGACCCTCGATTAAAACTAATGCCCGTTTTTTTTTCGATGTAAGATCCGTTTTGTGAGACGTCACCTTATCACCACTTAACATCAGGTGTGATGAAGGCTAAGTGCTACCCCGTTGTGGATAAAAACAAAAAAACAAACAAAACGTGTCGATTTTTTCTAAATACGTACTTCATTTTAAATTTTTCAAGATCCGTTTTACTTAGGAATGGTAGTTTTAGCACAGATTACTAAATAGTTACTACGTAGTTTTAGCTTCCATAAGCTGAATAAAACCGTTAATATAAAGAAATATGTGAACGAGTATTATCCAACTTTTTTATTATTGTTTAAACATCAAATTTTGAATAGGGAATACGAGTAGATACTTGTAATAATTTCCAGAATCAGAAGTGATACCTCGGTTTGGTTATGAATAGTACAAGATTTACACAAGCCAGTGATAAGTAGCTGTGCAAACAGTAGTGAGTGAGCCGAGATGTGGTTTCACTGGCAAAGCAGAGTTTTATCCGTTTTCACACTAACGGCACAAAGTAACTACGCGGGCGGTCGCCCTAGCAGAGAGTCCGCTTAGAACAAGGTGCCATTTTCGTCACGCACACATAGAAGTCACATTTACAGGCAAAATGGGGCAGTTTGGGACAGTCTCAGTCGCGAGTATCGCAAAGAGGTCAGTGATCGCAAGTTCCAAAGAGCATTCAATTGATCACTTCACGTCCGCGCCGCTACGGGTCACTGTGACACTTATATACCTATTTTACTATTAATTAACAAAATAACCAACCGATATTATTACAGTTGCAGTGTATTTGGTTGTGTAAATAAGACTAAAAACTGTGCATACACGTTCTTTAAATTTCCAAACGATATTGAAAGGTAAGTTATGTAAAACTGTTTTCTCTTGTTGGTGAGTATACCTAGGTACTTTTGGAACTAGCCGCTTTGATAACGACGATCAACCATACACATTCATCTTATCGTTCGCTGGTAAAACGCCAGTATTTGGGTACTATGGTTTAGTTAAGTAGGTACCTAGATATATTCTTTGCGAGTTGTGATTGTGCCCGCCGGTCACAATCACAACTCGCAGCGGGTCTCACATAATCTAATTAGTTAATTACTAATGCGGGCAGCGCAGGACCGATAGTTGTGGAGATCCTTGGGGGATGCCTATTGCCTATTCCCAGCAGTGGGCGTCGTTCAATGATGACGCTGGTCCTTATTTAGATGTTATAGTATCTCAAAACTTCTTGGCGGTTCAGCGAACACAGCCACAAGTCATGTTGACGAATTTTCAAAAGATGTCGTTGCATTTTCTTTTATTTTAGCAGTGCTAAGAGATCCTACTTACATTTTAGAGACTCCATTTATTAAACACCAAATAACATTTTACTTGCAGTAAAGTTTTTTTTGACGCACGGCAGTGTGCCAGCCAAGTTCAGGAGAAAACGGACCACCCACGATTATGCGTGTTCCTATTTATTTTAACGTCTTAATCGTAGGAGTGCCATAGGCTATTTTCGTTGCAAAAATAACTAGTTCATTTTAAAATCAAATGTTTTCTTTTCAGACGAACCTTATGGTTAAGTTGAATTGATCGAGAAGAACTACACAACAAATGATCAACATATCTCTGAGTTTGTGAGGCCCATTTCGAAACCAATTCTATAATCAAGACATCGAACCGAACTGTCTAGAAAAAAGGCACTAATCCCAAACTTATGCTACCTGTAAAAAAAAATGGAATCGCAAGCAACTGTGGAGACTAAGGAATCTTGTACACAATATGAAAAAGTTAAATGTGACTCAAATTCATAAACAGCAGCTCACCTTTCTGTAAATTCTCCCAGAAAAAGAAAGCTATGACGTTCACAAGTATTGTAAAAAACAATCTAAATTGAATAAACAAATTTGACTTTGACTATTAAACTATATTTTTTTATTTACCTATAACTTTATACGATAAAAACACACAACATAGGTATTTAAATACACTTGTTTTGAAAATAGTTACCACTATTGCTTGATATAGTTCTAGCGTTATAAAGGTTTTTAAATTTTTGAAGATGACAAGTTATAAATTCAATATTTAAGAAAATATTAATTATTTGAAGTTCATGAATGAAAAAATTTATGGAACTTGTAACCCATTTAGATTTCAACTATTTTTCGCTGAACTTGGCACCCTTTTTACATTTATGTTTTCGTCGAACTTAGTGATTTTTTCACGTTTATGTTTTTAGTGGGATAACTATTACACCATATTTATATCTTGTTCATAGAGTACATTATAACATATAGGAATGGAATACATTACAACATAATATAGGATCTTGTCTTCGTCGTGTGAGGCGTCGGGACTTTAAATGGATATTAGATGCTCTGGTTTACCATCTAAGCAGCCTCTAAGGCATGTAAACATGTTTAAGATGTATGTATAAACGAATTGATGTATGTATGATTGTTAACTTATACTACCTACTCCTTTTTAAATTCAGAATCAATACAGAAGCAACCCTAGTGAGTCAGACAAGGATGGGTATAGATTTTCAAAAACAGTGGGAGCGGTCCTTCTGTAAACTCTTTATTTTGTGCTAACGGTGAACATATGACCACGTTTTTTCAAGGTATATGAAATGCTATCTTAGTATTTGCACTTCTTTCTAGTTTTATCCACTCGGTCATGAAAAAGATTTGATTTATTTATGAAAAAGGTACACTGACATTATCCTACTAATATTATAAATGTGAAAGTTTAGATGTTTGGATGTTTCGATGTTTCGATGTTTGGATGTTTGTATGTTTGTTACTCAATCACGCCAAAACGGCTGAACGGATTTGGCTGAATTCGGGCGAAGCCGCGGGCGGAAAGCAAGTATTATTATATATTAGGTACCTACTAGCTTTCCACCCCGCGGCTTCGCCCGCGTGGTCTTCACGACGTTATCCCGCGGAAATGTGATATTTTTTACGGAATAAAAAGTAGCCTATATTCCTCTCCAGGCTACAAAGTATCTGTGTCCCAAATTTC
The DNA here is from genome assembly GCA_949710035.1 of Crambus lathoniellus. Taxonomy (NCBI): domain Eukaryota; kingdom Metazoa; phylum Arthropoda; class Insecta; order Lepidoptera; family Crambidae; genus Crambus; species Crambus lathoniellus. Next base: position 10,158,790 of record OX453307.1, read on the forward strand.
AGCCAAATCCGTCAAGCCGTTTTGGCGTGATTGAGGAACAAACATACAAACATCCAAACATCTAAACTTTCACATTTATTATACTAGCTTTCCGCCCGCGGCTTCACCCGCGTGGACTTCACGACGTTATCCCGCGGGAATGTGATATTTTTCGGGATAAAAAGTAGCCTATGTTCCTCTCCAGGATACAAAGTATCTGTGTCCCAAAATTCAGCCAAATCCGTTCAGTCGCTTTGGCGTGATTGAGTAACAAACATCCAAACATCTAAACTTTCACATTTATAATATTAGTAGGATTAGTAGGAAGTAGGATATATAATAATACGTTCTTAAATATAACCAGCACGCGTAGCATGAGCAATGGGACTCGAGTCGGGTGTAGATCGAGAAACCTATCTCTTGTCTACGACCTATGTCAATATGCCGAGCACAGTTTGACAGCGGGACTCGTTGTCTTGGGTAGAGAAAGCTATCTCGAGCTCGACAAAAATAATTGCCATTATTAAATAATTACCATTATTGCCATGTTTTAATATTTACCGGTTTTTAGTTACCGGTCCTATTTTTACATAGTTTAGGAGCAATGGATAACGTTCTGAATGATTTCTATCCTTTATTTTGATACATTATTTTACTCTGTCCTTTTTTTGGCGCAAAAGACATTTATCCAAGTTCGTAATAACTAAAAAAGTATCAAATTGATGTGACAGATGAAAGAAGTGAAAAATTTGCGAGTTTTGCGCGGGAAGCAAAAAGAAAAGGACGGTCTTTATTTCTTAGTTTTCTAAATTAGTTCTTTGTGGCTTTTATTGTGTTAGTGTGGTGGAATTAGTGCAATAATGTGTCATTAATGAAGAACAATGAAGTAAAAGTGAGAAATAAAGTAAGGCGCTCCGTACGATTCATATTGCTATCCCCGCGTAAAACTCCCATGAGCATTGAAAGTGTGAACCACCCGCGCATTTTAATGAGTTAGGTTAGGTTAGCAAGAAAAGTAGGAAAAATAATAGGAAAGAAAAAATACTAACGACATAATAATCAAGACTAATGACGAGGCAGTATGGTCTCAGACCCTAGCCTGTTCCTTTAGGAAGAAATTAAATAAAACCTTCTTTCCCCTGACTGCGATGTTGCCAATGTAAATTTGTCAGTTGCCGTGTCGTGTCAGGGAAATTACCGTATACCGGCGGAAAATAAAAAATAGGAGCGTTTTACCTACCAATAAAACGCTTATTAATTTATTTACCTTATTCGAAGCTTATAGTTAAATGAGATAGGTGTCACTGTTCCCGCCTATATTTCTGTCTCTTTTTACCCTATCAGTCCATCCCTTTCCCACTTTCCCACACCACTAGGCAGAGTGGGGAGACCGGCTTGTCGCCGGCTCGCCACGTTTTGTTCATCATTGAGTCGAGGATATGACCAGGCAGAAATTGCCTATAAGCTTCGTATAAGGTAAGTAAATTAATAAGCGTTTTATTGGTAGGTAAAACGCTCCTATTAATTTGACTTGACCGTTATTCGAAGCTTATAGTTATATGAGACGTGTTTGTTATCGCCTGGTGGTGGACGCCAATGTGACATAATAACAAGTTGTAATAAATGATAATGTTTGATGCAAAATAAACGATTGCAAGTTTTTTTCCCCTTAATTTTATTTTTATACACAAATATATTACAATAATTTATTTAATCATAACACAAACTTTAGAATAATCATAGTATAACATAATGCAAAAATCTCAGTTTAATGGAAACAAATTGAATTACTTATTCAATCAACTGGCGTAAATAGCCTTGTGACCGAGTTGCTAGTAGCAGCAGACATCACTTCACGCTTATAAAATTTTTGAAAGGTATTGTGTGATCGCCAATTACCCCTAGATAGTATATCCTCGAGAGGATAATTGTGCAACCAGTTTTTAGATGCTACAGCTGAACGTGTACTACCTGGGCCCCAAGTCTGCTAATTTTAATTTAAATAAGATTCTATTGATATTCAATTGAGACTCAATTACGATTCCATTACGATTAAAACAAATTGGGTATTCTATAAAAACTTGTACGTCAGCTCAATAGAATCGCAATTGAATCGTAATTGAATCGTAATGGAGTCTCAGTTGGATAGTTACCTTTGGGTATGTATCATAATAACTACGGTCGTTTCGACTATGGTCGAAATAACTACGGTCAAAAAGACCTACTGTTCAAAATAACTATTGGTCGTTACACCTATTTTTAAATAACTAATTTTTAAAATAACGGTTTATTAAGTTTAAAAATAGTGACTCATGTACAGACACGAGCAATAATATTATGTATACAATACAACATAGAACTTTGTCACACTGTAGCGTTCCAAAAGAAAACGATCAGTGTCACAGAAGTCATTCAATATTGTAATATGATATAGTCCTATGTTGTATACATATTACTGGTCGTGACTGTATTGCTGTTAGGTGCGAGGAGCGAAGCGACGAGCATGTTAGGTTTACATGAACATACCGCGCGAGCCGAGCGAGCGAAGCGAGCGTGCCGCGGCAGCGGCCGGCAAAGCGCTAGAAACAACTATATACATATTCCCATTTCCTATTAAACTGAAGTAGGGGGTAGGGGGGGTGTATAAAGTCGATTCTGGCGCTTCGCCGGCCGCTGCCGCGGCACGCTCGCTTCGCTCGCTCGGCTCGCGCGGCGTTTTCGTCACTGTTCTAACCTAACCTAACCTAAAACGTCTGTTACATTTTGGTGGGTGGCAGGGGGCTTCGACCCCCGAGCCCCCTTGGCGGGGGGCTTCGCCCCCTGTCCCCCCTTTTGTTTTTCCCAAAAGATATAAAAATTTTGAAATAACAAACATTTTTTTGAGCAAAAAAATAAAAAATATAATTTTTATATGTCCATCGGATGCCTCCTAGGTATTTCCGGGTACCGTAGGGGATCGAAAATTTTGTTAGATTTCAGCTATGACGCACCGTTTTCGAGATATTTGCATTTTTATAAAATTCATTCTTGAAAATCCCCGCTTCATACTAAAACAGTCAAAAATTTTATGTTTGCGACACCCTAACCAAAAAAACAATCCAACGCGCCCAAATCCATTTAATAAACTTTCCAATTCATAAGCTTGTTGTAGGCGAGTCGTTCATAGTCGAAACAACCAGTAGATGAAATGAACATTAGGCCAATCGTCCGTTAGTTGAATCAACTGTAGTTCAATCAACCGTAGGTGAAATTAACAGTAGTTGAGTCGTTCAATAGTCATTACGAAAATATGTGAATCGATCGTAGTTATTTCGACCATATCAAAATCAAAAATCAAAATCAAAAATCATTTATTCATTTTAGGCTGATACAGCACTTGTGAACGTCAATGAAGCTACGCTATCGGTTCGCAAATCCTACGTCGGGAGGCCTTGTAACGAGAAGAACCGGCAAGAAACTCGCCAAGGGCTATTTTTTTCTCCCTGTCATATTTCATACAGAGTCGTCAAATTGAAAAGTGACTTTAACATAATATAATATGTAAAGTCACTTTCCATCACAAATTAATCTTAAGTTTAAAAACAAAATAAAAAAACCCGGTAATCATAGCAGTAAATAATTTTCAATAACTAAGAAATAGACATCCAAAAGATAGTTTCTTTAAAATACACACCAACCAAAAACGTAGCAAATAAAATAATAAATATAAATGCCAAACAAGGGTAATAAAACTTTGAATAGTTTAAGAACATAAGAGTCAATAATAAACAGTGCCATACAAGCCACGATAAAATAAAACTAATAACAATAAAACATTAAAAATCTGCATATTTTGAGACAAGAAGCCAGGAGCAGACCCATCCCACTGGTGGCACTCGTTCACGAGCATGACGCATGAACCAGCCATCGCTTCGCTCAACCATATTTTAGGGAACGTAACGACCCGCCTCACACGACACCACCGCAGAAATGTTTACAGAGAGCATGACATACTCAAACTTCTCATCTCAAAATGCAGAAACCAATATAAGAATGTACGCAGTATTAATAATTTTGTAAAACACGACTCACAACTAACTAGAGAAAAAATCCTTCTCAGCTTATGACCAAGTTGCTTTGTCATTTAAGTAATCACTTACAGTATAGTAGCCCTTCTTGAGGAGGCAATTTTTTATATGATTCTTAAACTCTTCAAAGGGTAACTCCAAGATATCACTTGGAATCTTGTTAAAGATGTGTATACCTTGACCCATGAAAGACCCATGTACCTTCTCTAATCGGTACCGAGGCATTGAAAGTTTATCCCTATTTCTTGTATTGTAACCATGCAAAACGCCATGTTTAGTATACAAGTTAATATTACGACGCACAAAAATAATACAATTTAATATAAGTTGAGATGCAGCTGTCAGTATACCAATTTCTTTGAACTTCTCCCTAAGAGAAGTTTTAGAGCTTAGTTGATAAATGGCCCTTATTGCTCGTTTTTGCAGAATAAATATAGCATTAATGTCAGCTGCTAATCCCCACAAAAGAATGCCATATGACATGATGCTATGAAAATAACTAAAGTATACAGTCCTAGCAGTTTCTATGTCAGTTAACTGTCTAACTTTTCTAATAGCGTAAGCTGCAGAGCTGAGCTTACCAGCTAATGCAGCAATATGCGAATGCCACTGAAGTTTTCTGTCTATAGTTACACCCAGAAAGACTGTTGATTCAACTAAATCTAATTTTTCATTATTTATTACAATTTCTACGGGTGGAGATTGTACATTTGGTAAAGAGAATAGAATGCATTTCGTTTTCTTTGCATTAAGCTGTAGATTATTAAAACTAAACCAAGTGAGTATTTCCGAGAGTGCTTTGTTTACATCGTCAAAATTAGATTGATTTCTGTCAATGTTAAATATTAAGGAAGTATTTTCAGCAAACAAGACAATCTCACATAAGCTATTTGCAAAGAAAGGTAAATCGTTAATATAAACCAAAAACAAGAAAGGGCCCAAGATAAACCCTTGAGGTACACCTAGCTTTACATCAGAACCCATTGATTTCACCCCATTTATATCAACTGTCTGAGTTCTGGAACTAAGATACGAGTGTAATAGTTTTTGGGCATTATTTTTTACACCGTAATGATTTAGCTTCAACAGCAGCGTCCGATGATCTACACAGTCAAAAGCTTTGGACAAGTCGCAGAATATGCCAAGAGCATTCTGCGACCCCTCCCAGGCCCCATGCTTAAGAAGTGCAACCCCGGCATCAGTAGTAGACCTACCCTTCGTAAAACCGAACTGTTTGTTATGCAAGAGGTTATTTAAAGTAAAAATAATGAGTTAATAATTGCTCCAGTATTATTTTTTCAAAGATCTTGCTCAAGGCGGGTAAAATAGATATTGGTCTGTAATTACCTGGGTCTTAGTCGTAATGACCTTAGTTATTATGATACATACCCCATTGAGAGTCCTGTCAAACAAATGTCAAATGAGAGTAGAATACGATTGTAATACGATTGAAGAGCAGACTAGCAAATATTCCGATGGCATTTCAATGGCAGTTCAGTCGTATACCATTGGTCTTAAGTTAGCAGCAGAATACCAAAAATTTCAAAAACCGCTATTGAGATCCAATTAAGATTCAATTGAACCATTTGTAAATTAGCAGACCTGGGGCCCAGTAGATGAAATGAACATTAGGCCAATCGTCCGTTAGTTGAATCAACTGTAGTTCAATCAACCGTAGGTGAAATTAACAGTAGTTGAGTCGTTCAATAGTCATTACGAAAATATGTGAATCGATCGTAGCTATTTCGACCATAGTCGTAATGACCTTAGTTATTATGATACATACCCCATTGAGAGTACTGTCAAACAAATGTCAAATGAGAGTAGAATACGATTGTAATACGATTGAAGAGCAGACTAGCAAATATTCCGATGGCAGTTCAATGGCAGTTCAGTCGTATACCATTGGTCTTAAGTTAGTAGCAGAATACCAAAAATGTCAAAAACCGCTATTGAGATCCAATTAAGATTCAATTGAACCATTTGTAAATTAGCAGACTTGGGGCCCAGGGCCCCAAGTCTGCTAATTTTAATTTAAATAAGATTCTATTGATATTCAATTGAGACTCAATTACGATTCCATTTCGATTAAAACAAATTGGGTATTCTATAAAAACTTGTACGTCAGCTCAATAGAATCGCAATTGAATCGTAATTGAATCGTAATGGAATCTCAGTTGGATAGTTACCTTCGGGTATGTACAGGGGCGTGCATCAGTTTTCCAGCGCAGTAGGCACTGTAGATCTAACTAGTGGTAGTTGCACTGATCATTTTAAAATTCGTAATATTTAGGCCGAGCGACGGCGACGTGACGCGGACAAAGTCGCGAGCGGAAGGCTATGTTGGATATAAATTCGCTTACCATATATTGTCCCGCTTTCTTCAGACTGTAACTAATGTTCTGTATGTTATGTGAACTTACTTCCTAGTGAACTTGCTCTGCTCTTATCCTTTGGCACCTGGCGGTCGTGTGCGGTGGAGCGAATTTTTAACCACCACAGATATCTCAAAAATGCATGAAGGTAACATGACTCGTAAAGAATCACACATGTCATTTGAGCGATAGCCGTAGTGGCTTTTAGAAAAGCCGTTGTATTTGTTTTATGTCACTTCACATTACTCACGATCACGAATACCGGGTTTAATTAATTAATAAACGAGTAATAACACACATATTGAGAGGTATTTAAATTTAACTAGATTAAATAAAATTTAGAAATAAACACAGTCTTCGCTGTAGAAAACAAAAGACACGGAAAGCAAAATAATAAATTCGTATGGCGGCAACCAGCTAACCAAGTATAACTGTCGTAATATTTGGTATTAAAATGTCTGAAACTTTTACCTTTCTGTTGAGTTAAACTTATATTTGGCATAGGTCTATTGAATGAAACAATTTTTGTTTTATCTATGAACGAAAACTGTGCGAAAGGATACGTACGTAATTTCTGTAAGCAAATCGAATCCGGACAATCGGCACATTCTAATTTCTCCATTATATTTTAATTATTGATTACCTATATTAAGCACAAACACACACAGCAATTTCTTTTTATCACAGTACAAACACTCGATCACTCAACAGTAATTATCTAATTAGTTCTCGCGCGCGTGTGATGCCAAGAAGACAAAAACGAACTAAAAACAAAATGGCAGGAACTTTCGTTGTTGCAAATTACATCCGTAATTATTAATAATTCTATAACTCAATCACGGGTGCGGGCGGTTAACAATCACTCTTAAAATCAGCGCAATAAGGTTGAAACTCGTTGAACGAACACGCACTGCAGCGCGCGGAACTAGAAAGAGACGGGTCGGAAACCATCGGTTCATTTCGCGACAGTTCGTCTAAGTAAGCTGAACTACCTAACCCGGTTAAATTGAGAACATATGCATGTCCTTAGGACGACGCACATTTTCGGTAAACATTATACGCGGTTGTATTACCTTGACCAGTACTTTTTCTAATTTATGTTGTATGAAAGGCTGCTTGCATCGAATAGGCGATTCGGAGTCTGCCTACCTTAGAGTTAGGTACCTAAGTATTTAGTATTTAGCGAGGAAAAACTTATTGGGTGAGGTGTTGAATAGACGTTTTATTATAGAATATCTGAACCATATTAAACTAAATTAACTTTAAGTATATAATTAAATTAGTGGAAAATTAGTAGCATGTTATTTAGGTTTTTAATGAGGTAGGCACAGCCTAATTGCCTATATGGTATGCACGCCCCTGGGTATGTATCATAATAACTACGGTCGTTTCGACTATGGTCGAAATAACTACGGTCAAAAGACCTACTGTTCAAAATAACTATTGGTCGTTACACCTATTTTTAAATAACTAATTTTTAAAATAACGGTTTATTAAGTTTAAAAATAGTGACTCATGTACAGACACGAGCAATAATATTATGTATAGAACAACATAGAACTTTGTCACACTGTAGCGTTCCAAAAGAAAACGATCAGTGTCACAGAAGTCATTCAATATTGTAATCACTACATAGTATAAAACAAAGTCGCTTTCTCTGTCCCTATGTCCCTTTGTATGCTTAAATCTTTGAAACTACGCAACGGATTTTGATGCGTTTTTTTTAATAGATAGAGTGATTCAAGAGGAAGGTTTATATGTACTTTTTATCCCGATATTCCCACGGGAACGGGAACCACGCGGGTGAAACCGCGGGCGGCCGCTAGTATGATATAGTCCTATGTTGTATACATATTATTGGTCGTGACTGTATTGCTGTTAGGTGCGAGGAGCGAAGCGACGAGCATGTTAGGTTTACATGAACATACCGCGCGAGCCGAGCGAGCGAAGCGAGCGTGCCGCGGCAGCGGCCGGCAAAGCGCCAGAAACGACTATATACATATTTCCATTTCCTATTAAACTGAAGTAGGGGGTAGGGGGGGTGTATAAAGTCGATTCTGGCGCTTCGCCGGCGGCTGCCGCGGCACGCTCGCTTCGCTCGCGCGGCGTTTTGGTCACTGTTCTAACCTAACCTAACCTAAAACGTCTGTTACATTTTGTTGAGTGACAGGGGGCTTCGACCCCCGAGCCCCCTTGGCGGGGGGCTTCGCCCCCTGTCCCCCCTTTTGTTTTTCCCAAAAGATATAAAAATTTTGAAATAACAAAAATTTTTTTGAGCAAAAAAATAAAAATAAAAAATTTTATATGTCCATCGGATGCCTCTTAGGTATCTCCGGGGTACCATAGGGGATCGAAAATTTTGTTAGATTTCAGCTATGACGCACCGTTTTCGAGATATTTGAATTTTTATAAAATTCATTCTTGAATATTTTGCAAGTCCCCGCTTCATACTAAAACAGTCAAAAATTTTATGTTTGCGACACCCTAACCAAAAAAACAATCCAACGCGCCCAACCAAATCCATTTAATAAAACTTCCAATTCATAAGCTTGTTGTAGGCGAGTCGTTCACCACGTCGTTCACGTTCGAAACAACCAGTAGATGAAATGAACATTAGGCCAATCGTCCGTTAGTTGAATCAACTGTAGTTCAATCAACCGTAGGTGAAATTAACAGTAGTTGAGTCGTTCAATAGTCATTACGAAAATATGTGAATCGATCGTAGTTATTTCGACCATAGTCGTAATGACCTTAGTTATTATGATACATACCCCATTGAGAGTACTGTCAAACAAATGTCAAATGAGAGTAGAATACGATTGTAATACGATTGAAGAGCAGACTAGCAAATATTCCGATGGCAGTTCAATGGCAGTTCAGTCGTATACCATTGGTCTTAAGTTAGTAGCAGAATACCAAAAATGTCAGAAACCGCTATTGAGATCCAATTAAGATTCAATTGAACCATTTGTAAATTAGCAGACTTGGGGCCCTGGTGTTGCCGAGATGTTTGCTCCTATTAACAAAGACTTAACCCATCCCGCTATAATTGCTCGGGAGGCGGTCTTTACATCACCCCTTAGTGTAATAAATAAGCTTTTACAATTGACAGACTTTCTTCTATCATGTAGAATATCAATGGTGCGATTTATCCAATAAACCGGGTTTAAATTGCTATTTTCTGTATTGCTCAGTAGTTTCCAACCCGACTGTCTGTAGTCGGAGGAATCAGTTTTAGACCCATACTGTGGCCAGAAAATTATTGATTCTTCTGACTTCAAACAGTGGGCAGAATCGATATTTAATAAAGTTAGATCATGGATCCTTCGCCCAGAGGAGAGCAGTAACAGCATTGCTGTGTGTCTACAAATCTGAAATATACTATCACAATCTACAGTCGTTCTTTCCAAATGTAACGCTAGAACATCAATATCCCAGATAGGGGGTTTTTACGATATGGGTCTTTTTAAAGCTATCGATTTCAGAACATGTTTAACAAGTACATGGGAACTCAATTGTCCCGACAAACCGGCATTACATAGTGTAGAAATTGACGATTTATACGAGAGAATAGTGTTATATGCAAGCTTGTGAATGATATGTAAATCTGCGAGAAATTTTGCCAAATCTGATCCAATTGGACAACTCGGGTCAATGTAGTGTTCTTTTGTAAATTCTAGCCACCTCTTCCATGCAACACTACATTTTTCTTGTAGAAGATCTCCAAGACGATTGTAAAAGACTGATCTGATCGCTATTCCAATTCACTACGTCCCCTGACCACCCCCACATTTCCATACCTCCAAAACTATGTCCTGGATGTGTGGGGGAGGTAGATGCGTTGAAACGTCTACTAACATCCTGTCGAGATGCAGAAGGGTAAACGGGGCTGCTAGAGCTCGTGCTCTGAGGTCGGCCCGCCAAAATACTTTTTCCCAGCGTGGCACTACCAGAAGATAAACACCTTTGGCCCGATTGAGGTGGGCCAACACTCGGGGCACCAGAAACGGTGGCGGAAACACCCATGCCAGTGGGTAGTTCCATATTCTCGAGAAAGCATCGTGAAACGCAGCTTGATTGTCGTTCAGTTCTAGAGTCACGTAATTCGGAACAACGTGCGCTCTCTGAGAGGCAAATAAATCGATCACTGGGGTCCCGAACTTTGCAAACACTATTCGAGTACATGAATCCAGTAGATGCCACTCTGGGGGCGCTCGAAATCTCGACAGATGGTCTGCGTGCGCGTTGTACCTGCCTGGGAGATGAAACACCTTGAGGTGAATTTGAAACTGATCTAAGAACTCGAATACCTGGTAGGTCAAATTCATCAAACGAGTTGATTTTGTACCTCCTTGGTTCCTGAGGTAGGCAACAACTGTTTTGTTGTCGCACTGAATCAGGACGGTGGACTGGCGCAGGTACAGACAGTGATCTCTTAATACTTTTAGGACGGCTAACATTTCTTTTTGATTGCAATGAAGTGCCTGCTCTGCACCCATCCACTGTCCTGACAGAGAAAGGTGATCTAATTGCGCTCCCCAGGCTAAGTCCGACGCGTCGGTCGTTAGAAAATGTGTAGGAGGCGGTAAGTGAATCATTGACGAGTTGTGACAATTTCTCAGCCACCATATTAAATCCTGTCCGACTCTGGGTGGAACAACATGCGACTTTCGTGAGAGCAAAATGCTGTTTAGGAGGAGGGCACGGTAATTTAATCTGCCGTTCGGAACTGAAAAACTTGCGAAATTTAACATTCCGGCCAGGCTCTGGATTTCTTTTAAGTTGGTTCTGTTCGAGTGAAGTATGTGGTTGATTTTGACAGTTAAGGTAAGTATTTTTTCTGCCGGCAAGGACTTTTGATTGAGCCAAGGGTTCCAGTGAATCCCGAGGAAGACAAGGCTTTTTGAGGGACACAAGATAGATTTCTCGTAATTTATCATCCAACCGAGTCCTTCCAGTGTTTTTAGTGCCATGGTCACGTGACGTCGAAGGGTGGCTGAATTCTGGTGCACCAGGAGAAAATCGTCTAGATACACGATTACTCTTACACCCTTCTGTCGCAGCGTCTGTGCGACCCAATTCGTCAGGGAGGCGAAGGTCTTTGGAGCAGTGCTCAAGCCAAAAGGGAGGCATGTCATTTCGAGAACCTCGTTCATGTAAATTAGGCGTAAAAACCTTCTGTGACTCGGGCTTACTTTCAGATGAAAGTATGCTTGTGACAGATCTATTTTGCAAAGATAATCGTTCGGTTGCAGAAATTCTGGTACTCGGAAAACATTTAGAAGACTGAAATTTTCTGTCATGACATACTCGTTTAGCGATTTCAAATTGAAAATGGGACGAGCGGTACCGTCGCTTTTCGGAACAAGAAACATTGTCGAGAGAAAGCTTGGGGAAAGAGGAGCTACTTCCAGGACACCCTGACTTTTCAATTTGTGTATCACAGTTGACATCTCCTCCGACTGAGGAGTGTTGAATGCATTTCCGTAAATTTTGGGGTAAACAAGTAGTGGTTTTACTTGAAAGGGTATGCGATACCCCTGAATGATTTTTAAAAGGTAATCTGGAGCTCTCATCTCTTCCCATTTTTTGTAATATTGAGCTAGACGGCCCGCTTTGAAATTTTTGAGGGTCTTGGAGTCAATATTTACGCTTTTTATTACCTCTGTAGTTAGAGGATGACATGCCTCGCTTTCGGTTATTTGCGTGTTGATCATTAAACCTTGCCCCTTGTCTGGGATGGCCACGAAAGGACCCCCGTTGATTAGGGACGGCTGTTGAGCGCGGGTTCAATAGCTGGTGTTCCTGCGAGGAGCACTGATAATTGCAGCCACCCTGCGGGGGTGGATGTCTGACATATGAATGCGATGCGGTCACATTCGTGTATGGAGCATGGCTATAATTAGCAGCACCCTGCGGGGGCGCTGAGACATATGATGTTCCCTGCGAGGGCATATTAGAAGCTCCAGTCAACCTGTGTGAAGCAGGAAAAGTTGTCTTTTTCTTAATAGGCCAAAAACACTTTTTCACGCCACCGGCTTTCTCTAAGGCAGTTGTAAAAGCTTCTGCGTTAAAAAGATTTTTAGCAGAAGGGGGTATCTTTTTAAAGGCGCTTTTCATAAGAGGGTCTTTAACGTAATTTATTATACCGTCCCTGCGGCTTTGTATAACTTCCGCCCGATGACCGCAAACTAGTTGCAGTAAGTCAGACGACCTCTTATTAAAATCACCATCAGTAAACAAAATTGAAATTTTATCTTTAAATTGTTCGTAATTTATATAGTCAGAATCACCGGCCCAATTTAACAAGTCTCTCAAAGTGGAGTGCAATGCCTCTTGTTGTTTTAGTATACACATGGTTAAAGCAGCATAAGATTTGTCAGCATGTGTTAGATGTCGTAAGGAATCGTACATCTTTACTTCGTCATTAGCCTCCAAATCCGTGAAACCGGGGCTATAATTGTAAGATTTCTGAGTATCGGAATATCGCAATTCAGACCAATCATTATTATCGAATAATTGAAAGTCGTGTAATAGTTTTAAATCTGCGCTAGAAGCCGCAGGCACAGTTGGTTCCTTTAGTTTTGTTTGAATTTGGAAATTTAAATCAAAATGCTCATTAGGTAGGTCGGATGCAGCAGGTAAAGGATATGATGGAGGCACATCGTTATCTTTATTTTTATCATTATTATTATAAAGATCTCCACTCACATCAGAAATACAATCATTATTATTTGCAACTATATGTTCACGTAAAAAGGTAACCTCTTTAAAAAGTGGTAGATATTAATCAAGTGGGTAGATATTAATCACTGATATACGAACGGAAAATCCGTTATAGAAAAACACTTATTATAAATCACTAAAATGTTTTAACACGAATGAAAAATTCGTTAAAAACCGTTTTAGTTCTATTGTCATTCTACGAAAAACACTTTTATTATAAATCACTACAATGTTTTAATCAAACAGGAACGAAAATTTCGTAAAAAATTGATTAACACTATAAAATAGACAATATTATCACTAGGTAAGCATATTTATATAACTTACAGTGTGGCCGTTTTTCCAAAAACGACCGCTCGCGGCGGGAAACAAGACGCCAATGATGAACAAAACGTGGCGAGCCGGCGACAAGCCGGTCTCCCCACTCTGCCTAGTGGTGTGGGAAAGTGGGAAAGGGATGGACTGATAGGGTAAAAAGAGACAGAAATATAGGCGGGAACAGTGACACCTATCTCATATAACTATAAGCTTCGAATAACGGTCAAGTCAAATTAATAATCGTATTTTGATACAATTACTGCACTCAGAGCTTTCGGAAATGTCGTATTGTATGAAAACTTTTGGCATAAGCTGTCGTACCACGATTACCTTTTAACTCCGATTGCTGTATAATCCTGCATTTACCGTACCAAATTGGAAACACTGGTCGAGATATCTTTCTCGACTACTCAACGGGTAGAAGACAAAGAACTCCGTCTCAACTGTCAAATTAAATGTCAATTGAAGAGAAAAGTGGTCGTCGTGCTCGCGACCGTAGAGTTTTGTCGACTTTTGACATTACACGAAGACTCGACAAGTTTCTCGAGTTTTTCATGCTCGCACCGAAAGTTTCTCACTCTCGACCGGACAAAAGTGACATTTCGGGGTAGACAAATCTTCTCTCGAGGCCGTCATGCTACGCGTGCAGTTTACAATAAAAGTTCTTATATATAGGGCAGAGGTACCCTTTGTGGCCACTTTAAGGATTTTTTGACTTTTAAGCACTAAGTACTAAATGGTCTTAGGTATTTAAGACACAAATTATATCTTAAATTACAGATAATTTATCTACCTTTAAAGGTACATTTTTCAAATTTATATAAGTAAAATAGTTTTTTTTATATTACACACAATGTGTGAGAGGTGCCAAATGTACCGGTTTTGGCCACTTACTGATATTTAAACTTTTGTAAGTACTTATTGCGAAAAATCAAAACCAAACCCAGGTAAAATCAATATATTCTAATGCGCTAGAAACCAGTCAACTGCAAAACAACAATTTAATTGTAAAAAACAAAGGTGTATAAAGTATTTCATCCAAAACAAATTTCTTAAAATTTTCATAAAAAACATTTTTTCAAACAGAAAATGGAATTTATTGAAAAAAATCTTATGACATAAGGAATTCTAACGGTTGTTATAATTACCTTTGCGAATGCATTAACATAAAAAGTGGTTTGGTGTAAAAGAAAATGTTCTACAAAATGTAATAGGATCGGATTCAAATTAGCTAAAAGTTCCATTCAGTCGTAAGTTCTATAAATGTGGGTAGGAAATGAAAGTGGAAACCTATGTGAATGGATAATCGCTAATCCGCACCGTAGAGGTGGTTTTAAATTGAAAACCCGTGTCGAGAAAAGAGGAAGAAGATTTTCAGTATATTTTTACTAGAGTATGATTTTATCCTTTGACATGGCATTAAGTTTATACTTGAGATTGAGAATAAGATGTGGTTTATTTATATGAACTTTCCCACATTCAACATTAATTGTTTGCATTTATCTAATAACAATATTTTTACAAGATAAATACTATGTTGCACCTGAGGGTGCAAGGTTGCAGGTTGTATCCCGTCTTACTCAATAGTCTTTTAAAAGTTCTAAGCAGACCAGCTTTTTTCTGGTATACAACTTAGCCAAAATCAACCTAAAAATATTAGATGGTTAAGGCATAGGGTATGAATAAATTAAAAGGTAAACAGAATGAGTTACTTTCGCATATAACTTCGAACTAGGTGTTCTTGTTGATCGAAGTTTTAAAAGTAAATTAATTCAACAAAATTCTAGCCAAGTTCATTGTTCTGTTTAACATTGGGTCGTGAGGAGATTTGTTAAACCTTCGAATTAAGTTTTTATGAATGCATTTCAGTTAAGTGAATTTATTTAAAATTCAATTTGGCTGGGATAAAGATACCCCTTTATAGTTTTACATATATTATCTTCACAAATCTGCATAATCATAGCAATTTAGAAAAACAAACTGTTTTAATCCAAATTTGAATGTTTCATGATTATAATTAAATTTAAAAGTTACATTGTAGAAGAAGTGGAATAAATATGAAGTTAGTAAGAGTAATATATTAGAGATAATATGAAATGAATGAACGCATTGCACTGCCTGAGTAAAAATAAAAAAAATGAATTTGCCGAAATTATGTACGATTATAATATATCACGCGGAGCGATTTGTTTTTCTTAAGTAATCAGGTTGTTTTAGTTGTTAGGTCTAGACTCAAGATTTTTTTTTCTAAAAAATCCTTTTTATTCCATTGAACATGCAATCACAACAAAAATTAGAATATAGTTCCAAAGTTCTAGGAACAATTATTTTGTAAAATATTTTCCCAAAGAAAAGTTGTTCGAATTCACCTGTAAAAAATTAATGTACCTATGTCTGGATTGAGATATCCTACCTAAATTTCTGGTTACTGGTACATGTATATTTAGTCAAAAATTGTCAAAACCCTTGACTGAAATCCAAAAATTTGTCACTCGTAAGGGAAGAAAGATAAAGTCTGTTATGTGGAGCACTCTATTCAGACATTTTTCAAAATCAATCAGTCACAAAAGTGGTACAAATTTTTGAAGTGATTACTGCCAAGTAATATGAATGGACAAGTTAACTGAATAAGCTTTTAAGGATCAATCAGTTCAGCTGCTTTAAAAACAATTAATCGCTTACATTTTTTTTTATATAATTACTAGCTGTGCCCGCGACTTCGTTCGCGTGGAATAGTGACTTTCGGCAGCATTTTTCATTTTTTTAGCTAATAAGGTTTTTCGTTTTTTGTGTATTTATTTTATATATATTAGTTTAGCGCTATGATACATATTAACACATTAAAAAATTATTTCACATAGCCTTCCGCCCGCGGTTTCGCCCGCCTGTACTACACGACGTTATCTCGAGGGAAAGTTATATTTTCCCGGGATATCAATTAGTCTTTGTCACTCTCCAGCTATACTTTATCTTTCTTCCCTTACGAGTGACAAATTTTTGGATTTCAGTCAGGGGTTTTGACAATTTTTGACTAAATATACATGTACCAGTAACCAGAAATTTAGGTAGGATATCTCAATCCAGACAAACATGAAAAATTTATCTGTACTTCTTACCTCTTTATGAGATAAAAGAAAACTGTCCCTCTATCTCTACTATCACTTACGATTTCACTCACACGTTTCATATATACCTCCAATAGTTTTTATCGCTAACATAAACTTGTGCTAGTACTGTCAACAGTCGTTCGGTCCCAACTGATTAAACCGCAAAGTTACTCGGACAAGGAACTTTGAACCTAACGTTACCGATTTGAGTACAAAAAGAACACAATTCTTGCCCCAGCGGCTCGTAAAATGGAAGTAGTCATCAAGGGCGCTATATATTAGGAGGGCAGTTTTATGGGCCCATTCCTCACCAATACCATGCTTCATTGCACTCCATTGCGTATGAGAATCAAGGGAAAATAGACCCCCTTTAAATCCTTCCTTATTCAGCTACGTCAGAATTTCTTTTGAAGTTGAAGCTAGATACAATGTGACTATCTGATTGATAAAGAATGGTTTTCGGGTCATTAATCTGCTAAATAGCAATTTTTTGTGTCCTACCGTTACCATGAGTTTACATCGATCCTACTCGCTAGCGACGACGTAAAAAATTTGTATGGAAAATTGCACAACGCCTCTAGCGGTCACTTGCAGAACTAAAATCGGTAACATGAGTTCACTTAGTAAAATACCTATCGAAATGTTTTCGCTAACGACTAACGTTTTTCGCAGTTTCTATAGAAATCGGCACCATGAGTTACAAATTTGACGGATGCCGTCGAGAAATACCATTTCGACAGTAGTAAAATAGCTCACTAGCATAATGAAGCGTGAATGCGTAGTCAGTCAAAATTATTATTTCATTTACAATTAATTTCTGCACTATATCGTGTCAATGATGTCCGGTAGGAATTATTTAGCATAGAATATGTTAGCGTCGGTTGCATATGAAGACGAACGACGCGATCAAGAAGAGATTTCCAAGCGAACATGATTGCGAAAGAGACTTGGAGCTGATGCACTTTGCAAATCAATGAAAATAATAGACTCGACTCAATAAGGAAGCTTTTGAATATTTGTTCAAATATTGCGATTGGCTGGTTGGCATTTTGTAATTCTTCGGAAAACAGAACAGAATCCTTTTATGAATAACTAGCGGCCGCCCGCGGTTTCACCCGCGTGGTTCCCGTTCCCGCGGGAATATCGTTATAAAAGTATCATATGAGTTATTCGAGCCTATAATCTATCTTTTTTGCAAATTTCATCCAGATCCGTTCAGTAGTTTTCGTGTGAAAGAGTAACTAACATCCATCCATACTCACAAACTTTCGCATTTATAATAATAAATTGGATCGTACAACTGTACTTAGTTATGGAATGGATAAGTTATGAAATAAGCTTATCTCAGATGGCATGGTGCCACTGGTACCAGCCTAGCTTGTTCCCTTGCTTGGAAAAGATGTATATAATAATTATGAAGATTTAACAAAATAAAACAATATTTAATTGTATTATTTATTTTTATTTACAATTCTTACTCTAAAAGTTACAAAACATAGTACAAGGAGAAAATGTTTGATGCTAGTGCTATGCAACTATAATATTGAACACTTCAGTCTTACTTACAACAAATATTTTGTCTAGTTCGAAATCTATAGTGTTTCTTCTTAGTTTAATTAACAACAGCTAAAGAGCTGCTTTATTTATTTATTTACATATTTAGTACACACAAACATAAAAGCAAAATAGAAAAGAAAGAAATAGAAAAAGTACAGGGGCACGGCTTATTTCAAATTAAAATTTCTACCAGCCGGCCTGTAAAAGGAAATTATCACCATGAGAGCCTTTATGTAATGATTATATGTAGTATAAATAAGTGATAAAACTAGGGTCGTAAACTAGGAGTAGAAATGGATCTTCTACTGATATAAGCCGATCACTACTCCAACGATATTCTATATTAGTCACCAAAAACCGTACTTAAAATTAACGACAATTTAGCAGCTGTTTCTAACACTGTAAAATATTGAACTGTCTCATCATCTGCAAGTAATAGTTCAGTTGAGAATAATCTTAATACATTGGAAGTTCGAGTGCCACAAGTTTTACATTCTTGAAAAGGTTCAAGCCTTGGAGTTATTTGTATTGCACTCGATCGATCACATTCTCTTGAGATACATGAATCAAAGTCGAGGTCCACACTGCTAACACTATTTCAAGTGACACTATGTCTGATGGCCTTTCAAAAAGTTGTTTTTCTTCTTGAGGTTACAAGCTTCTAATCTAACTTTTCTTGCTTTTGCCTCTTCTGAAACTGGTTGCATGTTCCATGGAAACATTGTAGGTACAGCACCTTTTTTGAGGCATCTATGCTGATTTTCAACTCCTGGAACAAACAAGAATGTTGTTACAATACTTTACCAAGTAAATTAATAGGCCAACATTACTATTGATGTTTCTTTTTAATGTGCGTATGAACCATTTTTGACCACAGAAATAAAATAAATTTATTGAGGAACTGCTTACCTGAGTATTTACTGCCTTTTTCAGATAATCACACAATCAACAAAATGTTTTCGACAACAATTTTTTGGTGTTATATTTGCCCGGCGGATACCTTTTAACCATGGGCGAGGAATTTTATTATCTTTTGGGATGCAATATACACCAATTTCACAGCATTTTGGTACAATACAGCGCGTCATTTGAATTACTTTCTAATGATATTACTAGTCTATATAATTTGTGAATGATATGAACGAAGAAAAGAAAATCAAAATGTTTGGGAACAAAACAAGTTTGACAGTATGAATGATGAGCAAAACGCGCAAACGGTGACGCTTGCAATTGGCAGGGTTACCGATACGTTTTCTGTTATCTACCTTACTCTGTCTATATTAGTGCGCTAGAAAGAAGCAGCATAATATGTGTGAAGTTAGTCATGATAGTTTTGTGTGCCAACATAACGACTCAAAACCGCTATCGAGAAACGAGTTGTCGCTAGCGAGTCCACTCGACTCATGGTACGACTAATATTGAAAACTATTCGATACGTGATTAAGCGATAGCGACTGTAGTAAACGAATGTGACTTTTCGACAGCAACTCATGGTAACGCTACTGGTTGTGGATCTATCAATCTATCTATAGTTATGTACTGTAGCTGTATGTATGTGGTTGTTGATGATAATTATTTCTTTGATAGCGTTAAAACTATAAAGGTGTGCTAATGTCAACAAGTTTGAATTTCGACTTTGTTGAATTTTAAAATCTGTTAGAAAATTTACTTAGGGTGGGTCACGGTTCGATTGGTTCGACCTTACATAATATACTTTGTACGATCCGTTATCACAGACAAATAGTTTTTCTGTAATCCTAAAATTTGGCAAGTACGGAAGTGCGGTAAGTAGATACCTATTACCACTTACAATTTATAGTTTACAAGTCGATTTTTAGCAGAATTAACATAAAAAGTGCTTGGTTTTCGAGTGCGTCCACAGAGAACACAGTGTATGATCGAGCGAACAGTGGGATTGCAACTAATTTATAAGTTTTAACTTTATGTTAATTAAACTTTCTAGTTGATGTGCTTATCAAGTAAACTATCGTCGAATTTAGGTATGTAGATATGAAAATTAATTGTTTAACGGCAATATCTAAATTCCCTTTAGTCTACAAACGCAAAATGAATACATTTTATTTAAGACCATATTTCTAAATTTCCTAACAAAAGTAGGTACTAAGTATTTTCATACAATTAATTAATCATTAAAATTTGTAGAATCGGTTAATAGAAGAATCGGTCGTTTAGGCAGTACTATTATATATTCTGTGGTTTAGGTATAGATTTGTACATTTCAAGAAATGCTCATTGGAAATTTATTTGTAGACAACCCCAAATTCGTGATGACATAATATCTCATTCAACCCGCTGAGTGTCTTCGCAATACATAAGTGTTCTACCAAGTTCATGGTCTGAAATCAGATATAAAATGCCGCTGAAAGAACGGGCTGGCGCTGTAACTTTTCTTCATTTACATGTTGTCGGTGTTTGATTACAGTCGAGGAGATGTTAATAGCTTTGGTCACTTTAAGGACATTTCTGCTTTTCAGATATTTATGCTACGATTTTGAGTATTCAGGGTACCGAAATAAATACTGAACTGTTGAAGAGAATCCTTAATCTAAATTAGAAAATACAAAAAAAGAAAAAATATTATATAATCACATCGAAATTGATTGGGGATATTTAAAATGTTGAGGGAATCAACGTGATGATACTTAACCTAACGTACGTGTACTACTGTTTTTACATGTACTGGGTTAAAAGGCTTGCATTTATTTCAGTGACGCACTCCCTTGAGTTGATAAGGCCATGATACACAAGATGATTTAAAATTGGTAATATCATGATAATTATTATTATTCCACTATTTACTCTGTCTGACTGTCTGATTTTTTATTCTGCCACAATTTTTAGCTGATTGCAACTTACTGATTGTTAGTTTTATCGATCATAATTTGTTTAAATTTAGGAATATCCAGTCAATAAGTAGGTATACCTACTGAATTAGGCCGAAATTATATTATCAGCTCCCCGTTACAAAAATTTAAATGTGGCTAATTAAAATACTCAAATAATTTCTTAAGTAGCATGTAATTAAAAAGAAAAGCGCGTTTTTTATCCGCAATACTTATTTTATACTTACCTACTTACTTACTAGGATGACGCAGCGACCCAAAGTGAGTCTTGGCATTCGATAAAATAGCTTCCTTATTTTATAATATATATGTTAATTTTGTATCTACTGAAGCTCGTTGGATGAACGGTGCGGTAGTGTGTCCACATTCATTATTGTACACCATTTGCAGCAAATTGGGCTTTATGAAGCTTTTATATCTGTATACACATTAAGCCTGGTGCTCCGAGCGATCGGGCCGGAATCATCAAAATTTGGACTCCCATTAACATAAAGTTGTTGGAAAGCCTTTTGTACACAGCTTGTGTGCTGTTTCTGTATTCCTGGTAGTATTGTACAATTATGTTGGTCCATCACTGTGTTTTATTGAAGATGGAAGTAATAACGATATATCAAACAATGGCTTATATAACAGTGCAATCAGCCCTTTCTACTTATACCATAATAATTATATAAAGAATAATCTATATATGTTAGTCTTATAAGTTATTTATTAGGTAGATGGGCATGATATTTGTGAAATATTGTAAGTTGCATGAAATAAAAAAATGTTTTACACCTTTTTTTCCTTTTGTACCTAGCATTAAAAGTAAATGTTAACTATACAAAGTAAAAATACTTTTAAATTGCAGTGTAATCGTAGTTAAGTCACGAGATTTATGAAAATACATTTCAGATTTAGTTCTTGATATTTATAATAAAATAATGGGTTAGCGTAGTTTGCGATTGCGGAAGCAACAGAGCAAAGTTTGTGGTGATTGCTGGGATGGGGTCATCAGCATCATCAGCCATTTAATGTTCCCACTGCTGGGGCACAGGCCATCTTTAAGAATGGATGAGGAGATGAGCCAAGACGCGCGCGAATACAGACGGGACCAACAACGGCTTCACGTGCCTTACAAAGGACGGACGATATCAAGCTACAAAATTTTGGTCACCCATCCCGTGAAGGACCAACGATAGAAGGCCGAGTACTCGGGACTCATACCCACTACCTTTCACTGTCCTGGCGAATGCTCCAATTATTTAGCTACGGAGTCGTTGATAATAATACCTAAGCTCCTTCTTTTCAATTTTTAAAGTCGGTTAAAAATTTAATTGTGAATGCAAAAAAGTAAAAACAATTTGAAACTAAATCACTTTCATTTAAGTGATAATAGATTTAATATAAAAATAAAAAGGACCTGATCGATGCACAAACCCCAGGGAAACTTCCATAGTTTGCCAACGAACTTAGCTGATTTGTAATAAGGAGCGATTCTTTTCAAATTAAACAAGTTAAAATTGGCTCGCCGCCTGAAACAGGCTAAAGTTAAAAGCGACTACAAAAGAGCTACGCGATCTTGTTAAACAAGAACTCTTGAAAGGGAATCGGCGAAAAAGTTAAAATTAAAATTCATTCTTCTTAGTAATAACAACGTTGGCGCCGATACAACTAGAAAAAAAGTAAATTGAGCATTTTTTTCTAACTATCGCGTGGAACCGTTAGCGTGGAAGTATAGTTTTAGTAGTTTTTTATAAGTATTTGAGCTTCACCTAGTTGTTGCTGTTAAATTATCGCTGTAAAAATAACCGGGATTATTCTGAGAAGTTAGGAAATAATTTGATAGGTATATTACGTAGGTGCTATAAATAGACCTTTATTATTAAAGCGCTATGTTAAGTTGAATTCCTCCTTTATATGAAATTAGACAAACAATCACTGGTAGTACAAATCGATTCTAAGATTATATTTTTCAACTAGTTGACTCGGTGAACTACGAAACGTATCACCTACAATAATAAAAATAAACAGATAATTAATAACTTCGAAGCGAGATTCTATTCACTGCCTGTCCCTGCTACAAACGTCATCTATTAAAAGTAATCCAAAGCAGCTACAAACTTAATGGCCGTGATTAAAAACGTACAGTGCCCGTAGTGTAAGTTTTTATGTCAAAAAAGGCAAACTATTTCGATTGCGTATTTATGTCAATTTGTATGAAAACTGTATTAGCGCCTCTAGCGGCGAGTAGCGCGCTTATATAGTTTTCATACAAATTGACATAAATACGGAATCGAAATAGTTTGCATTTGCTTGACATAAAAACTTACACAAGGGGTACAGACCTAGTTCTTATGCATTTCAACAACATACCGAAAATTCATTGGTTAAGACTTTAGAGGGTGGAAAACGTTATCGCTGTTTGTGTTGAGACCGTCTGCTACACAATCCTCTTAAACTAACTAATCCTACTATTTAATATTATAAATGTGAAAGTTTAGATGTTTGGATGTTTAGATGTTTAGATGTTTGTATGTTTGTTACTCAATCACGCCAAAACGGCTGAACGGATTGGGTTGAAATTTGGGACACAGATACTTTGTAGCCTGAAGAGGAACATAGGCTACTTTTTATCCCGGAAAAATATCACATTCCCGCGGGATAACGTCGTGAAGTCCACGCGGGCGAAGCCGCGGGCGGAAAGCTAGTCGTATATATAAAAATGAATCGCAAAATGTGTTGGTAAGCGCATAACTCAACAAAGCCTAGACCAATTTGGCCAATTATTTAAAAAAAAAAATGTTCTTGGAAGTCCAAGGAAGGTTTTAACGGTGAGAAAATAGGGGAAGGAGGGGTAAGTAGGGGTAGAGTAGAAGGAGGGTAGAGTAAAGGTAGGGTAGGGTAGGGTAGGGGTAGAGTACGGGTAGAGTACGGGAGAAGGGGGTAGGGCCACGGGAACGAAGTCACGCTGTCAGCTAGTACATTAAAAATTACGGATAAGGCCTACAAGTGAATGGTGATTCGCCAGCCACACGAAAAGAAGTTGGAGGTGGTTAGCTGAATTTTTCCCTAGTTATAGGAAAAATGTGATAGTAAAAACCACGAGATTTGCCAGTTCTTTTTCCCTGGTTGTACATGGTCATCATCACTATACCTTTTAGATATGAATAACGGGATCGGGAAATTCGAAAACAAATTTAAACAAGGTAGAATACCCGTTTTTCATAATAGTTATTTGTATTTTAAAAACCCAACGGGGTAGCACTCAGCCATCATCACACCTATGTTAAGTGTTGATAAGGCTGATAGAGGATGCATTCCAGGAATCCTCAATCCCTGAGGAACTGGCTATCTTATCTCTAACTGCCGGAACACAATAATACTGAGCTGAAAACATTATTGTTATGGCGTCAGACTTAGTTATCTGGTGGTAGCTAGCCAGGCGGACTAGGAACAAATCCTACCACCAACCAAACCGAATACAATATATACCCCCATTGGGAATCGAACCCGAGATCTCTGGGTCTGTAACCGGTGGAGTGAACTATTAGATCACAGAGGCGGTTAAAATTCACTTTCAAATTCTAAAATCAGATTATAATCTTGTTTTTAATTCCTGTTACGCAGTCCTCACAAAACATTTTAGGATGACGATGATTTAATTTGTACGCTTATCCTAATACATAATATACGAGGTTATGATATTGTCGTAATGGCTTGTTTACAAAACTCTTAAAGCTTTCGAAAGCTCGCCAAATAATTTTATCATTAACCACGTTCTGAATAGGTACTCAGGTAAGCCTTTTAATCCTCCGCTACGCAAAAAGTTGAAGATTCTACCCACTTAGTAGAAGTTTTTAATTGAAGCCTTCTCTATGGATATAATTATTTCCTCATTGGTGCTTTTCGTTGAATTAAAATAGGTTAGTTATTTTTAGCTTACAAACTCACAAAATTAACTTAAGTTTACGAAAATACACAATACTCGTCCCATTTCTGACGATTTCGTGATTTTGTGACTATATTTTATCTGTTGAATGTATCATTAAAGACGAGCTTCCAATTTCCTTTCAAAGTTCAATATGAAATTAATAAAAAGTTAATCATTTCGTTACAAGATTTTGAGTGCCGGAGAAAGTGATTCAAGGGTATTCTATCTGAGCCAATTTGCACTAACCGTTCGAAAGCACCTATTCCAGAGATGTAGGATAAAGTATACGGCGAGGAAAAATGAACGAGCTTTCAATAGCTATTATAAACGGGATCACCTTCACTTTCGATAACGTCGATATAGGGGGAGAGGTTTTACAGCACAGAACTCAAGGAAAGGTTAGGAGGAGAGGAGCAATGTCACGAATAAACCCGTTAAAAAAAAACAGCGAGTTGCACTCCGGGAGTGCCGGCAGAAGTGAAAACTTGAATATTAACGTTGTGCATTTATGATATTCTTAAATTGTTTAAGCCGTTGATTTTAAGAAAATATACTTAGAGATGAATTAGCTGCGTTGATAAAGGGCTCCCTAGACATTTTCACAAAAAAAGGAAACTGGCAAAAAAAAAAAAATACGAACTGGATTTGAACCGAGGGTCTTCTGTTCTGCCGCCGCGCGCCGCCTGTTTTCTAACCGAGGTGCCAGAGCTATTAAAACATTGGGAAAGATGGCGAAATTTGCCGTCGTATTCTAATGACATTGTAACAGTTTTTCGATAAGACGTCTTACCTTACGTGACCGTAAGACGATCACGTGATCCTGAAGCGAGTTTACAAGTTTTTACCCATCACAAAAAGTGCACAACGCCGCTAAAGAAGTTTTCACTTCAAAAATTAAAGTTGTACAAAGAGATATACACCACTGATTTAAAATTAGTACAAATATTACGGTGATGAATGTGCCGATCAATAAGAATAAGTTTTAGTAAGGGACAAGCAACGAAATCGTGAAAAAATACAACATAGACTCGAGAAAAATATATGGAACAGAATATATTTCATATTTACGCTAACACAGCTCCAGCCCATAGTATCAGTAGTTTGTACTAATTAAAAGATAGTATTTAGACCAATTAACACCAATTGCTTAATGGTGCTACTATACCAGGACCCAAAGCACGAAAAATTATCGTTCTGGAAATGGTAATCGTAATCGCCTTTTGTATGAAAACAAAACAAAGGATTCGAATCGTTTCGAAAAATAAAAAAATACCATTTAAGTCAAAGTATTCTATGATAAATGCTCTTTGTATTTTGGTTAATAGCAAGAATAACTCAAAACTATTAGTTTGGAAAAGATCAGATTATTTTAAACACTTTATTGTATCATATAACGTTAAAATAGGTAGACAGCTGCTTTTAAAATTTTAATGAATGAAATGAAATTGGCTTCAGACATAGAGCTGAGTTTAATATTGCCCTGGAATATTTCATTTTATTTGATGGACGAAGCGTAGTTTTGGCACTAACAGCTAATCGCACTTTCATTTGAATAAAGGCTTCTTGTCTATTTAACTTGAGTAGCTTAGGCAAGAGTTCACCAACAGTCGTTACGTTAACTGTTGGTTAACCGTCGGTTAACCCATACGAACAACATTCACGTGAGTTATCCGTCCAAAAAACAAGCGGATACCTCACTGTTAGTGAACCTTAGTTAGTTAGTCTTAGTAGTTTGTTCCTTTAAAATAATATGCCAGAATTTGTTAAACGTTCAATACTTATTTATTTCTAGTAGAAGCCTGTAATTTGTCCGCGTGTATTGTGTTTCAAAGGCTTAATTAAATATAGAAAGAGCAAAAGTTGAGAAAATTTATAGTTTCACATTTATTTCGTCTTATATTCCAAGAAACGACGATTTTACTGTTAGTTATTTGTTCATTGGGTTCAATAATGAAAAGTCTTCTCATTTGCGATGGATATCATGCATGCATATGCCCAGTTGAAACTTTTACACACTTCTTCACGCCCTTGAAATATCTTATCCGTTTGGTCTGACTTATAGTTGGTTTGCACCAAATTTCATCATACTTAATTAGTAAGTACCTACTTCAGGTGTAAATCTAAATAAGTTATGTTGCATTTAAATAACATAGTAGACGTAAAAGAAGTGTTGTATGTACCTCAACATCAAAATAAAGAAAAATATGTATTTAAAATTAAAATACAGAAAATATTCCATTCAGACATTATTATGATGGAGTAAAAACGAGCGTTGCTAACTCTCACTTAATTTTGAGATACTTGAGTAGAACAAAAAAGTTTTAACACAGATGTACAACCTTTTATGAAGATATTAAAATTTATGAAGTTTAGGAGGTCTCGTAAAAATTACTTAGAGTGGTTGTAACAAGTTTACGCACAGATGCGTAGGCGGTAAGTGTGGGGCAGTCCAATTTATAGAGAAACTTCAGCTGTTGGCAGGAGATTCGCAGAAAATGTTTTGAAACATTCTGCTTTGTAATTTGCTGTAAACTAAACAATAAAGAACTTTGAATAATCTCGATAGATTATAATCTTAATTATTTGAAATAAGCGCACACCAAGAGAAGCGTGCTTATAACCTAAAATTCTCGTACTGGGACAAAATATAAAACACAGAACACAGAAAGATGTTCATAAAACCAATTCAAATAAAAAATGCTGTTTGCGTGTCATGTTGCGGTGGTCATCGGATAAGATAGAAAGCTGAATGCAAGCAATTTACGGACCTCGTTAACCCATCCATAGTTATTTTATTTTTTATTTATTTATGTGCTATCATGCGGAAGATTTATTCCACATCTACATTGGTACCTATATAAATATAGGAGGTATATCATCAGGTCCTGCACCCATCTGAATTTCTGAATTTTCCAATTCTTTGAAGTTAGAAGACTTTTTCTCTATGCCGTTACGATGCTACGATGAATATAAAGATATTTTAAATCTGTTATTTTACGATAATATGATTTCTATGATTGGAGTTGGCTGCATTAGATAAAGATTGATAGCGATCTCATTTGATATTAACTACCTTTAAGCACAACGAATTTACAGTTGGCGACAATTTATATGAAAGTTCTTAGTCAGTATTATGAAAGTGCTCATATTGGAACGATTTGTTTAAGAACTTGATCAAACTATCAGCGGCTTGGAAATTCTGCAGACTAAGCTGACATTGAAAAGTGGCAAAGTTTTCACGTTACATACTTTGTCGAACTCTCTTTCGACCTTCTTTGTCTCACCTCGGTACTACTTTGAGTGCGCTTACAAAGTCTTGATTAGTTTTTGTTAATAGTAACCGAAACTTGCACCTGAGTAGTACTTATTTCACTGTATGTAACTTCTCTAAATAGATCGGAGTTTTTTGTTTATTATTTTGTACTTAGACCCGTAATTTATGTGGAGCTTACTTAGATCCGTCATTTATGTGGAGCTGTAATATTCTTTAAAAAATTGCAATAAGTATATTTGTTCTGGTTTTAGTCTTTAGATCTTAAACATATTTCATACGAGGACTCATCTCGGTAGCAAATTTTGAAGATTGCAAGTGGTATCTCTGTCACGGTTGTCACTGGAACACAGGAAAGTGGGACTTTATTGCTTAAATGTGATAAATACTGATAAAGACAATGTTAATTCATGGTCGTATAAGGAAAATTTTGATTGTCTCAATCTTATAATTAGGCGGTACAAAAAAATCACTATCTTAAATTGATTTCCATGATACCGATAAGCAACTACAACATACCATTCATAATTATGTACAGTCGAACAAATTTCATCATGACCCATTTTCCTAATAAAATTGAAGATTCTATGTAACATTTAAGAAAAATCTAATTTGATATTATTATAGTCTCGTCAGGGGTGCGATTCCGTAAGCATGATTTCCGTCGTCACTTCGCACTCACTTCGCATCCGCACACGAACGTGTTTCAGATGCAACAGTCACCTACTATTTAAAAATAAATCTGAATAATATATCGACAAAGTTAGCGGTGGGTCAGTGTGACCAGAACGACAGTTTAACTAATAATGACCAAAATAACTGGTAATCAATTTTCCATCGGCATTTTTCAGATTGAGTTATAAAATATAAAAGGTACAATTAACTTGGCTACAAGAGTGAAATCATACGATACAATATTTTGTACAATCAAATTTGGTACTGCGTACGGAAATAAAACAACGGGAGAGTGAAATTTTATTGTAGCATAAAATTTTGCGTCTCCGTCGTCAATACGTATGTTGGCGGTGCCAAATTTTATTATCTCCGAATACACTTTTGTTGGGGAATTTTTGTAATATATTTTCGAGGAGTAGGTATATACGTGAAAGTAACAATTGGTGTAACTGACGAGTGCTCGGTTTGCTTCTATTGTTTGTTTTCAAATTATGATCGTGTACTTCATACTCAAGGTTCAAATATAATACTCAATCTTATCTCATTTCAGTCATTGAAGGAGTTATGATAATACTATATTTATTAGCATTCGAGGTATACTCAGGAAATTAAACTAACCCACCTAAGATTCAATATCGGATAGCAAACTGTCACCATATTAAGGGCTCGTTCAAGGAGAGGCGGGTCTTCCGCGTGAAGCGCCACGCGTCCTTGTACGCGGCCTAGTGCATGATAGTGACAAGAAGTAGAATTGTCGACCTTAATGCATTGCAAATATGTCGAACGACATTTCAAGGAATTGGGTTGGGAACTAAATTCCTTGACTGTACAAGGTACGATGCGAGGTATGTCCTCTAGCAGTTAGGACATATAAAAGGCTGATGATGTTTACGAACGTACAATGACATCAATAACTCTTCACAATCACACCAATTATCTAAGTCCATGTATATTTTATTATATTGAAAACTTGTACTTAACGGATAAATATACAATTAAATACTTTTTGTTTAGAAATACATACTTAATATACATAGTAAACACCCAGACCAAGACAAATAGACATGTTCATGCACACAAATATTTGTCTTGTTCGGGGATCGAACCCGAGACTTCTGGCGCAGAATCCGTATCCCTGTGCCAAATCGGTGGTCGCATAGTTATTGTACTCTAAAATTACAGTAGTTACTGTACGTTAGTAGTTTATTGTTATAAAAGCCAACTAGAACAACTAAGAATGAGTAGTTTTGTTTGTAGCTCACCTTTCTTTTTAAGCTTTAATGCATTTACCTATTGTTAAAATATTGAATGAAAAGTAGTAATAAAATGCTCAATCTATTTAGATGAAACTCTTGCGTTATTGACTGACTGACAGACAACGCACGGCCGAAACTACTGGGCACAAGAAGCTGAAATTTGGCATATAATAATATCTTCTTTGGGGAGTGTCAGTATAGGGGAGCACTAAGAGAGGATCTTTGAAAATCCCCCCTCCAAGCGGGTAGAAAAGAGGTTCCAAGCAGACAAAGTCGCGAGCGGGGCGCTAGTACAAATTATAAAATCTCGGACTCGTGAGTGGCGTTAGCGGAGATAGGATTTTTGCGCATCGTGTGATGAGCGATGGCCGTAAAACATGTTTTACGACCAAACACATTTGCCTGCAAGCGATAGATAGCATTCTACATCTCATGTTTATTTTATGATTTGTATTGTACGATCACAAGCTATAGTAGAAGTTGTTACATTGAAACATTCGAAAAAATGAGTCAAATTGTGCTCAGGCTTTATTAGGCACCACCATCGCAGGCAATGAGTTACTATCACATAGTTTTTTTAGAGTATCTACACATTATTTCGTGTTTTATAGTGTTGCAGCTTAGATTAATCCTATAACCCTTTCCCCTCCAACTGTCTTGTGAAACGCAATCAAAAAGGTCACTCGAGAGTCGGTGACGTCGCCACAGTCCTGCACAATTACTTTACTCTTTGGTCCTGCAAAAACTATCGAACGGGCGTCATATGCATTATTATCATTGTGCGCACACGCTCTAACATATATCGAAACTCTTTCGATACAGTGAAAGAGTTGAAGGTGACCATTTCCGCGAAGATCAGGACCATCCTGCACCCTGTAAGTCCTCATCATTCTTCTTATCTTAGCTGCATGACTTTAAAGTTTCTTTTATATAAAGCTTAATCACATAGTGTTTTGTTGACTGTATAAATATGCTACTTACAGAATTCACGTTTCTGGTGATCAGGAATGTCTAGTTAAGTATAACGCCAAATCGCTAAGTATAACCATAGTAAAAGTATATAAGTGAGCGGACTCGAGCCCTGAGCGAGCGATAATAGGCTAAACACGTAGGGCTGTCGGTTAGAGTTTATTCAATCGTCAAAAACGCATAGTCAATCTCTATACAAAACAATTTTCCCCTGTAGGTGGGCGTCAGGAATCTATAATACAAAGTTTTTTTAATTATTTTTGTACATAGACCGGGGCTGACTAAATTTTTTTCGTTTCCTACGTCATGTTACCTGTTTAGTGGTTTGAAAAATTACGGTCGAAATAGGATAAATTAAAATTTACTATCGTATAACGCCATTCCAAGGAACGTAAAGTAAATAGTCTCCACAATTTAGTTTAGAAGTGTACGAATACTAAAACAGCGGGGTTAATAAAAAATCCGTTATACCCGGTGGAGCGTCGCAGAATATTCGCGAATTGCCCGCGGAGGCATTTGCGATTTCAAATTGTACGCATTATGTTCGCGAAACGTCGCTATCTTGGTTATTACATTCCTCCTTAGGGGCTGTGTGTAGAGGCAACTTTGAGACGGTTCTTTCCTCTAAGATTTTGCAGGTAATGATAAGGTGATCGTGTTGGGAATAATGATTGGAGTCATCATGATACAATCCAGATGTTTGACATTGTTAGCTTCTGAGGTTTCTACATTTTAAAGATAATTCTAAAGATATTTATGTTGGCAGAAGATATACAAATGGATTTATTTTTGGAATTTTAATATTTTCACTATACATTTTTTTTTTGCTGCTCAGAGGTTTGGAACATACGGAATGATAGAAAATGCGAATGGAAATAAATAATATTTGTACTTCTCTAAATTATTACATCACAAATACAGCGTAATAATATTGATATCGTGGCTAAACCCTACCCGGTGCCTGCGAGATTCTATAATAATGCACTGCGATAAATAATATAACTTTGAAAAAATGTTTACAACCCATCAAAAATATATGAAAGACATAGGTAGTAAAGTAAATAAGTTTTTAAATAACAGGTTTATTATTACATTCATTCCACTTTTAATAATTTAGTTTAATTAGGTAGGTACCTTTCTATAGCGGCAATGATATGTGATATAGTGATATATATATGTAGTGATATATATATAATAATATAATATATAATATAGTAGTTATTATTATTATTATTATTTATTATAAAAGGTTTACTTAACTAGCTAACAGATTGCTCCAAGGCGCTAGCAAGTCAATTACATCTAAAGAAATAAATTGAAATTACACAGTGCATTTAAAAGGTATTAGGATATTAAATATTAATTGTATAATACAGTACATGCTAATGTCAAATTAAATTGATATATAAATTGAAAAAACATGTCAAAAATAAAACGTCAAAACAGGTACGAAAAACAAAACAATTACAATAATCCAGAGTCAGCTATTACAATAAGGTACATATGTATAGGTCAAATTTATATTAAAAAGTGTCAGTCAGTAAATTACCAATTTATTTACAAAAATCAGCACATCCCTATGTAACTGCGGAAGGCTGTCAGCAAATATGTCGACGTCGTGATTGTGCATGAGCATATCATTTATGAGCCGTAAAGCGCGAACGGTAGGCGCGTGCGCGGCGTAGCTGGTGCGCGTCGATGGCTGCCACAGCAGGCGTGGCCGCCGCCGCGGAGCGACCGTCCCCTCCTCATCCCAGCTCAGGCGTTTGGGAACCAGTAGCCCTATCCTACTCAGAACTCCGGGACTATCTATTTTATTGTGGATGATCGATAAATAATGCAATATCGTCTGCAAAGTCCGTCTCAGTTGGAGAGTTTCCAAACCTACCATCCCTGAGACAAATAGAGACGGATACAAGTATGGATAAAAGCCATACTTTTTCTTATACAACCAGCGGGCAAATTTGCGTTGTATTTTTTCCAGCATTAGGATATATTTGCCTTCATATGGACTCCACGCAATAGCACTATATTCAATTCTGCTTCGCACATAAGCGTTATAGAGTACTACTGCAACACTGAAACCCTCTTTAAACTGAGATGCAGTGCGTAGAATAAAACCGAGCATTTTATTTGCCTGTTTACAAAGTAAATTCACATGGTTATGGAAGTCAAGTTTAGTGTCTAATATTAAACCTAGGTCACGGATTTCACTTACCCTTTCGAGGGGCGCGTCAGATAGTTTATAGTCTACATCTAATGGGGAACGTTTACGCGTAAATGTGATGATTTTACACTTATTGTCATTAAACGGTAGACGATTAGAAAAACTCCATTCCGTCACCGTATCAATGTCTCGTTGCAGGGCTTCGCAGTCAGAAAAGTCATCAATAGCTTTACATAACTTTAGATCATCCGCAAACAACAGGCACTTTGAATAACGGACGCTTTTCGGCAAGTCGTCAATGAAAATTAAGAAAAGCAAAGGCCCCAGCGTACTACCCTGACTTACACCTGATCTTGTGTAGTAATCGTCAGACATAAAGCCTCCGATACTAACAAATTGACGTCGATCACGAAGATAGCTTGCAAAGAACTCCACGAGTTTCGGAGCACACCCAATCTCAGCCAGCTTACGTAATAAGATATCGTTGTCTACGACATCAAAGGCTTTTTTAAAGTCGAAGTAGGCGGCATCCACCTGCCTACCAGCATCTAATTCTTCATAGATATAATCTATATGAGATACTAGATTCGCAGTAGTAGAGCGACCGTTCCTGAAGCCGTGTTGGCTAGTGTGCAAAAGATATTTAGTTTGCTTATTGATTCGTTGGCATAGGATGATTTCAAATATTTTTGCTACTACTGATAAGACCGCGATTGGTCTGAAAGCAGAGACATCGATCCCACCTTCGGCTTTGGGCACTGGTGTAACCCTGGAAATCTTCCAAGCTTCTGGATACTTTGACTGGGCCAACGATAGGTTGAAAAGATATAATATGGGGATAGCTAAAACAGAAATACAGTCTTTTGCCAAAAAAACAGGAATACCATCAGGGCCTCCTGCGGATCTAGATCTAAGCCGCCTTATA
Organism: Crambus lathoniellus; assembly: GCA_949710035.1. NCBI lineage: Eukaryota > Metazoa > Arthropoda > Insecta > Lepidoptera > Crambidae > Crambus > Crambus lathoniellus. The sequence continues at coordinate 10,192,959 of OX453307.1, forward strand.
GCCTTCTTCAGATCATCATAGTCAACTGAACACACAGATATAAGAGTGGCATCGCGTTGCGTATCTGCATCTCGTACGGCCACGTTCGAGTCTAATATAGGCGCGACATTCTGGAACACGGAATGAAAATAACTGGCGAATGCGTCAACTGCGGCTTGACCAGCGACTTCCACGCCTCCAACAGAGTAGACATTCTTAGGCTGCCTGTCATTCTTCTTATCTTTTACAAATTTCCAGAATTGAAGCGGATCGTCAATTATATTTTGTTGCGTCAGATGTAAGTGCTGCTCATATGCGTTGTCAATCAGATTTTTAACGTGCCATCTATAATACTTATATAATTCCCTATTGTAGTCTTTACCTTCCGCCTTATATTTTTTTAAATGATAGTATTTTTCACAGATATTTTTAATAATGTAAGCATTAAACCATTTAGGATACGCGTATTTTCTTTTACTATTATTAAATCTTTGTTTAATCGGAACATATAAGTTAATACACTCATAGAGAGTACAATAAAACATTTCAGCTGCAGTATCAATCTCAGACGCCTCGTACAGTCGCGACCAATCAATGTTCTGTAACGCTGCATAAAGGCCCTGAAAGTCTGCTTTTCTCCAATCCCAGTCTGGGCTAGATCCCGGACGTGGAGTGGGGGGCGGAGGGGACGGCAACAGCGCGGGCGTATCACCAGATATTTTCAACGTAATTTCCAGTGCAGGGTGGTACTTGTCTATTGGTACCAAGGGTTCCAAACCCTCAATCACTGTAATCTGCTCTGATTTGAAATTGCACAATACGAGGTCCAACATACCGCCGTGTTTGTTTAACACAGTGTTATATTGCTGTAAATTACAATAGTCACAGAAGGAATCCAAATTCGTTTTAACATTCACACTACAAGAGTTTAAATTAAAATCTCCAAGAATTAATATATTCATATTAGAATAAGTCAAGATTGCATTTTCGATGCACGTCAAAACATTTAGATATTTATCGTCAGTGATATTAGGTGGCAAATAAACCACACAACAAAGGAACTTAAATTTTTTACCACTAATAACTACAAATATTAGTTCCATATCAGGCGTAAGGGCGTCAATATTTGTGACTTGTCGCACCGTGTAACAGTTTCGTACAGCGAGGAGCACTCCCCCCCACCCAGCGTCTCCTGAACGATCTTTGCGTACAACTACATATTCTGAATTAAACAATTCCCCGTCGGATACGGAACTAGTCATAAAGGTTTCAGTCAATGCTATAATATCAAAATTACACTGGACAACATTTTTACTAAAAATATTAGTTTTCGAACGTAATCCTCGCACATTTTGGTAGCATAAGTTAATATTAAAATTACGTACTTTTTTCTTTGGCACGAAAGTTCTGTCGCCACGGCTTAACACAGATATCTTCAGCCCAATTATTTGGTGCCATAATTGCAGCCGCAATCTTAGACGGCACTCCCAGCTTGAACGAAGAGTACCTCCCCCGGGATTTTAGTGCTTCAACTGTGCAATCATTATTCCCACAAATTGAGAGGAGGTGAGCACGTATCTGTTCTACCGTAGTACCCTCTTCAACATAGTAGAGATGTAGGTATCTCCATCTCTCGGAGGCCCGTAGTGTAGTTGTACCTGGTGCGGCAGTTCCACGCAGTGCGCCGGGTAAAGACACCCGGCCAGATTTACGTCGCCCCTGAGTCACCCACTCATCTGAGCTTTCATCACTCTTGGACTCCGTGATGGTCGCAGCCAGAGCATCGGCAGGCTTCAAACTGGAGGACGCAGATATCGGCTTAGGATTAGGACCTACGTTGGAAATTGGAGCCAGAAATGAATTGGGAGTTTTAGACTTAGCTGGCGAATTAGCTTTATAAAATAGTCCTTGCTTATTTACTACAATTACTTTATTTTATGTAAACCGATCGGTATAAATTCAAAATATTAACGTGCCCGTTCTGATAGAACAAACTTAATATTATCCTCTTACAAACTTACGTTTTGCCGAACTAATCGCAGCATGTATGAACACAACTTTTCGAGTGGCTTAGTAAAACTAAAAAATAAAATGTAAACATAGTCGCGCAAAAGTTTGTCCTAACGCGGCACCCTGGGACTCAATGCACCCCGTATTTATGGGCAAAGTTGCGAAATCATGTTTAACGCATCCTGTATATGCCAAACTTTTTATTGCTTTATTATACAGGTCGCCGTGGGTTTTGGCTTACAGAGAAGCTAGCAGAAAATATTAGTTTTCGAACGTAATCCTCGCACATTTTGGTAGCATAAGTTAATATTAAAATTACGTACTTTTTTCTTTGGCACGAAAGTTCTGTCGCCACGGCTTAACACAGATATCTTCAGCCCAATTATTTGGTGCCATAATTGCAGCCGCAATCTTAGACGGCACTCCCAGCTTGAACGAAGAGTACCTCCCCCGGGATTTTAGTGCTTCAACTGTGCAATCATTATTCCCACAAATTGAGAGGAGGTGAGCACGTATCTGTTCTACCGTAGTACCCTCTTCAACATAGTAGAGATGTAGGTATCTCCATCTCTCGGAGGCCCGTAGTGTAGTTGTACCTGGTGCGGCAGTTCCACGCAGTGCGCCGGGTAAAGACACCCGGCCAGATTTACGTCGCCCCTGAGTCACCCACTCATCTGAGCTTTCATCACTCTTGGACTCCGTGATGGTCGCAGCCAGAGCATCGGCAGGCTTCAAACTGGAGGACGCAGATATCGGCTTAGGATTAGGACCTACGTTGGAAATTGGAGCCAGAAATGAATTGGGAGTTTTAGACTTAGCTGGCGAATTAGCTTTATAAAATAGTCCTTGCTTATTTACTACAATTACTTTATTTTATGTAAACCGATCGGTATAAATTCAAAATATTAACGTGCCCGTTCTGATAGAACAAACTTAATATTATCCTCTTACAAACTTACGTTTTGCCGAACTAATCGCAGCATGTATGAACACAACTTTTCGAGTGGCTTAGTAAAACTAAAAAATAAAATGTAAACATAGTCGCGCAAAAGTTTGTCCTAACGCGGCACCCTGGGACTCAATGCACCCCGTATTTATGGGCAAAGTTGCGAAATCATGTTTAACGCATCCTGTATATGCCAAACTTTTTATTGCTTTATTATACAGGTCGCCGTGGGTTTTGGCTTACAGAGAATTTATAGGCAGCCAGTAACGACGCTTACAAACTTGGCTAAGCGGTTACTTGTATGAAAAAAGTACCATCAATTTTACTTACATGTAAGTACAGTTGAATGGAGAGTTTTGTGTCGTAAGTTCAGCTGTTTGTACGAAGAATGGGTCTTTTTGCCTTTTTACGAGTCATTCACACGTTGTTATGGGTTTGTGGCATTGTGTTTTGTTGGATATACTCAGACTTGTAATACATCTAATAATACCCCTACAATGAAAAACTATCGTTATGGTGATCGTATTATTTGGTATTAACACTAAAGCGCCTCTTTCGGTCGTATAAGGAACTAACATATGATGAATTATTTGACAGCAACACTTTGACAGCTTTTGAAGGATAGTTAAGTACGGTCGTGGAGCATGAAGAACCTCGTACAATGACCTGTTATTACCCGTCCCTGTCGCTCTTGCGTAAATATAGCGCGTCACGCTCGCACAGATCCCTTGAGACGGGCGGGCGGCGGTCACCGTTACCTATAGTTTATTATTCGATTACCGTAACCACAGTTTTTCATGCTAGGGCTAGTTGTACTACTATTGCTTGCTTTGACGACCGATTTGGCGCAGGGGTAGGCTACCCACCTTCTGCGCCAGTGGTCTCGGGTTCGATTCCCGAACAAGACAAATATTTGTGTGCATGAACATGTCTATTTGTCTTGGTCTGGGTGTTAACTATGTATATTAAGTATGTATTTACAAACAAAAAGTATTTATTAGTAAAGTTATTTAAGTATATATTTATCCGTTAACAAGTTTTCCATGATACAGTTTCTTAATGAAATTAACATGGGCTTAGATAATTGGTGTGAATGTAAGAAGTTATTTATTATTTATTATTATTATTATTATTGCTATAACCTGGAATTGGTTAGAATAGAATAGATATGTACGAGCTGAAGTAACTTTTATCGTGTCTTGCTACACACAACACGACAAATTATCTAAACTACTCCTCCTTTCTTAATTAAAGTATTGCCTGCCCTATGAATTTAATTAAAATACTTAATAATACCAACAAGGACAGTGTATTATAAAGCGATGACATTTCTTTCATATTCATAAAGTTTGGACCATAAAGTGTCGCCACTAGCTAGCTTCGCAATTTGGCAGGGCGCCAACCGTTATTACGCTGGCCACGAGCTAAGCACGCCTTCATTTCGCCTTATTACGTTTTAATAAGGACTTCTTTATTTTATAGGTCACTCGGATTGTAAATAAGCGAATATTAAATGCGATTGTTTTTGATGAAATATTGAACAGACTCGGAGTAAACCGTCATTCGTTTCGGTAATAGCTTCAACGCGGAATATCCACGTGAGACTTGGAAACTTTTTTTATTTTATTAAGTTATCATTTTTTTTTGTAAGTTGAATAGAGTTTTATAATGATGGTGATTGCTTAACGATTTTTGTAGATTATGTAGAGAAGTTTTATAGAAATAAGGTACCTACCTACTTTGAAATAATGATCCTTTGCGTTGCTTGAAAGTTATTGATTTGAGAGAGGTATGAGATTATTTTTGTTATCTATTTAATGATATCCTTGTTACCTTCGTTGATTCTGATAACCGTTACACAATAAATGTTCAATCTACTTTTCTCAGAATCTGTTTATTGTCGGAATGGTGTCTGATATAAATTCTGACTTACTTATTTATTACTTTACCTATTATTTTGAAGGTTTTGTTTCTCAATATGAAAATGAGAATCTGGTGCTTACTTGCCTTTTTCGTATTCGTAAGAAATACATATTCCATTTAGGTTAATTTGTAAACGTAATTTCATGCTTACCTATAATTTATCCTTATACATTGGAAAATAATTTTAATCTTAAAATCATATAGTATTTATAGTCCTAACCTAACATAACCTGGGAAAAAATCCCATATAACCCAAATTATAAAATAATAATTAATGTAATTAACTCTTATATGTTGTTGAAATACCTTTAAGTTTAAGTTTCGGCGTCAACAGCAACTTGTAGTCACTCACATAATTTATCACTTGTTTCAATATCATACTAAATATTTTTTGAATCTGTAAAACTATGATAGTAATATGTCTTAACACAACAAGAGTAACTTAATTTTTAGAAAGTGACGTATAAGTACAGATTTTGGTATGGTACACCATCACACACACATCACCGAGTGTAGACTGACTGACTACCTTCGAATAGACAAAATAGCCTATCCACGGCGTTTATGAATTTTTATTATAACGAGTGCCTTGTGGGGCCTACCTAAGAACAAAAAATTGTAAATCTATCCAGAATCTATAGGAATAAAGATCAAAGATCAAACGAAACGATCAAATTTCATACTTTGCGAAGGTAGATCAGAAACGAAATATAACGGAAACGCGGTTGTCCCGAAAATTTTAATTGTCTTGTTACCGAAAACGTTAATTTGTGCCGTTCAGAGACAGTTTGTTGATTTAATCTGCGCCCCCATCGGTTCAGGAGGTCCCATTAATCTCTCGTTTCATGAAACAGGTTTTCGAGAAAATGATCATTCGACGAAATTGTTTTTTGAGTGCTCGGTGTCGAGGTGCCTTGAGATTTGTCAAAGCCGGTAACCGAATAGCGATTTGATGCCTCGTTTGTGTACCAAGAACAACGATAAAAGTATTTTACCGATATCCGCTGGATAGGCTTTGTATTTTCTTACAAGTTTTAGGAAAACTTACAGCTATTTACTTATTTAATATTTTTATACACGTAATCGTCGGAATATTTACTGAGGGCCAATTACCTAAAAGTTTCCACAGATAGAGCACTGGTTAAAAATATAGCAGATAGTTAGTGATAATGATAAAAGCTATATAGTTTTTGATACATCTAAGATCAAGTAATAAAATACTGATAGACATAATATAAACAATAATAATAATAAAAATATATATAACTTACTCAGAACCGCATGTTCGAGAGAGATCAACGATGTGTTTATGCATCCTGGGAGCGATCGAATCAGAGTGATACTGATATGCATCGACCGGATGATGATGCCATGATTTCTTTTTGGCACAACATCTGGTCTGTGCCTGTCACTCACTCTGAAGGCGCGTGGATAAGGGATGTTGAGCGTTCGTGTGAGCTTATACCTGAGATGAATGAAGTAACCATTGACTACCAAGACGTAGTTTGTGCAGTTCGTTCCTTACCCAACTGGAAATCTCCAGGCCCGGACGGACTGCACAATTTCTGGTATAAATGGTTACCTAGCTCGCACGTTTGCTTAGCATCTCAATTTCAAAGTGCTTTATTATCTCGATCGCTTCCAGAATTTATGACAACAGGCATAACCCATCTGCTCCATGAATCTGGTAGTACTGCGGACCCCAAAAACTATAGACCTATCACCTGTCTGCCAACAATTTATAAAATTCTTACGTCCATTTTGAGGTCGAAGATTAATAAACACATTGACCAAAATTCTATTATGTTCGCCTCTCAAAATGGATGTAGGAATGGGGCCCGTGGTACTAAGGAGCTACTCCTCATTGACATGGCTATTAACCAACAGGGTGCTTACCATCAACTCTTATTACGGTTTTGTTTAGGAACCTAAACTGATCTGCTTCGCTTATTCGTACCACGACAGCTTAATATCAATGACAGCGATTCAGTGATCGATCAATGACATTTCACAGCCGCTAAGCTGTCAGAAACTCTTATTTGACTTATAACCCGGTCGATTTAACATGTCACCTGCAGGTTATACCCGTCCCTCTCACTCTCCGGGCATGACAGAATCGAGTGAAAGAGACGGGTAGAAGAAAAAGGACACAAATCGTTCGGTCATTAACATTTAGCAATTCATTTGCGATCCAGTTTTTAGAAGGTCAGAGTACGAAAGAAAGCGATTCATTTTAGGAACCTATTCTGAATCGCGCTATTTTTGAATCGCTGTCATAAAGTTGATGGTAGGCACCCAGGTTCGTCGAAACCGAAAGAACCTGTCGACTTCCTGGATAGATTATAAGAAGGCCTATGATTCCGTACCGCATTCGTGGCTCATGAGGGTGCTGGAGTTGTATAAAATAAATACAACTCTACGCACTTTCTTGATATCGTGCATGCGAAAATGGAGAACGGTCCTTTTCTATCCAGGATCTCGACGGGTTCTAGGTCAGGGCGACCCTATAAAAATAGAGCGAGGTATCTTCCAGGGTGACGGTCTGAGTCCATTGTGGTTCTGTCTGGCCTTGAACCCTCTGAGTACACTTCTCGAGAGTTCAGGATTAGGCTACCGTTTACGGAGAAATGGTCAAGTAATATCACACCTGCTATACATGGATGACCTGAAACTATTTGCCCATAGCAGTTCTCATTTGACAGCGTTACTGAAGGTTACTGAAGCTTTCAGTAATGCCATTAAAATGGAATTTGGTGTGGACAAATGTGCAGTCATGCATGTAAAGCGTGGTCAGATAATGGAATCCACGGGTATACAACTCTCGGATTCTATTAATCTTAGATCTCTCTTCGTTAACGAAACCTATAAATATTTAGGTATGTCACAGGCATTAGGCATCAACGATGCTGACATGAAACAGTCGTTGCGTGAGCGTTTCTTGGGGCGCCTCTCAAAAGTCCTTAAAAGTCTTTTGTCTGGCGGAAACAAGGTTCGCGCATACAATGGATGGGTCATGCCGCTACTGATGTATTCCTTTGGCATACTTAAATGGACTCAAACTGAACTGGATGCCCTGGATAGAAAAGTTCGTACATTGCTAACAGCACACCGCATGCATCACCCACGTTCATCGACCATGAGATTGTATATCCCGCGGAAGTGCGGTGGTCGTGGCTTCTTAAATGCTAAGACATTGCATAACCGCGAGATATGCAATCTTAGGGAGTATTTTCTCCAAGTCGATATTGGGTCTCATAGAGATGTAGTTGCTGTTGACAATGGACTGACTCCTCTATTTTTAGCAAAAGAAAACTGGCGCAAACCTGTAGTACTTAGTACTTCCGACCGCAACACTGTGTGGCAAAGCAAGGAGTTACATGGCACATTCTACCGGGCTCTCCATGGGCCCGACGTAGATTTATTAGCCTCAGTATCCTGGCTCCGTTTCGGTGATCTTTTTGGCGAAACCGAAGGTTTTGTCTGTGCAATTATGGATGAGGTTGTGATGACGAATAACTACCGAAAGTATATCCTAAGGGATGGCACAGTGGATATTTGTCGAGCGTGCCATCGTCCGGGTGAATCCCTTAGGCATATAATCTCCGGTTGTTCTCGTCTCGCAAACGGCGAGTATTTGCATAGACATAACCAAGTGGCCAGGATAATACACCAACAACTTGCTCTGAAACATAGTCTTGTGGCATCCGAGGTGCCGTACTACAGGTATGCACCAGAACAGGTCCTTGAAAATAGCCATGCCACATTGTATTGGGATCGATCTATCATTACAGACAGGACTATTGTAGCTAATAAGCCTGATATTGTATTGATAGATCGACACGAACGCCGCGCAATAATTGTTGATGTCACTGTTCCCCATGACGACAACCTTGTGAAAGCTGAAAAAGATAAAGAAAACAAATATCTTGATTTAGCTCACGAGATTGTTGACATGTGGGACATTGATTCAGCAATTATTGTTCCGATAGTCATATCTGCCCATGGTCTGATAGCCAAGAGCCTCGATAAACACCTTAAGAGGCTTGCGTTAGGTGGATGGATCGGGAGTCAGATGCAGAAGGCAGTACTTCTGGACACGGCCCGTATAGTGAGAAGGTTCCTGTCTCTGGATCCTTAACCATTGGTAGCCGGGACCCTGATCTTGCTACCGTTGGGGAACTGCATTTTTGTATTTTTAAATGTTATATTTTTTAGTGTTATACATTGTAAAAATTTAATGTTTAGAAATATAATTTTGTAAGTATTTAAAATGTAATAAAGGGAATAAAAATAATACATTTGAAAAGAAGTTATTTATTTATTCATTCTAATTACAACGGCAGATAGTGCCACTTACAGTAACTAGTAAATTACATACACATAACAAAAGATAAGATGAACATGAATAACAATAACAGAAAATAATAGTAGGACATAAAATCACACAAAGGTGGATTTTGGTTTTGGCTTCTCACAAAACAATTGAGTTCTAATTGAGTATACGTTCAACTTAGAAACTAGAGTGCTGAATAAGTCTACGTCAACATTTGCCTTCAATAAAATACTGAAAAAAATAGATCACATGCTGTAACAGAAAATGAGTTTTGCCCATAATAAATTTTTTGCATGCTATAAATACAGTTAGATGGGATTTCTGAGCAACTTGCGCAGTCCTATGAGTTACTCAGCTTTGAGCAGCTTATTTTGCCATTTGTTATGTTTAAAAGATATCATCATCATCATCATGTCAGCCAAATATCAGAACGTCAGGTCCTGCGCTGCCCGCATCCAGCGGCTTCCCGCGACCTTGACTAGATCGTCAGCCCACCTTGTAGGGGGCCTGCCCACGGAACGTCCGTCGTCCGATACGCGGTTGCCATTAGAGAACCTTTCCGCCCCAACGGCCATCGGTTTTCCGCGCTATGTCACAGATTACTAAATAGTTACTGCTATTTGTCCCGCCCACTGCCACTTCAACGATGCAATCCTTCGAGCGATGTCGGTTGTTTTAGTTCTCCTGCGGATCTTATCATTTCTGATTTGATTAAAAGATATGATAGGTCAGAAATATTTCTTCTATAATACAGAGGAAGGAAATGATTTTGCGATATCTTTCCATGTAGCCAGAAAGATAAATCCCGGCGCGATACTGTAGAAATTTATTTTGAACTCTTTCAAGTCTTTAAATATAGATGTCTTAACTAGAGTTCCAAACTTGCGAGGCGTATTCTAGCTGACTGCGAACGTAAATGCACAGTGTAAGATTTTCAAAGTCTTCATGCTAGAAAACTCAGAGGATATAAAAGAAACCAAGTGCACGAAACTCCTTGCTCGTGATTTTATCAATACGAGTATCAAAAATTAGCTTACTATCAAAAGTTACACCCAAATATCTGATAGTATGGTATCAGCTCTAGTAAGTGGTGTGTTGTGTAGAGTGTGAGGGAAGTTCATTGTAGTTTGTTTACGAGTCTACAAGCAAACATAACACTTGGAGACGTTTAGATCTAATTTATTTGAGGAACATTAATTTTGAGACGATATTAAGTCCTTCTTTTATATTTTAAGCGTTTAAACTAAGGTTAATTTAAAGGAAATTAAGAGCGAGACTCATTTAAACAAGGAACAAAAATGTCGTTCCTTGATACTGTCGAAGTGTATATCGGTTCTCGTAAGAATTTGGCTCAAATAGTTAAGTTGAAGTTATTTGAAGCCATTTGTACACTACAGCGACGGAGAGAAACAGCGCAAACTATGTTCTTTATACTTTGTAAAGTACTTACTTTGTGGGAAATTGAGATTCTTTTCAATTAGAATTTGTTTGCTTTTAACTCTAGTTTTAACTTAAGTTGCTTTGTTTTTCATAGTGTGTACATACACACATACACACATTTTCCCACTTCGGACGGAAGGCTCTATCTTTCGGAAGATTGACTTTGAGAAAAGATGGTTTGAGAAAACTTTACGTCATTTTTAAAAACTTATCTATAAACACCCTTCTGAAATAATTATGTATGATAAAAAAAAACAGTTTTAGTTCCATGTATAGCGTAAAGCGGTTTACAGAATACATCTACTTACCAAGTTTCAACTGTGTAGTTTTTATAGTTTTGGAGACAGATCATAGGCTGAAATAACACAGAGGATACTTTGTATCCCGATATTCCCACGGGAAAGGGAACCAAGCGGGTGAAACCACGGGCAGCCGCTAGGGCTAAATGCAAATTTTGGTACAATCAGCATTTTAAACGTAATACAATAAATGGTGTAAAACCGCACCCAAATTGTGTCGATAATATTTGTAAAACTCGTGAACAAGGTGCACGCATCCGGACGGTCGCGGTGCGCCGTACGGCGTATGGTGTCCGGAACCAGGAATTGGTCAATTAACAAATTGTTGAAGTACAAAATCCTGTTGCCGCTGATATGGGCCATAAAAATACATTGCTGTTGAGATCTTTTTGAGCGGCGTGGGTGCCTTTATGAGCAGTTTAATGAAATCTAGCATGTATTTTTTTGTTTTTAAGGTTTAGTATCTGTCAGTTTCCACCATAATTGAATATGGTTCTCATTTAAAATAAAAATAAACCAAATTATAAATAAATACAAGATGTACAATCAGCCTCTAAATGTTATATAATAAATAGTATTTAAACCCGTAACTAATACAATGAGTCGATAATAATCATTCGGACACAATCAGCAAAGCATAGAGCTGTAACTCGTGAACAATGTGTACGCGAAACACAAACGACGCATCATACGGCGGGCGTACGGTGTGCTATTATTTATTCTGTGGTACGGTGTTTTGGACCAGTGATCAGGCAATTTAAGAAATTGTTGCGGTAAAAAATTCTGCAGTCGCGTACCTGACCTGGTCTATGAAGATACGTCGATGTAGTACTGGGTGCCTACCATCAACTCTTATTGCGGTTTTGTTTAGGCACCTAAACTGATCTGCTTCGCTTATTCGTACCACGACAGCTTAATATCAATGACAGCGATTCAGTGATCATTCAATGACATTTCACAGCCGCTGAGCTGTCATCAACTCTTATTTGACGTATAACTTGGCCAAGCTAACATGTCACCTGCAGGTTATACCCGTCCCTTTCACTCTCCTGGCATGAGAGAATCGAGTAAAAGAGACGGGTAGAAGAAATAAGGACACAAATCGTTCGGTCATTCACATTTAGCAATTCATTTGCGATCCAGTTTTTAGAAGGTCATGGTACGAAAGAAAGCAATTCATTTTAGGAACCTATTCTGCATCGCGCTATTTTTGAATCGCTGTCTTAAAGTTGATGGTATGCACCCTGGTCTCATTCAGCTGCGTGTGTGTGGTATTTTTAGCAATTTTATGTATTTTTCTATTTTTTCCCACCATTTATGCAATGTAGTTTAGAGTAAAAATAAAAACATACCAAATGATATGTAAATAAATACAACTTGTAAACCGGCTTATAAAATGTGATAAGTATTTACTTACTACAAATAGTATTCAAAGCCGCACCCACAATGAGTGGAAAATATTCATCCGGACACAATCATCGTATTTACATGTAGCCACAACTCGTAAACAATGTGCACGCGTCCGGACCACAGAACATGTGGTCCGGACCGTGCGCCATAAGGCTTACGGTATCCGGAACCATGCAGCGATCGGGCAATTTACAAATTGTAACGGTACAAAATCCTGCAGTCACGTATTTGGGCCATTAAGGCGCTACTCGGAAAAAGTACGGACTTTTTGATTTAAAACTATAGAACGGTTACAGTTGTTACAAATCTGGTAATAAGATATATATTTCTTCATACCTTTATCTAGAATCGTATAGTTTCAGAAACACGATTTTATAACTTTGGCTCGACACTTTTTATTTTCGAAAATACCTCTAAAAAATAAGAAATATCAAGATTATTCTTAAATGGGGATACATATACTATTGAAAATTGGTTTAATTAGTGGACACCAATAATATTTAGGATCGTATAGAAGCATTTTTTTAAACTCGCTATAGTTTTTGAATACGAAGTGATTTTGTGTTTTTTTGCGTAATCGGCAAAATCGGTCTCGCTCCCGCGCGCGTCGTTTTCTCATTGCTATCTCGCTTTAGCATAATTTTTCCGAGTATCGCCTTAACTAACATACTTAGCTGTAGTGGTGGTTTCTTTGAGCGGTGTGCGTACTATTTTTAGCATTTGTATGTAACTTTTTATGTATTTAATGTTTGTTAGGGTTTAGGTAGTGTCTGTCAGTTTCTACAAGCAATTTAGATCACAGTAAAAATAAAATCCTACCAAATGCTAAATAAGTTCAAGTTGTACCTACAATCAGTCTATGAAATGTAATACTATAAATAGTATTCAAAATCGCACCGAGAATGAGTCGATAATATTCAGGACACAATCGACATAATTTTGCATATCTCGTGAACAATGTGCACGCGTCCGGACGGCGCGGCGTGCCATACGGCGTACGGTCGGTGTCCGGAACCCCAGGGCCCCAAGTCTGCTAATTTTAATTTAAATAAGATTCTATTGATATTCAATTGAGACTCAATTACGATTCCATTACGATTAAAACAAATTGGGTATTCTATAAAAACTTGTACGTCATCGTAATTGAATCGTAATGGAGTCTCAGTTGGATAGTTACCTTCGGGTATGTATCATAATAACTACGGTCGTTTCGACTATGGTCGAAATAACTACGGTCAAAAGACCTACTGTTCAAAATAACTATTGGTCGTTACACCTATTTTTAAAATAACTAATTTTTAAAATAACGGTTTATTAAGTTTAAAAATAGTGACTCATGTACAGACACGAGCAATAATATTATGTATACAATACAACATAGAACTTTGTCACACTGTAGCGTTCCAAAAGAAAACGATCAGTGTCACAGAAGTCATTCAATATTGTAATATGATATAGTCCTATGTTGTATACATATTATTGGTCGCGACTGTATTGCTGTTAGGTGCGAGGAGCGAAGCGACGAGCATGTTAGGTTCACATGAACATACCGCGCGAGCCGAGCGAGCGAAGCGAGCGTGCCGCGGCAGCGGCCGGCAAAGCGCCAGAAACGACTATATAATAGGTCTTTACATATGAAATTGCCGTTTTTTTCTTTTGTACATATAACTTAACAACTTTTATAATATTAGAAATATATAATATCTTTAATATTGCGTTACATTAAGACCGTATCGAGCAACTTTTGATAATTTAATAACCACGATATTTGATTATTTACATAGAAAAAACTTATTCCGAAAGTTACGACTATTATTGTTTCCAGAATTTCGTACTTTATTAGTTGTAACTTAGTGAAAAAAAAAATTTTTTCTCTTAACGAATGTGTCATTTAGTAGTTAAAATGTTCATAAATACGTGTGTAAAATTTTGTAAATTTACATAATATTAGTCGTTAAATAATAACAAAAACGTTAGTATGGAAAAAAAAATAATTACAGAAATCTCCATACAAAACGGCAATTTCATAGGTAAAGACCTATTATATATTCCCATTTCCTATTAAACTGAAGTAGGGGGTAGGGGGGGTGTATAAAGTCGATTCTGGCGCTTCGCCGGCCGCTGCAGCGGCACGCTCGCTTCGCTCGCTCGGCTCGCGCGGCGTTTTGGTCACTGTTCTAACCTAACCTAACCTAAAACGTCTGTTACATTTTGTTGGGTGGCAGGGGGCTTCGACCCCCGAGCCCCCCTGGTGGGGGGCTTCGCCCCCTGTCCCCCCTTTTGTTTTTCTCAAAAGATATAAAAATTTTGAAATAACAAAAATTTTTTTGAGCAAAAAAATAAAAAAAAAATTTCTATTTGTCCATCGGATGCCTCCTAGGTATCTCCGGAGTACCGTAGGGGATCGAAAATTTTGTTAGATTTCAGCTATGACGCACCGTTTTCGAGATATTTGCATTTATATAAAATTCATTCTTGAAAATTTTGCAAGTCCCCGCTTCATACTAAAACAGTCAAAAATTTTATGTTTGCGACACCCTAACCAAAAAAACAATCCAACGCGCCCAAATCCATTTAATAAACTTTCCAATTCATAAGCTTGTTGTAGGCGAGTCGTTCATAGTCGAAACAACCAGTAGATGAAATGAACATTAGGCCAATCGTCCGTTAGTTGAATCAACTGTAGTTCAATCAACCGTAGGTGAAATTAACAGTAGTTGAGTCGTTCAATAGTCATTACGAAAATATGTGAATCGATCGTAGTTATTTCGACCATATCAAAATCAAAAATCAAAATCAAAAATCATTTATTCATTTTAGGCTGATACAGCACTTGTGAACGTCAATGAAGCTACGCTATCGGTTCGCAAATCCTACGGCGGGAGGCCTTGTAACGAGAAGAACCGGCAAGAAACTCGCCAAGGGCTATTTTTTTCTCCCTGTCGTATTTCATGCAGAGTCGTCAAATTGAAAAGTGACTATAACATAATATAATATGTAAAGTCACTTTCCATCACAAATTAATCTTAAGTTTAAAAACAAAATAAAAAAACCCGGTAATCATAGCAGTAAATAATTTTCAATAACTAAGAAATAGACATCCAAAAGGTAGTTTCTTTAAAATACACACCAACCAAAAACGTAGCAAATAAAATAATAAATATAAATGCCACACAAGGGTAATAAAACTTTGAATAGTTTAAGAACATAAGAGTCAATAATAAACAGTGCCATACAAGCCACGATAAAATAAAACTAATAACAATAAAACATTAAAAATCTGCATATTTTGAGACAAGAAGCCAGGAGCAGACCCATCCCACTGGTAGCACTCGTTCACGAGCATGACGCATGAACCAGCCATCGCTTCGCTTAACCATATTTTAGGGAACGTAACGACCCGCCTCACACGACACCACCGCAGAAATGTTTACAGAGAGCATGACATACTCAAACTTCTCATCTCAAAACGCAGAAACCAATATAAGAATGTACCCAGTATTAATAATTTTGTTAAACACGACTCACAATTAACTAGAGAAAAAATCCTTCTCAGCTTATGACCAAGTTGCTTTGTCATTTAAGTAATCACTTACAGTATAGTAGCCCTTCTTGAGGAGGCAATTTTTTATATGATTCTTAAACTCTTTAAAGGGTAACTCCAAGATATCACTTGGAATCTTGTTAAAGATGTGTATACCTTGACCCATGAAAGACCCATGTACCTTCTCTAATCGGTACCGAGGCATTGAAAGTTTATCCCTATTTCTTGTATTGTAACCATGCAAAACGCCATGTTTAGTATACAAGTTAATATTACGACGCACAAAAATAATACAATTTAATATAAATTGAGATGCAGCTGTCAGTATACCAATTTCTTTGAACTTCTCCCTAAGAGAAGTTTTAGAGCTTAGTTGATAAATGGCCCTTATTGCTCGTTTTTGCAGAATAAATATAGCATTAATGTCAGCTGCTAATCCCCACAAAAGAATGCCATATGACATGATGCTATGAAAATAACTAAAGTATACAGTCCTAGCAGTTTCTATGTCAGTTAACTGTCTAACTTTTCTAATAGCGTAAGCTGCAGAGCTGAGCTTACCAGCTAATGCAGCAATATGCGAATGCCACTGAAGTTTTCTGTCTATAGTTACACCCAGAAAGACTGTTGATTCAACTAAATCTAATTTTTCATTATTTATTACAATTTCTACGGGTGGAGATTGTACATTTGGTAAAGAGAATAGAATGCATTTCGTTTTCTTTGCATTAAGCTGTAGATTATTAAAACTAAACCAAGTGAGTATTTCCGAGAGTGCTTTGTTTACATCGTCAAAATTAGATTGATTTCTGTCAATGTTAAATATTAAGGAAGTATTTTCAGCAAACAAGACAATCTCACATAAGCTATTTGCAAAGAAAGGTAAATCGTTAATATAAACCAAAAACAAGAAAGGGCCCAAGATAAACCCTTGAGGTACACCTAGCTTTACATCAGAACCCATTGATTTTACCCCATTTATATCAACTGTCTGAGTTCTGGAACTAAGATACGAGTGTAATAGTTTTTGGGCATTATTTTTTACACCGTAATGATTTAGCTTCAACAGCAGCGTCCGATGATCTACACAGTCAAAAGCTTTGGACAAGTCGCAGAATATGCCAAGAGCATTCTGCGACCCCTCCCAGGCCCCAAAGACATGCTTAAGAAGTGCAACCCCGGCATCAGTAGTAGACCTACCCTTCGTAAAACCGAACTGTTTGTTATGCAAGAGGTTATTTAAAGTAAAAATAATGAGTTAATAATTGCTCCAGTATTATTTTTTCAAAGATCTTGCTCAAGGCGGGTAAAATAGATATTGGTCTGTAATTACCTGGGTCTTAGTCGTAATGACCTTAGTTATTATGATACATACCCCATTGAGAGTCCTGTCAAACAAATGTCAAATGAGAGTAGAATACGATTGTAATACGATTGAAGAGCAGACTAGCAAATATTCCGATGGCAGTTCAATGGCAGTTCAGTCGTATACCATTGGTCTTAAGTTAGTAGCAGAATACCATAAATGTCAAAAACCGCTATTGAGATCAAATTAAGATTCAATTGAACCATTTGTAAATTAGCAGACTTGGGGCCCAGATCGCACAATTAATAATTGTTGTGTTACAAAATCCTGTAGTCGCACTAGTATATCTGGGCCATTAAAATACATTGCAGTAGTGGCCACCTGTTTGAATCGATATACCTATGAGTGTAATTTCCATATCTTTTATTTCACTTGATAGCCAGGTATGTATTTTATTTTTGGTATTATTAGGTACATGACCATCATCAGCCAATTAATATCCCACTGGGGCCCAGGCTCCCCTTATGTATGGACTAAGAGAATGGGCCATGACAGGTTATAGGTAATAGGTCATGACTCACCACGCGGGCCCAATGCGGTTTGATGAGTATTTGAGTATATTAAATGAGTAAAATTAAGAAATATAAGTGTTTTATAATGAGTGACAGCTGTATCCGGGTGTTACATAATGGTCATTATGAAACACACGGATACAGCAGTTTTATTTTTTAAAGTTGACTATGGCATAAAGTGTATCATTAGACGTTTAGGCATGAGTTCATTATTCGAATATTATATTATAACATGAGTGTAGTTAAACAAAGTTTATTGCATATTACGTGAAATTTTATTTAATTAAATGTCAAATAAAAGAGATCCCTTACCAGCCTGCAACAAGATTACCCGTCGCAAGCAGGTCAGTCCCATTATGCAAATTGATACGAAACGAACGCGAAACAGTCCCGCCTAATTGATGAGCAAATTTACATGCTAACAAAATCCATCTGCAGTTCGCGCACTGCACGTAATTGCAGCGCAAACTTGATCGCAGCACAAGTTTTGTTTGCTTGACAGTGATAGTAGTTAGCGCATATGGTATGTAAGTATGCTTTTGTTAGCGTCATATATAAATTTAACTTTATTCCTTCTTTTAAATTCCAATATAACATTATTTATTTTATGCAGTGAGAATGCTATGTTTAAAGCAAAATATACAACGTGTAAATGAATTAACCCAAAACCAGAAAGTAGTTTGCTCAGAATCGTATTTCGAATCGATCGCACTATATTTTAATATAGGTTATATTTTTTCATTTTTATTGGCCCATGTCTAAATTATTTATAATGCGTGAGCGGGTTGGGGCGGCTGGACGTAGACTTTGAAATTTCATAGATTGGGCACCACCAAACTATCGTTGAATAACTTTTAAAATATACATATTTTTGACTCAATTTATATTTTAATTATATTATTGCATTTATTTTTAATTGGTGTATCAGGTTTTGGGTTAATTCATTAACACGTTGTATAAATAAGTAGGTAAGTACTCGATACTAAACATCACAATTTACAACCTAACATCATAATCACAATGGTTGACTCGGTGAAATATTGTACTTGACCGAAAAATTTGCCAGTTACTTTATTTAAAGGCCCTTAAGCAAGAAAAAGGTCTATTATCAAAATTATCAATACAAGTTAATGACAAAAACACAATCAAATATTTTAATCGAAGTTTAAATATCACGAGTCAGTTTAGCGTAAACATAAAACCTTTTTTACAAGTACATAAACCGTTAACAGAGGTAAATAAAATTGAAACGAGACAAAGCACAGATTAACGTTAAGCTGTAAACATAAAACAAAATGGCCGAAAACATATAAAAACCCTTTCAATCTGTGCCCGGGGACTGCGATACAGCCAGTTTGAAGCGGTGGTGCCATTTCCTTGTCATTATTAGAGATAAATAAATATGTGCACAGACCTAAAGGTTATTTTTTCACTTAATTTATCTTTATTTGAAAGGCTTTATCTCAACGATCCAAGGCGGGCGAGATTCAGTACTTCTGGAGCTTTTTTATTGTTGCTCTGTTGCTCTGCGATTGCGTTTACTCTGTGCGAGAAAAAAATATTTAGCCTGTTAGCCTTTTACAATGAATTTGTTCAGGCACTTTTATAATGCTTAAGGATGAAAAGATTATTATAATTAAGTATTGTTTACTGATTGCAGAACGCTATTATTTGGTGCAGTGTATCTTGTTGAGAATTAATTGCCCGGAATAAGTATTATTACACGTAGGTATTACACTTAAAGAAAGTGTACTACGACAAAAGGAAGGAGATTGTCCTAAATTCATCTATGGACTAAAACCCCAAATCGATAAATGGACTTAATAGGTAGGTACCAATAGTTTCAATATATGCGTGATTAAATTCATAAAAAAGTGATTTTATTTTAATGACCAGTTCCCGCAGAAATCTAAGATGTGATAAGCAAAAAATACTTTGTTTAAACCTTACAAGTTACTAAATTAATTCACATTGCAATTTTATCTATTATTAAGGCCAGAGGAAAAACTCTTTACTCTCGTCATTTGGATAAAGATTTATTTATGAGAACGATGAAATAGTTTTATCACAGAAACAACAAATAAAATTCACATTAAATGAAAATGTATCTGCATTGTGAATAGTACTTCCAGCTCGATCAATGTCAATTTATTTATCACAAAACTGGTGAAAATATTTAACAAAGTTTCGAAAATAGCTTGGAAACCTGTGGTATTCTTACGTATTTGCTATATTTAAATAAAATACGAATCTAATATTTTTGCTATTTATTTAATTTTCACGCCTAAACCACGGAAACTACAGTATACAATATGAAACCAAGTTCATACAAAATCTTTTTTGTTATTTTACTGTTACATTTTCACATTCACAATGCTTTGTTACTACGATGAAATTAAAACACAAAAATCTTCATAACGAACAGCTTGCAATTGCTTTTTACCTCTATAAACTTTCTTAAGAAAATGTCCCCAGGTATCAAGAAACTGTAAGCAACATAAGTTCCCGTCCACACCACGCGACGCTTAATATAAGTAATTAAATGTACTCGAACGGTTAAACTAACCGCCCGTATCCTTCACGGCAGTTTTGGGAGTTAGCGATTAAAAGTTCCGAGTAGCGTGCCGAGGGGAACTGTAGAAAAGATGCCGGGGGCTCCATCGCTCCTAATTTGTTCTAAACATTTAGAGACCTTACTGCGGACTTGGTTAAAATATTAGTTAGAATATCAAACATTTTGCTTCCAATTTTCTTTATGGAAATTTTGAAGTGTTACTTCGAAGACTAACGAACGCAGAGTGTCATGCATGGTAAGAAATGGCAGTGGCAGTTGTCTTGTCAAAGACCTCCAAGCGCGAGTTTTGGGCGGGTTAGCTTCAATTAAGGCATAATCAGACGAGGGACTTTTGTACCCGGCGGACAAAAAGTCCCTGTACGTCCAAAATATGTCCTCCGAGGACTTGTAGCGGACTCAACGCATACAGTGTGCGGTCATTTGTTGCCCGGAAACGTACTTCACTATCGAGCGCTCAATGCAGACTAAAGTTCGTTTCGTTGTCGTTGTTGCCTAGTTACGTTCGGTCTATTTTTTTCGCGGGCGACCGCGAACTTTTGTCCAGTCTAGTCTCTCGGTGTCCGCGGTAATTTCGC
The DNA here is from genome assembly GCA_949710035.1 of Crambus lathoniellus. Taxonomy (NCBI): domain Eukaryota; kingdom Metazoa; phylum Arthropoda; class Insecta; order Lepidoptera; family Crambidae; genus Crambus; species Crambus lathoniellus. The sequence continues at coordinate 10,213,871 of OX453307.1, forward strand.
GGACTTTTGTCCGCGGTACTTTTAGTTCCTCGTGCGCGTTATTCTATACAATTTATAGGAGATCTAGATATCGATGGACAAAAAGTACCCGGAGGGCAGTCCGTCGAGTGATTAGGCCTTTACTGGCAATGCTGCTAGTTTTGAGTGTAAGTTTTAACTACCTACTGGCAATGCTGCTAGTTTTGAGTAGTAGTTTCAATTAATGGCAACACTGCTAGTTTCAATTACTGGCAATGTTTCTAGTTTTGAGTGGTAGCTTCAATTACTTGCAATGCTGCTAGTTTTGAATGGTATCTTCAATTACTAACAATGCTGCAAGTTTTGAGTGTTAGCTTCAATTACTAGCAATGCTGCTAGTTTTGAGTGGTTGTTCAATATTAAATGTTCCTACTTGTATCATCGGTTCTCCGCGCTATCTGTCCCGCCCACTGCCACTTCAATGATGCAATCCTTCGAGCGATGTCGGTCGTTTTAGTTATCCTGCGGATCTCATCATTTCTGATTCCACCGAGCAGGGAAATACCAAGCATAGCTCTCTCCATTGCTCAATCCATCTCAAACCAAACGCCCGTTGCCTTCACGGCAGATTTGGGAGTTAAGGCGGGCATTTCCCAAAATAGGGTATTTTAAATTATGGATTACTCGCAAATCACAAGTACTTAAAACTTGGAAAAAATATATGTTATTTTACAGTTATTTATCTAGTGCTTCCGGCCGTTTTTTTTCGATTGGTGATATTTTACTGTGTCAAATAAAATCCCAAACATCCGTCTAATCGTAATCTAAATATCGTATTACTTGCAGTATACTTGATTTTAGTTAATCTATATATATAAAATTCAAAGTCCTGACTGACTGACTGACTGACTGACTGACTGACTGACTGACTGACTGACTGACTGACTGACTGACTGACTGACTGACTGAGATATCAACGCACAGCCCAAACCGCTGAACCTAGAGACTTCAAATTTTGCACAGAGATACGTTATATAGTGTAGGCATCCACTAAGAAAAGATTTTTGGAAATTCCACCCCTAAGAGGGTGAAATAGGGGATAAATGTTTGTATGAAAGTCCGTCAGTTTTGAAGTTAGGATCTTCAAATTTTGTATTTAGCCTGGCAATTGAAAATTAATATTTACCTGTGTCAGCGTTTTTGACAATTCCACCCCCGAAGGGGTGAAAAGGGGGATAAATGTTGTATCTGGAAAGTCCTTTATTTAATTTATTATTTAGGCTTATAGTTGGAAAGTAAAACAAATAAGCAACCACATATTTCGTATTTTTTCGAAAATCAACCCCTTAGAGGTTAAATGGGATAAATAAACCTAAAAATCGATATGGATGTCGTTATTGAGGTTTTGTGGGATGACGATTGCAAAAATGGCATTTATTTTGATGTTTAACACCCTGAACATGATTCAACCTCTAAAAGGTTGAAATAGGGGTGAAATTTTGAATGAAAAATCAGGGGTAAAATAGACATTTCAACTTGAAACTTTGTAGGCTTACTCTTTAAACAAATAGGCAACCCATTTCGTAATTTTCCCATAATCAAACCCAGGGGGTAAAATAGGGGATGAATATGTGTATGAAAGTACGTCAGTTTTAAAGTTAAGATCTTCTTATTTTGTATTTAGGCTGGCAATTGAAAATTAATATTTTCCTGTGTCAGCGTTTTTGACAATTCCAACCCCGAAGGGGTGAAAAAGGGGATGAAATGTTGTATCTGGAAAGTCCTCCATTAAATTTATTATTTAGGCTTATGGTCGGAAAGTAAAACAAATAAGCAAACACATATTTTGTATTTTTTCGAAAATCAACCCCTTAGAGGTTAAATGGGATAAATAAACCTAAAAATCGATATGGATGTCGTTATTGAGGTTTTGTGGGATGACGATTGCAAAAATGGCATTTATTTTGATGTTTAACACCCTGAACAAGATTCAACCTCTAAAAGGTTCAAATAGGGGTGAAATTTTGAATGAATAATCAGGGGGTAAAATAGACATTTTAACTTGAAACTTTGTAGGCTTACTTCTTAAAACAAATAGGCAACCCATTTCGTAGTTTTTGGAAAATCAAACCCAGGGGGTAAATATAGGGTAGGTATAGAAACCTAAATCATCTTAAGTACCTACCCTAAAAGTTCTTGGTACCTAACAAGTTCTTGGTACCTAAGCTACTCAGTACTAACTTTTTGATTGTGAAACAGACATTTACTATTTACTATCTTCCGCCCGCGACTTCGTCCGCGTGGACATTCGAGAAAATACTTAGGGGACCAATAACCAGGATAAAAAGTATTGTATGTTTTAATTTCATAAAAATCCGATCAGCCGTTTTTACGTGATTAGGCGGGTCCTCTCTTACCAAGCGAGCAGCCTCGTGCGAGGCCCGCCGCACGTAGCAAGCGTTCTGCCTCGCGCGAGGCTGCTCGCTTGGTGAGGGAGGACCCGCCTAATCACGTAAAAACGGCTGATCGGATTTTTATGAAATTAAAACATACAATACTTTTTATCCTGGTTATTTGTCCCCTAAGTATTTTCTCGAATGTCCACGCGGACGAAGTCGCGGGCGGAAGCTAGTGAAATATATACGAAAATAATTGACTTTGATTAGCCGAGGGATTTCGGCCGTCATAAGTGTAAATTTTTTATTATTTAATTTGTAATTGAATTTTAAGTGATTTCCGATTCGCGGGGCGCTCGCAAGTTCACAGTTCACTGCCGGCTGCCGCTGCGTCCGCGTGAAGTGTATCGTGCGCGGCCGAGCAAGCGTTAGCGTGCCTATTTCGGTCGGGATTCATCGCCTTAACGAAAAAAAGTTCCGAGCAGCGCACCGAGGGGAGCTGTTGAAAAGATGCCGGGGGCTCCATCGCTCCTAATTTGTTCTAAACATAAAGCTACCTACTGCGGACTTGGTTAAAATATTATAATATCATAAACTTTACTTCCATATTTAAATTTTTCTAATATTAAGTTTATATGCAAATCGGTGACCTAATTTTTAAGAATCGACCAACAGTTTGGCGTAGGTACTCGTTTTCGGCAACATTAAATATATCCTCATAAGTACAAAGCAATTTGTCATCCGTTCCCTTTTCCGTATATAAAATAAGGGTTGGCCCATACTTATGCTCTTGGATCTTTTTAAGCGGCTGAACAACGCCATAGGTTGTCAATCAACGGCGAAGAATCAATTTGTCAAGCTGGTGGATGCCAACCATTTGTGGCAAATATCTATGTAATTTTAGCCTTAAAAATTTGCAAAGCAGAAATAATATAGCTTGACCAGTTACCACGATCTTCGATGAACAATAACACCTAGTTCTGATCGAAGCAAATATTAACTTTAATGATAAGTCAAATTTTAACAATACCGTTTCTTTATTTTAATAAGTATTATTTATTAATATAATATTTTATGTACAACTGTACAATGGCAGACTTGCTGCTATGATTTTCTAGCAGTCGACCAAAGGGTGATGTGGAAATTATGATGTGGTTAGGTGCACACTTCTCAATTAGTCCTTTTACATTTTTTATGTTAACGAGTATTTATTACTACTGTAAAAACTAACTTTCCAAAAATGTATTCTCTAGTCGAGATTAAGATAACCGACGCCAATGTAACTCATTTAAAGTTATTGTCATTGTTAAGTTCTTCTTTAATTAATAAGTTCACCTTAACCTCGGGTGGGTCTATAAGGTTAAACACGGTAGACGACTGTAAGTATCTCGGTTATAATTTATGTGTCTGTCTAGCCAAATATTTGTGTGCACGTACATGTCTATTTGTCTTGGTCTGGGTGTTTTCTATGTATACTAAGCTTCGATCAATAATAACACCTAGGTCATACTAAGTACGAATTTACAAAAAAAAAATTATGTACACATATTTTATCCGATATCTAGTTTCCATAACACAGTTTCTTAAAGAAAACTACTTATGAGCTTATTAGCTTATGCTTATGAGCTTATAACTTATTTGGTGTGATTGTAAGAAATTTGTTTATTACAAGCTTTTTATTAACTTGCCATGTTAGTTAATTAGTATGTTAGTTAGTTAGTTAATTAGTGGGAGACAAATCTTGCAAGCTTAATTTGACCCACTTCCCAGTGTCCGATGGAGCTGAAATTATGTATACAGGTTTGGTTTAGATGACAATACAATATTTAAGTACAGTCAGCAAAAAAGATTGTCATAAAAATGAAGTTTTTACTAAAAACTTATTTAATTCACAGCCCTTTGATAGCCCTACGGCTAGGGTTTCAAGTAAGGGAACAACGGCGACATGATGTTATCTTTTCATTACAAGACACTAGTCCTAAATAAACTGGGTCACATTATATAACGTAGGTAAACTAGCAGATATTACCGTGAAGAGGTAATTTATTTCAAGGAATCCGGGTAAAACCATACAATGGGGCAAAGACAACAAGGTTTCACCTTATTATATTAATAAATTTGATTTCAAAATAATACCAGATCTTAATGCGACAAGTTCAGTTTTAGTATCTTTAAATAATATAGTTAGTTATAGTAAAACGCCAAAAAAAAATGTTATATAAAAACAACACCAGCCCTGTAATTTCAGGCGAGATTCGAATCGGCGCCCTTTAGAATCCAGCCTACTGCTCTGGGCGCTGTAAGGTTAGGTACGCACAGGCAGGCGGCTTGCTTGGCGCCTGGAGCCTAGTGGCTTGCATTCTACTAGCGTAACCAGCTAGGCGCCAAGCGCGCAGTGCGGCCGGTCGCGAACATTCTAGAACGTTTGTTTTACTAAGGTGACTCGCTAGGCTCTAGGCGCCAAGCAAGCCGCCTGCCTGTGCGTACGTAGCCAGTCAGCGTTGCTTCATCAATGTGAGGAAACCCCGCATTCGAAAGAAACATTTTTACAAATGTTTAACAATCAAACAACTGCCAATTTTTGTTTGTAGTTTAGTTTGTAGTTTGTATTGTAGTTTTCTTATGTTTTCATTAATTTATTATAATATTGTATTGTTCCAATGTAAACTAATTAATTAGGTAATTATTGTAGGTATTATCCATAAATTGTATGTCCAGATGTCACTACTGTGTTCAGCAGAATACCAGTGCAGCCAAGCCTCGTCGCTTGCTGCTTATACTGAGCTGAGCACAGTTTTGGCATCACACAACAACACATAGAAGTATTTTCTTGTTTATTGTTGCTTTTGTTTGTTCTTTAAAAAGCTACTTACCCAAAGAGCGCGTGGTATTTTTTTATCAATTTCTTTTGGTATACTTACAGAATTCCATTGAGAATGCATAACAATAATTTAAAATCTTAATATAGTAAAATTTACTGTTTTAGAAACGGCGTAGACCAATGTATACGAAGGTAAATCCGCCACCATATGCCGTTATTTTTCACACACTAATGATCCTAGCATGTACTTCACCAAATAGAGAATCAACTGTTCATCATACCATACTCATCTGTGAGTGTTCAAACGATATACAAGATAAATCGTCAATTTTGGACATTTCATTCATGTTCAATCATCTAAAAGCCGATACCAATCAATAGTCAGCGAGTGTGAAACGCGCGACCCATAGAACGCATATAAAACCTATGAATGGAACTAAAACGAACATTTAAATTTACACATCAGCTGTTTTACACATTAGTACTTTGCCTTACTAGCAGCAAAACGCGTTTGTAGAGTAAAAACTGAAATACTGAGGCAGTATTTGGTGTGATATGGTACTAAATCGTTCAGTTATTTCCAACGCTACTGTTCAGACGCGTGTGACAATATCCGATAGCGTGTTGGTCTATTTTATTTGCATAAAAGGGCCATCAATCGTAGAGCTGGAAAAAAGTTCCCCCTCCCATTTCATAAATCATTTTATCTCTTCTAAAGAATGACTAATGAAGACGGAAAGAATCGCCCAAGAATGGAAATAAAAGATTAAAGTAACAATCTGTTTGAAGCTATTCTTACGCAAAAGAGGGATCATCACTTTTAACATAATTTTATTAGTTATTTAATATCATGCTGGAGAATTAGGGTACATCTGTATGTATAAAACGCAGATAGATATTATGAGGTAGACTAAGAAGGGTTTTTGTGAAATTAAAGGGGATAAATAAATCATAAATCATAACATTTATTTGACACAGACAGTGGACATGGACACAACTCATATAACAAAAATACACAAAAAAACTTACTAGAAAATGTTCCACATGGCTGCATCAAAAGGGATCTAGTTCAGCATGTGTCAGTGTTGAAGCTGACGCTGGTTTTCAAGGGATGAAGCGGGGTTCTAAGTTTTGACTTATCTTAAACCACATAGCTTGAACCACTGAACGGAATGCGTTAAAATTTGCCACACAGACAGTTATCACAATGTAGACGTCGACTGAAAACAGATTTTTCAAAAATCTCATAAGGACACAAAGTGGGAGTCCAAAGTTTTTACGGCGAAAAGTCATCTAATCTTCTAAATATATAAAATCTACTGGTGACTTACTGATCCATTGATGTAAATATAACTAAATGTACTGATCTATCAACGCACAGCTGAAAATACTGGACCGGTGCAGCTGAAATTTGGCACGCAGATCGGTATTTTGACGTAGGCGTCCACTAAGAAAGGATTTTGTAAAATTTTACCTGGAGATGAAATGAAGGTACGTACTAATGCATTCCCCCGAATAGCACGTGGGCAAAGACGTAGTGAAAATAAAACTTCAATGAACTTGCAATAAAAAGGTCCTTTAACAAGTTTTGATATTACAAGTCTTGTAACAATGAAAATGTTAATCGTAAAATTAAATGTTTATTAATATGCTTTACCTTTTATAAAAAGAAAAAATAATGTTATTGGATAAAAATGTAATGTAGGGCAAAAACCCTGGTTTTGGCCACTGTACCGGTTTATGCTCTAAAAGTTTTTAAATAACTATTCGTAATATTTGCTTAAAGCAATTAAAATAAGGTATTTTAAGTTAATATTACGGCATACGATTCTGTTTAATAAACGCCATTTCCTGTTTAAAAAAATATATGAAAATTTAAAGTATTATGGATGTAATTGATTATAAACCCTTGCTGTTGTGCAATTAAATTATACACACATTACAATATATTGATTGAACCGGTGTTTGATTTTGATTTTTCGCTAAACTTACAAAAGTTTGACTATCAATAAGTGGCCAAAACCGGGGCACCTCGCAAACATTTTGTGTTACATAGAAAAAATTATTTTATTTTCTAAATTTGAAAAATTAACCTTAGATAAATTATCTGTATTTTAAGATATGATTTGTGTCATAAATACCTAAGACCATTATTAGTACTTAGTGCTTAAAAGCCCTACTTCAAGTCAATCAAAAGTTACTTTTACTTTCAAAGGATGCAAATGCATGCATAAATATGTGCCGATGCATTTATAACATCGTCTCATGATAAACATAGAGTATAAATATTCAAAGCCTGAAAATGATTAATGAATGTGGGAGAAACTAGTTTCACAAAGTACGTTAATATGCACAGGTCACCGTTTTAATTACATTAACATAGCATGTTTTTGGCTATATGTAAAAAGAAAAAAGGCTAAAGAAATATTGTAAAGGTTTTGCACTCGTGTGCAAGGAATCGGGACGCATTATCGCAATAACGCATCCGATATTATCGACGATAATAACGCGCCTGTGTGGGAGAGCCTTTAATTATCAAAATTAAAAACTTTATTAAAATCACTACCACGAACTTGGCTGTTCAAATGAGCCTTATTTCTTCTAAAACAACATGCTGAGCTAACATTCAGCATTTAATATGAGTAATGAAACACAATACACGGTTGTCGACCCGCAGTACTAATGTAATGAGTTGAGTTTATGCCGAAACCAAATGTGCCTCGAGAGTTACAATAATTAAGGTTAGAACGCTTTACTTCAAAGAGATTACGCTCGAAGCGAACAAAAAAGCCGCTGTTTTAGTAGTTGAGACCTTTATAGTGTATTCCAGCATTTTATGCAATTTAAGGGTCTTCGAATACTGCGAAATGGCAGTTTGTCTAAGTTGGCACAGCTAGGGTCATTCACCCTGATTACAAAACTTTCAGAAGAGGGTTTCAAAGAGAATGGAATCTCAAAGCAAAAGGAAACCAATGTAATTACATTACTAGGTTTTACGTAACTTTTTGCCCTTTTTTCAAGCCTTTTCTGAGAATTAACATTAGGCCATCCATTAAAGATAACATTCATTATTAGGCCTCTGTTTCGGACAGGTCCGAAATCCATGCAGACTGTATAACTTTTACTTTCTTGAACCGTACCGGGGATTACCATGGGCAATAAATAAGAAGACTGTTTTTCGCTTTTCTACGATGCAAGGCGGAGCGGGAGCGAGGCGGGCGGCGTGGACGGGACGATGTTCTGGAGTGCAGTTTACAAGGCACCAAGTGCTGTTTATATGCGCGCTTGGTGGCTTGCAACTAGAGGGGTAGGGGCAGGAATAGATTTGGATAGAGGGAGATGGCGATACAAGGCGTTTCACCTTTGGTAATGGAGTGGGGTTAGAGGGAGACGGGGATATGCATCTTCCTTTATTTACTTAATAATTACACAGTACAAAGAAATGGCAAAAGGTATTGATTTACTTATATCTATGAGTTTAAACAGAATAAAATAGAACTTACATGCTAACACAAAATAGTTTTATTGAAATATAATGATCGACACAGTAACAATAATTCGCACAAAAGACTTACGTACTACCTAGCTATATACAACAATCTCCCCCTCGTGCGCGAGCACAATCAGCTATTTGCTGTCTAACACTATAAGGCGAGAGGCTGGACGAATAGTAGACTGCTATGGCGGTAAAAACGCCGGATGTCGTTCGAGTGGCCTTTCAGGTGGTGGATCGCCCAAAGGAATTTTGTAAGGTCCCTTGAAAGTGCGACACCACTGGCATCTTTCGCATATGAATCGAAGACAAATGCGCAGTCTGACTATGTAGTATCGCTGCTGCAACTCGTTCTGTTTGTGTGCTCTTCTTACGTAAAGTTGTAGATTGTAATCTATGTCTCCTTGGAATGACACTTTCTGGCTTCTTATCAACAGTAACTCGGTGGTCTCTACATGGTCGGTTATCATCGATATATGCGTCGCGTTATGGAGCAGTTTGGCTTTGAACTTCTCGGCAGCGAGCAGCACGGCAGCGGTAGAGCGTAAAAGTTTATTATAGTTCGAAAATCTATCTAACGGTGGTAAGTAATCGTTGCCTGTTCGCGTTCTCGCGTGCAAAACGGGTTTAACGGTACGTTCTTCCCCGGTAGGTACTGACGGCTCCGGTACTGGCTTCTCTTTGGGCCATGTCTCGGGGTCGTCTCGAATAAATTGCGGTCCGAAAAACCATCTATGCTTCGCGTCAAAGTTCGCGGGCATTCCTTTTGTCGCATCGTCAGCAACGTTTAAAGCGGACGGTACCCACCGCCAATCTACCGGTGCGGTTAGGCTCTCTATCTCGGCTAGTCTATGCGCTACGAACGCCTTAAACGAGCGGGGATCCGATTTTATCCAAGCTAATACCGTTTTGCTATCTGACCAAAAATGGCATTTTTTAATTTCGTAATCGGATTCGCGCTTGATCGTGTCGGCTAACCTACTGCCTAATACCGCAGCCTGGAGTTCCAAGCGGGGAATGGATACCGGTTTCAATGGTGCGACCTTAGCCTTACCGGCGACTAACCGCGACGTTCTGCTACCGTTCGAATCTGTGTTCACATAATATATCGCCGTTGCGTATATTTTTTCGCTCGCGTCGCAAAATACGTGCATTTCTGTGTCGCCCGACGGCGCAGGTACGTACCGGGCTATTTCCATACTTCTCATCATCTCTATGTTCCTAATGAACGCTAACCACGTCTGCCTGTGCTCTTGTGTTATGGGGTCGTCCCATTGCACGCCGCTCCGCCAGACATCCTGAATAAGGGCTTTACCTATCGCGGTTACCGGCGAAATTAACCCTAACGGATCGTAAGCGGACATGACCGCGCTCGTGACCTGCCTCTTTGTGGGGGTGACGGCGCCGTCGCCGGCCTTCAGTTCTACCGGTGTGTTTCTAAGGTTGACGTTAAAACCTAGGGTATCGCGCTCATGATTCCATATTAAACCCAAAGTTCGTTCCGAATCGCTTTTCCCTAAAGTCGTTTGCTCTCTATTTTGCTTATCCGCGACGTCACTGATAACTTCCGGTACGTTTGATGCCCATCCGCGCAACTCGAAGGAGGCTGCTAAATGCACTTTGTGCATCGCGTTTACCACGCCTTTTGCCACCTTTTCGTCGTCGAATGTGCCCAGATAGTCATCCATATAAAAATTTCTGACTGTCGCCCGTGCGACTTCGGGATATTCGCGTGCGTGATCGCCTGCGTTTTTATTCTTTACGTAAATAGCCGTAGTCGGAGATGAACTCGCGCCAAACACTAGCGAGTTACTACGGTACTCGATTGGGGGCTTCGTACGGTCGTCCCGCCATAAAAATCGCAGGCTATCACGGTCGGCGTCGATTATCTTAATCTGGAGGAACATCTCCTTAATGTCGGCGACTACCGCGATTCTACCTTCTCGAAATCGAACTAACACGCCGAACAACGACTGTAGCAGGTCCGGTCCCGCCAATAGCGCGTCGTTTAAACATCTGTTTTCGAACTTGGCCGCCGCGTCAAACACTAATCGAATTTTTCCTTTCTGTGGATGCACGACCGCGAAATGAGGTAAATACCAGGTCCTCTCCGATGTGGGAGGAGAGTCGGCTCTCTCAACATAACCCGACTCTATCAAGTTATTTACCTGCCTTGTATATTCTTCGCGTTGCTCTATGTTTTTATCTAACCTTTTTTCTAAGTTAATCAATCGGCTGAGCGCCTGCGCTCTATTGTTAGGCAATGTTTCGTTTTCAGTTCGCCACAATAGGCCGGCTTCGAATCTGTTGCAACCGTCAATACGATGACACGTGTCATCGAGCAATTTTACCGCGCGCTTTTCCGGATCGGCTTTAGGCGTTTTCGGTTCAATACCTAAACTTTCGATACTAAAAAAATCTCTCATCATTTTAACCGTTTCGTCTTCAAATTGCCTCGACACAGGCCGTATATGATTTACGTATGCAATGTTACCGCGTTTTATCGAATCTCTGCCGTGTAAAACCCATGCACCTAGCCCAACATAACTAGCAACGGGTTCATTCTTTCCGCCTATCTTTAACTGACGCGACGTTATCAAGTGCCAGTTATCTTGCCCTATTAAGATAGACGGCTTAACCTTATCATAACACAGCTCATCTCGTATGTCTGTAAGGTGTTCGCACCGTTTAACTAACTCTATATCAACTTGCTGTGGGGCGAGGTCGAGATGTTTTATCGTATGCGCGGTCATTGTATGTGAGTCGCGGCTACATAATCCGCGTATTTTCAATCTAACTGTTCGCGAATCATGATCATCTAACCGGTTACCTCCCACTCCCTCAATAGTGAGGAGGCCTCCCGGCTGATCCCGGGGAATTATCTCGTCAGCAGCGGCCTCATCTATTAAAGTTATCGACGACCCTTCGTCGAGAAGAGCCGCTAACTCGATCGTTCCCAGGGGGCCGGTCACTTCTACGGGCACTATCTTTAGGTAAGTACTCGGTTGATGAACGTGGTTTACGGACACAGAACTAACTTTCCCGTATGTCGGCTTAGGGCCTTCGTTTTTTGGTTCGAACTCTCGCTTTTCATTATGTAACAATCGGTGGTGAGACGCCTCGCACTCGCCCACGCCGCACGGTACATATTTGCATCTAAAAAACCGCCTATGATCACCCGATAAGCACCTGAAACACAACCTGTATTCTTTTGCCCGAGCCCACCTTTCGTCAACGTTTAGCTTTTTAAAATCTGCGCACTCCGGCGCAGAGTGATTTCCCTCACAAATAGCGCATTTCCTGTCCTTAGGCCCTGGGGCCGTGGGTGAAGCAGCGCGTCGCTGGGGTGGTGGGTTCGGTCGCGAGGCTACTGGTTGGTTTCTTTGCTTTTTGTCGCTTTTTATCGTCGCGTTTTTTGACGTTTTTTTTAAACTTGCTACGGTATGAGTTTGTTCGTACTCCGAATCCGAATCTGATAGCGAGGACTCCGACATAGTCCTATGCCGCGTCGCGTGTAATACTCGTGATTTCTGTTGTTTAAAGCGGCGCTCTTCCTTTAGATTTTCGTAACTAACCATTGAGCCGCACTGATCTCCGATTGAATTTAAAAATCTCGACAGCAAAACAAGATCAGGCGCTCCGCTATGCGCTGCTTTATACTCAAACCACTTGTATTTCAAAATCATAGTGAGCTTATCGACTATCCTATTTACCAGCTCCGGCGCGTATAAATACTGATGCTGGTCTAACGACTTAATCGTGGCTACGGTGTTCGCGACTTTATTTGCGAAAGAAATAATATTCCGCCCGTCGTCGGTTAAACGCGGCATTTTCTTTATGTTTTCTACTTCCGACAAAATAATAAATTCGGGTTTGCCGTATCGACGTTCTAACGTATCTATAATTTCGAATGGGTCCGTCGACGTGTACAACAAAGTTCTAACTGACTCGCGCGCCGCTCCGCGTACGGCCTTGCGCAACCTAGCTACATTTTGTACGTCCGAAAATAATCTATGCGTGTCGCTAAACACCGCTCTGAAAGCCATCCACTCGGTTAACGAGCCATCGAAATACGGGAGGTCGTGGATGAATTTCGGAGGATTTTCTCTATTATTATTATTCGAATTGACCGCCTGCATTATTGCGTTCGCTAATAACTGAACGTCCGTGCCCTGACTCAAATTACCCTGTGGTGGACACGGATTCGATTCGCGATTTGGTGCACTGTAGTTTCGATTCGCGCCTGCGGCACCCGGCCTAGCTAGATGTTGCTGCGATAGCCACTTTTCTACGTGCAAGGACCCCTCAATTCGGGGCGGTCCCGCCGCGACGCTAGAATTTGCCTGGTCACTTATCCTGGCAATTTCTAATCGACTCTGCGCCGCAGCGGCGGCCGCTTGAGCCCTAGCAAGCTCCGCCTTTTGTGCTTCTAACTCTGCCATTAACAATGCTATTTTCGATTGTGCCGAGTTTACTACAGTACCCGCATTACTATTTCGTTCGTTATCGTTCGCGCCTAAATTAACATTTTCGACGCCCGTTTCTAACTGCTCTCCGCCGCCTAACATGCTGCCGCCGTGCTCAGACTGAACGGATTCTCCGCCCGTGCCTCTGTCCCATGTGTGCGTCTCGCCCGACGTCGTGGCGCCAGACTCTGGCGTATTCGATTTTGCCGCTGTTGCTGACCGAGTTACTGGACGATCTGCCATCTCTATTCGCGCACGAGGGTCCCTACGCTAATCAAATTAAAATTAACACTCCCTAGCCTTAAAAACACTTCCTAATCCTAACAAGACGTATATACCTGCTTACACACTCGTACTACGTAATTCGACCGTTTAACACCGCAAGGTGGTCAGTACGAATGCATTTAACGAGCCAGTGGTCGGGGCAAAGCTAGACCCGTGCAATGACCACGACTCGCGCGTACTTGTTTCTTTCTTGATTACCCAGGTATGAATCGGCAGTGAAAACTGCCGAAACAGTGTCCCGCGCGTACTTTTTTCTTTATTCTTTCTTCTTTGCTTGAAGGTATGAAACAGCAGTTAAAACCACTGTAACAGAGACCCGCGCGTACTTTTTTCTTTATTCTTTCTTCTTTGCTTGAAGGTATGAAACAGCAGTTAAAACCACTGTAACAGAGACCCGCGCGTACAAATTTCTTTCTTCTTGCTTGAAGTTCTTCTTTATCCGGCTCTCGAAGGATCACTGTTTCGGACAGGTCCGAAATCCATGCAGACTGTATAACTTTTACTTTCTTGAACCGTACCGGGGATTACCATGGGCAATAAATAAGAAGACTGTTTTTCGCTTTTCTACGATGCAAGGCGGAGCGGGAGCGAGGCGGGCGGCGTGGACGGGACGATGTTCTGGAGTGCAGTTTACAAGGCACCAAGTGCTGTTTATATGCGCGCTTGGTGGCTTGCAACTAGAGGGGTAGGGGCAGGAATAGATTTGGATAGAGGGAGATGGCGATACAAGGCGTTTCACCTTTGGTAATGGAGTGGGGTTAGAGGGAGACGGGGATATGCATCTTCCTTTATTTACTTAATAATTACACAGTACAAAGAAATGGCAAAAGGTATTGATTTACTTATATCTATGAGTTTAAACAGAATAAAATAGAACTTACATGCTAACACAAAATAGTTTTATTGAAATATAATGATCGACACAGTAACAATAATTCGCACAAAAGACTTACGTACTACCTAGCTATATACAACAGCCTCATTGAAGGTAACGCACCTAATGAAATGGTTTGCTTTAGTCTTTTGACTTGTTCTTTTGTTACAAGCTTTTTCTTAACTTGCCATGTTAGTTGGTTAGTTAGTGGGGGACAAATCTTGCAAGCTTAATTTTACCCACTTCCCAGTGTCCGATGGAGCTGAAATTTTGTATACAGGTTTCGTTAAGATGACAATACAATATTGAAGTACAATCAGCAAAAAAGCTTGTCATAAAAATGAAATTTTTACTAAAAACTTGTTCTGTTTTGACGACCTCCGTTTTGAAAGTGGCGTACGTACGCACGAGTTTCCAAAGCTCCGCTGCCGATATCACTGAGATTAATGTTCTATATTTACTCGTAACTGTATTACTCTTTATTGTGTTCCGGCAGTTAGAGATAAGATAGCCAGTTCCTCAGTGATTGAGGATTCCGGGAGTAGTGCGCTTCCACCTTCAGCCTTATCACCACTTATCATCAGGTGTGATGAAGGCAAAGTGCTACCCCGTTGTGGATAAAAAAAAAATTAAAAAAAAAACTGAGTGTATGTGGTACCACCTGTCGTTATTTCCAAGTACCATGACACAAGTGCTTAGGATACTTAATTTGGGATTGGAACAATGTATGAGATTACGTCCATTTTTTATAAATAAATTACATCTTAGGAACACCCAACCTCTTAACTATTATTTCAGTCAAAATAGCCCGAAGTCATGGTATAAGCGTAACACACCATACTAACATGAAGTATAGGTAGATATACACAGAGGCTTATTGACTTGCCCCAGTGACGGCTGGCACGATGTACTTACTGTTATGAGCAGTGCATCTGCCGCCTGAGTGATGGGTCGCGCATGATCCCAGTGCCAAATTGACTTGCTTTAAGGTGCAAATTCGAGTAATTTAATTGTGATGAATCCTTCCTATATACCACATTATTGTCTGTTATTTAATTTTTTACTTTTTTGCATTCACAATGCAATTTAAAATATTGAAAATTGAAAATGATGTATTTAGAAAAAATGAACGCTGGCTATACAGCGCTTATGAAGTATTGGATAAATTCGACGCTTCTCGTCTCCGACTCTCGACTCCGTAGCTCAGTTGTTAGAGCAGTCGCCCGGATAGCGAAAGGTCGTGGGTTCGAGTCCCATCGGAGCTGGTTGTGGAACGGGTCGATTTCTTCTAAATACTTTATTTTCAACATTGTTGTCTGTTATTCGTAGGGTTTGTATGAAGAATTGATGATTTCTTCCAATTGCTTAACGCACTATAATGTCATTCATGTTTCTACGACGAAGGCAATACTGTTTGGCGTAGGGGTGACGATACTCAACTTCTGCATCAAAGTCGAGGGTTCGTTCCCCGTCTATGAAGGTACAAATAGGTATGTCTTTGACCCCCCAGTGACCACTGTTTCAGAAAGTAATACTAATAGTATATGTATATATTATACCACAGGCCTTCCACCTTTCCTGTGGGTTTTTCCGGGGTAAAAAGTAGCTTTTGTACCAAAATATACCAAAAATCACATCGATCCGTTGCTCCGTTTTGACGAGAAAGAGGGACAAACATACATACAAACAAACACTCTTTCACATTTATAATATTACTAGTATGAATAATGTGTAGTACATTCGCCTTAAAAATGGATTTATTCCTCCATTCCTTTTATCCTACTTAATATTATAAATGTGAAAGTTTTGATGTTTGGATGTTTAGATGTTTAGATGTTTGTTACTCAATCACGCCAAAATGGCAGAACGGATTTGGCTGACATTTTGGGGCACAGATACTGTGGAGCCTGGAGAGGAACAAAGGCTACTTTTTATCCTCGAAAAATATCACATTCCCGCGGGATAACGTCGTGTAGTAATAACACGCGGGCGAAGGCGCGGGCGGAAAGCTAGTTCTATATTAATACTAGCTAAATCCGTTTTGGCGTGATTGAGTAACAAACATACAAACATCCAAACATCTAAACTTTCACATTTATAAATTATAGTAGGACTAGCTTTTGCCCGCGACTTCGTTCGCGTGATTAAGATAGTTGTGCGGTTATTTTGAAAGTCACGGATTACCAATATAAGTATCAAGGTATTTGTTTATCAGTAGACCTTATTTTTTGTTCCATGCTCACTTATCTTCTGACATAGTAGGTCAGAGTCTTTGTTTGCTTGGTTTTGACTATCAATTAACATGCACTATGAATGAAAGCTCTACTCTACCATCTACCCTCCAAAAAAGGTTTCTCTACCTTTAACCTAAATGGCAATTCCTTTACAAACTGAACCACCTTGTAGCACCCTGTATAATGGGAATTTTGCTAAAACCTTTTCTTAGTGCTCACCTACACCATGAAAGGTATCTATTCTCATGAGGCCTAATGTTTTATTATGTACTAGGTGAAAGTAGTGTTGACAGATGAGCGTTTAATGGCCAAGATGGCGGTGACCGATGAGAGGTTGGATTTCGTTTGTTTTCAATCAAACATTCTCAGGACTTAGTTGATTCAACACAGTACCGCCCAACGCTCATAGTTTCAAAGCCCTATTAGCTTAATTATGAGGACTTGATTTTAACCAGATGCGTTGAGGCAGTATAATATACCGAATAACCCGTCTGCATCTGTCGTCAGATTAATAGCCGCCACGTGACCCAGAGGCCTAAGGTTTTATGGACCGGCGACAGCTGCCCGGGTACTAATTTTATAAGTCCTCCAATTCCGCCCCACGCCTTTATGAATATAGAACTACTTTGTAGGTGACGCAAATTGTTTATTATACTCCTTTTTATGGCCCCGGAAATTTATTGAAGGTGCTTTTCGTTTAACACTCTTTTGTGGAAGGAAAATCCAGCCAAGCGTTAGTGGTTAAAGGGTGCATCTGCGCGTAGGTTGGTATCGAAATAAAAAAAAAGGTAGTATATATAATAAGAGAATTGAGCTGGATCTTTGTTAACACTTTTAGAGCAAAGCCGAATAGTTTACAGTCCCTTTAGTTTCCAACTGACAAGTACAAAAGTTATGCTTGTAAAAGTGTGATGTTTTTCTAATTAGATTGCTGACTTTGGTTTTTGATAACTCTATCATGTATTTATTATGGTTAGGCAGGTTTTGTTTACACAAAAAATACGCAAACTATTACAGCTGTGTTCGTATATTTATTATTTTCATAGTTTAAAATCTTATACTTTGAAGAAATTTTCACATTTGGCTCGAGAAAAATGATTAAGTGGTTATTGAATTTATGAGGTGCTGCTGAAATCTGTCGGCAATTTATAGCACAGACGTGGTACGTGAAGTTCAAATTCTTTGATATCTGTGGAAACACGGGTTTGTAACAGCTGACCTTACCAATAGCCAATAGTAAATAACAAATAGGTACAATTAAATTATTCTTCAACAAAAACAATACCTACCTAATTGCTTCATCATCATCATCATCATATCAGCCGAACGACGCCCACTGCTGGGCATGGGCCTCCCCCAAGGATCTCCACAACGATCGGTCCTGCGCTGCCCGCAATATATTGCTAATAATTAAAGGGTCAAATTTAGGTATTAAAATGACCATAAAAGAAAAAATTAAAATTACAAAAATATGTTTTTTACTGCCTTATAGCCAATCTAGTTACAATGCGTTAGGGCCGACCTCTGGACTCCCCGACCGCATACCGTCCGTTGGTCCTACTGGACGAGGCCGCCAAGATGTTGGAGCGGATTATTGCAGACCGCATAGTCCAACACCTTGAGACGGTGGGCCCCGACCTGGCCCCGAACCAATACGGCTTCAGGAAGCGGCGGTCGACGGTTGATGCCCTCCTAGCTCTTCGGGAGATGTGTGAACGAGCGACAGAACGAAGGGAAGTGGTTGTTGCGGTGTCCCTAGACATAAGGAACGCCTTCAACACTAAATGGAAGGCCCTTTAGTGTCATAAGAGACGGTCTCCACCACCATGGGTTGCCGCCGTACCTGGTGGCAATAGTGGAGAACTACCTGGAGGGAAGAAAGGTGGTCTACCCCTCTGGCGATAGGGGTTTATTGGAGAAGGAGACGATGTGCGGTGTTCCACAGGGGTCAGTTCTAGGTCCACTCCTGTGGAACATCGGATATGACTGACTCCTCAGAGGCGTGCTGTTGCCCCGAATGCAGTTATTCTGCTATGCAGATTACACACTTGTCACTGCTCGGGTCGCGGAAGCCAGAAGGCTGGCGGGGGTGGGGTCCTCGCTTGTCATTGAGAGGATCCGAATTTTGAGGCTCAACGTGGCCCTGGACAAAACTGAGGCTGTCCTATTCCATGGCCCGCGCAGAGGTCCTCCAGCGGGGGCGACGCTGGTCGTAGACGGCGCAAGGATTCCGTTGCGACCGTCTATTAAATACCTGGGGCTGGTGCTAGATGGGCGCTGGAACTTTGAGGCCCATTTTAAGCAGTTGGCCTCAAAGGTTGTAAAGGCGGCGGGCGCGCTCGGGCGGCTGCTGCCGAATATTGGGGGCCCTGGAGGCAAGTGCCGCAGGCTCTTTGCGGGGGTAATCCGTAGTATGGCCCTATACGGAGCACCAGTGTGGGCGGACAAGCTCAACGATGTAAACCGTCGTCTGCTTCGTCGTCCGCAAAGAGCAATGGCCATCAGAATCGTCCGCGGGTATAAGGCCATGTCGCATGCCGCGGCCTGCGTATTGGCGGGTACGCCTCCTTAGGAGCTGGATGCCCAGCTACTCAGGACGTTGTATTTTGAGCGCAGAGCGTTGCTTGCAAGTGGTGACAGCGTGTCCCCCGAGGAGACGATAGTGGCCCGACGGCAAGCCGAGGTGGCGCTGATGAGCACCTGGGAGGAGAAGCTGGATGAGGAACCATTCGGGAGGCGGATGATCAATTCCGTCCGTCCTCTCCTTCGTGAGTGGTGCAAAAGAAGGTACGGGTCGCTGACATTCAGGCTGACGCAGGTGTTTTCCGGGCATGGATGCTTCGTAAAATACCTGTGTCGGATTGGAAGAAAGGCGACCACGCGGTGCCACGAATGCGGCGCAGGGGTGGACAGTGCGGAGCACACCTTACAAGCGTGCCCTGCCTGGTCTTCGCAGCGCCGCAATCTGTGCGACGTGATAGGGAGGGACCTTTCGCTGCCGAACATGGCTCGTGCCATGCTTGGTAGCGACAGGTCATGGGATGCGGCAGTCTCTTTCTGCGAGGACGTCATATCGCAGAAGGAGGCGTCGGAGCGGATCCCCTAACGGGATGCTCATGCAGACCGGCTCCGGCGAAGGCGGGTGGGACCAAGAATGCGGCGCTTTGAGCGCCTCATTCCCCCTTAGCGGGGCCGTGTGGTGCGGGCAACGGCCTGTAAGCTGTTGCCCGCATCGCACTGTCCCCGCTCACCAGCCTGGGGAGATGGCCACGCTTGCTCGGCCACCTCCCGCCGCGTAGGGCCCCGGAAGACCGAGCCAACCGTCAGGTCGTAGGAGGAGCTTGCCACCTCGGGCCCTCCACATTATGACCTAGTAGGCGGCGGAGAGAGCAAGAAGTGAGGGGTTTAGTGGGTATTCCCCCTCCCTGATCCCCCATCGAGTATCTGACACTGGATGGAGGATCAGGAAGTGGCATGGTGAGTCCCACATAACCACCGTCCGCACACCGCACGCGGACGGGGTATGCGTAAATGCATTCCCCTCACTATAAAAAAAAAGGCATATAAGCAAAGTGAAGCTTTGGATATTTATTACACAATCATTGTCATCAAGAGTCTGTTACCAGACTTGTCCTTTCTGCGTATATATTGCTTAGGGACCTATAACACCTTCTAGGACTACAAGTATAGTGCTATTCTAGGCACCGGAAGGCGACGGACGTGGACACTATTATAAAAAAGAAAAATACTTTTTATTGAGATTTTAAATTATTTTTATGCATTCACAATGCAATTTTGTAAGTATAGGAAAAATGTGATATTAAAAAAGCGCGAGCCCTATAAGTAGCTTCCCGCCTGAAAGCTACTTATAGGGCTCGTGGTTTTTTTACTATCACATTTTTCCTAAACTTTTTATTGTTATCTACTACCTTTTCCCGGTCTAAGCGGAGCCCGTTTTGCTAAGCCTACCTAATAATGAAATGAAAACGCATTCGTGACCCGTAGCAATCTGGTCGGCGCGGGCCAAAAAATTTGCGTAAGCTCCATATCAAAACGGCGCCGCTCTTCCGTCGCTAATAAATCATCTTTCACCTTAAAAGAGGAATATTAAATCGAAAGATGCCTACG
This sequence comes from Crambus lathoniellus, assembly GCA_949710035.1. NCBI lineage: Eukaryota > Metazoa > Arthropoda > Insecta > Lepidoptera > Crambidae > Crambus > Crambus lathoniellus. Next base: position 10,234,526 of record OX453307.1, read on the forward strand.
AAAATGAAGGAAAGGGGCGATGTGAAAAATTGGGTCATAAAAACGCAATCCCAATGCGCCAAGCTATGAAAGAGAGGCGTTTTCAATTACCGTACTTTTCTCACGCTGACGCGCTTTAAATTGTTAACGTTATTTCATTAGTCAACTTGGTAAGATGCGAGAGTAATTCTGACAAATATATTTTGCGTGTTTTGTAAATTTTGAAACAAGTGGTTTTGACTTAATGATCAAATGCGTCACTTGTGTCTGGAATGTCTTCAGTATTTTCAGACAGATTTATTGTGAGAGCTTTCTGAGCCTGTTAGACATTCTTCATATTAGTAGAAGTGGAGTAATGTTAATAATAAATAAACGTGCCTTAGAGAGGCTCATGTTTTCAGCCTATCTCGGGAACAACGCAAATTGACTTACGCATAATGTAGGGCCTCGGTTTTGGCCACATTTTGCTATAAACTATTATTAAATATATAACTGTTGTTTTCTAAAAAAAATTTCGTTATTTTTGCTAATGTCAATCAGAATAACAATCGTTAGAATTCCTTGTGTCGTACTTTTTTTCAGTGAGTGCCATTTTCTGTTTTAATTTATTTTTATATGAAAATTTAAATAAACTTAGTAAGGATGAAAGTAATTATAAACCTTTGTTTTTTTAAATTAAATTACTATTTTGCAATTAATTGGTTTCTCGCACATTGATAATTAAAAATCCCTAAAGTTGCTACAAAGGAATCTCCTGCCTTACTCAAGTTATGCGTCCTTACTTTAACGTCTAAATAAATTACAGATTTATTTTTAACATCATCATCATCATCATCATGTCAGCCGAACGACGCCCACTGCTGGGCATAGGCCTCCCCCAAGGATCTCCACAACGATCGGTCCTGCGCTGCCCGCATCCAGCGGCTTCCCGCGACCTTGACCAGATCGTCGGTCCACCTTGTAGGGGGCCTGCCCACGGAACGTCGTCCGGCACGCGGTCGCCATTCAAGAACCTTTCCGCCCCAACGGCCATCGGTTCTCCGCGCTATGTGTCCCGCCCACTGCCACTTCAATGATGCAATCCTTCGAGCGATGTCGGTTGTTTTAGTTCTCCTGCGGATTTCATCATTTCTGATTCGATCGAGCAGGGAAATACCAAGCATCGCTCTCTCCATTGCTCGCTGGGTGACTTTGAGCCTTCTTATGAGACCCATAGTAAAAGACCACGTCTCACTTCCATAGGTCATTACTGGCAACACACACTGGTCAAAGACTTTCGTCTTGAGACATTGAGGTATTTCGGACGCGAATATATGTCGGAGCTTCCCAAACGCTGCCCATCCGAGCTGGATTCGACGAGAGATCTCTTTCTCAAAGTTGGACTTACCTAACTGGACCGTCTGTCCTAGGTAAACATAGTGGTCAACAACTTCGAGTGTAATGTTCCCAACATTAACTGGAGCGGGTGCAACATGGGCATTGGACATGATTTTCGTCTTGTCCATGTTCATCTTAAGACCCACTCTTTGCGAAGCATTACCGAGATCTTCGAGCATTGTGTTCAGGTCTTCCAAGGTCTCAGCCATAAGAACTACATCATCGGCAAACCGTAGATGTGTTAGGTACTCGCCATTGATGTTGATGCCGCATCCTTTCCAGTCCAGCAGCTTAAAAATATCCTCCAACGCAGCTGTGAACAGTTTGGGAGAGATGACATCTCCCTGTCTCACACCTCGCTGTAGTTGGATAGGATTAGAGCTCTGGTTCTGTAATCGGACCGACATGGTGGCGTTTTGGTATAGGTACCTCAGCACCTCGATATACCTGTAGTCTATTTGGCACCTCTGGAGAGACTGCACCACGGCCCAGGTCTCGATCGAATCAAAGGCTTTCTCATAGTCCACGAACGCCAAGCAAAGTGGCAGGTTATACTCTTCGGTCTTCTGTATAACTTGCCGCAGCGTATGAATGTGGTCTATGGTACTGTAGCCTTTCCGGAACCCGGCTTGTTCGGGAGGTTGGAAGTCGTCGAACCTGCGAGCGAGACGATTCGTAATGACTCTCGAAAACAACTTATAGATATGGCTCAGAAGCGAGATGGGTCTATAATTTTTCAAGAGAGTTTTATCACCCTTCTTGAAAAACAGCATCACATCGCTTCTGCCCCATGCCTTTGGCGTTTTGCCCTCGAGGATGACAGAGTTGAAGAGCTTCTGGAGGACCTTAAGTATCGGCTTACCGCCCGCTCTTAGAAGTTCTGTTGTGATTCCGTCATCACCCGCCGCCTTGTTGTTTTTGAGCTGCTTGAGAGCCATTCTAATCTCGTACAGGCTGACGTCCGGGATATCTTCGGTATAGTGTCGGGTAAGCTTGGCTCTAGGGTCTTTAGCCTTGCTTTCAACAGGTGTTTGCGTGGAATATAGCTGTCCATAGAAACTCTCAATCTCCCTCAGGATTTCAGGTGTTGACGAAACGATGCTACCTTCCCCAGTTTTCAGCCTCGTCAATTGACTTTGCCCGATAGACAGATCTCTCGCGAACACTTTGGAGCCTTTTTTAACATATAAAACCAAAATACAAAAACATACAGATTGTAAATAAATGCCACAACATTTTGTACAATAACGTCTTGGAAAACTTAAGCCTGACAAAGGCCGCTTACATTTCCCCCAAAAGTCACCCGTGCAAATAGACTTGAGGCTCGAAGATTAGAAACATTACGGCGAGGGATCATAGCCGGTACCAAGCCAAATCGGCTTACACCGCCTTAACCACTACAAGCTACTTTTGTGATATCGTAATACGTCTCTACTGTTAACATAGATGGATTTTGTCGAGCGCGGTAAATTTCTCTAGAGTTGCTGATTAGTACATTGTAGTATTAGTGATTTGATGACTCTTTAACAGTTGAGGTACTAAACGTGGATATAGTCTTAAAGCACCCATGTCAATTTGGAATATATCGCCCAGGTACAAACTTCCGTGCTCTCGCAAGCACGTCTGTGCTGTTTTCATGCTCTATGATTAATTTCTTCCAGCTTGATGAATAGGCTACTTGACTCATTACTTGACTCGCCCATGTTGTGACGTCATTGGATTTATAAATTTGTAAACAAATAAACGTCACTTTTACTTTTGCTACATACTAGTAAGGGTGTATTCCACTTATCAAAGATCTTTGTCCAATATACATTTGATCAAAGAAATTGGATGTTAAATGTATAAAATTGAACGTCAAAGTCGTCCAATTTCTTTGATCAAATGCATATTGGACAAAGATATTTGATAAGTGGAACTACCCTAAGGTAAGTAAACAACCACTTGACACCGTCAACACTGTCAAGTGGTTGGTTACAAATTTTATGACGTCAGAACATGGCGAAGAGCGTTTTTACCGGTTAATAAAAAGCGAAATTTTAAAATAGAGTTTTGTAGGTTTTTATGTTTTAAAATATTAATAAATACATTTTTTTGGTGTAATAGCACAATTATTAATCGGTTAGGACACGAATAAAAAAAGGTCATGTAGCGTATTCGGCTAGATAGTACAATAATTTGTTCAAAAATAGTAGATTGTACAACAAGGGCATAAAACATACCATTTTATCCGAGACGTATATATCCACCCGAGCCGTAGGCGAGGATGGATAGTCAATTCGAGGGTAAAATGGGTTTTATGTACGAGTTATACACTCTGCTTTTCACTTCGAGTGTGAGGAAAATAAATTACAATATTGCAAAAAATAAAGACTTCGCCATATTGGCGGGAAAACTTTCTTTTTCTTTTTTTTATACGTGGAAGTGGCAGCACAGTTACCACACAGTTACTTAGCATAGATCGTAGTCCATAATGCTCTTGAAATACTTATTTCTTACAAAACTCATTAATTCTGCCTAGTTTTATTTATTTAGTTATTTAACATGGATTATGCACAAAATTTAAGAAACAGAATGAAACAACAAGTTTATTCAACGAAGTTTAATTGCGTGTGTGACTGTTTACCTGAGGACCTTTGTCTTAGAGTCTGTGACATAGACGAAGATTTTACTTTATGCACTAGAGCATAAAAAGCGATTTTATGCAGCCTATACCCAACATAAACACGAACTTTACGAGCATGAGAAGTGAAAACAATTTTACAAATAATAATATTGATCTGAGACAATGATTAAAGATAAGTTTCTCTTTTATATTGAATAGATAACTACCTACCTACACAAGATGTTATTTAATATGGCATTTTCATTACTACATTGTTTATTTTTAATTATTATTTTACTACAGTTGTTTAGAAAAAGCTTTCCCCTTATGAAAGTCGGTTTTTTCCCTCGAGACACCTCACTGTTCAATCACTATGACTTCGAGGCAATAGACACTGTTCAATTTGCAAACCATCCAGTTGAATTAACACCTTCCTCGGATTCTCTATCTACATCGGCAAATAAGGATTACCTAAGTGTTAGAACGTTAAGCTAACCAGCTCTATCGAATTAGTTAAACTCAATAACGCCTACATCTGAGAATATTCTCAAAATGGACTGTATAAATTTCAATTATTTATAGAAGTATCGTTAGATTTGCATTGCAGACTGAGGTTAGATCACACACACACAAATGTTTTTGACGTTTGAAGTTGTCAAATTAAAATTTAAACACGCGCACCTATCTTTTGTATGTGTAAGCACAGTATAACCAATTTTTGGTTATTGGTTGGTGTTAAAGTGGATAGAACTAAGTTTCGAAAAGTTTTTGATTAAATAATAGGATTTAAAAAGTGTTCTTTAAAAACGTTGGTGATTGTAATAAAAATACAAAACAATAAAATATTACAAAAAGTCTCAAATCCTTTCTGCACCAGTCTTTGTTTATTTATTTAGAAGCTTTATTTATTTTCTACTAGCAATTCAAACGACCAATAAAAAATCTCCAACTTTTATATAAACAATACTTTTAAAATCTTTCCCCAGAGTTGTCATGTAATCAGTCTATCCAAATTCCAAATAATTTGGAAAACTTCTCAGTTGTTGTCGAGTTTTGCGTAACAGCGTGATCGAAACGCTAAGGGTATACGTAAACAAGGCGACATCCGATATCCCTTGAAAACAATCTGAAACCAATGAGTTGTTTACCTCGCCGCCTTTGTAAACAATCAGACTAAACTTGGCCGTCATTGGGATTCAAATTTGATTTACCTACTGATTTTTTAAGTTTAATGTTTTTTCACCTTTTTTTTGTCTTGACGGTAAATATGCCTGAGGTGTTTGTGATATAAAGTTCATTCGTTTTTTGTTATTCTAATTAGTCCATGTTTGTATTGTGCAACATGAAGAATTTTGGTAGCGTAGTGTGCGTGCGAGTCATAATACAAATGTATGGCAGATACACCTCGACAAATCGTTTCTGCGACTAGCGTATATACCTACTACTCGTCTGTAAGTTTCATTGTGTAAGGGCGCTTGTGCACTGCACTGAATTTTACCGTCCCTAAAAAAACTTTAAATAATAAATAATTTATAATAGTAAGAATTTATTTATTTCGTGTAGTTTCAATGTTTCAAACCCTAAACTACACGAAATAAATAAATTCTATAATTTATTATTAAGATACAAGCATCCGTTTTTTTCCGGGATGGTAAAATTCAGTGTAGTGCACAAGAGCCCTAAGACCAGGCTTACACGGGCAATTTTTTGGCAACTGTAATGGACCAATCTGGAGCAATTACGTGGAGCAATCGTTTCGGGAATTGCTTCTCATTACTCCACATTTCTCAATATAGGAAAATCTTAAAACATTTTTTTCTATCACGTTTATTTATACGACGTATTACTACGTCTCGTTTTCGCGAGAGAAACAGGCTGGCAGCAGGGGCGAAGGAGAATGGGTAGGTACTTGTATTGCCTAGTATTTAAAGTTGGCCGTATTTTTGCAACAGGTTCCTACATTTTGCCATTGCCCAAAATTGCTTGATGTGGCCGAGACGTTATTGCAACAGGTATTGACAGGAACAGAGCAATTTTAGTTGCCGGTGTAAGCGCATCTTTAGAGGCATTAAGCTAAGCGTTTTCTTGGCTTCTTCAAGTTTATTTTCGTACAAAATCTTTACTTTCGTCGCAGAATGTCGCAGCACCGATTTGCACTTTTGATTACTGTCCCAAAAATACCTCTTCGCAAAACTGTGTAAAAATATTCAGGCTCATACGATAGAGACTAAAACAGTTTCGACAAATTGACAGACAAACAACAAATAAAACCTCTTACGTAGATTCCATTTTATCTGCTGAAAAAAAAGGTATTATAAAACCCTGATTTATTTTTGGGACTTCGCTATCTTTATCATAATAACCTGAAAGATATGAAAAGGCTTCCTTCTGTAAATTGAATTAAGTATTTTGTAAACCAATACGTTAAATACAGTACAGTAAACAGCACACCAAGCTGCACCTTGCGCGCTGCATGGGGAAGTGGTAAACCCATTCGACCCACGATGGTGATAAGTAACTTTTGCAACTGGGCCCTCCCACGGCGACTTTTTTTCTTTATTCTTATTATTCTTATCCAGCTACCTATAAAGAATGTTTGTTTGCGCCTGCTGAGTAGTGGGAACATTCAGAAATGGCTTAGGTAGGTATAATGTTGAACGCGCTAGTACCGAGCACGTAAAAAGAGTGTTTTTCGTGTTAACTTTATTTTTAACCGACTTCTAAATCAAAAAGGAGGAGGTTCTCTATTCGTCTGTATGTATTTTTTTTTTTTTTTTTTTTTGTGTATGTCCACCGATTACTCGAAGACGGCTGAACCGATTGAAATGGTTCAAACGTTATTACATCAGGTTGGTTTCCAAGTTGGTCCCATTTTTTGAAATTTTGAAATCGGATCAGTAGTTTTCAGGAAATCTTGAAAATACTGTCGTTTTCGTTACCACTTTATGTGAGTTTAATACGTATCTTTAGGCATAACTCCTTTGTTTATAAACCGATTTAGATGATTCTTGTTTTGTTAAAAAGGGGATACCTCAAGGTATTTTAACCGACTTCGAAAAAGGAGGTTTTGAGTTTGATCACATACCTATTTACCAGAAAACACGTAAATTGCCTGCACGATGGACTAAAAAGAGTGAAATAAAAATAATTTTTATAAAAAAATAAAACCGCCTTCTAAAAAACCACATGAAAAAAGTAAGAAATAATTCCTTACCAAATAAATAACGTAAGTACTTTGAAGTCGGGCGGGTTTTAACAAAAACAACAAAAAATTGTACATGTTTCACGCCCGACTTCAAAGTACTTACGTTATTTATTTGGTAAGGAATTATTTCTTACTTTTTTCATGTGGTTTTTTAGAAGGCGGTTTTATTTTTTTTATAAAAATTATATCCTTAACCTTAGAAGCCTAATCTACGCCTGCGAGACGTACCTCCACAAACCGAAAACTGTTTGACTCTTTCTAACGGTTGAAGCTAGAGTTTCGTGCTTTATAGCCAACTCGGTGGCCGACAGGAGCTAGCATACACTACAGTGCCTGTTTCGTTGAGTGAAGACCCACCAAAGCTTTTACTTGCAGTGTATGTATGTATATATGCATGTATGTCCGTTCGGGTCAAATCTTGCAAGCTTAATTTGACTCACTTCCCAGTGTCCGATTGAGCTGAAATTTTGTATGCAAGTTTGGTTTAGATGACAATACAATGTAAAAGTACAGTCAGCAAAAAAGCTTGTCGTAAACATTTTTTTTACTAAAAACTTATTTGACTTTAACGAGGTATTTCACGCCTGTGATCGAATGTTTAGGCTTTGTGTAATTTTTAGCTCCAGTACTAGACTGTTCTGAAATTTCAGAAATGGATTATAATGAGCGCACTAGTACCGTGCACGTAAAAATAGTGTTCTTCGTGTGGACTTTATTTAAACGTTCGCCTTAAATGTATCAGACATATTCAAATAACCCATCTTCCGTAGTCTCTTGCTCACGGTACCTCGTTACACAGTCAACCCAACTTTAACAGTTCTATTCAAAATTATTATACCGGGTTCTGTGGCCACAGTTGCCGGCCTCATTTCGCCAACTTTGCCTTCTAAAGCCAGACGTGCCCAATTACATCTGTGTAATGTTTGTGACTTAGCTGCTATTTGCGAATTTATATTCATTTCAACTTCAACTAGGTTACCATGGGCATTATTCGCACTTCATTTGACTTAAATAACCGTATTTGCATATTTTAGGAACCCAAATGAAAACATCGCGACTGTTTACTATTTCAAAAGCTGCAATCTATTTTATTTTTTGGTTAAAATTACAGTCAGTAGTCAGTATTTACTGAAAGAAGTATCGCCTTTTTTATAGTGAGGGGAATGCGTTTACGCATCCCCCGTCCACGTTGGTGTGTGGACGGTGGTTATGTGGGACTCGCCTAACCGCTTCCTGACCCTCCATCCAGTTGCGGGGACTCGATGGGGGTCAGAAAGGAGGAATACCCACTTAACCCCTCACTACTTACGTGAAAAGAAGTATTGCCTTGAAAATAGGAACGTTGCCAACGTGACCTCGTGAAGAAATCGAAATCAAATACAAAAAATACAACGCATATGCATGGAATGCTTCAAACAAACGTTTTTCTTCATTTTTAGCTCTTACTAGGTGGTGTTGTGTCTAACCAATGCTTAACTGTAATCACTCAAAAGGAAGATCGTTAAATAACGTCAAAATTTTGACTACGAAAGATAAAATGTATTTTCTCTTTTCCAATTTTCCCTGACAGTTGATGTAAGCTCGCTCTGGGTCCGCTTCACCGCTCCGCTTTGGCCACCGATAAAAACATACACTTTAAAAAGATGAAGTGTTGTGAAAGCATTTCATTAACATTGATTAAACACTTTCAATATCGTCCGCTATCGGATGTCGATCAAATTGTATGCGATACCAATTTTCCGAAACAAAAACATTGGAAATACCCCACAATTAATTTATTTCTGTTCAGTTCTCTTCGAGCTTATTTACAATAACGGTTCGATGCCTCTCGACTGCCAGTCAGACGTCACACTCCGATTTATTGGAATTAAAATTAAAATTGTTTGATTCATTCGTTTTAAAACAAGTGATTTGTTGTTGTTGATGTTAGACTTGAATTTTCGAACTCATATTTTTTTGTTTGCTAATAGAAATAGTTAATTTGTTATAACTTTACTAACAGCGAATTACAAAATTGCAATGTTGGAGGTTCTCTATTTGATAATGTTTCGTTTCTGGCAACCAGTAAAAACTTTAATATACTTATGCGATAGCCAGCTTCCCTTTGATCACTGCAGCATGATAGGTACCTACGCTAATACCACAGTCTAATACTTAGACTGTGCCAATACTAAGCTATCAAAATAAAAATAATTAAGTAGGACTCGAATCGAATTTTCGATGACGATAGGTACCATACTATCTCATCCATTGTTTGGTTCATAACCAAAAACGTTTTATACACCTTGTATTATCCAAATATCCTACCTACCATAAATAGCTTATTGAAAGACTTACCGATGGCCATATATTAGGCAAGATTTTCTTCATAGGAAATATTTCAGCTGGAAAAAGTATGTAATCCAAAACATTGAAGTGAGAGTCGTTGCGATTTATCGTTGGGACACCCTATATCCTTATTTATAGACGGGTGTGCCAAGGGTGGAGGACTGACTATTTATTTATAACCAAGTCACTGTACTCGACACAATATGACCGTTATTATCTTATTTTGTTATAAATATGAGTCAGAAAAAACCATATAAATCAAGTAGTGTTTTGACGCTTTTTAAAAAGAAATGTCAAGATTACTTAGAAGTAGAACAACTTTTATTTCGTTGAAGAAATTAGTAGTGTATATTGTTTACGTATAAATATTCAATAATAAATTATAATATCGCCGCTATACTGCAAAACCGTACTAAATGACATTTAAACGCGTATCTATCTTTGCGAAGCTCTCAATGTATCTAAACTTAACTATGCAGATGTTGTGATAGGAAATTGCTTATTGGCTCGCACAAAGAAACTGATCCACCGTGTCCAAAACTCTTGTGCAAGATACTGCTTTCCAGTTCCTCGCAGAGCTCATATAACTCCCTACCTTAACAGAAACGATCTGCTTAATATGAGATCCAGGCGAAATTTACATTTTGCTTCACTACTCTTCGGTGTTATTAGGAATAAAAATGTCCACCATATCTATATGATAAACTGAAGTTCATTGAACGAGCACGAATACCTGACCATTTAGTCTGCCCCAGTCATAAAACTGCTGCTTTTCGAGGTAGCTTTAGGTACGCTGCGACAAGCTATTGGAATAACATACCACCCCCTATCAGAAAATCAAATAGTATTAAAACATTTAAAATAAAATTCTAAGAGTATATTTTAAGTGTTCAGAAGACAGGAAATCGCAGTGTAACATACTATTTACTACCTATATTCATAACACATTTTATCATATACATTGTAATACTTATATATAGAATCCCTATCGTTATTATACTGTATTTATATATCTAAAATATTATATTAAAGCCCAGCAAGTTTATTATTCTAAGTTTATTATACTAGCAAGTTATTTTACTATTTAAGGTAATATAGCATCGTGAGGCCAGCAGCGCCACAAAGCCATCTTCCACAAGGCCACAAGCATCAGCGGAAGACCAGCGTCTTGGTAAATACCAGGACATATGCTGAGCGGAGACCATTTTGATGCATGCATGTTCTTTTATAGTGATAAATATGAGAAAATTATTATTTTGTTTGTGTGTATCAAATTAAGTTTTTTCTTTCTTTCTTTCTTTCTTTCATTTTAAGAAAAATCTGTTAAATACATGCCTGGATTCAAAATTGTGTGCTCTTTCGTGTGGTAAAATGGATTAAACGATCGGAACGATAGTTTAGAAGTTTAGTACGTTTTTGCACCTATAGCGGCGATATCTCCTACCGATGACAGCGATATCGCGTACCGACTCGGTATCGCTACCCAGCGCGACAGTGATATCGCTTATGTTTGAACAAGGCTTAAAAATCGCGCCATGTTTTGTTCGGTGCGGGGTAAGCATTGGGGATCCCTTAAACAATGGCTTCACCAGTTTGAATTATTATAACTATTTCATCAGAAAGGAAGCGGGAATATATTATTGTAAATACGTTTTTCATGTGTCAGCCAGAGTAGCCTTGCTTTTTTACGTGGCGCTTAATTTCATAAAAAAATAAACTCGCTAATTTTACAGACTTGAGAAAGTTGGTAATACATTATCGGTCTAATTTTAACTGTACACTTTTAATAAATGTAGCAATAAACTCGTAAATTTAAGTGAAAAGCCATTCATATAATTACGAGTATCTAAGTATTTCTCGTGCAAATGAGTCCATTTCACAAATGGATGACCACAGAGTCGGTAGAGAGGAAAATTCCTATTTGCCTCACTGGAAAACTTTCTCTATGTCTATTCACTGTTTTTCAAAACTCACTAAAATACTTAATTATAATAATTTATACTTTCAAACTATGGAACTCAGTTCCATAGTTTGAATGATCAAGACAGATCCTGACAGTCATAGTTTTATATGAGGCTTTATAGGAGGTTATATACTATATAGATATAGAGAAGTGGTCACGCAATGAGGTAATAGGGTGGATATAATAAACCTGATTCTAGCTCAGGCAAACTGTTGTTACTACGATATTAAACTACTCTTGAGATTTGCTAATTGCTCTTTGACTTGAGTTGTTTAACGACTGTGTTAACAATAGCTGCTATGGTATGTTTGTTATTATTTTATGTTTCGCATTATTTAATAAATTCTAGAACTGATGATTTTATTATGTTTGTTATCTTCTATAACGACCTGCGTGGCCGAGTGGTGTACGAATCGGTTTTCAAGGTGCCGCTTTCTCTGAGGCCACGGGTTCGATTCCCGGTTAAGTTTTCTATATACCTATCCTCGGGTGTTATGTATGCACCCGTCGTTGTTTCCAATTTCCATAACACTAGTGCTCAAGCTAAATAGCTTGGTATTGGAAAGATGAATGTGATAGTGTCCTTTATTTAGTTATTTATTCTAATTTACGGCTAATAAATAGTACATTACAGCCGAGGACAGGTAAGTAAGAAATTACATTGTCGAGGATGGTTTGAAGCACGAGCCGCAGGCGAGGGCTTTAATCATTCGAGGCAAGGTAATTTGCTTACCGTACAAGGCTTGTATAGTGCTTTTCTCAATAAATGCGAGGAAATAAAAAAAACTGTTTAACTAAATAATATTTAATAAAATTTATACCACACATGTTCGGGCAATTATTAAATGTAAATGTTATTGTTTTCCCGGGCACACTTATGTATAAATCGCCCATAATAATATTATTTTAATGATGTATCATTAAAATACGCCAACAACACAGATTCCGAAAATGTATGCGCCTTTTTTTCACTTTTCCAAATCAGATCGTAGGTTTTTATATTATACCTTTCTTTTGATTTTGCTGGCAGTAAGTTTTCTGTTATTAATTTTGCTTCTGCTCTCAAATTTGGTGGAGTAGGTACATACAATGTCTGTATATGTTTCATTGGCAGAACTCATTTTAATAATTTATTACACAATACAAACTGTATTGATATCTAATCAACCGCTGAAAATCATTCCCGCCGTTTTTTTAATATTGGTTTGTGAGGCCATGTCGAACGGTCATACAGCCTAGTGATACTTACTACTTGCTACTAAAATGCGCAACTTCAATACCCGCTTCTGGGCGGTAGATGGCGCTGTATATATTTCCCATACAAAATTACTCGTAAAGGATATTTTGTCTATGATAAATCTCATTTTGTTTTTTCGATTGATGTTCGTGCTAAGCATAAAGCTCGACCTAATACTGAGGTAACTGTAGTTCTCACCCTGAATAAAAAAGTGAATACCAGCAAATTTGACATTTAGTATGTAGTGGCTGTCAGTTGTCTCGTATGACCATACGTATTTTTTTAAGTGTAGGTGAGACGGAAGACAGCCACTATGTAATTTGTGGTCACAACAAATTGTTCGTACTGCACTCTCCAGTTAACTCAGTATTAAGTCGAGCTTCATGGTGCTAAGGGTACATAGCGCTTGTGGTACAATACGAAGTAATATACTCTGTGCGCACCGTATTTAAAAAAAAAGTCAACCTAATTATGATATAATAATAATGTGGCTGTATGGTGCAAATGTCCCTTTGCTTCTGTTTTTATACACAGGAATAACTAAAGAAAAAATAAAGAAAAAAAGTTGGTAGTACCATAGAAAATCACTGCAGTAATGAATTTCAGTACTTACTTACTGCACTAAAATCAGTGCAGTAAGTAAGTACTGAAATTCATTACTGCAGTGATTTTCAAATTTAGAATGTTTACCTCGGAAAAGGTACTACCCAAAGATATTATTACCAACTTTTTTTTCTTTATTTTTTCTTTCGTTATTCCTGTGTATAAAAACAGAAAAAGCAAAGGGACATTTGCACCATACAGCCACATTATTATTATTATTATATAGGTAATTATTATATCATAATTAGGTTAATTTTTTTTTTAAATACGGTGCGCACAGATTATATTACTTCGTAGTGTACCACAAGCGCTATGTACCCTTAGCACGAACATCAATCGAAAAAACAAAATGAGATTTATCATAGACAAAATATCCTTTACGAGCATGGAAGTATTACCTAAATAATACTTCCATGTTTACGAGTAATTTTGTATGGGAAATATGTACCGCGCCATCTACCGCCCAGAAGCGGGTATTGAAGTTGCGCATTTTAGTAGCAAGTAGTAAGTATCAATAGGCTGTATGACCGTTCCACATAGTCTCACAAGCCAATATAAAAAAAAAACGGCGGGAATGATTTTCAGCGGTTGATTTGATATCAATACAGTTTATATTGTGTAATAAATTATCAAAATGAGTTCTGCCAATGAAACATATACAGACATTGTATGTACCTACTCCACCAAATTTGAGAGCAGAAGCAAAATTAATAACAGAAAACTTACTGCCAGCAAAATCAAAAGAAAGTTAGATGAAAACCTACGATCTGATTTGGAAAAGTGAAAAAAAGGCGCATACGTTTTCGGAATCTGTGTTGTTGGCGTATTTTAATGATACATCATTAAAATAATATTATTATGGGCGATTTATACATAAGTGTGCCCGGGAAAACAATAACATTTACATTTAATAATTGCCCGAACATGTGTGGTATAAATTTTATTAAATATTATTTAGTTAAACAGTTTTTTTTATTTCCTCGCATTTCTTGAGAAAAGCACTATACAAGCCTTGTACGGTAAGCAAATTACCTTGCCTCGAATGATTAAAGCCCTCGCCTGCGGCTCGTGCTTCAAACCATCCTCGACAATGTAATTTCTTACTTACCTGTCCTCGGATGTAATGTACTATACCTAATAGAAAATAACAAAGAAATAAGTAATATACGAAAAGTCATTTGTGTTTATTTATCTTACTCTATGCATTGTGTTGGCTTATGAAAGCTTTGGAGTGTGTCTGTGCAGATGGGTTTTGTTGTTATTTTTTATGCTTGGTGATATCGATTAGTCCACTTATTAAAAATCTGGGTATGGACATGGGCTTCATTTGACATTTGAAGCCCATATTATGCCCATACAAGGACAAAATATGTGCTTCAAATGTCAAATAAAGCCCATATCCATATCCATATATTTTTGCCGGTACAGGGGCTGATCAAGACGACACGATCCATAGTCTTTCGATATGATTGAAATTCGCTCACCAGTGCGGTGATTAGGCAAGTCCAAAACGTTAAGCAATATCGGTGTCAAGTATTCAGTGCCAGGCCAAAATGTAAGCTATCCAATCGGGGTCCAGTATTCAGTACCAGTCCAAGCCAGGGGTGCTACCGCGTAACTTTATGGATATGAACTTCATACGTTTTTGGAAACTTTAAGTTAATTTCATAAAGAAAATAGCCGCTATCAGTTCCTTGTTTTGTGACGTCGGGTATAACGATAACTAGCTAGCAACGTTCAACAGAACAAAGCAGCAAAAATCTATCAGAATAAGGAATTCAAATGACAGTTGAAGCCCATACCCATATCCAGATTTCTTAGCCGGTAGCCCCCTAGCCCCCCAGGGGGGCTACCGGCTAAGAAATCTGGATATGGGTATGGGCTTCAACTGTCATTTGAATTCCTTATTCTGATAGATTTTTGCTGCTTTGTTCTGTTGAACGTTGCTAGCTAGCTATCGTTATACCCAACGTCACAAAACAAGGAACTGATAGTGGCTATATTTTTTATAAAATTGACTTATAGTTCCAAAAAACGTCTGAAGTTCATACCCATATAGTTACGCGGTAGCCCCCCAGGGGGGCTAGGGGGCTACCGGCTAAGAAATCTGGATATGGGTATGGGCTTCAACTGTCATTTGAATTCCTTATTCTGATAGATTTTTGCTGCTTTGTTCTGTTGAACGTTGCTAGCTAGTTATCGTTATACCCGACGTCACAAAACAAGGAACTGATAGCGGCTATTTTCTTTATGAAATTAACTTAAAGTTTCCAAAAACGTATGAAGTTCATATCCATAAAGTTACGCGGTAGCACCCCTGGCTTGGACTGGTACTGAATACTGGACCCCGATTGGATAGCTTACATTTTGGCCTGGCACTGAATACTTGACACCGATATTGCTTAACGTTTTGGACTTGCCTAATCACCGCACTGGTGAGCGAATTTCAATCATATCGAAAGACTATGGATCGTGTCGTCTTGATCAGCCCCTGTACCGGCAAAAATATATGGATATGGATATGGGCTTTATTTGACATTTGAAGCACATATTTTGTCCTTGTATGGGCATAATATGGGCTTCAAATGTCAAATGAAGCCCATGTCCATACCCAGATTTTTAATAAGTGGACTAATCGATATCACCAAGCATAAAAAATAACAACAAAACCCATCTGCACAGACACACTCCAAAGCTTTCATAAGCCAACACAATGCATAGAGTAAGATAAATAAACACAAATGACTTTTCGTATATTACTTATTTCTTTGTTATTTTCTATTAGGTATAGTACATTACATCCGAGGACAGGTAAGTAAGAAATTACATTGTCGAGGATGGTTTGAAGCACGAGCCGCAGGCGAGGGCTTTAATCATTCGAGGCAAGGTAATTTGCTTACCGTACAAGGCTTGTATAGTGCTTTTCTCAAGAAATGCGAGGAAATAAAAAAAACTGTTTAACTAAATAATATTTAATAAAATTTATACCACACATGTTCGGGCAATTATTAAATGTAAATGTTATTGTTTTCCCGGGCACACTTATGTATAAATCGCCCATAATAATATTATTTTAATGATGTATCATTAAAATACGCCAACAACACAGATTCCGAAAACGTATGCGCCTTTTTTTCACTTTTCCAAATCAGATCGTAGGTTTTCATCTAACTTTCTTTTGATTTTGCTGGCAGTAAGTTTTCTGTTATTAATTTTGCTTCTGCTCTCAAATTTGGTGGAGTAGGTACATACAATGTCTGTATATGTTTCATTGGCAGAACTCATTTTGATAATTTATTACACAATATAAACTGTATTGATATCAAATCAACCGCTGAAAATCATTCCCGCCGTTTTTTTTTTATATTG
Source organism: Crambus lathoniellus (assembly GCA_949710035.1). NCBI lineage: Eukaryota > Metazoa > Arthropoda > Insecta > Lepidoptera > Crambidae > Crambus > Crambus lathoniellus. The sequence continues at coordinate 10,251,192 of OX453307.1, forward strand.
GCTTGTGAGACTATGTGGAACGGTCATACAGCCTATTGATACTTACTACTTGCTACTAAAATGCGCAACTTCAATACCCGCTTCTGGGCGGTAGATGGCGCGGTACATATTTCCCATACAAAATTACTCGTAAACATGGAAGTATTATTTAGGTAATACCTCCATGCTCGTAAAGGATATTTTGTCTATGATAAATCTCATTTTGTTTTTTCGATTGATGTTCGTGCTAAGGGTACATAGCGCTTGTGGTACACTACGAAGTAATATAATCTGTGCGCACCGTATTTAAAAAAAAAATTAACCTAATTATGATATGAGTTGTAGTTGTATACGCGGTAGCCCCCCAGGGGGGCTACCGCGTAACTTTATGGGTATGAACTTCATACGTTTTTGGGAACTTTAAGTAAATTTTTTAAAGAAAATAGCCGCCATCAGTTCCTTGTTTTGTGACGTCGGGTATAGCGATAACTAGCTTGCAGCGTTGAACAGAACAAAGCAGCAAAAATCTATCAAAATAAGGAATTCAAATAACAGTTGAAACCCATACCCATATCCATATTTCTTAGCCGGTAGCCCCCCAGGTTTCAATCAAATTATCAAGAAAAAGAATACGCTCACAAAACACCACCAACACCAACGCAAGGAAGCAAAACAATCCGCAGACCTTACAGAAGAAAAACTTTACCACAGACAGATTAATTTGACAGTACAACCAACCGACACTCAAGTCTTTTTTAGGCTGAATGAACTAATCCTTTACCAAATTACCTATGCTGAAAAAAGTAGGTTGTGTTAGAGTTACAGCGCCATCTAGTGCATCGAAAAATTACTGCAGGAAACTCTCCCATTGCCCGAACATGTGTCATATAATTTTAATAAATTTTACTTATTAAACAGTTTTTTATTTCCTCGCATTTCTTGCGAAAAGCACTATACAAGCCTTGTACGGTAAGCAAATTACCTTGCCTCGAATGATTAAAGCCCTCGCCTGCGGCTCGTGCTTCAAACCATCCTCGACAATGTAATTTCTTACTTACCTGTCCTCGGCTGTAATGTACTATTAATGTGTTGTTACAAAGATTATACTGAAGCAGTGTCTGGATGTGTATTCTATTTTATGTTTTTTAAACCACGACCACTTTCTTTTTGGTGTCTTGGTAGTGAAGGTTGCGCGAAATAACCGAAACTTTTATTCTAAGCCTTTGATAAATCGTAAAATGATTTATTTCCATTGGCGGCGCTACTGAGCTCAACGAACCACCTTAAGGTGTATCGATGAGCTCAGTGGCGCCGCCAATGGAAATAAATCAATTGCATTTTATTAAAGGCTTGGATTAAAAGTTTCGGTTATTTCGCGCTAATAGAAGAGCAAAATGCATATTTTAATTGTTTTTTCATGGCCTCAAATATGAGCACCAAGTTATGGATCTCGATATTGCCAAATATGGCCACTTTTGGCACTATTGAGATTCACGACTTATTGCGTAAGTTTGAGTTCTCAAAAGTATATTTATAAAATGCATTCCACTCTTTCACCTGCGCGAAATAACCGAAACTTTTAATCCAAGCCTTTAATAAAATGCAATTGATTTATTTCCATTGGCGGCGCCACTGAGCTCATCGATACACCTTAAGGTTAAATCTTCTCCGCCCAGTACTCAGCCACTCAAACTACAGGCTCAGTAGCGCAGCACAGGTCTTCGTGTGTGCAACAGCCATTAATAACAAAAAAAGGAAAACCGCCTTAATCAAGTTTATAATATTTATTGTACGTATTGTCTCCCAAACACAATAATAAAGCGTTCGTGGCTTTATGCCCATAAAGATAGTCTTCGGATCGGACATCAACTTGATAAACAAACCGACTCGTTAAATTGATGTATAGACTGGCTACCCCTAGAAATGATTTGCGGTCACTAATATCGATGCCACACAAAATATACTCTATCCCATTGAAATAAGGTTTGTAATTATACAACTTGCTGTCAAAGAGGTTAAGGCTACTTTGGAAAAGGGAGATACCACAAGGCCTCGCCTGAAGCGAGGTCGTCACTCAATTTTTATACCTTCCTTCGAACGCTGTTTACTTTTGTTATGAAGATACAAAATTGTTTGTTCTATTGAAAGATTGGGGTTGGCTCGGACACGAAACCTTTGGTAACGCAGGCAAATTGGGGATCTCAAAATCTTTCGAGTCGCATTTTTTCGTTCTTGGTGGTAGCACTCTGTGGTCAGGCAATATGAATTTTAGGCTTAAAAAACTAAATGCGCATAAACCAGACAGGACAGCTTAGCTTTAATTTGATTCAATCGTGTCTATACGTGGGACTTTCTGGACCCCTAGTGTAAGTTTTTATGTCAAGCAAACGCAAAATGTCAATTTGTGTGAAAATTGTATAAGCGCGCTACTCGCCGCTATAGAGGCGCTGATACCTACAGTTTTCATACAAGTTGACATAAATACGGAATCGCGATAGTTTTCGTTTGCTTGACATAAAAACTTACACTAGGGGTACAGAACGTCTTGAGAAACTAAAAAAACTAACATCTATGGATAAAATATTTTAATTACTTAAATCTTTTCAAAGAACTCTCCACCAGACTTTATACAAAGTTTCATGCGTCTGAACCAATTTTCGAAACATTTTTTCCAGTCCGCCGCAGGCACCTCTTCCATTGACCTTCTCGAACGCTGATAGCAAGTCTTCTGGCGATGAAAACAGCTGATTTTTTATTTTAGGGATGAACGGTAGATGGTTTGCTTTTGAAGGTCTTTCATCTATAAAAGCCATTTGAAGTCAATCATATGACTCATCAGGTTTTAGGCTACACACACACACACACACATTTAAAATCGTAGAAAATCATCGCACGAAAATGTGTTCTCGGTGCAATGTTGTGCAGTTTTAAATAATACTTTAATTTGGCTTTCGACAAAATGTGTAGGGAAATTCGAAATTCGAATAATGGTATTTTTACTTTTAAATAACCAAATTTTTCAAAATAATGACAAATGGCCAGTGCCTTATAGAAAAAAAACAAAGGGTTGGACTCCGGGAGTGCCGGCAGAAGTGAGAAGGGCTCCCTAGACTTTTCACAAAAAAAAGGAATTTCACAAAAAAAAAGAAAAAAATGCGGACTAGATTTTTGAACCGAGGTCTTCTGGCTTCAATGTCGCCCGTTTTCTAACTGAGCTATGGCATCTTCGGAAACGGTGGCGAAATTTGTTGTCGTATTCTAATGACATTGTAACAGTTTTTCGATCAGGTCACGTGTACGTCTTACGAATTTTCGGTCTGACGGTCACGTGATCCTGACGCGAGTTTAACTTTTTTTTCCATTACAAAAACTGCACAACGTCGCTAAAACAGAGTTCACTTTAAAAACTTTTTTTTGCAAAACTTTCCGAGTGGCCGTAAGTGTGTAACATACATCATTGTCTGTCGTCATAATGAATAAGCATTTTGATTTGAAATATTCGTGAGAAAATACAAAGTTTAACGAAGCGTAAACCGAACCGTAATCGCTGAAACATAGCTTATTTGCCCACCGAATTAGATCTTTCAGCTTCAGAAACTTTATTTAACTTTTATGACAAAAAATGATCTTTTGAAAGGTAATGATTTAAACTGTACGTAGGTACTTAATAACTTGGAAAAGCTACAATTTGCATATTATGTTTGTTATAAATTCTACGATACTAAAAATATAATACGGTTTTAGCGTATTTTTCAGCGCTTGGCAGGAGTTGAGTTGCTGAAAATGCAAGTTGTTGTTTCAAATCCCTTCCAAACTTTAAAACTCGATATTGTGTAGTAATTGCCTTTGTCAAAGAATATATACACTTACGCGAAAAGAAACGACACTTAAGTATGTGTGCACGTAAAATCGCTTGCGGCTATGTGTGGGTGTCTGGATGTCAGCGGGGGCCGTGAGAGGCGCGCGGGGCGGGGAACGGGCAGTCGGGTGAATGCCTTGGCCGAGGGCTGGCGCAATCTTCATACATTCAAATAGGAACTACTAGGAAGCCAAAAAATGCAAAAGTTGTTAAAATTCAGTCGATAATAAATAATTATTGAGAGGACTAATTTTTATTTGGGCGATTATTGATTCACTTACTCAGTATTTTTGTCGCTAACTTAGTATTTTCTTTCGACGATTTAGTATTTTATTCGGACACATTAACTTTACTGTGTCCCACTGTTAGTAGCTTATTTTACGTACATATATTATTATTATTATTCCCTTTATCACATTTAAAATACTTACAAAATTATATTTCTAAACATATTTTTTTTACATTACAAAACATTAAAAAATATAACATTTCAAAATACAAAAATGCAGTAGCAAGATCAGGGTCCCGGCTACCGATGGTTAAGGATCCAGAGACAGATACGGGCCGTGTACAGAAGTAGGTACTGCCTTCTGCATCTGACTCCCGATCCATCCACCTAACGCAAGCCTCTTAAGGTATTTATCGAGGCTCTTGGCTATCAGACCATGGGCAGATATGACTATCGGAACAACAATTGCTGAATCAATGTCCCACATGTCAACAATCTCGTGAGTTAAATCAAGATATTTGTTTTCTTTATCTTTTTCAGCTTTCCCAAGGTTGTCGTCAACTTGTCATGTCATGGGGAACAGCGACATAAACAATTATTGCGTGGCGTTCATGTCGATCTATCAATACAATATCAGGCTATTAATAAGCCTGATATTGTTGTATTGTAGCTAATGCTACAATAGTCCTGCCTGTCTGTTATGATAGATCGATCCCAATACAATGTAGCATGGCTATTTTCAAGGACCTGTTCTGGTGCATACTTGTAGTACGGCACCTCGGATGCCGCAAGATTATGTTTCAGAGCAAGTTGTTGGTGTATTATCCTTGGTTATGTCTATGCAAATACTCGCCGTTTGCGAGACGAGAACAACCGGAGATTATATGTCTAAGGGATTCACCCGGACGATGGCACGCTAGGCAAAATATATCCACTGTGCCATCCATTAGGATATACTTTCGGTAGTTATTCGTCATCACAACCTTATCCATAACTGCACAGACAAAACCTGCGGTTTCACCAAAATGATACTTGTTTACCGAGATATACCTACGTATTCCTGAACATCCTACTAATATTATAAATGTGAAAGTTTGGATGTTTGGATGTTTGGATGTTTGTTACTCAATCACGCGAAAACGGCTGAACGGATTTGGCTGAAATTTGGAACATAGATACTTTGTAGCCTGGAGAGGAACATAGGCTACTTTTTATCCCGGAAAAATATCACATTCCCGCGGGATAACGTCCTGTAGTTCACGCGGGCGAAGCCGCGGGCGGAAAGCTAGTATTCTAATAAAGTATTTTCGACTCGAAATTAGTCATTCGTAAATTGTCGCTAGCTTAGTTAATTTTCGCAAACAAAATATAACGCTGCTCGGTTTCTTATTTGAGTATTTTATTCAATGTCGTTCATATTTTATTTTGTCGGAAATTTTATTATTTCCCATTTGTAAAGATATTTAATAAAAATATCTATAAAAGTTCATTGAAAATTGAATGTGTCTTTCATTACCTACCTAAATATTCTTACACAAATTATATAACATCCTACACGTAACCTTCTTTGGCATAAGTCTATATTCAATTTCGGTATCAACCCTAGCGTCGGCTAAACGTCACCGGCGCTCGAACTCTCACGGACACGGAGTGTCACCGCTGCCTTTGTGAAAGTACCTGAGCTTTTATGATCGTTAACAATGTTTCAGCATTGTATAAGACTAGCTTTGTGCTAAAAAGCTAGACTTAAATTCTATTAAAAAAACGCAGTTTTAAATTGTACTGTATATGTTCACGCCGCGCTGGCGAGCGTTCAGTTGTCATTGTCAATGTCTCGAGACAACGCGCTCGGGCCGGCTGTAGGATTCATTCGTTAGTTGGCCGCCAACCGCCGTCCGCGCAACATCGCGCTCAGTTCTGTAGCGACGTGCCGCGCCAGGAAACCTGCCCGTGTGTGTTCGCCTTGAAAGGCGCCGGGAAAGTTTTAGCTGTCTATTAGGGCATTGTGTAGTTATAAGAGTGTTAGCTATAAGAGTTTCCCATCGGGGGTTGGGTGAAGATCGATTTGCCAGGCGCGCGCGCCGGCGAGACAGCGATCAGCCCCCCTGGATTACGGACAGTATCTTCTCGGTAAGGTAGGACTAGCTTAAGTAACTTAATTTTGCATGAGAAACATCCGTTTCAATAAACTGTGGAACACAGTCGATGGTCACCACACTTGTGCATGATCATCTTTTGGTAGCAGAGCTAAGTTGATATAATTAATTTTCATATTAAAATTAACTACATAAAATTTCATAGTAAAAATTTTTTTTTTTTTTTGTTAAAATCTCGAGGGTATTCCGAGACGATTTCCGATCCGATTTCCGATCCTATCCGATCCGAGACGAGAAGTACTAAGAAATTGTTCTAGCAAATTCTCGAAGCGAATGTTTCTCACTTGGTGGATCCGATAATAGATAGACACTTATATAATTGTTGTCATATACTAGTGATTTGATACGAGTTTACTCGCCTAGATGTGTATATTTTTTGTGTGTCGATGTTAGTAGTTGATTTGCGAGGTTGACTTGGCGGTGCCGTTTATGCCATACCTACCGTTAAACCTATACCGTTTTGTTTATACCGTTATATTGTTAGCCCTTGAAATTGGTAAGTGTTAATAATTTATGAAAATAGTAGGGTCCGTGTATGTCGTCCGAATTTTAATTGTGTTTTATATTATCGTGACGCGACCTATTTCTATTGTTTTTTTTGTTGATGTTTACCACTTTTATATTTCTTTGTTTGCTTTGTTTATTAAACGGATTATAAATGGCTCCTACGAATCCGCACGCCGTATCCAGGGCTGGCATCCAAGGAGTTTTGCGTTGGCTTGCTTGTGCGGTCACATTAATAGACCGAGCCGACCGGGTAGGCGCGTTGCTAGCTCGGTATGGCGGGCTGGCAGCTCGGCTGCAAGACCTGGAGCGCCACGCCATGGAGTGTCGCGCGTATTATTTGGAAAACCCCCCAGCTGATGATGCCGTGTCGGAACAGCTGGAGCAGGATGTAGCCCAGGCCTATGAGCTGGCTGACCAGTTCACGGAGGCGGCTGAGAGGGCCCTGGCTGTTCGGAAGGGGGAGCCGGTTTTGAGCGGGGAGGTCAAACCTACCCCGACGGCGTTGCTAGGCCGATTGCCTACGTTGGAGATTCCCACTTTTAATGGGGATCTGTCAGCCTGGATGGGCTTCATTAACTTGTTTGACAGCTTAGTGGATTCACGACGGGACTTATCCCCTAGTGAGAAGTTGGCCTATTTGCGCTCCTCCCTGCGAGGAGAGGCCAGCGCGGTAATCCAGCACCTGCTCATCAGCGACGACAACTACCAGGTGGCTCGCCAGCTTCTGGTTAGCAGGTACCAGAATGTCCGGTTACTGGCGGACACCCACGTGGCCACGATTTTGGCCCTCCCGCGAATCACGCGGGTACACCTGTTACGGAGGGAGTTGCTGAACCCGCTACTGTCAGCGGTCAACTCCCTAAGGCGATTGGACCTGCCGGTGGATCAGTGGTCCTTTGTACTGCTGCACATAGTCCTCGCCAAATTGCCCGCTGAAATGAAGGGGCGTTTCGAGCAGAGGTACGGAGGCGACAGCGCCTCGTATCTCCCGCCCTTCGCGGACCTCCTTCGTTTTTTGGAGGACGAATGTAGGGTGACGGACCACCTGCAGCCCGCCCCGGTTCCAGGTGTTGGTCGTATGGTGGCGGCGAGGGAACAGCCCCGTCGCCCGACCAATCGGTATGCTGCCTTCCAGCAGTCCCCTCCCCCCGCACCGAGTGAGCGGTGCAGGTATTGCAGGGGAGATAGGCACGTGGTGCACGAATGTGCCAAATTTAGAGGCCTCCGCCCAGAGGGACGGAGGGCCGTTGCGAGACAGCGCCAATGGTGCTATAGGTGTTTGGGGGGACACATGCAGTCGGCGTGTCCCCAGACAGAGGATTGTCGTCTTTGCGGAGGGAGGCATCACCCCCTCCTTTGTTTGGACCGCAAGGACGCCGGGAGCGACCGGGGTTCGAATTCCTCGCGCACGGGCGGGGGCCCGGCAGCCCGGAACCGGTCCCCTAGAGATTCGGCGGGGCTTAGCCCCCCCGTTCAGTCCCCCCCGGAGAGGGGGAACTATAGGAGAGATGCCCCCGCCACGGGCGGGGGTAGGGGGGTACCACAAGAGTACGCCACGGTGGCGATGGGCACGGGCCCTATTTGCTACTCCCCCCCCTAATGGAGAGGCCTCGATTGGGGTACTATGCACCGAGGCACGCCCCACACGGGTATTACCCTGCACCTAGGAGTGCTGTTGGTCGGGGCCAGTATGTACCCGATTGGGACCCGCTCGCCCGGTACGAGCGTCCCACATTTGGCGCGCCGACTCAGGCGCGAGGGGGACAAGTACCCCCCCAAAATTTTTAATGGCGCCCCTGTCGGACCCAACCACCCCTCCGGAGCTTGTGCTGTTGCCAACAGCCTCCGTGAATGTTTGGGGACCTAAGGGCAATGTTGTAACGGTGCGTGCCCTTTTGGACTCAGGTGCCCAGGGGTGCATAATGTCCAGGTGGCTTGTCCGACAGCTGGGTCTTTTGCTTGTGCCGCATCACGAAGCGGTACGGGGGGTGGGAGACTCGCGGATCCCTGATCCGATTGGTCGAGTTGAGTTCTCCTTCTCCCCCCACTTCACGCCAAGGCCGAAGATCGGTGCTTCGGCGATAGTTTTTGATAAGGTGGTTGGACCACTCCCGCAAGTGCGAGTGCCGCCATCCACGATTGAGCTGACGTCTGGACTGGCTTTGGCTGATCCTTCCTTCCACCGACCGGGCCCAATACACTTGTTGATTGGTGCGGATGTCCTCGGTCGTGTACTGTGTGGAAGCAAGCGAGTTTTGCAGACAGCCGATCTTGTCGCCTTGTCCTCGTCGCTGGGTCATGTGGTGATGGGAAAGGTACCACAGACACCAGAGACCCCGTCGGTAGACCGCCAGACCATTGTCGGTTCTACTTTGTCCGACGTTCTCCAAAAGTTTTGGGAGGTGGAGGAACCTCCCACTGCCAAGCGGTTGGATCCGTTAGCCGAGGAGTGCGAATTGTTCTACCAGAACAACACTGGGCGCCTCCTCTCGGGTCGCTTGATTACCCGCTTGCCCTTCTTGGCGGTTCGCCCTCCTTTAGGGAGCTCCCGACCGATGGCCGAGAAGAGATTGTTGTCCATGGAGCGTAGGATGGCCAGGGATCCTGCATTCAAGGAGAAGTATATAGACTTCATGCGGGAGTATTTGGACCTTGGGCACATGTCCATCTCGCAGTTGGACTGGCGTAATGTGGAACATTACTTCCTGCCACACCACGCTGTTTTGAAGACTTCCAATGGGAAGATCCGCGTGGTCTTTGATGGTTCAGCGCCCACGTCAACCGGAGTGTCGTTGAATCAGTGTCTGCATGCGGGGCCGAAGTTGCATCAGGATGTCTGTGATGTTTTGACCAACTTCCGCCGGCACGCTGTCGTCATTGTGGCCGATATCCGCATGATGTTCAGACAGACCGTGATTCACCCGGAGGATAGACGATACCAGCTCATCCTTTGGCGTGAGGATCCCCAGGATCCGATGTTGGCTTACGAGCTGAACACCAACACTTATGGTTTGCGGTCGAGCCCCTTTGTGGCGATCCGTTCGCTTTTGGAGCTCGCAGAGCGCGAACGGCTACGCTATCCCCGGGCATCTGCTCTTATTGAGGGGGGGGCCTTATTTGTCGACGATATCTGCACGGGGGCCTCGAGCTTAGATGAGGCTCTCGTCTTACGTGATGAGCTGATTGCGCTCTTGAGGGCTGGTGGCTATGAGTTGCGGAAGTGGCTGTCTAACTCACCGGACCTATTGGCAGATTTGCCTAAGGACCACCAGCAAGAGCCGCTCCTCTTTGAAAATCCGGAGACTCCAGACATGCTGTCTGTTTTGGGAGTCCAGTATCGACCAGTCCCGGATTTGTTCACATATAGATTGGAACTGCCAGACCCAAAGGTCTGGACTAAACGCACGGTGCTGTCCACTGTAGCCCGTACCTTTGATCCGAACGGTTGGCTCAGCCCTGTAGTGTTTTCGATGAAGTGCTTCCTACAGGAGCTCTGGGCTGCGGAATTGTCCTGGGATGAGCCCCTCTCTGGTAGCCTCCTACGAGAGTGGGTGAGGTTCGTGTCATCCCTACCCGACGTCAATCGGGTTTGTATACCGAGGCAAATGCTGCCTTCGGGAAAGTTTAAAGCCTCCCTGCACGGCTTTTGTGACGCGTCCGAAAGCGGATACGCGGCAGCCGTTTACATCCGAACGGTGGATGCAGCAGGCGTTGTCGCCGTACACTTAGTTACGGCCAAGAGTAAGGTCGCCCCCCTTCGGACTAGGCTAACCATTCCGAAGTTGGAGTTGTCCGGCGCCACTCTCTTAGTACGGCTACTCAATCATGTTGCCGACACCTTGGGAAACGGTGTCGACTTGGGGTCGATATTTGCGTGGTCTGACAGCCAGGTCGTCCTTTGTTGGCTGAAGAGTTCAGTCCACACCCTTGAGGTTTTTGTGGCCAACCGGGTCTCACAAATTCAGACTTCAAAGGCCCCGTTGATTTGGCGCCACGTACCGGGCGAACTGAACCCCGCAGATTGTGCCTCCCGCGGCTGCGAGGCGCCTGAGTTAGTGGACCACCACCTATGGTGGAGTCCATCATGGTTGTTACGGCCTGAGCGCTCATGGCCTGCCACCCCGGCTGTGGCCAGAGTCCCAGACCTAGGCATGCGTGTTCACGCCGTGGAGACGGTGGCGGCTCCGCAGATGGAGTTTTTGTTAGACCGCTACAGTTCTCTTGATAAGTTGCTCGGCGTGACTGCTTGGATGAGGCGCTTTGTGCGAAATTGTCGCCAGCCTCAGGAGAAATCGTTGTCTCCGGTCCTCGCCCCACAAGAGCGGCAAGACGCTCTGTTGCATTGGTTGCGAGTGACGCAACAGCGAGAGTTTGAACCGGAGCTGAAAGCCCTGCGCTCAAGTAAGCCCAAGTTGAAGGGACCCTTGGTGCGGTTGAATCCCTTCTTGGACAGTACCGGATTGCTGCGTGTCGGAGGTAGGCTCAGACATGCCAACCTGCCGTACGGATCACGCCACCCTTTGTTGCTCCCCAAGGATGGACCGTTAGTTAGACTGTTGATTACAGACCGACATGTAAAGAATGCTCATGCCGGTTGTAATGCTTTGACCGCGCTCCTCCAACGAGAGTTCTGGATTTTGTCAGCGCGGAGAATAATCCGATCCGTTATTTTTCGTTGTCTCCCGTGTTATCGTTTGCGCGCCGATACGATGCAGCCCCAGATGGGTGATTTGCCTGCCGATCGAGTGAACGAATCGATGCCCTTCTCAGGAGTTGGAACGGATTTTGCGGGGCCATTTACCGTTAAGACATCGCGGCTTCGTAATGCTAGAACGGAAAAGGCTTACTTGTGTGTATTTGTTTGTTTGGCCACTAAAGCGGTCCACCTGGAGGTGGTTAGTGCCCTCACCACAGAAGCCTTTGTAGCCACGTTGAATCGTTTTGTGTCTCGCCGCGGAATGCCGTCGTTAATCAGGTCCGATTGTGGAACCAATTTCAAGGGCACCGATAGGTATTTAAAGGAAGTTTGTGAATTTTTGGATAGGAATAATTTTGAGATCGGATCCACACTCTCTCGCAGAGGGGTACGATGGCAGTACTCCCCGCCATCCTGCCCCCACTGGGGAGGGATTTTTGAAGCAACTGTAAAGGCCGCTAAAACTCACCTTCGTCGCGTTATTGGGGAGACGGTCCTCACGTTTGAGGAACTCGCGACCGTATTTTGTAAGGTTGAGGCGGTCCTCAACTCGCGTCCGTTGTGTCCGTTGTCTTCGGACGCGAATGATTTAGAGGCCCTTACGCCGGGCCATTTTTTGATTGGCAGACCGCTTAACGCCTTGCCGGAATATCCTTATTCCGAAGTGCCCTCCGGACGGCTCTCGCGATTTGAATTGCTCCAGCAGCTTACGCAGAGTTTTTGGCGCCGTTGGCATCTGGAGTATTTGCACATTTTGCAGCAACGCGTTAAGTGGTCGGATAGGACGACCCCACCCAAGACCGGGGACCTCGTGTTGGTAAAGGATCCAAACCTGCCGCCCCTCCGCTGGCGTTTAGGACGCATTGTTCAGCTTCATCCGGGGTCGGATGGTGTGCCCAGGTTTGCCGAGGTCCTGGTGGGGGACTCTGTTTTGAAGCGAGCGATCGCTACCCTCTCTCGCCTGCCCTTAGATTGAGTTGGCGGACAGTTTGCTACTGTCCGGGACGGGGGGATGTTCACGCCGCGCTGGCGAGCGTTCAGTTGTCATTGTCAATGTCTCGAGACAACGCGCTCGGGCCGGCTGTAGGATTCATTCGTTAGTTGGCCGCCAACCGCCGTCCGCGCAACATCGCGCTCAGTTCTGTAGCGACGTGCCGCGCCAGGAAACCTGCCCGTGTGTGTTCGCCTTGAAAGGCGCCGGGAAAGTTTTAGCTGTCTATTAGGGCATTGTGTAGTTATAAGAGTGTTAGCTATAAGAGTTTCCCATCGGGGGTTGGGTGAAGATCGATTTGCCAGGCGCGCGCGCCGGCGAGACAGCGATCAGCCCCCCTGGATTACGGACAGTATCTTCTCGGTAAGGTAGGACTAGCTTAAGTAACTTAATTTTGCATGAGAAACATCCGTTTCAATAAACTGTGGAACACAGTCGATGGTCACCACACTTGTGCATGATCAGTATAAATTGACTACTTTTTTCGTTTTTGGACCTGTTTTTATACTACTGCCCAAGGAGTGTATTGTGTTTAGGGTTAATTTATGTATGTGTGTATGTATGTGAGTGAGGCGAAATAAAAAAATAAATACTTATATTTTTTATTTAAATTTAAAGGACTCGACAAGTACGTTAAAAATATATATATGTTTTGTACATAATCACTAAAAGAAAAAAAAATGGAAAAAATAATAATACAACATTAAAAAAACATGACTGCCAAAATCTAACTCAAAACACAAGTCGTGTTTTTTAATTTTTAATTATTATTTAACGCACTAGGTAAATTAAAACGTAATTTTTATGGCATCATTATTAGTTAATTAAAGGTTAATATAGGGTCATGCTGTTACTGCTCTGCGGATTTTCAGGTTCCGTTCAGTAGTTTTTGCGTGAAACGCGGACAACGACAGTTAGACAGACAAAAAAAATCAAAAGCCATATTTTTATATAAGTTGCGAGTACGAGACTTTTTAAATCTTTTCTTTCACAAACACAACAAAAAAGAATAATCTAATTTGGTGCATTCTCAGATCGGGTGCATTCGTTCTGAAGCGATGCGTTGACATACATTTTGGTGATCCATTTTTATATAATATATGATAGCCTGATTGTACCCATGCTCGTATCATCCCCGCCCTCTCGCTTTCCGCCCAAAACTTAAGAGGGTTATGTCTCTTCTTCAAGTTTAATGGGTCATATGGCTTGTATATTTTAGTTTTACAGCGGCCCAAGATCCGCAACACATGCATGTACGTGACCGGACCCTCGTTTCCAAAATAAATAAATGGGTATCGCTGAATCGCTTTACGAGGCCCTAAAAAAGCTAGTGACAGCTCCTATCTATAACGCCGATAATACTTGTTTTATGATCGACAGTAGTTCAGATAAGGAAGGCTACAAAGACGTGAGAAGCTTAGTTGACCTTCATTTCGGTTATAAAATTTTACATTTTATGAAATACTAGCCTTCCATTCGCGGCTTTGTCCGCATGGACTATACGACGACGATATCGAAAAGTAGCCTATGTCACTCTCCAGCTCCCAAAATCACGTCGATCCGGTGCTCCGCTTTTTGACGTGTAAAGGTCACAGCACATTTCATCAATTCGGAAAGGGATCGACACCGTATCGCTTTTCGCCTCGCCGTCAACCAGGCGTCAACCTAACGCAAGCACGTAACCAAACCGGATCAGCGTCGGTACGTCGGCTCGGCTACGGCTAGGCGACGCTGCGCTTACGGCTCGCCGCACAGTGGTTCCATATAAAAAAAAATTATATATATCAAAATGAAAGAAAAAAATGATAAAAAAAATAAAAAAAAAAATGATAAAAAAGGATAAAAAAAACATTGTGATGTTCATTTTCATTTTCAGACCACTGTGCGTAGAGCCGTAAGCTCGGGTACGGAAAGACGTGAGCGCGTGGACGACTAGCGGTAAGCGCGGGGATAGCAAGTTGAGCGACCCGCAAAGCGGTTCGTGAGCTGGTCCCGAGGCGAGGCGATTACGTTACGATTCCGATTAACTAGTGTGCTTTGCAGTAGGGGGTTTCATACAAAGAATACTGAAAGGCTCGAGTTGATACGTTTACGATCCGTTTACGAGTTGATATGTCTGCTGTGACCTTAAGACGGACAAACAAATAAACAAACAAACGCGCTTTCACATTTATATGTACCTATAATACTAGAGCTCCGCTCGCGACTTTGTCTGCGTGGACCCCCTTTTTACCCCTTTATGCCCGAATACTCGTACGCTACTTATCTTTGGGAGCGTCTCAAACATCGCCCTGTCGAAATATTTCTAAGTAAAACTGTTGCGTTACTGACTGACTGACAGACAACGCACAGCCGAAACTACTGGGCGCAAGACGCTGAAACTCGGCATGTAGGTATGTTTTATGGGGAGTGTAGGGGAAAGAGAGGATTTTTTGGAAATTCCCCCTCTAACGCCCGAATACTCGTACGTAAATCATCCTTGGGAGCGTCTCAAACATCATGGCATCTCTTTCATACGTTTGACATTTAAAGTGACAGGGCGATGTTTGAGACGCTCCCAAAGATAAGTAGCGTACGAGTATTCGGGCATAAAGGGGTAAAAAGGGGGTCCACGCAGACAAAAATTTGTCTCAATAAAACGCCAATGGATTAGATTTTCTTCGTAGTTTTATTTTATTTTAAAGAAGAGACTTGTACAATTTTATCTGAATAGAATATTTGCTAAATGGCCGCCACGGGCATTTTTGCTGTGTGCAAGTTTTTCATGACTCTTTCACACATTTCGCTGCTAATTTCACACATTTCGCTACTTATTTCACCAATAACTCGGCGAATATTTTGTCTATATTGTCTATGTTTTGTGGATCGTTGGTGTAGACTTTATCTTTGACGTAGCCCCAAAGAAAGAAATCCAGTGGCATCAGATGGCAAGATCTCAGTGGCCATTTGACATCACCTCTTCTTGAAATTACAAGATTTTTCGACCTTTCGACGAGTGTTTGTAATTGATCGTGAATTTTCGTTAAGTATTTGTATAACTTCTATGCGCTGTTTTATTGTGAAACGCTCCACGATTAATTTTACATATGTCAAGATGACGTATGTCAAATTTCAACCCGCCATCTTGAATATTTCGGAAATAGCGCGAAATTCAAATCCTATACGTACTTTTGAGACACCCTTTATATATATTAGTATGGATGACACGGAAAAGTTCTGGGATAAAAATATTTATATAGGTATCGAACATAGATTAATAACTCTTCGCTTCGCTTACGCGGTATCGAACTTCTTATAATCGAACACTACCCAACTATAGGGGCCGGCGGGGCGACCCAAACGCCCTGTCGCTTTAAATGTCAAAAGTATGAAAGAGACGCCATGATGTTTAAGACGCTGCCGAAGCTGAGTAGAGTTCGAGTATTTGGGGCGTAATGCATTTTTTTTTTAATTTATTTAAATAATTTATTGATTGATAAGTAATGAAAGTTTAAGGCCGTAACCTACTTATAATTTTTTTTTTTTAAAACCTACCTATTTTCTTAAAAGTAGAAATTTCATTTCAAGAGGCTAAATGAATAAAACAGGTTTTATATATACCGCCTCTGAGGTCTAGTGGTTCAGACCACCGATTTCAGACCCAGAGGACCGGGTTCGATTCGATTCCCAGTGGGGGTACATATTGTATTGGGTTTGGTTGGTGGTAGGGCTTGTTCTTAGTCCGCCTGGCTAGCTACCACCATCTTATCTAAGTCTGACGCCATAACAATGATGTTTTCAGAATGATTGTGTTCGGCAGTTAGAGATTAGATAGCCTAGGAACTGCAGTTCCTCAGTGATTGAGGATTCCGGGAGTAGTGCGCTTCCGCCTTCAGCCTTATCACCACTTAACATCAGGTGTGATGAAGGCTAAGAGCTACCCCGTTGTGGATAAAATAACTATCACAAACTTACGTCATATCAACATAGTTATAACAAAATAAGTCGAAGTGATTGAAGTTTTAATTGTCTGCGAAATTATGTCACGATCATCAGAGGAGCAAGTAATGAAAACTATGTTTACTTGTTATTAAGTAGCTAGAACTCATAAGGGCATAGTTTAAACACATAAACATGCCTAGACATGTCTCGTTGCCTTGAAGCTTTTGGCTTGATAAGGACTTTGGAGGAACTTAATTGGGGAGTATTAATATTGAGTTGGTAAGATAAAGTTGTGAGAACTTCCCCGACAGTAATCACTTCGTAGTACGTGTCTTGTTTATTATGTAAAATTTACAATAGTGGTTTTAAGGTGAATTTAAAATATTACAAGTGACGTTATGTAATAAATTTTATATTTTTAATCATTTGATTGGCAAAAGACTTCGACCTTTTTTATATGGAGCCTGGCATACCTAGTTGCAAGTACGTATGTCATATTTTGGTGTACGTCTGTACACCTATGAAACATGCGCCAGTCGACCGAGAAAATAATTACAAACGACAAATACTATTGAATTGAATGATCATGGAAGCCTTACATTAATGTCATAATTTTTCTTGATATGGTTGGGCCATTTCATGAAATAGTCGTAAGTATTTCATTGATTCATTGATTCATTCATGGTCAAACGTTGTTGAAAATTACATTAAACGTTGATTATTCAACGATATTGTCAATTTAAACTGGTCATTTCATGAAATGCGACTATTTCATGAAATTCTCGAGCATTTCATGAAGTGAGCAAATCTTCGATATGGCCACGTCATACATAAAGGATACGTCGATAGTGTCAACAATTATTGTTGACACTATCGAATTTAAGTTATCTTAATTTTTATGATAGGTACTTTAAGTATGGATTCCATTGCCGGCCTGAGGGCCTACTCTGAAACGCTAAACCCAAAACTTTGTTATACCCGTCCCTCTCACTCCCCAGTTGTGACAGAATCGAGTGAAAGGGACGGGGCTAACCGAAGTTTCGGATTAGCGTTTCAGAGTACGGCTTCTGCTTACAAGTACAATAATAATTAATAGAAGCCAACAGAGTCAGAACCTTTTATTTTGTTTATATTAATATCAGTCCAATCAATCAACCGACATCGCTCGAAAGATTGCTCAGCTGAAGTGGCATTGGGCGGGATACATAGCGCGGAGAACTGATGGCTGTTGGGGCGGAAAGTTTCTCGAATGGCGACCGCGTACCGGACGACGCGACGTACTACAGTGGGCAAGCACCCTACAAAGTGGACCGACGATCTGGTCAAGGTCGCGGGAAGCCGCTGGATGCGAGCAGCCAGTACCGATCGTTGTGGAGATCCGTGGGGGAGGCCTATGCCCAGCAGTGGGCGTCGGTCGTATGGCTGATGATGATTATGAATCAATCGAATCTATGTCTAATCTATCTATCATCACAAAAATAAACTGTTGTTTTAGAAAACTAAAACAAAATCGTAACATTAACTACACATACCTACATTGTTTAACCCTTGTACAAACCATTTAAGACGGTCATTAGTCTTCAGCGTGTAGTTAAACAAAACGATGAAACTAAGCTCTAAATTGCAAGAAGCAAGGTTTAAATTTAAAATGAGTTGAAAGACGACACCTGACACAAATGTTGTGTAAAATTGATGCCGTTCTGAGTACGATATCTCTCAGTATCTTTCCAGTACAACACAAAGGATGTTTGCAAATTGAAAGCTGAGAATAGAGGATATCATTGAATAGATACGTATAAAAATTTTCCGATCGACCATTCAGAAGTAAAATTTGCTTGCGCAGCATTCGACAGTTACAGACAGATACAGTGTGAGCGTAAATTTTGTGCAGGCGAATGACACCGTAAAGTGTTTAATCGAAAATTTTCCTCTATCGTACATCGCACTGGGTGCCTCATCTCATTTCTAAGAATGCACTGATCCTTGACTGGATGCTAGAAAGTACATGATTGCGTGTATTATTGAACCATATTCTAGGTAGCTTCTGATTTGAAGTAGGAATATGAAACGTACCTACCTACCTACCTATTACTTTAATTCATTTATTGGTTCTCAAATGAAATTCGTTACTTCATGTATATGTCGCAGTTAGATAGATAAAGCCGTGATATAGTTATATCCCTAGGGATATAATTATGTACCTTAAGATAGTTATACGAAAGCAACAAACGGTTCCATGATGTGAAAAAAAAATAACCACGAAATTTGAGACGATCGCTTCGACCTATCACGTGTTCTACAGGACTACACTCCTACAATTACTTATTTCATGAAACAAATCTAGTAATATAACTATATCACTAAACTTGAACCGTATTATAATTATATTCCTAGTAAGATAGTTATACGAAAGCGATTCATTACTATCTTACGGTACATAATTATATCCCTAGGGATATAGCTATATCACGGCTTTATCTATCTTACTGCGATATTTATAAATGAAGTCCACAATAGCCTTATATAGAATAAAAATCATATTTTTAACACAAATGGCCGTGAAATTAACAATAATCATCATGTAATCGTGTGGCGGTACAGGCATTCAAAAGGCAAGTAAAATATAACTACATGGACAGCAACAGAAATTCCTATACGATTGTAATTGTACCTTTTCTTTCCTTGATTAGATACTTAATTTCAAAAGCAACTTTAATATTTAAAGACATGAAATAAATACGGGTAAAGTCCAAATCCAAATCCAAAATAATTAAAGGAAGCGTTCTGTTTATAATCCCGAGCAATATTACGAAAGTTCACTTGTTTGTTTGTTTATCTCGTAATTCTTAACCGATCGCGGAATCCTTATCGCCAAACCCCACAGAACCTACCAACTTTGAATATTAATTTCTAATATTTATACCGTCATAATTTTTGGTATGAACACTCTAGTTTACTAGGTAAGTTCTTATCTTAAAATAACTGGAAACTGTCTACTCTTGCCTATAGATAGATGGCGTAGATAGCTATTAAGACAAATTGAGGGTGGGAACTCGGCTTTATCTAACTATTAACGAGTATTGAACTTTTGCCACAAATTAATAGTATCACTAACTCCAATTTAATGGTATTATGTGTAGAAGTAACGGACTGAAGAAAATAAATTTAATGTGATCTATTTTCTTTCTTATCGAAATACATCAAAAAGAAGCTGTGTCTTATTGCTCCATAGTGTTATGACGAAATAAAAAAAAAAACAGCAGATGAACTTAAGGTTTAAATACACATTTTAACATACAATTATACTTTTTTTTAAACACTAGCTTTCCGCTCGCGACTTCACGACGTTATCCCGCGGGAATGTGATATTTTTCCGGGATAAAAAGTAACCTACGTTCCTCTCCAGGCTATAAACTATCTGTGTTGCAAATTTCAGCCAAATCCGTTAAGCCGTTTTGGCGTGATTGAGTAATAAACATACAAACATCCAAACATCTAAACTTTAAAATTTATAATATTAGTAGGATAGTAGGAAGTAGGATATAACAATACAACCATATCTCTATTACACACATATTTTTTTACAGCTATACTATATTGTATACATGTATTATAATTGCCTCAGTTGCTCAGGCGCCTTTTTGCGCCTGAAATAGGCACACAACACATACTTTCACGCTTTTATCATAATCATAACCATGAACAACAAAATATTATCGTTCTGATTTCTTAATTTAATGACTCTTTTATAGATAAAGATTAGAAATACTGAGCATAGGTCAGTGGTTAGAGCATTTGCCCGGACAGTGAAAGGTCGTGGGTTCGAGTCCCCTCGGAGCTAGTTGTGAGACGGGTCGACTTTTTCTAACACGTCATTCTCGATATTTTCAACTAGCTTCCGCCCGCGACTTCGTCCGCGTGGACATTTGAGAAAACACTTAGGGGACCAATAACCAGGATAAAAGTATTATATGTTTTAATTTCATAAAAATCCGATCAGCCGTTTTTACGTGATTAGGCGGGTCCTCCCTCACCAAGCGAGCAGCCTCGCGAGGCAGAACGTTTGCCACGTGCGGCGAGCCTCGCACGAGGCTGCTCACTTGGTGAGGGAGGACCCGCTTAATCACGTAAAAACGGCTGATCGGATTTTTAGGAAATTAAAACATATAATACTTTTTACCCTGGTTATTGGTCCCCTAAGTATTTTCTCGAATGTCCACGCGGACGAAGTCGCGGGCGGAAGCTAGTAAATAATAAGTGTCTGTTTCACAATCAAAAAGTTAGTTCTGAGTAGCTTAGGTAAATAAATAAATAAATAACTTCTTACATTCACACCAATTATGTAAGCCCATTTTAATTTCATTAAGAAACTGTATCATGGAAAACTTGATAACGGATAAATATATACATATAGTAGATTGTACTACAAGTGCATAAAACATACCATTTTACCCGAGACGTATATATCCACCCGAGCCGTAGGCGAGGATGGATAGTCAATTCGAGGGTAAAATGGGTTTTATGTACGAGTTATACACTCTGCTTTTCACTTCGAGTGTGAGGAAAATAAATAACAATATTGCAAAAAAGAAAAAATAAAGACTTCGCCATATTGGCGGGAAAAATTTATTTTTCTTTTTTTTATATGTGGAATTGGCAGCACAGTGACTTAGCATAGATCGTAGTCCATAATGCTCTTGAAATACTTATTTCTTACAAAACTCATTAATTTTGCCTAGTTTTATTAATTCAATAATTTAACATGGATTGTGTACAAAATTAAAGAAACAGAATGAAATAACAAGTTTATTTAACGAAGTTTAATTGCGTGTGTGACTGTTTACCTGACGACCTTTGTCTTAGAGTCTGAGACTTAGACGAAGATTTTACTTTATGCACTAGAGCATAAAAAGCGATTTTATGCAGCCTATACCCAACATAAAGACGAACTTTACGAGCATGAGAAGTGAAAAATACTTTTTGTTTGTAAATACATACTTAATATACATAGTAAACACCCAGACCAAGACAAATACACATGTTCATGCACACAAATATTTGTCTTGTTCGGGAATCGAACCCGAGACCACTGGCGCAGAAGGTGGGTAGCCTACCCCTGCGCCAAATCGGTCGTCAAAGGTTACGTTAGGTACCAAGAACTTTTAGGGTACTTACTTAAGATGATTTAGGTTTCTATACCCATTTACCCCCTGGGTTTGATTTTGGGAACATTACGAAATGGGTTGCCTATTTGTTTTAAGAAGTAAGCCTACAAAGTTTCAAGTTGAAATGTCTATTATACTCCTAATTTTTCATTCAAAATTTCACCCCTATTGCAACCTTTTAGGGGTTGAATCATGTTCAGCGTGTTAAACATAAAAATAAATGCCATTTTTGCAATCGTCATCCCATAAAACCTCAATAACGACATCCATATCTATTTTTAGGTTTATTTATCCCATTTAACCTCTAAGGGGTTGATTTTTGAAAAAATACGAAACATGTTTTTGCTTATTTGTTTTATTTTCTAACCATAAGCCTAAATAATAAGTTAAATGAAGGACTTTCCAGATACAACATTTCTTCCCCCTTTTCTCCGCTTCGGGGATGGAATTGTCAAAAACGCTGACACAGGTAAATATTAATTTTCAATTGCCAGCCTAAATACAATGTTTGAAGATCCTAACTTCAAAACTGACGGACTTTCATACAAACATTCATCCTCTAATTCACCCCCTTAGGGGTGGAATTTCCAAAAATCCTTTCTTAGTGGATGCCTACACTGTATAACGTATATCTGTGCAAAATTTTAAGTCTCTAGGTTCAGCGGTTTGGGCTGTGCGTTGATATCTCAGTCAGTCAGTCAGTCAGTCAGTCAGTCATCAGGACTTTGAATTTTATATTATACTAGCTTCCGCCCGCGACTTCGTCCGCGTGGACATTCGAGAAAATACTAAGGGGAGCAATAACCAGGATAAAAAGTATTCTATGTTATTTTAATTTTTTAGATTTTTGCATTCACAATGCAATTTTTATAATAGAAAAATGGAAAATGAGTTGTGAGACGGGTCGATTTTTTCTAAATACTTCATTTTCCATTTTTCTAAGTATTCTATGTTTTAATTTCATAAAAATCCGATCAGCCGTTTTTACGTAATTAGGCGGGTCCTCCCTCACCAAGCGAGCAGCCTCGCACGAGGCAGAACGATTGCCACGTGCGGCGGGCCTCGCACGAGGCTGCTCACTTAGTGAGGGAGGTAGGACCCGCCTAATCACGTAAAAACGGCTGATCGGATTTTCGGAAAACTACGAAATGGGTTGCCTATTTGTTTTCGTTGAAAATAGTTTCAAGTTGAAATGTCTATTTTACCCCCTGATTTTTTATTCAAAATTTCACCCCTATCAACCTTTTAGGGGTTGAATCATGTTCAGCGTGTTAAACATAAAAATAAATGCCTTTTTTGCAATCGTCATCCCATAAAACCTCAATAACGACATCCATATAGATTTTTATGTTTATTTATCCAATTTAACCTCTAAGGGTTTAATTTTCGAAAAAAATTCGAAATATGTGTTAGCTTATTTGTTTTACTTTCCGACCATATGCCTAAATAATAAATTTAATGAAGGACTTTCCAGATACAACATTTCATCCCCATTTTCACCCATTCGGGGGTGGAATTGTCAAAAACGCTGACACAGGTAAATATTAATTTTCAATTGCCAGCCTAAATACAAATTTAAAGATTCTAACTTCAAAACTGACGGACTTTCATTCATATATTCATCCCCTATTTTACCCCCTGGGTTTGATTTTGGGAAAATTACGAAATGGGTTGCCTATTTGTTTTAAGAAGTAAGCCTACAAAGTTTTAAGTTGAAATGTTTATTTTACCCCTGATTTTTCATTCAAAACTTCACCCCTATTTCAACCTTTTAGGGGTTGAATCATGTTCAGCGTGTTAAACATCAAAATAAATGCCATTATTGCAATCGTCATCCCATAAAACCTCAATAACGACATCCATATTGATTTTTAGGTTTATTTATCCCATTTAACCTCTAAGGGGTTGATTTTCGAAAAAATACGAAATATGTGTATGCTTATTTGTTTTACTTTCCGACCATAAGCCGAAATAATAAATTTAATGAAGGACTTTCCAGTTACAATATTTCATCCCCCTTTTCAAACATTCGGGGGTAAAATTGTCAAGAACGCTGACACATGTAAATATTAATTTTCAATTGCCAGCCAAAATACAAAATTTTAAGATCCCAACTTCAAAACTGACGGACTTTCATACAAACATTAATTCCCTATTTCACCCCCTTAGGGGTGGAATTTCCAAAAATCCTTTCTTAGTGGATGCCTACACTGTATAACGTATCTATGTGCAAAATTTGAAGTCTCTAGGTTCAGCGGTTTGGGCTGTACGTTGATATCTCAGTCAGTCAGTCAGTCAGTCAGTCAGTCAGTCAGTCAGGACTTTGAATTTTATATATATAGATAGATAATAAAAATGCATTGTGAATTCAAAAATATAAAAATAATTAGACATAGATTGTCACAACACAACTTAACTCTATTCATTTAACAGTGTCATCATTACAGGAGCATGCTTTGCATGGTAATTACTTCAACTATCAGGGGTGAAGTGGTCAAGATACGCTGACGATGACCGTAAAGAGCATCTGCACACGACTTTGAATATCAAAGAGGGCTATTAACATATCTTGATTGCCCTCTGCGGAACATTGGAGTGCTGATGAGTTTATCTATAGAGAGATGATAATACTTTGTTTGCTCTCTTTACTTTATGCTGAAGTAAATATTACTAGCCATTTTTGCTTTGCTACTGCTGGGTTTCTAATTTTTTCACGGATAAAAAGGGAAGGAATTACTGAAGCATCAGAAAACACTAGCGGGCGGGTCTTGAGAGCTCATTCAGTCAAGTATCGAAAATAAATTATATACACTTTGAAACCATCCGAGGGCTTTACGATCATCAACACGAAAGCTTTCAGTTTGATATTGTACAATCATTGCTTAAGCAATTATTTTTTTTAGTGTCTAAATAAAAAGTCTTGGTTTAAAATGTTGAGTTACACAGTAAAAGTAGAGGTGAAATCAAATAAAAGCAATCTTGTTTGAATTTTGTCATAACAAAGTGGAGTTGATAAATTAAAATGTTAAAACTCTGCATATAGCAACTTTGTTCTAGAAGATTCTATTCTAAATCGGTATTATCAACTCCACATGTGATGTTATATCCTACGTAAATGAGCGACTAGTTAGCATTGCAAACAAACTAGATATAGATTTCAATCTCTTGATTGCCAGGCTTGTTCTGGAACGCACTTGACCGAAGGATGCTGGGATTCAAGCACCACTGAGGGTAGAACACGAGATTATAGGTACATAAACTTGTAGACACGCGACTGTTTCAAAGAGATTTGCTTTGCGTATTTAATTTAATGTTCTAGTGTTCTAAGTGCGCTTATGATCTTAGCAGCCTGGTTCTCATTGCCATAGAAATATCGGGGTAAGAAAGTAATCTCACTGAGATTAGGATTTATTTATTTATTTAATTAGGTAACACAACAGACATCAATCAATAATTGAATAAAAAAATACAATCTTCATCATCATTTCAACCGTACGACGCCCACTGCTGGGCATAGGCCTCCCCCAAGGATCTCCACAACGATCGGTCCTGCGCTGCCCGCATCCAGCGGCTTCCCGCGACCTTGACCAGATCGTCTCGGTCCACCTTGTAGGGGGCCTGTCCACGGAACGTCGTCCGGTTCGCGGTCGCCATTCGAGAACCTTTCCGCCCCAACGGCCATCGGTTCTCCGCGCTATGTGTCCCGCCCACTGCCACTTCAACTGAGCAATCCTTCGAGCGATGTCGGTCGTTTTAGTTCTCCTGCGGATCTCATCATTTCTGATTCGATCGAGCAGGGAAATACCAAGCATCGCTCTCTCCATTGCTCGCTGGGTAACCTTGAGCCTTCTTATGAGACCCATAGTAAAAGACCACGTCTCGCTGCCATAAGTCATAACTGGCAACACACACTGGTCAAAGACCTTAGTCTTGAGACATTGAGGAATTTTGGACGCAAATATATGCCGGAGCTTCCCAAACGCTGCCCTTTACAATAAAATACAAAAACTAAAATAAAACAGTTTCGAGCTAGACTAATGCCCTTCAAAGTGTTTACACAAAAAAGACAATCATTATGTACGTAGGTATATGTAGTTTATAGTTGACATTAACAAGATATTTGAGCTTAGTTAAGATAAAAAATACTACTAAACACAAAATAAAATAGTTAAGTACCTAATAATTAAAAAGAAAAAACAATAATAAAAATAATAAAAAAGTACACACTGGCAGTTTCAAAATATTTACAATAAATAAATACGCAAGGAAGCACCATCAGACCCCATTGCATCATGATTATTCATGATACACTAAGGTCCAATAACACCCCCTTGATAACGTTTCTAAAAGTATTTGTTCTACTGTTAAATATATCCAGTGACTCAATCTCAGATGCAAGTTCATTATTCAGATTATTAATGTTGCGTAATTTGTAGTTCTTTTAATAGACATTCTATTTATTTTGATATGGATTCTTGAATTCCAAATGCTAGTGTTGATAAAACAACCACTTAAAGCGATAAAGCTATCGCTATATATGATAATATCACTGTGATCCTGAATTCGAACCCGCAGTAAATAACGAAGATCTGAATGCGATTTGATAATGACCGCAAATCGGCAAATCCGGCAAATAGTGGTTGTGGTGAATTAGCATCATTGTACTGTGGGACTGAGTATCCAGATTGGATATTACACGCGCAATCAAAATCAACATTAGCCGTTAAACGTTGCAACCGGAAAATGTTCTATGTGCTTTATTTTGAGTTGATAGCGTTTTTAATTGTAATAATGCTATGGAAGTGAACCGAACCGAACCGAACCAAACCAAAACTTAAGATTACTATGTTACTTGTTTCTATCCAAAAGGTGCTGGTCCCATCAAAGAAAGAACGAAAGAAAAAAATGATAGGTAGTATTGTTTGGCACAGACACGATACAATAATAACCAGACATCGAGTTTGATAAATAACAATCAAAAAAGCAGAAGAAATAAAAATCATTTATAATATTATTGTCTCACGACTGCGCCATAACAGTCTCTCTAGCATGACAAACTATCGTTATCGTAATCGTTATTGTGATCGTATTATTTTGTATGAAATCCAGAGCGGCGGCTCTATCGGTCGTATAGAGAAATAAAATTCAATACATATTTGACAGCAGGACTTTGACAGCTTTTGACGGATAGTATAGTTTAGAGTATGCGCCATATAACTTGGCGTTTGTCAATATTTGGAACTAAAATTATGACATGGTAATAAGGCTTATTTTTCCGACCGACAACGACGCTCAGCGCCCTCTGACAAATGCCAAGTTATGTGGCGCGGACTATAATACACGATTTCCATAACGACAGTTTTTCATGCTTGGCCTACAGGGTGATCAATTCAGCATATTGTTAGGCATAAGATGCCCCCGACGCTGGTTTTCAATCAACTTATCGATGATGACAAATTATTTCTAGCATAGAATTTATATTGGACGAAATTCTGAAAACCAAATGCCAGTGTTAACGTAAACTTATAACGTATGACTCTAGAAGAGTTATCACTGTTTTCATAAATTCAGACCGCAGTAAATCACGAAGATCAGTAGGTATACGATTTGATAATGACTGCAAATCGTCAAATCCAGCAAATAGTGGATGGGCGCATTAGCGGCATTGTACAGAGTATCCAGATTGGATATTACGCGCGCAATCAACGTAGGTACGTACATGGACATTAGCTGGTATTATGGTGGACTATGCAACCGGCAAATGTTTTGTGTGTTGCAAATAGAAATACTTTGTTCCGAGTTGCTTTTTTTAGAAAACTGGTTTCGAAGGAATGTATACCTATTGGTACCTAGTGGTTGAAAAGATCGGTTACTCTGTGGTTAAACCACTTTCACAACGGTCGATTACGGCATTGGTGACCAAAGTTCTATTATTTCGAATCATTCCGTGCTTAGGGAGGTGTCGGTTTCGGAAACGAAGGAATAGTTACCGCCCAACCCACTAATATATGAAGGCCTGTGCTCCAGCAGTGGACAGGAACAGTGGATGTTTTTGGGTTTTATTATTTAGGGAGGTGTCAGTTTCGGAAACGAAGGAATAGTTACCGCCCAACCCACTAATATATGAAGGCCTGTGCTCTAGCAATGGATAGGAACAGGGGATGTTTTTGGGTTCTATTTATTGACGATTCGTAATATATTGAAGCTTATTATCATTAGTATTATACATGTGCGTTGAATGCAGAATTCTGGTAAAAACGGGATATTCATTCCTCTAATCTCTTCCTCAAAAGTTACCGCATGTCATAAATTAGAACTGCAACAAAAACAAGCAATAGCAATTTAGCATACCGTTAATAAGCTATCGGAATTGCGGCATAGGTTGCGCCAGCAGCCGTTGTAAATTATGTTTTGTAATCGATTGACCGTCACACGACCACATTAACTTTGCATCTAATTTATTGATTGCAAGCTGGTAATATAATCGCCTTATTTACTAATTATATTTAATAGATTTATCGGCTGCATTTTTATAAATTACTGTAATGGTCTCAAAACTAAATTAATTATACTTACGCTCAATGCGGCCAATTTCTTTAAACCATCTATATATAATGTGTAGGTTCTCTACTTGATTCCCATTCTCGTGAAAATATCATATTTTAGTCTACGCAGGATGGCCCTGTAAATAGTGGATCAAACGCAACAGAGTGATAGAATAGAGGAGGTCATCCCCGACACTTGAACACTTTACAGTATGCCTGGAGATCTACTTCATAAAATTTTATGGCATAGGTACTTTTAATTTTAATAAAAAAATACGTTTTAGTCATAAATTGGCATAATAATCAAAACGGATTAATAAAACAGATACTCTTTTCGTGTTTCCAATTGTCAAAAAATCGGTCTTGACAAAAAAGTTATTAGACAACTGAGGGTACAGCCGTCATCAGATATATCTAAGCGGGCGAGGTACTCAAATATTTAAGAATTAAATTTGAATAACTTCGAACCACTCAACGAGGTAAAAATATCAGAAAGCATAGATCGTCAAAGGTATCGACACAGTGAGGTTGATCATAAAGTTGGAAAACAATTTTCGTCTGACTCGAACCTTTCTTACAAAAGCTGCCTTTACTTACTAGTCTTTGTACCCACTCTGTTACTCACTAAATAATAGACAAGACAAAGCACAGAATTCGAATCCGGTTCCGTTTCCGACGGTTTGTGAATCAGGGTGGCATCCAGCTATCCATCAAAGTTTACGCATCTGCAATACCTACAATAATGTTTAGAATAAAAAATATTTTTTTGTAAGTTGGTATTCCGTTTAACGAAGTGTTCAACCGTTGTCCCACCGGTCAAGGACCGCAATGATGATGATGATGATACTCTTGACCAGTTGCGACCACGGCGACTGCGTCATTCGGTTCGCTGATTGACGGCCCTAAAAAAATTAATTATTCAAACTACTGAATAGTGTTATTAATGTAGACAAGGATAGACAGAAATTATTTTTCCGTGTTCTTTGACATTGTTTGACAGTTCGCAGTAAGGCCTCAAGAAAGTTATATGCCAGTTGATATGTATGCTGTGATATTTTGTAATATAGCGCTTCTGCTAGTCTTTAGCTATGTCTAAATGTTCTAACTTTGTATTTCAACGTGAATTTGGGCAAAAACAGTCCATTGTCTGTCTATTGATTAATGGTGTATGTGTGGAATACTCGTACAATGCGAAGTCAGAATTAACTGAACTAGCCATTTCAGATTTAGGCACGTACAAATTGAACAGGCCAGTGTCTGTTTGATGTCACATAATGAACGTCCAATGTTGCCAATGTTATTATGACAACATCAAGCAAATGCGAGAAGCAATTTTACGGAATTTGACTTTAGAAACATTTAACACTGCTCTGCCCGCGTGTCTGTTACGATTTCATTCTTTACTTACTGAATCAATTTTGATGAGTAGTAGTTAAAGACTTTGCAGAAAGACGAAGTGTTTTTGAAGGAACGTGATATAACCACGCAATGGAACGGAAAATTAGCGGATAATGTCTTATGAGGAATCTATGAGAGAAACAAGAAATAGGCAAGGTAATGTTTCGTGTTGAACACAGAACAAGAACATTACATAAATGAAAAAAAGTTTGCGTTCACCGTGTGTTTCTCAGTCATATGAGACTATAATAGAAGTACGAGTATTTTTTTAAATGAAGACACATAAATAGTTTGTATCTTGGAATCACAAGGAAACAGAATTCCACACCGTAAAACCATCTCTTCAAATTCGTATTTAGTAAATAGGTACCCACAGTCCCACATGTTATATCAATATCATTCCTGTATCATGTGACTTAGCAACGTTCAATACAAATTGGCAATATCAAGTTTTAATTGAATTCTATTTATAAAGCAGTTAAGTGACGCAATACCTTTCAGGGCTGCGTGACGACGTATCGGATGGCAAACATCCCCTGGCACATGTATAAATAGGGCTGGCACAGACAGCCATTTGAGCCCGGTATTTATTTAGCGATATTTTACGTCCTTACCTTGCCTGTTAAAATTTACATTTCGGTTACTTTTCGTTGAAATAAATATTTTATAGGCATTAGGTAATTGCAGACGCGTATTTATTTTGTTATTTATTTGGTGTTTATAACTTGCATCATCGCATCGAAGATAAACTTTTCTTATGGATTACCAGGTATTTAATTAATCAGCCACACCTACGTTATGGAAGAATCTAAAAAACTGCTGGTGGTGCAAGTTAAGATGAGGGCAAAAGACCTCGCGGTCGCTTTTCACTCGCTGTCATGGCGGACAGACCTTAACTGACAGTGCCACCCGCCATCATTAAAAACCATATCTTATTGGATGACACAGCATCCATGCGAGCAGTTTTTCCGTGGTAACTCTTTGCATCTGTGAGACGTCATGTAAAGTTGGGTCAGGGAAGTTATAAACCGATTTGACACGTTATTATTGGCGACTGCTGGCGGGCGATGTGTAAATGAGATATGGCTCTAACGATTTTGTTGTCACATTGCATCGAGCACAAGGCGATGCACAACGGGAGCAGTGGTAAAAGCGACCCATAAATGATAACAACCGCGCGCTGTCAAGAATTAAACTGCTGAATAAAGCTGCACGCCTAGTAAAAATTAAAAACATAGGAAAGTTGAACACATTTTTCGATCGTCAACCCTACCCTGGTATATTTAGTCCGGAAACTAAGACATTAGCCGATTGGTTCGTGTCTGTCTCGGCTGAACTGATTCCACGCTGATCGCCACCTCGCGTGACTACTAATGGTGCTACTGACAAATAGTTTCTCCGTATTGTTTTAATTTATGCCGTATTTACACGAGTTGATTTTATATAGCGATTTGTTGCTCTCGACAAATTAGGGCAAATATCAATTAAACCGTCATTGGAGCATGAAATTAACGAATTAAAATAAGCTTTATTGTTGCGAACCGGACGACGTTCCGTGGGCAGGCCCCCTACAAGGTGGACCGACGACCTGGTCAAGGTCGCGGGAAGCCGCTGGATGCGGGCAGCGCAGGACCGATCGTTGTGAAGATCCTTGGGGGAGGCCTATGCCCAGCAGTGGGCGTCGTACGGCTGAAATTATGATGATGATGATGATTATTGTTGTGTTCATTCTGTTACAATTAATTGAAAAAGCCTTAATTTGTGCCATTACCTACATTTTAGTGTTCAAGTTTTTTACCGAGGAAACGTTCCGAATCCGAAAATTATCGTAACCGATAAGCAAGGACTTTTGTGGGTTAATTAGTAGGTATTGCGCTATAACGGGATGCCCATTTTGATCGCTCATATTTTTTTAAATCCATGAATGCTGTTTTTTCTTTTTATTAAAATCGATGACATGGTTCCTAAGAATAGATTTTTGTTCGTCATAATAATAATTGTTTCAGACTTGCCCATACTGACCGATCTAAATGGCCCACCCGGTATAATGTCTTTACTAGCCTTCTACCCGCGGTGTCGCCCGCGTGGATTACACTACGTTGTAACGCGGGAATGTTATATTTTTCCGGAATAAAAAGTAGCATATGCCAGTCTCCAGATCCCAAACACCCTCATGCCAAAAATGACGTCGAATCTTTGCTCCGTTTTGTCGTGACAGAGACAAACAAAAAAATAAACAAACACACTTTCACCTTTATAATATTAGTATGGAATAATAATAAATATGTCGCCAGTGGACAAACCTCAATTTAAGGGGAGGCTTATGCTTGTAGTTTCACCAAAAGCATTACTCTGAGGCGGGTTATTTGTTG
Source organism: Crambus lathoniellus (assembly GCA_949710035.1). NCBI lineage: Eukaryota > Metazoa > Arthropoda > Insecta > Lepidoptera > Crambidae > Crambus > Crambus lathoniellus. The sequence goes on from OX453307.1 coordinate 10,283,010, forward strand.
GCCCACACACTAATCCCTTCTTATCTTATTTTTTTCTTTGTAATAGGTACACCTAATAATAATTAGTTTGTTTTTATTTTTTATTTTTTTGTGCTTAAATTCTTTTTCACTTCTCATGCTCGTAAAGTTCGTGTTTATGTTGGGTATAGGCCGCATAAAATCGCTTTTATGCTCTAGTGCATAAAGTAAAATCTTCGTCTAAGTCTCAGACTCTAAGACAAAGGTCGTCAGGTACTTAAACAGCAATTAAACTTCGTTAAATAAACTTGTCATTTTATTCTCTTTAATTTGTACACAATCCATGTTAAATTACTAAAACTAGGCAAAATTAATGAGTTTTGTAAGAAAAAAGTATTTCAAGAGCATGACTACGATCTATGCTAAAGTCACTGTGCTGCCACTACTGCCATGTATAAAAAAAAAAGAAAACGTAAGTCTTCCCGCCAATATGGCGAAGTTTTTATTTTTTTATTTTTTGCAATATTGTTATTTAATTTCGTCACACTCGAAGTGAAAAGCAGAGTGTATAACTCGTAGTCAATTCGTTATACGTCTCGGGTAAAATGGTACGTTTTATGCACTTGTTGTACAATCTACTATTGTTTGCTTTTTACTTTTATTTTATTTTTATTTGTGAGACCAATAAATGTTTTTCTTTCTTCTTTCTTTCAAAAGCGCTGTGAACCGCTCATTAGCCAGGCGCGGCTAGATAGGGACCGATACATCACTTGTCTTTAAGGCTAAAAATCGACAGAAGTATATAATGTTATCAATAAATTATCATTGACTGATGGGAGAATCTCATTCAAGACCTGTATTTCTGTCTTCTCATTAAGGTATCATGTTAACAAGATTATACCATTTGACTTGGTGCTGCAATAGTCATTACGCAAATTGACGTTATGCCTAATTCTATTTGTCACAGTCGTGACACCCCGTACCGTGTTTCGTAACAGTATTAATGCGAACTCAATAAACAACGATATTCGTACTACGCATTATATTTTTATGACATGTCATGTTCTGTGTCTTGTTGGTGACAATTTATCTCATGCTTGTGTGTGTTATTCACACCCGAAAGATATTAGAAAAGACATTTACTAAACGTAGCACAGACGTTTTTTCGGATATTTTGATGGTGAGTATCTAACTACACAAAACAGAACGTTATTGTTTAGTTTCAAAATACACGCACAGCCGCCTATATGGATGGGTCACTTTTGTGAGACTACAAATAATTGTATAATATAAAAATAATTGAGTAAACAAAAGAAAGTTAAGTACTGTGGAGACCGTATGTGTTGACCGCACTGCATGCAGGCTGATACACAGCCTTGCTGGCTGGTTTTGTATTATTGAAATGGTCTAGTGCCCACTCCAGGATTTTGGGCTGCTATTATACTATTACCACCGAGCCTCAAGGGCCTCCCGAATCCAGTAAACACATTTAGAAAAAATTATATTTAAAAAAACCTTTTATTTAAAATCAAGCTTTTATTCAAATGTCCTAAAAATAATAAAATAAACTGTGTATCAAGTCAAATCCAACAAACTTATTACATTAAACAATTTATATGTTTTAAAAGCTTGTCGCTTTAATTTCATATGTCAAATATAAGTTAAAGCATTTGTGTTTAGTGCAAGCCCAGTAACAATAAAATCTCGCGACAAGCTTTTAAAACATATAAATTGTTTAATGTAATGAAGAGGTATGACGCTTTACCGAGGCTAAGGTAATAAAAGAGATGCGACTTGTTCGGTGTCAAGATGTATATTGAGATAATAATATTGAGTACAATTAAAGATACATTATCTTAGTAAGCGATCTTATTCTAGATTGCTGAGAATGCTACGCGTGTGTTCCAATTTTCTGTAAATGCGCGATAATGCAAACATCTTGTTTGTGTAATATGTTGCAATCATACTTCATCTCCCCTGAAAAAGTGGAAGGATCATCCCCTCCCTGCAAAAAGGAACAGACTCGTAACATTGACTTTAACGAACTTAACCAAAATTTAATTACTTAAGTAAAATAAGTAAACAAAATTTAAACATTATCAACATAGCAAAGTTAAAACTATTTCATTTATTAAATCGTACTAATACAAAAACGTTTTACAATATAAACAATATACCTAATTAAAATTGTATCTAATTAAAATGGTATCGAATTGAAATGGTATTGAATTAAAACGGAAGCTTCACATTTTACACTTAATCATAACAATAACAAAGTGTTAAGTAACATGGTATGTAATTAAGTACCTATACTTATAATTACGTATCAAATAAAATAGTTATTTATTGAATGGTTTGGTATTATTCTTATGCACAATTATAGCTTTATTTTCTTTTAAAATTTCTACATTAGACGTCATATCTCTTAAAACTTTATAAGGGCCATTGTAAATACTATCTAATTTATTTCCTACTTGGTTCTTTAATAATAACAAATCGCCTAACTGATAGGTAACATTATTGCTAGTTTTATCATACAATAATTTTCTTTTCTCTTTAGATTGTATCAAGTTACGTCGTGCGTCGGATTGCGCTTGTTGTAAACGATACTTAAGTTCTCGGGGATAACTGTCATAGTTATATAAGGGGTCGATTTCTGATTGTAAATTATTTGGAAGGTTACAAATTTTTCCAAAAACTAATTCGAAAGGCGTATATTTAGTTTCACTATGCACTGTGGTATTAAAAGAAAAACACCAATATGGAATCCAGGTGCTCCAGTTATGTTTATAATTATTACACTGGATTCTCAGAAAAGCTCCTAGGGTTTTATGAGTATTTTCTAAAGCGCCTACAGTTTCGTGATGGTACGCCGTAGAATTTAATTTTTTAATATGTAATAGAGAACATGTTTCGGACATCACTGATGACATGAATTCGGTTCCCTGGTCAGTCAATATTTCTCTAGGAATACCATAACGTAAAATGAAATTATTGGTAAAAGATTGAGCAACTGTGACCGAGTCTTTACTAGGTAATGGATACGCTTCAACGAATTTGGTTAAATCGCATTGTAATGTCAATACATATTTATTATTATAGTCATCAACATCGAGTGGACCCATTATATCCAAACTAATTCTTTCGAATGATGAGTGGGCTGTTGATGTTATGGTTAAGGGCTGCTTAATATGTTTATTACTATGCTTATGATATTGACATTGATGGCAATTTTTAACAAAAAGTTTTACATCATTACTCAAACCTGGCCAAAAATAATATTGCTTAATGTTGTTCATCATTCTATTAACTCCTGCGTGTCCGCTGGTAGGTAATAGATGGAAATCATTTAGTATTACTCTTTTTTGTTCACTATCATATATTCTTAATATATTTTTTGTTATGAGAAAGCGCGGGGTAACAGAGTTAATTCTTTTTGTTGCTTGTACAAGACTTTTGATTTTACTCTCGTTACATTTTTCTTTAATAATAAGTACCTCATGTATGCCTATTTTTTGACATAATGACTCTAAGTCCCTCGCTAACACCTCTGGGGTAGATGACGATCGGGTACTCAGATATATCGCTGATTGCGAAGGTACGTAAACGTAACAACTTGCATTAGAAATAATGCTATCTTTAGACTTTGAATAATTGTCAAACTTTAATTGATTGAAACTTAATTCAGTTACGTCATCGGGTTTCTTGAGAAGTTCTACCGCAATAGGTTGATCAGGCCTAGTGCTGGTGGAGCTCTCTGAAGAAGAATCAGTGGGGGTTTTTAATTTTTTACTTTGTGCTCTAGTTAAAACTGATACTGTGTTTTGATGTAATGATTTTAAAGTAGAAGATGTAATAGGTATGCGACTCAATGCGTCTGCAGCTGCATTGTTTCGTCCTGGAACATACTCTATTTCAAAATCATACTCCTCTAGGAATAATCGGAATTTAGTAAGTCTGCTTGTTGGGTCTTTCAAGTTAAATAAATAAATTAACGGTTTGTGGTCTGTTATAATTTTAAATTTACGTCCATATAAATAAGGGCGAAAATGTCTCACAGACCAAACAATTGCTAAAAGTTCTAATTCTATGATGGGATATCTCGTCTCGGCGGGTTTCAGGTTTCTACTCGCATACGCGACTACTTGACCGTTCATGTTAGATAAAACAGATCCTAAACCTGTCTTACAAGCATCTGTTTGTAGCCGAAAGATGTTACTTTCTGAAAAATCTGGATAAGATAAAATAGGGGGTTGAATTAATGCTGATTTTAATTTTTCAAATGCCGTTTGACACTCTGATGACCATAGAAACTGTACATTCTTTTTTCTTAATTGATTTAAAGGATAAACAATGTTTGCAAAGTTCGGTATGAATCGTCTGTAGTAATTTGCAAACGCGACAAAACGATTGACATCGTCGCAGTTCATCGGCACTGGATAGTTTTGCATGGTTGCAATTTTACTTTCATCTGGTAAAATTCCATCAGAAGTTATTTTGTGTCCTAGATATATTATTTCGTTTCGCAAAAATTCACACTTCATAGGATTTAATTTTAAGTTAACTTTTCTAAATCTCTCTAGTATACTAATTAAGTTTTTATTGTGGTTTTCTATAGATTTCCCGAAAATTACGCAATCATCTAAATAAATAAAAGCCTTTTTATAATTTAAGCCTGACATTGCAATAGTCATAAGACGTGAAAATACACTCGCAGATGTCCGGAGACCCATGGGACAGCGTTTCATCTGAAAAATTTTATCACCAGCAGTGAAAGCTGTGTACTTTCGTGAATCTTCGCTTAAAGATAACTGATAATAGCTTTGCGAAAGGTCTAATTTTGAAAAATAAATGTTATTTGCAAGCGAGTCTAAGATATCAGTTATATTAGGCAAAGGGAATTTGTCGTCCTCAATACGATTATTTAACTGCCTGTAATCTATAACTAATCGCCATTGTTTCTCGTTTGACCTATCTGTTTTTTTTGGTACAAGCAAGACGGGACTAGACCACTCTGACGTAGCCTCTTCTATAATATCATTTTCGAGCATAATATCTATCTGTTTCTGAACTTCCTTCCTTAGTGCGAACGGTAATCTATGTGGCTTGACATAAACTGGCGAGACATTAGGTTTTAAAGTTATATTATGGGTCATTAGGTTTGTACAAGAGAGTTTGTCGCCTGGCAGATGAAAAACATCTGCGTACTTAGCGCAAATACTTTCAATACTTCGTTTTTCTTCTAAATTCAGTTCAGGTAAATTTAATAATCCTAATAATGTTTTTACACGATCGACAGAAACCTCCTCTTTTTCAAAATTACAGACTTCAAAATCATTCAATGAAAAAGTCTCTAAATCGGTAAGATCTAGATCAACTTCTTTCTCAGTGGTGTTTAATATCCTTACTGGCATGCGACCATTACAAGGTTTCGCTATTATACTTCCTATAAAAACTCCTTTCTGTATCTCTTTAGATAAACAAACACAATCGTCGCCTAACGATGTAGGTATATATTTTATTACCTCACATCGTGGCGGTATCAAATGTCTATAGTGACTCAATATAGGTATAGACACATAATTACTATCTTTAGTTAAAAGCAAAGTATTTTCTTTATAGTTAATTATAGCTTGATAGCGTTTCAAAAAATTATCACCTAAAATACCATTTGCAGAACAAGACATATTTTTAAACACATACATTTTTTCTCTAAAAACTAACCCATTATAAGACAAATCTAAGTAAATATATCCTTCAGATACTAGTTTACCGCTAACACCTTTTATAACTAACTTCTCAAATGTAATTAAATTCAATAACTTCGGATAATCGCATAACCATTCGTATTTTAAAACACAAAGGCTTGCTCCGCTATCGACTAAAAGATCGATATTGCTATTACTTACGTTAAAAGTTACGGTACTACTATTATTGTAGTTTAAAACATAATTTTCAGTAGGAACGAAAAAAATCTAAATTATTATCGTTCTGGGGCTCAGAACGCGCTTGTGACTCACTATTGGTCGATTGCTCGTGGCTAGCGTACTGCACACGTTGAAAAGGCACAGCTGAGCGCGGCGGGCGCGGGCTCGGCCGACCGCGGTCACGTGAACGTGATTGTGTTCCTTGCGCGGCGCGGGAGTCTCGCGACATGTACTTACCTTGTTGTGGTCTCGTGTTTCCGGCAGCGTACCTATTGTTTGCGCTAAATCTATTATAGTAACTATATTTATTAGAATAATTACTTGGCTGACGCGGATAATTAGTAGGTGTGCGTGAGAAATTACGAGTATGAAACTTTTTAATGTTCATAACTTCCTCGTGTCTGGTAGACATTGACTGCTCGTCTAGGGCAGTTCTTATAGCCTCTGGTAAAGAATCAAAGTGACGTGATGCTATGATAGTACTAAGCTTTTGGTTCACTAATCCATCTGAAAAGCGCTTGATTGCAACCTTTTCATTAATGGGACGCAATACTTCAAACTTAGTAGCGTCGTCATCCGCTTGTGCTATGGTTAAATTCACAAAAAGTTGTTCTAGTTCCGAGCCGAATGACTCGATCGACCTATGACCTTGACGACAGTTTTGTAATTTGTGTTGGATAGCAACAGCAGATTTTTTTCTGAATCAAATGCGTATTCATATCTCTAATTAAATCTTTAATAGTTGGATAACTACTTTTTAAACGTAATTTTGCGCTAGGAGAGAGCCTAGTTTTAATCACAAAATCAATAAGTAACCCATGAGTAGCATCGCTGATCATTGAACTATATAATTGTATACCATCAATTAGAGATTTAGTGACGTGTTCTTGACCTGTCATCGTTGGTAAAAGTGCAATGGCTGTCTTCAAGTCAAATTTATCTTTTTCTGCCATTTTTGAAATACTACTAACACTTAAAGTCTCTAAAGAAATAATTTTGTCATAAATGATCTGAATGTCATTTGCTATTTTATTAATTAAAGTTATATCTTTAGTTGATACCTCCGATTTTTCAACTAAATTATGTACTTGAGCTAAAATATACTCTAATTTCGCGTATTCAAGTTTCGCTTCATTAAATTTCGTAAAACCTAACTCTTTTTGACGTCTATCTGGTCCTAGTTTTACTAAATTATCTTTAATATACAATAGTTTCTTATGCAATTCATTTAAATCGGAAATAATAAATGACATTATCTAATAAGAAAAAAAAATGTAATCCTACATATTATTTAAAACGTTTAGGTATAAAATAACTTACGACTTACGGTGGCATTATAGCGCGCGAATAAAATAATTACGTCTCTGCACGATGAGTAGGTATGTGGTGACCGGCGTGGCGTGTGGGGGCTGGGGCTGCGGGCTGGGGGTTTTCTCATGCTCCTTGAGTGTGTAGGATCTTCAGACTTCTAAGATGGGTTCCTGGACCGCTTGAAACAGCTAACTGAAGATCGGGCTGGGATTTCCCTTGCCCCTCGTACAATGGGCCGGGTTTCTACCCTGGACACCTCCTGGTCTACGTTGATGGTTGAGTCGACGTCGTTGCCAGTTCCACGGAAGATATTGTGTTTCTTAGAACTGCGCTGTTGAATTCTCTACGGAGTCGGTTGACAATTCGGTCCCAAATTTTCCGGATGCAGGCGTAAATGATGAGTATAACGATGAGAAGCAGTATGACGGATAGTAAAATTTCTGCTGTAGTGAGCTGGCTTGAAGTTTTCTGCGTTGCTTGGGCGTCGCCGCTGGCGGTTTGTGCGATGATAACTTCTTCTTTACTTTGTGGTGCTCCCATATTATTGTTTTGTCTTCCCAAGTAATGCGATGAACAGAAGTGTAGAGCCAAATAGCACCGCAACGAAGACTGCTGCTAGTATGGTGTTGAAAATTTTGCTTTGCTGCTCCATGTAGTAATGATTTTCCCGCAAAAATTTATAAGTTCGGTTGGCAAAGGGTCGCCATGAAGAGGTATGACGCTTTACCGAGGCTAAGGTAATAAAAGAGATGCGACTTGTTCGGTGTCAAGATGTATATTGAGATAATAATATTGAGTACAATTAAAGATACATTATCTTAGTAAGCGATCTTATTCTAGATTGCTGAGAATGCTACGCGTGTGTTCCAATTTTCTGTAAATGCGCGATAATGCAAACATCTTGTTTGTGTAATATGTTGCAATCATACTTCAGTAATAAGTTTGTTGGATTTGACTTGATACACAGTTTATTTTATTATTTTTAGGACATTTGAATAAAAGCTTGATTTTAAATAAAAGGTTTTTTTAAATATAATTTATTTTTGTATTTTTAGTTATTGGACATGTTTCAGTTTTTCAGAAAAAAAATCAGCTGTTCTATACATTTTGATCTATTCGATTTAAATTTTTCTATGGAACAGCTGATATTTTTTTTCGCGTTTCCAATGTTGGTACCATAGTAATAACTCTTTGTATGCGTGAGTACATTGACCCCTTAAAATTATGTGCACTATTTAGGAAGGACCTTATATATATTTTACCACCAAATAGAGATTGTAGATTCTTACTATATACACACACATAAGTATTCATTAAATACAAGGCATATTCACATAGGTATAAGAGAAGGTAGCACTGTATTACGAACAAGAATAGAAAACACAAATTAGACTCAATAAGACAAAAAGTTCCAAATAAAAATGTGTGTGTGCCGTGCCGCAGCAGTACCTACTCAATGGTCGCAGCTCAGCGTCATATTACTTGTCTTGCAACGCAAGCAAACGCTGATTTTCAGTTGTAAATTTTAGTAAGTATTTAAAAAATAAATACTAAAGAACAAGACACATTTAAGTTTCTATCAAAGTTGATAAACATAGTACTTACATAAAGAAAAAAAGGATATTTCTTTTCTGTAGGTAGACTATGGTTGTATTAACTTGGAGCCATCTGTCGTTGACTTTAGTGAACTATTTATGTGCAACTAGCGGCCGCCCGCGGTTTCACCCGCGTGGTTCCCGTTCCCGTGGGAATATCGGGATAAAAAGTACATATAAACCTTCCTCTAATAATAATAATAATAATAATAATAATAACCTCTTGAATCACTCTATCTATTAAAAAAAACGCATCAAAATCCGTTGCGTAGTTTCAAAGATTTAAGCATACAAAGGGACATAGGGACAGAGAAAGCGACTTTGTTTTATACTATGTAGTGATATACTATGTAGTGAAGTGACACCTAGTAGGGTCTGATTAAAGCAACTTCGCGTTTTTTGCTTCTTTTTAAAGTTCGTTCGTTAGTTCTTATAGCCGCTACACACGTCCAGACCAGACCTAACCGCCGATTTGGTGCGGACGAACTTTGCTGTAAAGCAAATATAGGTAATCCGTGCTACACACGTTCCTACCAAATCAAAATCAAATCAAATCAAAAAAGCTACACCAAATCTGGCCTTGGCGAAGGCTTTGTATCACATCAATGGACAAGGCCTTGTATCACATCACTTTTTCTTATCAAATACCCACAGAAATCACCTGGATTTGCCAATGCAACGGGCTTGTAAAGAAAAAGACCTGTGGCGCATCACTACGTGCAGGCTCCTCATCACTACTATGCTGCGCGACAGCACTGAAAATGGAAGACTGCGCATAGGTGCGCTGCGCGCGCATGGACACGCTGCGCGCGCCGCCGCCGTTCAAGATGCCTCCGCAGTTTGCCGGCCGCGAGCCCAGTGATAGTCCGGTTGGCTCGCACGCACGACCTGTGTCGCTCCTCGTCTCAGCGCTGGCTAGGGATTTTTCCATTGTAATTGATATTATTTCACAATACAATCTGTTAAGATTTCGTCGTCTTTTTCCTCCGCATCTCCCTTCCAATTATTGTAAGGATAGGCATACATCTTTAGTGGTGACCTCCGAATTTTTCGATATTAATTTTTTCTGCGTCGAGTCATCGATTGTCGTTTTTTTCCGCCGTTGAAAAAAATGGACGGGCCTGCGGACGAAAAGTCTAGCAGCGAGGACATTGTGCAAGATTCTAAGAAGTGCAGCAGTGAAGATGCTAGTGCAGTGGACCGCGTCACTCTACGTTTACCAGCTTTTTGGCCCGAGGACCCGGAGATCTGGTTCGCGCAGGTGGAAGCCCAATTTGCGTGTACCGGGGTGAAGACGGATAGTACGAAATTTTTTCAAGTGATTCGTGAACTCGATCAGCGGACGGCACGCGAGGTTCGAGACGTCATAACCAACCCACCGGCGTCCGGCAAGTACGAGAAATTAAAGCAAGAACTTATTAACCGCCTTTCCGTTTCTCGGGATCATCGTATGCGTCAGTTGCTCACTCACGAAGAATTAGGCGATCGTAAGCCGTCGCAGTTTTTACGACACCTTAGAGTTCTAGCAGGGGATGGTGTTGGTGACGAGTTTTTACGAAGTTTGTGGTCGGGTCGTCTCCCTACGCATATTCAGGTCATTATTGCGTCGCAAAAGGCAACGTGTTTAGACGAGGTTGCTATTCTCGCAGATCAAATTTACGACGTCGTACCAAACCCCAATAATAATGTTGCTAGTACTTCATCGAGCAGTATGGAAGGAATGTTCCAACGTTTGGGGCAGTCGCTTTCGTCGCGAGTTCAAGACGAACTTAGTCGCCAATTGTCGCAACTAAACGTGGCTGCTAGGCGTGGTCGCCAGGCATTCCGGAGGCGGTCTAGCAGATCAAGTAGCAGATCTAGAAGCGCCGGACAGGGTCAGATCCGTAAATCAGGTATGTGTTGGTACCATTACAAATTTGCCGAGAAGGCTCATAAGTGTATTTCCCCCTGCAACTTCGAGAAGGAAAACACTCGGGACGGTCAGTAGCGGCGACAACCGACTGTCACAGAGATACCCGTCGCCCTTTTGTTACTGACAGGAAATCTAAAATTCAGTATTTGATCGACACCGGTTCCGACCTTTGTGTTTTGCCTCGTAGATTTTTGCGTGCATATACAACACCTACTGATTACAGCCTTACCGCAGCCAATGGTTCCAGCATCCGCACTTACGGAATGATGAAAATGCGTCTTGACCTCGGGCTCCGACGCGACTTCTCCTGGAACTTCGTTGTAGCAGATGTGGACAAGCCCATCATAGGGGCGGACTTCATCGCACACTACGGTTTGCTGATCGATTGTAAGCATGGTCGGTTAGTAGATAGCCTAACTACCCTTTCAACCGCTGTTACAAGTAAGATATGTCAGCTGCACAGCATCAAGGCGATTTCTGGTAATAGTGAGTACCACTCTTTATTAGCTCAATATCCAACACTGACTAAGCCATCAGGAGTATTTCGAGAAGTCAAGCATAATACGCTGCACTACATACGTACGACGCCCGGACCACCGGTTTACTGTAGGCCTCGTCGCTTGGCTTCAGACCGATTGAAAATCGCTAAGGATCAGTTTGAAGAGATGCTGCGTGATGGAACTGTTCGTCGTTCCGATTCACCCTGGGCTTCGGCTTTACACCTGGTGCCGAAGAAAGGTGGTAGTTGGAGACCATGCGGGGATTACCGGGCACTCAACGCAAGAACCATACCAGATAGGTATCCGGTACCGCATATCCAGGACTACTCACATAGGCTGGCGGGCTGTAAAATATTTTCTAAAATAGACCTGGTAAAAGCTTACCACAATGTTCCAGTTTGTAAAGAGGATATTTCAAAAACAGCGATAACTACACCGTTTGGAATGTTCGAATTCCCATTCATGCCGTTTGGTCTGAGAAATGCGGCTCAAACTTTCCAACGTTTTGTGGATGAAGTCCTCAGAGGGCTAGACTGTTGTTATTCGTACCTTGACGATATTCTCGTGTTTTCCAGAAGTAATTCCGAGCACCTGGAACACCTGGAACAAGTTTTCAAGCGCCTTGAGAAGTATGGGCTACTTATAAATGAATCCAAGTGCAGTTTTGGCCAGGAAAAGGTAACATTTCTTGGATATTCTGTCTCTGCGGCTGGTACACGCCCTATGAACGAAAAGGTTGCAGCGATCCGGGAATTCCCACCCCCTCAGACAGTGAGAGGTTTGTTGCGTTTCCTAGGGATGCTTAATTTTTATAGACGTTTTATTCCCCATGCCGCAGAAGATCAGGCACCTTTACACGGTATGTTAGTCGGCACAAAGAACAAAAGCTCGCGACCTTTGACCTGGAATCCAGAGCAACTCTTGGCGTTCCAGAAGTGTAAAGACGGTTTGTCGGATTCAGCTCTTTTAGCTCACCCATACCCTAATGCACCGCTTGCGCTAGTCACCGATGCGTCTGGCTTGGCTTTAGGCGCTGTAGTACAACAGTTGGTTCAAGGTGGCTGGCAGCCTTTAGCTTTTTATTCAAAGAAGATGAATCGTGCACAACAATCATATAGCGCTTATGATCGAGAACTTTTGGCTATTTACGAAAGCGTAAGACATTTTCGTTATTTGCTTGAAGGTCGACATTTTACAATATTCACGGACCATAAACCTATAACTTTTGCTTTCGAACAGAAAGACCGAAAATGTTCTCCCAGACAGTTCAATTACCTGGACTTCATTTCGCAGTTTACCACGGACATTCAACATATCTCAGGAAAGGACAACATTACCGCTGATACGCTCTCACGTATAGAAAATATTTCAGCCCCTCCTGATTTTGAAGCCATTGCACGGTCGCAGGTTGATGACCTAGAGCTTCGAGGACTGTTGGAAGATAACTCCACTTCGTTGAAACTCCAGAAAGTTCCAATAGCAGGTACTGATATTGCCATTTATTGTGACGTTTCTCAGTTGAAACCTCGTGCTTACATCGCGAAGGAGCTGCGCCGTCCGATTTTTGACAGTGCGCACAACATGAGTCATCCGGGAGTTCAGTCTACCATCAAGCTCATCGCTGATCGTTTCATTTGGCCATCCATAAGAAAAGACTGCCGCGACTGGGTTAGGAGCTGCGTTCCATGTCAAAAGTTTAAGGTACAGAGACACACCTTTTCTCCAACATCAGACTTTCCATTGACTGTCTTACGATTTAGTCACGTGCACATTGACCTAATAGGTCCACTCCCGCCGTCGGAAGACTATAGATACTGCCTTACGGCCGTGGATAGATTTACTCGGTGGCCCGAAGTTAGGCCACTAGTCAATATTACAGCTGAATCTGTAGCCAAAGCTTTTTATGATATTTGGATATGTCGTTTTGGATGCCCGGAAACTGTGACTACTGACCAGGGACGTCAATTTAATTCTAATTTGTTTAAATCCTTGACAGATCTTTGTGGAATTCGTCTGCGCCACACAACGGCGTATCATCCAGAGGCAAATGGCATGGTCGAGCGGTTTCATCGAACGCTGAAAGCTGCGATCATGGCCCACGACAGCTCACGATGGACGGCTATCCTACCAACCGTTCTGTTGGGGATACGTACAGCTTGGAAAGCCGACTTGCATTGTTCTGTTGCTGAGATGGTGTACGGTGAGCCCTTGCGGATTCCTGGTGAGTTCTTACAATCTAATCACTCCCAGATACCTCAGCCAGCAGACTTTGTATCACAGCTCCGTATTCACATGTCCCGTTTAAAGCCGATACCAGCATCTCGACATTGTAATAAAACCGTTTTTGTGCACGATGACTTACAGACAGCAAAGTACGTTTTTCTCAGAAAGGATGCCTTGCGTGGTTCTTTGGAAGCACCTTACACTGGCCCACATAAAGTTTTGAAACGCACCGATAAAACAGTAACTGTTGATTTAAATAGAGGACCGGTAACTGTTTCCATTGATAGAACCAAGCCAGCATACGTTCTTGCAGATTCTGAATACTCAGAGCAATCCTCATTTTCAAGTCCTTCTGGTTTGGAACCCGTTAGAATAACTCGTTCTGGCCGGCATGTAAAGTTTCCTAAACATTTTTCCGCAGGGCTTTGATTCTCCCAGGGGGGTGGTGTGGCGCATCACTACGTGCAGGCTCCTCATCACTACTATGCTGCGCGACAGCACTGAAAATGGAAGACTGCGCATAGGTGCGCTGCGCGCGCATGGACACGCTGCGCGCGCCGCCGCCGTTCAAGATGCCTCCGCAGTTTGCCGGCCGCGAGCCCAGTGATAGTCCGGTTGGCTCGCACGCACGACCTGTGTCGCTCCTCGTCTCAGCGCTGGCTAGGGATTTTTCCATTGTAATTGATATTATTTCACAATACAATCTGTTAAGATTTCGTCGTCTTTTTCCTCCGCATCTCCCTTCCAATTATTGTAAGGATAGGCATACATCTTTAGACCTATAAACAAAAAAAAGGTCTTGGATTTGAAAAAAATTTAACGGTAGGTACCTGTCACAAAAGAATGACGAAAAATTCTTCAAAACCATTTCGAGTGGCCTGTAACTGACAGGGAAACTTTTAATTAAATGTAAATTTTTTAAGTAAGTAATTGAGAAAAAGCCTAAGTATAGGGACTTGAAATTAATGTTTTAATAGAAATAATAATAATTTTCAATTCTCATGCTCTAAAAGTACGCAAATATAGCCCTACGAAGCGGGACTAAATAACCACTTTAGTCCTTAGGGAGTAAAATGTAATCCTAATTTCTTGTATGCATGAGATGAGATGAATTCCTGATTATAGCGCCTTAAAATCAAATAATACGCGTACATAACTAAGGGTTGTTTTATTTTAACTATATCACAGTCACGATGTTGTAAGCTCCCAGTCGGCTCGAGGTATCGCACGAATCCATCGCTGACGCAGTGTTCCTCCTTCGGGAATCCAAATCTTTCGAGATCCAAGGTTTCATAAGTAATTTCCAACAATGATTACGTATTTATATGCACTAATTATACAATAGATATTGTATTAAAACACCCAAACAGCAATCAAGAAAATGAAACAGCAACGTTTCTTGACATGACCAAAGAGTATTCCGACTTGCCACATCCAGATAAAAAAAATATCCAAAATGTGCAAAAATAATAATTTTTCTTTTTATTTTGTAACAAGCAAATTTAAACAAGTTGTTAAATAAATGCGTGCAAAATCCGAGAAAGTGTTTTATTTAAATGAACAGTTCGCGCAGAAATCTAAGATGTGAATTGAATTACGGCGAAAGTTATTTTTTTTTAATATATTATATCAAGTTAAGCCTAAAGCGAAATGTTTGGAACACAATTTTTGACTTTGGAACTTTGTTTGGGCTAAAAGTTTTTTAAAATACTGTATATATTTTACCGGCCAAACCAGATTTCAGGACAAACTAGTTTTTCCTAGGCCAAACTAGTTCATCGCGTTGACATTTCAGAGAGCGAGTTTGCCTGTTCCTGTCCTGTAGAACACGTGATTGGATGGTGGTTATTTTTTTTTGTGTCATGTTCTACATCTACAGGTCTTCCGAGGCAAAGTCGCTCTCTGAAATGTCAACGCGATGAACTAGTTTGGCCTAGGAAAAACTAGTTTGTCCTAAAATCGGGTTGAAAAAAAAATTAGACCTTCAAACCGGCCCCCCCCCCCCCCCCCCCCCCGGATTAAGGGCTACGGGCGGGGACTTTTGCTATGTTTACCTCCTTATTAGCCCAAACAAAGTTACAAAGTCAAAGATTGTGTTCCAAGCATTTACCTCTATACTGTTTTTTGAGTGTTCGTTGATTTTTACTTCCACATAATTTGAGAGTTATCGCCTAACCTGGCAACACTACACGATTGTTTGTTTATATAGAACAAAGAGTAAAGTGTATAGATCAACAATCTTTTCTGTTCCGGTGACAGCAGCGCTGGTTGGACAGTGCTACTCATGAAGCTCGACTTAATACTGAGCAGGCTCTTCAATCTTCACCTATCGCTACTGGCAATCGTAGGAAAGCTATACTATCAGTTCTAGAAGTCAGCAATACTATTAACGTCACGAAGAGCTTCCGTCGTTTAGATTTAGCAGTATTGTAATTCAGTACTTCCATAAAACTATTTCAGAGGGCGTTCAAAAGATGCTAAATTCAGTTTGCACTAACTATCTTAGATAATGATAGCGCTCAGGGGGCTTTTAATTGTAGTGGTGTTATTTTTGCGACGTTCCACATGAATTCTTACGATTTGGTAGATTTTGTAATTATCAGAGTCATATAAACAATTAAGTCAAAATCCCAAATTCAAGGTACTTAAAAGAATTTTCAACTATTTATAAAGAATAGGAAATTATTACGATGTGATAGGTGTTTTGTCTGTTATTTACTCAAAGTAAAGGCGTTTCTATAATATTTATTATTTCATTACGGTATGAAATTATTTTAGAAAAATGGCAACACTAAACTAAACCGTCATTGCGCGCGGTCCTTCAAAATTGTTTTGATTGATAGTTTTGGTGCAGTGAATTTCTATCTTAAATTTATATTAAATTCCCTGTGTTTTCTGTCGAGTTAAGAGTTTTCTCCTCCTAATAGTGCGGCTAGACAGAGACTCGTGGTTTAGTTTTAACTTTGGATTGAGACAGGACTTCAGGCATTATGTCGATGTCTAGGAAAAAGTGTTGTGTTCCTGGGTGTTCAGATTCAGCAAGTAAGTAAAGACCAAACTTTTCTTCAATTAACGCTCAAAACAACCAACCAACAACAAACCAACCTCTCCCTCTTTATTTCTAACTTGATACTTTATGTATTGCAATAACTATTTGTTATGAATTATTTTTTATTTTTCAGGTTCGCATCGAACTATGCTATTATTCCCGAATCCAGCTAAAGATACGGAGCGTTTTAATGCCGATTTAATCGGCTAAGTAACATTGCAGGGCCTATTCTTAATTTGCCCAGGTTAGTTTTCATCGAACATTTGTTTTACAAATACTTACAAATATAGGTAAAAATTGCATTTTCTATCCTTATTATTAAATGAGATTAAATTTATTGACCGGTTGGTTTCATCTTATCATCATTTTTATAGATCCAGTCAGTAGTAACTCAACCAGTCAACCAACCAACCTTGCCGGCCAGAGAAAAGGCTGTGGAATTCAATAAAGGTATTCTTCATTTTTATTCCTCTCTGTTACTTATAGCTAATTAAATTATAAGTAAATAATAATTATCAAATGTTAGATTTTTATTTTATGTTCAGATTTATGTCTTAAAATTAACCCTTGTATTTATTTTATTTTAGAATTCCAGAGAAAGAAAGGTTCAGTTGCTTTCAAAGAGCATAATTAATAATAACAACTCCCGAAGACAATAAATTGCATAAGCTATTAACAATACTTAAAAAAATATAATGAAGGTGAAATTTGCAAGCCAAATCTTTAGCAGGACTATTGCAACAAATATGGGATACCTTGCAGGTAATCTTGTGTAACACACTTAAGATTTTATGTTGGTTATTATATTAATATAATAGGTATTTATCATCATATCAGATTATCTCCGAACGGACAACGATTTCAGTCAAGTGGCGATAGTTTGATCGTTCTCGGATTCAGTATAGAGTTAAATGGCAGTGCGCGCACTGACGATTAAAAATCGACCGATCGAACTATCGGCCGATAGTTGTTCGATCAAACTATCGCCAATCGCACAGCACAACTATCGGCCGGGTAGAAGGACCAATGAGCGTGCACACTGCATTCAACTAAACTATCGCCCATCTATCGGCCGACAGTTTAATCATGGTTTAATCACGATCGTCTTACGATCCCGACTAAACTATCGGTCGACTAAAAATCACAAGTGCCCGCGTTGGCTCTAAACATTGTTCGTCTTTGTAATACCTATCCAACGACACCAACTCATTGCTACTGTGGTACTAGTCTATATAATTTGTGGCTATTGGGTCGGAACCCAAAACGCCCTCCTTCTAAGAAATTATATTTTCATGTTTAAAAAGAGGTGTTTTTTGTTTTTCAGATAAAGTAATTCTGCCTAAAGAGTGCAATGCAACAGCAAAATCGTAAAATGGAAGTTTCATTAAGAAAAAATTGCAACGCAGAGGCGTCCGAGGAGAGCCTCGGACCCGTCACGCCAAAATCACAGCACAGCACCATAAAGTGTGGCACGATCACGATGCTAAAATTAAGTAAAAAAAAATCTCTTCTCAAGTAGTTAGAAAGGGATGCAAATACATGCAACGAATACATTCATCACTTGCCAACTATACTTGAGAAGAAATCTCCACTTGAGTGTCGTTTATAATACGGACCTAAATGAAAAAACTAGAGGCTCGTTTTTGGGGAAAGGCAGACTTCTATAATAAAGGTCCACAAGATGTAATTGAATTTATTCATGTTTATTATGTTTGGGTATGAGAACATATTTCTCTTAAATGTTATTTAATAATATTGTATAACCTGTGCAAATGCTTTATGCAAATTGTTGTAATTTTAACGACATAAGTTTTTTTGTAAACTTCGTTACGAAACTGGCAAGTTTATTGCGCCTGTGTTTCAGTTAAAAAAGTCTTGAATGCGGTAGGAAAATGTTAACGATTCACAAGTACATGTGTATTATTTTTATGTGAATAAATATGTTTTTGAATAAATATGTTTCATCTTATCTTTATGTTTTCATTTTCAAACTAAGAATTAATAATTAGCTATCCTTGTTGTTGTTTAAAGTCATCCAACTGAACAAAGGAAATCTGCTAAAAATTAATAATTCTTAGTATAATGCCCCTTCTAAGTAAAAATAATAAAAATCATTAAAAACTAAATAGGCTATACGTGCGTATCCATAGGTAGTACGTAGTAGTCCCAAAAAACAAATAAAGGGGGCGCTAGGTCCAAACAAAATAGTTGCCATTTTTAGCCGCCGAGAGAGGTCTCTATTTCCGTATATACAAAGGTACTTTGTGATACTGAGGTAACCTCAGAGTATTAAGTCAAACTTCATGGTGCTACTTGACAGTAAAATAACATTATGAACAAAACACGTTAGTTCCAGTTTTGGCCACCGGAACAGAACACGTTGACGTAATCGACTGCAACGTTGCCGCTTTTCCAAGGAGCATGGCTTGTTACAAGTGCAACGAGTGAGATAGAAGATGGCTTTGGTCAAGCACGTGTCAAGTAACCATCACAACAAAACAAGAATATAGTACTTGAAAATTTGCAAGAATTCTGAATTGATAACTATACTGATTATATATTTAATTGCATTGTCATCGGAACTAAAGGTAAATTCCAAATTTCAGCTCAATCGGACATTGGAAAGTGGGTCAAATTTAGCTCGCAAGATTTGACGAACGGACATGCATACATACATACACTGCAAGTTAAATAAAAGCTTGTAAAAGAATCCTGGGGGGATGGGTCAAATACGTAGTGAATTGGCCACGGGCCCCAAACGGTATAGTTAAATACCTAATCTCTAACTGCCGGAACACAACAATTCTAAAAATATCGTTATTATGGTGTCAGACTTAGTTAACATGGTGGTTGCTAGCCAGGCGGACTTCAAACAATTCCTTCCACCAACCAAACCGAATACAAAATTGCCCCCCCATTGGGAATTGAACCCGGGATCTCTGCTGTATAAAAATATCATTAAAATGAAATGACTGCATGAATGACATAACAACATGCTTGTACTGTCAACACTGAAAAAGCACAGGCCCCATCTGAAAAAAGTTTCAATTTGAGAGCAAAATCCCCATTAACAAAATGATCCGCCATTTATTGAATTAATTTGTTACAAAAAATGCGATAAATGAAGAACCGCTCGACCGATTTTGTGCAAACTTCACATAAACCATCTACTAAATAGTCCGAACAAGCCTAAACATTTGGTTTGGATAGGTGAGCCCGTTCTGGAAACATAAAATTACAACGAAAAGTGGCATTGATTTTCATGTTTATATGGCGTCCCAAAACTATGCAACATTGAGGGAAAGTACATTAAATACTGAAGATTAAAAAAATTACTGAAAGAAAACTTCAGTTTTATTTTAAAAAGAAAACGATCTGCATTCAAAGAATTTCAAATAATCGCATGTCTGAACTGGGAACCGAACCGGTTGAAAGTGATTTTTTTATTTTTTATTTTAATATACCGATAGAAAGGCTCAATTATAATTATAACCATTTATTTATCCTGAGTAACATGGCATCTTAAATAAAAGGGAGAATACAAAATTTAACATTTAATGTTGAATAGCAAATTTGTGCAGCGTATTTTTTTCACCTTTTTTTTATAGTGAGGGCAAATACAGTCTTTTCGTATACCGCTAACGGCATGTTGGACTCAGTCAGACAAGGCTATTTTTTCACCCTGTGGTTATGGATAGTATTTTCTGTGACTGTCGTACTAAAAACAACTGATTTTAACATTTCAATGTATTACCACTAATGAGTGAAGATTGGAGCAATATTATACCTTATTTCCCTGTCATAAGTGTGTGATAAAGTTATACAAAGAAAGTTATAAGTAGATGATTATAAAATGAGTATGGAGTGAAACTTCGTTTTATTTATCGAAGTAGCACTCCCGTTAACAGTACCTACTTACTTACTTCATCAATTATTTATAAAAATATTTGGTATCAAAAATCATATAACTTTTATGATGTCCTTCCTAAATGATTTACGATAGCTATCGAAGTCTGGTTTACTAAAGCTGCAAATGAAAGAGCAACGAAGCGGAGCATCGATTCATTCGATTAAAAAGCAATCGTTTTGACGTTTGTCGGTGATTCTCGATTGTGCCGCAACCGCTGCGGTCGAGTCGAATGACAATCGCAATCGTTCCGTTGATTTCCAATCCGAGTCGCAGTCCAAAGTGAATTTATTTACTCCAGCAACAAAATGGAAATTCCATATATTCTTTTTGAAATGGAAGTACCTAGATTTGAAAATATTTAACTGTTTGTATTTCATTTTATAACGGATTCTGCACACGTGCATTTAGTTAGATCAATTCTACTTTCTGGCTATATTTTATACTTTTCTATTCATTTAATCTCTCTTTAAAAAGAATTCAAGTATTACTAACCTATTGTTGCTCTACAGGCGTAGCATGATGCACACAAAATACTTATTTTGTGTGTTGTACAATTCGTACATCATGTCATATTTAAAATCTGAACTAAAGGTACATAATATATATTATATACTTTTACTCAATAATTTTATATAATTTTTAACACCCATTCGCCTATTATCATTTTTATTTATTCCTTTACCCAAGGTTGCCTGGAAGAAATTGCTATGTAGCAATAAGGCCGCCTATTGTGTTTTTTTTCTTGGCTTTTTTGTACTTGTTCGTGTATTTATTGGTGCAATAAAGTTTATTTGATTTGATTTTAAAGGTTTGAGTTGTGCTGCATCATAATGCAGCGTGATTTTTGGCACTTTGATTCGACAAAAACCTCATTTGAGCTAGTCACCGGACATCTCATGTCGAATTTCATTGGCCAATAGATAGGGTACTGTGGTATCATATTGTTAGGATATGATACCTCCTTGCATTGTCTATGGTTGATTTATGTTTAAATCAGTATTCAAAATATCGAATGGATTGTCATTACCTACGCGAGTAGTTTGTTTGAGTCCAGACGATTCCACGGTCGCGTGTTGTAGTCAAAGATATTATAATATAACAAGATTGTGCACTATGAAAATAAAAGCAATGTCAATTCGATTCTATGCAGTTACAATAAGGTTTATTTTCGTATGACGTTTACTAGACTTCCTAATTTATATAATTTAAAATTTAACGACATTGATATTTTTACTGGCTCTAAGAAACTTTTTCAAAATAATATCAGACGACATTTTTTTGACCCTGATAGTAATAGTGATAGTTAGCTAATACAACACGGTAAACAACGTATACGCTAGGTAATTTTATGATATATTTATATATTTAGACAATCATTATAAGTTAAAGTATGTATGTACCTATATATTTATTATTATTTTATCAATACCACTTCTTTTTATAGGGTAATATATAAATAAGTAATAATATAAAAAAACTAGTATTGACATAATCCTTAATCCTTCTCTTGGGCACTATTTCTCTAAAATATGTAATAATTAGTTAATAAGTTACATTTTTTTTTTCTCTTTCTTTACATTTACATGAATTGATAGTAAGTACTATGTTTGCTCTTCGACACACTTTTAGTGTTCGCTCTCGTACATAAAAATGTAATATGTTGGATAGTCGTAATTGGCCCACAGAATCTTTTATTCCATATGTAATTCAAAATTATTTTGAGCTGTGTACTATCCCTATTATAAATAAAATAAAATAAAATAAATAAAATGACATTTCGATAAACGGAAAAACGAGCCGAGCGAGAGGCTCCTAAATAGGATTGCATCCCTGTCTACTGGGCTGCCACCATTAAATATTTTTGGTTGTAGTAGAACTTAACTCAAATTCATATTTCCTGTTCTCGAGAATATTCAAAATATTAATTAATTAAAAGGAATGTTAAGATGATAATAATAAAGTCCATATCATTTGTATTATTTAAAACCTTGAAGAACTATTTTTTTAATGTAAGAGTTTGTGTTATGGTAGTTTTAATTATAATAAATATGCAACACTTTGCGTCTGGACAATTTTAATAAAAATAAAAACATCATCAATATGGCGACGGCAAATTAATTTATGTGTGTAAAGTTAGTGTGTGGATCTTAATTATCATTTTAAAATTACGTTTAAATCAATAAAAATGGTTCTCACTTGATGTGTGAAAGGATGCAAAAGCGAATCATTTAAACGGAGCGGTGTATCTTTTCATAGGTAAGTATTTAGCCAAACTTTTATTCTTGCGTATAGTAGGGTGTCCATTTCGTTTTTAGTCTATAGACTGGAATTTACTTTCTTACTTAACCCAAACATTAATTTTCATTGTTTCAGATTTCCTAAAGATGAAGAAATTAAAAAAAGGTTGGCTTAACCTCATATCTGAAAAAATTACACAATACTCAGCGGAAGAAGAAAAAGAAGAAGAACTTTATCAGAAAATAGGCATGAAACAAAACTTATTAAATGTATTATAACATCTGTATCTTAATTTAAGGTTGAAAAGTAGGTACTTACGCAAAAAACGAATCTTTAAAATTAATTGGACACAAAGCCTCCATGCGTCAAAAGATCCGCAAGAAAATTTTGTTTAGCAATGTATAGTCTAACTAATAAACAGATTTTTATTACTGTACGTGGACTTTTTATTTCTATCCATTTTAGCAAAATACGCCTATCAGAAATACAGACATACATTTCATATAAGTACATACAGGTCAAACTGACAACCTCCTTTTTTGAAGTCGGTTCAAAAGTAAGTATGCTTATAAAGCATATTGTGTATGTGTCGATTGTCACATTATTGCCTCATAAGTGGTGCAAATGCTTTGCCTCGCGGAGTCCTCATCTTAACCAATATTATAAATAGAAAGTGAGTTCGGATGTTTAAATGTATGTTTATTTTAGCTACAACAGCTCCCTAGGAAGCGTGATGTTAGAATCCTACGTGAGCCAAGTCTGGTTAACTATAAATTGTCCTCGCAAAAACTAAATCGTGTAGTCACTCACGTCTCTCTCATTAGAGAGGGACGCACACCATAATAGGCCTATCTCGCTCGGCTCGGCTGTAACTCATGAGTGCGCAATCTTGTTATATTATAATATCTTTGGTTGTAGTAGATATAGAATATATCGGCCATGGTGCCGCAGTAAAGATTTATATCGAAATTACATTTATTATTTAATAGAATCCCAGTGTAGGGCTTCTTATGGTGTTAGGCGCGAACGAATTACGTAGAACGCAATTATACGGTGTTTATGTGTTGCAGATTCCCAAGATAAACTAGGAAGACCATGGAGGTCTTATTGTTCGACGGCATCCACGGAGATGTCGAAGTTTTTTTTCAGAGCTACGAAATAATGACGGCTTTGCAAGGCTACGAAGGCGAAGCCAAGAAAATCGTCGTCGGAGCTTTCTGCACGGGCGCAGCCCGATATTTCTACGATAAGATCGTCGATATGGTGAAAGACTACGACGAAATGAAGAAGGAGTTTATCAGGGAGTTTGGTTTTGTATCGGACCCACTTGAGTGCTTCGAGGAATGTGCCCCTAATATGTGTGATTCTAGCAGTGGTGATAAATCTAATCAATGTGTTTATTTTGTGCCGGAGTTAGAGAATGTGCCAACTCCCAATCAATGTGCCTCTCGCACGCCAAACGAAAAACCCCATGATTTGTATGATGCAAGTGAATTGAATGATTTTAGAGCTCAAGCCCCGATGATGCCCATCACGACATCATCTTGGAGGACGACTGAGACCTCCCCACAATGTAATAATAATATTGTTGTAAGTAGAGAAGAGGATTGTATGCAGCTGACGTTGGTGCAGGACAATCACAACACAAGTAAGCGTACGCCGTTTTTATCTATTGAGTGTCGTGGTCAGAAAATAGACGCCTTGGTGGACACCGGTGCGAGTGTGTCGGTAATATCACAGACGGTAATAGACAGTCTAGGTCTCAGTGTGGACATGGTGAACGCTGAACTACGAAATGTGAGTGGTGGAAAACTTTCAATAGTAGGGAAAACTAATGTATGTTTCTTGATAGATAACGTGTTGTTTACACAGCGATTCGTTGTTGTAAGGGACATTGTACCAAACATAGTGTTGGGTTGTGATTTTCTTAGCAAGAATAGCATAATTATGAATTTTGAAAAATTTTGTATAATTTACAAAAAATTTAATTTTGAATTTAATGTTGACATGAATTTTATGTTGACATCGATTGACATTGATGACAATGAGTCACAACAGTCACAAGTGATAGATGTCTCGAATGACGGATGTCAGAGTAATTTTCGAAAAAGTAATATGTCAGAAAAAAGTTCGTATGTCATTCCTAGATTAAAAAGTTTTTTTTATGAATAAAAATAGGAATGACAGTAAAATGAAGAAAGGCGTGAAAAAGTTTGAAAAGTCAAATATGAATATGATTTCGAAATCCAATATAAGTTCGTTATGTAATATTAGTTCTTTACGAAATAAGAAACGTTTGAAATTTGTAACATATAAAATTAAATGTAAAAATAAATTTTCTTTCATAGATTCATTTTATAATAGGGATAGAAATAGGATAGGATTTTAGGATGTTTTATAATAGTGATTGTTAGATAGTTGAAATGTATAATTGTGTGATTTGTATTAATATGTGTTTCTTTTTCATGTACGGAAATACTGCACCTGAAGCCCACGAAGTGTCCTGTGGTCCACTTATAAAATGTGTTTAATTAAAAAAATTTATTGTTGTCTTTATTGCGTAATAAATATTTTTTTTGGTGTATTTACTAATTAGTAGACATCGTGTCGTGTCTCTTTAACTTCATGGGATGGGGCAGGAGGATGACCTATTATCTAATTAGGAGTGAGAATCCCCTGACCTTAACTTATGTTGATATTGACATCACGTTTCGTTAATGATCTGGACCACAAAAGTAACACTTCTGTGTTTCATTTTATTTCCGTTTTAGTTAGTTTGTAAGTTGTTTCGATGTCACTTAAGGAACGAGGTGACGTCAACATTTGTTGGTGAGGGGGGAGGAAACCCTGATGGTCCAATAAGGACCAGGGTCATATCCTGTTTGTTGCAGGATCCCTCTAACCCTGACTGGCAATGTTGTCGACACCACGCTACATAAATTGTGGTAGCCCCTAGTAGACAGTCTGCTTGAGGTTACCACAGGTTTATGAAGTTCCAAGCTTGTTGTCGGGCACCTTTTGAGATGAGGGGTTAGTTTTGGGTAATTTCGTAGTCAATATATTATTGGTGCTTGTCTGACATGTTTGATCTTGGAATTTCGACTTAGTTAATGCTTAAATGAGCTAGGGTTAGCTTTGATTGTAACTACATAATGATGTATTAAGGTTAGGTTGAAGGCTGGGCAGACCTTTTCCCTTGGTTTTGGTATGTCAAGCCAATACAATGGTTGGTTTGTTTGATTTACATTAAATAAATAATTATATCAACCATTGTCCTGGTTGTCCGTTAGTGAGGACCAGTCTTATTGATGTGATATCTTTCCAAGGTAGGCAGGGCCTTCGCTTTAGGGTAATCCATGTAGAAAAAAACATTTCTTTAGTAAGAAAGGTTTTTTTGTTGCGGCGGCGGCATGTGGTATCATATTGTTAGGATATGATACCTCCTTGCATTGTCTATGGTTGATTTATGTTTAAATCAGTATTCAAAATATCGAATGGATTGTCATTACCTACGCGAGTAGTTTGTTTGAGTCCAGACGATTCCACGGTCGCGTGTTGTAGTAGATATAGAATATATCGGCCATGGTGCCGCAGTAAAGATTTATATCGAAATTACATTTATTATTTAATAGAATCCCAGTGTAGGGCTTCTTAGTACCGATAAGAAAGTAGTAGGAAATACATGTTATTATAATGTAAATATTTAATAGTGACATTCAAAGAACCTTGAAGTATAACAAAAGTGATAAAAATATCTGTTTTTTACCGACTTCCAAAAAAAGGAGGGAGGTACTCAATTCAACCCGTATTTATTTATTTTTTATTTTTTTTTTGTTTGATGTATGTATACCGATTACTCTGGCGTTAGTGATCCGATTTTAATAGTTGTTTTTTTGTTCGATTGTGTATACTTTCGATTTGGTCCCATATAAGTTTCATTGAGATCCGATAACAATCTTCAGAGATATGTGGCCTGATGTCATGGGAGTCATGAATTATTAGCAGAAAGTATAATGTCATCCATGTAAGTAAACGTTAGGTTTTTGTTCGGGCTGAATAGTTTGTTATTCAAAATAGCGTCAATAAAGTGACACGCGGAAACTAATTATATACTAATTATGTCATAGTATAATGGGTATATGGGTTTCACTTCCAGGACCTCGATTGGTGATGTGGGTTATCACCGCGTTTTGCGATCGTTGCGGTTAAGCAACGTTTGCAAGGGCTGGTCGTAGGATTAAATGAAAAATTACTATCTATACTATTTACCAATTTCAATATTTCTTTTTATTTAAAAGAGTATACTCCTGTTTTGGTCTCATTATAACCAAGTCAGGATCTGATGGTAGAATCCAGGGGAACGAGGTAAACCCGAAGATAGATTAGGTGTTTTATGTATTTTCTAAAAATTTTCAAGCACTTGCATATGATAGCCATGAGCTCATCATCATGAGCTGGTGATGGAAGATACAACTCCTCAATGGTTAGGAGTTGGAGGATAATTCTTGAATTATTGTTGATACGTAAAAAAATATAGTTGTAATCTTTCAGGTTATTTAGGTGAGCTGATGATGGAAGGTAAAACTCCTTAGGAGTTAAAGCATGTTTGGTTACGTACCACCGAGACCTTAAGTTGTATTCTTTCAAGTTTTTTAGGTTAGCAGATGGTGGATGGTGCATAACAAACAACAGAACATAAAAAGAAAAAATAATTTTGTGTTCTGTGTGCATAACAGTTATAACAGAGTAAGAGATGGTGATTCTCACAGAACATAGTAGAGAAAATGTGTCCGTCCGTGTTCTGTGGTGATTCTTGTCCGAGATATGGGTTTTAGTAGCTGCTCATTGCGCTACGCTTGCTCACTTTGCGGTTTCTTTTGGTAGCGTTCTTATACTAAAAATGGAAAAATAAAAATTTTTATAAAAAAAATAAACCGCCTTCAAAAAAACTGCAAACAAATTTCGCTTCCCAAAAACACGTAAAAATGAAAAATAAATTAAATCATTCAATTCAAAGGACGAAAGTCCGGGAATTTTTCTAATTAATCTTGGAACTTACTGATCTGATTGAAGTCGGTGCCAAGCCATGTAATATTATGTATTTGATAGGCTATACAATTCACACCACTCCGTGCATGAGTAGGTTTTGTGTGTTATTCTTTCACTAAGTATTTATTCTTGTTACTTTGGGCTTGTCACCTACTTAGCTATCTCTTCCTTAGACGAAGATTTATATGGCGAGGGGCGCTACCCACTTGTGACGTCACAAGTTAGTAGCGCTGTTTTTTGTTGTCTAATAAGAAAGTTTGATGCTCTATAATCTGAAAACTTGTTAAAATATTTGAAAATAAATACTTAATATGTTCTGTTGCTGATATTTCTAAAAACATTTTGAATAAATAATAAAAAAAATATTCCAGTCCCCTATTGGTTCTAGTGTAACTTCGAACCGTATTCTAATCTTCAACTTGAACTGCTGACATGTGTTTGAAGGCAGAGTCCATAATAATCAGCTTTTCCAAAACTATGAACTTTGTACTAAACTTTCAAGTATCGACCACCGAAATATGAACATGAATTTCATTATGAAGTTCACGCCATTAATGTCAAAATTTGCTACCTTTGTGGGTGGAACTTCTTGACTTAGCACTAATTGTGAGACGTCGGATATTTAGCAAATACCTATTACTAGTTTGAGTGGGCCGTAATCGATCAACGTCGCTCCCTATCGTCTGGAGCGGCCGCATGAATTATTGTAAATACATTCCAAACCTAGGTCCTATATAGGACCTTTGTTTTCAAGATTTTTGGCACCGAAATTCAACAAAATTATCAATTCAAACAAACTGATGTCGAATAAGAGTCCTGCCCCCGTTATTCACGAACCGTTGGAAACAGAATCGGATTCGAATTTCTGTGCTTTGTCTTTTTCTATTCTATAGTGTGTGACAGAAACAGTACATACATTTCGCTGTCGGGAGCGTTTCATGGGGCTAGTTGGTATTTGTGCGATGTAGTCGCATATACTCGTAAAACGCTATGGCCGCATCACCTACTCGCTGGATGATATTAACCCTTAAAAAAATCTCTACTCATTGGCAATGATCCCTATAGTGAACATAGTTTTTCTGAAAAACTAAACATCTAAGAATTTTTATTTTATTTTTCTAGACACCTAAGTAAGTACTAGGTAAGTACATTAATTCTAAATATATCAAAATTTTATTTAATTTCAAAATTTGACACCTCTGCCAAATTAAGGGTTAAAGCACAGTTTACTAAATAGTTAGTATGTAACAGATAGTTCACTCCTCTAAGCATTTAAATAAATAGCAACTCTAACTATAACGCAATAAAGTAGAATACAGCTTGTACGGCGCAGGCAAATTACGAACGGTCACTCGTTGTCGTTGCATCTCTTTCTATCGCATATATTCTAGCTCTTTTGCTGACCTAATTTCTATGCCATACGCCTGCCCGGCAGGCGCGCCGTCCGACCGTACCTAAACTGCGGAGTAACACTCCCCTGGTTAAAGTTAAAGAAACTTATATAGGTCTAAGCCACTTAACCAGTTTTGTTGAATTTTGGTATAAAAATGTATCAAATCTTGAAAACAAAGGTTAAGTAAAATTCCAAAAATATGTAATATAAATAAATAATATATATAAAATATATAATATATATAAAACCATGGTGTCTCACGACGTGTACAATGTTGCAAGGGTTTGCTCTGGATATTATTATAGTTTCTAAGAGATCCTGAACCTACCTACTTTCTGTGGTTATCATTTACACCAACACACATACGTTGTACTACAGACTTCCACACAAACAATATTACTTAGGTTATACTATGTAGAATGTTAATATTTACTTATATAATTTATAATTAAGAATGTTACATACCTACTACCCACCATTTTACTATTTCTCACGTTACAGTTTTTGTACAATATTTAAAAGACATTTTTCATTTTAGGCTAGGACATTGTACACTATTCGTACTAATAGTAAAAATATAGTTAAGTCAAATAAAATATTAAAATTCTCACTGTCTTTCTGGATAAATGGTACAAGAATCAACTTTGAAATAAATAGTAGATTGTACAACAAGTGCATAAAACGTACCATTTTACCCGAGACGTATATATATCCACCCGAGCCGTAGGCGAGGGTTGATAGTCAAGTCGAGGGTAAAATGGGTTTTATGTACGAGTTATACACTCTGCTTTTCACTTCGAATGTGAGGAAAATAAATAGGAATATTGCAAAAAAGAAAAATAAAGACGTCTCACGTCGCCATATTGGCGGGAAGACATTCTTTTTCTTTTTTTTATACGTGACAGTGGCAACACAGTGACTTTAGCATAGTCCATAATGCTTTTGAAATACTTATTTCTTAGAAAACTCATTAATTTTGCCTAGTTTTATTAATTTAGTAATTTAATATTAGGTATATGTACATACAAAATTGAAGAAACAGAATGAAATAACAAGTTTATTTAACGAAGTTTAATTGCGTGTGTGACTGTTTACCTGACGGCCTTTGTCTTAGAGTCTGAGACTTAGACGAAGATTTTACTTTATGCACTAGAGCATAAAAAGCGATTTTATGCAGCCTATACCCAACATTAACACGAACTTTACTAGCATGAGAAGTGAAAAAGTCTTTGCCATCCATGGCCATCCATGTTCACACTGGCAACCATATTTAAATCACGTTCGGAAACTGTGATGTTTCCTTACGAAAAAACTATGACATTGACGACTGACGATAATCTGTCAATGTGAACCTTTTTTTTAATGTTAGTGTGACATTTTACCGCCATATTGAATCGGGGTTGCATAATTATTAAGACTAGATAATGCTTTTGTACCATCAAACGCGTTAGCTTATTGCGATATAATTAGTTTTCAGTTATTATATTTATCTTTTGCTTGCCTATGGTATAGTGTACAAAGTCCTAGCCGAGGCTCCATACAAAACTGAAAAAATCTCCTTTATAAGTTTTTATAGGTAGGTACTTCGAGTCTTGTATTGTAACTATACATTAGTAACTTGAAATGTTGCCATATTGTTGAGTTCACAATAACTTATTATAATTTGTTAAAATTTTGTAATTTACTAGACTTAAGCAAATTGTAAACTTGTTCATGGTTCTG
Organism: Crambus lathoniellus; assembly: GCA_949710035.1. NCBI lineage: Eukaryota > Metazoa > Arthropoda > Insecta > Lepidoptera > Crambidae > Crambus > Crambus lathoniellus. Next base: position 10,313,797 of record OX453307.1, read on the forward strand.
TAATAAATAAAAAAATAAAAAATAAGTTACCTCATTACAAAACGTTGTTGTTTCACTTAACCCTTCACTTGAGAAAAAATAAAAAGCGACCTCATCGTCCCATTTCGACTCCATTATAATACCCTCCTTTTGGAGTTACGATGGGAAAAGGGGTAAATTAAAAACAGGAAATGTAATTTCTTGCTGATTATGTGGACTCGTAATATTAAAAAAGGTATAAAATGTTTGTAACGACTAGGGACGATATAATTTAATCTCTTCTTCTGTGAATGATTTTCTCCTCACAATTTCATTTGTCTCGAAAACAATATACTATCCGACGTTTGTTATAGCAAGTTACGAGCATGGAACTGCCCCTGTAGACAAGCGGCTTTCTATTAGCGAATTCGCCAATCGAATAGAAAGAAAATGTATGGGATTGAAGCTTGCCTAAGCTACGGCCATCGACGATATTTTTTTTTACTTATGCTATATCCTTAATTAGCGATCGAAATTTCACGTGTGCCAATACAATGCCACTTGTCTAGAGCGGCTGTATACAAATTTCTTGGTTACGAGTTGCCCTAGCATGAAAAACTGTCGTCATGGTAACCGTTATCGTGATCGTATTATTTTGTATGAAAACCTGAGCAGCGCCTGTTTCGGTCGCATAAGGAACTGAAATTCAATAGAAGTTTGACAACAGCACTTTGACAGCTTTTAAAGGATGATGTAGTTTACTATTCGATTACGATAAGATAACTATAGTTCGTCAAGCTACGGGTACAGAACTTAAAAAAAAACGGGTTGCACTCCGGGAGTGCCGGCAGAAGTGAAAAGGGCTCCCTAGACTTTTTCACAAAAAAAAGGAATTTGACAAAAAACCGAGTTATCACAACTTTGGAAACGATGGCGAAATTTGCCTTCATAGGTATTCTAATGACATTGTAACAGTATTTCGTTGAGGTCACGTGTCCGTCTTGCGATCTGACGATCTGACGGTCACGTGATCCTATCGCGAGTTTAACATTTTTTACCCATCACAAAAAGTGCACAACGCCGCTAAAGAAGGTTTCACTTATAGAAAAATGAAAAATGAAGTATTTAGAAAAAATCGACCCGTCTCACAACTAGCTACGATGGGACGAAGGTTTCACTTTAAAAAAAACACGGCACCTACTGCGTTTACATCAATATCACAATGAGCCACTCTGAAAATGCGAAACATCGCAATCCATTCTCTAAAAGCTACGCCTCCTCTTTGCAGAGATCGTAAAAACTTGAAAAAGGCACGGAAACACCTTCCGTACTGGCACTAAAAGGCGATTCGAAAAAGGCGATTTTTTTACTAGCGAGATTGAAATAGTGCTCGAGACAAGCGAAAATAAAGAAATTACTTATTATAGGAGGTTGTTGTTTCGTTGTTTACCTTCGCTATTTATTTGCTTATTTTTGTTGTTTGGATTACCTTGAAACGCCGCCGTACTTCATAAATAATTCAACGTAAGATCCACATTGCAAGGAAAAATGAAAAGGTATTTTTGTTTAAATTTTAGGTTTTCTTGTATTTGTTAACCAATCAAATTAAGGGATTCATTCTTAGAAATATCCGCTTTACTTAATTAAGAATGTAATGAATACTCATTTATTCGTCTTTCATTGATATCAAGCATACTGCAAAAAGTAATATTTAAATCTGTGCAAAAAAATAATATTTAATCTGAAAAAAGGCTTCATACACCGCTCACCTCACCTGTCGAAACCATACCGGCGCAATAGACTCCGATTATAGATGACTCCGATTATAGATGACTCCGATTATAGATGACTCCGATTATAGATGACTCCGATTATAGATGACTCCGATTATAGATGACTCCGATTATAGATGACTCCGATTATAGATGACTCCGGTTATAGATGACTCCGGGCCTTACAGTGAACTGTCAAATAATGTTATAGTAATGTTGATTGCAGCATGTAGCTATACACTGCGTATAGTGCCATCTCGCTTGCAATATTACTATAACATTGTTTGACAATTCGCAGTAAGGCCCCAGGGATAGTTCAACATTAAGAACGAATTTCTAATTCCACAAACCTAAATATTACTATCACAGATGTACCTAACTTTTTAATTTTGACTTCAACTTCTTAAGCACCAGAAATATGAACACAATCTGTACTAGCCAATAAGTCACATCGCAACACGGAATGCAGAGCTTTCTCGTAAATTCATTCCGATGTCGTGTGTGGAACGGCAAATGCTATTTCGTGACTGGTATACGAAATGACGATGTGTTCAAACGGCATTAAACTTAATATCGATGTCTAAAGTACCCTAAGAGGTGGAATGAGAGCCTTTATAACACATAAATAGATACTGTGAGCACGCGAGAAGAACGTAAATGGCGTGTTTAATTTTTAAATGGCCGTGTTAATGGTGTAATTGAGAGGTTTGAATGCTTGTGGCTGCATTAACAAAACAAAAGATAGCGTTTTCTGTCTTTCAAGTTAACAATTTTTTTATTAATCTTAAATTTAACCGATATACGAAATGATGAAGTGTTCAAACAGCATTAAACTTATTATCGATGTCTAAAGCACCATAAGAGGTGGTATGAGAGCCTTTATAACAATAATAGATACTGTGAGTACGAAAGGAGAACGTAAATGGCGGGTTGACTTTTTAAATGGCCGTGATTATTGAGTAATTGAGTGATGAGAATGTTTGTGGCTGCGTTAGTGAACAAAAGAAAGTGTTGTCTGTGTTTCAAGTTACCTTTTTTTTATCTATATATATAAAATTGAGGGGACATAACTCACTCATCACGAAATCTCGAAAACTACTGGACCAACGAAGATGTAATTTGGCAGGAAGGTAGATTATGCCTAGGAGACGTCCGCTAAGAACGGATTTTAGGAAACTCCCCCCCTAAAGGGGTAAAATGGGGGGGTTAAGGTTATATGAAACTTCTTCATTAATGAATTTAGAAGCATGAAAATTTGTACGTTGGATACTGGTTATGTTATGACTGAAAATGATCTGAGTAAGCAAAGTAAAAAAATCTCTCCCTTAATAGGGTAAAATGGGGAGATAAAGTTTATATGGAACTTCTTCATTTCTGAACTTAGAAGTATGAAAATTGGTATGTTGAATACTGATCACGATTGAAAATTATCTGCGTAAGCGAAGTTAAAAAACTCCCGGATAATGGGGTAAAACGGGCGGATTAAGCTTATATGGAACTTCCTCATTTCTAAACTTAGAAGTATGAAAGTTGGTATGTTGGATACCGGTCACGATTGAAAATGATCTGCGTATGCGAAGTTATAAAAAACCCATAATAGGGTAGAAAAGGGGGATTAAAGCTTATATGAAAACTTCCTCATTTCTGGAGTTAGGAGTATGGAAATTGGTATAAAGAATACTAGGTCATCATTAAAAATGTTCTGCGCAGGCAAAATAAAAAAAAAACACCTAATAGGGTAGAAAGGGCATAATTGGCCGTAAAAATTTCATACGGTTTTTTTAACTCGAAAAAAGTACAGTTCCCTTGGGATACAGTTTTTTTTGAACACTTTATTCAATGAAGCATGGGTCCCATAACAGGTCATTTTCGTGCAAAGCAAACAATTCTTTATGCATTAGAATAAAAGTCAAGAAAATCAGTATTACACATTTTTTAGCAAAGTATTGACTAGATTTTTTGCATCTTGGTAGTTCAAGAGAAGGAGAATGTCCGAATATTATTCATACGATAGTAGCTCCTGTTTGTCTAGGTATCGTTACCTTCTTATGCCTAAACCACGGGTAGCGTGCTCGGCCTGCGATCGATGAGGTTATGTTACTTTTGCAATGGTCTATCATGGGATTGCTGTTAAAAAATATATCGTGCTTTGGAAGATACGATAAGCCGATGTTTCTGGCTGCATTTGGATTGGTTAGTACACCATAACTTCAATGGGCCCGTGTGGAAGGTCATGGCCCATTCTCCTTATCCATCTATATGAAGGCCTGTGCCCCAGCAGCGGGGACATTAAAATAGATTGATGATGGTACTGATGAGACCTTAGATATCTACCTACTTTTTGACACAAATTTTTGCGATGTAGTACGTACTCGCGGACGTAGTCGCGGCCGCCGGCCATTCATATTCCTATTTCTACTATTATTATAAATGCGAAATTGTATATGCTGACGTCAAAACGGCTGAACCAGTTTTGATGAAATTTGGAATGAAGATAGTTTGAGTTGAGACAGTACTTCCGGGTGCTCCTACTAATTACTCCTACTGATAGGAGTACCGGGACACCCATGTCCTGATGCTAGGAAGGACATAGGCAAATTGTAACCGCGGGAATAAGGCTCATTACCATGGTAAAATAAGTTTTAGCTCGGGCAAAGCTGTAGATTGGAATTGGTATTTAAGGCGATAGTTTGAGTTCATGGGAAGGATGATGTTTAGAATAGAGACAGTTTAAGGCCCTGGAAAGGACATATTTTACTTTTTACCGCGGGAAATCTCATTGTAAGGAAAAATCACTTTAAACGCGAGTTAATTTGGGGGCAGAAATTGGTATTTAAGTAAATAATTTGAGACCCTGGCAAGGATTATAATATCATATTCCCACGGGAAAATCAATAAGTAGGTAGGTTTGTTTGGCCGTCTTTCACGTCCAAACGGAGTAACGGATCAATGTGATTTTTGGTACGGGGGTAGATTGGGAGCTGGAGAATGACATAGTTTATCCCGGAAAATATAACAGGACATTCCATCAGGATAATGTTATGTAGTACACGCGGGCGAAGCCGCGGGCGGAAAGCTAGTAATGTTATATTTACCCGGTACCTATGCGAAATGACGCTGTGTTTAAATGGTATTAAACTTAATATCGATGTCTAAAGCACCTTAAGAGGTGGTATGAGAGCCTTTATAACATAAATAGATACTGTGAGTACTAGAGGAGAACGGAAATGGCGAGTATTAAATGACCGTGATAATGGTGTCATTTAGAGAGGTGAGATTTCTTGTGGTTGATAAAGATAAAGATAAAAATATTCTTTATTCACTTAGACATAATAAATATGTACTTATGAATCGTCAATATTTTCCTACCACCCATTCAAGACTTTTTTAACTGACAAGAAGTTGTGTTCACAAGACAAAAGAAAGCGTTTTCTGTGTTTGAAGAAGTCAAATCAGTGGTGTCCCAGGTCTTATCTTTCGTGACGCGGATTGTACCTACATTTATTTTCATAATTAATGATCAACTGGTAGTGGCAGTTGAATATGGGGTTTTAAACTTTTTTATGATTTATGTATAACAGAACGACAAATGTAAAAGGCGCATTGATTTGTTTTTAACCGACTTCTAAATCAAAAAGGAGGAGGTTCTCTATTCGTCTGTACTTATGTATGTTTTTTTTTATGTATGTCCGCCTTTTACTCGAAGACGGATGGACCGATTGAAATGATTAAAAGGTTGGTCTCCAAGCTGATACCATTTTTCTAAATTTTGAAATTGGTTCAGTAGTTTTCAGGAAATCTTGAAAAGTGGTTACGAAAACGACAGTATCGTTTTCGTAACCATCAACTTTAAGACAGCGATTCAAAAATAGCGCGATGCAGAATAGGTTCCTAAAATGAATTGCTTTCTTTCGTACTATGACCTTCTAAAAACTGGATCGCAAATGAATTGCTAAATGTGAATGACCGAACCATTTTTGTCCTTATTTGTTCTACCCGTCTCTTTCACTCGATTCTGTCATGCCCGGAGAGTGAGAGGGACGGGTATAACCTGCAGGTGTCATGTCAGCTTGGCCGACTTATAAGTCAAATAAGAGATCTTGACAGCTTAGCGGCTGTGAAATGTCATTGAATGATCACTAAATCGCTGTCATTGATATTAAGCTGTCGTGGTACGAATAAGCGAAGCAGATCAGTTTAGGTCCTAAACAAAACCGCAATAAGAGTTGATGGTAGGCACCCTGGGGCCTTACTGCGAGCTGGCAAACAATGGAATAGTAATATTGTAAGCGAGATGGCGCAGTACGCAGTGTGTAGCTCCGTCCTGTAATCAACATTACTATAACCATACAATAACATTGTATGACAGCTCGCAATAAGGCTCCAGGGCTTATACCCAGGCTGTCTGTAGTCAAATATTGCTGTTCAAGCCTTTGGTCACGGCCAGTCATGTTATGGATAGTGAAGACCCACAACTAAGGAGTATCGTAAGGATTTTGAAACAGACAAATTGTCTGGATTGAAAGGTGAAATACGAAATTGTGAAACAGATATAACATAAAACATATTAACAGATTACCTATGATTCTGGTAGTCTGTAAGGCTTCATTAAGACGGAGGGTAAGGCAATTTTCAATGTTTTGTATCCCAAAAATTATCTTTTAGTCGAAATCCTTTGTACATCTCCAAAAAAAAAACACAAATTCTTTACTCAAAAATCTCGTAATGAAATTTGAGATATGTATGATAGAAATGTGTCCAATAACTTTTTGCGTAAAAAGAGAGAGGATTCCCGTACAAAGGCAAAACGGTGGGGATTGAATTTTTTTTAACCCGGTTACAAAATTGTGTAACATGCTGTGACATGCGTAGGTGGCACTTTATGCCAGCGGAAAATGGCTGCGGAAAAATGTTGGAAAGGTTAAATTGGATGCTACTCTTTGCAAGCTTTGCATAATTTTGGATGTACGAATAATTATATTTTATTTATATTTAAAGCATATTTTACATTTACTCGTACGCATTTATTACTCTTATCATAAATATACGAGTGTGAATAAAAGTGTTGATATTGAAATGAATCAACTCTTGCAAATTAAAATCCGCAATGTTTATTTCACATTTAGATTGAATTGTGTTGTTTAGTTTTATTGTTTCGGCCACTTTTCAAGGATGTTATTCGTATTCTTCTTCTATTAGCCTGAGATACGAATAGAGATCAACCTTCATCCATCTGTTTAATGAATAAAAAGTATTTTATATTAAATTTAATTGAAAATATTGAAAATAAAGTAGGTACTTATTGGAAAAATTCGACCCGTCTCACAACTAGTTCCGATGGAACTCGACCCGATGTTAGACGGGTCGATTTTTCTAATACTTCATTTTCAATGTTTGCAATAATAAAAAATTGCATCGTGAATGCAAAAAAGTAAATAAAAAACTAAGGGCATGTTTTACAATGTCTAAGTAAGTTCTGATTAGAGAAAAAAATCCTTCCGTGTTCTGTGGGAAAGTATCTCTTAATCGGACATTGTGAGACACAGGCGCTTAAGAATGTTAAATAACTTAACGCGAATGTGGCTAAAATTTTCCTGCACCAATTTTTTGTTTATAAAGTAATTTATTTTGTAGGCTTCATACTATCTATTGTTTTTAAACATTATTAAAAACAGGTTGATGCAATTTAAGTAAAAAAAAAAATACAAAAAAATAGAAAGTATGACTAGATAAGAAAATTTTAGCCAACTCAATCGGGATACATAATTAAGCATACTTGATTTGATATAGAACACATTTCATCAATTAAACATATGGGTGAAGAGGTCGATCCCTATTCGTATCTTAGGCCATATGAAAAAATATTATCATGCCATAAGCATATTATAATCTCCACCAACTGTTAGAAGACATGACTTACGAGACTTCCTAAAGAGCTACGCCCGAAAATTTATGTGCACTAGAAAAAAGACAAAATAAAATAACGTTGGCAATAAGAACGTTAATAAAAATGATATAGTGGAGTGGTAAATGGAGCTTATATTTTACGCATAAAAATTATTTAAGGCAGCATTCCTTTTGACATTGACAACAATACAAGTGGACGTAGCTACTTTTTCCGCGTGGAAATCAGCTTGGTTTTTGTTCTATGCTCCATTTTGAGACGCTTAAAAAATATACCTTACTAGCCTTCCGCCCGCGGCTTCGCCCGCGTGTACTACACGACGTTATCCCGCGGGAAGGTGATATTTTTCAGGAATAAAAAGTAGCCTATGTCCTTTGTTTTTGCCTACGACCGATTTGGCGCAGGGGTAGGCTACCCACATTCTGCGCCAGTGGTCTCGGGTTCGATTCCCGAACAAGACTAATATTTGTGTGCATGAACATTTCTATTTGTCTTGGTCTGGGTGTTAACTATGTATATTAAGTATGTATTTACAAACAAAAAGTATTTAAGTATATATTTATCCGTTATCAAGTTTTCCATGATACAGTTTCTTAATGAAATTAACATGGGCTTAGATAATTGGTGTGAATGTAAGAAGTTATTTATTTTATTTATTTATTTCTCAGGCTCTAGACTATCTCTGTACCAAAATTCATTCAAATCGGTTCAGTAGTTTAGATGTGATTGTGTAACACACAGACAGACAGAGACGCATTTATAATATAAGTAAGGATCATGAATTCTTGGTCTACAAAACTCTAAATTAAGTGTGCGCAAATGACAAAAGTAATATATAGAGCAAAGGAAGAATACTCAAAGAAAGGAAGAATATTGAAGACTCAAAGTCACCCAGCGAGTAATGAATATTTTTTATTTTTTTATTTTATTTGTTCATGTTAACATATTAGACTACTTAGATATAATTATAATATGTCTTAAATAATAATTAGATGTTTGCTACAACAGATTGTAGTAATTTATCGATTAATTTTATGTAATGGGTCCAGCTGAAAATCAGCGTTGTAGCTATAAGCCACAGCATAGCCACAGCATGAGCCGAGTTGGTCAGCCCTTTCGGCTGTTTCATAGGTTTAGTCTAGCTTAAGAAAATGTGTATTGTAATGTATCTTATATAATGAAACACCGAATAAATGATTACTTACTTTACTTTACTTTAAATAAAAGCTCATATTATGAGCTTCATACATTTGGGCTAGCAAATTATCTTTAGTCGTCAAAAGCAGAAAATATAGACCGACAAAAACCTTTTGCTGTGCCGAATACAAAAATAAATTGAATGCTCAAAATCCTAATCTCTCTGCTTCGTTCATCCGTAAAAATAAATTTAACAAAATAATATAGAAAGAAGAAAAAATACAAGATAAAAAGTCAACAATCGTCAACGAAAACGAGGTCGCCATCCGTCGAAATGCACAATACTAAAATGGAGACAGAATAGCAAGATTAACTGAGTTGATACTTTTTGTCTGACAAGAACAAAAAAACTTAAACCTGTTTAGTCGCACTGTAATTGCGCCGAGGGCTCGCCAAGATAAGCTCGTTTCTTTTTAATTTTCCTGCTGGAAATTACTTCAATTCCCTCGCTGAATAAATGAGGATTGCACTACCTACACTTGCGTTTTTTTTGCTTTATCACCACGAAAGAAGGAAAGTTTCTGAAGCTCTCAGAGGAGCATTTGATTAACTAGTTGGTTTTTGTTGGGGAGCTGTGTAAGTGCAAACTGGGTTTACACAATACAAAATAGAACTCTTTGTGCTCTGTTTTCAAAGCGTGAGTGGTTTGTCTGTTCAGATGTTTACGTTACCTACTTTATTGGAAAGCTTGCTAGCTTCCACCACGTGTTTCTTTTATAAACTAAGCAGAGGAGCTTACTGTGGTAAATCCGGGTCGTTTGAATGTAATATCAAAATCAGATTGGGCAACCATTTTAAGAGGTAATGGGCAATGATTTTCGTCACGTTTTCGTCTGCCGCTTGATAGTAGGTACCGTTAATGTAAGTTGTACCCCTGGCATAAAAAGCTATCATCATTATAATCAAATAGTAAACTATACCGTCCTTCAAAAGCTGTCAAGGTGCTGCTATCAAACATGTACCTATTGAATTTCAGTTTCTTATACGGCCGGCAGAGGCGCTGCTCTGGTTTTCATACAAAATCAAACGATCACGATAACGGGGTAACGGCTTCGCCCGCGTGGACTACACGACGTTATCCCGCGAAAATGTGATATTTTTCCGGGATAAAAAGTCTATGTTCCTCTCCAGGCTACAAAGTATCTATGTCCCAAATTTCAGTCAAATCCGTTTGGTCGTTTTGGCGTGATTGAGTTACAAACATACAAACATCTAAACATCCAAACATCTAAACTTTCACATTTATAATATTAGTAGGATTGCAATTGATGGCTCCTCTGTCACGGCTGACACCGGAACAGAAAAGATTGTGGTTCTGTAGCTTCAAGTAGCGGCGTTTGTGGCTCGTGTGCGAGGGCGGCTATCCCTACCAAGATATAATAACAAAACCAAAGTAAATAAATGAAAGTAAAACATATACTTTAGGTATGAAAGAAGAAAATTAAGTCAAACTTCTACGTTATAACGATTACTTTATTATACTAACTGCTATTATCCATCTACAAAGTAGAAACGAACAGAACAAAGAACGTTACAACGATGTTGCATTCAAGTGGTCCTGCAACCGCGTCTTTCAAATATTTGGGGCGAACTCTAATTTGGTAGTCAAATGCAGGCAATCCTCGTGATTACCCTGTTGTTACAAATGAACGGCCAAATAATTGCCCCACAACAATACATTTACGATTATGAATATACAACACTGGTTTCTGGATTTGAGAAAATAAATACGTTGGTATTCTACTAATATTATAAATGTGAATGTTTAGATGTTTCGAAGTTTGGATGTTTGTTGCTTAATCACGCTAAAACGGCTCAACGGATTTAGCTGAAATTTGGGACACAGATACTTTGTAGCCTGGAGAGGAACATTGGCTACTCTTTATCCCGGAAAAATATCACACTCCCGCGGGATAACGTCGTGTAGTCCACGCGGGCGAAGCCACGGGTGAAAAGCATTTTTCTGTAGTTTTTGAGACTGCCTAGCCGAATTTCGATGATAAAATATGAACCTAGCTAATTATACAAGAGCTTTGCGCACTTTTATTTCTCTGTCTTCAGTCTGTTTCAACCGTCCGGGTGTCCTTTTCCAATATACATCACAGTTTTGTGCGTTCTGTAGCCATTTATTCCCAGCTGTTTTTTTATGTCGTCGATCCAACGTATCGGGGGTCTTCGTGAAGGACGTTTTGGACCCCATAGTCGACACCGCATAGACCCCGTAGCATTTAATGTTTAACTCATTCCTTTTTTTTTCAGGAGTGAAACTATTCATCAGTACGAACAACTAATGCATGGGGCTGATGACTACCTGTGACCAATAGACGTAATTCACATTTAGTAAAAAGGAACCAACTTTTTTCGACCGCCTCTGTTGTCTAGTTGTTCACACCACCAATTTCAGACCCAGAGGTCCCGGGTTCGATTCTCAGTGGGGGTATATATTGTATTCGGTTAGGTTAGTGGTAGGACTTGTTCTTAGTCCGTCTGGCTAGCTACCACCATCTTATATAAGTCTGACGCTATAACAATAATGTTTTCAGCGTTACTGTGTTTTTGCAGTTAAGGATAAGATAGCCAATTCTTCAGTGATTGAGGATTTCGGGAGTAGTGCGCTTCCATCTTCAGCCTTATCACCACTTAACATCAGGGGGCGTGATGAAGGCTAAGTGCTACTCTGTTGTGGATAAGAAAAAGAAAAACTTGGTTGCACATTTTCGTGTTTATCGATCTAGTAAATATTTCCAAAGGTGCGAGATATGTCACTGTCATTTCACATTCATTTCATATTGAAACGTGAATCTTTCTGCGAGTTCCTACTCTTAATTTAAAATACACACACCTACAGCTCCTGAAGGTATATATCATCACAGTCACACTCGAATCCACACTGTGATCACTTATTTTGCGAGTCATTCAGTTTAATTATGCCTATTTCCCTTTGGCTGTTACCCAACAAATTAATTTGGAAACAAAGGAAGAGACTTTAAGGAGAATTGCTTTGAATTTTGACTCTGTAATTACGAAGTGAACAATGAAGATTTTCTAAGTAAAATAATATTTTACTTGGCTTGTGAAGTCGTATAGAAAATAGACCCTCTTAATTGGTACGGCTGACAAATAAATATTAATCTAATTAAATTATATCTGGTACATCATGACAATATTTCGAAGTACATCAGTCATATTACGCCTCATATAAATTAATTTATTAATGTAAGTAATGTTTCTTTTGTGTCAAAGAATTTCTCTCTGTGAACATAAGATAATGAGTATGTTCGTAAATACCACATTTCTAATGGATTTGTTTTTCCTGTTGTCTGTTATTGTAATAAACTGAAGTAAGAGGAATATAAGTCACATCAAATAAGGCCGAGTCTATGGTTTACTTGAACGTTGAGGTGGTGCAAAGGACGCGTGGGATTGTTGACAACGTTAAATATAGAAGCTTTTAGAAACCAGTCATAGTCTTAAAAAAAACACATATTATATAAAATAAAGTTAATGCTTATGAATCGTCCAACATAGTTTTACCTACCATAGGTCATCAGTCACCGGCAAGAGATTTGTTTTATCCATCAATTAAGTCATTCACCTTTGACATAATGTAGCTGAATCGAAAAACGGTGTCTGGATTTAGCATATCCGCACATGGGCCACTAAAAAACGCCGCCATCGACCTCTTTCGCGTAGTTTTCATACATAATCGTCACTTGTTTCTCATGCGCTTCAAAGTAGCGGCGGGACCAGCGCGCCGGTCGCCGCACGGTTACTGTTACATGTTTGATTCCTAGATTGCTCTTTGGGAATTGTACCACCTGCCCCCTGTTTGTAATCTTTCTAATCGCTTAAACCTAATAGATGACCTAAATTATACTAACAAGCCATTCTAGTATTTACTCTATGCTAATACTGAACCTCTGTCAAGGATTCCATTAGTTACAAAAAATACCTAGCTAGTTTGAATGCTGTAATACCTAACTGTTGTCCGATGAATATATAGAAAACTACTATGGATGCTCTGAGTCAATTCTGTAGTGGCCTGTGAAGTCTAACGGAGAACCCTGGTTGCATAGCGTAGACCCATGATTCTTTAAAACGAAGCGACAGAGACTAACCTTACTACTAACTAACTCATACTTTGAACTGCCTATATGCCTACATAAACTTAACAGCTGTTCATATTACTATGGTCAATGCTTCTAATTTTCTAACCTCATTTATAGCGACCAAGACACTCAAAATAAGTTAATACTCTTGTATAAACCTAACATTAGTTTACCCCTACATTGCTTGGACATTTAACATTTAGGTCCTAAACGATTCCTAGGTCCAATATACTTTGAAAACCTGGTGAGTTATTTTGCTACTACATTCACTGCGTCGACCAGTGAATTTATAATGCTGAGTCCACCATGCTAATTCTCTGATTACTGACCCAAGGTTAACTATCCATTAAAACTGGTGGAATTTAATAATTTAGGTTACAATAGAACTGAAACTAGTCACAGCATCCCGATTTGCTTGCGAGGTCTAAGGTGAAATTGGCTTGTGTGGTTTGAAATGAAATTTGCTATACCTATATGAAGATGGAGACACAATGGCTATAATAGTACCTATTAGCTTAAGCATATGGCTTTGCTTGCTAAGTCAGAGATGGAAATTGGTATAATAATTAAGGTGAAGAGAGTCACTGTTGATCTTAATCACCATCTTGGCTTAAAACAAAAGCTCCAGCAATATTATTTAACTGGTAAAGTCAGGGCACCTCCGCCGCCCACAACAGTGAAGCTCGTCTCCTTACTGGACACTCCTCCTTCGGCGCTGCTTTATTACATTTTTCAATATAAAGTCAAGCTGTCATGTTCGTCAGTTCTTTATGTATATATAAATAAAAGAGGACCAAGCTAAATGCTTCAAAGCGACTTGCTGGTCTACATGAAGAGATCTTTCTCCTTCATGGCAGCAGCAGTTAAAATTAACGTTAATTGTTATATCCTTTTCCTTTTGTTGATTAATCCTTATTGGGATAAATCCAACAGGTTGAGTGCTTAAATTAGGAGCACTAGCAAGTCTGACTCCTGAGAGGAGAGAACTCAAATCTAATTCATAGTAAGTACATATAAATATATATATTTATTCTTTATTGCATGAAAATAAAAAACATACAAAAGGCGGACTTAATGCCCTTAGGCATTCTCTACCAGTCAACCGGAAAGAAAGTGACAAAATGCTGTGGCGGCAATAAAAATAAGAATAACAGTTTTTTTTTTAAAGAAACCGTATTATTTAAATAAACACATAATAAAGCTAAATTATACATACAATCTTATAAATAAATAATACATATATACTGATACGATAATATACATACATATACTTATACATACATACAATACAAATATAGACTCTCCTAACCTTTTCTATGACCAAGTTTCCCCGTAGAACTAAATTCCCTAGCTATGTCTACGTGTCTGACCCGGATCTTTATTGAACTCTTGCAACTTATTGGTTAAAATTTGTCTCTAAAGAATCTCACTCATGGTAATATATCCTTAATCTCACCATTGGACTGGTCTTGGAAATAACTTAAGAATCCAACCAAATTGAACAGAAGCTTCCGCCTCACCCCGATAGCTTTACATAATTTATGGCTAAATAGAACCATGTTCCAACTCAATAGGTTAGTATCTGGAAAACCTTGAATCGACATCAGCTTTCATAAGACACCGATCAACATTACACCAAGGTCCTTTGAGTTTCAACATCTTCTCCCGCCACAGAACAAAACCATTTTCAAACACTAATATAGCAGTAGTCTGATCCAGAGAACTCTTCCGCAACCAGCTCAATTTATAGATTATTATAGGTGCCTTTTGCATCATTAGAATATATTACCTTTTGTCAAGCCAAATATATAGGTAAATTTAGATTCTCCACTTATGTTTGATAGATTATTTCAACCTTCATATCTTTGCAATGCGTGAACCTATAAAGATTACTCTAATCAAGCTCTTTGGACTGTTTCACTAGTACTGTTACTTCACAAATCACTTCCCAAATACTGAAAGCACTAGGTATCCATTGGTCACCTTTTCCTTTTCAAATCTATTAGTTTCTTACAAACCTCACTTTACATACAACTTGTAGACTTTATTGCTACAGCGCACTAGTCATTTACCTAACTCTCTTCTTAAGTTGTAACACTAATTTTGTTAGATAAAAGACAGCCATTTTGCTGGAAACTGTCAATCGGACTTTTCCCCACTATCTATAACCATTCTCTCAAACTGCCCGGGTTTGTTCGTCCGTCACACGAATCTATGGCTAGGGATGTCAACAACATTCAGCGCTAGTTTAATACAATACTGAATTAATCGTAGATGTATGTAATAACACATAATGCTACTTATAGACCTACAGCGACCCTACTCATTCTACCTACTCTGTATACCAGACTTCCCCGCGCAGCCTTGCTCCAGCAGACCTTCCCCTTCTGCCAGAACAAAGGTCTTCGAGTTACCTTGCTCGTGATTCTAAGTAGGTACCTACCTGCCTAATTTTCGACCAAATGCGACTTTCCTAGCAAACAATAGACTGGCGCCTGTATCGCCAATTCTGAAGCCCCATTTCTGTCAAGCTTGGGTGAGAGGCCCCCTGACATTCCCTATCTCTCAGCCGTGTTCCATCTGCTTGGGTAGGGAACAGATAAGACGCCCTACAGATAGGAATGGTTCAATCAGGCCGCAACTGCCTCCAAATCTAGGGCATACGCCCCGCGCCATCAGACGTGTTAACTGAAAAACTGTCAATGAAAACAGCCCGCCTGACCAAACCATGTGGAAATTACTAAGCGTTATCCATTGAACGCCCATCTGGCACTCCACAATGCCAAACTCATGACCTGATCCTCCCCTCTGAGGTTGACTAAAAGCCCCTTGTGACACTAACAAATAATTCTCTTATTATAAAAAACGTAATTAAATCCCTGTAAATTCATAAAATAATTTATGAATTTACAGGGATTTAATTACGTTACCTTGAAGTGATGCTCAAACAACATTTACACACTTTGATCCAACAACCAGCTTACCAACGCGTGCTAGATGAAAGTGTTTTGCAAAAGAAATGCAAATAATTTGCGGCCTAATTGTCAAACCTCAGAACACAGGCTTTACATTAAAACTTCTTCGTTCTTGAGATAAAATATAAATAAACTTGTTCTCAGAGGACTATCTTTTTCCCCCCAGGAGAAGATAGCGTCTTCAGTTTTCATCTAGCCTCTCCTCACGTCTTGCCGCGATGCCTATGCCGGAGAAATAATACCGCGTCTTCCCTCTCAACCACTTTTGTTCAAAACTCAACCCAAGCCGATCGTGAACGAACCCACCCATCTTCTACTCACTCCCGCTTTGCTTTTCTGGGATGTCATTAAAAATCTCCCACACATCTGGGGTAATCATCATCCACTCAGATAATAAAAAATTACATTATTACTTTTATGATTAGCAATTATTGCTATATTGTCAAATTTAATCACACTAGCTAAACCCTAAAACGCTATTAATATTAATATCTTCAACTTCAATTTCTATAAGTGTCCCCGCTTTTACCTTCCGTTAGTCTTATTAAACACAACATCTCATGTATTTAAACCTGCTTTCTTATGTCTAGCTGTACCATCATACCACTTTCCCAATACAATTCGCCCACAATAACGCGATATATACAAATCCTTCCATAAATGAATCATTCATATGCTTACTTTGTCCCAAACCTTCTAATCAATCAAATCATCCTACTTCTCCCAAAGTGGCTCGTTCCATTTATTTCAGTTAGCCTGAACCCATTAATTTAACTTTTAAATTGGTGTTATTATTACAAAACCAATCTATTTAATGCACAATATCATTTTATCCCTAACCAAAATTACCCTAAATCTTGGTACTACATAATTTTTGTATGACATCATTCCTCCCATACTCCCTTGACGCCAGGTTTTCGCTCCAAAATTACCCCATGCGCGCCAATCTAACCAAGTGTTGCCCGTTATATAATATTGCTCAATTTCTACCTTTTTTATGTATTGATAATTTTATTCCTACCAAACTTCAAGTAGTTTTTTATACAGAAAGAATATTATGTGTTACATGATTATTACTAATGTAATTTTCTCATTACATAACCGTGTTGTATATGTAATCTTTTCAATATGAACAAACTAAATATCTGTTTAGCTCTACGCTCAGCCCAAGTAAACATTTTATTTTATTCTTATTAAACCATTATTATTATATGCAATTAACAAATGCTCATGTTAATGATAAAGACTAAGACGATTATAGATTCCCTTTTATTTTTCTGTTTTATGTACAATAAAATAGGGTAACTAAATAAGTACCGCCCTACTATCTAGATGAAATGATCCTGTAATGGCAACATTGACTGCTCAACTACATCGTTCTTAATCGCCGTTCGTTCCGTTCATTCGACACCGCTAACCCTTTGCTTGTAATGTTTACAAATTTATAACTCAATTGTTTAATTCAAAAAATCATGATAATTAATGTAGTGTGTCAAAACAAAGTTCATACGTGAAATTAATGAGTACGCCGAACACATATTGTGCCACTAACACGCAGCCTGTATACAAACAATGTTTAGAACCTGTCAGTTTACAAATATGTCTAAAATAACATGGTCCAGGATTTATACAATCTGCACAGCTATTGTTTCAAGGTGAGATCCATTATAATCTCTAAATTGCTACCTCCATAGTCAGATATAAATAATCACTATTGTTTTTATTTACTTTTAAACCTTTTTTCAGAAATCATCCCCTGCACATTTGAGAACAATTATTTAAGACTTAAGACTTCAAGAATGAATGTATACCCACTGAAGATATAATGCATTTCGCAAATAAAGCTAATTTTTGTTTTCTAAACCAATTTGTATCGAGCTTTCACCTCCAAAACATCAACCAAAACTTCCCAAGAAGCCAAGGTTAGTATTATCATTCTATTTTATACAAGAAGCCAATAAATATTTGAAATATAATAACAGGTGCAATTCTGTACCGTTACAGTACTCTAGTAATAGTAGTCATTTGTGAACTGATGATTGGGTCACACAAGAAATTTGTAGGTTGTTTATCATATTACATTTTTACCTGCACTTTTTTTAATGTAGGCTATAGTTTTTTTGTAAGCAATAACATCTCTTACGAGTATTCCCTTAAACTTCACAAAATGTTTGGAACTAGGATTCTAATGAAATAACAGCAATAAAAACTGTTTTCATTTAATATCCACAACAATTATTACAAATATTTTACGTAAAGAGTTTTTAGTTAAACAATTTTTGGATAAACTTTATTTATTATTAAAACAATGTAGAACTCAAAGCTTCAATTCAATAAGTCAAAACAATTAAATAGTTTAGTTATAGTTATTAGTTTGTAAAATTTAGCATGGCTCCTATGACATCTTATTCGTGCAAAGCGAAAAATCCTTTATCCTATTGTAATAATACTCAAGAAAAACAGCATTACACTTTTTAATGCAGCTTATGCTAGGAAATTCGACCCCATTGATTTAACAAAAGTAACATTTTGCTTTACATGAATGAGCTATCATAGGACCCATGTTACATTTTACAAAGTAAGTATAAGTCGTTCAAAGCAATAGATGCAATACAATGTTTTGTCTGTTCATCATATGGAGTTTGAGCATTTAAGAGCCTTCTCCATGATGATGATGATATCCACTCTATACATCGATACGACACCAACTTGTTTGATGGGCCAGCATATTGGGCTAACTTGTAATTATGTGGAGTAACTTGGAATCTGATCAAATGCTTGACACTCATCATCATCATCATTTCAGCCGTACGACGCCCACTGCTGGGCATAGGCCTCCCCCAAGGATCTCCACAACGATCGGTCCTGCGCTGCCCGCATCCAGCGGCTTCCCGCGACCTTGACCAGATCGTCGGTCCACCTTGTAGGGGGTCTGCCCACGGAACGTCGTCCGGTTCGCGGTCGCTATTCGAGAACCTTTCCGCCCCAACGGCCATCGGTTATCCGCGCTATGTGTCCCGCCCACTGCCACTTCAACTGAGCAATCCTTCGAGCGATGTCGGTCGTTTTAGTTCTCCTGCGGATGTCATCATTTCTGATTCGATCGAGCAGGGAAAAACCAAGCATCGCTCTCTCTATTGCTCGCTGGGTGACCTTGAGCCTTCTTATGAGACACATAGTAAAAGACCACGTCTCGCTTCCATAAGTCATAACTGGCAAAACACACTGGTCAAAGACCTTAGTCTTGAGACATTGAGGAATTTTGGACGTAAATATATGCCGGAGCTTCCCAAACGCTGCCCATCCGAGCTGGATTCGACGAGGGAACTCTTTCTCAAAGTTGGACTTACCTCATTGGATTGTCTGTCCTAGGTAGACATAGTGGTCAACAACTTCGAGTGTAATGTTCCCAACATTAACTGGAGCGGATGCAACATGGGCATTGGACATGATTTTCGTCTTATCCATGTTCATCTTCAGACCCACTCTTTGGGAAGCATTGCTTGAGATCTTCGAGCATAGTGTTCAGGTCTTCCAAGTTCTCAGCCATGAGAACTACGTCATCGGCAAACCGCAGGTGTGTTAGGTACTCGCCATTGATGTTAATGCCGAATCCTTTCCAGTCCAGTAGCTTGAAAATATCCTCCAACGCAGCTGTGAACAGTTTCGGAGAAATGACGTCTTCCTGTCTCACACCTCGCTGAAGTTGGATAGGATTAGAGCTCTGGTTCTGTAATCGGACCGAAATGGTGGCGTTTTGGTATAAGTACCTCAGCACCTCGATGTACCTGTAGTCTATTTGGCACCTCTGGAGGGACTGCAGCACTGCCCAGGTCTCGATCGAATCAAAGGCTTTCTCATAGTCCACGAACGCCAAGCATAGTGGCAAGTTATACTCTTCGGTCTTCTGTATAACTTGTCGCAGCGTATGAATGTGGTCTATGGTACTATAACCTTTTCGGAACCCGGCTTGTTCGGGAGGATGGAAGTCGTCAATCCTGCGAGCGTGACGATTCGTAATGACTCTCGAAAACAACTTGTAGGTATGGCTCAGAAGCGAGATGGGTCGGTAGTTCTTCAAGAGAGTCTTATCACCCTTCTTGAAGAACAGCATCACACCGCTTCTGCTCCATGCCTTTGGCGTTTTGCCCTCGAGGATGACAGAGTTGAAGAGCTTCTGGAGGACCTTAAGTATTGGCTTACCGCCCGCTCTCAGAAGTTCTGTTGTGATTCCCGCCGCCTTGTTGTTTTTGAGCTGCTTGAGAGCCATTCTAATCTCGTACAGGCTGACGTCCGGGATATCTTCGGTATAGTGTCGGGTAAGCTTGGCTCTAGGTAGCCTTACTTTCAACAGGTGTTTGCGTGTAGTACAACTGTCCATAGAAACTCTCAATCTCCCTCAGGATTTCAGGTGTTGATTTAATGATACTACCGTCCTCAGCTTGCAGCCTCGTCAGTTGACTTTGCCCTATAGCCAGATCTCTAGCGAACACTTTGGAGACTTTGCTCCGCTCAATAGCCTCTTTAATACGCTTGGTATTAAATTGGCGAAGGTCGCTTGTCAAGGACTTGGAGATCTGCCTATTGAGCTGTCGATAACGAAAGGCATCCGCTGAGTTCTGTAGTTTCATTTCGTTTCTCTGATCCATGAGTCGGATAGTGTGGCTGGAGAGTTTCTTTAATTTAGGACGGTGGGTTTTGTAGTGCTTGGACCCTACCGTGCGGACAGTATCCACCACCATGTTGTATAGATCGTCCACATCGATGCTGTTCTCAAGGGCTTCGAAGCGGTTTTGGAGCTCGAGCTGAAAGCACTCGGGGTTTTGAATTTGAGCCGGTATAGGTCGGAGCGTAGATTTTATTAGTCGAGATCTTTCCAGCTTGACGTTGATATTCAATGTGCCTCTAAGCATGCGGTGATCGCTTCCCGTCTTTACGGCGTTGATCACAACGACATCATTGAATATTTGCTTCCTCGTTGACATAATAAAATCTATCTCGTTTTTGACTTTACCGTCCGGACTAATCCAGGTCCATTTGCGGCTTACGGGCTTCTTAAAGAAGGAGTTCATCATGTAGAGGTTCTCCCTCTCCATGAAAGGAGACACTACTGCTGATGAAATGCTGGCTTCTTGTGTACATCCGGGTCTCCATATTTACTTAAAAATCTATTACTATAATCTTAAAACATATTTTTAATTTTACTATCCTCTGTAATCATGATCGTTGTAGGTGGACTGCAATTTATAACCACTATGTTTAAGGCTTTGGTAATGGTCATGTTGGTCATTGCGTTGGTCGGTGCGTTGGTCATTGGGTTGGCCACTGGGCTGGTCATTAACTTGGTCGTTGCGTTGTTCATTGCGTTGTTTATTGCGTTGGTCATAATGTTGGTCATGGTGCTCATCATGGTCATAATCTAAGTGTCTACCGAAATAGTCCACTTTTGGGCCTAATAGATGGTGTTTATAACTGCTACGTTCGCGGTCATGGTTTCTGTCACGTTGAACATCATGCGTATCGTGGTGTCTTACATAATATTCATTTTTGTGGTCTACAAGGTGATGTTTATTACCATGTTTTTGGTCATAATTTTGATCATGGTGGTCATCTCGAGTATTATCTAGGCGTCTCTCATGATTTAAATCTGATTGATGATGTTTATTATCATTACGGTTTCGGTCATGTTGGTCATGGTTATTATTCTTGGTGAAATCCAAAAGTCTACTATAATAGTCAACTTTTTGGTAAGAGGGATGATACAGCTCATATGTTGGACGTTGGTGGTCATGGCGGTAGCCATTGTCGTGGGCACGATGGTGACTGCCGTGGTGGTCATAATGCCGGCAGGTGTCGTCGTACCATTTTGAAATATCCGGTCCAGGTATGTGAGAACAAGGCACTGGTTCGTTGCTAGAAAAAAAAACAATACTTTGAGTTTTAAATAAGCCTCGAAGAAATCTCTTCAAGCTAAAAAGATTACCTACTTCTTGGAAGCACCTACGCTAAAAGAGATTCTGGTACTTGAAGGGGTGAGAAAGTTACAATAAATATTATAGTTTTAATTTTTGCATTCACTATGCTATTCAATTCTATGAGAATACTAGAAGAAAACCACTTGGGGTATTTGTGAACTGGTTTTTTCTAGTATTACTAGCTGCGCCCCGGGATTTCGCTTGTGCTGCGCCGTGGAATTCCGGGAGCCTACTACGTACCAAATATCACATGGTACTTAAAAAAATCTTTGATATCGGTCAACCCGCTTCGGAGGAGTTCGATAGCAAACACTGTGACACGAGATTTTTATATTAGATTAGATATGACTTGACTATTAGTAGTATAACACTGGAACTGAAAATCCCTTCTGTCTTAAAATAAATAATTAATCAACAGTAGGAATAACCCATTTACCATCTTGCTAACGTTAATTTCGTTTGTTGCTGTACTAAAAAATCATTGTTCAACATAATAACAAACAAATTGATTTTAAGACATTTAACTAGGTAATATGTCATAACATTTTTTAAAAATTAACATCACAAAATGTAAAAAAAAAACAAGGAAAATTATTTATTTCCAGCATTTCTTATGATTTTCACCGAAACATTTTCAATCACATTTTAACCGGTATAGTGTTATTTTTAATCCAGATTACAAACTAAAATAATTGTATGCCATTTTTCATTAAAACCAACTAAAATAAACGCATGATATCGAAATTATGATCTTGCTAACTTCACTCCATAAAACATGCAATTAGCATGAATCCAATTACGAAGTGTTTTTAATTTAAAGAGCTTGAAATTTAAATTCTTTGATGTAAGCTCGATTCTATTTTAAAGCAGCGTTTGCCATCTTGCCCTGAATAATAAATGGGATGGCCCTAATTGCATTCCACCATTTCATTGCAACCTAAAGTGGATGGTGTCTCACTTAATTTTTGCTTTTAAATGCAACGCTTCTAGAACTCGGTGCAGAAATGAAATGAGATTTTACCCTCTAGCGAAGATCATGATATTGTTTTGAGAATATAGTTTTGAGAGAGATATTTTGTTTTTAAGATTACATCGCGAGTGAAGATTGTTCGGAGTTAAATTGAATTGTTGCCTTCAAGAGAAGACATAATAATATGGATGAGTACAGTACTACAGTAGGTACTACAATCTATATTTAAGTACTTGATCAACAATTGGGTATTACTTTAATCATGATTACTGACACTATAGGTCAATCATTATTAATACTTTTTTGTATCCATAGAACAACTGTTTTTATGAACGACTGTTTGTTGTCATAAATAAAATGAAAAAAAATATAGGCCGAAATTACGACATTTTATTGCAAGCACTCGCGTGGCGTAAAATTAAGCCTCTTAATTTCGGTCGGGTATTGTTGGACTTCTTCCTTTTTTATATTGTAAGTATATTGTATTACATACCCGGGTCCAACGTTGAGGAATGCCTGTGGCTGAATAAACTTGATACCGTCAGCATTATCGCAGGCGAAACGCGCCAAATTGGTTTTTCTGGCTTCGTGTAATTGAGCTGTGGACATTAATGTCAAATTTATTTCTTGACGAAGAAATGATAGCTGATTAAGCATAAAATTTCTTTGTGAAAATATAAACTATTGAATAGGTATCTTATAAGATATATTCTGGCTCACAGCACATGAATCAGTTTATACGAAACTATCTTAAAATTTGAAATTTATGAAATAAACGTATACCTTTGTACATAAAAAGGCATAAATAACAACATTGCTATACCTTTGACTGTTTATTATACTCGTACTTATAGTAAATTAAGTGCGAATATCAAGTGTTTGTAAAAAAAACTGTATTTTTAAAGGTTTAGTTAGTGCTTTTAAATGATTTGGCATGTATTACTAGAACTCGTTTTTAATTTATTAACTTAACATTAATCCCACAGAACACGGAAAGTAAAAAAAATCTTTCCGAGTTCTGTGATTAATCCCTTTGAGTTTCGATAAACCATTACCTATCTAAACTGTTAACCCAGTCAAGAATGTAAAGAGGATTGCCATTCAAAACTTCAACTCAAGCAATTCTAAAATTAGCTAACAAAACGCAGAAAATTAGCCAAAGAAATTCCATTAGCCGAACATCTCGGTAATAAGTAGTAACTTTTGACAAAAGTTATTTCCAGCTAAGAAATACGAAGAACTACCGCAAGAGGCATGCGAGCGTATAAATCAGTCCGCTCTTTTGTCAGTGCTTCTCAGTTACCGCCTTGTTCTCGAGATCTGCTCTCGCTTTAACTTCATTTGAATGAGGTCGGAACCATTTTTGTGGAAAGTGATCTCTGAACTTCGCCTTGGGAAAGTTAGCCATAAGAATAAGAGTTTGGAAAAATTTTATGGATCCTTGAGATATTACTAACTTGCTGAAACATCTTTGAATAATGTATTATTTACCAGAGAAATTTATTATTACATAGTTAATAGTGAAGGAGTCCAATGAGGCAGTGGTCAGTGTCAGTGTTCTCGAGTTCAGAGGCTTTAATGCGACCTGTCAAACAATGTTATAGTGATGTTGATTGCAGGACAGAGCTATACACTGCGTTTATCGCCATCTCGCTTATAATATTACTATAGAATGATTTAACCTGGATTTGATAGTTTGCATCTCACTATAACATCTTTTGAATCAGATTGGACCCATTGTTGTGGAAACCGAACTCTGAACTTTGGGAAGAAAATTTTACTCGTGAAGTTCAGAAAAATTGTAATGGATCTTGGAGATGCTCACTAGCTTATAAAAACACTAGCACTGCGCTCGCAACTTCTTCTGAGTGGACCACCTTTTTACCCCTCCCTAGTAGTGCTCCCCTACAGTATTATATGATCTGAGTCCCCTACACTCCCCAAGGAACATACATTTTAAAATATAGAAATAGATATATCATATTTCAAATGTGGATATTGAAGCCTTCGAAAGAAAAGTAGGTATATAAGAAGTTCGATATCGCAGTGGCCAGTGCGTTCCACCAATGATTGCATCGATTAAGCTACCTTCTATGATCTTGAATAAATCAGTCCGCTCTTTTGTCAGTGCTTCCCAGTTACCGACATGATCTCGAAAACGGCTCACGCTATAACATCTTTTGAATATGATCGGAACCGCTCGGAACGGTATCTGAATCTTCTTGTGGAGAGTGGCCATAGAACTTTGCCTGAGAAATATTGTTGGTATAGCTTGGAAAATTATGTAGGATTATTGAGATGATACGATTTTGAGGAATGAGTAGTAATGTGGAAATATTGAGAGTAACAATTAATAAGTATGAGGAGCTCGATGACGCAATGGTGGGATGCACCAAAGGGGTGTTACGGCCCATATGTACTTCTTTTTCATCCGTAATGAAAAGTCCTCACTAAAACACCTTAAAGCGCCGTGTTACAAAAATAAGTACGAATAAACAGAAGTCATTATAGGCGTTAGAACAAGACTTACAGCACCTTTTAACTAAGAATCTCACCTGGTGTGAAACTATGGTACTGTTCCCCTCTTTCAAACCAGAATCTGTCTGCGAATCTCAGCAGGTGCACTTGTTTCGTTATTATACAAAACAGCGTGGGTCCGACGAACGTCCCTTTGATTAGGTCTTCACTCATTATGCCAGCAAGGAGGTCCACATCTTCTATTTCATGATACAGCTCCTTTAGGGCTACCACTTTCTAGGAAAACATAATCATATACTTAGTTAAGAGCAATAAATTAATATAACATCTACCAAAAAAGAGTCTGTACCCAATTTCCTATTTTTAGTTGACTCGCTAAAAATAAACTATTGACGACAGTCTTTTTAAATGGGGAAGTTTTTATTATGTATGAGCAAAAGTTTTAGCGAAAGAGTAGGAAGTTGTTTTTGTGCTAAGCCACGCTAAACTAAAAATGTCGGCGCCACTACGTTTCAGTGACAAATGCATGGAGACTAGATATTCCTATGTGAATTTGCAATTGGGACAAGTATGAGAATTACAAAGCTTCTTATTATTATATTTAAGGATAAATTAATTTTCTCATTTTTTTCTTCTTGGTCCCCGATATTTTATTCACAAGAAACTACTTATCATATAAGGCATTTGTTTAAGAATAATAATTTAAGTATATCTAGCATTTGAAATAGAAATACCTACATTTCACAAATAAGGGAAAACCGTAAAACCAAAGAGTTCGCATACAGAATTTATTGTATGGTAGTGCAGTTGGGAATAGAAAAGTAATGCTCTTTATAATTACATTGTGCACTATACTACACAGTAGTGCAAAAGGGAAGAATTAATTCCAAACGACACTACCGGTTTAATAGCTGGTAGTACAGTAGTGCAGATGGAACTAAAAATTCCAAACAATACTACCGGTAGTGCGGATTGGTAGTGCAGTGTGGATGGAATGGAAACTATGTTTGTTTTGCTACTTTTTGCACAATAATCTTTTCACATTGTGATAAAACTCTCTGTTTAGTTTCGTTCACTCTGACTAAAGTTTAAATAAATAAATATTTTCTTACAATCACACCAATTATCTAAGCCCGTAGTTAATTTCTATATATACTTAAATACTTTTTGTTTGTAAATACATACTTAATATACACAGAAAACACCCAGACCAAGACAAATAGACATGTTCATGCACACAAATATTTGTCTTGTTCGGGAATCGAACCCGAGACCTCTGGCGCAGAAGGCAGGTAGTTTACCCCTGCGCCAAATCGGTCGTCAAAGTTTAGTGGCTTCTTCTTCTTAGTGTGTCGATCGTTCGGCTTTAGATCTTGTTAGACCAAAATGCCACACGTATAGCGTATTCAGTGACGTTATACTTAGAGGTCTTCGCGTGTGCAAGATGAAGGGCACGCTGAGCAGGACATATGGCTTAACATGGTTTGGGAAGATGCACCACATTCACGTCCTTAATTTGAGGAATAACCCCCCACCGGCAAAGCTTATATTTACATCGACCGACCTAGGTCCTTCGTCTATTCAGAGACTTCCAGATTGGCCACGGTAACTAATGACCAAGGACTTTCAGCTTAGTGCGGCTGATAACGTCATAGTGTTCCCTTATGCTGTGATGATGATACCGAATACTTACCTCCATACTCATTACATCAAGAAAATCTTCAAAGTTCTTCGCAGGTCTTAGGCCACATAGTTTCCTATAGCCATTATATCCTTGCAAACCAAAGTCCCTTCCTCTTTGTATATCTATCGCAGAAAGATCAGACGCATCCTGAAGCTTCCCATAGAACTTTTGCGAAATCTGATGAAAGAAATTAGCCCACATGAGAAACTTTTAACATTTTCAACAAGCACTCAGAAGTCTTAACTTCCAGAAGCGTTAAAAACTTAATCAGTAACTTGGCAGACGGAGGCATTTGCCTTAGTTCTTTCTAAAGTTATGTGAATGGATACTTTCATGTTTTAAGAGAAACAAATTCTTATTTAATTAATTTGCTGTTAACTTCAGAACATTAAAAAAAGTTTTTGTTTCAGAATAGGAAATGTTAAATTGTTTATTACTTCATTAATTAAAAAGCATTGCGTGAAGAATCATGTTCCTTAGCGGAAATTGTGTGTAAATGCAACGATGAGTTAATAATGCTGAAACAATGCGTTTCTGCATGATTAAACGTACTGACAAACAAAAGGTTTTTTATTCGATCTAGTTAAATGTCAATAAATATATTATTGAATAGTTTGTTAGCACTTAATATTTTATAATTAGCATGTATTTAACAGTTGTCACGTAGCTATTAACTACGAAAAGAAGTAAACGCGTCATTTAAAAACATTGACCTCTTTCCTGCAGTTTTCATACATTTTATATGAACTCGCCGCACACGATGACGCAGGTGGTCATGGTCACCAGTTAAATTTATTTTCATGTCACTGCTTATTTTAAGAAAAATGCTGTGACAAATTATGAAATAGTTACTAGCTTTCCGCCCGTGGCCCCCGCGTGGATTACACGCCTTTATCCAGCGGGAATTAGATATTTTTCCGGGATAAAAAGTATCCTATGTTCCACTCCAGGCTACAAAGTATCTGTGTCCAACATTTTAGCCAAATCTGTTCAGCTGTTTTGGCGTGATTGAGCAACAAACATCCAAACATATAAACTTTCAAATTTATAATATTATATAGTAGGATTATGACAGAATGAAGGTATGTACCTTCGATGTATGTACTTACAGCCGGATCTACAATGTCATCTATCTTAGCAGCATGTTGATAGAAAGTACCCCTATTAATTTCTTCATAGTTATCGTCTATTTCAATAAGCTCTTGTCGGAACAAAGTGTCGCTATACGAAAATTCGCCAGCGTAGTGATATTTCTCATCATATTTTCTGGAAAATAAAAAAAATAACTGTTCATATTTCATTGACCTTGTTACGTTGCGTAATTGCTAGTTTCTTCTGCAAAGTACCTAATGGAAAGCTACTTATGATTTCATAAGTAAAATTGTAATTATGTATTTACATAATTACAATTTTCTGGAAATTCAGGGTCTCTTTCATATTTTACTAACCTACTTGGTATTTGTAAGTATATTTTAATTTAAATGAACGTGTTTGTATGTTGAAATGACTAGCATCTATTCAAGTTTTTGTAAGTCTGTAACAGAATTTTTTGTAAGTCTTTATAAGCAGGTTAATTTTAATAATAACCGGACAAGACATTCTGACATGAGAACCTTCATAATAAGCATCTCAGTTTGAGTCGTTTCCGATTTAGTTACAAAATTTTACCAACATCATCATTTTTTTTCATCATCATTTCAGCCGTACGACGTCCACTGCTGGGCATAGGCCTCCCCCAAGGATCTCCACAACGATCGGTCCTGCGCTGCCCGCATCCAGCGGCTTCCCGCGACCTTGACCAGATCGTCGGTCAACCTTGTAGGGGGCCTGCCCACGGAACGTCGTCCGGTTCGCGGTCGCCATTCGAGAACCTTTCCGCCCCAACGGCCATCGGTTCTCCGCGCTATGTGTCCCGCCCACTGCCACTTCAACTGAGCAATCCTTCGAGCGATGTCGGTCGTTTTAGTTCTCCTGCGGATCTCATCATTTCTGATTCGATCGAGCAGGGAAACACCAAGCATCGCTCTCTCCATTGCTCGCTGGGTGACCTTGAGCCTTCTTATGAGACCCATAGTAAAAGACCACGTCTCGCTTCCATAAGTCATAACTGGCAACACACACTGGTCAAAGACCTTAGTCTTGAGACATTGAGGAATTTTGGACGCAAATATATGCCGGAGCTTCCCAAACGCTGCCCATCCGAGCTGGATTCGACGAGAGATCTCTTTCTCAAAGTTGGACTTACCTAATTGGATTGTCTGTCCTAGGTAGACATAGTGGTCAACAACTTCCAGTGTAATGTTCCCTACATTAACTGGAGCGGATGCAACATGGGCATTGGACATGATTTTCGTCTTATCCATGTTCATCTTCAGACCCACTCTTTGGGAAGCATTGCTGAGATCTTCGAGCATTGTGTTCAGGTCTTCCAAAGTCTCAGCCATGAGAACTACATCATCGGCAAACCGCAGGTGTGTTAGGTACTCGCCATTGATGTTAATGCCGAATCCTTTCCAGTCCAGTAGCTTAAAAATATCCTCCAACGCAGCTGTGAACAGTTTCGGAGAAATGACGTCTCCCTGTCTCACACCTCGCTGTAGTTGGATAGGATTAGAGCTCTGGTTCTGTAATCGGACCGACATGGTGGCGTTTTGGTATAAGTACCTCAGCACCTCGATGTACCTGTAGTCTATTTGGCACCTCTGGAGAGACTGCAGCACTGCCCAGATCTCGATCGAATCAAAGGCTTTCTCATAGTCCACGAACGCCAAGCATAGTGGCAAGTTATACTCTTCGGTCTTCTGTATGACTTGCCGCAGCGTATGAATGTGGTCTATGGTACTATAACCTTTTCGGAACCCGGCTTGTTCGGGAGGTTGGAAGTCGTCGAACCTGCGAGCGAGACGATTCGTAATGACTCTCGAAAACAACTTGTAGATATGGCTCAGAAGCGAGATGGGTCGGTAATTCTTCAGGAGAGTCTTATCACCCTTCTTGAAGAACAGCATCACATCGCTTCTGCCCCATGCCTTTGGCGTTTTGCCCTCGAGGATGACAGAGTTGAAGAGCTTCTGGAGGACCTTAAGTATCGGCTTACCGCCCGCTCTCAGAAGTTCTGTTGTGATTCCGTCATCGCCCGCCGCCTTGTTGTTTTTGAGCTGCTTGAGAGCCATTCTAATCTCGTACAGGCTAACGTCCGGGATATCTTCGGTATAGTGTCGGGTAAGTTTGGCTCTAGGTTCTGTAGCCTTACTTTCAACAGGTGTTTGTGTGGAATATAGCTGTCCATAGAAACTCTCAATCTCCCTCAGGATTTCAGGTGTTGATGAAATGATACTACCGTCCTCAGCCTGCAGCCTCGTCAGTTGACTTTGCCCTATAGCCAGATCTCTAGCGAACACTTTGGAGCCTTTGTTCCGCTCAATGGCCTCTCTAATACGCTCGGTATTAAATTGGCGAAGGTCGCTTGTCAAGGACTTGGAGATCTGCCTATTGAGCTGTCGATAACGAAGGGCATCCGCTGAGTTCTGTAGTTTCATTTCGTTTCTCTGATCCATGAGTCGGATAGTATGGCTGGAGAGTTTCTTTAATTTAGGACGGTGGGTTTTGTAGTGCTTGGACCCTACCGTGCGGACAGTGTCCACCACCATGTTGTATAGATCGTCCATATCGATGCTGTTCTCAAGGGCTTCGAAGCGGTTTTGGAGCTCGAGCTGAAAGCACTCGGGGTTTTGAATTTGAGCCGGTATTGGTCGGAGCGTAGATTTTATTAGTCGAGATCTTTCCAGCTTGACGTTGATATTCAATGTGCCTCTAAGCATGCGGTGATCGCTTCCCGTCTTTACGGCGTTGATCACAACGACATCATTGAATATTTGCTTCCTCGTTGACATAATTAAATCTATCTCGTTTTTGACTTTACCGTCCGGACTAATCCAGGTCCATTTGCGGCTTACGGGCTTCTTAAAGAAGGAGTTCATCATGTAGAGGTTCTCCCTCTCCATGAAGTCTGCCAGCATCTGGCCCCTTTCGTTCCGTTGCCCAAATCCAAATTGCCCCACTCTCAACTCATCACCGCAACGTTGCCCCAACTTAGCATTAAAATCCCCCATCACAACCGTGTAGTGGGTTTTATAGCTATGCATGGCTTTAGAGATCTCCTCATACATAGCCTCCACTTCGACATCGTCGTGTTTCGAGGTCGGAGCGTAGACCTGAATGACATTCAGCGAATATCGTTCCGATATTCTGAGTATTAGGTACGCTACCCTGCTCGAAACACTTCCGATGGTGATCACGTTGTTGACAAGGGATTTATGGACGATGAACCCGACACCACCTTGGGACTGTTGGTCGCCCTCCCGGTGGTATAGTAAGTTACCGGATTGAAGGGTAATCGAGTCCTCCCCCTCTCTTCGGACTTCAGATAACCCAATAATATCCCAATGCAACTTACTAATTGCCTCTTCCAACTCTATAAGCTTCGCGTCGAGCCTCAACGTGCGCGTGTTGTAGGTTGCAACAAGTCGTCGGTGTTGGTAGCCGGAACCTACCCGGGGATTCTTAGCACCCCCTGCCCCGCCGTTACCATAGCCGCTACCGTAGCTAGGAATAGCGGGGCCGCCGGGGACTGGGGGCCGATTTTTAGTGTGTGTATCCATTTTTACGGGGGGGGGGGGGGGGTTTGCCATAATCGCCACGCTTGGCAGGCGGGTTGGCGATCGCAGTATAGCCTGTTGAAGCCTGGAGACGCTGCTGCCCATCTCCTTTGGCAGTTTTCCCTCTGTCGGCTCTTACGACACCCACGGGAAGAGAGGGGGTAGTGCTATTCTTTTTATGTGCCGGCACTACACGGCACCCGGCACTACACGGCACTTTTTTTTTACCAAACTTTTTTTTTTATTTACCAACATAATTTATGCAATTATAAACATTTCGAGATAATTTCATGGATTTAGGTAGTTTTGCATATAAAACTATTTCAAGGAACTACGAAGGTATTTTTAAATACATCGATTCTCTTACTTGATTCGTCCATCTAGGAAAGTACGAAAGTATCTCATCGCTATTTCATATTCAGCAAAGACGAGAGGTTCCGCGGTATGATCATATGCTGTAACGTAGTCCACGTTCTCCGAGATAAGGTGATAGTTCAACATATTTTTCTTACCTGTGAAATAAAAAAGAACTTGTAGATATAATTGCAGCTCAATCTTACCAATACCATACCAAAGCACTTTAATGTCGGAATTACATAGGCTTACGTATAGCTTGCCCGAAAATTGTCTAATTTATGTGTAGAATCGAACTAATTCTGAGTGGTGTTAAAAGGCAAAAAGGCATTTGTAGCAGAGTTCAACGCACAAGAAGTAGGGGTGCACCCTTAGCTTACCTACAGGTATCTACGTGACTTCAGATTCCGTACATAATATGTACAGAAGTTCTTTCCAAGTTTTAGCAATTTTTATAATAGAAAAATGGAAAATGAAGTAAGTATGTAGAAAAAATCGACCCGTCTCACAACTAGCTCCGATGGGACTCGAACCCACGACCTTTCGCTTTCCGGGCGACTGCTCTAACCACTGAGCTACGGAGTCGTTACGAGAAAGTCGTCGAGTCCCATCGGAGCTAGTTGTGAGACGGGTCGATTTTTTCTAAATACTTCATTTTTCATTTTTCTAGTTCTTTCCAAGACAATAGTACTATCTGTACTTTTCCTACATTTCCATAACTTTCCCCAATATAATTTTCCCCGTGTATGCAGCTTGGTAAGAAAAGTTGTTATATACTGATTGCCGATCCCTCAAGTCCCAATTAAATATCAGTGTGCCTAGAGTGAATGCCAGGTTATATTACAAGCCTTTATCTTATATTTCTAATAGAAATAGATACGGCGACTGCACGCCACTCAAGTGCTTCATAAAAAAATATAATTTATTTTTCTATGTAATGTTAATAATAATTCATGTAATAATAATAATTCATAATCGTACATAGTTAACTTTTAATAATTTTTAACTTTTTATTGTGATTATTCTGTACATTGACTTTATTAATGTTGTGCTATACCTTTAATTTATAAATTAGACTAATTGATGTTTTATTATGTTCCAGTATGTATTTAGTTGCTAAGCCTTTTCCAAATAAAAATAAAAAATAAAAATAAAAAAAATATATAAGGTGTTTTCCTTTAAGCAAATAACGCAGCACTACAACAAAGCCGTAACCATGGCGTGGCGTGGGCGTTAATCCGAAACTAGGGTATATCAAGTTATCGTGCTGGTAATTAGCTGTTTTTCGGCTCCTCGCCCAAGGGTTGGAACCCTATTAGTTGCGGCCGTTTGAACACTGCTTAACCCTCTCCGTATATTATTTCAACAACTTGTGTAAATGCAAGCAGCAATGACTGGAACAATCTATCTTGTTTATGTTCGAGGTTAATTGTTTGATTCTACTTATCATTATAATTCGCTAAAGAAAGTTTTTGTTTTGACATTAATTGATGGATCGCTAATAATTGTTTTGTATTCCTGAGTCATTGGGGAATAACTTTTTATGTTAATGTTGGATGTCAGGTTTCTACAATATATGTAATATTTGGATGATGATGATACAAGTCAAATGTAGTTAAAGTAGTCTACTACTTTAATATGGGTGCCTACTATCAACTCTTATTGCGGTTTTGTTTTATTTAGACCTTAACTTCGCTTATTCGTACCACGACAGCTTAATTGCGATCGAGATTCTATTGCGTCAATGACAAGCGATTCCGCGACATGTCACAGCCGCTTAGCTGTCATGAACTCTTATTTGACTTATAACTTGGTCGATCTAACATGACACCTGCAGGTGCCCGTCCCTCTCACTCTCCGGGCAAGACAGAATCGAGTGAAAGAGACGGGTAGAAGAAATAATGACACAAATCGTTCATTCATTGACATTCAGCAATTCAGTTTTTAGAAGGTCATGGTACGAAATAAAAAAAATCATTTTAGCAACCTATTCTGGAACGCACCAGTTTTGAATTGCTTTAAAGTTGATGGTAGGCACTCTGTCTCCTTTAGGACAGCACAGCATTTAGGAACCAATTTATAGTTAATGTTACTAGAAATTATCAGAATTTGGGACTCAAAAAGAATTAATCCACTTTTCAACTTACTTTCGTGACTTGATATTTTATGTTTAAATTGATGTTGAGTATAAAAAAAGGTCGTAAACTATTTATGTAAAAAGTCGAAAGTGAAATTTAGCGAGCTAATGGGAATGTAATATTGTAGTGAGCTATAATAGACTAAAAATACCTTACCCAACATTAGTGGAAGTAATTCGTATAAGAAGATGTTTTCAGCGGTAGCTATATTTATTTGCCTTGCCACCTTGAAGACTTTGTCGTCATTCCAGCAAGGATTCATTCCATTCAAGATCCTTGCGAGTCTGTTGTGGTGGTTTACGAAGAATATTGTGAGTGTGGTCGTTCGCAAGTCGAAATCACCGACTTCTGAAAAACCTGAAAGTCAAGGAAATAATGGGTAGTATGTACTTTTATTCTAGTGATATAAAATCTGACCGTTGAGTAGGTATATCCTTTTCAGTAAAAAATATATCTATATATCTATTATATACATTAGTCAAAAGAAAATAGGGGTCACTGGGCTCTTTTCATCCAAACGTGCTCAATGGAAGTTTTTTCTCACTCACTTTTTGAACCTCTGCAATGATTTTTACGTCAATGGAGGGACCAAACGCCCAATTGTCAAATCTCGTTTTCAAATATTGCCAGTGGTACCCGTTCCCGTGGGAGTGTCGGAATATAATAAATATCCTATGTCACTTAGGACGAATGAAACTTTCTAATGGTGAAAGAATTTTTAAATTGAGTTTTGAGTTTATTCATTACAATTTCATTACATATATTTAAACAAACAAAAATCAAACGTTTCCCCTTTAATAATATTAGTATAGATCATTATTTGGACTAAAATTCTAAGACAAAACAAATAAAAACTCTTACGACAGTAATAACAGACACTCGCAAGACAAGCTTACCAAACTGATAGCAAACAGTGTCATTCCTCTTGTTTTGGAAGCAGACGTCCCGGGTCTCATTGAGAGGTAGAAACCGGTCTAATCTTCTCTCGACGTTAAGGAAACCATGTTTGTACAGTCTCACTCTCTTCAGAGCTTCTTCATCAACTCCATATACTGTCGAAAGGTCTAGTACAGGAGTTTGAAAGTTTATCTACAAAAAAAAAACCAATAGGTATGTCAGATTGTATAATAAACATTGATCTTATTATGATTAAATTGTTCTACATATACTATCTACCTATTAAACTTAAAAAATTACAGATTAACATTAAAGTGTTCAGCATAAAGCTCTTTTGTTACTCTATTAAAACAAGTACAGACTCTGAGAAAATTAATCTTGACTTTTTACATTACCATTATAAGAATTATACATTCTAGACATGGGCTCATTAAATGTCACATTGCTATTACATATAGGAGCAGAAAATAGCTGTAATAGTCTTTGACTACCTTGCCGTTTTTTTTTAACGAAAGAGGGCTCAACAAATTCATAAATCCAACCGACTATTGACAATCTTGTAAAAGTGTGGACAAGTCCTGAGCGTATGAAGAGCTACTAAGCTATCAAGAAGAACGAGACAAAGAACAAGTACATATCATCACTATGTCTTTTCATCACATTTCTCTTGGATAGTGATGGAAACCACGACCCAAGGCTTTCAGAATTAAGCCACCGGGCAAGACAATGATCTGACTTATGAATCTTGGCGGTTGAGCCTGTTTCCTAGAGCATCTTCTAGTCTAATGCAGTCTTGGACTTGCTCTACAAGTGGTAGACCATCTCATTCCTACATGTTCAAAATATATTAAACGAATTTTCTTAAAAAAAGATACAGGTAAATATGAAGGAAAGGAACTCTTGAGGACAATTCAAAGTTTTGAGTATTTTGTCGTCTCATGTCGTTCAATTTCAGTTCCGCACTTATAACAAGGCTTGCGAAAGTCCAAGTTGAAATGCGTCCTGAGGATACTTGTCGAGGAAACTTGTACGAATGAACGTGGAACTTAGTTGACTCGTTTACTTTGTTTAAGTAGTTCGACAGTGTACTGTAAGTGTTATCATGTGGCCCGCCGGTGCAAGTATTTAAGAGATAAATGGTTAGAGAAGCTCTCTAAAGAAATAGAGTTAAATAAAAATAATTGGACAGACTTTAAAACGAAAAAAAGGTATTTTTAGCGGAAAATAATAATGGCTGATACCGACGTATATATTTAATATTAGATCAGATTTATTTCCGGTGTACTCGATGCTCATTAGTATTATACGATTTCATAATGTCTTAGAATTCCACGCGTGGGAAGAAAACACGCGTAAAGTACTCGGTTTTGCAAGATATGTCACTGCTCTTGCTTTTGCATTTGCATTTATTTGCTCAGGCAGTGTATCTAGCATTTTTTTTGCCAAAAAAACTAGGCACTTTTAGTTGTAAGATAAATATTGACTTCTAACAGGCCCTCCTGTTTTTTTAAATAGTAACACAACTAGCTTCCCCCGCGCTGCGGTTTTACCCACGTGTTATCTATTCCTGTGGAAATACCGGGATGAAATATTCTTTTTTTAATCCACAACGGGGTAGCACTTCGGGGTCGCACGGAATCCTCAACCCCAGAGGAACTGGCTATAGCTCACCTGTTCAGGATCCATTTCCTTAGGAGTGCAGCCATCATCAAAGAACGTTTCGGCTCGAGAGAAGTTGAGGCAGCGTATGTCTGTCACTCGGAGGTATGGGTCATCCTCAGGAACGGGTATGGGCGCGCAACGGTAGTCTGCTTTGCCCTTCTCTTCACAGCAGTATTGTCGTTTTCTTAAATAGTCCACTAAAACACAATAAAAAATGTAAGTCAAGCTTTCTAACATTTTTGTAATGAAAAATCATCTGGCCTTCAACTTGCTCAGACAGGACCCAGCAACATTTGGATATCATCAGGGTCAATGCTTTTTGCCATTTGAACTATGTAAGACTGAGTCATCGTCATGTCAGCCGAACGACGCCCACTGCTGGGCATAGGCCCATGCCCATCAGCCTATGCCCAGCAGTAAGACTGAGTACTAATTATAAATAAGGTACCTATTAAGCAAGTTAGGTTTTGCTAGGAATAAGTTAGAAAATCAATGTATTGTATTTAGTTTAAAGAAGCTAATTTCGTGACTTGAAGTGAAACTTCACTAATAGTTCACTGTTTCGTTATTGGTAACAAAATTATTAGGTGAAATTTAAATAATTTTGATTCGTAAATGTCTGTAAATAAACCATTATTAAATTCAAAAAAATAGCTCTAGACCTGGAGCTTTCCATTCTTCGAAAGAAACATTATGCCGTTGCTCCCAGCTGTATTAGCAGTAGTTTTGCCCACGAATCCGCATTGGGCCGGCGGGCGTTGTGTGTTATGACTTATGATATTATGACCCATTTCCTTATATCATAACCATTAGAATTTCCCGTACCCCAGCAATGGGGACAGTCAAAATAGTCCAGCCCACTCTGCTTTAGAAACCGTAGAGTACGAAGTGTTCAGTGTTTCAAAGAAAAATTAAGGCTGGGATTCCCCAAAATAGGGTATTTTAAATTATGGATTACTCACAAATCACAAGTACTTAAAATTTGGAAAAAAAATATGTTATTTTACAGTTAAGTATTTATCTAGTGCTTCCGGCCATTTTTTTCGATTGGTGATATTTTACTGTGTCAAATAAAATCCCAAATATCCGTCTTATCGTAATCCAAATATTCTATTACTTGCAGTATACTTGGTTTTAGTTAATGAAAAATATACGAAAATAATTGTCTTTGAATATCCGAGAAATTCCGGCCGTCATAAGTTTATATTTTTATTATTTAATTTTTAACTGAATTTTAAGTGATATTCGATTCGCGGGGCGCTCGCTAGTTCACAGTTCACTGCCGGCTACCGCTACGTCCGCTTGAAGTGTATCGCGCGTGACCAACCAAGCGTTAGCGTGCCTATTTCGGTCAGGAATCCTCGCCTTAAGAACTATGGTAAAAATGTCTTACATGGTCCGTTTATAACACTAATGTCCCTGTTGACGAAATCAAGGTACGTAATGGCAGCAGTGGTGAAATGCTCCTTATCTACCACCCTGCCTGTGGTCTGCACCGTTGTCCTGACCTTCCGGGCAGAAGGCAGTGGTTTGCCGTTCCTGTCCTTTCGAATAGAGCCGTCTGGAAAGAAACAGGGTTTTAATTAAATAGCATTATGAATAACCAGGAACAATAAATAGGTCAATATATAAAATGGTGTCTTTAGCACATCACACTAATATTATATAAAGAGTTAAAGTTTGGATGTAAGAGGTAAATGTCTGGAATATTTTGGATGTGACTAATGTGAAGAGCTTATGTCACTCAGGAACAATGCAGCTTTCTACTTGTGAAAGAATTTTCAAAATCTTTTTAGTAGTAGCACTATACTATTAGGTAGGATTATGACCAACCAGCGCGCATCGGCCCGGTCCAGAGTGGCTACCGGCTAAAAAATATTGACATGGACATTGGACATGGGCTGCATCTGTCATTTGATTGAATTCCTTATTTTGATAAATTGTTGCTGCTTTGTTCTGTTGAACGTTGCTAGCTAAATATTGTTATACCCGACGTCACTAAACAGGGAACTGACAAAAGCATTTTTCTTCTATAAGATTGATAAAGAGCCAAAAATCGAATGGAGTTCATACCCTAAAAATGTTACGCGGTAGCCCCCAGAACGGAGCGATACGGCTGCCGCGGAGGCCGTCTGAGTCCGTACGGAGTCGTACAGTGGCAGTGCCGTCGCGGAAAGCAAACGGAAATTAGCGGGTTGAAGCTATTATGAACTGGTAATTATGTTTAATTCCTGTTTATACATTTTAATTTTCTAAGCCGCATCTTAAAATGCCGCCCGCCAGGCCATTGAGCGCCGCCGGTTGGTCAGAATCGTACCTTACCCGTTATCGCAATATTAAAATAATGTTGATTATAGTCCCACACTCCTGTCTGTTCCGGTGACAGCCGTGACAGAGGAGCCACTTGCAATACGAAATTAGCTGTCAAAATGGACTGTCGATTGAAAACTGTTTTAGTTCCAAAGATTATCACCGGCACAGAAAAGGTTGCCGCACTATACCTACTATGACATTGGACCCCAGGGGGGCTACCGGCGAAAAAGTATGGATATGAGCAGAACATGGGCTTAATTTGAAATTTGAAGACCCTATTATGCTCATATTTGGGCATATAGTATGTCTCACTCATAGACTGACAGACATCATATTATTATTATTATCCATATTTTTTGCCGCCAGGTCGTCAACACTTACCCAAAACAAATAATTGGTACCAAAGTTTCCACTTCACGAAGCAACGAGTTTTCTTGGTATTGCATCGCGAACAGAGATAATGTAACCGTGATGACGCGCTATTACTCCTGAGTGGGACTGAGAGCCTTTCTCGTCATTTTTCACGGCGCTCTTTCATGCAGAACATTTTCACTTCTTCCCGGGAAATATCATGAACATACTTTCCATACATCTACATATTCATACTAATATTATTAGAAATACAAAAGTCTGTCTCTTACCTTTTTCTTGTGTAAACACCATAATAAGATTATATCTCAAGGCAATTTTGAATGATTTCTGTAGCACAGATAGTTTAGACTGCACGTCAGAATCAGACAAGTCCGGGATAAAAAGTAGCCTATGTCATTCTCCAGCAAACTATCCCCATACCTACCCGATCCGTTGCTTCCTTTTGATATTATGAAAGATGGACAAAAAAACACAAAAACAAACCCCAAATACACTTTCACATTTATAATATTAGTATGGATACCAAAATAAAATGACTTTCAGTGTACTACCACAGATAATATAATACTATATACATAGGCACATATAAAAGGCACTACATATCCTGCAATTTTTGTGAAAACGCGACCAACATTTGAGCCAATTAAAATTTTATTGACTTACTATGTACACCAGTGAATTAATTACAAATTCCCCTCGATTTTTCAATAGAGGTAGAAAATAATGTAAAAATACAAATAAAAAGTGAATGTAGTTTCGTGCCAGCTAATATTGTAACGGTATTCCGCCCTAGGTTTTAAGATGGCGTAGCTTATTTGATATTCACTTATTCTTGTCATTAGCCTAGATTTCTTTCATGTATTTTTATGATATGAGCACTTTGATCTCACTAGGTACGTCTTTAGGAATATTATCGCTATTGCCCACTTAATGTCTGCCACTTTTATATACGATGGCAAATCTTCTTTTAT
This sequence comes from Crambus lathoniellus, assembly GCA_949710035.1. NCBI lineage: Eukaryota > Metazoa > Arthropoda > Insecta > Lepidoptera > Crambidae > Crambus > Crambus lathoniellus. Next base: position 10,354,185 of record OX453307.1, read on the forward strand.
ATTAATATAGGTATATTTTTTTTTAGCCTACGAGTACCTAGATTCCTTAGATGTATTTGTATAATATGAATACTTTGAATCTTTTGGAATATTTTAGATATCTTCCACTTAATGTATTCCATGTTATTATATTTAGTATGCAAGATAATTTTGCTCAGATTATTTTTAATCACGTACAAACTATTAACAGACAGGCCGAAATCTCTTCGAGAGGTCTTGATACTTACGTTTCACAATTTTCCACTTGCTAATTTTTACTACATGCTATGACTATTATCGGGTCAAGTAGGCGCAAGATATATGGCCCCTAGCGGATCCTCTGGTCGGGTGCTTGTAGTTCTTATAAGTGCCATAAATTCTGCTCATGGTCACTTCAACTTAGCAATGCAGAGCAATTAAATAGGTAATTTAATAGAAAAACGAAGTTTTCACTAACTGGCGCCGTAGTCGGAATGAGAGATTTTCTGACAACAAATTAAAAAAGAAAAAAGTTATTTATTAACTCGATAGATGGCGCTGATCTAACATGTACCTATGTCATCTGACCATTATGAGAGAAAGGTCAATGCATCTGACCATAAAATTGCTATTGCAGTCGGAGGACCGCTTCATCACTACATAGTATAAAACAAAGTCGCTTTCTCTGTCCCTATGTCCCTTTGTATGCTTAAATCTTTGAAACTACGCAACGGATTTTGATGCGTTTTTTTTTAAAGATAGAGTGATTCAAGAGGAAGGTTTATATGTACTTTTTATCCCGATATTCCCACGGGAACGGGAACCACGCGGGTGAAACCGCGGGCGGCCGCTAGTATATTATAAATGCGTCTCTGTCTGTCTGTGTGTTACACAATCACATCTAAACTACTGAACCGATTTGAATGAATTTTGGTACAGAGATAGTCTAGAGCCTGAGAAAGGACATAGGCTACTTTTTATTCCTGAAAAATATCATCTTCCCGCGGGATAACGTCGTGTAGTACAAGCGGGCGAAGCCGCGGGCGGAAGGCTAGTTGGTTATAAATTGTTCCGCAGAACGGTCCCCGACTTGGAATAGATCATCTCAACAAAGATATTCAAGCGCCTTGCCATGGATTTGCTGCCGATACTGCGCAACAGCTACAAGACCAACTAAATACTTGGACAAAGCAGGTAACTGTAAAAGTACCTATACGTCTCTACGAGTCAGCAGGAGCAAAACACAATAGATACTTATTTTGTTTTGCTCCTGCCGACTCGAAGACGGGCATTTCTGATGAAATGCCCTTTCAGTGGAAACACAACTCCTGAAGTTATACGTATAGGAAGCACACCAATACCGGCAGTTGTCAAATGTAAAAGCCTGGATTTAATGCTTACAACAGATGCCAACAACGTGGATACCGAACCGATGTTTCATATTGGATGGCAAAAATAGCAACTCAATGGTTATCACGTTTTTGTTAAAATTTTGTTCTTGGCGGGGCTACCGGCTAAATAATATGGATATGGATATGGGCTTCATTTGACACTTGAAGCCCATATTATGCCCATATAAGGACAAAATATAAGCTTCAAATGTCAAATGAAACCCCATGTCCATACCCATATTTTTTAGCCGGTACGGGGGCAGGTGGCAGCGCAGCGATATTGATGTAACGAGCTCGTGGTGGTTGGCGACAGCACAAACACAAAACACAGCATATTTCTCTAAAAAATTACAAAAGTATCCTGTAGATAAGCCTTTTCAGTCATTTAAATGTTTTTTTCCTTCTGCAAGTGTTCTTTTTTTAACATTTACCGTCTTAACGTAGACTCCTTGCCAGCAAATAAAAAAAAAGCAAAACCACGTCTGATGAACGCCATCTGTTGGGTTTTTTGGAACTATCTTTTTTAATCATCTGTAAGAAAATCCCTCATTGAGTAGGCGCAACTATGGCCCCCTAGCGGATCCCCTGGTCGGGTGCTTGTAGTTGTTATAAGAGCCATAAATTCTGCTCATGGTCATTTCAACTTAGCAATGCAGAGCAATCCTACTTCCTACTAATATTATAAATGTGAAAGTTTAGATGTTTGGATGTTTGTTGCTCAATCACGCCAAGACGGTAGAATTGGATAGATGATATTTGGGACACAGATACTTGGTAGCATGGAAAGGAACATAGGCTACTTTTTATCCCGGAAAAATATCACATTCCCACGGGATAACGTCGTGTAGTCCACGCGGGCGAAACCGCGGGCGGAAAGCTAGTAGGTCATATAAAAGAAATACGAATGTTTCACTAACTGGTGCCGTAGTCGGAGTTGAGTAGGCGCAAGTATGGCCCCCTGGCGGATCCCCTGGTCGGATGCTTGTAGTTGTTACAAGTGCCATCAATCCTGCGGTCCTCGTGGGGCGCGCAGGGCCTCACTTCGATGGCGCATTCCCTGAGAATAAAGAAATTTGTACCTTCTTTGTATATCTAGAGGATATAAGATTGTAAGTATGATGCTGGACTGAAAGTTAATTGTGACGATGTACAATTTTGTAACAACATTTATTAATTGCATTATCTTCATGTTTAAAAATGACTACAATTATTTTACAAAAATCCATTCTTAGTGCTGACTAAGGTCCGGTTGCTCGAAGCTTGGTTACGTTAACTATAGGGTTAAATTATGGTTAAAGTAAAATTAACCGGCGGTCAAATTTAAAAAGCGTTGTTGAAGCAGCGGTTACTTTAACGAGCAGTCAAATTACAGATTTAACGGCGGTCAAAATAACCGACAGGGTGGGGGTGGTTTAAATTTTGACATTAGAAATTAAGGGAAGGTTAATAAAATAGTACAGACAACACTTTTAACCCTAAGATAAACAACGTATTTTTCTTTTACCGATGTCAAAATTGACAACAGTTAAATTTTAACTTTTGTCAATTTTGACAAAAGTTAAATGTACGAGCAACCGGACCTTAATCTATGTACAAAATAGAGTCAGTCTATTGAAGAAATGAAAAGTTACATACAAACTCTGATCCTCTTTTTCCCGCCTTAAAAGGGGAATTTCCAAAAACTCTTTTTTTAGCTTCCTTCTCTTATTTGTTTTGGATGTGCATTGTCTGTCATTCACTCACTCAGTAACGGAATACTAGATAGTTTAGATAGTAAATAAAATATTTATTATATTTTCATTGTGTAGCGTGTATTAAGTATAGATTTTTTTTTAAAGTTAAGTGACTATGCGTATTTATTTTACGTCAGGTCACGTTTAAATAGGCAGGTTGTAAAATTAGACATAGGTAGGAAGTATATTAATTTGTTCCGGAACAATAAAAAGGCAACGCAATTCAAAGGGTTATGATTCATAGGATACACATAATAAGATAAATACATTCATATACACGTTTATACACAGGTGCGCATTTGACGAATAAGTATTTTATTAATATTTTGCTATTTATTATAGAAAAGTTACGCTTTCTTTTAGGCTCAGCTCACACTGCCTGGTGCATAGTCAAAAAAAGAAAAAAAGGCGCGCGTCTTTTTTCGTTTTAAAAAAATGTGCATTACTGTGTGATGATGAATTTGCTATAATATGAAGTTTCAAATTGACGCTTCGACTTTGCGTCAGTGTGAGTTAATCCTTACGGAGTATGCTAATTAAATTTTGAATTTAAAGTAAAACCCTAAACACGATACACTCCTTGGCCAGACGCTCAGATCATATAATACTATCAGACGTCTGCAGTGGTGTTTTCAAGTGTCCAAGATAGATTGAATTATGTAAGCCACATCATAAATTCAAAATAGAATTCATGAGATTCATGATTAGAACATAATTGCATAATTTAAGTCCTGATCGAATACATTCACTCGCCTATTAATTAACGATATTTGGCATTGCTAATTCAAGTCCATTATGAATTTTCTAGATTAATGCATTGAAAAATTGCACACTGATATACAAATTACATGAAACATAAATAAACACGATGAGTTGAAAGAAAGAACCACTAAGTACCTATGTCCGGTCCTTCGGTCCAGTCGGCCTAGCAAGCGCACCACAAAAAAATTAAGTCGTTTCTCTTCTCATTCGCGGCAGTGCGTGTCACTGTCTCGCTTATTTTACTGAAATGTGAGCGGAACACAGTCACGTTGACGTGATTATGAGAATTGATTAAATTAGCTCATGGTGTGCACAGTCAACGACAGAGACCAATATTTTTTTTTTAATCCACAACGGGGTAGCACAAGTGATTATAAGGCTGAAGGTGAAAGCGCACTACTCCGGAATCCTCAATGACTTAGTTACTGTTTTAAAGTTAATAAAATTGTACTGTCATATAAAAATATTGAATGACTATTGTAGCACAGATATTTTTTTGTTTCAGAACGCTTTAATGTGACAAAGTTCTATAATCTTTAGGTACATATAATTACTCGTGACTGTACGTATGCTAGCTCGGCAGAAGTTGATAAGAAAAAACTAAACATTTGTTCAAACGTACTCACTTGACTTTCTGTTTATCAAAATATTTCACATCTTCCAGTTTTTTTCCGCTATATCGGTCAAAGAGGTGACCATCGACACTTAAAAATACATATATGATTACTAAACTAAAGTATAAATAATTCATTTTTACTAGACCGATACCACAGGACTATGAACCACTTCTGACTATATTTTAAAGGCGGTTGCATTAATCGTTAGTAAATAGGGATTTCCTGTTGGCACATGTTTATTGAGCTCGCAAATGTAAATTGATTGTTTAATTTTCTTTAATTACCAGGTTATTGTAGAAATTCTGATTATAATTAAGCACTTTAGCACATATATTTTAGTGTATACAAGTATTAGGTACCTAGTCTTTGTTTTTAACGTTGGCTAAAATTTTAGTTAAACCTAGGTTAAGGTTTTTAGAATTTCTATGTGTAAGGTTTCAAAATAGTTTGTATTATTTATTTTTATTTATTTATAATATACAAGGATGTTACATCAATTCAAAACTTATGTTATCACAGTGTTACAAAAATAAACTTAGATTTTATTACCCCAGGATTCATTATGCAGTAATCTTAGGTAAGAATTTGAGCCAAAGGAATAAATCTACGTAGGGTTTCTGTAATTAATTTTATTTAATTGAATAGAATGATTAGCAGATACAATCATAAAAATGAATTGCATTTCGTTTGATTAAAACGAATTGACTTAGAAATTTTAGTGCAGTTTCAAAATAACGTAGACCAATCCATCGGAAAGCTTATTGATTTTTCAGCTCACAGAGTTAGTATAGCCCTTAGGTGAAATCTATAATGAATATTCATCTGGGTTTCGATAAAGAAGCCTATTATCCATCAAGTTTAAAATGAATAAAGTTTTATTTATGTTTTGGAAGACGCGACCGCGCGATTTGCATGGATATATCTCGGTGAAAAAAAAAACTTTTAATGAGTTTCTTTTGCCTTAGAGCAGGTACTCCCAAGGGTAATGAGAGGGGTCGAGGACAGCGGAATGTAAACATTCCAGAACATTCCAGAGAATCAACGACAGGTTAGAAATACAGGGCTGGGGTATGTGGTTTCCAGAGCTGATGTTCAAATGTTTTATAGCCAGGTAACTGGACAGGCAGGAACGCAGTTGACAGCGAATTCGCATTGTAGTCCAGTCAAAATAAATGTGTTTGTATGGAGTAGGTTGCAATATTAGCACTTTGGGTGATAATTTGGAATAACATAAATGAATACTTGAAAAACCGGAAATCAGAATAATCTCTGATATTAACTTCGTACTTGGCGGTTAATTAATCAATAAAGTAAGAAAAAATAATTTGGGTGTGAACAAAAAATGGAAAACTGGTGATTTTGTTCATTTTAGAGTCTTTTAGAATGCTTTAATTAAGGAATAAATAATCTCTCGTCTAGGTCGATTTATTGAGTGTATTTCGAATATACTATGTCAAATTATTTCTAACTTTATAACAATAATGGCACACCGAGTGATATTTAATCAAAGCATGTATATAAATAATACAAATAAGTATACCAATTATCACCAAGGTGACTCTGGTACTTTTTTTTAATGCAGTTTTATTTGATTTTAAAATTCGCACATTAAAGTCACCTCAATTTTTTTTAGTAATACATGTAGAAATAATTTATATAAACTCAAAACAATAAAAATCCCGTAGCAATATGTTATAGTTATTTAATTATAATTATTACCAAAAACGCAAATGAAGTGAGGCGCGCGCGTCATTAAGGCGAGAATTCCCAACTGCAGATACAATTTGAAGAACATCGCATTATCAGTGGGATGGGACCCCCGTGCGTCTCAGTAGGTATACTTAGCAAAATATGTAATTTTGAAAATTTATGGCTGTTTTCACCAAACACTCGTAAGGTTTCTTAGCTAAGAATATCTTAATTTAAACAGTACCTTATGATACTGTTACGTTTCACCAACCAAAACTACTAAAAAGATTCCTAGATAGGAACGTCTTAGTTAAGTTTAATTGAAGGGTACAGGGGCAAAACAAGGAATGTCACAAAACAGATTTTTGTGTAATTTACATTTTAATGTATTATATTTATTTGTGATTTGTATAATATTTGTGAACATTTGTCAAAAGTTTATTTGTATTTACAGCCGATCTTTGTAAAGTAAACTTAGGTTTCTATCAGTAAATTAATAAAAAATAATCATGCAAGACAAAAAAAATAAAATAAAAAATAAAAAACAAAAAACCTGTTTGTGACATTTCTTGTTTGCCCCTGTACCCTTCAATTTCTCTATAGAATGTCACTTCTGAAAAATCAATTCTAGCATAGATTAGGTAGGTACCATAAAGTTCCTTTGAAAGTCTTGAAAGTTCTAGGAAACCAACATTTTCCGTAATGTAGATACAAGTTCTCGTACATTTCCACAGCATGAGAGCGCTTCGTGTGTATTGGCGTTATCCGTCGTTGTCTCTATGCGTACAAATATCACCTTCATCGTCGTCAAAAATTTCAAAGAAATTCAGAAATTCAAACAAATCTTACACATTCATTTTTTATTATACAAATTCATGATTATTTTAAACTTTATTCAAGATTTACGAAGATAACTCAAGTCAAGTTTGACGTTTCATTTGACGTTAAGTTGATCCTTAACAATTAGGCGGCCGTTTTCTGTGTCCTAACTTTAGGAGCTTCTTAACTACTTAGGGCATTCTTAAGTTGTGGTGAAACGTAAAAGTTCCACTTAAGAATCGCTTAACGATAAGCATTGCCTTAGGAACGTCTTAACGTTTGGTGAAAACGGCCATAAGAATGCCTTTTAAAAAGTTTAAAGTTATGACTATTTTTATGTATTATTTGTTTATTGTATTTCGTAGAAGAGAAGTGGAAATTTCATAACTATGAATAAGGTAATCCGTGGCGGTGCCCGTGATATAGTTTTCTAGGTGTTTTACGATGTTTGGCGGAGTTCCAAGCAGTAAAGTTGCTCAGTAGTCTCGACGATGTTTACCAACGCACCGCGGATTTCACGGGTAAGTAAGTAAGTTGCACGACGCGTATTCACAAAGTATTATATTGATCCTGGATGTTAGTCCTTTAAGAATTACCCCACATAGGTACATTTTTAATACTTTTATCCTAACTTAAGAGGTTATATACTCTTAGTTTTATAGTGCGACCAAAATATCTTAAGCATGAAATGTTAATTCGTAGAAAAAATTGTAGGTATTGAAAACTATTATCCCTGATTTAATTTTAGACTGTTATTGTTTGTTTCTATCACAAAGTACAGTTCGCAGAATTGTAAAGTTTGGTAATCAAAGTGGTGGAAAGTTCTCGACTCCAGCTAAACACTCCTAAAAATTTAGATGACTTCGATATAATACGTTTGCAAACATGCGATCGGTTTTGAGACCATACGCAAATGGTTTGGGTTTTTAATGCAGACGTGTAGGCATGCCTTTCCAGTGTCAGGCTGCCTTTGTGTTTTGCTAACTGGTATAGTTATTGTATGCTGTCCCAAGGATGCAGTCTTTTCAGGCGTCTTGTTTTTTTGTTTGCAATGGTTCAATAAGACACTGGGCCAGTTTGTTCTTATGAATACCAATTCGATCTTTATACGAACTAATGCCATTGGCTATGTGCTGTTTGACGGTTGGTATATTCAGATACTCATGGACTTCTTCCATTTTTGTGAACCATGGGGCATTCACTAGTGTTTTGAGCACACTGTTCTGAAATCTTTGCAGAATTCCTATATTCGACGTTTTTGCAGTAAAATGTTTAGCTGGAGTCATGAATTTTCCACCACTTTGATTATCAAACTTTACAATTCTGCAAACTGTACTTTGTGATAAACCTGAAACAAACAAAAAAAGTCTAAAATTAAATCAGGGATAATAGCGAAAATATTAAAAAGAATACCTACGAATTAATATTTCATGCTCAAGATTTTCTGGTCGCACTATAAAATTACAAGTATTTGTTTATTTTAGTATAACCATATTGTATTATTTTGACCATAATATTTTATTGTATAAAGGGCAATGGGCAAATTGGTAGCCTACGCGGCCACTTCAAAAAATAGTCTCATTTCTTAGATTTTTCTATTCCCTTAAAAAAGTTTGTATGGGCACAAAGTACTGTATCCATAGTTTCTGAAATACATAGAAAAAAAAGCTAAATTTAATTTCGTTTATTCAATTTAGGTTTGTTTCAACACTTATGAACGTCAATGAAGCTACGCCATCGGTTCACAAATCCTACGGCAGGAGACCTTGTAACGAGAAGAACCGGCAAGAAACTCGCCATGGGCTATTTTTTACTCCCTGTTTTAATTTATACAGAGTCGTCAAATTTGAAAAGTGACCTTTACATAATAGTAAGGTTACTTTCCATCACAATACAGAATACCGCTTAAAGTAAGTACAATTTTGCTTATTACCTACCTAAAACAGTAAACAATTTTCAACTAAACGAGGAATCAAATAGTTTAATGGACGCACTAATCTTAATCTTATTTACATTATATTATAGGATTAATAAAAAGGAAACTGCAAGCTGCGCCGTATATTCAAATCTATAAGTATTAACAAATAAAAGGAATTTTTGAATAAATATTAAGTACTTACAACAATAATTAGAAAAAATTGCTGTTACTGTAAGACACGAGTACTTACCAAAATTACTATGAGATGCACCAGCTCGCTAACAAAACTATATTACGAGTATAATACTATTATAAACCATATCCCGAACACCTTTAACACAAGTTGACACGAGCAGACCCACCCCACTGGCAGCACCCGTTCACGAGCATGACGCATGAGCCAGCCAAATCGCTTCGTTCAACCATATTTTAGGGAACGTAACGACCCGACTCACACGACACCACCGCAGGAATATTTAGAGAATGTAGAAAAGAAAGATCTTTTATATGAATAAATTCTTTAACCATTTATAACTGTTTCCAAACTGAAAATATAAAAAGAAACTTTCATAGTAGTAAACATTATCAGGTATCTGTATAGATTGAACGACGACGCCCACTGCTGGGCATAGGCCTCCCCCAAGGATCTGGGGGGTTCCGTAGCCGAATGGCAAAAAACGGAACCCTTATAGATTCGTCATGTCTGTCTGTCTGTCTGTCCGTTTGTCCGTCCGTACGTATGTCACAGCCACTTTATTCCAAAACTATAAAAACTACACAGTTGAAACTTGGTAGTAGTATGTATTCTGTTAACCGCTTTACGATTTTTATACAAAAATAACAAATATAAAAAAATTAAGGGAGACTCCCCATACATGGAACTAAAACCGAAATATATTTTTTTAATCAAACATATTATTATTCGTGTGGGGTATCTATAGATATGTCTTTAAAAATGACATGCAAGTTTCTCAAACCATTTTTTCTCAAAGTCTACCTTTTGAAAGAGAGAACCTTCTAAAATGGTAAAAAGGGGGTTCCCCCCTCTCTAACTTTTAAAGTAAAAGAGTGAAAAATCTAGAAAAAATAAATGCTGTAGATCTTAATAAAAACTTTCAACGAAAATTGATTTGAACGAGATATAGTAAGCACTTTTTGAGATATAATATACTACATACTCAAAAACCGCAAAACACTATGAAAAACAAAGTTATGTTTTGCTGACGAAAAATTATAGTGGAATTTTGGCTAGGTATAACCAATCGGTACAGTAAGTTGGTACGGAACCCTTCATGAGCGAGTCCAACTCGCACTTGGCCGATTTTTTCTAGTAATAGGTTTATATTAAGTCTTTTAGGCTATTTTCTATTAATACTCAATCGCTATTTTAGTTTTCCCAATAGGTACTACTCGCAGTGTCAACCTTTCTTATGTTAATATTCTTGAATAATAGCATCGAAGGCTAAGACACAGTTTATCCATTTTTTCCATACAGCAGTAAGAAAACAGCAACGCAAAGTTAAAAATATTTAAAAAACCACGCTAGCAGCCAACTTTTTTTTTGTGGGCTGGTTTTGACGTAACTCGGTTTTACTACTATTTTGAAAAGAAAACAGTAAAGCAATGTTAAAAATATTAAAAAACCAAGATGGCGGCCAACTTTTTTGTGGGCCGATAAACATTGCGTTACTCTTTTCTTGTCAAAATAATACTTAAAACAGAGTTCCATCAAAATCGGCTCACAAAAAAAAACGCGCCATCTTGAATATTTTTTTGTATTTTTAAGATTGCGTTACTGTTTTCTTGACAAAATAATACTAAAAACCGAGTTTCATTAAAATCGGCCCATAAACAAAAAAGTTGGCAGCCATCTTGATTTTTATTTTTTTAACCTTGCGTTGCTGTTTTCTTGTCAAAATAGTACTAGAAAACAAGTTTCATAAAAATTGACCCACAAACAAAAAATTGGCCGCCATCTTGGATTTTTTATATTTTTAGAAGTGCGTTGTTGTTTTTTTGTCAAAATAGTACTAGAAATCAAGTTTCATCAAAATCGGCCCACTAACAAATAAGTTGGCCGCCATCTTGGATCTTTTAATATTTTTAACATTGCGTTGCTATTGTCCTGTCAAAATAGTACCAAAACCCGAGTTTCATCAAAATAAGCCCACAAACAAAAAAGTTGGCCGCCATCTTGGATTTTTTTTTATTTTTAACATTGCGTTGCTGTTTTCTTGTCAAAGTAGTACTAGAAATCGAGTTTTATCGAAATCGGCCAACAAACAAAAAATTTGGCCGCCATCTTGGATTTTTTATTATTTTTTACATTGCGTTGCTATTTTTCTGTCAAAATAGTACCAAAAACCGAGTTTCATCAAAAACAGCCCACAAACAAAAAAGTTGGCCGCCATCTTGGACTTTTTATTATTTTTAACATTGCGTTGCTGTTTTCTTGTCAAAGTAGTACTAGAAATCGAGTTTTATCGAAATCGGCCAACAAACAAAAAATTTGGCCGCCATCTTGGATTTTTTATTATTTTTTACATTGCGTTGCTATTTTTCTGTCAAAATAGTACCAAAAACCGAGTTTCATCAAAAACAGCCCACAAACAAAAAAGTTGGCCGCCATCTTGGATTTTTTTTTAATTTTTAGCAATGCGTTGTTGTTTTTTTTTTCAAAATAGTACTAGAAATCGAGTTTTATCAAAATCGGCCCACAAACAAAAAAGTTGGCCGCCATCTTGGATTTCTTAATATTTTAACATTGCGTTGCTAATTTCCTGTCAAAATAGTACCAAAACCCGAATTGCAATAAAAAAATAAAATAAAAATAGTTTGTTATAAAACTTAAATTATCATAATATGATCTTTTTAATTATCACAAAAATAAGTTTTTTGTAAAAAAATCATTTTTGTGACAAGCTTTTTTGCTGGCCTTACTTTAATATTGTACTGTCATCCATACCAAACATATATGCAAAATTTCAGCTCAATCGGACACTGGCAAGTGGGTCAAATTTAGATCGTAAGATTTGACCCGAACGGACATACATACATAGATACATACACTGCAAGTTAAATAAAAGCTTGTAAAAAGTCACATCCGCAATTAAAGTATCAATAATTTTACTCCGGCTAGTCTGCGCACAATACGCAGCAAACTTTTTTGAAATTTAGATAATAAGATGCGAATTTGTGTAATAAATAAAATAACAAGTTACCTACGTTCGAACCTATGTTCCTCTCCAGGCTACAAAGTATCTAGATTCCAAATTTCAGCCAAATCCGTTCAGCTGTTTTGGCGTGATCGAGTAACAAACAACATCCAAACATCTAAACTCTCACATAATCAATTTAATTAGGAAGTAGGATGAATTGCCGCTCGGCAACGCGCCGCGTCTATCCATCCTTTTCACGCCCGATAATTCCGTCTCTCTCGCACACCGACTGGCCATGCGGACGCTCCGTCAAGGTCACGCGTAATTTGGATTTTGAATGAGTTATTTTATTACTTTGCGGTGATTGTGCATTTATTTATATTTTGAGGAATCTTTCTCATGTTATCAGGGGATTATGATTTTTTTATATATGAAATAAATATGTTAATGGAAATCTTACATAAAAACTGAAGTGACTTTAATGTATAACCGACTTAACGCAAAAAAAACACTTTTAACCAGGTTCCAAGAAAGTCACCTAGGTGAAAACTTAAAATAGGTTCGAGGTTTTTATTTATAGTGTATTAGTAGTAAAATCTCTGAAAGTGCGATTTTGTAAGTCTCATTTTTTACGTCGTGACTGAAAAAACGTTGTAATGTGCAGAATATTGTGCTCACGTCAGGGATTACTTGCCTAACATAATTTAAAGGGTATCCATAGATTATATTATAATATTCACCAAAAGTGCCTTTTTTGTCTAATTATAAACGGCCAAAACACAACTTTAGGTATTTCTCTCGAACGGACACCAGTATACCTACAAAATCACGATGAGTGCTCAAAATAAAGGCAATATTATTATTTAAAGATAAATTTGTTAAAGGTGCCATTAATGTGACCCCAAACTTTATTTTGACTGGACTATTGACATGGGTCCACGCAAGCAGTAGGTGAAAATCTGAATTTTAAGGCGCTACTCTGAAAAAGTATGGACTCTTTGATATAAAACTATAGGACGGTTAGAGTTGTTATAAATCTGGTAATAAGATATATATTTCTTCATACCTTTATCTAGAATCGTATAGTTTCAGAAACACGATTTTATGATTATGGCTCGACACTTTTTATTTTCGAAAATACCTCTAAAAAATAAGAAATATCAAGATTATTCTTAAATGGGGATACATATACTATTGAAAATTGGTTTAATTAGTGGACACCAATAATATTTAGGATCGTATAGAAACATTTTTTTAAAATCACATACGAAGTGATTGTGTTTTTTTTGCGTAATCGGCAAAATCGGTCTCGCTCCCGCGCGCGTCGTTTTCTCATTGCTATCTCGCTTTAGCATAATTTTTCCGAGTATCGCCTTAATGGGACTAAATTCTCGGCCATAGTCTTCGCTTAACGTAACTTCACTGTTTTAGTTCTGATATCCGCAAGCTTTTGTTATCTGAATTTTATTTGTATCTATTTTTATAATACCTACACAAAGAGTTACATTAATATCATGGACATTATTTCATTTTAATTTATATTGTTTTTTAATTGACAGTTATGCTTCAGCCTGCAGTCATGCATTAAAAATGTACCGATATATAACAAATGCCTGCATTTTGAAAGAAATCAAGAAATAAAATGTCTGACAACCCTGAGGATAATCGTTCCCCTATCTCGTCTTAGCTCAGTTAATTATGCGTCTGAATTAGTTAGTGCAGAGCGGTTTTTCTTTTTTCCGAAGGTACCTATTGTGAATCTTCCTCTAAGGTATTTGTAATCGGCAAACCAAATGAGCACTTAGAACGTTAAATAGTTAAGGAGAACGCAAATCCCACCTTCCAATATGCGTGTTACATCGATGGATGGTATTTTTTACCTGAATAAAAGTTACTATGGCGCTAAGTTCCAAATCTTACTCCGTTCAGACTTACGAATACCTAACCATCGACGTAACACTCTGTTATCGCTATTGGAAGGAGGGACCATATTTCATAGCAACCCTGCATCATTCTTTATAAATACTCATATGAATTTTATTGAATGAATAAATAAATTGATAAATGAATTTGTATTTTGCGAAGATGCTTAGTATGCTTCAAACAACACATATTTTCAAGTTGAAGGACACGAAATAGCGCGCTAGTATTTTATTCAAAAACTTGTCAAAGTAAGTATTAACATTCAAAATCTTCGAGCAACATGTTAATATAAGACTATATATTATTAATCATTATATTTAAACATCAAATCACATACATCAAACACCCATCTTAAAGATCGAAAAGATCCAGAATAAGACACGTATTAGTTTTCTTAGGTTTTATCCCGCCGGGAGAGAAATGTCAATAATGATAATCTTCACGTATTCTGTGAGATAAACCTTTTGTTTAAAATTGTCACAAAAACTTTCCTCACGCTTGTCACGCCTTGTCTGCAGGGACTCCCAGACGAGACGTCCCAGTATAAAAATATATCACGTTTTCTTTTCAATGCATTTAATTAAGTCCCCTCCTTTCTCACCCACTTAATTAGGGGCCAAAAAAAGTGGAATATTCCGGAACAGTCTTCTGTTTACAATTTTACGCTTGTCATCTGCATATTTTCCGAATCAATTATCTTCCTACAAATTAGTTGTCCTTGTGCTGATGAGTTTTTGTTGACGAAGAAATTAATTACCTTTTTTTATTTAATTTCGTTGGTGTTGAAAAGATTCCTTTAGTAATTACCTATGCTTGCTTGTTCAAATTTTAATGATGTCAATTGAGTAAAACTAGGCGTCATTTCAAAAGCACAGCGCCCCGATCGTGGTAATCCTATGACGTATTAGTCAGATGTACGTGCATTTAACGTTCACGCGACGTACGCGCGGCGTTGTCAGTGCGACGTTTTCTGTTCCGGTTTTTGAACTAAAACAGTTTTCATACGACAGTCTATTTTGACAGCTAATTTCTTATTGCAAGTGGCTCCTCTGTCACGGATGTCACCGGACACTTGACTCTAACAAAATTTTGCACTTTAAAGCTTAATAATTCACAAACAGATGCCTCAATCAAAAAACTGTCTTTACGAACCTACAACGTTTTTGAAATTGCTATCTAACCACATCCCACACTATGGGGTAGACAAGAAAAAAAAATTACATAAGTACCCACTTTACTTGTAGGGGAGGTAACATAAAAAAAAATATTTTTCAAAATTTTGCTTTACCACTTTGTTGGCGTGATAAATATGTATATTCATGCCAAATTACAGCTTTCTAGGACTAAGAGTCTATGAGCTAGACTGGGGTCTAAGAGTCTATGAGCTAGACTGGGGTCAGACGGACGGACAGACGGACATGGCGAAACTATAAGGGTTCCTTGTTGACTACGGCACCCTAAAAACGTCAGCTGGCTCTATGTTGGTGGAAAACCCGTCAGCTGACGTATTTAAATAAGCGATCGGCGCTCACGCCTGAGTCTCATGCTCCCTATTTCACTGCATCAGCTGACGACCTTTCCACCAACATAGAGCCAGCTGACGGTTTTATTTCTTCAAAATAGCATGTAAACTATTATGAAGAAAACGCAGACTCCAGATAACACTCATATAATTATTTATCCAACTTACAGGTACAGGCATAGTACAGGTATAACAATATAGATACAGTCGACGTCTTAGTGAACTTATCCCCTCGAGGCTAGTTTGAAGAATGACCTCTCTTTGCTCGTTAATCGGGCTCAAGTCTAGCTACCCCCCACCAATTTTACCACAGATTAGCCTATTAAATTTAACAAAATGGCGGCAAGAGACGGCATTACCAGTGTTGCTATTGAAAAATATGAAAAACCTTCTAAAATCATGACATTCGGCCATCTGATAACGTGCTGTCTCCCGACGCACATATAAAAATTATTTAGAATCAATTAATTAGGTAAGTATACAGCTAATATACTGATACACAACTATTCTCAATAGTAAAGTCTTACAACTATGTACCTATTTAGGTTAATCTTATAGTGATAAAAACCTTAAGTTAAAACTTAAAACATAATTGAAACAAATACATTATATTACACAATGCTCAACAATAATCTTTTAAGGAAGCCGATGACTTGTTTAGAATATAGATATTATCGTGAAAATATTGTTTTAGTAAATCGTTAAGTAATACATAATCAAATAAAATAAATTATCAATAACAAACTAATCTAAAACTATTTGAATCAATGTATAAATTAACATAATCATGACATTCGTTAACAAGCGACTATTATTACTTAGAAAACTTATTTTGAAACTATACTTGTTATATAATCATGTGTAAGTAAGTATATGGAATGATTAAAGTAAAGTCTGGTTATAATCTATAAGCATTAGTTATGGGTCATAAAAGAAAAATGGATTAGCTTGGTACTAGTTTACATCAATGCATTGTCAGGAGCTACATTCAAGAATATTAGATGGTGTCAGAAGCAAAATCCCTAAGAATATTACATTAGGAATAGGTAGGTACAGAATTTAACTTTAACCTGATAACTAGACACCCTTATCACTTCACTCAAATAGTGGAAAAAGCAACTACGAGTCATGAAAGGATTAAAGACCTAATATTAGATGAATTTAACTATCGCTAAGTTTGACCTAGTTTAGTCCTTACAAAAAAAACTGTAGGCCTCTGCACAGTTACCAATTTTTACCCAGATATGAGTAACAAACCAAGTTATAGATACGTATTTACCATAGTGCACAATTTGTATTAAATCAAAATATGAATTAGGACAACTAAAGGAATTATTTAAAGGCATGTTCGTAATAGGCATTATTACCGATTAATTTAAATATTCTTATAAGGAAGTTACACTGATAGTGAAGATGCCGCAGGTACAATTTGAACCGTCACAGCAACAATTTGCTTTTTCAACTTGTCAACCAGTTGTCCAAGGTTTCCAGAGCATTCTTTTCCAGCACCAAATCTTAAATGCATCTATTCTCTGCCTCTGTTAGAATAGTACAATACATGGTTCCACTCCGTACATGAAAATCAAAAGATCATATTATTATCATTTCTAATGAATAAGTTAATGATTTTAAACAAGTTCGCAATTTAATATCAAAACTTAAAAATGTCTACAAGGTATCCTCATACGAGCATGACCCGCATCCTTATCAACAAATATTCATATTACTATGAATAATATTAGTGTAAATAGATTTAATAATTATAATTGGGATATGAAGAAGTATATTACCATGGATAGAAATAGAACAAGTAAAATCATGAACAGCTTTTCGCCCAAATGAATTAACTACACGATGATTTCCCGTGGGAATAAAATATCCTCCCGGGGTCAAAAGAAGCCGATATGCTATTCCACAGACAAAAGATTTCAAAGATCCGTCCAGCCGATAGCCGTGATTGGGGAACAAACATACAAGCTTTTGCAATCATAATAGTAAAATGAGATAAGATACATGACATGATAATATATACTTCAATATAAGTCAACTTCAGTATCAGCGATCCACTCGTCTCAATATCCGACTTACAACCACAGCCCACGATGATCATCATCACAACAACGATCACTCTGTGATCTGCACCTTCAGTATCATATTATCTCCTCTCATTACCACAGCACGTACACTCTGCTGTCTCCAGTTTGTATGCTGTGTTGGTTCGTACGTTCAAGGGTAGCGGGATCCTCATTATTATATTAACTCGATGCTAGCTCATGATAAGTACCTACTGGATGCTACAATTGGCATCTGAAAGCAGTAAACTCACAACACACATAGTAACCAAATCAATTTTATTAATCATTCAAAAGAAATAGATGTATCTGATAATGAATCAATAGAAATAAATGTAAGTATATGAATTCTCATATTCTTTTATAAACATTAGTATGTAAGGTACTTAGTAACTTCAACCATAGTAGAAACAAATGATCAACTGACCAGATCTAAAAAAATATGGAAATGATTACTACACAATATGTGAAGGAACTTCAAAGGTCCGTGATAATGGTAAACTGCTAAGAATTTTAGTATCACGAGCCTACCAAATGAGACGGTAAATTTGACAGATCTACTTGATTTTTGGTTTAATAAAGATATTAATTCTCATTAAAATAACAATAAATTAGATTCACATAATTTGAAACCATATTTTGTCAATACGTACACTAGGACGGTAGTATTAAAATCCTCAAAAACTAATTATAAATCATACCGCCAATAACAACAAAAACACGGCAAAACTAACTTGGTATGCTACAGCAGTGGTTACTTGTGGCTTTATTTGTTAGAACAAGTTTAAAACATGAATTAAAATGTTTGCATGAAGCTGTATAGAACATTTTAATAAATTGAGAGGTGTGATTGATTGAGCAATAATCGTTTTACTTTATTTTGCTTAATTAGGAAAACATCAGTTACAACTTGACAGTGTAATAAACACGATCTACTTAAATGCACTATGGACTGTTTACATGTTTTTGCATTAAAAACATAATTTCATCACTATGTTAATGAAAACAACTAGAATAGATATCAGCGAATGCTTCTTGCAGTGCTGTCTAAGCAACTAAGTATTTCTGCTTTTGATTTGCATCTAAATCATTAAGAGAGATCTAGAACACTACGCAGTACGCACAAATAGCAAAATAGCTTCTAGTGATTTTGGCTGTAAAATTTTCCATCCGTCTAAACCAAAACTGAGTTGCCCGGAAGAAACTGCAGTAAGACGATAAGGCCACCATTTGGTTAACAGTTTGTTATCTTTGTATTATTATTATTATTTCGTGTGTGATTGTTCCGTTCGTAATATTGTGTACAAATAAAGAATTAATCTATGTATCTATCAAACTAGGTACTTAGATAAAGAATCTTCGACGTTCCCAGAAAAATGTAAAGAATGATGATTTCTAATCAGTCTTATGGCTTTATTGTCTAATTATGTAGAAGACTCGGAAAAGTATGTTCCTGATAAACTTTCTCTAGCACTCATCCACAATTTAGTTTGAATTTAAATAAAATTTGAGATTTAAGTTTGCCACTAAACTCAAATTTAAAAAGTCAAGCATAGTGAATTCTTTTAAATTAAGCTACATATAACAAAAATAATAGACGAAATGTCCACTTGAACAAAGTTACAAAAAATAAAATAAGTAATAGGAAATAGTAAATTTTGGATATCTTTGCATACCTACATTGCTTCCATCCCGAACTAAGTAACTCACGCACTTGTGTTATGGCATTTGGGAACAACGACGGGGATTACCACATACAATCGGGCAGAATGTTGAAAAGTCCGCTTTAAACATTCACCCGACAGGGAATCGAACCCGGTAGGTACCTCAGAGACACACCCCGAAAACTATGCGTACGTACACCGTATCTACAACACTGCTATGGAGATTGTTAAGCTTATACCAGAAACTAATATTGTTTCCATAGTTAAAAGGTCTATAACAATCTAAGTGACACAGATCACAGTTTATAAATGTATTACCCAATCGCAATCTTGGAATACTAAATTCGCGACTTTAATAGTGTGCTCTTATTCAAAAGTGAATCGTCATCATGTCCAATCTTATCAAGATCAGAAATACATCCAGTTCTGCGTAAAGGTCACCTGGGCATAGACCTAGGCATAGAAAAACAAACCTAGCTCATGGATATTGAACACTCATGAGAATCAAGATATGGTATGGATTTCGTATAAATGGAAACTAAGGTAATTATAAAAATCTTAAATAGATAAGACAATAACCCCTACTCAAATTGTGGAGCATGTGGATACTTATTATGCAAGGAAAAAGAAATGATGCAAACATAATTTAGTATATAAATATCTTTATAAGTAAGTAGGTACTATGATGCGATAATTAGAGCGCATATTGACAATAATACTTTAAAGGTATCTACTGCTACAGCTGTGGTACCTACTAGATACTCAATGTCAAGCACGTAGGCAACTGTAGATTTAAAAGACTTTTCATTCTTCCCTAAAAGTATTTTGATAACATCTAAATGATTCTATGAAAAGATAAGTTTTTATAGTTTTGTTTTGTTTTAGGTAGACCTTTACAAACTTTATTTAAGGGGGTGTTACAATCAATTTAGTCGGTTATGCGAGATGAAAATTAAATCTTAAATAGTTTTATTCGATATGCAAATAAATAAACATGAAACATTTTAATCAAAACAACTTCAATACTTTCCCATAAACAAAATGCTCTGCATCATCTCAAATCCTCTTTGACCAGATTCAGCTACGAAGAAAGGGTATTCCTCCTTCGCTCAAGACTCCCCTGGGTCGGCCACGTCACCCTGGAGGCCTACCAAGCGGCGCACCAGGTGGCGCGGGCCGTATTCGTCCTCAGATGCTATTTACCTTGGAATGTATACATTATTCATCGGCAAAAGATCGTTCCGTGTCATTCTATAATAAAATCATTAGGTTATCAACACAATATGTCCTTCAGGAAAATTCATGATTTATACTGTTCACTAGCTACAGTAGCTACCTACATCCTTTATTATTTACAAAAACCATTTCTTTTATTAAGAGCTACTTATCTAGTGCAAAAATGTAAAATGAGTATTGTAAAAACAAGAATAAAACGTTTGAAATTATCTTTGTTCTGTTGTAGTTTCATTTAAATCTAATAATCTTAAAAGTGGCCATACGGGTAGTAAACCAGTATGAAATATAAGTAGGTACTCATTTAACCAGCCTGTGAGAAACGTACTCACTTAACATTTAAACATATTCAGACGAATGTATGCCACCAACATACATCGTTCGTACTCTAAAATCCGGCGAGTGTATGCCACAAACATATACCGCCCCCTTAATTCCGACGAGTGTATGCCACAAACATACATCGTCCCCTAATATCCGACGAGTGTATGCAACATACATACATCGCCCTCTAATATCCGACGAGTGTATGCAACATACATACATCGCCCCCTAATATCAAATTCAATTTAATGCATTTCAACAAACAAATTCAATGTATCTCTTATAACCAGTGAGCATGCATAGCTTGCTCACTCAACCCAGTGAACACCTTATATTTGTTCGCTCATCATTAAAAATTAAAAATATTCACATTAGAGATATCCAAATTCACATAAAGACTTTCATATTTAAATATTTAAAGATACCATATTAAAATATTTGTATTTAAACTCATATTCATAGTTCAAGCAATTTATATTGCTATTCACGGTGTTCATATTAATTGAATCCACAAAATTTGTACCTATTAATTAATATATCAATAAATAGAAAGCCAGAATTCAATTGTAAGTAAGTAATACGTACCTATTAAACCAATCTTACCAGGTAACGTAGGTAACCAGTAAGCATACATGACTCACTCAACCCAGAGAACAACACGTTCGCTCAATACATTAAAAACAAAGGAAAATTAGTAATAATTAATTTTAATAATATTAAGATAAATAAAATGTGAGCAACCAATCATAAATTATTCTTACTCTTTACTACTTCTTACTAGCTTCATAACTTATAGTTTTCTTTTATTTACTGTTGGTATTAGCTACCACGTTGAAACATGGATTGTATGCAAGATTTAGTAGCCATAAGTGATTTCACTCTGTGCAACAGTAAAGGCTATCAAAACTAGCTCCAATTAGTGCTAGCACTAATTACTTAAAACATTACATGTAGGTACACAGCCAAAACTGCCAGTCCTAGCTCCATGTGTAAGATTATAAACAACATAAACAGCAAGTACTCTAATAATATAATAATGCCAATCATCTCCATTAATTCTGTACAATCCACATTTAATACATCATGTAAATTAAACAACAACAATCAAGATATTATGCCAGATTCATGGTACGCTATGATCGTGCCATACGAAAATATCTACTACATACCCGCGTTTAAAATTATGTAAGTATAATCGGAGGGTAGCCCCGACCGTACACGAACACAATTAATCAATTCAAATAAAAGTGTGATCTAGTTTATGTCCGTTCCGTCGGAGAGTAGCCCCGACCATGTACGGAACACAATCCGCCACACAAATATTCCAATTTTAACGCTTTAGATTTAACCAACACGATCGGAGAGTAGCCCCGAACACGAATTAGTAAAATCTTAGTACTAAGCTACGCATATAGACTTTTTAAATTATGTTAGTATAGTCGGAGGGTAGCCCCGACCGTATACGAACACAATCAATTAAAACACAAATGCGATTTAGTTTATGTCCGTTCCGTCGGAGAGTAGCCCCGACCATGTACAAAACACAATCCACCGCAAAGGTATTTAAAATGTCATTTAGATAAAAAAAAATACGCATTAACATGGAATCTGGAATATTTATCCTTTCTCTGCGTGAAGAGAATAAAATAACTCGTTTGGCATTACTATAGCACAGAATAAGCAAATTATTCTTATTATCAGGTTTAGAAATAAACTTACGTGGGTACTTTACCGCTTCTGAAATATGAAGAAAACGCAGACTCCAGATAACACTCATATAATTATTTATCCAACTTACAGGTACAGGCATAGTACAGGTATAACAATATAGATACAGTCGACGTCTTAGTGAACTTATCCCCTCGAGGCTAGTTTGAAGAATGACCTCTCTTTGCTCGTTAATCGGGCTCAAGTCTAGCTACCCCCCACCAATTTTACCACAGATTAGCCTATTAAATTTAACAAAATGGCGGCAAGAGACGGCATTACCAGTGTTGCTATTGAAAAATATGAAAAACCTTCTAAAATCATGACACTATCATCTGACACATTTTCAAGTGAGAGGAAATCACTGAACGAAAAAATTTTTTTTGCATGTTCCTATGGCCAGCTGACGTATAATCCACCACGGTACGGCCAGCTGACTTTTTTTATCTTCTAATAATTGCGTTAACTATCATTTAACAAATTTTCAGTCGGAAGGAAATTACAAA
The DNA here is from genome assembly GCA_949710035.1 of Crambus lathoniellus. Classification (NCBI taxonomy): domain Eukaryota; kingdom Metazoa; phylum Arthropoda; class Insecta; order Lepidoptera; family Crambidae; genus Crambus; species Crambus lathoniellus. The sequence continues at coordinate 10,377,181 of OX453307.1, forward strand.
AAAAAAAAAAAAAAACGTATTTGAGGGGCCGCCGTTGCACCACCAACCACCAAGCTGACGTTCACCATACTTCATAATACAACTCTCTCAAGCATTTCATGAGTTTTCGCTTGAGAGGAAATTGGTCAGTAAAATCTGTTGCTGGCTCACGGACTATTATGTCATACGGCAATACGAAGTCAAACTTCAAGACGCGCTGCATAGAATTACGGTTATCGGCCCGCAGGTACTTAACTTATAATAACTGATAACAAAAATTAGGTTTATTAGTAGTCAAGTAGTTTTTGTTGGTCTCTAGACGTTAGTTACTCTAGTAAACCTTCTTCTAAGCTAGCGATGAGATTTAACCTATTTATAATCACTACTCTACGGCGCCGGCGTCGGCACTAGACCATTGCATTAAATATTTAATGCACCATAAACTACTCGCACGGGAGCATTAAAATATGAACAAAGTATCAACGGTACAGCCAACGCAGCTCTTAACCCAGGCTTAATTTTAATCTCGGTTTAAACATAGTATGCAAGGTTACTCCGCCTGGTCAGGGCGTCTAATACCCACTAATCTAGGCTATTCTTTAGCACGTAATCCTCGTTTTAAAACCCGGATTTACTATGAGCCTCCTCGATTTTTTCCATCGCTAAGAGATTTACGGTGTCGATCGCGATGTTTGTGCCTTTTAAGCCGATAGGACTTCGATAAGATTGATGGGAATATCGAGTTTTGGTCATCCCATTGACTTGGCAATATGCTTGAAGTGTGGAACCGCTTTCAAGTGAATTGGATTATTGTTCTGACATCGACGTTTATTAGATATTATTATGCCCAACGTTATGTTTATGCAGAAGTACTCTCAGGGACACTTCCGGTGATCCACATCTTACTTTTTTTTGCGTGTGGCTCGCGTCTCACCGTTCACTTCAGTCCCAATCCGTACCTAATTGTTTATACATTGTACGGTCAACCTTCTTCAGTTGACAAATTCATTCCTCTATTAGGTCATACCTTTCGAAACTAAAGCACAAAGCAAACAGCTTCATCGATATAGACATACGTCTAATATCATATCAATATCAAAACTTTGAGCCTTTTTATTACGAAGTTTGAATTAAAGTACCTACTCGCCATATAACTTGACGTGTGTCAATAACTGGAACTAAAACCATGCCTTGGGAATAAGGCTAATTTATTTGACCGATTACGATGATCAGCGCCCTCTGACAAATGCCAAGTTATGTGGCCCGGGCTTTAGTTATAGTACATGGAAATCGTACCAAATAAGTGGTGTTGCCTTGCATTAAATGAGGTAGTTCTGATTTTTTTGTATGTTAGTAGTGATGAGATAGTAATGACAAATCCAAGTTTTCCACTTCGAAAGCTCTTCGGATCATTGTTAAATACTTAAAAATCCATAAAATTTCGGTTATTTTTCAGTTTTTGTCAGTTTTTACCACCAAGGATCTGAGTTACGGCAAATGTTACTATGCGCTGTTTAAAGTAGACTAAAATTGCGATAAAAAGAGAATAATTTAGTTATTGTAGGCCAAATAGTTTATATGATACGGCTATTTTAAAATTTGCAAAATCATAAAAAAGGAAGTATTAAAGTATTTTTATTTTTCGTCAACTTTGACCTCTTTTAAAAGTTTTTTATTAGTTTATTAAAGGCCATTAATTTTCCAACAAAATGAGACTAATTATGTCAATTTACACTTGATAGACAGATAGTTTCTGAGACACAGCTGTTAAAGAGGTAGGTAAGTAAACAATTATGTAATAGAAGGGTTTGCAAAAGGTAGTAAGCCCTACAAGAAGAAGGATCTGGGAGGCGTTCCCGTTCTAACATGTTAATGACATCACCTTGAAAGCATACCGAAGATGTAAGGTTGTACCAGCAGATGTGGTTGTAGGAAAGCAGAACTCAAATGTATTGAGTATTGAGTATTGAGTATTGAACCATTGATTGATAACCCACCATCAAAGGACGGTTTTGACCTTCCTGAGCAGTTCGATGAAGAAATTATACCTCAGCAAGCTGCCCCCAAAAAGTGTGCTGTGGATTCAGAGGACGTGCCTGGTCCATCAAAAATATACATACAACGTACATAATTGATCCCACCACCTCCCAGATCCTTCTTTCTTTAGGGCGTACTTTATTTTGCAAACCCTTCTATTACATAATTGTTTACTTACCTCAATAACTTTGAACAGCTGTCTCAGGAACTATCAAGTGTAAGTTGATATTACTAATTGGTCTCATTTATATGAAAATTTTATGGACTTTAATAACTAATAACTTAACTTTTGCCATAAACCCACTACTATGGGTCAAAATGACGAAAACTAAAAAAAACTGTAATACTTCCTTTTTTGAATTTTTGCAAACTTTTAAATAGCCCTATCTTAAAAACTATTTGACTTACAAAAACTAAATTATTATCTTTTTATTGCAAATTTAGTCTACTTTAAAGCGTGCATGCATAGTAACTTTTGAAAACTGAAAAAAAACTGAAAATTTATTGGATTTTTAAATATTTAACAATGATCCGAAGGGCTTTCGAGGTGGAAAACTTGGATTTGTCATTACTATCTCATAAAGGTGTGCTATTATGTTATATTCGTATATTATAGCATATCGTTATGCTACATTAATATATTAGGTTATTTTTAATGCTATAATATATTAATATTAAGTACCTAGTATAATAAATAACCTATTATAACCTATGTTAAACTAAAAGTAGTTATTAATGTTTTTACACTACTTAATGATCAATTACTTACTATTAATAAACCAATTCTTTATTCTTTTTTCCACTATTTTACAAATAACAACACGAATAAATTCATATTACGCTATTAAAAACAGAATTCTTAAGTACTTTTTAAGCCCCGAGCGAGCGTGAGTTCGCGATCAAGAATTCCACAGGACAGCATTAGTTAAATATTCTAATAACAGTAATAAATGTTATAGCAGAAAAATAACATGTTCGTTCAAATCGCATGTCGTACGTGATTTATGATATTAGTCCTTATTGATAAGACATTAGAGTCTGTCTCAAGCAACTGTTTCAAATATAACGCGTTATTTGGTTTTCCAAATTTCAGAATTCAACTCTATTTCTATTTGATAGAGTTGAATGTTGATAGATTTGATTACCAAGAAAAGAGAGAGCAATACTTGCATCGCGTGCGGCTGGAATAACGGCTGGATAGAGAAGGAGAACACAGTTCATTCGTTCAGTTCTGTCATTTCATTTGTTCATTTCGAATACACTAGATGGCGTGCGGTGGGCGCTCTGCTTGATATAATTTAATAAGTATAGCAATAGCAGAATAAGTTATATTTTTATATTAGGTGCGATTGTTATATTTTTATAACGTTATGCTATATGCATTATCGAATATAACGCACACCTTTACTATGTCATCACTACTAACATACAAAAAAATCAGAACTACCTCCATTAACGCAAGGCAAAATGTACGATTTCCATGGACTATTATTTTCTATTTAAATGTCAGTGCCATATTATTTGATTTGTATTTTTTGCAATAAAAGCAACTATATCAAGGCAACCGATGTATTATGTTAAATTGTGTGAGTTAACATACTGAAAAATTGACGTGTTGCTTAAAGGATGACTATTAATTACATTGTATGCCATACGCAATCGGTAAAGCAGACCTATTGCTTAGACTGAGGAAAAGAAAATAGATCTTACGGTGACAAACCTTTTAGTACTACCAGTGTACTACCCTAGTTAAATACATAACCAATAACAGTAAAAGGGTCTGCGCGTGAAAAGCGAGGCACCAGCCAGACAAAAAGAATAAAGTAAGAATTGGTTTACCGATAGAATCCCTGACTACCTTACTTTTACATAAATATAATGTATAGGTATATCCATACTAATACTAATAATGGATAAATGTGAAAGTGTGTTTGTTTGTTTGTTTATTTGTTTGTTTGTTTGTTTGTTTGTCCTTCTTTCACGTCAAAACGGAGCAATGGATCGACGTGATATTTGGTAAGGGGGTAGTTTGGGAGCTGGAGAATAACATAGGCTACTTATTATTCCGGAAAATTGAGTAAAAATTGTAATTTTCTATGAAAAATCGTTTAAATGTCGTACGATCGATACAAAACTGTCATTTCTTTCATTACCGTTTCCAAAGAGTATGTAATCACTGACGTCTGCGCGGTCAAAATCGAATACTATCTTCAATAATCTTTTCCATAAGCTTAGAATAAAAAATGAACTGTAACTAGCGCCAAAAATGCCCCAATCGCGCATGCGCGCAGAGTTATCTGACACTCACTCTACTTCACAGAGTAATTTTTTATATGTAGGAAATAGAGACCAATCTTGGGCCCCTTTATTGGTATTGTGTAACTAGCGCTATCTGTTGTCTGGTCTAGGCAACTTTTGGTGTATAAAACTATAATTTATATGGCAAAACAACGTTTGCCGGGTCAGCTAGTACATTATATTTATGTAAAAGAAAGGTACACTAAACTTGAGCTCAAGATTGGAATAAAGATTACCATAGCTTTACTAGTACCTAACTATCCTATTGATGCTCTTCCGTTTAAAATCTATGTTTCATATAAAATGATAAAAATGTTCTACTAAACATTTTCTTTAAAAAAATCCAAGTTTCATAGGATGTCGGTAAAAGTGTACTTATCGGTAGATACTAATGCGTCGCAGTCGATTTCCTCCGGTCGAGGTTACGGCTAAGTAACGTAAGTGGACCGTGTGCCCTCGATATAGGGTCCGTGATAGCGCAATATGTGTATTAGTAAACTGTTCAAGTAGGTAAGGGTTGTCAACACTAATTTTAAATTAAACTAGGTTATTTTTTATTTTTTTACAATTCAGGAATAAAGTTAGAAAAAAGAAGAAAATCTTAAAATATTTTATTATTCATAATTTTATGAATTGCAGTTGGCGTTATGAATCTGAAAATGATAATGATGATGTAAACAATTAAGTTTAAAGTAAGGTTAAGTAAGAAATAATCCCTCACCAAAGTAGTTTGAAGTCGGGCGGGTTTTAACAAAAACAACAAGAAATTGTACATGTTTCACGCCCGACTTCAAAGTACTTACGTTATTTGGTGACGGATTATTTCTTACTTTTTGATGTCATTTTTTTGAAGGCGGTTTATTTTTTTATAAAAATATTTTTTTATAAATCAATTTAACAGCCAACCGTTACCAACCCTAAATATAGTGTATTCAAGTGTATCGGTCAAGTCGGAGCAAGTGCGAGTGCACGCTACTGCACTCGACACGAGGTATTGTGACCGCTGCGACCACAGATTTTAAGATTTATTCCTTTCTAATACCAAAATAGTTTTTGGTATTAGAAAGGAATAAATCTATCTTGGTATTAGTGTATATGTCGCAGGCGGATGGTTGAATCCGGCGGATGGTTAAGTATGGCAGCATGTATCCCTCAGAAGTCCTGTAGAACACGTGATAGGTTAGAATTTGTGGTTATTTTTTTTGTGACTCCGTCAACTTATGGGAAGATAAAATAGCTTACGGAAAAAATCATCGGCCTAGGCGTTTAATTGAATGGCGGATTCAACCAGTTGGCTGCGACATATACTTACACTTATACCAAGATACCAATGGTATGATTTTAAAGGGAATTGGATTCAAATACTGTGCTCCGCCTCTGTCTTTATCACTGAGTGACGCAACCGCAGATATCTACGACAAAAATAGTAAACAATTTAATAAAGAAAGATTATTATTGTATTAAGGTATTAAGTCATAGCCTTATCATTCATCATCATCATCGTCATCATCATCATCATCATCTGTTGCAGTCCGCTGCTGCACCTAGGCCTCCATCAATGAGCATCCACACTGCATGATCCGTTACTTTTTGTATCAAGCCCCTGCCTTTTTGTATCAAGGGGGGGTCTGACGCTATGTTTGCCGATACGACTGGCCTCCATTCGGGAACCCATCACCATAACATAAATGTAATTAATACCTATATGTTTTACGTTTGCTTCTCAACATCTTTGTAGTAAGCATATTTATTATATACTTGCTGATGTTTAATTTATTACTTTTAACCTGATGGTTAAAATAATTAAAAATAATATCAATTACATAATTTTATCTTTAATATTTAAATTACGGTTCTTAAATTAATTAGAAACCATGATGTTGGCAATAAAAACGTAGAGAAGCAATGTAAAATAACTTTTGAAAATAATATAGGTATTTTAATAGTAAATATTAGTGTAACTTACACTAATATTTACTTTTAAAATTGTAAGTGAGCAAATATATTTTCATTGTTAGTGCGCTAGCCCAGACTATGTGAGGAAATATGTTAGAAACGACGTAACAAGACTAACCACTTACAAACATATATTCTTACTCCAGAATAAAATAAATCCTCTGAAGAAATTGAGGATTATTTATGTAGTTAACTCTGTGTTGTTACTTCAAAGAATAATTAAGTGTACCAGAATGAAAAAATACAGTTATCTTATGAGTTATTAGTTATTATAATGACATATTGATAGGAAATACAAAGAATATTAAAACTAAACGATATCATAGATTTATTCATGGGTTTTTTATTTTGCAACTTATATTTCTGCAAGTTTCAAACTGATCAATCAATCAATGAAATTTCAGAAGATAGAAATAAAAAAATGGCGTTGGATATGCTCACTAGAACCGATTTAACTGATATATTTGGAACGTGAAATCGAAAACAATAGAATTCAATTGTTGTACTTAGTTTTAAATGGGAGCATGATTCCCAAGTAGATGAAAGGGCACTCGGTATTAAAGGTTACTAAATCGAAGACTTTGAATTTTGATTTTATCTACTTACAATTATAGTCCTACTAATATTATAAATTTGAAAGTTTAGATGTTTGAATGTTTGTTACTCAATCACGCCAAAACGGCTGAACGGATTTGGGAAATTTAGGACATAGAAGGAACATAGGCTACTTTTTATCCCAGAAAAATATCACATTCCCACGGGATTACGTCGTGTAGTCCACGCGGGCGAAGCCGCGGGCGGAAAGCTAGTATTTTATAAAGCGAGTAATTTTTGTGTCATTATCAGATTAAAAACGTAAAAAAATTCATCTGACGTAAAGATTTCATCATACTCTCACGTACGAGTATTCAACGTTCCATTCAAATTACTGAAGGGGAATGTTAATAAAACGCAGGTGAAAATTATGACTGTGCAATATCATGTGGATTAACGCTCATCCCGACGTCTTGTGAGAGGGTTCTATGAGTCCATTCCTTGTGCTACTGATGGAACTGTTTCTAAGGAATTTCAATTTGGCAGAAATTTTGATTGAGTTTTGGCAACAGTGTTTAGGATGATATGAGAGTCGGAGACACTTAACACCTGCACATTTTAACATATGGGGTGAGGAATAAGGGGTGAATGAGAATAACGAAGTAGGTGAGTATTTGTTTCTACACGGTTTGTTAGTGGATTAGGCGCGGGCGAACAAGCTAAAAATCCGGCCGAGACAATGCGACGTTTCACGTCTTAATTTCATACGGTACACACCGCGAACAATGTTGGTCGCGTCTCCCACCTACTCATCTCGCTTGGCCCCTTCATTAGTTCACTCGCTAGCTAGCGGTATGGCCCGAGCTGAACTCACTAACAATTTGTGTTCTTTTCCGTGCATCAGAATTCACGTTAAGGTGCTCATGGCTTAAATTGCAGTCAAATAATACTGAGTTAGGCTATTAGCCAAAAGTTAGGACTCCCCAGCAGTTCGGATTTAAAATTGCTGCTGACTTTTGCTTTGGCAGCTAGTTTTACTTCGTGTCTTGTCTGTGTACATCGAAACCTTTCCTTTGAAGACGTAATTACTGTGTTTTTGCTCAGATATCAACTTTCTGTCATATCAAAATTGACTGTCCTTCGTGGTTGGGGCGAGGTCGAAGGAAAAGTAGATGGTAGTATGAAAGGTGTGGTGGAAATTGAAGTGGATGATGGATTAGGAGGCGAGGTACCGAAGGAAAAGTAGATGGTAGTATGGTATAGGTGTATATCGGGAGTAGTGCGCTTCCACATTTAGCCTTATCTTCACTTAACATCAGGTGTGATGAAGTATAAGTTCAAGAAATAATAGATTTAATTATCTGTATTCACTTATTCTATTGACCTTCAATTATTATTTCCGAAACATAACATTTGTACACTGTGAAGCCTCAAATCGTTTAGCAATATACAAACATTGAGCAAAACATGATTGGCACAGTCAATTTTGTCTTTAGAATCAATAGCAATTTATCGGCAATAACGAAGTCAATACCAGTATCTCTAGTAGCTACTAGTGTAAAAGATTCTCGTGTTTTATATAAAGCTTTATAAACACGAGAAGCTTTGATTGGGATTCCATTGTAAGCTGAGACGCTAAATAAACATCTAGCTAAATCTTATCCTTCAGCGGAATCAGTGGCGGTCTAAGTCTGTCGGAGGCCTGGGGCGGCAAAGATGGAATGGGACCCAGACCCCCCGCCCCGTAATAGAAGGTGATGTGATCACTTTACATTTTGCTAGTTTATGATTTGATCACAGCAACGTGGAGAAGTTTGGAGCCCCCAGGAAGGGAGGCCCAGGGCGCTTGTTTAGGATTTGATCAACGTGGGGGCGAACGTGAAAAAACGTGGGGGCGTTTGGGGCCCTTGAAACTTGAAATTTAAACTTAATTTGAAATTCAACAATTTCAAATATTGCAAAAACTTACTGAATAGAAAACGCGGAGCCAATGCATTTTCAAGTATTTTTTTGCAACTTGTCGAACTAATCAAAGCGTATCGCTCTGCCTCTAATTGGATGCTCTGAAAATTTTATATTTGTGCGCTCAGATTCCGTAAACTTTTAGTTGCTGTAATTTGATTATAATAATGTAGGTAATATAAGTAACTGCGGAGCTTGCCACCTCGGGCCCTCCACATTATGACCTAATTGACGGTGGAGAGCAAGAAGTGAAGCGTTTAGTGGGTATTCCCCCTCCCTGGGTGCCTACCATCAACTTTATGACAGCGATTCAAAAATAGCGCGATTCAGAATAGGTTCCTAAAATGAATCGCTTTCTTTCGTACTCTGACCTTCTAAAAACTGGATCGCAAATGAATTGCTAAATGTTAATGACCGAACGATTTGTGTCCTTTTTCTTCTACCCGTCTCTTTCACTCGATTCTGTCATGCCCGGAGAGTGAGAGGGACGGGTATAACCTGCAGGTGACATGTTAAATCGACCGGGTTATAAGTCAAATAAGAGTTTCTGACAGCTTAGCGGCTGTGAAATGTCATTGATCGATCACTGAATCGCTGTCATTGATATTAATCTGTCGTGGTACGAATAAGCGAAGCAGATCAGTTTAGGTTCCTAAACAAAACCGTAATAAGAGTTGATGGTAAGCACCCTGATCCCCCATCGAGTATCTGACACTGGATGCGTAAATGCATTCCCCTCACTATAAAAAAAAGGGGGCCACCCTGGATTGCCTCCTCCCCCCCAGTTAGTCAACTTCTAAGCGGAATTAACATCTAGCTGCTGCTCAGGACTTCCATTTCATTTTATAGAGCGACGCGGGCATCGGGATAGCAGAATCGGCTTACTGTCAGCGCTATAATTGATTGGAATCGATCTAAACAAAGCAAAGACTCGGCAGTTAATTTCAAGGACGGTTTTTATTTCCACACGTTATAAGTGTTGACCATCAAGAAATAAATTAGCGCATCATAGAGGATGCCCTAGGTAGGCAGCAGAGTTTAAGGAAAATTCCTATTATTTGGTTTCTTGTTATGTCTAATTTTTAAAGGACAAGTGGGATGAAGTAAGTTATATTTATTGGTAAGTAAATAGATACCTAACAGTTGTTCCCGAAGTATGAATTGCTAAATGTTGTTACCCTGGCCAGATAAAGACCTCAATCAGGCAATTTATTGATTTGAATTTCTCAAGGTTAGCACAATCGTACCTATTACTGTCCACGTTATAATTGAGTGCAATCGACGTTAAACAAAGCAACGACTCAGCAGTAATTGGAGGAAACGGTTTTTATTTTCGCACGCTAAAGTGTTAACCATCAAGAAATGAATTTCCTAGGTAGGTAGGCACACTTTAAAGAAAATTCCTGTTATTCGATTTCTTGTTAAGTCTAATTTAATGAAAAGTGGGATTAAATATTTTGTCTTTTGGTAAGTAGATAACAACCTTACGGGTGTTCCCAAAGGATGTATTGCTTAATATTAAATAAAATATTATCATATCCTGGCCAGATTAGACCTCAATCAGAAAATTTATTGTTTTGGATTTCTCAGGGCTAGCACAATCGTATTACCTACTGCACGCGCTATAATTGAGTGGAATCAATGTTTACTTTTATTTTTTTTGGACGCTAAATGTGTTGACCATCAAGAACTGAATAGCTCAATGTGACACTTTATGGATGATTTCTTAGGGCTAGTACAATAGAATTACTGTCTGCGCTCTAATTGAGTGGAATCGATGTAAACAAAGCAACGATTCGGCAGTTAATTGGAGCGAACCGTTTTGTTGTCGCAAGCTAAAAGTGTTTAAAAAGGCTTAGGCCATTATGAACTGAATTAGCGGATTCTTTAGGGATTCAGGAGGTGAGTAACGCATTTTTCCTTAAGTAATTCCTGTTATTCGCTTCCTTGTTAATTCTACATTAAGGAGGTGGGATAAGGGAATTAAGTTTTATTTTTTCGTCAAACACTAAAGAACTCAAGTGAGTAATTGTTGTATCTGAATGATGTTTTAGCGACTATGTTATTTGGTTATCTGGAATAAAATTGTACAACACAAGTATTTTTTGGATGCATTTACAAGTGAATTAATGTTTGTTTTATAAGTAGATTAGTGGAATCAATGAAAATAAAGCAACGACCCTGCAGTAATCATCGAGGAACGGTATTATTTTCGCACGTTAAATGTGTTTAAAACCATCATGAAACGAATTAGAGGATTGTCGAGGATGTGTAACAGGTTTTTCTTAAGTTATTCCTAATATTCAGTTTCCTGCTAAGTCAAAATTTTAGAATAATTTGGACCTGATGAGACGAGCCACTATGAGCCAAGCGAAGCGAAAGGGGACTACTTACCTACTTTTTCTCGTAGTATTTTTGAAACCCTCAAAACTTGGGTTTGGATTTTACCAGATTAACTCTCGCGAAATGATGTCAATAATTAACTAAGAAAGTTTCAATTGCATAGCTTTTTAGGTTTTATTCATATCAAAAATCCCCGGTTTCGTTACGCCTTAAGTTCTAGATATCTGTAATTAGGTAATTATGTAAGCTTATAGTAGTACAAACAACAAAATTGTTTAAAACTTGGAAGATTTTTTCTGCCAGTCCCTTTAACTTGGGAACGGAATTTTTATGCTAGAAGTATAAAATTTACATAGGCACTCCTTGTTAAAAATAATAAAATATATATTTTATGATTTTTAGTGAATCACCCTCCACTTCCTTTTAAGGGGATGAGAATTTGTATGGATTTTTCCGTACAAACTTAATTACAGACTAGAGATTTGAAAATTATACATGTTGTTATTATTACAATTAATGTCGAGTTTCTGGTTTTAAAATAAAAATATCGCTAAACTTGCAATAAGAAGTGAAATTCCACCAAAAACATGTTCATGTAAAATGCTGCCAAGACGAGATTTGCTTACACTGTCAAAAAGTTATCAGATCTCATGTAGAGCCAAGCTTTTAACTCTGCACGACCTAGCTCTAAAAGCCCTAACTACACAAACTCTACTCCTAAGTCAAAGTATTTGGCTTGGCCAGTCAAAGTATTGCTATTCCGTTGAGATAACAAAAAAAATCATATTTCGACCTACCAATTACGTAAGTCAGAATGAGAAATCTCTCCAAAGGCTATAAGCCTTATTAGCCTCTGGTAATAATTAGAATCATAATTAGAATCTAAAACGTTATAACTGCCACGAGACTATACTGACCCATTGTCACCTGCCTAATTAAGCCATTAATCAATTAACGCTCCCGTCGAATGAAGTCAGACTATTATTAGAGTATAATTATTCTATGCAAATTGTACTAGGAATCCTTAGTTAGTGTGCAATTTCCGTGATTAGCTCAGTAGTAATTGATCATATACTAGCAATAGTTCGATTGCATGTGTGATTTGCGCTCATTCTGTTGACGACAAATTAATTATATTGATGCCTATAATATTTACTGATGTGATGAACTGATCACACAATTTACACCGTTAACTATTTCGTATCGTTCTTCCGATAAAATGTTTCTACTTTAGTTTCGTGCATGTTTTCTTGTTACCGGTGATGGCGATACACATAGAAACCAAATTTTATCCGACCGAGAAACCAAACTTATACACACAAAAACCAAACTAATCCATATAACTGTGGATGTACCACTAGACGATATTTCCGAAATGGCTGTCAAGCTGAATGAGAAGGTTTAAAGTTCCTAATTTGATCACCGATTCTAATAAGTTTGTGGCACTGTAATATTGACCATGTCAATAACATCATTCTTAAATTAGAGGTGTATTTTATTTTTGGAATTGAATATTAGGATCATCGCCCTGCTGATCAGCTTCCTTGTTTTTTTTCTGTTTATGATATTGTAATGTTTTGGCATAAATTGTTGTCAATAACAATATAACATAAATAAACAGCTAGAAACCTACAACTGCTGTTTTTCCAGTTAGGAATTTTTCAATAAATTCTTATCAGGAAGCCAAGGAATTGGTCTGGGATAGAAATTAATGGAGGAGGCTACACAACACAGACAAGAGTGTAGCTCTTAAGCCTATGAAAAAGAAATTAATGACAAGCAACGGTCAGACGTTACGTTTGATCTTTTTATCAAAGTAAGGTACATTACATATGCTATGGTATGGCATACAAAACGACTCGTAGGGGAACTTAGCTAACAGCCACCCAACGTCCTGGACCTCCCAGGGACTACTATTTTATCCATCCCCGCAATTACCTAAGAGTTTGATCTGGGATCGCCATAGCGTTGTTCGTGAAAGCTGTACTTTTTGAAAAATAAATAAAGAAATCCAATTTCGCAGTGCAAAGTTTATGTAAGTACAATGATTATTATCAGGAGAGTTTATAGTCAAAGTCAGACGTTACGTTTGATCTTTCATCAAAGTAAGGTACATATGCTATGGTATGGCATACCAAACGACTCGTAGGGGAACTTAGCTAACAGCCACCCAACGTCCTGGACCTCCCAGGGACTACTATTTTATCCATCCCCGCAATTACCTAAGAGTTTGAAAAATTTATCTACGTTTTGAAGGCATAAAGTTTGCCACACGTTTGTGTGTATAAGATGCGTTTTGGTCACTAATGACGATGACTTGCAAGTTTCTAAACAAGGTCACTAACGAATCACACGACGTTTTACCAAAAGTCACACGGCATCCCCCAGATTCAAAATCAATTTGTCAAGATCGGCCTAACGTAAAAAGTTGGAACCCTTACGCGAGAATCTTTGGGAGCCGAAAAACTTTATCAAGAAACATTGGAATTTCTTTATCTAATCTCAACGTATTTACGAGCGAGCCTTTCGGAAAAAGCATTTTTGTGTAGTGATGTATCTATTGATGCTCATTTCTTTTTGTTTTTCTCTGGTTAAGGCTGGCTTTATGGGTTCTTTAGGGTTACACTAAATTTTATGCTCAAATTTATATGCAAGCGTAAGAGCTCCTTTAGTTTCATAAATGAGATATCGGTTATCAAATGTAATGAACGTGTGTGTACGTTTTCTGCGATGTATATAAAAATATCGTGAGTCAAGAAGAATAAAAAATATTGCAACCTAATTTTTTACTTGTACGTCAGTACCTGTATTTTTTCTAATGTATGGTCAGTTACTAACCATTGTATAGATTCCAAGTTTTATTAATAAAACTCGGAAAGGTAGCTTTCTACTAATTATACGAAAAGCTAAAAGCAACAATCGTTAAATGGATATCCAATTCATTATATACGTACGACACGTACGTGCACACATCCAAATTAAACCTAAAATAATTAGTTCATTGTCATTAGTTTAACCTAAGGTCCCGATCAAACACCAATTATTCCGACCCAAACTACACATAGAGCATTCAAGCGGCGTGCCCCAACTTTAATTTCACTAAAATATTCATAGGGAAATATGAATGGAAATATACGATCCGGCAAAGTGTCGGCAATGTTTTCGTGAGCGGCATCCAAATCGTAAAAACCTTCTAGACGCGGAGAAAATGGCTGTATTTTATTTAGATCCAGAATGATAAGCAACCGTTTATTATGATACTGTCTGAAACATGGTTATGAATGTCTGAGCTATGCTTCGCCATCATTCATACTCTTTTGTACTGTGTACGTTTTTATAGAGCCTAATGGTTTGCAACCGAACAACCTTTTACGTCGGATAATGTTTTTATATAAATAGGATGGAACTTATGGCTTTTGGAGTGCTATATTTTTCATTTCGTACGTGTATCAGTTACTATGACAGTGATAGATTTGCAAATCTGCTCTATGAATTATTGTCACGGGAAATTGATGGGCTGTGGACCCTAACCTTGGGGGAGTGCTTTTAGTGGAGAATGGAATCCGTGATATACGAGTATATAAACAGGAAAGCTGATGGGTTTTGTAAAGCTTTGAACGTGGAAATCAAAGGTATATTTTAGCATTAGAAATAATAAACTTCCCTCAATGGGGCAGCTTTATAATTTAAAATGATATTATTGAGATTCAGGGGTCGCATTCTCACAAAAAGTCTAGACACGCGGTAGGTAGCGTGTCAAGCCAAGTTCAAGCTAACAGAACTGGCGAGCAGCACCGTGTGAATATTATACAACACTAGCTTTCCGCCCACATTATCCCGCGGGAATGTGATATTTTTCCGGGACAAAAAGTAGTCTATGTTCCTCTCCAGGCTACCAAGTATCTGTGTCCCAAATAACATCTAGATCCAATTCAGCCGTTTTGGCGTGATTGAGCAACAAACATCCAAACATCTATCTTTTCACATTTATAATATTACTAGCTATCCGCCCGCGGCTTCGCCCGCGTGGACTACATGACGTTATCCCGCGGGAGTGTGATATTTTTCCGGGATAAAAAGTAGCCTATGTTCCTCTCCAGGCTACAAAGTATCCGATCCCAAATTTCAGCCCAATCCGTTCAGCCGTTTTGGCGTGATTGAGTAACAAACATACAAACATCCAAACATCGAAGATTTCACATTTATAATATTATATAGTATGGACTCATAACTCAAAAAATAGTTCACATAAACATGTCAAATTCAGCTCATATATTGAGACCTATGGGATACATATTATGAACTCCAAATTTTATAAACACATCTCAAATGGTTATTTAGATATTAATGTTAAAAAATCGTCATTTTTATCACCGCGGGAAGAAAAATATTGGGTAAGTAATTCATCTATACAGTCGCTAGTTATGATAACCTTAACATGTAATTTTTTTTTATTAGTTTTAAAAAAACTTTTGCTTGAAATTATAGTGTCAAAAAAAATTCGAGCACGAAATAGTTTTCTATCATGTATATCATTATTGAAGCGATTGACATTCAACAAAACCTTCTTTCTCTCGAACAAGTTCCAACAATGCCAATAAAAGGAGCACCCAGAACGTCATCTTTAAGAGTTTCTAAGAGCCCTGTAAAATATACTGACGGGCTTTGTCCAACGTTCAAGCGGCGCGGCGGTCTTTCAGCGGGACTTACTGCCATTTTCAATAAGATGCTCATTGGAAATTATTGGAAACGCTCCAGTCGACAAGCGTGAGCTTTTCATGGCTACACAACTTTCGTATTATGTCTTAAGGCGGTACCCTGACTGAAAGTGGCGCCCTCAGAGGTTTTTTATTTGCTAAAAGAAAAGGATTTTATTTATTATTAAAACTTTACATGGATTTTCTAGGGCCCAGTCTACTATTTTTAGAAGGTATTGCTACATTCTCTCATAGTATCTTCATTGAAGTAGATAGCAAATGTGTCAAAACGGCAAATTTTATAATTTTTGCTAAGTAGGGCGGAAGCCCCGCTTTTGGCCACTGTACCGGTTTTGGCCACATTTTGCTCTATCATTTTACAAGCTTTTATTTAACTTGCAGTGTATGTATGTATGCATGTCCGTTCGTCAAATCTTGCGAGCTAAATTTGACCCACTTTCCAATGTCCGATTGAGCTGAAATTTGGAATTTACCTTTAGTTCCGATGACAATGCAATTAAATATATAATCAGTATAGTTATCAATTCAGAATTCTTGCAAATTTTCAAGTACTATATTCTTGTTTTGTTGTGATGGTTACTTGACACGTGCTTGACCAAAGCCATCTTCTATCTCACTCGTTGCACTTGTAACAAGCCATGCTCCTTGGAAAAGCGGCAACGTTGCAGTCGATTACGTCAACGTGTTCTGTTCCGGTGGCCAAAACTGGAACTAACGTGTTTTGTTCATAATGTTATTTTACTGTCAAGTAGCACCATGAAGCTCGACTTCTCAGAGTATTAAGTCAAACTTCATGAGTAGCACTGTCCAACCAGCGCTGCTGTCACCGGAACAGAAAAGATTGTTGATCTATACACTTTACTCTTTGTTCTATATAAACAAACAATCGTGTAGTGTTGCCAGGTTAGGCGATAACTCTCAAATTATGTGGAAGTAAAAATCAACGAACACTCAAAAAACAGTATAGAGGTAAATGCTTGGAACACAATCTTTGACTTTGTAACTTTGTTTGGGCTAATAAGGAGGTAAACATAGCAAAAGTCCCCGCCCGTAGCCCTTAATCCGGGGGGGGGGGGGGAGGCGGTTTGAAGGTCTCATTTTTTTTTTCAACCCGATTTTAGGACAAACTAGTTTTTCCTAGGCCAAACTAGTTCATCGCGTTGACATTTCAGAGAGCGACTTTGCCTCGGAAGACCTGTAGATGTAGAACATGACACAAAAAAAAATAACCACCATTTTAACCAATCACGTGTTCTACAGGACTTCCGAGGCAAACTCGCTCTCTGAAATGTCAACGCGATGAACTAGTTTGGCCTAGGAAAAACTAGTTTGTCCTGAAATCTGGTTTGGCCGGTAAAATATATACAGTATTTTAAAAAACTTTTAGCCCAAACAAAGTTCCAAAGTCAAAAATTGTGTTCCAAACATTTCCCTCTATATCTCTTCGTTAACTAGGCTTAACTTGATATAATATATTAAAAAAAAATAACTTTCGCCGTAATTCAATTCACATCTTAGATTTCTGCGCGAACTGTTCATTTAAATAAAACACTTTCTCGGATTTTGCACGCATTTATTTAACAACTTGTTTAAATTTGCTTGTTACAAAATAAAAAGAAAAATTATTATTTTTGCACATTTTGGATATTTTTTTTATCTGGATGTGGCAAGTCGGAATACTCTTTGGTCATGTCAAGAAACGTTGCTGTTTGATTTTCTTGATTGCTGTTTGGGTGTTTTAATACAATATCTATTGTATAATTAGTGCATATAAATACGTGATCATTGTTGGAAATTACTTATGAAACCTTGGATCGCGAAAGATTTGGATTCCCGAAGGAGGAACACTGCGTCAGCGATGGATTCGTGCGATACCTCGAGCCGACTGGGAGCTTACAACATCGTGACTGTGATATAGTTAAAATAAAACAACCCTTAGTTATGTACGCGTATTATTTGATTTTAAGGCGCTATAATCAGGAATTCATCTCATCTCATGCATACAAGAAATTAGGATTACATTTTACTCCCTAAGGACTAAAGTGGTTATTTAGTCCCGCTTCGTAGGGCTATATTTGCGTACTTTTAGAGCATGAGAATTGAAAATTATTATTATTTCTATTAAAACATTAATTTAAAGTCCCTATACTTAGGCTTTTTCTCAATTACTTACTTAAAAAATTTACATTTAATTAAAAGTTTCCCTGTCAGTTACAGGCCACTCGAAATGGTTTTGAAGAATTTTTCGTCATTCTTTTGTGACAGGTACCTACCGTTAAATTTTTTTCAAATCCAAGACCTTTTTTTTGTTTATAGGTCTTTTTCTTTACAAGCCCGTTGCATTGGCAAATCCAGGTGATTTCTGTGGGTATTTGATAAGAAAAAGTGATGTGATACAAGGCCTTGTCCAGTGATGTGATACAAAGCCTTCGCCAAGGCCAGATTTGGTGTAGCTTTTTTGATTTTTTGATTTGATTTGATTTTGATTTGGTACGAACGTGTGTAGCACGGATTACCTATATTTGCTTTACAGCAAAGTTCGTCCGCACCAAATCGGCGGTAAGGTCTGGTCCAGACGTGTGTAGCGGCTATAAGAACTAACGAACGAACTTTAAAAAGAAGCAAAAAACGCGAAGTTGCTTTAATCAGACCCTACTAGGTGTCACTTCACTACATAGTATATCACTATCACTACATAGTATAAAACAAAGTCGCTTTCTCTGTCCCTATGCCCCTTTGTATGCTTAAATCTTTGAAACTACGCAACGGATTTTGATGCGTTTTTTTTAATAGATAGAGTGATTCAAGAGGAAGGTTTATATGTACTTTTTATCCCGATATTCCCACGGGAACGGGAACCACGCGGGTGAAACCGCGGGCGGCCGCTAGTTGCACATAAATAGTTCACTAAAGTCAACGACAGCTGATGGCTCCAAGTTAATACAACCATAGTCTACCTACAGAAAAGAAATATCCTTTTTTTCTTTATGTAAGTGTAGGGTTAAACGTAGTAAAAGATAACACTTTTGATAGCTCTGTATAAATGTAATCACTCACAACATTACAACACACTTATTTATGGAAGTACACCAAAATGAACATCTTACCCGACTGTCCTATTCGACTGCCGCCAACAGAATGAATCACTGCCAGCCAATATGTCCGCACCTTCTTTTCTTTTCGGTGTTGCCAGTCTCAAGTTCGTTTTTAAAATCAACATTACTTTTTAATTCTTTTTTTTTTTTTTTTTAACCTTACACTCGACCATCCTGATAGCGTGAATGTCCCCATTCACGTACCCTGTGGCAACCTTACACTTGGCTGGCCGAGACTCATTTGCTTATACTATTATTAATGAATTTAATCGAGACAGTCAGTCATAATTATACAATAATGATTATGCAATAATTATAGTTTTTAAATGAAATATAATAATAATTAAAAAATCATTTTTATGACGTGTTCGTTGTATTATTTATATAAATAAAAATAAAAACAAGTGATTCCCTAAAACCCAACTGTAAACAATGTGTTCAATTATATGCAATCAAGCTTTACTACTACAATTACCATAAACTCCTAACAACTTATGTTATTTTAACCTGCACGTTTCATATAATATATGAATTACAAAATAAAGAAAATATAGTATTCAACCATCTATTATAGAAAATATTAGTATTTTAATTCTATCCAAAACATAATAAATTTATCCTTATTGTATTTTGTCACGGAGACCCAGCAAAAACGGTGACCTTGCCAATTCTATTAGGGAAATTGACCAAGCCACCGCCGTCGCCTCGTCAATGCAACATAATTATCCATCCATCTAAAATCCATGTAACCATTATTTAAAACCGATCCATCCATCTAAAATCCATGTAACCATTATTTAAAACCGACCCATCCATCTAAACCCATCAATCCATGTTAACCAATCAATTCATCAAAACCTGCCTCGAACTCCATTTTTCGGGCTTTATATTATCCAGATTGTTCATAAACCATCTTGTAACCAGGCCAAGACACGAACCCATCTATTCTCGCGCTTGACCTGCAACAAAGAAAACCATTATGCAGTAAAGCTATTTCAAAAGCGAGTTAGATTAAATATACACATAAAACATTCTATCTCACAAATCCACATCGCTCTACATCGCTCTGATCATCCATGGTATCATCCACCCCTAACGCAGCCAAATGGATCCATGGCTTCATGCGATCCGCTGCGACCGTCGTCCTACGTTTGTTCCTCATACCTTCGAAACCTGGTATAGGAGCTATTTTGTAACGGTCGTTGCCTAGAAGTTTTGTTACTCTGTAAGGTCCTTCGTATGAAGGCATAAGCTTAGTGCTTTTGCCCTCATTTTGAAAGGTTACCTTAGTGATTTTGACTAAATCACCTATATCGTACTCGCGTGCGGGTTTGCGTCCTTTGTCATAGTATGCTTTCTGACTCTCCTGGGCTTTGTCAATTCTTTCCTTTACCTCCTGACGTAAAGACGATAAATCGCGTGTTTCTTGAGTTTCATTAGTAATCTCACTCATCGAAGCATTCATTTCCCCATTCATCGACATGCCGAACATCACCTCAGCAGGTGTTTTCGAAGTAGTCTTTTGGACTGTATTATTTAAACCCCATTGGATTCTTCCAAACTTGTTATCCCAGTCCTTATCACAATCACCGAGATTTTGAGCTGTGAGCGCATCGAGAATGGTACGGTTGTACCGCTCTACTTGCCCATTGGACCTGGGGCTCGACACGGCATTCAAAATGTGTTTTATACCTTTCTCAAGACAAAACTTTCGAAAGCTATGGGATGTGAAACAGCTGCCTCTGTCACTTACAAGTCGTTCTGGGGTTTTAAAAGTAAAGAAAATCTCGTCTAGAACTCGTATGAGATTCTGTGTATTTGTATTTCTGACCGACTTAATGAAAACAAATTTGGTGAATGAATCCACCACGACTAATATGTGTGTGTGTCCCCTTTTTGACTTTACAAATGGCCCAAGGTGGTCAACGTGCAGGGTGTGAAAGGGTGCCGCTACTTTGGTTATAGGGTGTAACAGGCCCTCGCGGGTATTCGACGTCTTTTTCGCATATGCGCACTCAATACACGCTTCTACATATTTTTTTACGAAGCGCTTCATTTTTGCGAACCAGTAGTTTTTCTTTACCCGTTCTAGCGTTTTCTCAAATCCAACGTGGCCTATATCATCATGATTCATCCTGCACAGTTGCCACCTTGCGCCCTTTGGTACTACCCACCTAACCTTATTTTTATCCCCGTCTAAGCATCGAAACAACTTGTTGTCCTTGAGTAGGTAATTCTCTTTGATATAGTCAAGTTCTTTGGAATTCAAATTACTAACGACTATATCACGAATTTTACGTAACTCTTCATCTCCCATCTGAAGAGTTAATAACCAATCTTCAGTCGTTATAACCATCACCATGGGGTACTGGTCTGGATTCTGCGAATCACTGTCACTTATGGGGTTCCTGGATAGGGCGTCCACATGAGACATCTTTGAACCTGGCCTATACTCCACGGAACAGTTAAATTCCTGCATAACAAGCCACCAACGAGCGATCCTTGGAATAAGGTCGCGTTTTTGGAATGTGGATCGTAGCGCACTACAGTCTGTTACGATTTTAAATTCTTTACCTAATAGGTAGACTCGGAATTTCTTAAGCGCACAAACTACCGCCAGGGTTTCTAACTCATACGAGTGAAAATTCTTTTCTTCTGGTGTAGTTTGCCGACTGCAGTATGCTACGGGATGAAACTGATCTGAACTGGCTTGAGAACGTTGTAGTAGTATTCCGCCAACACCTAACCTACTAGCGTCCGTATGGAGCTCGGTTTCTGCCGTGGGATTATAAATAGTCAATATGGGTCTGTTTACAAGCTTATCTTTTAGGGTCTTAAATGCATCTTCCTGCTCACATGTCCATTCCCAGGCTGCATCCTTTTTGAGAAGTTTGGTAAGGGGGCATGCAATCAGCGCGAAACCTTGTATAAACTTCCTAAAGTAGCTGACAAGGCCCAAAAACTGACGCACACCATGGACGTTCTGCGGATTAGGAAAATCGACCACGCACTTAATTTTAGTTTCACCAGGTTTAACGCCTGCTGAGCTAATTTCGTAACCTAGGTAGTCGATTTTATTTTGTAAAAAGCAACACTTGGACAGGTTCAACTTTAAGTTTGCCTCTTGCAAAAGCTGCAAAACTTCCTCTAGCCTATCCAAGCATTGTGTCGGGTCCGCGCCAAACACTAATAAGTCATCGATGTATACGGTCGCCTTATTGAAACGCGCGGGACCCAACACATGGTTCATCATGCGCTGGAAAACAGCAGGTGCGTTTGCCAGGCCGAACGGCATACGGTTGTACTCGTACTGCCCGTCCGGCGTGACAAACGCCGTAAGGTGCTTGCAGTCCTCAGAGATTGGTACCTGATAGTACCCAGACATCAGGTCCAGTGTGACGAACCATGCCTGTCCGGATAGTCTCGCTATCTCATCCTCTATTATCGGCATAGGATACCTTTCTTTAATAGTCACTGAGTTAAGCATCCTATAATCGACGCATAGCCGCATATTCCCATCCTTTTTGCGCACCAGGATAATAGGGCTGGCGTAACCAGAAACAGATTCCCTTATTATCCCCGCTTGTAGCATGTCATCAACCATATCACGCACCCGTTCACGTTCATGGTGAGATAATCGGTACGGCCTATAAACCACAGGTCGGTTACTATTTAACTCTATTCTCATTTGTGTTACGTTTGTACAACCGAGTTCTCCTAAGTTATTCGCACAACAATGTTCATATCGCTGTAGTAAACTAAGTAACCGTGCTTTATCTTGATCAGTTACGAATGATCCTGTTCGAACTTGGCTTTTATCAAGCCTACTTTGGAGAACAGGCTCCTGAATCGCTTCAGTAGTTGATGACATAACCCTATGAACAACATCAATGCGTTCAGCTCTTGAAAACACATTATTCTCTTGGAGTAAACAAGGTACTATACACGGCGTAATTACGACATAAAGAAGGCCTTCCTTAACATGATAAACACCGCCATGTACCATAAATTGTTGATTGGGTTTGCCTATAATTTTAGTAGTTAGCATAACATATCCGGTAAAATCAAATTCAGTTCTAGCCCTAACACTCGAGGTACCATAAATTCTAGTATGACCGCCTATACTAACTCTAATTAATCGCTCGTCCTCAGTATCCATACACACATTACTCACTTCAGTTCCTATATCGTAAAACTGTAACTTGTTTGCATCCTTGTATACTATAACATGCGCTTGCTCCGAAAAAGTTTGACCAATTAACATGGGTTTTTCAAGAAGGGTATCTTCCACGATGCGACACGGAACTGCAGCCTCCACCCGATCTACTGTGAGATCGAGTGTAGCAGAGCCAATTGAGTGGACCACACCATTACCAAAACCTTTCATGGTGGATGGTGTATTATCATGTTGAAGGCCGAGTTTAGAAAAATCTGAACGTCTTATTAATGTGACCTCACTACCGAAATCAACATATGCTTGTAATGTAATACCATTAACACCTACGTTTTTTATAAATTTATCATTTGTATTCGAGTCAGAGATACGCATAGTTTTCGAAACGAAGTTAGTCTTAGATGATCCTAAGTCAGATTTACCAAGACAATTTTCGGTTTTATGGCCTATTCTATTGCATCGGTCACACTTAATCAATGGTTTAGAGCATTTCATAAATGGGTGGCCTCTCTCCTTGCAATTGTAACAATAGACGCCCGTGTTAAATTGCCTATTGTACGTTTTATTACCATGCCTATCCTCTACAGAAATACTGCTTCTATCTTTATTAAATGGTTGCTGAGAAAATTGTTCTCTATGGTTGCTCGATAGGAATTTTAACAACTGATCAGGCTCAACACATCTTAACGCTAGGGCACTCGATTTCATAGTCTTGTCGCTAATACCATGTATGATACAGTCAACCGCTCGTTTTCCCGTGATATCGCATTGGTTAATCAAAGCAAGCTTTTCATAATAATAGCTTTCAATTGACTCGTTAAATCTACTTTTACGCTTAAGCATCTCCTCCAGGGACTGGCCATAGTTTTGCTCCCACGGGAAAGCATTCAACAGCTTAATCTGCCACTCTTCCCAGCTGTACAAAATTGAATTAAGGCTTTCGTACCACGTCTTGGCCAGTCCCTGCAGTTTCTGCATGGCAAAATGCACAGTCGTCCTTTCGTCCCATCCGTAAACAGATGCACATTCGTTCACCTTCTTAATCCACACATCCATACGTTGGGTTTTTGTAGAAGGGTTAAACTCAGGTAGGATGTTTTTAAAATCAAAATTTTTATTAGAATGTGCATTCTGATTCGGGTGAGGCGCAAGGCCACTTTTGATGGATTGAATGAGATGTAAGACGTCTTTTGAAGTAAAGGAGGGACTACATGACCTTTTGGGCTGAAGTGCGGCGCTCGGCTCACGTCGATCTCTGCTTAGCGCGCGGCGCCCGGTGCTCGGCTCACGTCGACTCGTGCTCGGCTCGCGTCGACTCGTGCTCGGCTCGCGTCGACCGCTGCTCAGATCGCGTCGACTTGGGCCGGGCTCGTGTTGACTCCTGCTCCGCTTGCATCTTCCTCGACTCGGCTCGCGATGTCCTCTGCTCGGCGCTCGTTGCACGCGGCTCGGCTCGCATCGTCTCTTGCTCGGCTCGCGTCGTGTGCTGTCATCACGTGAAGCTCGATGCTCGCTGCGCTGACGCCAGTTGTCCTCATCCCGATCCCTTAGTAGGTCACGCTCCAACTCACGAACACGCGCTTGCTCACGTGCCAACGCTAGCTCTCTCTCCCGCAAACGTTGATATCGATCGCGCTCCCGTTCGCGTAAGAGCGCGTCGTCGCGTTCATGCTCAGACACGTGATCACGGTCAGGGACGTGCTCTTGTTCCTGGCTCCAGCGATGCCTGCTTTGGCTGAGGCTGCGCTGGGTGTGTCGAGTGGAGCTGCGGCTGCGGCGTCTGCGGCTGCCGCGATCTTGTACCACGCTACGTAGGCGACTCCGACTGTTGCGCTCCGGGGTTTGCAAACGGTGGTTTTCCCCATTCGCGTCTTGCTCCATGATCTCAGAATAGAAAACAAAAAGGGGGTTAGATTTATTTCACTACATCTGCGTTTAAAGCGTCTGTATTTAAAGTAAGAAGGAAATATACAAAATTATGACGTAACTCGGAAACGAGGCGTCGTAGGCAAAAATGGATGAAAATTTTGTACCCCTTTTAGACACCCCACACGCCTCCTGAGCTATTCAAATATGACCTCACATGACCTTCAGATCGGAGGTTAGGTCAAGGACTTCTTGAAATCGTTAATGAATCCCCAATGATATAAGAAAAATATAATTATGTAAAATGATGAACACCTAATAGGTTTATCAAGAAAAAAAAAATGTTAATGTACCCTCGAGAAAATAAAACTATGGCGGTATAATTAATTAATCACATTACATTTATAATTTTCAATATATGGTCGTTAGGCCAGGCCAAAATCACACACACAGCAAAATTAATATTACCGCAAGCTTGCTAGCATCGCATTTTGCACACGGATTAATAAGTTTTTTTTTATCAAATGTATCAATATGAATGGACAATGCCCCGGCAGCGGAAACATCAGGATAGCTATAATGATTCACAAACCTTTAATTTCACAAGAGGGTAAATCGAAACTAGATTTGTAAAATTTGGGCATGTACTTACCACTTCTGATTTGTAGGGTTAAACGTAGTAAAAGATAACACTTTTGATAGCTCTGTATAAATGTAATCACTCACAACATTACAACACACTTATTTATGGAAGTACACCAAAATGAACATCTTACCCGACTGTCCTATTCGACTGCCGCCAACAGAATGAATCACTGCCAGCCAATATGTCCGCACCTTCTTTTCTTTTCGGTGTTGCCAGTCTCAAGTTCGTTTTTAAAATCAACATTACTTTTTAATTCTTTTTTTTTTTTTTAAACCTTACATAAGTACTATGTTTATCAACTTTGATAGAAACTTAAATGTGTCTTGTTCTTTAGTATTTATTTTTTAAATACTTACTAAAATTTACAACTGAAAATCAGCGTTTGCTTGCGTTGCAAGACAAGTAATATGACGCTGAGCTGCGACCATTGAGTAGGTACTGCTGCGGCACGGCACACACACATTTTTATTTGGAACTTTTTGTCTTATTGAGTCTAATTTGTGTTTTCTATTCTTGTTCGTAATACAGTGCTACCTTCTCTTATACCTATGTGAATATGCCTTGTATTTAATGAATACTTATGTGTGTGTCTATAGTAAGAATCTACAATCTCTATTTGGTGGTAAAATATATATAAGGTCCTTCCTAAATAGTGCACATAATTTTAAGGGGTCAATGTACTCACGCATACAAAGAGTTATTACTATGGTACCAACATTGGAAACGCGAAAAAAAAAATCAGCTGTTCCATAGAAAACTTTAAATCGAATAGATCAAAATGTATAGAACAGCTGATTTTTTTTCTGAAAAACTGAACAATGTCCAATAACTAAAAATACAAAAATAAATTATAATTAAAAAAAACTTTTATTTAAAATCAAGCTTTTATTCAAATGTCCTAAAAATAATAAAATAAACTGTGTATCAAGTCAAATCCAACAAACTTATTACATTAAACAATTTATATGTTTTAAAAGCTTGTCGCGAGATTTTATTGTTACTGGGCTTGCACTAAACACAAATGCTTTAACTTATATTTGACATATGAAATTAAAGCGACAAGCTTTTAAAACATATAAATTGTTTAATGTAATAAGTTTGTTGGATTTGACTTGATACACAGTTTATTTTATTATTTTTAGGACATTTGAATAAAAGCTTGATTTTAAATAAAAGTTTTTTTTAATTATAATTTTTTAAAACAACTTTTAGTCATATAAGATTTTAAACTTTCGCGTTCCATTATATCCATTATTACATATTATTATAAACAAGAGTAACAAGAGAAACGTCAAGCTGTAAGTACATAATAATATGTAGGGCAGACGTACCGGTTTTGGCCACTTTAAGGATTTTTTCACTTTTAAACGCTTAGTGCTTAATGATCTTAAGTATTTAAGAGAAAATTTATATCTAAAATTATAGAGAATTTATCGAACTTTAAGGTTACAACTTTCAAAGTTTAAAAAAGTTTATAGTTTTTTTCCATAAAACATAATGTTCGGAGGGGGCCAAATACACCGGTTTTGGCCATTTTGCATTGGTTTTGGTCACCCAGTTTGCATTGGTTTTGGCCACTTTGATAAAATTACCTTAATTATGACTTGATTTTAAGCCTAATTGATATCTTATCCGAGTTCTGGACTAAAACACTACGTGAAATAGTATTTCAATCCCAGCTAGCTTCTTACCACAACTTTATAAGTATACCTTTATCACTTGATAAGAAGAAAATTAGCAGATTGAGGCTAGTGTAGGCACTAGCCTCAATCCGCTAATTTAGGTAGATGGGGCAATAAAACAATAGTGCCTCAACCTTTGACATCAGAAACACGTCGATGGCATGTTTGGATAAGATAAGTGTCACTTAACTTTAAGGGGCATTTAAACATTATGTAGTCTTCACCTCTAAAATCAACCTATCAAATCAATCTACGACGACCGATTTGGCGCAGGGGTAAACTACCTGCCTTCTGCGCCAGAGGTCTCGGGTTCGATTCCCGAACAAGACAAATATTTGTGTGCATGAACATGTATATTTGTCTTGGTCTGGGTGTTTTCTATGTATATTAAGTATGTATTTACAAACAAAAAGTAAATAAATATATATTTATCCGTTATCAAGTTCACGTAGACACAGTTTCTTAAGAAATTTACTATGTGCGATATTAGTGCCATTGTTAGAAAAATATTTATTTATTTATTTATCAGTCAATGAGGGATCCTGATATTACGTTAATATGAGTGTCACTTAACTTTAAGGGACACCTAACTACTTTGGTGGTTTCTATCTTTGGCATCAAAACACGCTGATTACACGTTAATATGAGTGTCACTTAACTTTAAGGGTCACTTAACTACTATGGTGGTTTCTATCTTTGACATCAAAACACGCCGATTTCACGTTAATATGAGTGTCACATCACTTAACTTTAAGGGGCACTTAAATTTAAGTGACACTTAAACATGATAGGGTCTTCTATCTTTGATATCAGAAACACGTCGATGTCACGTTCAGTTGAGTGTTACTTAATTTCAAGGGATACTCAGCTTTAAGGGGCACTCAACCACGAGGTTTTTTCTATTTTTGATATCAGAAACACGTCGATTCGATCGACGTCAAGTTCAAGTGAGTGTTGCTTAACTTTAAGAGACACTTGAAGTACCAAGGAGTCCGCTAAGAACTTAAACCTTATTCTTTTACACTCATTCCGAAGTACACTCGACAGCACATCAAGTTGAAATGCGATAACAGGTTTTATTACGTAGGGCATAAAGGCGTTCTCAAGGTTAACTGATATGCCGCCGTGTGTACCTAGTAGGTACACATACATACAAAATTTTGTAACTTTTCATATAATAAAGCGGAGCGGAGCGAGGTTGCAAAACAAGGGTTTTATGAAACACTAGAAACAGATGAATGAAAAAGGAGCGGAGTGAGGAAACCGAGCAGAGAAGCGGAGAGAGAGAGCCAAGCGGGGCAAGCAAGCACGGCTTCCTAACTCCGCTTCTCCACTCAAGTTGCTCACTTCACTTCCTCTACCGTTTTAATATAAAGCACGGAGATTTATACTTATAACTTTTTAAGTGAAAAGTGGCCCTAACCAATACTATTGATTCCGAAGCAGAAACAGCCCGCTCTGCATTGCTGACTCGCTCCGCTCCGCTACCGCGACAGCGGACAACCCAAACATCAGTTATTTTAAAGTGAGTTGCGAGTCTATTAAAAAAAATAACTTTATGAAAAGTTGGGAACTTCATACTAATGGCAAAGTGGCCAAAGGTGACACAATGCTAAAATTTCCAGCCCCACTTTTGGCCACTTATTGTTTTCCAACTTTTTATGACAACAGTGAGAAAACAACACTTTATCCACCTAGAAGAAACATATTCTAATGTGATATAAAATATTAAATAACCATAAAATAATTTTATTGTAGAAAAAAAAATGATTTTACAAAACCTTTACCCTTAACATTTTGCTTAAGAATTTTACAAAATGTTAACTTTGAAACATAACATGGCATTTATTTCTAAAATATCGTACTACATAAAAAAAGCTAAGTGCTGTAATTATTAACTAAAAGTCCAATCTTTTATTCGCCATTAATAAATATAAGCAATAGTTTTTTAATTCCTATTTATATAACTTTAAAGTGAAAAGTGACCAAAACCGGTACAGTGGCCAAAACCGGTACGCCTGCCCTACTTCATAATAAATGTCGCGTTGAGTCCCGTTACTCTTGTTTATAACTTTTAGTCAGTTTTGCCAAAGGCAATTAAAATAAGGTATAAGGTAATAATAACAATCGTTAGAATATCTTATGTCGTACGATTTTTTTTAATAAACGCCATTTTCTGTTTATTTATTTTTTGTATGAAAATTTTAAGAAATTTGGTCGTGATGAAATTTAGTATAAATTTTTATATTTTACAATTAAATTGTTTTTTTGCAATTGATTGGTTAGAATATCTGGGTTTGGTTTTGATTTTCGCTATACTTACAAGAGTTTGACTTTTAATAAGTGGCTGAATCTGGGGCATTTGGCATCTCTAACACGTTTTGTGCTATATAAAAAAATATTTTCCTTTTTTAAAATTCACTAAGTTCTATAAATTTTCTATAATTTAAGTTATAATTTGTGTCATAAATAGGTACTTAAGACCATTTAGTGCTTATAGGTGAAAAAATCCTTAAAGGGGCCACAAAAGGGTCTCCTGCCCTACTTCTAGCAGTGAATACGAGGGATTGTATTGATACCGCCTGAAAATACTAGATTAAGGGCCCTAAAAGTTCCATGTAAAGTTTTGTTAGTGTATTAGAATTACAATATTAAATAAAATACAACGCGGCGCCACTTTCGGTCAGGGTATCGCCTTAATGGTGATATTTAAGTTATAGAACCATGTCAAAGAATCTGTGAGCACTTAGGACAAGTTTTTTATGTTGATGGTTTATGTCTTTTCGAAGTATAGACGACATCTTCATGATTGGCATATACCAATACCAGTCGTCTGTAAATAACGTTATGTAATACGGAAATAGTTATAATGACTTTGCATACCATTATAATACCTATTCCTCAGTGTCAGAAATAACTTTGGTTGGTGAAAGGACTTGTTCTTATTCCGCCTGGCTAGCTACGACCATCTTATCTAAGATCAAACCTATCAGACGCCATTAAAATTATGTTTTCAGCATTAATATTGTGTTCCGGCAGTTGGAGATAAGATAGCCAGTTCCTCGGTGATTGAGGATTCCGAGAGTAGTGCGCTTCCACCTTCAACCTTATCACCACTTAACATCAGATGTGATGAAGGCTAAGTGCTAGACCGTTGTGGATAAAAAAATAAAATAAATCGTGTGGTATCAGCTGAGGGTGTTTGTTGTAAGCACAGAACATGGAAAAAAATCTGTGTTCTGTACTTCGATCAACAATAACACCTAGTTATGTTGATCGAAGGTTCTGTAGTTGTAATTATATTCGTTGATTCTTATATAACATACAGCTACTTTCTTTACGATTACTTGTGGAATGTTAAGAAAGATAAATATGGTCGCTGATGGATGGTAGAGAAGTGAAAATTTTTACTAACCTTAGATTGTACCCGATTTGCCATAAATCATTCAAATGTTAACATCATCAATCCAAAAAGTAAGTTAAAGTTATGTTCAGCTTATTTTTCGTGTATGTTTATTAACATTTTTGCTGTTGTTTGGCTTGAAAAATTGTCGTAATCGACAGTCAAGTACATATACTAGGTGCTCCAATTTCTGTTGTCTAAAGTTGGAAGCTATTAGATTTATGATGCTTAAATTATAAGTTGACATTTAAAAATATTGTTCACGTGGCCACTTTAAAGGACGCTCAAGAATAAAGATAATATTTTGAGCATTGAGTATATTATATTCAGAATTAAAACGATTATAAAAACGTTTCTGATAACTTTCTACAAACCAATTTAAATTGTCACAAGCAGAAAATCGTGTTGACGTAAATACCAAATTTATTTTAAAGTAAAGTATATACTTAGCCTTAATTTTATTGGGATTAATTAACTTTTAAACAAGATAAACTAGAAACATCTACTTTCGCCCTCATTAATGTTTACTTCATTATCTGTTTAAGTAAGCGATCTCAAAAATTAATTAAAATTCGGCAAAGGATCCTGTTTCAGATTAAATGATTGGTATTTGAGTAAGGCAAAATTTTGGAATACTAAATCGTTAATAACGAGTAAAGTATAACTTTCGGTGAAAACACTTACAGCGTTTTACGGTAAAAATGGTGCAAAGTATTCTGTTGAAGAGTTGTATTTGTCATGAGATAAAATTTTCTGTCATAACGTAGCTTTAGAAAGCACTATTCTCGTATTTTAGACTTACACCATGAAGGTTGCGGGAAGTCGTTCCTACTCAATGTTTATCCAACTTACCCTTTTAACTTTTGTATTGGGTTATGCCCAGCAGTGGGTATCATACGGCTGATGATGATCGAATTATTTAGCAGCCCTATGACGAATGGTACCTTTTTAATTCGCATAAAACTACTTAAGAAAATCACATAAACAGACTGTACTTTTAACTATAGTCTATATAGTCTGTGCTATCAGAGGATCCTTCATGGGTCCTCTGATAGCCAGCTTAACAGGTAAAAAATTATACCTCTAGTATATTAGCAACGACTTTGATGGGCTTTGAACTACACAAAACGCTAGTTGTAAGGTGCTTAAGAACTTTAGCATACCAAGCATTAAATAATTAGCTTGTAGCTCACACCGCGCTTTTGAGCAAGGCTCTTAAAGGCCGCCCTTTGTGTCGCCACGGAGCACCCTCTGGCTGACTGTGGCCACACTTAACCTCTTTCGCGACTCGCCACTTTAAGCCAAATAGGTTAGCATAGAATATGCTTATAGAAAAAACTTGTTATAGATTCTTGGCTGATATGAAATGGTTAACGCCTTCATTTGTTTCTTATGTTGTATTAAGACCTGTCACTAAGTTTATTTCCGCTATATCGTCTTTTGTTTATTCTACCAACCCAACTTACTTTTCATACGTCTCTACGTGATTATGGCGTTGTAACAGATCTTTCTTTGAAACTTTTGAACTAATAAGTATCTTGTGCACTATATCTAGGTTTATCGAAATAAAAAAATCAAAATTTGAAGAAGTAAATTTAGTTTAAGCCTCCAAATATCTGCACAAATTTTACCTGAACTTTGGGCGTTCATCACTACTCATAAATTTTAAAAGCAAAGAAAATATTAATGCTTTAATGGAGATTCTAAATAACAAACATTTATTTCATAAACTTGTAATTCTTACTGAAAAACACGTAATTCCTGGAACAAGTTTACGCACACTATTTTTCGTTCAAAGTTATCGCGTTCTCACTTGCTCACTCACTCACTGTCATTGCGCTGGATGAAACAACACGCTTGTCAACTTCTTGCCACCAATGACGGGAAGGCTCCTCTTCTGCGACATAGTTCTGAGCTCTGTCTTTACTTTATTCCTGAATCCTGCAACTTAATTTTCTTCAGTTCTATCTCTCTTCTTCTTTTGTTTCTTGTATGCAACGGTATATTGTTGTAACATTTGGAAATGCAGTTCCGTCAGTGTATTTTGATGAGCTTCTTGATATTGAGCAAGTTATATAGTTGAGCAAGGCTGTTAAAGACGCAGTCCTTTGTGTCGCCAAGGAGCGACCTCTGGCTGACTGTGGCTACACTTAACCTATTTAACGACTCACCCCTTAAAGCCAAATAGGAGAATCTGCTTATAGAGACAACTTTTTTGATACAGAATTTTGACTGTTGAGATGCCTTCTTCAATTTTTTATGTGGTATTGACACCTGCCACTTGGTTCTTTAGGGTTCCGTAGCCCAATGGCAAAAAACAAAACCCTTATAGATTCGTCATGTCTGTCTGTCCATCCGTCATCATATTAATAATATTAGTAATACAAATAATATCAAGGTTTCCTTGATTTTTCCTTATCTAGGTATACTAATATTATAAAGAGGAAAGATTTGATTGTTTGTTTGTTTGCATCGAATAGGCTCTGGACCGATTTAGAAAATTCTTTCACCATTAGAAAGCTACATTCTTCCCGAGTGACATACGCTATATTTTATCCCGATATTCCCACGGGAACGGGTACCACGCGGGTGAAACCACGAGGATCCGCTAGTAGTCAATATTTTGAAAGATAGGCACTTACAAAGTGGTAAAATGTGTAAAGTGCTACCCACACTTTGATATTTTCTGCTACATGTTTAATACTTAGACTTCCATTTATATTATTACTTGCACCCTCATTTGCACCATATGAAAATGCAGTTCAGTAAGCGTGATTTGATGGGCTTGAAATTGATTGAGTTGAGTCACATCGTAATATTAAAAAGGTTCTGAAGGAAGATTTCTTTACGTGTCGTGTCGCTATGAATCGTCACTCCAGCTGATGAAATGTTATCCTTTGTGACACGTCGCAGCACTTCCTACACTGGCATTTTTAGAAAACGGATTTGATTTATTCGAACTTAGAGGTGATCATTCAATCGATTTCCACGCATATATATGTTGTGTGGTGAAGGAGGATAAAACAAAAATGTTTCAGAATAAAATATTAACCAATAGGATTGCTTGGATAGATAAATCTCCGCTCTGCTGCCTCGCTCAATGGACAGGCAGCCTAACAATGTGTAGGTTTTGCTAAACTTCATCATTTCAGCCGTACGACGCCCACAGCTGGGCATAGGCCTCCCCCAAGGATCTCCACAGCGATCGGTCCTGCGCTGCCCGCATCCAGCGGCTTCCCGCAACCTTGACCAGATCGTCGGTCCACCTTGTAGGGGGCCTGCCCACGGAACGTCGTCCGGTTCGCGGTCGCCATTCGAGAACCTTTCCGCCCCAACGGCCATCGGTTCTCCGCGCTATGTGTCCCGCCTACTGCCACTTCAACTGAGCAATCCTTCGAGCGATGTCGGTCGTTTTAGTTCTCCTGCGGATCTCATCATTTCTGATTCGATCGTGCAGGGAAATACCAAGCATCGCTCTCTCCTTGCTAAACTTAGTTTGCATTAAATTAAATTGATAGTGAAGGAATAAATAAATTTTACGTTATAGATCTGGTAAATCCCAAAACATGAGCACCTGAGATCTGAAATTCTGAAGACGGTCAAGATTTCAAACAAATAGAATATATTCGTGTTGAATATAAAAGAAGCTTAATATAAACTCAGGTGGAGGTGAGTAGCGCATTTAATTTCAAGCTATAGCCTATAGCTAGCTAGACCGACCGCTAGCTTTAGTGCTAGACTGACAACGTCGCAGTCGATGGATCTATATCAGGCAATCAGCCTGGTTTCTAAAATTGAAAAATGCTCAGTTTTGCTTACGAATGGTAGTTTTAGCTACGAGGTGTTTTAAGCCTTAAGGTATATTTAAATTTAATTTATGGTAACCCAAAGATATTAAAGCATTGGCGATAGAGCTTTGACTTCGGGTACAAAGTACCTACTAGCTTCTATTTACTAGCCTAGAATTGAAGATAGTTCTGTATACACGAAGCCAAAGTTACTAGCTCGATAGCATAACAACGCTATTTTAGAGCTGCATTTTTGCAGTGCGGTTTTTTGTTTATGGTTTTTGTTTGTTTTTGTTTGTGTTTATTGTTTGTTTTAGTTAATTGTCAATAAATCACATTTCAGTAAAAACTCACTTTTTTTAGTAAGTAAGTAAGTAATTTTCTTTTTTGATCATTTATTGCAGAGTTCCGCAAAACTGCAAGTTATATATTATTATATTTATGTAATTGCCCTCTGAAACTCTTTATTTTGACAAACCACTCGATGGGATTGGTAATATTTTTTTTGATGAAATTGTAATATGCCTACAAAAATCCGCCATTTTGCTTCTTTATTTTTTTAATATACCTAGTGTCACTCGCGCTATCAAGACAAATCTAACAACACCTCATATGTTAAAATCCTTATAACTGTTTAGGCTGTAGCAGGGAATATAACATAGAAATCTACAAACATACATACATAGGTACTGTGAGACCCTACGTTGGGAATCAGTTAAATAATAAATGTAATTGCGAGACAAATCTTTTACTGCGGCTCCATGGCCGATATATTCTATCTACTACAACACGCGACCGCGGAATCGTCTAGACTAAAACAAACTACTCGCGTAATGACAATGCATTCGATATTTTTGAATACTATTTAAACATAAATCAACCATAGACAATGCAAGGAGGTATCATATCTTAACAATATGATACCACATGCCGCCGCCGCAACAAAAAAACCTTTCTTACTAAAGAAATGTTTTTTTCTACATGGATTACCCTAAAGCGAAGGCCTTGCCTACCTTGGAACGATATCACATCAATAAGACTGGTCCTCACTAACGGACAGCCAGGACAATGGTCAATATAATTATTTATTTACTGTTAATCAAAACAAACCAACGATTGCATTGGCTTGACATACCAAAACCAAGGGAAAAGGTCTGCCTAGCCTTCAACCTAACCTTAAGGCGCTACTCGGAAAAAGTATGGACTCTTTGATATAAAACTATAGGATGGTTAGAGTTGTTATAAATCTGGTAATAAGATATATATTTCTTCATACCTTTTCTAGAATCGTATAGTTTCAAAAACACGATTTTATGATTTTGGCTCGACACTTTTTCTTTTCGAAAATACCTCTAAAAATACGAAATTTCAAGATTATTCTTAAATGGAGTTACATATACTATTGCAAATTGATTTAATTAGTGGACACCAATAATATTTAGGATCGTATAGAAGCATTTTTTTTAAATCGCTATAGTTTTTTAATACGAAGTGATTTTGTGTTTTTTTTGCTTAATCGGCAAATTCGGTCTCGCTCCCGCGCGCGTCGTTTTCTCATTGCTATCTCGCCTTAGCATAATTTTTCCGAGTATCGCCTTAATACATCATATGTAGTTACAATCAAAGCTAACCCTAGCTCATTTAAGCATTAACTAAGTCGAAATTCCAAGATCAAACATGTCGGACAAGCACCAATAATATATTGACTACGAGAAAATTTCCTAATAATAACCCCTCATCTCAAAGGGTGCCCGACAACAAGTTTGGAACTTCATAAACCTGTGGTAACCTCAAACAGACTGTCTACTAGTGGCCACCACAGTTTATGTAGCGTGGTGTCGACAACATTGCCAGTCAGGGTTAGAGGGATCCTGCAACAAACAGGATATGACCCTGGTCCTTATTGGACCATCAGGGTTTCCTCCCTCCTCACCAACAAATGTTGACGTCACCTCGTTCCTTAAGTGACATCGAAACAACTTACAAACTAACTAAAACGGAAATAAAATGAAACACAGAAGTGTTACTTTTGTGGTCCAGATCATTAACGAAACGTGATGTCAATATCAACATAAGTTAAGGTCAGAGGATTCTCACACCTAATTAGATAATAGGTCATCCTTCTGCTCTATCCCATGAAGGTAAAGAGACACGACACGATGTCTACTAATTAGTAATAACACACAAAAAATATATATTTATTACGAAATTAAGACAACAATAAAATTTTAATTAAACACATTTTATAAACACTTTGATTTAGTTAAACATGACAAATTATTAAATAAATGTGAACGCTATGGCATAAGAGGTTCAGTTTTACTATGGATCCAAGATTACCTCTGCGGCCGCACGCAATGCACTGAGATTCATCGTATTGATGATAATCAGACATCTGTGCTATATAGATATCAGTACAAACCAAATCAGCTTGGCATTCCACAGGGTTCTGTATTAGGCCCCCTTCTCTTCTTAGTTTTTATTAATGACTTGTCTGACATTAATGAACATCAATTTATTTTATTTGCCGACGATATCTGTGTTGTTATACCAGAGGATAAAAATAGCGACATTCCTTACAATGACACTTTAAATTTATGTGTAAATGACGTAATGCAATGGCTAGATTTAAATGAGCTTCGCGCAAATCTTTCAAAAACGAAACTTGTTCAGTTTGCAAACTATAACGCGAGGTTATCAGATCTGAATGTGTCTTTCCGAGGTGAAATAATTAAAGAGTCTTCAGAAACTATTTTCCTAGGGTTAACTTTCGATACAAACTGCAACTGGAAGAGTTACATAGAAAACTTATGCAAATAAATTAAAAGATTTGTATACGCTTTGAAACGAATTAGGAGTACTGCAGGGGAAGACGCTGCCCTGTTGGCATATCACGGCTATGTGGTTTCCATTCTTAGGTATGGCCTACTTTTGTGGGGAAGTTCTTGCCTATTTGATAAGGCTTTTATAGCACAGAAGAAATGCGTCAGAAGCGTGTATGGTGCGAAACCCTTTGATAGCTGTAGACCACTCTTTACAGGACACAAATTACTGACGCTAACTTGCTTGTATATTTTGGAAGTGGGCTGTTTTGTAAAAAAACACCCTTATTTGTTTGCACAATCTTCGCAATTCAGTACTTTCTCGCGCAGAGATCCAACAAAGATTTTGGTCCCTAATTGTAAAAGCATGCTGAGTAGAAAGAATTGTAACGTTATGTCCTCTTTAATTTACTACCACATACCAATGAACATTAGAGAGTTACCAACATTATTGTTTGCGAAGCAATTAAAAAAGTGGTTGATTGATAAATGTTTTTACTCTGTTAAAGATTATTTTGAATTTAAGACATAACTAATATACTATTTTGACATTACAAATAATAATTAGGTAGATATATAGTAGACATTTACATTCGATTTTATTGATAATTTTATAGAATAGATTATTGACATTCAAATTTATTATTATTCAAATTATTCATTATTGTTAGTTTTGTAGAATTGAAATTTCTATTACTTACCTACTTAAAATTTCTGCTTGCCAAATGTTTGGTGTGACGTGTAGAAAATATTGTTTTTATTTAAGATCTTTTTGTATACTTACCACGTTACTTGCGGAATAAATGATTTATGATTTATTTTTTTATGATTTATAAGTGGACCACAGGACACTTCGTGGGCTTCAGGTGCAGTATTTCCGTACATGAAAAAGAAACACATATTAATACAAATCACACAATTATACATTTCAACTATCTAACAATCACTATTATAAAACATCCTAAAATCCTATCCTATTTCTATCCCTATTATAAAATGAATCTATAAAAGAAAATTTGTTTTTACATTTAATTTTATATGTAACAAATTTCATTAGTTTCTTATTTCGTAACGAACTAATATTACATAACGAACTTATATTGGATTTCGAAATCCTATTTATATTCGACTTCTCAAACTTTTAAGCGCCTTTCTTCATTTTACTGTCATTCCTATTTTTTATTCATAAAAAAACTTGTTATTCTAGGAATGACATGCGAACTTTTTCCTGACATATTACTTTTTCGAAAATTACTTTGACATCCGTCATTCGAGACATCTATCACTTGTGACTGTTGTGACCATGAAGTTTGACTTAATACTCTGAGGTAACTGGAGCTCTCACCCTGAATAAAAAAGTGTCGCCAGCAAATTTGACATTTATGTATGTAGTGGCTGTCAGCTGTCTCATATGACCATACGTATATTTTTAAAGTGTAGGTGAGACGGAAGACAGCCACTGTGTAATTTTTGGTGAACAAAAAATTGTTCGTACTGCACTCTCCAGTTACCTCAGTATTAAGTCGAGCTTCATGGTTGTGACCAAAGATATTATAATATAACAAGATTGCGCACTCATGAGTTACAGCCGAGCC
Source organism: Crambus lathoniellus (assembly GCA_949710035.1). NCBI lineage: Eukaryota > Metazoa > Arthropoda > Insecta > Lepidoptera > Crambidae > Crambus > Crambus lathoniellus. The sequence continues at coordinate 10,416,079 of OX453307.1, forward strand.
GAGCGAGATAGGCCTATTATGGTGTGCGTCCCTCTCTAATTAGAGAGACGTGAGTGACTACACGATTTGGTTTTTTCGAGGACAATTTATAGTTAACCAGACTTGGCTCACGTAGGATTCGAACATCACGCTTCCTAGGGAGCTCTTGTATAATATTAGGTAGTTAAGATGAGGACTCTGCGAGGCAAAGCATTTGCACCACTTATGAGGCAATAATGTGACAATCGACACATACATACATACGACGATACATACGACGCATACATATGCTTTATAAGCATACTTACTTTTGAACTGACTTCAAAAAAGGAGGTTGTCAGTTTGACCTGTATGTACTTATATGAAATGTATGTCTGTATTTCTGATAGGCGTATTTTGCTAAAATGGATAGAAATAGAAAGTCCACGTACAGTAATAAAAATCTGTTTATTCGTTAGACTATACATTGCTAAACAAAATTTTCTTGCGGATCTTTTGACGCATGGAGGCTTTGTGTCCAAATAATTGTAAAGATTCGTTTTTTGCGTACCTACTTTTTTAACCTTAAATTAAGATACAGATGTTATAATACATTTAATAAGTTTTGTTTATGCCTATTTTCTGATAAAGTTCTTCTTCTTTTTCTTCTTCCGCTGAGTATTGTGTAATTTTTTCAGATATGAGGTTAAGCCAACCTTTTTTAATTTCTTCATCTTTAGGAAATCTGAAACAATGAAAATTAATGTTTGGGTTAAGTAAGAAAGTAAATTCCAGTCTATAGACTAAAAACGAAATGGACACCCTACGAATAAAAGAATAAAAGTTTGGCTAAATACTTACCTATGAAAAGATACACCGCTCCGTTTAAATGATTCGCTTTTGCATCCTTTCACACATCAAGTGAGAACCATTTTTATTGATTTAAACGTAATTTTAAAATGATAATTAAGATCCACACACTAACTTTACACACATAAATTAATTTGCCGTCGCCATATTGATGATGTTTTTATTTTTATTAAAATTGTCCAGACGCAAAGTGTTGCAAATTTATTATAATTAAAACTACAATAACACCGACTCTTACATTAAAAAAATAGTTTTTCAAGGTTTTAAATAAAACAAATGATATGGACTTTATTATTATCCGCTTAACATTCCTTTTAATTAATTAATATTTTGAAAATTCTCGAGAACAAGAAATATGAATTTGAATTAAGTTCTACTACAACCAAAAATATTTCATGGTGGCAGCCCAGTAGACAGGGATGCAATCCTATTTAGGAGCCTCTCGCTCGGCTCGTTTTTCCGTTTATCGAAATGTCATACGAAAATAAACCTTATTGTAACTGCATAGAATCGAATTGACATTGCTTTTATTTTCATAGTGCACAATCTTGTTATATTATAATATCTTTGGTTGTGACTCATTGTCATCAATGTCAATCGATGTCAACATAAAATTCATGTCAACATTAAATTGAAAATGAAAGTCTTTGTAATTTATACCAAAGCTTTCAAAATTCACAATTATGCCATTCCCGTTTAGAAAATCACAACCTAACACTATGTTTGGTACAATGTCCCTCACAACAACGAATCGCTGTGTAAACAACACGTTGTCTATCAAAAAACATACATTAGTTTTCCCTACTATTGAAAGTTTTCCACCACTCACATTTCGTAGTTCAGCGTTCACCATGTCCACACTGAGACCTAGACTGTCTACTACCGTCTGTGATATGACCGACACACTCGCACCGGTGTCCACCAAGGCGTCTATTTTCTGACCACGACACTCAATAGGTAAAAATGGCGTACGCTTACTTGTGTTGTGATTGTCCTGCACCAACGTCAGCTGCATACTATTAAGGTAGTAGGATTCGGCGATGTTCCAAACAACTTTTATACAATTACAGCATGGTTTATTCCAATTCAGTGGACAATAATAATTATAAATAATCTAATTTGTTATCATGACATTTCGTGGTGGGGAAAACTCACATCGCTCCTCATATTCTTTTGTTATTCTTTTTTTAAATTGTCGTTTCGAACTACGGAGGTTTTACACCAAAAGCCAGTACAAAGTTTATATACATTTGTAATGGTGGCGTGAACGCATTTAATATTAGGAATTTATAAAAGACAACAAAAGTACATTATGAATCTACAAATAATTATAACTTAAAGTTATTTCTTAGTTTAACAGCTCGGCCATCCTAATTAGGACGTGTCCTCGCGTGTTAAATACTATGCCAAACTAAGGCCACTCAACGTTGGAGTAAAGTTAACTTTTGACTGAAATGGTATATTTTCTTTGACAGCTGTCGAACTGGAAATCTCTCGGCGGTCTTAGTATAGAAGAACGAGCATTAACAATACATTTTATATTTTGTATAGGTACTTATGTATAAGCAGTGCATTCTCAAAGTTTTAATACCTAACAGAACACTATAATTATTACACGATGAAGTCCATTACTTTACAAAAAATATGACCCTTTACATTACTTACAAGCATATTAACTTAAACCAATAACGCTATGATATCAATTTTCAATAATCGCTACAAAACATGTTCGTTCATAATAAATACAAATCAATGACCACTTATTAGTAAAATGAGACAACTAATCATAATACATACGTCCTAAATTAGATTTTAGAATAAATAATTTATTTGCTAAAAATAAAGGTACAGTATTTGTTAATAAGTATCGTAAAGCCTATGTTAAGTTTGTAGTCTATGTAGCCTACAAACATGCAATTATTACATGTTAACTAGGTACTTTATCTTATTAACATCTTGGAAATCGTGAAAAGTATAAAATATGATCTCACATTGAGATAATTTAGTAAGCAACAAGTATATTTAGTTTAAGTGAGTATTATATTAGTTTATTAAAAATAACTGAGTAGATACATGAAATTTACACATCGCATCGTTTACACCCTAAAATTTAAGCACAAAATTCAAATCGTTACTTACACCCTGAATCATGCACAGAATAAGGCGTAACTTCTTTATATTATCTATCTAAACTATCATAAAATTTGCAGTCTACTGGATTAGTAAACTGAAATGGCAAAGGGCCGGTCATATTAGCAGCAGAACCGATAATCGCAGGGGTAAACTACTTCTTCAGTGGATACCGCGTATTGGCAATCATAGTGTAGAACACTCTGAGACTGGGTAGAGCGACATCTTCGTAAGGTAGCTGAGAGCAGCTACGGATTGTGCTAGAAGACGTGCACTCGGAAAGGCTTACGTCCAGCAGTGGACGTTGCAACAGGTTGATGATGATTCAATTTTTCACACACATCCTGAAAATCATGTAAGTATGAGTTTAAACCATAAAGGTCGTATAATTTATAAGTCTTGACTGCTTTATATTACTTGCACACTAAAAATCATGTGAGTAATAAGTCGTGCGTGACTGACTTATATTACTTACACCTTGAAAATCATGTGAGCAATAAGGCTAACTACCTAATATTACTTACACCCTGAAAATCATGTAAGTAATAGGGCTAACTACTTAATATAATTTACACCCTGAAAATCATGTAAGTCATAAGTCGTGACTGCCTGATATCACTCACACCTTGAAAATTATGTGAGCAATAAGGCCGACTATCATGTTAGTAATAAGACTAACTACTTTATGTAACTTACACCCTGAAAATCATGTAAGTCATAAGTCGTGACTGCCTGATATCACTCACACCTTGAAAATTATGTGAGCAATAAGGCCGACTATCATGTTAGTAATAAGGCTAACTACTTTATGCAACTTACACCCTGAAAATCATGTAAGTCATAAGTCGTGACTGCCTGATATCACTCACACCTTGAAAATTATGTGAGCAATAAGGCCGACTCTCATGTAAGTAATAAGGCTAACTACTTTAAGTAACTTACACCCTGAAAATCATGTAAGTCATAAGTCGTGACTGCCTGATATCACTCACACCTTGAAAATTATGTGAGCAATAAGGCCGACTATCATGTTAGTAATAAGGCTAACTACTTTAAGTAACTTACACCCTGAAAATCATGTAAGTCATAAGTCGTGACTGCCTGATATCACTCACACCTTGAAAATTATGTGAGCAATAAGGCCGACTCTCATGTAAGAAATAAGGCTAACTACTTAATATAACTTACACCCTGAAAATCATGTAAGTCATATTAGTCGTGACTGCCTGATATCACTCACACCTTGAAAATTATGTGAGCAATAAGGCCGACTATCATGTAAGAAATAAGGCTAACTACTTTAAGTAACTTACACCCTGAAAATCATGTAAGTCATAAGTCGTGACTGCCTGATATCACTCACACCTTGAAAATTATGTGAGCAATAAGGCCGACTAGGTACCCCACGTAATAAGTTCATGAACGATGCCAAATAGTTTTATTGTTCTAAATGGTTATTCTTTCTAAATTATGTTTATTCCATAAGACGTTCCTCGGGTATTTTTGCTTGTTCCTCTGCTTTTTTGTAGTAAAGACTTCAAAATCCTATACTGTGCATACATTCGCAGTAAGTTAGAATACACTTCGCAAGTTTGTAACCCCAGTTATGATATCTATGCTCAAAAACATATTTCTTTATGGTATTATCCCATAAATGTCCATTTTTTTTAACCTCTCTAAGCTCGCGAACGTATGGGAATGATTTACTTTTCCTACATAAAGTTGAAGTGATCTGTTGGAACACTTTTCAATCTCAGTACCCTACAAGTTACCTAGCCATCCTATGCGCGGTCTACAATCATGTACCAATCTGGTGCTAATGCCCCTTTCGCAACCATGTGTGATGCTTTCGTTAAAATGACATTAGTAATAATAATTTGGACATATTTCATTACTCTTCGCGGTTTTTTTTTCTCGTATCAAAGTACATAAGCCTACATGTATACCATTGAATTCAAATAGCAAATTGACATTTCAGTTTCGTTTTTTTTTTATAATTATTTAATGATGATTTCATGATAATGTTCTTATTGTTGATTTATTTTAATTTGACTTATTTTTCATATTGATAATTTTGTCATAAATTGTATTTCTAAGGCTACTCTTGTGTCACCTGTACATGTGTATATGTATCAAAACAATCTTTAGTTTAAGAAAATAGGTAAGTATAATGACAATTATTATTTTTAATTTCTCTCAAAAAATAGAAACATTGGTAAAAGAATTATTTCGCCAGCATGAAAACTTAAAATGGTTTTTAAGTATTTCCTAAGGTACATTGCATAAACATTGAAAAATTAAACATTTAAGAATTTATTATCTATTTTAATATATATTTTTTTTAAATGGACTTGCCCACTCAACTTTAAATGATGATATTTTATTTTACTTATTAAGAAACTCAACCAATATTTATTCACAACTTACCAGCCATAGAGGCTCTTAGTTAATTAATCTTAAGCTAATTACAGAGTTTCCCAACATGATCAATTGTATCCAAAAAAAACGACAAGAAACAGATTATATGTTGTCCATAAATTTATGTGGCATCAATCTATGGATAAGATAGCTAGCAACAAAAAAAAGAAAAGGACAGGAACATGGCAAACTTCAACGCTAAAGAACGATAAAGAAAAATAAAATCCAATTCCTCAGTCATTATCCCTATTATGAATGTGTTAATTAAACATACATAGGTACCTACTCTGCTAGAGTACTTTGTATATAAAAGTCTTGAAAGAATTCAAAAGAAATGTCTAAAATATATTTACCGTGTTCTCGAATTCATCTCTCTAACTATATGGCAAAAAATCTCAATTTTTTTTTTTCTCTACGAAAGTAGAAATATTTCTGATTTATCCATAATACCTCTTTGGTAAAGCAAGCGGCATCGATAGACCGCTCATTATATAAGACTACGCGCTAACTCGATCGCGCCCAGAAACTCCAGCTTACTGTGTTTGCCGCATGCAAAAATTAACTATAGGCAAAACGTATTTTTGTAAGAGCATGTGTTTCATTTAATACTTTAGCAAACGTAAATGCTCATATTATAATGCTCATATTATCCACATAAACAAACTTATCACTTCGGTTTCTAAGTTAAAACATTTACTAAATTTTAATGATAACTTCCTTTTAACTGTAGTCAACTTATTCATATTTTTTTTTATATATTTTTATAACAATAACTGTATTTTTCAAAAATATAGATTAACTATATTTATCATCAACAACTTTTTTTTTTGGTCTCGTCTTTTAAAACTTTCTTGTGATATAATAACTTAGCAATGTAGGTACTACCTGTGAAAACTTGTAATAAGCCCTCTGGGAATATTAGTATAGCTGAGTATATGAAATTTACGCATACATAAGTCGTTTACATCCTGAAACTTATGTAAAGAACATTTAAATCGGTACTTACACCCTGAAAATTGTGCAAGTTACAATTGGTAAGAGATAAGCGTATTACTTACTCAAAATCTGTACCCCGAGTGTAAGTTTTTATGTCAAGCAAACGCAAACTATTTCGAATGCGTATTAATGTCAATTTGTATGAAAACTATATAAGCGCGCTACTCGCCGCTAGAGGCGCTAATACAGTTTTCATACAAATTGACATTAATACGCATTCGAAATAGTTTGCGTTTTTTGACATAAAAACTTACACTACGGGCACATGTAAGTAATAAGTCATACTTCGTTACATTATTTACACCCTTGGCCTGTCTGATCGGCGACTGTGGCGTCGATAGAATTCCCTCGACGATTGTGGCAGCGACTTCGACGTGCTGAACACGTCCCTCGAAGGACGCGGCGTCGACATGCAAGCTCCTACATCAGACTGCTCGTCACCTTCAGACTGCTCGTCACCTTCAGACTGCTCGTCACCTTCAGACTGCTCGTCACCTTCAGTTGCTTGACCGCGGCTAAGGTGCGGAGAATACATTATTCGCCTCGACCCAGCTTGCCTCCGATCCCGGTTAGTACGCCGAGATCGCCTTGGCCTTGTGCCGGGGTCCCTGGTCTTATCACTTGAATTAGACATCTGAAACTGCCACAGGTTATTAGCATTGTTTTCTTTTTATTAATAGCTCTTCATAATCTTAAGCTTAGCACAGTTAACGGAATTATTATTAATGTTGTGTTTTTTTTTTTATTTTTATTAGTGTTTTCTTTTTCAAAGGCTACTTTTTGTACCTTTTAAATAAGAAACAAAAAGGATAATAACGACATTACATTTTTTTTTTAAAGATTTTCCTTATATTTTCTTTCAAAATTATATTAACCTCTTACACTAAGCAAATAAAAGATTTAAAAAAAGTAAGCAGGTAAGTACACTTTCTTGAAATAAAAAAATCACTACATTGTTTTCTAAGGCAAACAAAATTATATCAACAAACTTGATGCTAATAACTCCTAGAATCATTGGAATTTAACACAGCTACAATCTTTTAAAAAACTTAAAAAACTATAAAAATATTTAAGAATTGGCAGTATGGCTTAATGTCTTCGCCTGTCCTACAAAAGGACTACTTTTAATTTTATTTCTTTTACTACTACGACAACAAAATTTTACACAAAAATTTTACTTTAATAATGTTCGATTCGAGCCATTTAATAACAAATAAGTAGTGCTTAACTACATAAAAACAACGAAAAAAAACATTTATTTATACCGCCAAAACGTTTCCCTTGACCAAACTTACGTACCTACCTACGTAGCAAATTTCTTACAATCACTTGTTAAATATATTTCTCAAACAAAAGAAATCAATAATTATTTTTTCATTGTCTTTAATGCATACTTTTCTAGCATAGATGTCGATACAATAAAAACTGGATAAAATTATGTTACTTATCTTTAAAATGTGAGCAATTGGTGGAGCAAACATTTCGTTGTATTAACGGATTTTGCTCTTCGTCCCTCTTCTGAAATATTAAGGTAGTAGGATTCGGCGATGTTCCAAACAACTTTTATACAATTACAGCATGGTTTATTCCAATTCAGGGGACAATAATAATTATAAATAATCTAATTTGTTATCATGACATTTCGTGGTGGGGAAAACTCACATCGCTCCTCATATTCTTTTGTTATTCTTTTTTTAAATTGTCGTTTCGAACTACGGAGGTTTTACACCAGAAGCCAGTACAAAGTTTATATACATTTGTAATGGTGGCGTGAACGCATTTAATATTAGGAATTTATAAAAGACAACAAAAGTACATTATGAATCTACAAATATAACTTAAAGTTATTTATTAGTTTAACAATACAATCTTCTTCTTTACTTACAATAATATTATTATTAGATTGTGGGGACGTCTCGGTCGTCCTCCAAGATGATGTCGTGATGGGCATCATCGGGGCTTGAGCTCTAAAATCATTAAACGCATTTTCACAAAAATCATGGGGTTTCTCGTTTGGCGTGCGAGAGGCACATTGATTGGGAGTTGGCACATTCTCTAACTCCGGCACAAAAACACATTTTTGTTCATCACTCCTACAATCACGTATATTAGGGGCACATTCCTCGAAGCACTCAAGTGGGTCCGATACAAAACCAAACTCCCTGATAAATTCCTTCTTCATTTCGTCGTAGTCTTTCACCGCATCGACGATCTTATCGTAGAAATATCGGGCTGCGCCCGTGCAGAAAGCTCCGACGACGATTTTCTTGGCCTCGCCTTCATAGCCTTGCAGAGCCGTCATCAGTTCGTAGCTCCGAAAAAAAGCTTCAACATCCCCCTGGATGCCGTCGAACAATAAGACCTCCATGGTCTTCCTAGTTTCTCTTGGGAATCTGCTACATATGGAATGTGTAATTTTGCGTGATTCTACCCGGCGCCTCCACCATGTGAGACCCTACGTTGGGAAATTTACTGCGGCTCCATGGCCGATATATTCTATTTACTACAACACGCGACCGCGGAATCGTCTAGACTAAAACAAACTACTCGCGTAATGACAATGCATTCGATATTTTTGAATACTATTTAAACATAAATCAACCATAGACAATGCAAGGAGGTATCATATCTTAACAATATGATACCACAGTACCTACATATTCTTGAAAAAACATAACCCACCTTTTGTCGCAGTTGGGTATTTTTAACAAGCTTTATATTAACTTGCCATGTTAGTTAGTTAGTTAGTTTATTAGTTAGTGGGGGACAAATCTTGCAAGCTTAAATTGACCCACTTCCCAGTGTCCGATGGGACTGAAATTTTGTATACAGGTTGACAATACGATATTAAAGTACAGTCAGCAAAAAAAGGTTGTCATAAAAATGAATTTTTACTAAAAACTTATTATGTATACAGTGTCACTCGCGCTATCAAGACGAATCTTACGACACCTGACCTCATATGTTAAAATCTTTCAAACCGCTTAGGCTGTAGCAGAGAACATAGAAATCTACATACATAACATATTCTCGAAAAACATAACCCTCCTTCTGTCGCAGTCGGGTAAAAAGAGCATTCCACGTATTTGATACCATTTCACGAAATCGAAAACAGACGAGTGTGATCATAACTAAAGTCAACGTGGCAAGAACTTAAGTGGCTCATCAATGTAGCTTTAGAATTGCGTTGCGCAAACGAAACTTCGCTTGAATACTTACCAAATAAAATTAATTTAAAACTTTGCCTTTCCTGTTTATTAAATAATAAATGACTGCGTAAACTTTGCTTGTAAGATGTTGCGATACCCTGTTTGACAATTCGGAGTGATGAAAACAACCACTGTGGAAAGTTGCAAAATTAATTCTGAGCAATTAGTATTTGAAAGCGTAAGAGTTTATTTGTATGAGAAATTTTGAATTTTGTTTGTTTTTTTAGGGTTTCGTTCGAAAAAAAGCGAAAGTTAAACCCATAAGGGTGTTCCACCCCTAGAAAAATCGAACGTGTATTTCCATACACGTTGGATTTTTCTCCCCGATATAATATTTATATGATTTGAGGTCTTGATTTTGATTGGCTGAGACTTGATTTTGATTGATTGAGAGTTGATTTTGATTGGTTTTTTACCATTTGGTTTTACATTTGGTTGTTTACAACCAATCAAAAGTAAGTTTGATCAGACTATCGGAGAGAAAAATCGGACGTTTAATCCCAGCGTAAAGGATCACTCGATTTGCTCTAAAACCACTTGACCGAATGAGTTGAAATTTGGTACTCGTGTTCTTTTCTGTGACCCAAAGACGAAGGTATAACGTAAACAACTGAAGTTTGAATCGGGAGGTGACTTTTGGGGGGCGTTTTTTCATATTAAGAAAAGCTATAACGCCTAATTCTAGATTTTTGAAGAGTTCAAGGCAACTTGAAAAAAATAGTAGGCTAGTAATTTATAAAAATATATTATATGGTTTTCATATCATTTATTTCTTTTTCATGTTTTCTGCTCTCGGAAGAGTATTACTGTTTCTTTTTAATACTTATTTCACCTTAATTGTTCTACATAACATTTAAATGAAAAGATAAATTAAAAGCAACATTGCAACAAAGTTCGTTACCAAGACGCTACAGCTGAAAACACACGAGAGTTAGTGAAACTTTCTGACCCTGCAAGTTAATGAAAATTAGTTGCGGTGCAGTTACTCCGGTTTCTTATTAATCAAATTAAAACTTCCGATGGACGAGACGTTACTTCCCCGACTGGTTAACGAGGCTCTTGCTAAAAGTGCATGCATATTAAATTAGTGTTTTGGTGTTAAGACCAAGCGATATATCGTAAATGAAGTATGATAAAAAAAATCCGTCCCGCAATTAGCTCCGATGGGACTCGAACCCACAACCTTTTACTGTCCGCGCGAATGCTCTAACCACTATCGGAGCTACGGAGTAGTTAGGAAACGCGCCGAATTTATCCAAAAATATCTTACGCGCTGCTAGCCAGTACTTTTTTTTATCCAGAACGGGGTAGCACTTAGCCTTTACAACACCTGATGTTAAGTGGTGATAGGGCTGAAGGTGGAAGCGTACTACTCCCGGAACCCTCAATCACCGAGGAACTGGCTTTCTTACCTCTAACTGCCGGAACACAATAATGCTGAAAACATCATTGTTATGGCGTCAGACTTAGATAGGCGGACTAAGAACAAGTCCTACCACCAACCAAACCGAATACAATTTGTACCCCCACTGGGAATCGAACCCGGGACCTCTTGGTATGAAATCGGTGGTGTGAACCACTAGACCACAGAGGCGGTTAAAATTTTATTTATTTCATCAATGTGAATATTTACTCATACTCGAAAGAAATACCTTTCCAGATATTGGCAATCGATAAAGATGAAATAATTGATATTTCAAATATTTTTTACTTTTTACCACACTTTTATTAGCTTCACTTGTAACTAAGTCACAATGTAAGAAAATCTTGGAATTCAATTTTAACCTACTTCTAATTGTCGTATTGATTTGAAACTTTGCACGTCTATATGAATCCGATGACAATACAATAATTTGCTACCATCAAGCTGATCTGATGAAAAAGTCAAGAGGTGGGCAATAGAACTCTTCAATGGCTGCTAGTAAACCCCTCGAGTTTAGGCTCATCTGTTTTGTTCTGATGAGACTTATTCGCTATACTTGATGGTGAGGGTCTGATGATGGAGCAGAGAGGAAGTCAGTGGCACTTCTTAATGACCCCTAGGAAACCCATCGAGTTTGGGCTCCGTTGTTTAGTTCTGATGAGACTTATTCACTACACTCGGTGGTGAGGGTCTGACGATGGAGCAGGGAGGAAGCCAGTAGCACTCCTTAATGACCAATAGGAAACACCTCGAGTTCTGGCTCATTTGTTTCGTTCTGATGAGACCTATTTGCTACACTTGGTGGTGAGGGTCTGATTATGGAGCAGGAAGGAAGCCAGTGACACTCCTTAATGACCAATAGCAAACCCCTCAAGTTTGGGCTCATTTGTTTCGTTTTAATTAGACCTATTCGTTACACTTGGTGGTGAGGGTCTGATGATGGAGCTGGGAGGAAGCCGGTGAAACTACTTAATGACCACAAGAAAACCTCTCGAGTTTGGGCTCATTTGTTTCGTTCTGATGAGACCTATTCTCTACACTTGGTGGTGGGAGTCTGATGATGGAGCAGGGTGAAATCAAGTGGCACTCCTTAATGGCCAATAGGAAACCTTTTGAGTTTGGGGCTCATTTGTTTCGTTATGATGGGACCTATTCGCTACACTTAGTGGTGAGGGTCTGATGATGGAGCAGGGAGGAAGTCAGTGGCACTCTTTGATGAGGCAACCCCTCGAGTTTGGGCTTGTTTGTTTCGTTCTGATGAGATCTATTCGCTGTACTTGGTGTGAGGGTCTGATGATGGAGCAGGGAGAAAGTCAGTGGCACTCCTTAATGGCCACTAGGAAACCCCTTGAGTTCGGGTTCATTTGTTTAATTAAAGGGTTTGGCTCGCGCTTCCGGTAACTAATAGACTCCACTTGAATTTGTAAAACTAAATACATCCTATCACGCCTCTCTTCCTATACGGGGGCATTGAGTTATAATGTTTGCGGGGTGAAAAGAAAAGAGACATGAATGGACTGTGAAATCCATTACCATCCATCCATGGCATGCCATTTATTTAACTTAAAAGTAAAAAATAAATATGTAGTTTAAAAAACTAAAAATCACACTTTTATTTTTATTAGTGACAGACTAAAAAGTACAAAACAACCGTCTATTCAGTGACTGAAATTAAAAAGCGTGGTGCGCCCTTTGAAAGCATGCATTCAAGGACTTAATATTGACAACGCGCACCACGCTTTTTAATTTCAGTCACTGAATAGACGGTTATTTTGTACTTTTTAGTCTGTCACTAATAAAAATAAAAGTGTGATTTTTAGTTTTTTAAACTACATATTTATTTGCATTCACAATGCAATTTTAATGGAAAATAAGTATTAGAAAGTTGTTGAATAAATTGTGAGACGGGTCGATTTTTTATAATACTTACTTTATATTTAATAATTTAGATTGCATTGTCAATGCATATTATAAGTTAATATGACCGAGTGATTTGTTTGTAGTTTGTTATGGTGCTAGCCTTCCGCCCGTGGCTTCGCCCGCGTGGACGACGCGACGTTATCCGCGGGAATGTGATAATTTTCCGGTGTAATAAATATGTAGTTTAAAAACTAAAAAACACACTTTTATAGGAACAGACTAAAAAGTACAAAATAACCGTCTATTCAGTAACTGAAATTAAAAAGCGTGGTGCGCGTTGTCAATATTAATTACTTGAATGCATGCTTTGCAAAGGGCGCACCACGCTTTTTAATTTTAGTTACTGAATAGACGGTTATTTTGTACTTTTTAGTCTGTTCCTATAAAAGTGTGATTTTTAGTTTTTAAACTACATATTTATTTTTTACTTTTTAGTTTAATAAATGGCGGATGGTAATGGATTTCACAGTCCATTCATGTGTCTGCCCACCCCGTAAACATTATAACTCAAAGGCGTGATTGTATGTATTTAGGTAGTTTTACAAATTCAAGTGGACTCTATTAGTTACCGGATGCGCAAGCCGAACCCTTACTTCCTAGTGGTCATTAAGAAGTGCCACTGGCTTCCTCCCTGCTCCATCATAAAACACCCACCACCAAGTGTAACGAATAGGTATCATTAGAACGAAACAAATGAGCCAGGACTCGAAAGGTTTCCTATTGGCCAATAATGGTGCCACTGGCTTCCTCCCTGATCCATCATCAGACCCTCACCACCAAGTGTAGCGAATAGGTCTCATCAGAACGAAACAAATGAGCCAAAACTCGAGGGGTTTCTTAGTGGTCATTAAGAACTGCCACTGGCTTCCTCCCTGCTCCATCATCAGACCCTCACCATCAAGTGCAGCGCATGGGTCTCATCAGAACTAAACAAATGAGCCCAAACTCGAGGGGTTTCTTAGTGGTCATTAAGAAGTGCCACTGGCTTCCTCCCTGCTCCATCATCAGACCTTCAGCACCAAGTGTAGCGAATAGGTCTCATCTGAACAAAACAAATGAGCCCAAACTCGAGGGGTTTCTTAGTGGTCATTAAGAAGTGCCACTGGCTTCCTCCCTGCTCCATCATCAGACCCCCACCACCAAGTGGAGCAAATAGGTCTCATCAGAACAAAACAAATGAGCCCAAACTCAAGGGGTTTTCTTGTGGTCATTAAGGAGTTTCACTGGTTTCCTCCCAGCTTCATCATCAGACCCTCGGCACCAAGTGTAGCGAATAGGTATCATCAGAACGAAACAAATGAGCCAGAATTCGAGGTGTTTCCTATTGTGGAGTGTAAGGAGTGCCACTGACTTATCATCAGACCCTCACCATCGAGTGTAGCGAATAGGTCTCATCAGAACGAAACAACGGAGCCCAAACTCGAGGGGTTTCCTAGTGGTCATTATGAAGTGCCACTGGCTTCCTCCCTGCTCCATCATCAGACCCTCACCATCCAATGTAGCGAATAGGTCTCATCGAAACAAAACAAATGAGCCTAAACTCGAGTGGTTTCCTAGCAGCCATTGAAGAGTTCTATTGCCCATCTCTTGAATCCAAAATCACATCAGCTCGATGGTAGCAAATTATTGTATTGTCATCGGATTCATGTAGACGTGCAAAATTTCAAATCAATACGACTATTAGAAGTAGGTTAAAATTGAATTCCAAGATTTTCTTACATTGTGACTTAGTTACAAGTGAAGCTAATAAAAGTGTGGTAAAAAGTAGCCTATGTCACGCTCTGTCCAGTGAAAAGTCATGAGTTCGAGTCCCATCGGAGCTGAGAGACGGGTCGGTTTTTCCTAACAAGTACTTAGCTACTATTATTTATTTATTTTATTCTTATTCGGAAAACATACAGTGATACATAACTAAATTATAACTTATTGGATTCTATACACCAATTAAGTACTTCATTTTCAATAATAAAAATTGCATTGTGAATACAAACAAGTTAAAACAAGTTTTTTATTTGTCTTGTATTTTAAATACTAACCTTTCTTTCAGTAACAAGTGATATGAAGGAAATTCTAGTATTTTATTGCCGTTATCCTCAAATTCCGTGACATACATAGGTAGGTCCCTAAGCCCTTAATGATATTCATGTATGAGTTCCAATACAGTGGCTTTGATTTCGTGAAATTGAACTGTCATCCACATTACTTGCGATGGCTGCTATTCCTCGATTTGACATCTGATGACAGTTCCATATCTGTCAATGTCAATTATTTTCTGCTACGAAAATTGGTTGGCACTACCTAGTTATTTTTAACTTGAATGCCAGAAAATTTTCTCCAGCTAGGCTAGTGTACCTGTTAGCTAAGCAAACTTTAGGTAGGTACTATTAGACAATTAACCGCCTCTGTGGTCTAGCGGTTCACACCACCGATTTCAGACCAAGAGGTCCCGGGTTTCCCAGTGGGGGTACATATTGTATTCGGTTTGGTTGGTGGTAGGACTTGTTCTTAGTCCGCCTGGCTAGCTACCACCGTCTTATCTAAGTCTGGTGCCATAACAGTTATGCTTTCAGCATTATTATAAGATAGCCAGTTCCTCAGTGATTGAGGATTCTGGGAGTAGTGCGCTTCTACTTTCAGCCTTATCACCACTTAACATCAGGTGTGATGAAGGCTAAGTGCTACCCCGTTGTGGATAAAAAAGAAAAAATATATATACGCAACTCGTGCTTTCATAAAACTTCTGTCTTTTTTTGGCAACATTGAGAAAAGTTATCACCATTCGTCTTATTATCCGTGTTTTTTTGTGAAAATGCGATTTTTAATATTATCCTACGACATTTAAAAGTGACCGGTAAAACAGCTCTAAGTTTATGAAGATATGTATAAATTAATAACTTATTTTTATTAAGGGATAGGCATCCTAGCGCTAAGTTTCAATCTTATGTTAATCAGTCTAAAATAATAAAGAGTAATAGGTATCCCATTAATATTAAAAACACTACAGTTGGATGGATGGATGGATGGACGGATGTTTATAAACAAGAGTAACGGGACTCAACGCGACATTTATTATGTAGTACATATGTACTTACAGCTTGACGTTTCGACTGTGTTGCTACAGCCGTGGTCACAAGTACCGTTGAGTCCCGTTACTCTTGTTTATAATTATAATGGAACGCGAAAGCTTAAAATCTTATAGGACGGATGTTTGTTACTTATTAGAATAGGGAAAATAGGACGGCTGAATGGAATTTGACACAGAGATATATTATTATTATTCCCTTTATTACATTTTAAATACTTACAAAATTATATTTCTATACATTAAATTTTTACAATGTATAACACTTAAAAATATAACATTTAAAAATACAAAAATGCAGTTCCCCAACGGTAGCAAGATCAGGGTCCCGGCTACCGATGGTTAAGGATCCAGAGACAGGAACCTTCTCACTATACGGGCCGTGTTCAGAAGTACTGCCTTCTGCATCTGACTCCAGATCCGATCCGATAGGCTCTTGGCTATCAGACCATTGGCAGATATGACTATCGGAACAATAATTGCTGAATCAATGTCCCACATGTCAACAATCTCGTGAGCTAAATCAAGATATTTGTTTTCTTTATCTTTATCAGCTTTCACAAGGTTGTCGTCATGGGGAACAATTATTATTATTATTATAAATCTCTGTGTCAAATTCTTGGATAGCGCATAGTCTACATATTCATCCCGACCCGATATTACTTTGAGCATGGGAGCCACGCGGGTAAAACTTGGTGACACTGCTAGTCTCTTACGCGTATATTAGACGGTAGGTTTTGCTATCAGTCGTGATTATTTTAGCCAATCAAAATGAACCATTCATAACGCTGCCCGAGTATCGATTGGTAAGATAATCTTAACTGATGGAATTGACTGATGGTTGCATGACCGTCTAGTGTACGCCTTAATTAGTATAGGCTGGGGGGATGATCAAAAATAAATCAGTACTTAACGTATCAAAAATATTTTGCTTTTATTTGACTGAATTTTTTTTATTGACTTAAAATGTTCATTGAATTAGTAGCAACACAACATAGGTATTTATTTTCAAATATCTTGCATGTTTTTTGCGATAGAGTGCATCAATCTTTCAAGTTAGACAAGGAGAGCGCTATTAGAAATGTGACGTCACATTTCTATAGCGCCACACTCGCCATAGAAAATTTGGTTTTAGAAAGAGATAGCTAGAGTCACAATTAAGTAGCTCATAATTCGCTTGTTATAATACACATTGAATTTATTTTTCACATTTGTTATTCAATAATGTTATATTTCTGAATGGCATAATTAAATATCTACATTTCAACAACAGTCAAATACCCAATTGTGGATTTCATGGAATGACACCGAGTTGTGATTTGTTATTTTGTAACTCTCTTTTTTCTCGTAAAATAGGAATATCGGCAGATTATTATCCCCTTTTCCTAGAAATGGAATGTTTAGATTCTATCGCCAATATTCGTTAACCACTCAATTCCGAACGTCATTAAATAGGGATTTAAATTGTTGTTTAAATAAGTTTTTTTTATAAAAACTTCGTTTAAACGACAAGCTTTCTTGTTGAATGTACTTTAATATTATATTGTCATCTAAACCAAACCTGTATGCAAAGTTTCAGCTCAATCAAACACTGGAAAGTTGGTCAAAATTAGTTTGCAAGACTTAACCCGAACGGACAATCGGACATACATAATAACATGTACATAAACATTTTATTATATTTGTAGGTACTTAAGCTATTTTATTAAAATTCTTTTATAAATACTTACTCTATAGTTTCTCTATAGTTTCCTTATAACTCCAGCGAGATAAAAAGTTTTTAATATATCCCAAAGATTTACCTCATAAGTAAGTAATATTTTTATTGGTACGGTACCAATACTTTATATTAGGTAGGTAGGTTAATAGGTATTTTACTTATTATTATATAAAGAGAATATTTTGTTAATAGTAAAATAAAATTGTATTTTTAATAATACAGACGAAATATTTTAAACTACTTAAACATAATATTTGTGAAACATGACGGTACCTCAGTGACACACACAGTAGTTTACCTACCATTTATTCAACATCGGTGTATTCTAAATTGCTCACGTTTAGTCATACCTACTACACATTTTACAAAGCGAACGGTTGGCACGTTCTTTAGTTTGTCGCGTCGACCGCTCTCGCGTAAATGGGATGGCTTTTAGAAATTGTTCGTTTTATAGGCAAATTTCCTTGCGCGCCGCTTTTGAACTGAAAATTTTGAATTTAAATTCAATATTTTTCTTTATTGGAAGATGCACTCGTGTACAGGCGTCTCCTCGTCTTAAACTTTTAGTATTGGGTATAAAATAAGCCATAGTAATAGTATGTAGGAAGTAGACTGTGGTAATAGTAAGTGAATTTAGCAGTTTTGGCACCATTGTATTATCTGGGGGTAATACGAGCGCGAAGCAAACAATGCCGTACTATCCATTTCTAGAACCGTTTCAGCGTATTTTCAAGCCTCTGTTTGAGGGCCTTTAGAAAGGTTTAGAACTCTGATATTATCTTGTTATAGTAATCTATGAGCACATACTAGGACCCCAAAATTTCAAGTTTGTAGCTCATTTATTACCGAAGTTATTGATGAAAACTCCGAACTTATAAAAAAATATGAAAACTCTCAGTAAAGCCAAGCCAACTCTCATGTTCCTTACTGGGATTGCTTTACTATTAATGTTAGATTTTCTGTGTCTTGACCGTTTACTTGTGTCTACCATCGCGTCATTATGCTCAAAGAATGTTCTACGGCCAACTCACATACTTTACGATATTAGAGAGAAAATCATAACTTTTGTAAATAATTGTAATGGAAAAAAACACTAGCCTCGCAAGTAGATTTATACCTACATGAGATTCAAATCTGTACTTTTGGATCCGGCCATGGTAAGGCATCAATTAATTCAAAATCATAATTCATATCCTCTTAAAAACCCTCAAAAAATACTGATTTGACAAATTTATCTCAAAAAATTATCAATATAAGTCCCTAGCTATAACCCTGGCGTATCGTTATGCAAAGCAACATTATTCATGAAAATATAATACCCACACAATTTATTTACAAAAATCGGCGCGACCTAAATACTACAGTCAGCCCCTATTATCTACTTTGACGGATACGCCGGCGCTGTCACCAAAAAGTTTCTATTCTCTGCGGCATTTGAATGGCAATTTTTAACCTCTTTCATATTTTTCGTAAAAACATTGTGAAGAATGACAAACTGAACAATTACCAAACAAAATGAATAACCTTGATATAATTTTTCTGTACCCTTATAACAGAACCAGCTTAGGTATTAAAACTTATATATGGCTATAGGTATGACATCACCAGCCTGGAGGGATGGCCTCGCTTGCTCGGCCTCCTCCCGCCGCGTCGCAGGGGCCAAGCCGTGCCAGCCGTTGGGTCGCAGGGGGAGATTTCCACACCGGACCGTCCACAGTGCGGCTCCCACTGACGGCGGTGAGAGCAAGTAGTGAGGGGTTTAGTTGGTATTCCATTTCCCTCACTATAAAAAAGGTATGGCATCCAGACACAGTACGTACAAATACAAAATCCACGACCTATGGCAAAGTAGGTTATGTCAGTACTCCTGCGCCATCGGTTTTAAAACACACCATCTCTTCATACATAATATTATGATATACTAGCCTTCCGCCCTCGGCTTCGCCCGCGTAAAATGCACGACGTTATCCCAAGAGAATCTGATATTTTCGGTGATAAAAAAGTAGATGACGTCACTCTCCAGCTCCCAAACTATCCCCATACCAAAAATCATGTCGATCTGTTGCTCCGTTTAGACGTGAAAGACAGACAAAGAAACAAACACACTTTCACATTTATAACTTAGTAAGGATTTGTAGAAGCGTTTCAATTGCGCTAAGTTCTAAGCTCGCTAGTTTAACCTGTACGCTCAGATTAGGAACACAGACATCCTAAACATTATATCGACATATTACTCGGATTAGGCGTGTGCCTCAGCCACAGCGGTGACACTCCGTGTACGTGAGAGTTCGAGCGCCGGTGACATTTAGCCGACGCTAGGGTTGATACCGAAATGGAATAAAGACGTATGCCAAAGAAGATTACACATAGGATGTTATGTAATGTAAACTTGTGTAAGAACATTTAGGTAATGATAGACACGTTCAATGTTCAATCAACTTTTATTTATTAAATATCTTTACAAATGGGAAATAATAAAATATCCGACAAAATAAAATATATAAGACAGCTAATAAAATACTCAAATAAGAAACCGAGCAGCGTTATATTTTGTTTGCGAAAAAATAACTAAACTAGCGACAATTTACGTATTACTAATATACCCATTCGAGTCGAAAATACTTTTTTAGAATATGTTCAGGAATACGTATATCTCGGTAAACAAGTATCATTTTCTTCATCTAGACATCAATATGAATTAAAAAGACGAACTAACGAACATGGAACAAGTTTTGGAGCAACAAAGATATTATTTTAAAATCAAAGTTTCCGATGAGACTCAAAAAGAAAATTCTAGATTCGTGTCTCCTACCCTTTCTCTCATACGGCTGCCAAACCTGGATATGTAATAACAACACAAACAATAAAATACAGGTATGCCAGAGGTCTATGGAACGTAGTATACTGAACATAAAAAGAAAAGACAGAAAAAGAAATATAGACATAAAGAAAATCTACAAATGTAATCGACGCCTTAAAACATTGCAAAAAGCTGAAATGGAGGTGGGCCGGCCGCATAGCACGGATGGACAAAGAAAAATGAACACAAAGAGTAACTACTTGGACAGGACCAACTAATAAATGGAAAAGAGGTAGACCAAAAGAAAGATGGCTTGATGTGATAGTAAAGCAAAGAACAGAAAAACTTGGAGTGAAATAGAGGAGGCCTCCTTAATATACTAAATTTATATTTAATTATATAACCTCTCTTTTATATAATATATTTAAATTAATTCATATTACCAAATCTAATATTACATTGAAATATTATATCAGTTTACTATAATAATGCATGCAAATCAATTATTTAAAATACTGATAATTTTGTAATTAAAATGACATGTTGTTTTTTTATTGAGGAATAATAAAGGCTATAATAATAATAATAATATACGTAAAATAAGCTACTAACAATGGGATACAGTTAATCCAAGTGTCCGAATAAAATACGAAATCGTCCGAAAAAAATACTAAGTTAGCGATAGAAACACTGAGTGTGTGAATCAATAATCGCCCAAATTGATTGGGAATTGGGATCAAGAGCAAACCCATTAAAAGTAAAAAAAAAAAAAAATGTCCACTCAATAACATTGTTAACAACTTTCGCATTTTCTGGCTTCCTAGTAGTTCCCATTTTAATGTATGAAGATTGCGCCAGCCCTAGGCCAAGGCATTCACCGACTGCCCGTTCCCCGCCCCGCGCGCCTCTCACGGCCCCCGCTCACATCCAGACACCCACACATAGCCGCAAGCGATTTTACGTGCACACATGCTTAAGTGTCGTTTCTTTTCGCGTAAGTGTATATATTCTTTGCCTCAGCTAACCACTCGAAAAATGACGTTACAATGTAATTAATACAGTTTAAATTTAGATTTCCGCCATTACAAGGTCGTAACTGACGGGTGTCACGTTGCATTAAATCTCCGAGCGTACAGGTTGACCTAGAATAATATTCTGATTTTGTATCCCTAGCATGCAACCTATCGATAAGATAATCGAATACTAAACTATAACTACCCTTCTTCAAAAGCTGCCAAACAAAGTGCTGTTCTTAAATAGGTATTTAATAATTTTATTCCTTATACGACCGAAAGGGGCGCTGCTCTGGTTTTCGTACAAAATATTACGATCACGATAACGGTTAACGACAGTTTTTCGTCCAGGGGTTACTGGTAGGTACGTCTCAAGAAGGAACAAGGAAAATTACGCTGACGATCAAACTGAAACGCGAATGAAGTCGAGAGTAGCCACGAGTAGGTACTTACAATTTATCGTGATTAAAAACCATTCAAATTCAATAAAGTCGATAACTAAAGCTGTCAACACTGAAGTCGTAGTTAAAACTTTGAGCGTACGTAAAGCAACAAATAGGCCTAATATTTTCAAGGTTACTTTCTCATGAAATCTGATATGAAATATGCAAAAAGCATACACTAGCGGCCCGTATCGAGGGCCAACAATGAGAACGAACAACAGGGTTTATGTCCTCGTTTTTTGCTGCGGGCTTAAAAGAACGGAGCATTTTATATTTCCGCAAAAACTGTGACTTTTATTTTTGTCTCCTTGAGTTTTATTGTTTTTTTAGAGGAGCTTTTGAGCATAATTTGTGTTTATAATCAGGTTAGACTTTTTAATTTTGACTTTCTATGCACACGGCCAGACCCAGTATCTATTCTTAGTAAAGTACAAGCCTATCTTGTTTAATTATGTGGCCAACTTAAGGCGATACTCGGAAAAAATGTGCTGAAGCGAGATAGCAATGAGAAAACGACGCGCGAGACCGATTTTGCAGATTAGGCAAAAAAAACACAAAATCACTTCGTATTAAATTAAAAAAAAATGCTTCTATACGATCCTCAATATTATTTGTGTCCACTAATTAAACCAATTTCCAATAGTGTAAGTAACCCCATTTAAGAATAATCCTCACTTTTCGTATTTTTTAGAGGTCTTTTCGAAAAGAAAAAGTGTCGAGGCAAAATCATAAAATCGTGTTTTTGAAACTATACGATTCTAGATAAAGGTCTGAAGAAATATATATCTTATTACCAGATTTGTAACAACTGTAACCGTCCTATAATTTTAAATCAAAAAGTCCATATTTTTCCGAGTAGCGCCTTAACTTAGCTGTTTCTCTGTAGCTTCTGAGGATAAATTGTTTGATAGGATCGAAGTAATGCAATGAATCATAAAAATTAAATTATAGTTAATCACTAATGGTAGAGCGGTAACTTCCTGTGATAAGTGTCTATGTACTTAGAAGGAATGTTACCACCTTTGATCAACAATAACACCTAGCTAGGTCTTGATACATAGTTGGAGTGACAAACACGGCTGAGAAAATATGCGCCCACTGAGCCACTTGAGCGTATATTTATAAGTAGTTCCTGTCATTTATGACATAAGATCGTTCATTGTTCATTATAACCTTTTTTCTTAGCCATAAAAAGTTTTGATTTAGTTCGTGAGCCTTCATCTAGTAATTGTTGATCGAAGGTTACTACAATATAATAAAATTAGTGATGTGTATGTACTAATCGGAAAGGAAAAAGTATTTTTCTTTTTCAGTATAATTAGTTCGTTATTTTTATTTTGAAGATAGGGCTTAGCCAAAAAATATTCAACTTGCCGGCCCATTTCTTGTTATAACTAATGTATTTTAGATGAACCTATTTTTATACACATTATTTGGGCAGGCTAATAGGCATAAGCATGTGCACATTCATTAGTATACCACTAGTAGTATTTTATGCAATACTAGCTTTCCGCCCGCGGCTTCGCCCGCGTGGACTACACGACGTTATCCCGCAAGAATGTGATATTTTTCCGGGATAAAAAGTAGCCTATGTTCCTCTCCAGGCTACAAAGTAACTGTGTTCCAAATTTCAGCCAAATCCGTTCAGCCGTTTTGGCGTGATTGAGTAACAAACATCCAAACATCTAAACATCCAAACATCTAAACTTTCACATTTATAATATTAGTAGGATTATTTTCCTTACTTACTCTATGTAGACACATACTAATATGGAAAAGGACTCAATATAGCACGGTCTTGAATAAAAAAAATCGGCCAAGTGCGAGTCGGACTCGCTCATGAAGGGTTCCGTACCCACTTAACGTAGCAAAAATACCACTGTAATTTTTTGCCAGGAAAAATAACTTTGTTTTTCATTGTATTCGTATGAATGACAAAGTTATATTTGCGGTTTTCGAAAATGTGTTATATCTCAAAAACTTGTAAACTACTTACTACTTAGCTGTGATAGTTTTCCTTGTTACTTCGTCATATGTACTACTATCGTGAATTTTTTCACGTATCTAAAAACAACCATTTGGCTGGCTTGCAAGGGGGGGGGGGGACACATGACTCTAACAAAATTTTGCACAATAAAGCTTAATAATTCACAAACGGATGCCTCAATCAAAAAACTGTCTTTACAAGCCCACAATATTTTTAAAATTGCTATCCAACGACACCCCACATTATGGGATAGACAAGAAAAAAATTACATCCCTACTTCAAGTGTAGGGGAGGTTTTTACTTTTACTTTACCACTTTTTTGGTGTGATAAATATGTATATTCACGCCAAATTACAACTTTCTAGTACTAAGACTCTATGAGCTAGACTGGGGTCAGACGGACGGACAGACGGACAGACGGACATAGCGAAACTTAAGGGTTCCTTGTTGACTACGGAACCCTAAAAAGGTAAGGTACATTATATAATATTGTACGTAATAATATATGAATAGACCTTGCTATATTAAGTCCTAGCTATAGTTCTTTATGACGCGACGCCCTTGTACCTATTTATCTTTCTCTATGCCTTGTACAAACGCACTTGCCGGTCGACTAAGCTCTTACTGAAAGAGTCAAGGCGGATTTATTGGATCAAAGCTGCCTCAATATTCGTTGCATTAAATATACAGAACCATAACTACACTGGACGAGTATTTCTATACTGCTGTCCATTCACAGTACGGATCTGCCGCTCAATGATTTGATTTCATGCCGCATACAAATGCGTAGGTATGAACAAAGCTATCAAGTATTGTAAGTAGTACAATTTGTACCGCGTACGTGTATTATGGGTGGATATAGACTTTGTCATGTTGTCCTGACTACGGCTCTGTGTGACGTCCTTGTACTACGCACGTGCCGGTCGCTTACTAAAAGAGCCAAGGCGGACTTATTGGATATAAGCTACCTCAACATTCGTTGCAAAAAATACACACAACCTTAATCCTTAACTATACTATTATATATTGTATAGTACTGTGCCTTAACTACACGTTTAAATTTTATACAAACAGTTCACAGTGTATTCACAGTGCGATTGGCTGCTCAATGATGTGATTTCACGCCGTAGACAATTGCGTGCGAGCAAAGCTATCAAGTATTTCAAGTAAAGTACAATGTGTGTGTACCTCGTATAGTATTAACAGGTTCCGTATCCCTATACAATTCACTTTTTTTATCGTTATACGTCCCAGTCTAACATTTTTATTTTTTTAATTAATTTTTGATAAATCACACCAGTTTTTTTGTTTTCTAATGTTCTACACACGTCCCGGTACTAAAAATGTGACTGTCTTGCTACATCCAATTCAGCTAAAGGTCGTTATTTAACTCTAAATTTGATCCTAAGTATATAACGCATGAACGTGTGAATCTTGGTACTAAATATGTCCCATAAATCACGTACAATTCATGGGACAGGGAACCTGTTAATGATGGATATAGACCGTGCCATGTTAAGTCCTGGCTACGGCTCTGTATGACGCCCTTGTAGTACGTACGTGCCCGTCCACGCTTACTAAAAGAGCCAAGGCGGACTTATTGGATTTAAGCTGCCTCAACATTTGTTGCATTAAATACACACAACCTTAATCTACTTTGGCTCCTTTGAGCGTGAAACAGGCGCGCAGTAATGAATAAAAATTCTATCTGTGCTCCTTGTTAAGGTGGAAAAAAGGCTGAAAAGAATTAACCTACGTGTAGCGTGTGTGGAATGTATAAGTATGTGATTTATTATTTAAAAATGTTTTATTTCAGGGAATGAAAGTTGTGTTTCGCAAGCATTAACTATTTCTGTAAGTTGAGTGTATCTGTATGTGGAGTTGAGTAGGTATCTAAATCTGGTCTGTACTTCAGAAGACTCTTCAGCCTCCTGTGCGATATTTCTCGAAACTATTAGTTTACTAGTGTATTTGCAGGGCGCGCGTCCCGTCACGACTATGCCACCTGAAACGAAAGTACCTACCTTAAATACAGTAGATTTCATAAGGACTTCATTTATATTTAAAAACAAAACGAACTGCATTCAAAATCAAAACATTAACCAATTCAAAACATTAACCTGCAATAATCAGAAACATTTACGTTATAAATAAGAGACACTAATAAATTAATTGACTCATAACACCAAAGCTAATTTTACCCAGATTTGCTTATATTTATCCTAACTGTCAACACCATAGTTTTTCCCATAGCCTATACTTAATAAAGCGAGGGTCGGTATCATTGAGTAGGGGTTCGGTTCTCGGTTTATTATTCATGAGGCGTGTCGCGCATGGCGTGGACATGCCCTGATTGTGGTCCCAAAGTATATGCCTTTGTTTTCGAGTTACCTTGTGGGAAAGTCGTTTGCTTGGAATTTTCAGAGATGTTTTTACCTTTTTCATGTGGATAAAAATAACATAAACTCAGACATTGAGGTTCCAGTTACGTATGCATGTTCCAACGTGAAAAGTAACTTAGACATCTCATCATACTAAGGGCACGTACCTCCAAATTATCGAAATCAACCTATTTTTCATTCAAAAGTAAACAATCAAATATTCTTTATTATGAGCAGATAAAAATATAATGTTGAAGTTTCATAAACGATCTTGATTATTTTGTGGCTAGAAACACGATATTCGTATCGTAACTCGACAACAAAAATGTTCAAAAACAAAGAGAATTTTATTTATTTTTATATTTTTTTGGTTTTATACTTAGATTATTAATCTCTAATTCACGAATAATATATAGAAAAATAGGTAATGACATATTGTAGACTATTCTCAGGCTACTTTTTCAAAAAGTGAATTTATGCTCAAAATAACAACAAAAACATTGAAAAAATGAAAAAGTGAGGTTATTTTCATTACTCTTCACACGTAAGGAAAAAGACAAAGATAGAGTTTTTGGAAGATCCTGCCCTTAAATCTATTTTATGCCTGTCTATTGTTCCCCCAAACCTGTCAATACCATGATTTTAAGCAAGGGACTGTATCATTGAGTAAAAGTTCGGTTCCCGGTTTATTATTCATGAGGCGTGTCGCGCATGGTGTGGACATGCCGTGATTGTGGTCCCAAAGTAGGTACATTGCCTTTGTGTCGGTGTTACCTTCTGGGGAAGTTGTGTGCTTAGAATTTCGTAAGATATTTTTTCACAAATTTCGAAGTTAATGATTATGAACCAAAGTATGGATTTTGGTTCCTAAGAAATTCTTAGTTTTTCTTCTCATTTTCTTCTTCTTCTATCTTCTATACATGTAATAAAACTGTAACTGATCGCTGTCTGTACATGGAACATTTATTTAAAAAAACATAATGGGCGGGCTTTATATACTTACGCAAGAGAACCCCAATCTATCTATACATATAATAAAGCTGTAACTGATCGCTGTCTGTACATGGAAAATTTATAAAAAAAAAAACATAATGGGTGGGCTTTATATACGCAAGAGAACCCAAAACAATGTTTTTTTACTTTGTCTGTTTGTCTGTATATCTGTAAGTTTGTGTGTTTGTGCACGCTAATCTCAGAAACGGCTTAACCGATTTGGATGCAGTTTTCAGAAATATGTTGTTATGGCCTTCACTTAACATTAAGTGTTTATTTCATTTAAATTGGTTTACAAATAAAGAAGTTATGTCAATTTTATGCCAATTACGTACGTAATATGTACGTAATATGTACCAATTTAAAAAGAGCTTGACAAAACAACGTTTGCCGGATCAGCTAGTTTAAAAATAAAGTACTAATTGTGCTCAATAACACAATTTTTTTCTAAAACCAGGCCTAAATTTTCATTTGTAAAAAATATACCTATGCAGGTAAATGTTATGTATGCAAGTATATTCATCCAATGAATGTCATTGAAAGCATTCTTAAATCATCTGAATGATAAAGAACTTTCTTTAAAAGCAATTGCAAAGAGGTGACTGATGATAGCATTATAAATCATTCGTTTTGGAATGGTTCGCTCATTTTTCCAATGATACTTATTTATCATAAGGGGCCATGAGTAGGCAATTTATAACAATGCTACGATAGAATTTTCCGTTTTAATAATATATTTTGATTCTGTTTACATGGGACTCCATAATCCTACTAATATTATAAATGCGAAAGTTTGTGAGTACGGACGGATGTATGGATGTTTGTTACTCTTTCACGCAAAAAACTACTGAACGTATCTGGATGAAATTTGTATCAGAGATAGATTATAGGCTAGAATAATACAAAGCATACTTTATCCCGAGGTCCCGGAACCACGCGGGTGAAACCGCGGGCGGCTACTAGTATACAATAAAGTGTAAATCTGTAATATAGATTTTTTTTATCTTCAAATGATGTCAAAGAAATTCTATTATGATAAAGGCAAAAGATATACCTACTTATCTAAGCTTTGATTTAACTCCAAAATAACATAAATATAAGTATCAAATATTACGGGTGTGTAATATATGATATAACAACATTTTGTATAATACTCACAAAATATAACAACACATTACATGAAATCATCTATATATATAAAATTTAAAGTCCTGACTGACTGACTGACTGACTGAGATATCAACGCACAGCCCAAACCGCTGAACCTAGAGACTTCAAATTTTGCACATAGATACGTTATACAGTGTAGGCATCCACTAAGAAAGGATTTTTGGAAATTCTACCCCTAAGGGGGTGAAATAGGGGATGGTTGTTTGTATGAAAGTCCGTCAGTTTTGAAGTTAGGATCTTCAAATTTTGTATTTAGGCTGGCAATTGAAAATTAATATTTACCTGTGTCAGCGTTTTTGACAATTCCGCCCCCGAAGGGGTGAAAAGGGGGATGAAATGTTGTATCTGGAAAGTCCTTCATTTAATTTATTATTTAGGCTAATGGTCGGAAAGTAAAACAAATAAGCAAACACATAAGTATTACGTATTTTTTCGAAAATCAACCCCTTAGAGGTTAAATGGGATAAATAAACCTAAAAATCGATATGGATGTCGTTATTGAGGTTTTATGGGATGACGATTGCAAAAATGGCATTTATTTTGATGTTCAACACGCTAAACATGATTCAACCCCTAAAAGGTTGAAATAGGGGTGAAATTTTTAATGAAAAATCAGGGGTTAAAATAGACATTTCAACTTGAAACTTTGTAGGCTTACTTCTTAAAACAAATAGGCAACCCACTTCGTAGTTTTCCGAAAATCAAACCCAGGGGGTAAATAGGGTATAGAAATCTAAACCATCTTAAGTACCCTAAAAGTTCTTGGTACCTAACAAGTTCTTGGTACCTAAGCTACTCAGAACTAACTTTTTGATTGTGAAACAGACACTTATTATTTACTAGCTTCCGCCCGCGACTTCGTCCGCGTTGACATTCGAGAAAATACTTAGGGGACCAATAACCAGGATAAAAAGTATTCTGTTTTAATTTTATAAAAATCCGATCAGCCGTTTTTACGTGATTAGGCGGATCCTCCCTCACCAAGTGAGCAGCCTCGTGCGAGGCCCGCCACACGTGGTAAACGTTCTGCCTCGCGCGAGGCTGCTCGCTTGGTGAGGAAGGACCCGCCTAATCACGTAAAAACGGCTGATAGGATTTTTATGAAATTAAAACATAGAATACTTTTTATCCTGGTTATTGGTCCCCTAAGTATTTTCTCGAATGTCAAAGCGGACGAAGTCGCGGGCGGAAGCTAGTTTCATATAACGTTCATTTTGTATAATCAACGAATGATATAAATTCAAAATATATAATTTTAAATCGTATAATGAATATTTGATATAAAAACGTTTCATATAATAAACATTTACTATAACATTTACATTGTATAATATTTAAAACACATAATGGTTATATAACATAACAACATTTCATATAACGTTCATTTAGTATAATTAACGAATAACTATTTCTGGCGCTTCGCCGGCCGCTGCCGCGGCACGCTCGCTTCGCTCGCTCGGCTCGCGCGGTTTTGTTCACAGTTCTAACCTAACCTAACCTATTATCAATTGTTTTGTCACCGTTGTGGCTTTTTATGGCGGGGGGCTTCGCTCCCCGAGCCCCCCTTTCGAGCGCACTGTACCCCCCGTGCCCCCTGCTCCTTTGCCTACCCTAAACATTTAATTGACAAATACGGTATTTTACTGATTTTTTTTTATTTCTTTAAAATGTTTTTCGAAATATTAGCTACAGAAAACAAGTTTTTATTTCGAATTATCTTGAATATTTTCAAAGATATAGGACTTCAAACATTATAATTAGACAAGGACAGGACGCTATCCTTGTGACGTCAGTGCGTTAGTAGCGTTATAGTCACGCCATAGAAGATTTCGTTTTAGAAAGAGACAGCTATAGTCAAAATCGAACAGACTATAATTCTTTTATTATAAAACAGATAGTTTTTTTTTTCACATTTTGTATTCTTACTTGCAATATTTTTTAACGTCAGCATTAAATATCGACATTTCAACAACAGTAAAATACCCTATTGATGATTATATAAAACAAAATTATATCAAATGACCGTTATAGCGTATGTGTTTTATATAAAATATTTTTATATAAATTGAGCGTTATAGCATATGTGGTTTATATAAAATATTTTTATATAAAATGAGCGTTATGTCAAATGATATTATATAAAATGATGATTATATACATTATGCAGAATGAAATTATTTGAAGTGTTGTTATGACAAACGTTTATTATGTCATATGAACGTTATTGAAATGAAATTATACCAAATGAAATTATATCATTCATTACGCACCCAAATATTACATACTTATTGTGTTTCTTAGTAGATCGTGATTGCTAATGAACAAAACTTACTAAATTAAAGACATCTTTTTAAAATATGTATTATGACCGCTTTGCTGTAAAATCTGAAGAAGAAATGAAATACCTGTTGTAATCAAATAAAATCGTCGGATCCATCGCACTGGAAACTCTGACTAAACAGAGCTAGGTTGGAAATATGAAATTCACAATAAAGCTTTACAAAATAGTAATAACATGTGCTTTTGCTTAGCAAGCAAACTAGCAGAAATTTGATTTAAGGGATGAAATACAATAAGCAATTTCTCTCTAACGCTTAATCATAGTACGTCAATAGCTAAGCGCAAATATAACTATACAATATTCCACTGAACCTATGTGATAACTTGATGAGTGATAACATTACCTTCATATTTTAACGAATCAAAATGATGAGTAGATATGTTATATAAATACGTTTCAGCATAGATGCTTTTCGTAATATGAGATAATATAATATTCAATCACAGTTATCATCTTTGTTGTTTTAACAGGAAATTGATATTCTCTCTAAGGTCGATAACATCTGCATTTGTTCTAGCGGTACATCCCGAAATTCAGTAAAATGCTGTAAATGGTGTTACAAGCATGAAAATTGGAACGATTGATCTAACTTTAGGCCTTGCGAATCAATTTGACCCGTAGCACGAAAAAAAAACAAAAAAGGAGAGGAGTTATGACTAAATATTTTTTTTGTTATGAAACCTATCGTGCGTAGTATGTAATGATAATAAATTTTGAATAAATAATAAATTTAAAAAAAATAACCTCGATAAAAAAGTATATTATACTGTTAACGATTACTTAAAGGACAAAACAGCTTGGTCATAATTTATTTAATTTTTTATTGTACCTATTGTGTTAAATTCTAGTATTTCGCATTTGTTTCATAAATTCGGCATTTAACACGGGTAGCATAAGTATGTCATGCTCTCGTTAAACATTCCTACGGTGGTGTCATGTGAGGCGGGTAGTTACGTTCCCTAAAATATGGTTGACCGAAGCGATGGCTGGTTCATACGTCATGCTCACTTGTGTTAAATGTTGTTGAGATAAGGTATTATTTGATAAGTGCTGTTACCTCAACCTAAATTGAATAAAAAAGATTGAATTTTGAATTTTGAATGAAAGGGATTGCTCGGAAATGCTGTGATATATTTCAGTCACTTGTTTTAAATTAAAATAAAATCATTTTCAAAACATACTAGGTTTGGGCTCCTCCAGATATGATACGATTGTATCAGTATTTGTAAAATATACCTAAAATTATATGTAATAGCCTCATATCCAAACCCAAGAAAGCAATTTGAAATATTTACATGTACTATTTTTTATAATTTTTTAATATTACATAATGTGATAAAACCACAATTAGTTGAAACATGTATATATAAAAAGTAAAATTTTTGACACTGAGGATGTTATATAGGTAGGTACTATGCGAGAGAAGTACTAATCTACTTATCTCTGGTGAGATTGTTGAGCCGTGGTCGTAGGTTTGATCTCCATACAAAACAAAATATCTACATGACAATTAGAATTAGTGTTTGTTCTGTGTCCTGTTGTTATTATATTATTACTAGTATCCACCCGCGGCTTCGCCCGCGTGGACTACAGTACATTATCCCGCGGGAATGTGATATTTTTCTGGGATAAAAAGTAGCCTTTAAGTAAGCCTTTAAGTAGCCTTTAAGTTATTCTCCAACTCCCAAACTATACCCATACTAAACATATTTGAAGATCTCATTTTTCGATTATTAGACATTTTTCAACTTTTGACCGGATAACTTTTCAATAATGCACCAAAAAACTAAATGCTGGCCATAGGATTGTAGAGCATTAAATTCTCTTCAGAAAGAAGTGCTAAACAAAAAAGAAGGTAGGCAGTTCCTCAATTGTTAGGAATGCCGAAAGGGCAGCGATTCCAACTTCAGCCCTATCATCACTAACAACAAGAACGATGAAAGCAACCTGTTTTCCCGTAGTCTATAAAAAAGGATTTTTAATGAGGGACAGAACGGGCCACGCAATAATGCAATTAGCAACAACACACGACCCATACGCTGTCGAAGACTATTTTTGTTCGGGTGCCGTCATTACGGACCCTGCCTTGCCTATGGAGGGTCAAATAGGCCTACAAATTGCATAAAATGTGTTCCGCTCGATTAACTCGCACACTTTACAATATAGGGTTTTTGCAGGAAGTACCTAAATTAAGTTTTCAATTGTTTATTATTTGTTAATGTTTAGAGGTAAATAATACATGTCAGTAATATTTATATACTTACTTGTAGTAGTTATTTCGGTTCGTGATACGGCACAAGAAACGAGAAGAAGGAAAGAATTTTGAAATAAATATAATATTAAAATTATTAATGGTTTTAAATTTAACCAAATTTTTTATTGTTTTCAAATTACTATAATCTGTACCTATTATATTACTATGATTTACTTTTGTAGAGTTAGTTATAACCCCCTCAAAGTTCGATAGGTATGCAGCGTGTTTTACTTGTAATTCATAGTTTAGATTATTAACTATAAACCTTTAACATTTACTAGAACAAAAAGTAGTAAAATGATGCCACCATCAATATTTCCTATCACACCGCCCAATCACAAATACCTAAAACGCTATCAGGAATTCCGCGAGTAAAGTTTTTACTGTCGATTTCCGATTCCTGGCGGAGTTACGGTAACTCGCGTCATAATCGTTCCGTTCTCCAAAGATTTGGGTTATGGCGTCGGCGGCGCTAGGGAAAAAATTAGCAAGATAACATTCACTTTTATTGCCGACCGTCCGTCTCCGACGAAATTCTGGGGTGACGCAAATGGCATAGCGACGGGTCTTTTTATCAAGGGGGCCTCAGCCGGAGGGTTTTTCGGGAAACAACAAATACTGGTTAGCCTTAACCGTGAACATTTTGACGCCGTAAATAAACTCTGCGTTGGGTTAAATAAGCCTTGTGGGCTAGAACCTTTGCCCTTACGGGGCTTACGGTCAACGCAATGTGAATTACAGTCCTACTGTTCCTGATGTAATAAGTTTTCTGAGACCCTCGTAAGAATCGTTATCTGTTTCAGTAATTTGAGTAATATGGCTGCTTGTTTGCTGTTATTTTGGCGTATTTGTTATGATGAAAGACGTGTAACGCTGTCATGTCATTTCATATATTATTATCATTCTTTGTTGCAAGATCTTTGCTAGTTAAATTAGCCAAGATAACAATAATATAACTAAGACTGTTATTGAATTAAGGTTTTTCGTAGAATTAAAGTAGTAGTACAAAAAGTCTTAGATATATATTAATACTAGCGCTCCGCTCGCGACTTCCTTTGCGTGGACCCCTTTTTAGGGGACCCCTTTTTCCCATTATAGGGGAATTTCCAAAAATCCTATTTTATTGCTCCCCGAGGAACATACATGCCAAAGTTGCAATGGCTGTGCGTTGTCTGTCAGTCAGTCAGTAACGCAAGCGTTTTATATAAATAGATAAAATATAATGTAGTTGATTTGTATATATATGTGTATACGGGGCCAAGTAGTAATATTGTCTTGCGGCAAAAGCACTTTTTGTTTTGGGAACTAGGTATCTATCTCCTTTGTTACTCCTTTGGTGTCTTATTACTGGAACTAGTAATTTTGCACAGTATCTATGAAATCGCCTTATATTTTTATTTTTTTATTTTATTTTTTTATACACTGGTATATATACGATTTCATAGATACTGTGCAAAATTACTAGTTCCACCAGCAAAAACTTAAATCAACATTTGATTAAAAAAGTAATCATAGATTGGCTACAAAATTATGACTACGAAGGTACAGAAAAACTCCTATGTTAATATTATGTGGTTACCTTAATTTCTACTTGTTTTTGTATGTTTGCATTCACACTTTTGAATTTACACCGACCCACACCCACACACACGCACACACACACACACGCACACACACACACACACACACACACACACACACATACACACACACACACGCAAGCGCACGCATTTAAACATTTAGTAATATGACACGATACTTTTGGTGAGATTATTATTTTTATGTTATTTTGTGGTTTTTTTTAATCTTAATTGTTTTACATTGCATTATTTCAACAATACCTGATGAGCCTTGTCATCTCAGGAAGGAACTGGCTTCTGAGACACAAGTTAACTTAAATTCAGAAGCCAGGGTTTTATTAATATGTTATCTGGTAACTGTTGCAATAAAGATTTTTTCATTTTCATTTTCATTTTCATTTTTCATTTGATTAACCTAAGCTTAAAATATTTTTTGATAGCCAAAGCATGATTTTTATAAACCCCAGATTTTCGGTCGTTCATGTTAAATACTTACACTATATTTAATTTATAAATCGAAAAATATGCATAAATACTGCACCAGCTAAAACAACTTGTGGAATGCTAACAAGCATTGCATATGAATCATATAAATTGCATGGAACACATTCAATAAAACGGATTGATTTTTGTTTTCCTCCGGAACCGTATAAAATGAAACACTGCACCGCAAATTTACATACAAATCTCTTCCCGTGTACCATAAAATTATTGTGGCTACAAACAAAATTGTTTTCGAATGTAACAGCAATTTTACACGAACCGTACGCCTATACTCTCTCGGTTTCGGTTTTATAACTGGGAGGGATGTGCTTAATGTCTTCCCAGGATGCCACACAAAACATTTCATTCCAAATTAAGGAAATATTACATTTTTACTGTCATATAAAACATCAAAGGAGTCCTTTGAAGAAATAAGTTAAAGACCCTCGTTATGTAAAATGAAATATACACTTACCTTGTATCGTTTCCTGAAAAAAAAAGAAACGTCTAATTCTCTGTTTGCTTACTTATCTTGTAGTACTCCCACTCTCCTATAGCATATTGATATTACGAATGAACATACTATAATAATATGTTATTCAAGTTCTTCTTGCAAACGCGGCAAATGCCTGGTAAAGAATCGAGGTTAAATAAGACACATCACAATTTCACATTTTAATTAATACTACTCTAGAAAAACATTGTCTTCGGGACTGTGCGTGTTCGTATATTTTTAGTACAATTGCACTTCGGTACAATAAGTATTAAACTATACCTTAATCCATAGTGATGCTAAGTCGTTCCTAACTGACGGCCTACAGATTAAATTCTCCACACGTCATATTCCACACGAAAACAAAAGGATATTTTTCGTGTTAGGTGAAATGTTATGTATATGTTCATGTTAAGTGAAGACGAGTTATGGATTATGTGTTCAACCTTTCATTGTTCGAAACTTCCTTTTTATAAAATAACTATTATGAAAAACGAGATTTTTATTATGTTTTTCCATTTTATATTTAACTTTGTGTTGTCTCGGAAATTAGGTCAGCGAATGAAATTCTTGCGTGTACTATTTATTCAAGTAAAATATTTTTGCTGTTTACAACTTGTAATAATTGACAAAAAATAGGAAAAACTTTTGCCTTCGGTTTTTACCAAACATTTAAAATTACTTTTTTTTATCCACAACGGTTTAGCACTTGGCCTTCATCACATCTGATGTTAAGTGGTCAGATGGCTGAAGTTGGAAGCGCACTAGTCCCGGAATCCTCAATAACTGCGGAACTGGCTATCTTATCTCTAACTGCCGGAACACAATAATGCTGAATATATCATTGTATGGTGTTATAATTAGATAAGATGGTGGTAGCTAACCAGGTGGACGTAGAATAAGTCCTACTACCAACCAAACTGACTAAAATATAATGTACCTCTACTGGGAATCGAACTCGGGACCTGTTTATATGGTGTGAACCACTGGTCCAAAGAGGCGCTCTTATCAATTGATAGCGGCTTCCCTCGGTTTTACCTACGTGGTTTCTGTTACCATAGGAATATTGGGAGAAAATATGGCCTATGTGACTCGGGAATAATGTAGCTTTATTCTGTAGAAAGAATTTTCAAAATCGGTCCAGTATTTTTTGAGTTTATCCATCACAAACATTTAAACAAAAAATCAAATCTTTCATTTTCGTAATAATATGGACAAACTGAAAACACACCTCGATTTGCGACTGTGATTCTGAAATACCACAATTAATCGCTTTTGAGTCCCGCCAATAAATATCAAAGACTTTTAGGTATCTTTAAAAGGGCATTATAGAAATTACACCGTGAAAAAGGTCCGTTAATTTTCCCATTCTTCACGCATTGTCCGTCCCGACGGGGCATACATAAAAACAGGAGGTCCCCTCAACTGAGAAATCTGTCTCTTAGTGAATTGGCGAGAAACTTTCCACGGAACATTTTCGGCTGTGGCTTTGTCCGGAATTATGTGAGCTATTATCATTAGGTGCAGATGACGATCCTTGTGAGTTACATCTTATCTTTTATACGATCCTTTGTGCTATAATGGCAGCGACGCTGTTATAGGAAATATCATTAGATTGGAACCGTTTTCATCTTCCAAATGGCGAGCAATCTTTTAGATTTTTGTTGGATTTGTGGATAGACATAATTCTGAAGTGTAGGAAAGATAAAACAGAAGACTTTTTGGTTGGATGTGATTTATTGATACAGTTTTACATTAAATAAATCAGAGTACTTTTGTCGCCTCTACTCTCAACATGTGAAGCATTTTTCTGAACTTAGTACTTAAACTGTATCTACTAAATTCATATTGCACTAATACAATAATATAGGTACAGATAAATGAAAAACAACCCTTTTATAAACACATTTATTACTTTTAAAAAATATTTGTCAAGCTTAACATTTAAAAACAGTTGTTCTTTGATGTCATCCGTGTGTGCCACGATTGCGGTCGAAATACCCATTTTTTAAATAGCTTTATTATTGAAGGGATTGTTCTCTATTGAAAATGACTGTATTTTAATTATAATTATTACCACACTTTTATTAGCTTCACTTGTAACTAAGTCACAATGTAAGAAAATCTTGGAATTCAATTTTAACCTACTTTTAATTGTCGTATTGATCTGAAACTTTGCAAGTCTATATGAATCTGATGACAATACAATAATTTGCTACTATCGAGCTGATCTGAGTCAAGAGGTGGGCAATAGAACTCTTCAATGGCTGCTAGGAAACCCCTCGAGTTTAGAGTCATTTGTTTTGTTCTGATGATACCTATTCGGTACACTTGGTGGTGAGGGTCTGATGATGGAGCAGGGAGGAAGCCAGTAGCACTCCTTTATCACCAATAGGAAACACCTCGAGTTCTGGCTC
The DNA here is from genome assembly GCA_949710035.1 of Crambus lathoniellus. Taxonomy (NCBI): domain Eukaryota; kingdom Metazoa; phylum Arthropoda; class Insecta; order Lepidoptera; family Crambidae; genus Crambus; species Crambus lathoniellus. Next base: position 10,454,160 of record OX453307.1, read on the forward strand.
ATTTGTTTCGTTCTGGTTAGACCTATTCGATACACTTGGTGGTGAGGGTCTGATGATGGAGCTGGGAGGAAGCCAGTGAAACTCCTTAATGACCACAAGTAAACCCCTCGAGTTTTGACTCATTTGTTTCGTTATGATGAGACCTATTCGCTACACTTGGTGGTGAGGGTCTGATGATGGAGCAGGGAGGAAGCCAGTGGCACTCCTTAATGGCCAATAGGAAACCCTTCGAGTTCTGGCTCATTTGTTTCTTTCTAATGAAACCTATTCGCTACACTTGGTGGTGAGGGTCTGATGATGGAGCAGGGAGGAAGCCAGTAGCACTCCTTAATGGCCACTAGGAAACCCCTCGAGTTCGGGCTCATTTGTTTCATTCAGATGAGACCTATTCGCTACACTTGGTGGTGAGGGTCTGATGATGGAGCAGGGAGGAAGCCAGTAGCACTCCTTAATGACCACTAGGAAACCCCTCGAGTTTGAGCTCATTTGTTTCATTCAGATGAGACCTATTCGGCACACTTGGTGGTGAGGGTCTTATGTTGGAACACGGAGGAATAAATTAGTCTTATACTTTATTATATGTACCTAATTATGTAATTTATTACATCTTATTAAGAAAGCCAGTAGCATTAATTAATGTGAATTGGGTTTGCCAGTTATTAAACTAAAAAGAAAGAAATAAATATATAGTTTAAAAAACTAAACAAACACACTTTTAATAGTAACAGACTAAAAAGTACAAAATAACCGTCTATTCAGTAACTGAAATAAAAAAAGTGGTGCGCCCTTTGCAAAGCATGAATTTCAAGAACTTAATATTGACAACGCGCACCACGCTTTTTAATTTCAGTTACTGAATAGACGGTTATTTTGTACTTTTTAGTCTGTTACTATTAAAAGTGTGTTTGTTTAGTTTTTTAAACTATATATTTATTAATAAAATACTTAAAAATAAGAACGTCAAAAGGGAATAATTAATTTCATCTTCGATGACAGCCGATGATAGAAAAGTAATTTCTCAAAATCAATTCATATCAAAGTAGTTCTAAGAAGTATCCAGTGTCAGATAGCCAAGACACTGGATATTACAAAATGATTACACATATTTAAAAGGATTTTTTATTTCAAAGAATAGGACTAATGTTTCAAACATTAACTAACTACTAATCAAATTCTGTTGAATTCATGATTTTGTTACTTTTTTCAAGTTAGTGATAAATCTATCATATTATTGTCTTCCAACCAAGACTTTAAATTAGAGTCAGACCAAAAAGCTATGGTTATTTGTTATTTTTAAGCGAACTACGTTAAAGTATTTTTTATATGTAGGGGCATACTGTTTTAGCTAAAGGAATGTTTTTTTCTGTAATATAATTAGCCTATAGAAGTTAATAACTATTGTTTTGAGATAGTTTACTTACCCTGAATCGGTCACCCATCAACCTCATACTCGTTGAGTATAGTGTCGTAGCCCACTTATACGACACCGCTTCCACCAAACCAAAGTAGGAGCAGCCTATGAGTAGCCAAATATGGACTGAATATCTTGCGCTGTAGATGCACTCTACAGTAACAATATATTAGTAGTTTATGTGACTGTTGCATGATCTTCTTTATCTACACTCATTACATTTATTATGTAGAAGAAGAAGACCTCTCATCGTAACATGTGTGGCACCGCCCTCACTGTACACAACCACCTGCTGCGGCCGGCTATCCCGACGACACTGGTGTACGTGTCACGCTTGCATTATTCTACAAAACCTGAAGATATTGTGGAGTATATGAGAGTCGAGCTCTGAGGGTCGAGCGGTTGGACTCCCACCACAACGTGAATTTCAACTCATTTTGTGGTGCGGGTGCTGACTGAACATCTGACGACTTTCATGAAAGAGGATTTTTGGCCGAAGGGTGTCAAGTTCCGCCGGTTTTGAGGGCGGCTACCGGACACTGCTTTGCGCAACACGTCGGCGCCTACAATACGTGTAAACAAATAGTCTAAATATAATTATGTTAGTTTGTAAGGTATTTATTATATGGGCTTAAATTGTAAACAAAAATTTTTGATGCCTGAAATAAATGATTATTATTATTATTATCGAATGATTCACTTTTACGTTTACATTGTTCTATTTTGTTGCTTCATCCAAATTGGAAGGCAAAAGTGAACCGTGTATTTCCGCCATAAGCACAGCGCCGCGCCGCCCCGGGGCGCCGCAGGCATCGCTAAAAGATTTTCTCTAAGGCGCCGGCCTGCGAGGGTGTATCGGTCAGAGTTCCGAGTTCTGCGTTCCGCCATTTCCGCGTTCTTTGTAATGTATGCGGTGATCAGTATGACTGCTTTTGTATGTGTAGGTTTATAAAACACCGCATACATTACCAACAACGCGGAAAACAGAACTCGAAACACTGACCGCAAGACCACCGCAGTGTGTCCGGCGCCTAAGCAAATGACAAAGATTTGACGAACACGTATCGGTGTATGAGGCAAGCGTTCGATCACCGCTTTAATTGGCAATTAGCGCACGTAAGGCTTGCATGGCTTCCGGCGCCGATACTCACGTGTTCACGTCCGTACTGCCATACACGTGCGAGAGAAATGTACATTGCAAACTTCTGCATACTCGTACAGCTCGCCAAGACTCGTTTTTTAATAGAGTTCCACGAGTGTATTTGATTCCGAGATATGAGCAGTCTCGTACACCAACTTTATCGACAAAAATGTATTGTATATTTCAAAAATAAAACTGATACCACAATATTAATAATGTTTAACGATGAGATACTTACCGTATTCTTGTCTTGTCAATGAAAATGAACTGTCACTATTGGTCAATATAAGAATGTAGTTTTTTTATTTTTATTTATTAATGGTAAATTGAGTCAATATCAGGTACTTACATCCCTATGGGTTCATATTTCGAATATTATAACATTGAAATTTGAAACTATTTTAATACAAAAAATTAAATAACTATTTTAATGCATTCACAATGCAATTCTGTTAGTAAAGGAAAAATGTGATTGTAAAAAACCACGAACCCTATAAGTAGCTTTCAGGCGGGATTCGAACCTGCACCTCCGGGAATCCGGCCCGATGCTCTGACCAACTAAGCTACCGAAAGGCTTACACGATTCGTCGAATTTTGCTATCACTTGTTAACGCTGTTTAACATTTTTTTTATGTTTAACAATCTATTAAGATGAAACCGCTATGAAATTGAGGTTTTAACTTACTATTATTATAATTATAACAAATTTGCGTAGATAAAATGTACTATATCACATCCACAATAAAAACTATACCTAAGTAATAAAATATTTATCGTAAAAACAATTTGATAAGTAACAAACGTACTCAGTTTAAAGGTTTCATCACAAAGCGAGTTAGAAGATGCTGATGTGAATCGATGTGATTCACTTAAGGTTTTTTCTCAAATGAACCTGCTTGCTGAGTTTTCAAAGGGGTCGGAGCGAGCATTTTACGAATTCCAGACCCTTAGTTGTTTGATGGACCACTTCAAAGTCACTGGATACTGCCCGGCCCTGGCACGGGCAAAGTATGCCTTTTGATCGATTTAGTAGAAACTTTTCGTCAGATTTGTCGTTTTTGTAACTTGCAAACTTTAATCGGATCTTTTTGGGAAACATGTAAGTAACTAAGCAAAGCGCCAGAGGTTCGATCGATGTCTTTCGGTGCGATCTATAGGGTCAGTTCAGGCAGAGCAGAATATGGTCAAGTAATTTAATGGCTATAAAAAATAGGACCGTTTTACTTTAGACGAAATTAGAAAATTGTATATGAACATCGACACAGTTTGCGTTTGCTTGGCGTTCATGGACTATAAGAAAGCCTTTGATTAGATTGAAAACTGGGCGGTGCTGCAGTCTCTCCAGAGGTGCCAAATAGACTACAGGTACATCAAGGTACTGAGGTACTTATACCAAAACGCGACCATGTCAGTCCGATTACAGAACCAGAGCTCTAATCCTATCTAACTACAGCGAGGTGTGAGACAGGGACACGTCATCTCTCTGAAACTGTTCACAGCTGCGTTGGAGAATATTTTTAAGCTTCTGGACTGGAAAGGATGCGGCATCAACATCAATGGCGAGTAGCTAACACACCTACGGTTTGCCGATGATGTAGTTCTCATGGCTGAAACCTTGGAAGACCTAAACACAATGCTCAAAGATCAGTAATGCTTCTCAAAGAGTGGGTCTTAGGACTAACATGGATAAGACGAAAATCAAGTCCAATGCCCATGTTGCACCTGCTCCAGTTAATGTTGGGAACATTACACTCGAAGTCGTTGACCACTATGTTTACCTACGACAGACGGTGCAGTTAGATAAGTCCAACTTTGAGTTTTAAGTACACTTAACCGCGTTTTTTTTGTAGAGCCGGCCGTCGACGCATGCTTTTAATTGCGCGCTTATTCCGCAATATTACCTACGTAGAGCGAATGGAATCTTTTATCACTTGGCTGCGCTTTTAGTGGGGATTGTGCTTAATAGTGTCTTCTAACGTTAAATAAAATTATAAAATAAATAATTAAAATTAATTATTTAATAAGTAATAAAATCACAATTTTTGGAATTTTAGACCCTTTTACTTGATGAGATTTGATTTTTTACAGTATTCAAAATATTTATTTTCACTAGATGATTTACAGCAAATGGTAAGATAATTGCTGTCATTAAAATAAAAAAGGTAAGTAGTCTAGATAAATGACTTAATTTTAATCATGATTTATTCATTTTTCAAAATTGTTATACATTGATTAAAAAAAATCACAAACAAATTCTAAACTTAATTCAGTTATGGTGTTTTATCTACATTGTGTATATAATTTATCTTAGTTACAAAATACTAAGTGATAGATGAAACTGAAAGGAATCAAAATGGTATTCACCTCAAACATCAATTAAAGAAAAGTCCTTTAAAACCATTTTAGTTGAACTTATTTAAATTGTCTACTCACACATTACTAGTCAATAAACTTAGAGAACTGTATAATTATCACAAGATACGTGGTACAAAGGCTCAGATAGCTCAGAGGCAGGGACATGTTAAGCCTTATAACGCCCCAAAGCGCGTAACCGAATTCGCTGTCTCGAGTCAACTGGAAGAACGCCTTAATTCGACGCCGCTCCAATTTGTCTGTGAAGATTAATAAATATTTATTGGGCATGAAACGCCCTGATCCCGAGATAAGTATTAAAATACTTGAGTTATGAAAACGGGGTCAAAGTTTGTTTTGGTTTATTTGAATCTCTCAAACTCTGACTTTATAACATTCTACTAGAGAAATAGGCGCTGTCCTCTTTTTTTGAATTTGGCTGTCTTGATTTAATCTCTGTATTGTAAATAGGTACATTACATTTGTCGCTATTTGCATTTTTTTCTAAAGTAAGAGGAAAGGCTGAACAGGTACGACATTGTGATGGTTTAAGTTTTTAAAACCAGTTCTTACTTACTAAAGCTATGTACTTACTCTACATACAGCGCACATACGATCCTGTGTACACCGCGACTTTTTGTAGCGCCGTACAAAAACGCACGTCGACGCGACCACGCCACAGAATACTGTAATAGTACGGCGCACTTATTTTTTGCGGCGCGTTTTTTAATCGATACACAAGCACATCAACGGCGCGTTTTTTTACAGCAAGTTTAAATTATACAGATGTGCAAAGCTCTGCTGGATGCGTGTGACTGGCGACTGAATCTCGGCGCTGACGAACGGCGCTACAGAAAGTCGCGGTGTGCAGAGGCTCTAATGTTGTAAGCTAAAAAAGATTCATTTTCTTATTTTTTAATGGATTTTAATTATAAAATACGTTTTTTTCAGACATTTTATAAATTAATCTTTAATATTATCATTTTAAGTGTAAATAATGTATGTTGTCCTACTCACCAATATTGCTTGAGTTAGTGGCATCATGAAGCATCACTCGTATTTGCGATACTTGAGTATTTGTTATGCTGGAGTAATAGCACGGTATTATCACCAGCGTGGTATATCTCACACATCGGATAACACTATACGCGATTGTCGTTTTGAATACCTGTATGTTAAAAAGGTTCATGATAATCATCATACTTTAACAGCCCGTAATGTGGTTAAATAAAAGAATGTTCTCTAATAAAGACTAACAAGGTATTAGCCATCTGGTACGGGACGTTCAAAGAGGAGGAGCTTAGACATCCAGCTGGCCTAGCATGAGCGGCTTATAACGCGCGATATGATATCGATACCTCCCGGCTCAAAGGGCATAACCACCATTTTGGCCAAAATGAGTTTTGAATGTCATCTTATTCAGTTTTTTCTGTGCTATCGAACTGTATTTTTAAAGTTCTCAAATTCTGAAAACAATGGTGAATACGACCTCAAATTTTAAGGCTGGTAATGCTGTTTTTTTTTGTATTTTTGGACGTAAAAGCGTAAACGACACTCTCAAATAAAATTGTAGGGCGTATATCCGTATGACTTAAAGTCATAAAGAATATACGCCCAAGATTTATTAAATTTTATCTTAACATTGGTGTTTACGCCCAAAAAGTTTTTGTGTTTTGAAATTGATAGAATCTTACGCCCCAGTCAGTTTGATTTGATGCAAATAAAATGGTATTTACTCCCATAATTCTTTTATACTTGAAAATATGTTATGATTTTACGCCCGAATAAAGTATTCTTGCAACTAGAACGTATAGAGTTAAATGGAATGTCAACACATAACGCGCGGGATAGCAGTGGGGCGCGGTGCGGATAGCGGGGGTTACGCCCACGTGTGGTGTAGTCAGTGCAGTGACGATTAGTTTATAGAGTATAACATAAATAAATTGGTTTGAAAACAATCATTGTACGAAGTGCGCGCATTAATGTCTAACATCTATGTGTTTTTTTTTACTTTGAAAAGCTATATGGTAGGTAATACAAATTTGATTACAAAGTGCTGAATGTTTTATCAAATAGTCATCATCATCATTTCAGCCGTAGCTCGACGCTCACTGCTAGGCATAGGCCTCCCACCCCCAAGGATCTCCACAACGATCGGTCCTGCGCTGCCCACACCCAGCGGCTTCACGACTTGACCAGATCGTCATTCCACATTGTAGGGGGCCTGCCCACGGAACGTCATCCAGTTCGCGGTTCGGCCAACCTTTCCACTCCAACGGCTATGGCTATCGGTTCTCCGCGCTATGTGTCTCGCCCACTGCCACTTCAACTGAGCAATCCTTCGAGCGATGTCGGTTGTTTTAGTCCTCCTGTGGATCTCATTAATTCGATCGAGCAGGGAAATACCAAGCATCGCTTTCTCCATTGCTCGCTGGGTGACCTTGAGCCTTCTTATAAGACCCATAGTAAAAGACCACGTCTCGCTTTCATAAGTCATAACTAGCATAGCATCACACACTGGTCAAAGACCTTAGTCTTGAAACATTGAAGAATTTTGGATGCAAATATATGCCGAAGTTTCCTGAACGCTGCCCATCCGAACTGGATTCGACGAGAGATCTCTTTCTCTGGTCGAATCTAGCTCGAATTCGAAGTTGAACTTCCTAATTGGACTGTCTGTCCCAGGTAGACATAGTGGTCAACAACTTCGAGTATAATGTTCCCAACATTAACAGGAGCGGATGCAACATGGGCATTGGACATGATTTTCGTCTTATCCATTTTCATCTCCAGACTCATTCTTTGAGAAGCATTACTGAGATCTTCGAGCATTGTGTTCAGGTTTCCCAAGGTCTCAGCCAGGAGAACTACATAATCGGCAAACCGTAGGTGTGTTAGGTACTCGCCATTGATGTTGATGCCGCATCCTTTCCAGTCCAGGAGTTTAAAATATCCTCCAACGCAGCTGTGAACAGTTTCAGAGAAATATTGCTCCCTGTCGCACACCTCGCTGTAGTTAGATAAGATTAGAGCTCTGGTTCTGTAATCGGACCGAGACGTGATGGCGTTTTGGTATAGTACCTCAGCACCTCGATGTACCTGTAGTCTATATGGCACCTCTAGAGAGACTGCAGTACTACCCATGCAAATCTATCAAATCAAAGGCTTTCTCATAGTCCACGAACGCTAAGCATAGTGGCAAGTTATATTCTTCAGTCTTCTGTATAACTTGCCGCAGCGTATAAATGTGGTCTATAGCCTTTTCGGAACCCGGCTTGTTCTGGAGGTTAGAAGTCGTCGAACCTGCGAGCGAGACGATTTGTAATGACTCTCGAAAATAGATATTATTGTAGATATGGCCAAAAAGCGAGATTGGTTCTTCAAGACAGTCTTATCACCCTTCTTGAAGAAAAGCATCACATCGCTTCTGCCCCATGCCTTTGGCTTTTTGCCCTCGTGGATGACAGAGTTCATCTTTGCTGTAATGTGCCTTACACGTGACAATGCTATGAAGCTTTGCAAATTTTGTACCTTATGGTTAGTTAAATTTTCGGGAGGTGGGAAGTCATCGAACCTATGATCGAGACGATTCGTAATGACCCTTGAAAACAGCTTGTAGATATGGCTCAGAAGTGCAATTGGTTGGTAGTTCTTCAAGAGAGCCTTATCACCCTTCTTAAAGAATAGTGTGGCTTACATTTGACAAAGTTATGAAGCTCGCAAATTTTGTCGGTTATGGTTAGTTAAATCTTACTGTGTAGAAAATAAATAATTTGTAGTTAAACAAATAATTTTTCTTATTATTCTTTCCTTCCTTAGGACCAACCTTCTTTAGGACTTGCTAACAATCAAGATTGTTTTGCAATATGAAAAAGTTAAGAATTTTACTCCTTACTTTTTTCTAGTAAATAACTATAAAATACCAAATTTATTTTGCCATAACTAAAATCCAAAAATAAAAATCTTCATTAGTTATAAATATCACTATAGAGTACAAGCCTCTGATGGACTAAGGGTTGCCAAATTGACCTATTCTACTTCTAACAGTTGTAAGTATTGTAATATAAACCCAAACAATTTAATAACTCATGACAGAACGATAAAAACTACAGTTTTAATTTTGAAAGTTGGTGGTTACACCCTGCGTTACTAACGCAGCAGTCTTTTTTTGGGCGTAAAAGACAGCGTTACTAACGCAGCAGTCATTTTATGGGGCATAAAAGACATACATGCTTGATTTTGTGCGGCGTATCCACCAGCTAGCTTTTGAATTATAAATATTTCTTAAAACATTATGTTTTGATATTATGCATCACAAAAATTAACGACTTTTGGTGTAAGAATCTTATTTATAGGATCAATAACAGCAAAGTTGTGACAAATACAAAATTTAAATTTTAGTTTTTTGGCTCTCCTGAAAAGTCGTGTTTTGGTGATTACGCCCTTTGAGCCGGAAGTATCGATATGGTACGGCATGCCGTCTTGCTTACACCTTAGTGGAGTAAGCAAGACAACTTGCCGTACCATATCATATCGCGCGTTATAAGCCGCTCATGCTAGGCCGGCTGAAATGGTTTTTGGCCTACCTTCAATACCCCTATAGCAAGAAAAATTATCGTACTGGCAATAGAATAGTAAATACCGTCCTTCAAAAGCTTTTAAAGTTTGAATGTCAGTTCCTTATATGACCGAAACAGGCGCTGTTCTGGTTTTCATACAAAATAAAACTAGCACAATAATGGTTAACCGACAGTTTTACGAACTAGGTACTGTACTGTGATAAACCCTAATGAGTGATTTACGTGGTAAGACCGGGAAAAGTCTCGAATGCAGGCAACATAGCTGTGAAAATCGTAAAGATGATCGATCTCTTACAAGTACTTATTACGTATTATTTACTCTAGGTAGGTACAAATTTATCTATTTTCAAACTTACCACTTCTTCTACTGTAGTTTTTTGTATAGCAGTAAATAAATTTTTAAGCAGCATTATGCTTGATAAACCAGAAGAAAGCAACATTATCATCATCTGCAAATATAAATAAAGTACTTACTTATGAATTGTAAGAACAAAAGACTTCCATTGTAAAAGTTTAACAATACAGTTTACCGGTAAACTTATTATCGAGTTTAGTTGTTCCGCGCACTTATGCAACAACTCGTAGTTCCTGTGCAAAGAATTAATATCGAGTTTCACCTTCTTTGACAACGCTTCAACTTCGTCCAACTTTGTATCACTCTCTTTGCCATCAGCAAGGGCTACGACAATATGCGCCTTTAATATTCGGACCCTCATTAAAATCGTTCGAAGCAATGAAATATAAAGAACATGCTCCATATCATGGGTCATCAAAGTGATGTACGAAACCATCGTGGTGGTTATTTCACTCATAGTATCATCATAAAAATAAAAGAAGAGATAAAAGAACTCAACTGAAGAGTACAAGATACTAATGATTGTCCAAAGCAATAATCTCTTGATCGGGAAAGTCAGATTCAGTTCACTTCGGATGTTCAACAGTCCATCAAACGTCCACAAATCCTCGAACAAATTTCGGTAACCAGATTTCGAGAACATTGCTATTATCACTATCGACATGTATTCGGCGCAACCAGTATCTCTCAAAACTTTATACGAAGCGGTGCCTCTGTCAGTGATGATCAAAGCGTAAACTGTTAAAATATTCAAACCAAAGCAGTACACATTAAATAACCATTGCACAATTCTCCGATACTTCAATAAGTATGTGCGATTTACACCCAGCCCCGCTGCAAGCAATATTACAAATTTCAGTTGGTTCGCAATCATATTTCTTGCACTCTCTTTCTTCTTGATCGGGGCAACTTGTATAGACACAGTTTTTGATATTGTTCCGATACCTTTTTCTCTCAGTTTCATTTTAAACACCGACTATTGTACAGGAATAAAACTGAACTGAGAACAAAAGCGACTCACTCTATTAATAATGTGATAAGAATCTTTCATTTATAAATTACCACCAAATTGCTTTTACTGTCGTTAGGGTATGGAATTAATTCACTTTAACCATACATTTATTATTATCGAAACATTTAGAAGTTATTATTTTTATTTTTGTTAATGGGTTTTCAATACTTTTTACAAGCTTTTTATTAACTTGCCATGTTAGTTAGTTTGTTAGTTAGTGGGGGACAAATCTTGCAAGCTTAATTTGACCTACTTCCCAGTGTCCGCTGGAGCTGAAATATTATATACAGGTTAGGTTTAGATGACAATACAATATTAAAGTACAGTCGGCAAAAAAGCTTGTCATAAAAACGAAATTTTTACCGAAAACATATTAATAGCTGATGTTTCCAATTATGCTTTTTTCACTACGGTGTATATCATCTTTCATAACAGAAGTAACGAATAGGAATTTAGCTATCATTTAAGTTTGGATAACTTTATGCAATTAGTTTAGTAGTAAGCCCATCTATCACTAGTGTCTTATGATAACTTTTAACTTTGAGTTGCCGTTCACTTCAACATTTCTATAAATAATATTTTTCTATGTAAGTAAATTAAAATAAATGTTTCATGGCATAGACGAAAGCGATCTTTCGTCTATCTATAGCTATCTAGCTATACCTACAACAGGCAACATTGCACAAATATTCCTACGAATCATAGAAAATATTATCATAATCTCTACTCGAATCTGGTTAAAGTCCTTTATAATCATACATTTAAATGCATTTATTACTTTCAGGCACTCTGAGCTTATATGTTTTCTTTTCTCTATTTATATTCAAAATGTGTTAAATAGTTTGGAATATAAAGGTATTCACTCTCATGATTAACGACTAGCTGGTATCCTATTGCATCCAATTTATGTTATAATAAATAAGGTGGTTTCACCTAGGCAATGATTGATGGATTGGATCCGAGGTTTATAAAGTTAGTGTCATAGTCAAATAAAAAGTCCGTATGTATTTCACTATTGTTATAAATATCGTTGCTTCTGTATAGCTGATGAGTTTCTAGCGCCCGTTCTTCTTATCAGATAAAATAGTCTTGAATGGGTAGTAGGGCAAACTGGCGATTCTAAAGCGCTTGTGAAAGACAACTTGAAAAAAGAAGAGTTTGATTTTAATATTATCCAGCAATACAGTGTATTTGTAGTAATCATCATTTCATTCGTATCACTCCTTTCAGACTGGTCGTGGTCAAGAAGTAGTGCTAATGGGTAGCCAACGTAGCTTGCTTTGCAATCTTCTGCAACCTCTCCCTTTTGGTAGTCAATCTAATCAAAGTATTTGTATTGGTATCTCTTTATTGTTGTGTAAATCTATGATTTTGGTTATAATTATTTTAATGGCCCGCGCCGCGTGACAATTGTACCTAGTTTTAAATGTAGTTCTCTAATTATCGTCATAAACTATGAACTCAGTGTATTTAAAAGTTAATTAAAATTAAATTATAACCGAATTCCTACCCAATTTATTAGAAGTACACCATGGGAGGCTGGTCGACGTTATAAGTATTTTAATCTAATTTTGGAATAAAATTAGCATCGTCAAAGTAATAAATATTTAGAAATAAATAAATGCTTCAAACACGACAAAATTTTCCGCAGATTCGCAAAATCTCTTATGTCTGTACTCTGTACAACTCAAACACAGAGTTTAAAACTAAACTAGAAAAATAATACCTACCTACCAGCGCCGATAAGCAGGTCGAAACTTGTCGGCGACGCGACGTTCAGCACTTATCGGCGAGTTAGTTCAGCACAAAGCATAGAGATAGCCTGTACCGACTACCAATGCGGACCGGTTCCGATAAGTGCTGGCAGATCAGCGCTGGTAGCCAGTTTTCTACGTATATACGCCCTAATGATTACAAGTAGGTACTAATTAGATTTCCAACCTGTCCTACTGCTGTTACCTACACTATTCTGGCGGTGTAAGGAATTAACCTTGGCACGTATTATGTCGAAACGGGGCGCGAGATTGATAACCGGGGTGACACTACGGTTGGGCCTTTAAGGAGACAGAGCGCTTTGTTGCTTAGCCTTATCACAAATTTTGGGTAAAGGTCCTGAAAGGCAATGGTAGGCAAAGGGTCGTATGTTGGGTTGTGTATATGTTTATTTTAGGTCCAACTATGTACCTACACATATTTATATGATCATCGAGACTAGTAAAAAATAGCGCAGACTGTATAAATTTTGTGCTCATAAGTGGTTTTCTCGGTGAGGTAGAAGTTAGTGATTAGTCTCGACTGTAGCGGTAAAGTAACATTCGGTTACTGGATAGGTGACCAAAAACTGATTATCACGAGCTCCGCTAAACTTTGGAACGGAATATAATAAACCGGCCGACTAAAAATTACTAAATTTACCGACTAAAATACTAGGTTAGGTTCCGGAAAAATAGGTTTAGGTTAGTATCTTTGTCGGTAAAAAAGTATTTTAGTCGATCGGTCAATTACTATCCTTTTGGAACGCTGTTTCTGTAGTCTAGTGGTTTACACCACCGGTTTCAGACACAGAGGTTTCCAGTAGGAATACATATTGTATTCGGACTGGGCCCCGATCGCGGTAATCCTATGACGCATTAGTCAAGTGTAGTACGTGCAGTTGACGTGCAAAACCGTTTTTGATAACGCGCGGCTTTGACAGTGCGACAACGTTTTCTGTTCCGGTGATAATCTTCGGAACTAAAACAGTTTTCATACGACAGTCTATTTTGACAGCTAATTTCGTATTGCAAGTGGTTCCTCTGTCACGGATGTCACCGGATCAGACAGGATTGCGGGACTATAGGTTTGCGTGACGTGTACGTCTTTATGTTATTACGGCAATACGAAGTCAAACGTCAAGACGCAAACGTGATCAAGACGCGCTGCATAGAATTACGGCGATATCGCCCCGCTGGTTGGTGACAGAATCTTATCTAAGTCTGACGCCATAACAATGTTGTTTTCAGTATTATTGTGTTCCGGCAGTTAGAGATATAGCCAGTTTCTCAGTAATTGAGGATTCCAGGAGTAGTGCGCTTCCACCTTCAGCCTTATCACCACTTAACATCAGCCTGCCTAGCATGACCATAATTATATCACGCGATATGATATAGCACGTCATGCTGTCTTGCTTACCCCACTAAGGTGTAAGCAAGATAAAGGCTCATAACATGCGTCAATAGTCGATAAAAGCCGCTCATGCTAGGCCGGCAGGTGTGTTATTATAAGCAGTGCTACCCATTTGTGGATAAAAAATCTTAATATCACGAAAAATAGACAAGTAAATGTAGTTTTATTCAAAAGCGAAAAAGCTAAATAAAAGCTTTAACAAACAAATGAAGGAAAATCCAAACAGTAATTGTTTAAAAGCTCCTGATTCCTGACTCTATAAAATAATACTTTTGTTGAAGTCGGCACTAAAACTTACAAATAATTTGCACCTTTCTAACAACAGGACGAAAAAGTAAAAAGTTGAGTTTTACCAACTTGGGGGTTCCTTTTCTCTTTCCAAATTTTAAACATATTTTTTACATTAAACTTGAAAAGATTTAGGACGCATCAAGTTTTTTTTTTCAGGGAAACAGCAATCTTTTAAACAAGGAAATCTTAATGGGATGGTGTATTCGATTTTTTTTTATTATAGGTACGAAGAGGCGAATCTGTTTTGACTAACTACGATCATTCCTCCGAAAAGTGTTAGGGCTCGTTCAAGGAGAGGCGTCCTTGGGTTCTGTTGGATTTTGTGTATATTGATTTATAAGTAAGTATAGTTAATTAATTTTTTCATAACTTAAACTTAACCTTAAGCACAATAGCTTATCATAATAGTCAGCAGATGCATTTAATTGACATCAACACATTGTTATACAAATTTAACTTGACTAAAGATAAATATTATCTGCCTAATTATCTTAAGCGACAAATAGCGGTATCGCTATCATTTTATTTTAAACAATTAGCCAACAATTTGGCTAGTATAACCTCTGCTTCTATTGAGCAGTTTAACTTTGATACTTCTAATGTAACTTTGGAATCTGTTCCAAATAATTCGATTCTTTTGAATCCAAATACTGACATGGTTAATTTAAATTACCATTAGAGACAACGGAGGCATACTCTAGCCCAGTATTGACAAGAGGAAGGCCTAAATGTTTAAAAATAGTACACCAGAATATCCAAGGCTTTTCTGCTGGCAAAGACCTAGAAATAAGTTTATTTTTAAATTGTGAAAATATTGATGTGTTATGTGTTACTGAACATTGGTTAAAAGAATATGAATTATTGTTAAATTTGGATAATTATAGTGTTGTAAGTTCATTTAATAGAAAAACTACAATAAGGGGGGGTTCTTTAATAATTTTACCTAATAACACACAATATAAAGAGCGAAAGGATATAGTATCCCTCTCTGTTGAACGAATTTGTGAGATATCATGCGTGGAACTTGAACAAATGATTATAATCTGTGTATATAGCCCCCCTGGAGCAAATTACACAGTCTTTGAGTCCACTATGGAGGATGTTTTAAAAATATGCTGTCGTAAGAATAAAAAAATTGTAGTTTGTGGAGATTTTAATATAGACATCTTAGATATTAAATTAGCACAACTCTCCGGTAAATTCCTTAATCTTTTTAAATCATTTAATTTGCTTCACACTTTTAATGAACCGACGCGAATTACGCCAACATCGGCCACTTGCTTAGATAACATCTTTTCCAACTGTAACTTAATTGAGAAATCGGTAATTAATATTATTAAATCCGACCACAGTGGACAACTAGCTTCTTTTGAGCACTATAATGTTACTCCTAAACGCGAAGTAATTTGCAGGCCAATACCGAAACGTGGTATTGATAAATTTAGAAATGATGTACAAGATAAAGTTCAATGTTTGCCAGCTTCTGCTGACGCTAATAACTCTTATCAATCATTATTTGATATTGTTGAAAAAGAATTTAGTAACAATTTTAAACAAAAAGTTATAAAGTGTAATGATCGTAAGAAGTTCAGTGACTGGGCCACACCTGGTATTTATAATAGTAGAAGAAAGTTATTTGAACTCTATGCACAAAAAACGACCTCCTGTGATCCTAGCTTCATTGAATATGTCAAGAAATATTCAAAAACATTTAGGAAAGTATGTGCTTTGGCAAAATCTAGGTATATTTCAAATAAAATTAAATCATCTGAAAATAAAATAAAAGCTACCTGGAGTATTATAAACCAAGAAACTGGCAAAACAAAAAGCAAAATTAATTCATTTAACTTAAAAATTAGTGATCAGACTTTTGAATCGGATATTGAGGTGGCTAGTGCTTTTGAAGGTTTCTTTGCTCGAATACCGTTAGAAACTACTAGCAGACTTAATTCTTGCCCCAACACCGCTGTCTCTCTTATGGAATCTAGTGTGAACAAGTGCCAGGAAACATTTAGTTTTAGCTATGTCACTACCGAAGATATTATTAAAGCATTCAAAGCAATAAATATTAAGAAAACAGAAGATCTCTGGGGCATATCTACAAGTATCATCAAATCAATAATTGATGTGATAGCTCCATCATTAGCAATAATTTTTAACCAATGTATAAGTGAAGGGGTCTTTCCTAATTTAATGAAGAATAGTAAAATTATTCCTCTGTTTAAAGCTGGTGACAAAAGTGACCCAGCAAATTTTAGACCTATATCCATACTACCAGCAATAAGTAAAATATTTGAGAAATTAATTTATGCTCAACTTTTAGAATATTTTACATTAAATAGTATACTGCATGAGAAACAGTTTGGTTTTTCAAAAGGTAAAAGTACCACTGATGCTGGGGTTGCATTTCTAAAACATGTACTTGATGCCTGGGAGGACAAGCAGGATGTAATCGCTATTTTTTGTGACCTTTCCAAGGCATTCGATTGTGTTGATCACCAAACACTATTAAGGAAGTTAAAACATTATGGTGTTTCTGAAATGTCAGTAAGCCTTATGCATTCATATCTGTATGAAAGAACTCAGAAGGTAGTTATTAATAAAACTGAGTCTACCGGAGCTCCCATTACTATGGGCGTACCCCAAGGATCAATATTGGGCCCGCTGTTGTTTTTAATATACATAAATGACCTTCCTTACTACGCGAAGAATTTATGTGAGACGGTGCTATTTGCCGATGATACATCTCTAGTCTTTAAAGTAGATAGAGGTGATGACTGTTCTGACGAAGTAAATAGTGCTCTTTCAAAAGTGTCACATTGGTTTAATAGTAATAATTTATCATTAAACTCAAAGAAAACTAAGTGTTTAAAATTTTCGTTACCTAATGTAAGACAAGTTGATTTTCATATTAGACTAGACGGCGATACGGTCGAATTCATTAACAATACAAAATTTCTAGGTATTATATTAGACTCGCGACTACAATGGGATCCTCATATCGAAGCCTTGGCGAGTAGACTCAGTTCGGCTGCATTCGCAGTTAAGAAAATAAGGCTCTTAACCGATATTGAAACGGCTAGAATAGTCTATTTTAGTTATTTTCATAGTGTTATGTCCTACGGCCTTTTGTTGTGGGGCTCAGCCGCTAACATCCAAAGTATATTCGTGCTCCAAAAAAGGGCTATTCGCGCCATTTACAACCTCCGATCGAGAGATTCTTTAAGAGATCTATTTAAAGAAATAAACATTTTAACTGTTGCAGGACATTACATCTATGAAAATATAATTTATGTGAAAAAGTATTATAATACATTTGTAAAGCAGAGCGATATTCATCGCTTTAACACAAGAAATAAAGATAAACTTGTCGTTCCCAAGTTTAGGCTAGAAAAATCCAGAGCCTCATTTCTGGGGAAAAGCATAGCCTTTTTTAATAAAGTTCCACAGCATATAATTGAACTACCATTGCATAAATTTAAATGTTACATTAAAGAGTCGCTGATGAGCAAAGGATACTATAAAGTAGACGATTATTTGAATGACCGCAATGCATGGTCATGATGTAACACATAACATAATCACTGTTTAATATGATGTATTTTTATACTAAGCAATTGTTGTATTAGTAACGATATGTTTTTTTTTTTTGTAAATGTCGTTACCTAACTAAGAAACGCTGGCAAGTTTCTTGCGCCCATTCTTCTTGTCAGTTAAAAAAGTCTTGAATGGGTGGTAGGAAAATATTGACGATTCATAAGTACATATTTATTATGTCTAAGTGAATAAAGAATATTTTTATCTTTTACCTTTTAATATAGTTCGGCTGACATGATGATAGTTAATTTGACATTGTTATAGATTTTTTTTATTAATTTTAATGTAAGTATTAAAAATAAAACTTAACAATGTAAATCAACTCTTCTATAATCTACTATTTATAGTGATTAGGTACCTACGAGTATATACCCAACAACCTTTTATAGTAATAATTTTTTATAGTAGAATCTAATTTTTAATGCATTTATTGTTATTGATGACAAACTACTATAAGATTATAAGGACATGAAAAGTAAAATAAAAAAAATAGTGATGAAAAATATAAACATTTTTTCAGCTTACTGTGGCAAAAAATATTACATTAAAATATAGAGGGTGGTTAGGTATTTCCGAAAATAGTATTGCTTAAAATAATTCTTTATTTATATCAATATCCACAAATCACAGACCTGAACCTTGTGATACTAACCACATTTTGGAGAATAAGGTATTCTGTGAACGGAATTCACTTAAGTATCGACAGAACCAGTTAAACTGTGATCCCAAGAGACTGCCACTTAATTTAATTAAATACGTAGGATTATGAAACTATTCCCACGCAGTCCCTCAATCTAAGCATCGATAATTCTATTAATTCCTCCTGAAGCAGTGAACGTTAGATTCTAACTAGAGATTTATCAAAGTAAACTTTCCTTCTACTGTGAAATTATTATCTTAACGAGCGCTCATTAGCAGCGGTTAGCTTTGTTTTGTCGACCAAATTCACTCGGAGTGTTTTTTTTCTGGGACCCTTGTTTTTCCTAACTAATTATATTATGCTAATTTTAGCTGCTCTCAGATAATGGTCGCCAGTTCACCGCCCACCTAAATTATGGTGAATGAGTCTTTGCAAAAATCTTGCTCGGTAATACCGTACAGATCATTGAGCTAAGAGCTTTACATAATTTGGAATACCTGTATAATCCAGATATATTTTTAAATCCTCCTAATCTTTTATGGCATATCTGAAAATCTGAAAGCTTGTAAAACGTATTAAAACTCGTTTTGTCAGTTTATGTGGGTGGTGGTGGGGCGTTTTTAAGGCAGCGGTTCTCGCCGACCACGACTGGAAACCGAGATCAGACGCCGAGAAAGGAGACCGCGACCGGCACTTGTCATTAGGTTTTGTATGGGCGAGACGCGAGACCTGTCGCCTGTCTACAAGTGCCCTAATGACAAGTGCCGGTCGCGGTCTCCTGTTTCGGTCTCTGGTCTCTGTCTCCGGTCGCGGCGCGAACCGCCAGCTTTAGAGTGATCGACAATTACTTATGGCAAAATAATCATTTTAATAAACATAATATCATACACCGGCACATTTAAATGATTGCCTGTTATGTAGCATAAGCTCTTCAAAATGTAGGTACATTTTCTATGATTGCCTGTTATGTAGCATAAGCTCTTCAAAATGTAGGTACATTTTCTTTAGTCAGGGTTAAAACTATGACCCCGGGGTCAGATGGATGCACTATGGGACCTGTTTAAAGTACGTGAGAACATATTAATGCGATGAATGCAGTATTTGCTCTAAGAATTATGTATGCACAACCTTTCATCACGTGGGTGTTGTAAGAATTTATTGAGGTAGCTCATCAAAATAATATGCTGAACTGCTTTTTAACAAGTAACTGAAATTGCCAACCCAACCCGCTTCGCTGGTGGGTGATTACTGCCTATTTTAGATGATTTCCGGATTCCAGATGATCGGATCTTTAAAGCTCTGCAGTAGATTTATACAAAACTATTAAAGCCTGCGCGCACGTGTGATTTTTAGCCGACCAATAGTTTAGTCGGAATCGTAAGACGATCGTGATCAAACTGTCGGCCGATAGTTTGGTATTGAGAGCCTGCGCGCACTTGTGATTTTTAGTCGACCGATAGTTGGGCGATAGTTTAGTTGAATGCAGTGCGTGCACATTACCGACCTGCAGATAGTTTTGCGATAGTTTGATCGTACAACTATCGGAAGTGCGCGCACTCACGTACAGTGCCATACTGAATGCGCAGACGACCGATAGCCGTTGGGCGATAGTTTAGTTGAATGCAGTGCGTGCACATTACCGACCGGCAGATAGTTTTGCTATAGTTTGATCGTACAACTATCGGAAGTGCGCGCACTCACGTACAGTGCCATACTGAATGCGCAGACGACCGATAGCCGTTGGGCGATAGTTTAGTTGAATGCAGTGCGTGCACATTACCGACCGGCAGATAGTTTTGCTATAGTTTGATCGTACAACTATCGGAAGTGCGCGCACTCACGTACAGTGCCATACTGAATGCGCAGGCGACCGATAGCTGTTGGGCGATAGTTTAGTTGAATGCAGTGCGCGCGCTCACATAGTCCTTCATGCACATCACCGACCGGCCGATAGTTGTGCGATAGTTTGATCGCATAACTGTCGGCTACTCATTTTCGATAGTTCGATCGGTCGATAGTTTAATCGTCAATGCGCGCACTGCCATATACCTAACTCTATACTGAATCCGAGAACGATCAAACTATCGCCCGATTTCAAATCACAAGTGCGCGCTGGCTAAATTCAAATATATTGAAAGGATTCGTTAATTTACTCAAAGCGATTATGTTGGGAGAGTAATCCAGTCTTAAAATAAAGGTTTTTCCGCAACACTGGACGGAGCCCATCAAAACCTCTTTTTGTAAAAACGAATGAAGCATTTTATTATCTTAGTATATTCTCGTGGGAAATTATCTGGTGAAAAACTACCCAATTTATTATACAGGGACTAGGGACCTTCCTCGAATGAATTGATCGGTTCAAAAAGATGACGAGTTACAAAAAGAGCAGTTTTTTGTAATTATTGACGACTAAACTTGTCTTTGAGGAACCCTGGGGTAGAAGTTAGCGCGCTTGGTCTGCGATCATTGAGGTTAAGCATCTTTCACAATGGTCGGAAACGGAATGGGTGACCAAAAACTTCGTGCTTTGAAGGCACGTTTAGCCCTTGGTCCCGGCTGCGTTTGAAGTCGTTAATACCCACTAATCCGCACTGGGCCCGCGTGGTGGGTCATGGCCCGTGCCCCAGCAGTAGAGACATTAAATGGCCGATTTGATCCCGATAAATATGAATGATTGTTTGATTAAAAACAATCCGAAAAATACTATTCTTGAATGTTTTAAATAAAATAGCCAGTTACTCAAGCTTACATGAAATTGAGTCGAAGTTTTAGCCCTTGTGTATCGAACTCATTTTTTACAAAGAGGGTTATAAATCAACCGGACATCCTTTATCTAAAAAAATATATCTTACTATGAGGGAATGGAGGAAGAAATTTATCCTGCGGCGAATAAAATTTTGCTTCTAAGATAAAGCAGACTGTGGTAGACAGGGTTCTGCCATTACCAACAGTTGTTAACTTTCTGCAACTGTTTTCCATCCCGGCTTTGTGGGGTGCAATGAAGAAAATAATAATTGAAATTTATAAGGCATTTTGTACAGTTTGATTTTTCATCAAACCGATTGCTCATCAACTATTCAACTAAATTATTAATATACTGTTTTCCAATATTTTATGTAGTTCCAGTAAGTACGGTTGGTCGAACAAACAAACACTTCAGATGTCCTTCATGGATAATTATAAATTGGATTGCTAAGTTATGTAATGAAGCTTAATGAAATCTAATCGAGAGCTGTAAAGTTCAAAGTTATCTTTGTTACAGAGATAATCTTAATAAAAAATACAAGAAGTTATAATTTGAGTATACAGATTTTTTTATTAATGCAAATGAAAGGGACAACATTAAAAGCTCCTTTAATTATATGCCCCGCAAGCAGTTTAGTGAAACGCCTCAAGCAAACACTTCTAGGTAGTTTACGAAAAACAGAAATAATTTATGAGAAGTTACATAATGTAACGAGCCAGGAAGGCACACTCCCGCGGGAGGCAACGGGAGATAATGGCAACACACAAACTCCTTGAAACGATCCCCAAGGAGAAAGCATTTGATGAGCTTTAAGCAACAGAACTGAGTTTAGAGGGCTCGTTGTTTATGCCATGTAAATTCCATATTAAAATCATACATGCGGAAGTATTCTTGCCTGCATTTTTGTGCTTGATCTTACTGAATCTTGATATTATGAAAAGAAATTGGTAGATTGGACAATTGGGAGGTTAGGACTAGGGTATTGTTGGGAAAATAGATATTAAAAGAGGCAAGTAAGGATAGAAATGGGATGAGGAGCAACCCTGGTCCTAAAGGCATTATCGATCACTACCCTATTGGCAAGTCTTAGTGTAAACTACAGAAATGTGGAAAATAAAGTATTTAGAAAAAATCAACCCGTCTCACAACTAGCTCCGATGGGACTCGAACCCACGATACGATACGACTTTATTTTCCATTTTTCTATAATAAAAATTGCATTGTGAATGCAAAAAACTAAAAATTAAAATAACCTACAGAAATGTGTTCGTGGATAAAACCGTCGTAGGCCTAATTACCTAAAACACTGAATGTTGAATAATCTTAAATAAAATAAATATGTAGTTTAAAAAACTATAAAAACACACTTTTATAGGAACATACTAAAAAGTACAAAATAACCGATTATTCAGTAACTGAAATTAAAAAGCGTGGTGCGCGTTGTCAATATTAAGTACTTGAATGCATGCTTTGCAAAGGGCGCACCATGCTTTTTAATTTCAGTTACTGAATAGTCGGTTATTTTGTACTTTTTAGTATGTTCCTATAAAAGTGTGTTTTTATAGTTTTTTAAACTACATATTTATTTTTTACTTTTAAGTTTAATAAATGGCAAGCAATGGATGGATGGTAGTCGATTTCACAGTCCATTCATGTGTCTGCCCACCCCGTAAACATTATAATAACTCAAAGGCGTGATTGTATGTATTTGTTTTACAAATTCAAGTGGAGTCTATTAGTTACCAGATGCGCGAGCCGAACCCTTACTTCATCCTTACTCCATCATCAGACCCTCAACACCAAGTGTAGCGAATAGGTCTCATCAGAACGAAACAAATGAGCCCAAACTCGAGGGGTTTCCTAGTGGTCATTAAGGAGTGCCACTGACTTCCTCCCTGCTCCATCATCAGGCCCTCACCACCTAGTGTAGCAAATAGGTCTCATCAGAACGAAACAAATGAGCCCAAACTCGAGGGATTTCCTAGTGGTCATTAAGGAGTGCCACTGACTTCCTCCCTGCTCCATCATCAGACTCTCACCACCAAGTGTAGCGAATAGGTCTCATCAGAACGAAACAAATGTGCCCATCTCAAGGGGTTTCTTAGTGGTCATTAAGGAGTGGCAATGACTTGCTCCCTGCTCCATCATCAGACCCTCACCACCAAGTGTGGCGAATAGGTCACATCAGAACGAAACAAATGAGCCAGAACTCGAAAAGTTTCCTATTGGTCATTAAGGAGTGCTACTGGCTTCCTCCCTGCTCCATCATCAGACCCTCACCACCAAGTGCGACTCATAAGTCTCATCAGAACGAAACAACGGAGGCCAAACTCGAGGGGTTTCCTAGTGGTCATTAAGAAGTGCCACTGTCTTCCTCCCTACTCCATCATCAGACCCTCACCATCAAGTGTAGCGAATAGGTCTCATCAGAACAAAAGAAATGAGCCTAAACTCGAGGGGTTTCCTAGCAGCCATTAAAGAGTTCTATTGCCCACCTCTTGACTCCATCATCAGATCAGCTCGATGGTAGCAAATTATTGTATTGTCATTGGATTCATATAGACTTGCAAAGTTTCAAATCAATAAGACAATTAGAAGTAGGTTAAAATTGATTTCCAAGATTTTCTTACATTGTGACTTAGTTACAAGTGAAGCTAATAAAAGTGTGGTAATAAGTAATATAAAAGTTACTTTAGTATTCAATTTTCGAAGTTCTTAACATCAATCTAATGAAAAATAAAATAAGCAGGTCACTACTAATAATTTATGAAAGCAGTTTTGTTTAAAATATCGTAGCTCGCGATATTTTATTCCTATTTTACCTACTAACGAAAATGTCTGTATTATTTTGCTGCAAAATTTTCTATTTACCTAAAAGATCCCACCTTGGGATTACAATGATTAATTGTTTATTTTGTATTTTCCTGATTCATTAAGAGGATTTTATAGATAACGGAAACGTTTTGAACATTTCCACAGATTATAATGTATTTCTAAGATTGAAAATTTACAATTTACAAATAAACGTAAATGCACTGTATAGGATACTGACCATATACCTAGTGTAAAGCAAAAAGTTATTATGCTATTGTATTTCTGAAAAATAATAAGCTCATTAGCATTAGCTAATCCCAATTAGGTAATATTTTCTACTTTTTATATCCTCAGGAAGAGATAGTCTAATCTGATAGTTTGTTATCCATACTAAAACTATAAATGAGAAAGTGTGTTTGTTCGTTTATTTTGTTCGTTCATCTTTCACTGATGAAATGATTTTTGGTATAGTGACAGTTTGAGAGCTGGAGAGTGACGCTAATTTTTATCTCGGAAACATATTACATTCTCGCGGGATAACTTCGTGTAGTCCACGCGGGCGAAGCCGCGGGCGGAAGGCTAGTTCAGTATAAATTAACATCTGTATCAGATCTCTTACTGGGGATAATGTTAAATTTTGGGACTGACCGTAGGTGGTGTATTTCAAACGTAGTGTTTTTCAATCCTATTTAATATTATAAATGTGAAAGTTTAGATGTTTGGATGTTTTGATGTTTGTATGTTTGTTACTTCAATAACGCCAAAACGGCTGAACGGATTTGGCTGAAATTTGGAACACAGATACTTTGTAGCCTGTAGACGAACATAGTACTTAATAACATAGAACATAATACTTTTTATCCCGGAAAAATATCAGATTCCCGCGGGATAACATCGTGTAGTCCACGCGGGCCAAGCCGCGGGCGGCTAGTCTAGTTAATAAAATACAGGCAACTAGGCTTTGATTTTTGATTTTTGCCGAGTACTGAGGGCCTAGACAAGTGGCTTTCTATTATCGATATCGCCAGTAGAATAGAAAGAAAATGTATGGGATTGACATTAGCGATTGAAATGTCACTTGACCGCTAATGCCAATCCCATACATTTCTAGTGGCAATATTGATAATAGAAAGCCACTTGTCTAGGGGGCTGGACTTAGAACTTCCCCAAACATCTCCACAACGATTGATTCTGTTCTATCTTATGGCGTTCATTGGCACGTTGGATTATTGTAGTGCTTGATCAAATACTGTCTTGGTGACCAAAATTGTATACTTACCTCGAAATCTACCGCCTGTCAAACTTGCTTTATTAACACCCCCTAATCTGAATTGGATCCGTCGTCTGTTTGAAAGCTATACTCTTCCGTTTTAGGTACAGACAGACCTTTTTTTTTTTTTTTTTTTTTTATAGTGAGGGCAAATACTGTCTTTTCGTATACCACTAACGGCATGTTGGACTCAGTCAGACAAGGCCTGTCTCTCGCCGCGCCCAGCCCTCCCGCCAAGCCTAATAGGCTTCGCGTCAGGGCTGGGTGGTTCTAACCCCTACCCCGCCCCCTGACGAGCTCGAAAGCTCGACAGGAGGCGGGGCAGGAGGAGAGAGGCTCCTCTCAATCTCCCCATAAGGTTACCCACTCCGGGTGGGCTGACCAGATGGGGTGGTTGAGAGCAGGCACCACTACCAACTAAACCCCTCACTACTTGCTCTCCGCCGTCAGTTTTAAGCACACCGGCTGTGGGGGGGCCGTGGTGGTATGCACCCCCTGCGGCCTGACGGTTGGCCCGTTTCCGGGCCCCTGCGCGGCGGGAGATGGCCGAGCAAGCGGGGCCATCTCCCAAGACAACTGGGGGGGACCGCGCGATCCGGACGGCAGTTAACCGGCCGTTAGGCCAGCTAACCCGCCCGGACCGCACCGCCCCGCTAGAGGGGAATGAGGCGCGCAAAGCGCAGCCACCTTCGCCCCGGCCGCCTTTGTCGAAGACGGTCCGCGTGAGATGTTCCACAGGAGCGGTCCCAAGACCGAACCCTGTGGAATACCGCACACCATCTCCCGGTCAATCAGGTCCCCATCGCCGGCAGGGTAGATCACCCTTCTATCCCGAAGGTAACTTTCTACCACGGCTACTAAATACGGCGGCAGGCCGTGGTATTGGAGCCCGTCCTTGATGGCACTGAAGGGAAGTGTGTTGAACGCATTGCGGATGTCCAGGGACACCGCAATGACCACCTCCCCTCGCTCCGCCGCTCGCTCCGACCACTCCCTCAACGCCAGAAGGGCGTCCACTGTGGACCGCTGCCTCCGGAAACCATACTGGTTCTCCGCCAGGTCAGGACCTACCGTTTCGAGATGCTGGACAATACGATCAACGATGATCCGTTCCAGCATCTTAGCGGTCTCGTCCAGAAGGACGACCGGACGGTAGGCTGACGGAGAGTCCAGCGGCCGGCCCCCCTTTAAAAGGAGACATAGGCGCCCGACCTTCCATCTATCGGGAAACTCCCCTGACTCCAAACAGTCGGAAAACAACTCCCGCAGCGTCTCTCCCAGGTTTTTAAGGGCCGTGGGCAGAATTCGGCCAGGGATGCCATCCGGGCCCGGCGCCTTCTTTTTCTGCCGCAGACGGTCAATAACGCCCTCCATCTCCGCCTCCGCCACCGCGTAAAATCCAGAGTCACGCTCTCGGGGGCTCCGTGGAGCGACTAATGGGGTAGCCAGCGAGGGGTAAGCGGGAAAGAGGCCATCCACGACCCTTCGCAGGAGCTCTGGTCCCATGGAGTCTAGAATTGATTTAATTAATCCTGGAATTTAATTTTGTTTTTCTTCAACCTTAAATAAAAATTTTAAAAGCTCCGTCGTTAAGTTACAGAAAAAGGTAATAACTAATAGAAATGAAAGAGGAATTTAAGCAGTTTAAAGTGATATACCGCACGATAACTTCGCGCTCGCAGTGGTATCTTAATTGCGCGATAAACTGAACGTCGCGTAAATTACTGTGATTTATTTAACTTGAGAATGTGCAGCATCAAGTGCTTTAAGCACGGAAGCAGCTTAAAGCGATACAATAACTTATCTTGGTAATTGTCGACTTATAAACTGATGTGAGGAGGTGTACGGGTTCGTCTTAACTCCCGTTTTATGTTAGTTTACTTGGGCCATAAGAACTATTGTAGAAAACAGGTGTCGTTAATCTGTGACCTAAAACCAGCGATGACGAAAATCTTCATCAACACTATTAGGTAGTTGTTATCTATACAAATAAATAAAATTGGAGTGTCTGTTTGTAATATTAAAATAACCGCTTTTTACTACATGCACATGATTATATATAGGTACGGTACATATATACCAAAATAACATGTTTTACAATTTTTGTCTGTCTTTCTGTTTGTCTGTCTGTTTGTTCCGGCTAATCTCTGAAACGACTGGACCGATTTTGACGGGACTTTCACTGACAGGTAGCTGATGTATTTAATAAGGAGTAACTTAGGTTACTTTTTATCCCGATATTCCCACGGGAACGAGAACCACGCGGGTGAAACCGCGGGCGGCCTCTAGTCATATTATAATTCCGATCGATTTAGAAAATTCTTTGACCATTAGAAAGCTACATTCTTCCCGAGTGACAAAGGCTATATTTTATCCCGATATTCCCACGGGAATGGGTACCACGCGGGTAAAACCACGAGGATCCGCTAGTTCCATTATGAACTTTTAGAGAACCCGAAATTGTAGAGTAAATTTATTTCCTTATAACTGAAGGCTCATTATGGTTTTACTAGAAAAGAACTTCTATGTATAAGATATAGTGTCCATAAGTTTGTTTGAGTCCGGCGTCCGCAAAGTTTGGGTCTGTTGTGAAAGTCTAGCCAAGTTACTTCTCAGTAACTGTTATAATAGTTCCGAATTGTTCGTTAGGGAGCGTACAAATATAGCAATGCGCCATGACTATGCAAGTGGCGACATGCCATCTGTTTTATTATCATGTTAAGTTCACTACGCCTGTCACCGTAATAGCTATAAAAATCGCGTTGCCAGGTCCAGATTCTTTGGGATGTTGTTGTTTATATTTTATGCTGTGGTCATTGACAAAAGATGATGATTTTGCCAGTATGTATAGTTCCACTTACTTTTTATTACTTACTTGTACCAATATTTAAAATAATATAAATTGTTCACGCCGCGCGTGATTCATTCATTCACGTTGATTCGTGGGGTCGGCGCCAACCGCCGCCCGCGCGACATCGCGACCAGTTGGCCGTAAGCAGCCGTGAGGAGCGCCCGGTCCGGGTACGGACTTGTGACCCGTGTGTGTTCGCTTTGAAAAGCGCCGGGAAGTTTTAGCTGCCTATTAGGGCATTGTGTAGTATAAGAGTGTTAGCTGTAAGAGTATCCCATCGGGGGTTGTGTGGAGATCGTTTTGTCAGGCGCGCGCCGGCGAGACAACGTTCAGCCCCCCTGGATTACGGACACTATTTTCTAGTAAGGTAGGATTAGCTTAATTTACTTAATTTTGCATGAGAAACCTTCGTTTCAATAAACTGTGGAACACAGTAGATGTGGTCATCACAATTGTGCGTGATCATAATTTTGGTAGCAGAGCTTAGTTGATATAATTAATTTTCATATTAAAATTAACTACATAAAATTTCATAGTAAAAATAAAAAGCGTACCTAAAAAGCGTACCTAAAAATTATTTTTTTTTGTTGAAATCTCGAGGGTATTTGAAGATCCCGAGACGATTTGAAGTACTAAGAAATTGTTCTAGTAAATTCTCGAAGCGAATGTTTCTCACTTGGTGGATCCGATAATAGATAGACACTTATATAATTGTTGTCACATACTAGTGTTTTGATACGAGTTTACTCGCCTAGATGTGTATATTTTTTTTTGTGTGTCCGGATTTATTTGACGAATAGTTCGTTCGAAAGTGTGTTTATTAGTACCACATACTAGTGATTTGATACGAGTTTACTCGCCTAGATGTGTATATTTTTTTTTGTGTGTCCGGATTTATTTGACGAATAGTTTCGTTCGAAAGTGTTGTTTATTAGTACCACATACTAGTGTTTGTTCCTAGTCCGCTTGCCTAGTTAAAAAAGTGGAACTAGTTTTAATTATTAGTAGTATTAAATTACGAGTATTATTATTAAAAATAGTTTTGTTTTCGTTTGTTGATAACGGTTTAGTAGTTGATTTGCGAGGTATGCCATACCGTTAATCCTATACGTTTTGTTTATACCGTTATATTGTTAGCCCTTGAAATTGGTAAGTTGCTAATAATTTATGAAAATAGTAGGGTCCGTGTATGTCGTCCGAATTTTAATTGTGTTTTATATTATCGTGACGCGACCTATTTCTATTGTTTTTTTGTTGATGTTTACCACTTTTATATTTCTTTGTTTGCTTTGTTTATTAAACGGATTATAAATGGCTCCTACGAATCCGACCGCCGTATCCAGGGCTGGCATCCAAGGAGCTTTGCGTTGGCTTGCTTGTGCGGTCACATTAATAGACCGAGCCGACCGGGTAGGTGCGTTGCTAGCTCGGTATGGCGGGCTGGCAGCTCGGCTGCAAGACCTGGAGCGCCACGCCATGGAGTGTCGCGCGTATTATTTAGAGAACCCCCCAGCTGATGATGCCGTGTCGGAACAGCTGGAGCAGGATGTAGCCCAGGCCTATGAGCTGGCTGACCAGTTCACGGAGGCGGCTGAGAGGGCCCTGGCTGTTCGGAAGGGGGAGCCGGTTTTGAGCGGGGAGGTCAAACCTACCCCGACGGCGTTGCTAGGCCGATTACCTACGCTGGAGATTCCCACTTTTAATGGGGATCTGTCAGCCTGGATGGGCTACATTAATTTGTTTGACAGTTTGGTGGATTCACGACGGGACTTATCCCCTAGCGAGAAGTTGGCCTATTTGCGCTCCTCCCTGCGAGGAGAGGCCAGCGCGGTAATCCAGCACCTGCTCATCAGCGACGACAACTACCAGGTGGCTCGCCAGCTTCTGGTTAGCAGGTACCAGAATGTCCGGTTACTGGCGGACACCCACGTGGCCACGATTTTGGCCCTCCCGCGAACCACGCGGGTACACCTGTTACGGAGGGAGTTGCTGAACCCGCTACTGTCAGCGGTCAACTCCCTAAGGCGATTGGACCTGCCGGTGGATCAGTGGTCCTTTGTACTGCTGCACATAGTCCTCGCCAAATTGCCCGCTGAAATGAAGGGGCGTTTCGAGCAGAGGTACGGAGGCGACAGCGCCTCGTATCTCCCGCCCTTCGCGGACCTCCTTCGTTTTTTGGAGGACGAATGTAGGGTGACGGACCACCTGGAGCCCGCCCCGGTTCCAGGTGTTGGTCGTATGGTGGCGGCGAGGGAACAGCCCCGTCGCCCGACCAATCGCTATGCTGCCTTCCAGCAGTCCCCTCCCCCCGCACCGAGTGAGCGGTGCAGGTATTGCAGGGGAGATAGGCACATGGTGCACGAATGTGCCAAATTTAGAGGCCTCCGCCCAGAGGGACGGAGGGCCGTTGCTAGACAGCGCCAATGGTGCTATAGGTGTTTGGGGGGACACATGCAGTCGGCGTGTCCCCAGACCGAGGATTGTCGTCTTTGCGGAGGGAGGCATCACCCCCTCCTTTGTTTGGACCGCAAGGACGCCGGGAGCGACCGGGGTTCGAATTCCTCGCGCACGGGCGGGGGCCCGGCAGCCCGGAACCGGTCCCCTAGAGATTCGGCGGGGCTTAGCCCCCCCGTTCAGTCCCCCCCGGAGAGGGGGAACTATAGGAGAGACGCCCCCGCCACGGGCGGGGGTAGGGGGGTACCACAAGAGTACGCCACGGTGGCGATGGGCACGGGCCCTATTTGCTACTCCCCCCCCCTAATGGAGAGGCCTCGATTGGGGTACTATGTACCGAGGCACGCCCCACACGGGTATTACCCTGCACCTAGGAGTGCTGTTGGTCGGGGCCAGTATGTACCCGATTGGGACCCGCTCGCCCGGTACGAGCGTCCCACATTTGGCGTGCCGACTCAGGCGCGAGGGGGACAAGTACCCCCCCAAAATTTTTAATGGCGCCCCTGTCGGACCCAACCACCCCTCCGGAGCTTGTGCTGTTGCCAACAGCCTCCGTGAATGTTTGGGGACCTAAGGGCAATGTTGTCACGGTGCGTGCCCTTTTGGACTCAGGTGCCCAGGGGTGCATAATGTCCAGGTGGCTTGTCCGACAGCTGGGTCTTTTGCTTGTGCCGCATCACGAAGCGGTACGGGGGGTGGGAGACTCGCGGATCCCTGATCCGATTGGTCGAGTTGAGTTCTCCTTCTCCCCCCACTTCGCGCCAAGGCCGAAGATCGGTGCTTCGGCGATAGTATTTGATAAGGTGGTTGGACCACTCCCGCAAGTGCGAGTGCCGCCATCCACGATTGAGCTGACGTCTGGACTGGCTTTGACTGATCCTTCCTTCCACCGACCGGGCCCAATACACTTGTTGATTGGTGAGGATGTCCTCGGTCGTGTATTGTATGGAAGCAAGCGAGTTTTGCAGACAGCCGATCTTGTCGCCTTGTCCTCGTCGCTGGGTCATGTGGTGATGGGAAAGGTACCACAGACACCAGAGACCCCGTCGGTAGACCGCCAGACCATTGTCGGTTCTACTTTGTCCGACGTTCTCCAAAAGTTTTGGGAGGTGGAGGAACCCCCCACTGCCAAGCGGTTGGATCCGTTCGCCGAGGAGTGCGAATTGTTCTACCAGAACAACACTGGGCGCCTCCTCTCGGGTCGCTTGATTACCCGCTTGCCCTTCTTGGCGGTTCGCCCTCCTTTAGGGAGCTCCCGACCGATGGCCGAGAAGAGATTGTTGTCCATGGAGCGTAGGATGGCCAGGGATCCCGCATTCAAGGAGAAGTATATAGACTTCATGCGGGAGTATTTGGACCTTGGGCACATGTCCATCTCGCAGTTGGACTGGCGTAATGTGGAACATTACTTCCTGCCACACCACGCTGTTTTGAAGACTTCCAATGGGAAGATCCGCGTGGTCTTTGATGGTTCAGCGCCCACGTCAACCGGAGTGTCGTTGAATCAGTGTCTGCATGCGGGGCCGAAGTTGCATCACGATGTCTGTGATGTTTTGACCAACTTCCGCCGGCACGCTGTCGTCTTTGTGGCCGATATCCGCATGATGTTCAGACAGACCGTGATTCACCCGGAGGATAGACGATACCAGCTCATCCTTTGGCGTGAGGATCCCCAGGATCCGATGTTGGCTTACGAGCTGAACACCAACACTTATGGTTTGCGGTCGAGCCCCTTTGTGGCGATCCGTTCGCTTTTGGAGCTCGCAGAGCGCGAACGGCTACGCTATCCCCGGGCATCTGCTCTTATTGAGGGGGGGGCCTTGAAGAGGTATGACGCTTTACCGAGGCTAAGGTAATAAAAGAGATGTGACTTGTTCGGTGTCAAGATGTATATTGAGATAATAATATTGAGTACAATTAAAGATACATTATCTTAGTAAGCGATCTTATTCTAGATTGCTGAGAATGCTACGCGTGTGTTCCAATTTTCTGTAAATGCGCGATAATGCAAACATCTTGTTTGTGTAATATGTTGCAATCATACTTCATCTCCCCTGAAAAAGTGGAAGGATCATCCCCTCCCTGCAAAAAGGAACAGACTCGTAACATTGACTTTAACGAGCTTAACCAAAATTTAATTACTTAAGTAAAATAAGTAAACAAAATTTAAACATTATCAACATAGCAAAGTTAAAACTATTTCATTTATTAAATCGTACTAATACAAAAACGTTTTACAATATAAACAATATACCTAATTAAAATTGTATCTAATTAAAATGGTATCGAATTGAAATGGTATTGAATTAAAACGGAAGCTTCACATTTTACACTTAATCATAACAATAACAAAGTGTTAAGTAACATGGTATGTAATTAAGTACCTATACTTATAATTACGTATCAAATAAAATAGTTATTTATTGAATGGTTTGGTATTATTCTTATGCACAATTATAGCTTTATTTTCTTTTAAAATTTCTACATTAGACGTCATATCTCTTAAAACTTTATAAGGGCCATTGTAAATACTATCTAATTTATTTCCTACTTGGTTCTTTAATAATAACAAATCGCCTAACTGATAGGTAACATTATTGCTAGTTTTATCATACAATAATTTTCTTTTCTCTTTAGATTGTATCAAGTTACGTCGTGCGTCGGATTGCGCTTGTTGTAAACGATACTTAAGTTCTCGGGGATAACTGTCATAGTTATATAAGGGGTCGATTTCTGATTGTAAATTATTTGGAAGGTTACAAATTTTTCCAAAAACTAATTCGAAAGGCGTATATTTAGTTTCACTATGCACTGTGGTATTAAAAGAAAAACACCAATATGGAATCCAGGTGCTCCAGTTATGTTTATAATTATTACACTGGATTCTCAGAAAAGCTCCTAGGGTTTTATGAGTATTTTCTAAAGCGCCTACAGTTTCGTGATGGTACGCCGTAGAATTTAATTTTTTAATATGTAATAGAGAACATGTTTCGGACATCACTGATGACATGAATTCGGTTGGCAAAGGGTCGCCATGAAGAGGTATGACGCTTTACCGAGGCTAAGGTAATAAAAGAGATGTGACTTGTTCGGTGTCAAGATGTATATTGAGATAATAATATTGAGTACAATTAAAGATACATTATCTTAGTAAGCGATCTTATTCTAGATTGCTGAGAATGCTACGCGTGTGTTCCAATTTTCTGTAAATGCGCGATAATGCAAACATCTTGTTTGTGTAATATGTTGCAATCATACTTCACCTTATTTGTCGACGATATCTGCACGGGGGCCTCGAGCTTAGATGAGGCTCTCGTCTTACGTGATGAGCTGATTGCGCTCTTGAGGGCTGGTGGCTATGAGTTGCGGAAGTGGCTGTCTAACTCACCGGACCTATTGGCAGATTTGCCTAAGGACCACCAGCAAGAGCCGCTCCTCTTTGAAAATCCGGAGACTCCAGACATGCTGTCTGTTTTGGGAGTCCAGTATCGACCAGTCCCGGATTTGTTCACATATAGATTGGAACTGCCAGACCCAAAGGTCTGGACTAAACGCACGGTGCTGTCTACTGTAGCCCGTACCTTTGATCCGAACGGTTGGCTCAGCCCTGTAGTGTTTTCGATGAAGTGCTTCCTACAGGAGCTCTGGGCTGCGGAATTGTCATGGGATGAGCCCCTCTCTGGTAGCCTCCTACGAGAGTGGGTGAGGTTCGTGTCATCCCTACCCGACGTCAATCGGGTTTGTATACCGAGGCAAATGCTGCCTTCGGGAAAGTTTAAAGCCTCCCTGCACGGCTTTTGTGACGCGTCCGAAAGCGGATACGCGGCAGCCGTTTACATCCGAACGGTGGATGCAGCAGGCGTTGTCGCCGTACACTTAGTTACGGCCAAGAGTAAGGTCGCCCCCCTTCGGACTAGGCTAACCATTCCGAAGTTGGAGTTGTCCGGCGCCACTCTCTTAGTACGGCTACTCAATCATGTTGCCGACACCTTGGGAAACGGTGTCGACTTGGAGTCGATATTTGCGTGGTCTGACAGCCAGGTCGTCCTTTGTTGGCTGAAGAGTTCAGTCCACACCCTTGAGGTTTTTGTGGCCAACCGGGTCTCACAAATTCAGACTTCAAAGGCCCCGTTGATTTGGCGCCACGTACCGGGCGAATTGAACCCCGCAGATTGTGCCTCCCGCGGCTGCGAGGCGCCTGAGTTAGTGGACCACCACCTATGGTGGAGTCCATCATGGTTGTTATGGCCTGAGCGCTCATGGCCTGCCACCCCGGCTGTGGCCAGAGTCCCAGACCTAGGCATGCGTGTTCACACCGTGGAGACGGTGGCGGCTCCGCAGATGGAGTTTTTGTTAGACCGCTACAGTTCTCTTGATAAGTTGCTCGGCGTGACTGCTTGGATGAGGCGCTTTGTGCGAAATTGTCGCCAGCCTCAGGAGAAATCGTTGTCTCCGGTCCTCGCCCCACAAGAGCGGCAAGACGCTCTGTTGCATTGGTTGCGAGTGACGCAACAGCGAGAGTTTGAACCGGAGCTGAAAGCCCTGCGCTCAAGTAAGCCCAAGTTGAAGGGACCCTTGGTGCGGTTGAATCCCTTCTTGGACAGTACCGGATTGCTGCGTGTCGGAGGTAGGCTCAGACATGCCAACCTGCCGTACGGATCACGCCACCCTTTGTTGCTCCCCAAGGATGGACCGTTAGTTAGACTGTTGATTACAGACCGACATGTAAAGAATGCTCATGCCGGTTGTAATGCTTTGACCGCGCTCCTCCAACGAGAGTTCTGGATTTTGTCAGCGCGGAGAATAATCCGATCCGTTATTTTTCGTTGTCTCCCGTGTTATCGTTTGCGCGCCGATACGATGCAGCCCCAGATGGGTGATTTGCCTGCCGATCGAGTGAACGAATCGATGCCCTTCTCAGGAGTTGGAACGGATTTTGCGGGGCCATTTACCGTTAAGACATCGCGGCTTCGTAATGCTAGAACGGAAAAGGCTTACTTGTGTGTATTTGTTTGTTTGGCCACTAAAGCGGTCCACCTGGAGGTGGTTAGTGCCCTCACCACAGAAGCCTTTGTAGCCACGTTGAATCGTTTTGTGTCTCGCCGCGGAATGCCGTCGTTAATCAGGTCCGATTGTGGAACCAATTTCAAGGGCACCGATAGGTATTTAAAGGAAGTTTGTGAATTTTTGGATAGGAATAATTTTGAGATCGGATCCACACTCTCTCGCAGAGGGGTACGATGGCAGTACTCCCCGCCATCCTGCCCCCACTGGGGAGGGATTTTTGAAGCAACTGTAAAGGCCGCTAAAACTCACCTTCGTCGCGTTATTGGGGAGACGGTCCTCACGTTTGAGGAACTCGCGACCGTATTTTGTAAGGTTGAGGCGGTCCTCAACTCGCGTCCGTTGTGTCCGTTGTCTTCGGACGCGAATGATTTAGAGGCCCTTACGCCGGGCCATTTTTTGATTGGCAGACCGCTTAACGCCTTGCCGGAATATCCCTATTCCGAAGTGCCCTCCGGACGGCTCTCGCGATTTGAATTGCTCCAGCAGCTTACGCAGAGTTTTTGGCGCCGTTGGCATCTGGAGTATTTGCACATTTTGCAGCAACGCGTTAAGTGGTCGGATAGGACGACCCCACCCAAGACTGGAGACCTCGTGTTGCTAAAGGATCCAAACCTGCCGCCCCTCCGCTGGCGTTTAGGACGCATTGTTCAGCTTCATCCGGGGTCGGATGGTGTGCCCAGGTTTGCCGAGGTCCTGGTGGGGGACTCTGTTTTGAAGCGAGCGATCGCTACCCTCTCTCGCCTGCCCTTAGATTGAGTTGGCGGACAGTTTGCTACTGTCCGGGACGGGGGGATGTTCACGCCGCGCGTGATTCATTCATTCACGTTGATTCGTGGGGTCGGCGCCAACCGCCGCCCGCGCGACATCGCGACCAGTTGGCCGTAAGCAGCCGTGAGGAGCGCCCGGTCCGGGTACGGACTTGTGACCCGTGTGTGTTCGCTTTGAAAAGCGCCGGGAAGTTTTAGCTGCCTATTAGGGCATTGTGTAGTATAAGAGTGTTAGCTGTAAGAGTATCCCATCGGGGGTTGTGTGGAGATCGTTTTGTCAGGCGCGCGCCGGCGAGACAACGTTCAGCCCCCCTGGATTACGGACACTATTTTCTAGTAAGGTAGGATTAGCTTAATTTACTTAATTTTGCATGAGAAACCTTCGTTTCAATAAACTGTGGAACACAGTAGATGTGGTCATCACAATTGTGCGTGATCATAAATATTATATGTAATATAGTTTCATATAAAATTAAATCTCATCAGAAAACTAATGATTGTAAAAAGAACTGAATTTAACCTTCTTTTTGCAAGATGACAGAAATGCACATGAAAACTCTTGGTCGACCATTTGAAGATAAGCTTTTCTAAGCCCCACCTACGTAATATACAAAATTTAGTTTTCTCGGTTCTCATGCATTTCCAAATGTATAAGTATACATACTACTATTGTAGACTACGAAAAAAGTACCTGTTTGCAAACTTGCAGGGCAGGAATTTTATTATTATTTTGATTACTTACCTAGTTATGACCTTTGAATACTCAAAGGTTATGTACCTATGACCGATCACTTTGCTCTGTGCCACTTCTATGCAATGATTGACAAATTACAAAGAGCAGTCTTCGACTCAAAGAGTACCTTAAGTAATGTTTTCAAGTTTTTGTTGACTATTTATTTTATTTATTTTTGTAAAGTTTTTCAGATTGTGTTGTATATTACATGACTAATCTAATTATGGAAAGTAGATGTGAAAGCATTTCAATAATAGTTAAACTAGCTACTATAAGAAAGTGTTGCTTCTTCGTAATTGTGAGTAATAATATTACTAACCAAGATTATAGGTTTACTAAATTATATATAATACAGATAACATGAATTAAAATAATTCAATAACTTAATAATGTATACCTTTTGTACATTTACGTAATATTATTATTATCAGGTAAACATGATCGAAGGGTAAACTTGAAAAAAAAAACGAATACATTACTACATTCGAGTCTCCATTCAACTTAGGAAGAAGAATATGTTGAATGGATAACAGTATTGCCGGATTCTTTTATACTCATACATACCTCCGTACTTACTTATCTATACTAATATTATGAAGAAGAAAGATTAAATTTAAATACTGGACCAATTTGAAAAATTCATTGACCATT
Source organism: Crambus lathoniellus (assembly GCA_949710035.1). Classification (NCBI taxonomy): domain Eukaryota; kingdom Metazoa; phylum Arthropoda; class Insecta; order Lepidoptera; family Crambidae; genus Crambus; species Crambus lathoniellus. The sequence goes on from OX453307.1 coordinate 10,492,057, forward strand.
AGAAAGCTACATTCTTCCCGAGTGACATAGGCTATATTTTATTCCGATATTCCCACGGGAACGGGTACCACGCGGGTAAAACCGCGAGGATTCGCTAGTAGTATCATAAATGTCAAAGTGTGTTTGCTTGCTTGTCGGTGTAGCCGCGGCTTCGCCCGCGTGGACTACACGACGACGTTGTCCCGCCCGCAGGAATGTAATATTTTCCCGGGATATAAAGTAGTCTACTGTCACTCTCCAACTCTCAAACTAACCCCGTAGCGAAAATTACGTCGATCCGTTTTGATGTGAAAGATGGACAAATAAACAAAAAAATGAACACACTTTCAGATTTCTAATAATAGTATGGATGGATAGAGGCAATGTGACATTTCGGTGACCTCTGAGGTCGTCAAATAGTACTCGTAACACTGCTCAATAAAAGGTGCTTGACCTTTACTCAGCAGTAGTCTTCAGATAAAATTAGATAGAGTTGTGATCGAGCATTGTTGTGATGTTTATCACAATATCTTATCCTATTTTTATTCTTTTTTTCTATTCAGTTACCTACTAAGTAATGTTATAAATGCGAAAGTTTGTGAAAATGTTACTCTCTCACGCAAAAACTACTGAACGGATTAAGATGAAAATCCACAGTAGTATAGCTTAGGTATAGGTACATGTACTTTTTTTCCATCGCTCACACGGGAAAGACATGCGGGTAAAACCACGCAGAACAGCTAGTACTTATACTTATGTATAAAGTTTTTACTCACTTTTAACATATTTTTTTATATTTTATGATAAAATATATAATTTGTTTTGTATGAAAAGTGTTAAAATATGTTCTTTAGTTCACAGGTCTAGTTTCTGCCACAATAGTACTCATAAATGAACCGAAGCACCTTACGTTGACTGCGGTTTTACTGACCGTGGCCGTATCATTGTTCATAGTATCTACTTTATTGTTCTTGCTAGCTTCTTTGCTGATGCAGTCTGGCGTTTTTTATGTAAGTACCTAAGTGTTTTAGTAGTTTTTTGTATCAAAGAAACCAACCAAAGATGGATGAGAAGAAAGGACTGCAGACAGTCTAAGATCTTCATCAAATCGCTTGACAAAAAGAAGACTAGAGAACTTCTGAAACAGAGAAGAAGAAATATAAGAACGATTGTAGGTGTACTTACTGGGCACTGCCCACTAAACAGACACCTATCAGTGATCAAACGGACAGAAGACCCTATCTGTCCGCAATGCAAAGAAAGAGAAGAAACAAGCTACCACTTCATGGCAGAGTGCCCGATGTACGCATCACTGCGCTGGGAGCTCTTTGGAACGGACAAGCTTAAGGAAGAGGATCTAAAGAAGTTTAACGATAAGTCAACTCAACAGGTACTGTAAGCGCACAGGTAGGTTCGAGGGTCCGATGCCGGTGGGGTAAATGATAACCCGCCTCCCCCCCTGATTTTTCAGCTTTTAGGGGACTTGGGGAACTGGGTGAAATGGTCCCGACCTAGGTGACTGATCACCCGTCCGGCTTCGCTGGCGTCCCCCCTATAAATAATAATAATAAGTGTTTTAGAGGTGGAAACATACATACTTCTGTATTGTGGTGTGTTGACGCGTTTCAGAAAACGTATCAGTTTCGTACATTTAGTATGGTTAAAACACATCAATGCAGTGTGTTGTGTTGCAGCGCTATTTGACATTTCATACCAATAGCGCGCGTCAGATCACAACAACATAAGTAAGGAGCCTGAGGCGCACTGTTAGCGCGCTAAATCTGCGATCTCTGAGGTTTAATATATTGAGTCCCTCCGTCCTTCGGAAGGTACGTCAAGCCGTTGGTCCCAGCTGCCATTGCAGTTGTTTATACCCACCAATCCGCATTGGGCCCACGTGGTGGCTCACTCTCCTTGCCCATCTTAAGGGATGCCTATGCCTCACAGTGCGGACATTAAAATGGTTTTTTGCCTGTTATGTTAAAATATTTGAGTGTGTGATATGTACCTACATACTCGTAAATACCAAGATTGGTAACCATAAATAATAAGGGACGACCGATTTGGCGCAGGGGTAGGATATCTGCCTTCTGCGCCAGAGGTCTCGGGTTCGATCCCCGAACAAGACAAACATTTGTGTGCATGAACATGTCTATTTGTCTTGGTCTGGGTGTTTTCTATGTACCTATATTAAGTATGTATTTACAAACAAATGTATATAAGCATATATTTATCCGTTATCAAGTTTTCCATGACACAGTTTCTTTATGAAATTTACATGGGTAAGTATAGGAAAAATGTGATAGTAAAAAACCACGAGCCCCATAAGTAACTTTCAGGCGGGATTCGAACCCGCGCCTCCGGGAATCCGGCCCGATGCTCTGACCAACTAAGCTACCGAAAGGCTTACACGACTCGTCGAATTTTGCTATCACTTGTTACGCTGTAGGCCAGCGTTGCTTCATCAATGTGAGGAAACCCTCGCATCCGAAAGAAACATTTTTACAAATGTTTAACAATCGATTAAGATGAAACAGCCATATTGAGATTTTTATATTATTTTTATGCATTCACAATGCAATTTTGTAAGTATAGGAAAAATGTGATAGTAAAAAACCACGAGCCCCATAAGTAGCTTTCAGGCGGGATTCGAACCCGCGCCTCCGGGAATCCGGCCCGATGCTCTGACCAACTAAGCTACCGAAAGGCTTACACGACTCGTCGAATTTTGCTATCACTTGTTACGCTGTAGGCCAGCGTTGCTTCATCAATGTGAGGAAACCCTCGCATCCGAAAGAAACATTTTTACAAATGTTTAACAATCGATTAAGATGAAATAGCCATATTGAGATTTTTATATTATTTTTATGCATTCACAATGCAATTTTGTAAGTATAGGAAAAATGTGATAGTAAAAAACCACGTACTTACAAAATTGCATTGTGAATGCATAAAAATAATATAAAAATCTCAATTTACATGGGCTTAGATAATTGGTGTCTCTTTGTTCTACGTGGTCATTTCAGTGTTCGGCTCTGTTTTATATTTAATGAATTTATCGCACATGAATTGTTATGGGTCTAAAATATATATTTATTTGGGTGTTACAGGTTGAACAAGAATTCATGTCGCATTTCTTATTCCTGGCCATAGCTTACTTAAGCGTTCAGTTAGTGTTGGCGGTAACAATACCTGTCCTGTTGCTGATCAACGGGAAGTATCCTGCAACCATAATACTCATATGGATGATTGTCGTGCTGTTCATTGGATTAAGTAAGTTTTTCTATTAGCCCCGTTGGCGTATCTGATTTTACTGCAAGGGGTGCTGGGGAACCCCGAAGTTTATGAGCGATTATTTTTTAATAAAACCTAGTTACAAAACTATAATATGTTTAATACTAACGGCCTGGCCCGGCTTCGCACGGGGTCCTTTGAACAATTTGTTGGTGCTTCGACACTAAAAGTACGTCGTTACAAAAACGGTGACAACAGTTTCGCTGCAAGGTATTTTTTTTGGTTGTGTGTAGTTTTAAATATGTGATAACTTCTACAGTATTCGTTTAAATGAAATAAGGCAAGGACAAATTGTGATCTATATTAAATGGCAAAGGCAATATTTGGATAAGGATTAATAGGTACTGATAAGAAGAAATTAGCTTTGCAAATAAAGTAATATTTCGGTCCCCGAGCACAGACTTCCACAGACACCTAGCTCGGAGGAAGTACTTCCCATTTCGCTGAATGTATGGCGAACCATTTTACTATGATAATTCACCTCACGCACCAAAACGCACACATAATCACACTCAGAGACAGATTGCACACACAGACACAGACACCGACAGATACACACATAGGCACAGATAGAGACAGACACACACACACACACACACACACACACACACACACACACCCAAACTCACGCTTACGAACCGATTTCTAGTTTTATTCTATTTATTTGTATTTTTAGTTTTTCTTTGAAATCATTTGTATCCAAATGGGAAGTTACTAGACCTCCCAATATAGGTTTCTATAACACTTAAAGATTTTTATTTATTTTGACTACAAGTAGGTACAAAAAGAGTAAAATTTATTATAAATTATAATTAACTCTGTACTCAACAAGCATCAGCTTTTATTTATTAAGTTTAATAATATTACCTTTCAGTTTGTTATATTTTGCTAAATAAACAAAACCGCAAAGATTACGACAAACGGCTCCACGAAATCGGCCTTTAAAAAGCTGAGTCAATAGAAAATGATGGAGGGGTCTCTCAAATACGCAAAATATTCTTTAACGGTTAAATTAAAGTCTAATCCAGACACTTTTCGTACTGAAAATCTGAATTCTTTATCTTTGACTATTTACGTATCGCTGATCAAAGAGCGCTCTCGTTTTAATTTTTAAAGTATTGAGTTTTTGCTAAAGGGTTTTTAATTATATTTTTTATGTCTGTTTCAGGTTGGACTCATTTTATAACTGTGGCCAATGACTACCGAATGAGTTTGCTTTGACTCGTACTAATAAAGCAAGTTCAAAGAAAATGTTATTTTTCTTAGAAAATAAACTTTGATTAGTTTGTGGACAGTAGCGACGTATAAGCGTATGTATGGGATCATAAAAAGTGTTTAAGTAGACAACTTCAAGGAACGTTTAAGACTTTGATGAAAATTTCATCGGTGTTTCTGTCATCACGCCGAGTCCATTTTCATATAGTCAATGGTGAGATACTTAATGGGTTGGTACAGGAGTACAGATTGCGCAAAATAACTTGGCGTGTGTCAGAGGGCAATGATTGTCAGAAATAAGCCTTATTTCACAGCCATCTCTATCGTCTTCTACAAGCCATGCGCATAAAGTTGGCAACGTAGTTTTAAGTGAACCGATTTGACATCGATTGCACCGTTTGACAGGTAAACAGCGAGTAAACCTCGAGTACTGAATCCTATGGAGATGGCATATCTTCTATACATCTATACAAATAAATAAAATTGGAGTGTCTGTTTGTAACCTTAAATAACAGCTTTTTACTACGTGCATATGATTAAATATACGGTACATATACCAAAATGACATGTTTTACAATTTTTGTCTGTCTGTCTGTTTGTTCCGGTTAATCTCTGAAACGGCTGGACCGGTTTTGACGAACCGATTAATACGACAATCAGAAGTAGTTTAAAATTGAATTCCAAGATTTTCTTACATTGTGACTTAGTTACACCTCACTTTTTCGTAGGTATGCCACCTCCATAGGATTTAGTACTCAGAGGAGTAAACCGGTTCACAGCAATGTTGCCGTTCCGTATCATAGCATGGCTTGTAGAAGACGATAGAGACGGCTGTGCTTATTCCCATGTCATAATTTAGTTCCAGATATCGACACGCTCCAAGTTATTTTGCGCGAACTGTATTAAAGTATTTTTAACGATAAGATTTTCATTCACCAAAGAAGTTTTAAACACTGCCCGCCAGAAATGTCACATTTTAAAAGTACCTAATTCAAAGCGGCTAAAACTTCAATGATTACATAGTCTTTGGAAGCGGCCATGGAGTTATTTACAGTTTTGTTAGCACGTCAGTTATACGATTTTCCATACAATCCCGATGGGTTGTGAAATTTTTTCCGGATAAAAAGTAGCTTAAGTCACTATCTAACCCCCAAACTATCCTCATACCAAAAATCATGACGATCTGTTGCTTTGTTTTGACGTGAAGACGGACAAACAAACGAACATACTTTCATATTTTACAATATAAGTATGGAATACTGCGATTCAGAAATCTCCAGCACCCCGCATGCGAGTATTAACGACCAGTTAAAACGGTTCCCCGTATGCATATATATATTAATTATGATAAATTCGATAAGTTGATACGATAAATTCATTATGCCACTGAGATATGGGTTGCTCTGTGTCTGTCAGTCAATGAACTATCTGTCTACCTAATGTTGTGGCGGATTATTAAGCCAGGAATCGATATTTCTCGTTCTCCCGACAGAAATCCTTCGTCAAGAGTTTATTGGTCTGAACCAAACAGGGGTTTGTACTTGGGTTTCTGGAAACTGGTCTAAGGCATAGACCAACGGCTTTGCGGGCCTTCCGAGTTTTAAGGCATGGAGGAGCTCGAGATGAAAAGTTTTTGGTCACCCATTCCGTGACCGACCATTGCGAAAGTAAAATTGACATTGCTAGTAAAACCAGCGTCAGCTTCAACACTGATACATGCTGAACTAGATCCCTTTTGATGCATTCATGTGGAATTTGGTTTTAAGGCGATACTCGGAAAAATCGTGCTGAAGCGAGATAGCAATGAGAATACGACGCGCGCGGGAGCGAGACCGATTTTGCAGATTAGGCAAAAAAAACACAAAATCACTTCGTATAAAAAAATTACAGCGATTTAAAAAAAATTGCTTCTATACGGTCCTAAATATTATTAGTGTCCACTAATTAAACCAATTTTCAATAGTATTTGTAACCCCATTTAAGAATAATCTTCAATTTTCGTATTTTTTAGAGGTCTTTTCGAAAATAAAAAGTGAGGCAAAATCATAAAATCGTGTTTCTGAAACTATACGAATCTAGATAAAGGTAGAAAGAAATATATATCTTACTAGCTGACCCAGCGCGACTTCGTTCCCGTGGCCCTACCCCCTACTCCACCCTACCCTACCCGTACCCTACCCCTACCCTACCATACCCCTACCCCTACCCCTACCCTACCCTACCTATACCCTACCCTACCTTTACCCTACCCTACTTCTACTCTACCCCCACTTACCCCCTCTTCCCCTATTTTCTCACCGTAAGAACCTTCCTTGGACTTCCACGAACATTTCAAGACCAAAATTAGCCAAATCGGTCCAGCCGTTCACGCGTGATGTCGTGACCAAGGGAAATAGGGATTCATTTTTATATATATAGATTACCAGATTTGTAACAACTCTAAGCGTCCTATACTTTTATATCAAAAAGTCCATATGTTTCCGAGTAGCGCCTTAAGATGTTTGTGTACTTTATGTCCATGTCCACTGTCTGTGTCAAATAAATAATATGATTTGATTTTGATAATATGAAAGTTGCTTAACCTCGGCGATCGCAGGCCGAACGCGCTAACCACTGGGCCACGGGCCCTTTGTTTGCTCCTCACTCTTAGTTAATTTGTGATCCTTGTAGGTATCCCACTAAAACGATAACGACGTTAAGAATAAATGCATCAAATGCGTAAATTCGAGCGAAATCATTCGAGCAAACGAAAGCTGAAGTAACGCCCAAATTTATTAGCGCCATTAACCCTTTCACTATTTTAAAATGTTGAACCACTCACCGCTTTTCACTTGCACCACAAACCACACTGAATCTAACATATTTGCACCGGTGGATTTGCAGGTTCTCATGGGAACAAATAGGAGAGCTTACTTACTTCCGTTAAAAGTGGCCCAGAAAAACTGTTGCGCGTTTATTCTTTTGAAACTTCGGTTTATCAGAGTTTGGATAGTTATGTTAAGGCGATAAAAGGTAAGTTTGGAATCATTTAGTCCTTGTTGTTCTGAATCTGGCAATAACTAGATCAAAAACACCAGGGTCGATTGACTAATCATCCATCATGTGGTATTGACTGACATTTGATATTATAAGAGATACATAAAGAAAAAAAAGTACCTACTAATTGATTAAAATGTTACCATGAATTGAACGGATCCTTAAATAAATACTAGCTGACCCGGAAAACGTTGTTTTGTCACATAAATTTGAGGAGATACTAATTTTGCCTTTAAAAATGGGGGTTGGTGGTAGAAAAATAAAAATTAAGGACTTTATATATTTTTAGGGCCAAATCACAAAAAGATGAAAATAAAAAATACTGCCCAAAAATTCAAATAATAATTTGAGGTGCCACCCATAACTCTTAGCTCAGGGGGTATAAAAGACCTATTTTCAGACCTACCGAATATACTTAAAAAAAAAATCATAAAAATCCGTCAAGCCGTTTCGGTGACACAACACAATTTTATACATTAGATAATACTTTACATAATGAACCAAAAAAATTATCTAAAAGTATTATCTTCCTTCACACGCTATAAAAGTAATCAAGTAAAGCACAGAGCCATATCATCATAATATGAGTACTCGTAGAAGTGATACAGAGCGACCCATTTCAGAAATGACTTCCATTATTCATTGACTCGACTCACAAGTGCTTAATTCTAGCATTATTTCACATGATACGCCTTTTGGGGGAATTACTGCTAAAGCTTATGCGTTGTGACTTAGGTAATTGGACAAGATGAAGATATTTTTTGAAGTGAAAACTTCTTTAGCGGCGTTGTTAATACTTTTGTGATTAGTAAAAAATGTTAAACTCGCGTCAGGACACGTGACCGTCAGATCGAAAATTCGTAAGACAGACACGTGACCTAATCGAAAAACTGGTACAATGTCAGATTTTAAACTTTCGCGTTCCATTATAATTATTACAGTCTGCTTGTGACCACAGCTGTAGCAACACAGCCGAAACGTCAAGCTGTAAGTACATAATAATATGTAGGGCCACTTGTGGGCCTTTGTGGCCACTTTAAGGATTTTTTGACTTTTAAGCACTAAGTACTAAATGTTCTTAGGTATTTAAGACACAAATTATATCTTAAATTATAAATAATTTATCTACCTTTAAAGGTACATTTTTCAAATTTATAAAAGTAAAATGGTTTTTGTTATATTACACACAATGTGTGAGAGGTGCCAAATGTACCGGTTTGGCCACTTACTGATAGTTAAACTTTTGTAAGTATTGCGAAAAATCAAAACCAAACCCAGGTAAAACCAATATATTCTAATGCGCTAGAAACCAGTCAATTGCAAAACAACAGTTTAATTGTAAAAAACAAAGGTTTATAAAGTATTTCATCCAAAACAAATTTCTTAAAATTTCCATACAAAACATTTTTTCAAACAGAAAATGGAATTTATTGAAAAAAAATCTTATGACGTAAGGAATTCTGACGGTTGTTATTATTACCTTAAAATACCTTATTTTAATTGCCTTTATCAAAAATGGCTAAAAGTTGTTTAGAAAACTTTTAGAGCAAAAAGTGGCCAAAACCGGTACAGTGGCCAAAACCGGTACGCCTGCCCTACTTCATAATAAATGTCGCGTTGAGTCCCGTTCCTTTTTAACCGACTTCTAAATCAAAAAGGAGGAGGTTCTCTATTCGTCTGTATGTATGATTTTTCTCTTTTTTTTTTTTTTTGTGTAAGTATGTCCACCGATTACTCGAAGACGGCTGAACCGATTGAAATGGTTCAAACGTTATTACATCAGGTTGGTTTCCTAGTTGGTCCCATTTTTGGAAAAATGAAATCGGTTCAGTAGTTTTCAGGAAATCTTGAAAATACTGTCGTTTTCGTTACCACTTTATGTGAATTTAATACGTATCTTTAGGCATAACTCCTTTGTTTATAAACCGATTTAGAAGATTCTTGTATTGGTAAAAAGGGGATACCTCAAGGTATTTTAACCGACTTCGAAAAAGAAGGTTTTCAGTTTGATCACATACCTAATCACATATCTATTTACCAGAAAACACGTAAAATGCCTGCACGATGCACTAAAAAGAGTCAAATAAAAACTATTTTTATAAAAAAATAAAACCGCCTTCAAAAAAACCACATCAAAAAAGTAAGAAATAATTCCTCACCAAATAAATAACGTAAGTACTTTGAAGTCGGGCGGGTTTTAACAAAAACAACAAAAAATTGTACATGTTTCACGCCCGACTTCAAAGTACTTACGTTATTTATTTGGTGAGGAATTATTTCTTACTTTTATATGTGGTTTTTTTGAAGGCGGTTTTATTTTTTTGTTATAATTGTCACAATGTCATTAGAATACGAGGGCAAATTTCGCTATAGTTTCCAAAGTTGTAATAGCTCAGATAAGAAACCGGCTGCATTGAAGTCAGAAGACCTAGGTTCAAATCCAGTCCGTATTTTTTTGTCAAATTCCTTCTGCAACCTTCAAGTGTTATTTTAAAACAAATAGCCTGCAAATAGCAGCCTAGGAGAATTTTCTTTATAGTTTGTCTTGATTCAAAGAATGCTTCTTAGATGTTTTTTTGGTTCAAGCGTAAAAATATAACAGACACAGTGTAATTGAAATTTTAGTAATTGTAATAACTGTGTTTGAGTTGTGACTCATGTGATTTAATTATTGTAGATGTACATACCAATGGGAGCCCTCCTTAAATTAAATTTTATTCGGTTTTTAGTATTTGTTGTTATAGCGGCAACAGAATTACATCATCTGTTATAATTTCAGCTGTCCAGCTATGACGGTTCATGAGATACAGCCTAGTGACAGTAGACAGACGGACAGTGAAGCCTTAGTAAATACAACAAACGTGATGTTTTGCCGTTTTTTTCTCGATATTAAAAATAGTGTCCAATGTTGTCTAGATAATGGTACCGAACCTTCCGTGGCGTGCGCGAGTGCGACTCGCACTTGGCCGGGTTTTATTTTTTCACTTGTTATCTAATATGATCATCGAAAGATTAAAATGATACCGATTAATCAATGCTTTCTGTTTAATATGTTTAGATGTCGAACAATATTACTGAAACAATCAATGAAAGTAATGTTAATTTTCTTTTCAATTCGCACATATTATATTGTTTTAACAATGTTCCTACTAATCGTGTTTATTAAATAATGCAATTTGGTCATTACAAGAATAACAAACAAAAGCACTGTTTTGTGCTTAGCAAAATGTTAAAGTTATTTCTTAGTATTAGAATTTTCAAGATGCATTAAGCCTTGCTTTTAAAATATTTCTCCACACATCCATTACTTCCACTAAAGTTATTTAACCACGGTTCATACTCTTAGTAAGTACACTGCGTCAAAATTCACATATGTAAATCATGTAAGTAGCTTAGATAAAATCTTCTTTAAGCAAAACTCCTTTGAGCCAAACATCAAAAGGCCAGTAGTCAGGGACTAAGCCTTTTATAATTAAAATACCTTATAAAACAATGGTTGATGTGTTTGTAAGTACACATCACGCACTATTCATCCCTTATCCAAGCTCGCGTTTAATTTAAAACTTTGTATGAGGGACTAATCTTGTGTCGTGTCGAGGGACCCCTGTCTCGTCCCTTCCCAATGCTGCATGGATAATGACCACATTTCAGAATTACAATTTTACACAACCCTATTCAATTTGCCAGTTTCTTTGACCTTCCGTCCCTCAGGAACACTTTGTTGAGAAAGTACCGAGGTAGGAATGGTACGGCTCTTTGGAAAGTGGTCGTTTTATAATTTTAAAGGAGTACGGGTCAGCCTCTCTTATTGTGGAGCCGACTAAGCGACAATATTTAATTAGAAAGTGACTTGATGAAACACAGTCACTGCTCGTTCACATTTGGGTTAATTGTCTACTGTGAATGTTAGTGATTTTAAAAGGAAATCTGGTTTTCTTTGAAAAATTAAAACACTAAAAAGAATTGAGATTATTTAATTATTTTTATGCATTCACGATGCAGTTCTGTAAGTATAGGAAAAATGTGATGGTATTATTTACTTAGAGGGCTCGTGGTTTTTACTATCACAATTTTTTCCTACACTAAAAACAAGTTTAATCTATAAACTTTTTTATAAGTAGGTATTTCTTTTAAATTGGACTACTTAAAACTTTATTAGATTTCGGTTTTATCAATATTAAGCTATAAATGTTCAAACTAAATGAATATCACATAACATCTCGTGTTTTGACTATGATTCCGAGTAGTAGCCTTTGTTAGACACAGCAAATCGAGACCAAGTTTTACGAAACGGTTCGATAAAAAGTAAACGTCTTGTCGCCTTCTATTGGGCACCTAAGTTAGAGGCTGTACACATTGGGCGCTCGGCGTTGCGTTTGGCGAGCGTTGATAGCGCACACACCCAGCAGCGCTCTGCATGGTGTTAGTAGAGCAAATATACTTCTGGCTTAGTTCGGATATGGATCACGAAGTAAAATTGCTTGTGTGTGACTGCTCTACCATAGCTACAAAAGACAACTATGATAAAAAAACAACATTGAGTGCACCTAGTACTAAAAGATAAATAGACTAACGCATGGAATGTTTCTCACATTGTATTCACAATAATTTGTTAAGGCAACACGTACTTACCTATGTTTTTCATTTGTTATTAGGATTTCTATAACATCATGTGATGAATTTCTGCATAGGTATTACTTATATAAGCTTACTATAACGGGTGATTCAAAAAAATAAAGGGAGCCATTTTTCAAGAATTTTCCTCAACATGTGTGTACTCTACAGGAAAGCGCGCGATCACCATGTACAGCCCAATGGCGGCTCATGCAGAGAACAGATTTTTTTCTGTTTTGTGGGCCCATGTATCTAAAAGCGCGTGGCTAACTGCAAAAGAAAACTGACAATGCGTGTCGCTTGGCAAGAAACGCCTGCTTAAATATGTACGAAATAGTACCTACGACTGTATGAAATTGACAGGTTTTCAAAACGCGCGTTACCAAAGTACAGGCTCTAGCGCTCTTAACCAGCTTATGCCAAGAAGCAGTCAAACGACATCTATTTAAACAATGTTTCTATTTACTATTATTTATATAAAAATAATATCAATAAAAATCACAAGCATATTATTCGCCTACAATATTCTAATCAAGAAACTCCGAAAGTAAGGAAACTTTGTAGCAAAAATTACTCCCCTAACACATATTTATTACTGTGAAAACACGAAATCGATTCCAATAGGTTGGATCCCAATGCGCAGCTAATAGAAAAAGGCAGATATGTCAAGATGAAATAAAATTTATTACGTTCTATAAGCCCTCGGGAAAACTATTAGTTTGATTTCCACAAAAGAAAATGGACGCCTTATCAGAAACGCCACACCAGAACACTGTAATACCTTACTGAGCGAAATTTTGTTCAGGCAATACGATATGGCTATGTTATTAAAAACTTTTGAACCTATAATTTCGCAGAATTTATCTTAAGTACGCTCAAAAAGATAGAAATCGCTCACAAAACAAACAACGCGTTGTGGTCACTGTAAAACATCCAAGTCTCAAAATATGTGTTATGGTAATTATTTCTTTAAATCATTAATTAATCTTTTCGTTAAATCAAGTTTCAGTGATAATGCAGGTGACGATAGTAGTATACAAACTTACAAAATAATCAATAGATAATTTTCTACAAAACATGTCGATTATACTTAGCCATCGTCTATCACTGATGTAAGATTCAAAATCAGGATATAGCGTTAAACTCAGCCCTAACTTTATCCCATCAATACTACTAATACGTAAAGAAAATTAGAATCCGAAACGACCATTTAGAAAGGAAAATCCCGAACGCAAAATCGGCAAGGCAACCTTTTGCCGAATCTAACCCCAGTGATGTTTTAATTATACGGCCCGCCGGTTACATATCTCGCCGAATACGTTTTATTTCTCCTTGTTTCGCATTAATTACGAAGGTTCACATGTACTCCAAGCCCCACCCATTCGGTGTACAAGTAAGAAAAACGAAAAGTTCCCTTACTTACCGAATTTCAGTGGATTAAACAGAAGATATTGGAATGTGGCTCCCGGTTTCGCTTCCAAGTTGACATGTGAGGTATTTGGGAGCATTATTATTGGTTCGAAAAGATAAAGCTACTTTATTCGAAGTTTCTCTTTTGTCGGGTTTTTATTGCGTTTTGCTTAGGATATACTGACGCTGGGTTTTTTTTGTTAAAGTTAATATTAAATAGTTCAAGGAGTAGTGATTTTGTAACAATTGAGTTATAGAGATTTTTATATTATTTTTATGCATTTACTATCACATTTTTCCTATAATTGAGTTATATTAAAAGTATTGCTTCCGCTCTTTAGTCCAAGACGCGCAATTTTCGTTACATGTTCGTTACATGTAAATGTGGTTATTCCGGCAGTTGAATTGTTTTTTGCTTCTACTTTTATTATAAACTATAATAGTCTTGAATATGCTCGAAAATAGTTAGCATAAAAGTACCAACTTCATTTAGTAGTAGGTAAATAGGTACCCAAGTTATTAAAGAACAAAGATATGGATACAAGTGCCCGCAGCTTGCGTGGTTAGACATTATGTTCCTATTTTAAAATCTCTGAATATACATAAAAGTTATATCAATCTGAATATTACAGCTATTTAGAATAGTCTCAATTTAACATAGATTTCTAGTATTTCAAAGAAAGTAAATGTAGGTAGGTAGGTACTGCAATTTTCCATAATATAAATTACAATAAGGAATATAACCTCGGTTCTATTATTCTGTGTAATAAAGGGTTTGCACCTACAGATACACAATACAGTTAGCAGCTCGTCTGAATCAACATTTTTGCACTGTGAAAATCGTCAGTATTACGATAGACCTTAGGGTAAGTGTTAAGTTTGATGCTCTGCCGTGTGTACAATTTTCCGAAGTGTTCAGTTTCAAATGTTATGCCTCAAATCGGCACAATCGCGCGACACGGCCCTTCTGTCACGATTATGTCGCGCCAACAAAAGGTAAGTATTCCATACACACAAAAGCTATTCATTGCGGTTGCGAAGCGAAGCTTTTGAGTAGGGGTGCCTCTCGAGTCAAGTAATATTATTATGAGGATTTTCTTCAAACATTTTCCTTTTATTACCCATTCGTGCAGAGTATTTTTTATGAAGTAGGTATACCTATTAAATAAATACCTGAGTGGATTGTCGTAAAGGTTTTTTTATTAAAACGCACTAGAGGTATTCCAGTTACGGCACCAATTTGAACCGCACCATTCAAACCGCACCAAAAGCATTCCCGTTACGACACCAATCGTTTGACGCGTAGTAGAGCTGTTACCTAACTAAAAAACATCGATAACACAGTTCACAGGATGCCTACCATCAACTTTAAGACAGCGATTCAAAAATAGCGCGATGCAGAATAGGTTCCTAAAATGAATTGCTTTCTTTCGTACTATGACCTTCTAAAAACTGGATCGCAAATGAATTGCTAAATGTTAATGACCGAACGATTTGTGTCCTTATTTCTTCTACCCGTCTCTTTCACTCGATTCTGTCATGCCCAAAGAGTGAGAGGGACGGGTATATCCTGCAGGTGTCATGTTAAATCGACCGGGTTATAAGTCAAATAAGAGTTCCTGACAGCTTAGCGACTGTGAAATGTCATTGATCGATCACTGAATCGCTGTCATTGATATTAAGCTGTCGTGGTACGAATAAGCGAAGCAGATCAGTTTAGGTCCTTAACAAAACCGCAATAAGAGTTGATGGTAAGCACCCTGTTCTTTATTATTTTTGAAGTAGGTATTTCTAGTAATACATTAAAAGTAAGGACAATATGTAGCTGTGTGAATTATCGTTTGGATTCTAAAGTACCAGGATAACATAGCTATGCAGGAGGCGACTGGTTAGAAAAAAATCTTTACCCATGTATACTACCGCCACCATAGCTATGTTATCCTGGTACTTCAGAATCCAAACAATAATTCGGACAGCTGTTGTTACTAGAATACCTACTTCAAATATAATAAAGAACTGAACTGATTTATCGATGTTTTTAGTGAACACCTCTACTTTAACACGTTCACGGCCTATTTCGGCCTGCCGCGGTACTTCAGCTGGTGCGGTCGAAGAAAGCCCTCTCGCTTGTGCGGAACGATTATCTCTGGTGTTTCTAAGAGTTCGACAGAGACAGATATAATATTTAAGCTTGTAGTCAAAATTGTAGGTGTTCCCAATCAAAACATCATGGCAGGCCCTTTTCGACCTACCACGCACTGACGGTGAAATACATCATTTGGTAGATCCCGGGGCGAATCGAACCTAAGGAAGTTGGGTTCAAGGTTATTCTAACAGTACAAAAAAAATTGTATAAGTCATGTTCGCGCAAAGTTATAGCACTTTAATCTACCCTAGTGCTGGTGGGTCGAGAAAGACCTGTCACGCACTGGCGGAAATATCGTTGGGGGCGCATTTTGACCAACCGCCGCACCAGATGAAGGTTTATGATTTTACTTGCCGCAGCCAACGTGTTAAACCAATGGTGCCGTAATGGAAATGCTTTTGGTGCGGTTAAAATTGGTGCCGTAACTGGAATACCTCCTGCAGTAGTTGTTTTATTCATTTAATCCTTATCCTTACTTCCTTCCTTACTTATATTATAAATGCGAAAATGCGAATCTGTCTGTCTGTGTGTTACACAATCACGCCTAAACTACTGAACCGATTTGAATAAAAATTGGTACAGAGATAGTCTAGAGCCTGAGAAAGGACATAGACTACTTTTTTATGTGAACAAAGGGCTGTAAGGGGTTGAAATAGGGGATGAAAGTTTGTATGGAAATTACGTCATCTTTAAAGCTAGAAGCTTCAATATTATTTTATAGGCTTTTGATTAGATAAATAAATACGACATTCAAAGTTTGTAAAAAAAACTACCCGAAAGAGGGTGAAAACAGGGGATGAATTTTTTCGTGTGATGACGTCGGCAAAAAAGTTTACGGAACGGATTTTGATGAAAGTTTTTTTGTTATACAGCCATTGGTCCTTGCCAACATATAGCTATGATTTATTTTGAAGATCGCAATTTCTGATGTGGAACCATAGCAGTCCAGCCAAACTATGAGAGATATAAAAATACCGTTTTAAGGAAAATTGTTAAACGTGATGAGCACTTTCTATTGACGTACAAAGTTTGAAGGTCTGGTACACCTGATGTGGAACCCTAGCAGCCACATTAAACTATATGAGATACAAACATAGCGTTTTAAGAAAAGTTGTTTAACGTCATGGACATTTTCTATTGACGGAAAAATATCGAAGGTCTGGTACTCCTGATTTGGAACCCTTGCAGCCCAGCTTAACTATAAGAGATACAAATACAGCATCTTAAGAGAAGTTGTTCAGCGTGATAAGTATTTTCTTTTGACATACAATATATACTAATATTATAAATGTGAAAGTGTGTTTGTTTGTATGTCCGTCTTTCACGTCAAAACGGAGCAACGGATCGGCCTGTTTTTTTAGTATGTGGATAGTTTAGGAGCTAGAGAGTCCCATAGGCTAATTTTATCCCGGAAAAATATCACATTCCCTCGGAAAAACGTCGTGTAGTACACGCGGCAAAACCGCGGGCGGAAGGCTATGTGATATAATTTTTTTATGTGTTAATACGTAGGTACTGTTTATGTAATATGTAATATTTTTTTTATGTAATATACACGGTATTTTTATATCACCCCAGATATTTTTAGGGATTATTTTACTCATGAAAACAAACAACTTTTATTATAGGACCAACACTAAAATCGCGAAAAAATATCAGCTGTTCCATACATTTTTATTAAATACTAGCTTTCCGCCCGCGGCTTCGCCCGCGTGAACTACATGACGTTATCCCGCGGGAATGTGTTTTTTTCGGGATAAAAAGTAGCCTATGTTCCTCTCCAGGCTACTAAGTATCTGTGTTCCAAATTTCAGCCAAACCCGTACAGCCGTTATGGCGGGATTGAGTAACAAACATCCAAACATCCAAACATCTAAACTTTCGCATTTATAATATTAGTAGGATTTTTGCACTTTTGTATGGAATAGCTGTTTTTTTTTTTGCGATTTTAGTGTTGGTCCCATAATAAAAATTGTTTGTTGTCATGAGCAGAACAATCCTTTTAATTTTATCCGGGGTAATAAAAAAATTACCGTGTAAGTATATTAAGTAAATAAATAAAATAATTCATACTTATTATAAAACTGTATGCGATTCTATTCAGGGGGCTACCGGCAAAAAATTATGGGTATGGACATGGGCTTCATTTGACATTTGAAGCCCATATTATGCCCTTAAAAGCACAAAATGATGAAGCCCATGTCCATATCCATATTTTTTTGCCAGTACAGGGGCTGTATACATTGAAAAGAAATAGAAAAAAATACCACCAAGGGTCTTCTTAAACGGAACAGATACCAAAAATATAGTTTTTGAAATTTTGTCTGTCTGTCTGTTGTCCACGTTTCAGGCAAAAACTACTGAACGGATTTTAATGAAACTTTTTTTGTTATATAGCTATTAGTTGTCGCCAACTTATAGGTAGGCTATAATTTATTTAGAAGATCGAAATGGCTGATGTGGAACCATAGCAGTCCAGCCAAACTATGAGAGATAAAAAATACCGTTAAATGTGATGAGCATTTTCTATTGACGTACAAAGTTTGAAGGTCTTGGTACACCTGCCTGGCTAGCATTACCTTCATTATATCACGCGATATGATATTGCACGTCTTGCTGTCTTGCTTTCACCTTAGTGGGGTAGTTAAGCAAGACAGCATGACGTGCTATATCATATCGCATGATAAAAGCCGTTCATGCTAGGCCAGCTGATGTGGAACCCTAGCAGCCAGGTTAAACTATATGAGATAGCATCTTAAGAGAAGTTGTTCAGCGTGATAAGTTCTTTCTTTTGAAATACTGTTTGTATTGTTTGTATATCCGTCTTTCACGTCAAAACGGAGCAACGGATCGGCGTGTTTTTTAGTATGTGGATATTTTAGGAGCTAGAGAGTGACAAAGACTAATTGATATCCCGGGAAAATATAACGTTCCCTCGAGATAACGTCGTGTAGTACAGGCGGGCGAAACCGCGGGCGGAAGGCTATGTGAAATAATTTTTTAATGTGTTAATATGTATCATAGCGCTAACTAATATATATAAAATAAATACACAAAAAAACGAAAAACCTTATTAGCTAAAAAAATGAAAAATGCTGCCGAAAGTCACTATTCCACGCGAACGAAGTCGCGGGCACAGCTAGTAATTTTATAAAACAAAACGATAGTCTAGGCACGTTAAAAGTTCGTGCTTGATTATTCGTTTACCTTATGGTCTAATGAACAGGTCCAAACCTCCGAACATTGCTACGTCTTACGCTACGTATTACGTCTTTAACACTTTCTTTCTTTTCTGCGACTCTCCCCTTTCATTAATTTAAGGGAGGTGGGGGGATTCGATTGAAATATAATGTTAATAACAATGTTAATCATTGAGTAGTTGCACAAAGTGTTTTTGAACAACCTAGACTTATTTAAACCTACAGCCACATTTATAAAATATAGTTCTGTACAGAATGGTGTAAACAAAATAGAACTTTGTCACACTGAAGCGCTCCGAAACAAAACTATCTGTGCCACTGATGTCGGTCAATTTAATATGATATAGTCCTATGTTGTTAGCATATTATTTGACGACCTCCATGGCCGAGTGGTGTACGCACCCGTTTTCAATATTTCCTCGGGTCTGGGTGTATGTGGTGATACCAGTCGTTGTTTCCAATTTCCATAATACTAGTGCTTAAGCTACTATAGTTTGGTATTGGAACAATGTATAATGATGGTGTCCAATATTTGATATTTACTAGCGGCTGCCTGCGGTTTCACCCGCGTGGTTCCCGTTCCGTGGAAATATTGCCCAACGGACTCGCTGTCACACCGTTTTGTCACACTGGTGTGACTACGAAGCATTTTTTTCTTCGTAGTCACACTGTTTGGTGTGAATATTAGTAAGCTACCAAAACATGAGACTTGTTGTCACACTACTAGTGCGGGGAAATTAAATACCCTGTATGTGCATATTTTATAACATGGATTGCAAACTGACTTATTCGTCAACTCGCGAGTGTGAAACTCGTGAAGCATAGTTTACATTGGTCGAGTAGGCGGCGAGTCGAGTAGCGATGGACAAAAAGCAGGCTAACTCGACCAATGTAAACGATAGGGCGAGTACTGAGCGAGTCGAGTGGTCTCGCGCGGAGCATAGTTGCTCGGCCGAGTTGTTTCGTGGGCCAGGGTTGCCAGGTGCGAAAAATCAAGAATCGTACATTAAACATAAAAAAATATGTTTAAGTATATAATATATGTATGTATAATAATCGTACTTAATACAAAATACAAAATTTTCTGAAAATTTGGGATCGAACAATGGTGTAAATAATCGTACAAATACGATTTAAATCGTACATCTGGCAACCCTGCTGGGCCCAATTACTTGACCAATGTAAACGGTGGAAGCCGAGTCGAGTAGTGCCTCAGTTACTCGGCCCAGTTCACTGGGCCGAGCTGCTCGACTAATGTAAAATATGCTTGAGCGCGCGCGAGTTGGCACCTTCCGATTTTACGTACAGTCAGCACATTTATTTATGTACAGTCAGCTACAAGCTATACAAAATCCTTCGTTACCCTCCTGACTACCAGACCTTACTACTGATACTAACGGATGTAGTAGTAACACGGGAGATTTTTTTTTCCCAATGAAGTACTAGGCACTAGGCATATTGGAAAAATATTGAACAAAAAGTATCAGGGCAGCCTAAGCAACCAGGAGTTATTACGAGTATACCTACTTAACCCACTTGTTACGAGAAAAGAAATTACGCCAGATTTGAATAAGTTTTTAAATACAGCCTATTTATGCCCCAAGAGATACAGAAAAAATAGTAAAAAAAATCTTTTATACCTGGAAAATCCGGAAAATGGTGTTGTTTTAAAACAACGATAGTAATATGCACTACTAAAACAACACAATAAAAGAAGAAACTC
This sequence comes from Crambus lathoniellus, assembly GCA_949710035.1. Classification (NCBI taxonomy): domain Eukaryota; kingdom Metazoa; phylum Arthropoda; class Insecta; order Lepidoptera; family Crambidae; genus Crambus; species Crambus lathoniellus. The sequence goes on from OX453307.1 coordinate 10,512,674, forward strand.
GGTGTTCGATTTTTAACCTTTCTAACATTTATTTGCTATAATAAAACAATATTATTTTGTATCATATAAATAAAAATATTCTTTTGGATACAAAGTTACATTTCTTACAAAAATTGTATTCTAGTGACAACGTCCAACTTCAAATGAAGAGAAGCTTACATATAAATTTTTTGCAAGACATCTGAGCACTGAAAAATTTCATTAGCACCCAGTCCCAGCTTACGATAGGGCTCGACTTCTCCTGTACCTTATCTATGGTATGAGCTGAACCAGCCAAGGCGAGTGAAATCTGCCCATGGTTTTCCTCTCAAGAAACTGTCAGCAGGAATGTTCCCCGTAGTAAGGCACCATCGCTTTGTGTATGCTGTGAAAATCCTCAAAGGGAGCATGTCTTAGAGAAACATCATTCAGAAAATTGAGAACAGGTCTAAGTTTAGGTACCACAGTTTTCTGACTTCACTAGTCACATCACTAACTGCCTTTGAAGTTGAAAGCCCTGTAAAGTCATCGATTCGAGAATGATTGGCCAATAACGAGCCAATAACGAATAAATGAGCTAACGGTACGTCATCTTCACTGTCATCTGAAGCAGGAGCGTCGCCAGGGGTAGCAGGAAGGGGCAGCTGCCCAACGAGACTCACAAATATACCTTATGCCTAAAATTCATTTTTTTTCATAGTTCTCGTTTCCCATAGTATTAGTTTACCCGTAAAGCCATGGGTTGATAACTTGCCTTTCTCTCCTGGGCCATTGGCTGGCGATGCCCTTGATCCGGAGTATCATTCGTGACCTCAGCTGGGGCTCAAAGTTGTGAACCAGTTTCATTCTGAAGTAAAACTTCATTTTCGACGCCAGAAATGTTCATCTGTCACAATATCGTTGAAATTATTAGGCGGAAATATCTTGATAGTGCTTAGTACCAGTTCCTCTTCGTCCCTTCCAGCTCTTGCAGAAATTCATGAGCCTGCAACTTGCTAAACTTTGACCCAAAAATTATACGATACATAACCTATAGTCAGTTCGTTGTAGTAGTATATTTTACTACTGGCGTTTATAAACAACACCTACATAATTTACAAGTAATGGTCACTGAATTGTAATTTAATGTTAATATTGTATTATAAAATGAATAAATATAGAACTAAAAACTGAATTTTAGTCAAATAACCGTAATTACATATCGAAATACATAGCTATTCACCTTTGAACACTCACATTTTAATTTTATGAGTATATATTTTTTGTTTTTTATTTTTTGAACAGTTAACTACGCGAAACACCACTCAAAAAGAACTTTATCTAAAGTCCGAATTACGTTAACTTACCGAAGACATAAGTAGCTTTTTTAAAAACTACTCTCAGTTTCCACAATATTTTTTTATTTGACATGTTGTTTTAAAACGACGGTAGTAACAACTGGGTTAAAATGCTGCTGCCTATAAAACTCGAAACATCTAAAATAACTCCTGGTCAGCTATGCAACCCTGGTACTTTCAGCTAATAATATTTTAATATAATAATTAATTTAGTATCATAATAACGTAAGTATATTGTATCATAGTGGTATCAAATTATCAAGTGATTTACGTCAAGTATGATATTTTGAAAATGGTGTGACTAATAAGAAAAAAAATCTTCGTAGTCACACCAGTGTGAAAAATAGGAAAAAAATCTTCGTAGTCACACCAGTGTGACAAAACGGTGTGACAGCGAGTCCGTTGGGAAATATTGGGATAAAAAGTATTCTATGTGTTATTCCAGCCTATAATCTGTCTCTGTTTCAAATGTCATCCAGATCCGTTCCGTAGTTTTTGCGTAAAGGGTAACAAACATCCATACATCCACACATCCATACTCATTAACTTTCGCATTTACAATATTAGTGCAATTTATTATTGCTCGTGACTGTACAACCAATGCACAGCCCTGCTCCAAGTAAATCGAGCGTAGATGGTATCTAGCGCAGTTCCCGGCCGGGGGTCATTAAAATGATATTTGCTTTCCATATCGCCAGCAAATTGTCGCAAACCGAGGCCCCCGCCACTAATGTTACGACTGTAATCATTGCCTTCAACTCTGAAGATGAATATGACGAGGAACGCATTTAGAGTCGCTGTAAGTAATAAAATATGCAATGATATTTTTTTTTCAGAGCAATGATTGATTTGATCTTGATTAACGTTGTTGGCAAACCCCCTAAATTGGCTAAACACTTAATTTGGGGGAGGCCTATGCCCAGCAATTGGCGGTCTTTCGGCTGACATGATGATGATGATCATGAAAGTTGTTGACGTGTTGCCTTTTTATCTATTTATTGGGGTCGACAGACAGTTTCACAAAAAGAAATGTTAAGCAAATTTTACATACAGGGTGTTAGAGGCACCCTTGCAAAATTGGCTTCAGACCGTCATGCTGAACAACGTACAGCAAGAATTTTTTGTCGGAAGTGAAAAAAAAATGGACTTTTTATACAAACTTTGCAACTTATCGGGACATTTTGTATAGAGAGTCGAAATATTTTTTACATTTCCGACAAAAAATCTTTTTGTGCGTTATTCAGCATGACCTGGCCTGAAGCCATGGTTAAAGTTTTTTCAACGGTGCCCCTAACACCCTGTATATAGATCGAATAATTGTTAAACCAACACCGTCAGCCACAGCTTTATAAGTCTTGATATATTATTCATCATCGTCATCAGCCATTGTAAGTCCACTGCTGGGGCACATGCTTTCCAAGGATGGCTAAGGATAAATTATTATCAGTTTGTAAAATTTTGATGTTGAATATTACTTACCTACAAAAAAAAACAGCCATTGACTTGTCATCAGTAAATAATTTCGCTATGATTTACATCATATCTGAATGTAAAATATGTGTTAAAGATACTCGGCCGTTTTCACCAAAACTTATGAATCGCCTAAGTCTTTGCAATACTACCCGAACAAGATAACTCGGTACCCGAGTGTAAGCGACGTCTTCGAGCCAGAGTTTCTACTCTGAAACGCAAAACCCTAAACTTACCCGCCCCTCTCACTCCCCAGTTGTGACAGAATCGAGTGAAAGAGTCGGGGCTAACCGTAGTTTCGGATTTGCGTTTCAGAGTACGGCTGTATGTGGTGTTTTAAAACGATAATGAAATATTAATGAGTTTTCTTCTACATTTATCCTTTCAGAACTCCACCGTAAAATAGTGATTTATGCGGAATCCGATAAAATAGTATTGCCGGGTAAAAAAATCGCCTCAAATTACTGAACAGAGTGATTTCTGAAGAAAATAAAATAAAAATTTTATAAATTAGTCTAGACTGCACATCTCACTACTCACTAGGTTATGGTAGAAGCATTTCTATGAAAACAAATATTGGGACTTGAGCTGAGTATTTTAAAGCCTTTAAACATCTCTTGCTGTGACAGGCGTTAGACTAGGTTTAAATTTTAACCCTAGATTTATCTAATGACCTGTGGTAATTATATATTTCTTTGTAGTCAAGGCTTTGTGTAAATTCAATGCTGCTAACTGGATCTGCTTTTCTGACCTTCATTTAAATATATATACGAGTTAACTGGGCCATTTTAATACTTGTCAGTTTGATAAGGGTCGGCTTTTTCATAGAAAACATGTTCCGAGTGAAATAATTTCTTTGTTATGTTTCAACTACAACGTAAAGGGTAGTTGGAATAATGGTTTTCCTATATTTTGTATCCTTATATTTTTATTTCTTTATTAAGATTTTGACATGCGACCTTGATAGAAGTAACCTAGAAGTCTTGATAAATATTTGTAACATAGTAACAATGCCTAATAAATGTATGAAAAGTTGTCTGATTGAAATTTCATTTCGTAGTTAAAACTATTTTAAAGAAAACAACTAATACTTACCAACAGCCTAAAAATTCGCATATTGTTTATTTAAAAAGGCGTGCTTGTATTTTATTTTTGTACAATTTTGGATTTTAAAAATACCCGTTAGGACGTGCTTAACTTTGATATAAAATGTACTTATAAGAAAAACCTCATCAGAGCCTTGCCAGGCCCCTATACCACCGCGCGTTGTCGCAATATTAAATTAAGGCTGATTAAAAGATGTAGCAATACACAGCGTATAGCTCTATCTCTTTCACAATCTTACTTTAACATTGCTATAACGTTCATAGTAAGGTACACAACTCAAACCCTCGCTTCAATCAATATCGTAATCAGGGGCCCTACCCCCAAGTATCGTAGGCATCGCTTAGCGGCTTCATTTTGACAGATGGATGTGACACATTGCTACTTCTTTTTTGCACCAATAAAAACTTATCACAGAAAAGTAGCAATGTATCACATCCATCAGTCAAATTATGCCGATAGCGATGCCGACGACACTTGGGCGGTAGCCCCACTGGCCCGATGTACGAGTACCGAGCGCTAAGTGATGGGCTACCGGGCGGTAAGCCTACGCTTACCGCCCGAGCTGCCGTCAAACTAAATAACCGCAACTAAGCGAATTCTTATTCTACGCCCTGAGGCTTTTTATTTTTTGAAGTGAAAACTTCTTTAGCAGCGTTGTGCACTTTTTGTGATGGGTAAAAAATGTTAAACTCGCGTCAGGGACCGTTAGATCGAAAATTCGTAAGACGGACACGTAACCTGGCCCTTGATTCACGAACCGTCGGAAACGGTAGGTATCGGATTTGAATTCTGTGCTTTGTCTTTGTCTATTCTATAGTGAGTGACAGAGACAGGGCATACATTCCGCTGTCGGGAGCGTTTCCGACGGTTCGTGAATCAGGGGGCTGATCGAAAAACTGTTACAATGTCATTAGAATACGAAGGCAAATTTCGCCACCGTTTTTAAAGTTGTAATAGCTTAGAAAACGGGTGACATTGAAGCCAGAAACCTCGGTTAAAATCAGGTCCTATTTTTTCCCTTTTTTTGTCAAATTCCTATTTTTGTGAAAAAGTCTAGGGAGCCGGAGTTCTGCCGGCACTCCCGGAGTGCATTCTGTTGTTTTTTTTTCATGCATAAGAGTCAAAATGGCAAATTCGCCAATTTTAAGCCTACAGCTCCTACAAAACCACAGCTTACAAAACTGAAACTTCCACTTCAATCAATATTGTAATCTGGCCCGACGACGTACCAAGCGCTAAGTGGTGTGCTACGCTTACCGCCCGAGGCGCCCGAGCCGCCGGTAAACTAAATAACCGCAACTAACTACATATCAAGCTTTACTGTTCGAACCGAATTTGAATGAATAAGGAGAATAGGCAAAACACTGGATAACCCATGTTACCCGAATAAGGGATGCCGTGTTCATTAGTCTTTTGAGCCTTCATACAGGAAGATCTTGCGTTGTACAATTAAGTGATTAAAGTAAGAGTAGGTAGGTAATAATATAGTGTTAAGCCTATTCCATAAACATGTGACGTTTGTTTTTAAATAAACCCACTAACAAAATGAAAAAGAAACTATTTTTGGCTTTAAATTTTAAACTAAATGTATTATTTTAATTTTTAGTATTTTGCATTCACAATGCAATTTTTATTATTGAAAAATGGAAAATGAAGTATTTTGAAAAAATCGACCCGTCTCACAACCAGCTCCGATGGGACTCGAACCCACGACCTTTCGTTAACTTGCAATAGTAATTTTCATCTTTAGCGATTGCCAAATACCTGGAAAGGTTTTTCTTTCGCGTGTGAGTGTAGTAATATCTCCACATTGATGAAATTAACGCTGACTATACAGCGCGTAAGAAGTATAGCGAAAGGTCGTGGGTTCGAGTCCCATCGGAGCTGGTTGTGAGACGGGTTGATTTTTTCTAAAGGTATTAGTTTTAAATTTAAATCCAAAATAGTATAGTATGTAGGTATAGGTATAAGGTAGGTAAAGTTCGGGAAATATATTCTAATCTTGGCCTAAGATACGAATAGGGATCGACCTTCACCCATCTCTTTAATTGATAAAATGTGTTTTAAATTAAATTAAGTATGCTAAATAATATATAGCGAGTGGGTTGGCTAAAATTTTCCTGTCCAGACATTTTTTTAATTTTTTCGTAACATTCTTGCTACCTACATTTTTTATTTTATTTATACTTACCCAATATCGATGGTATGAAGCCCGCAGTCTAAACATAAAATTTTAGCCAACCTTTTCGCGATATGTTATTTAACATTCTGAACTTCATTTAAAATACTTTTTATTCATTAAACAGATGGGTGAAGGTCGATCCCTATTCAAATCTTAAATAATTGAATATACAACATACTTATCCTACCAAAGCAGGTTATTTTCGAAACAGTATATTTAATTTGACCTTATTTATTTTCTTCGTGTAATTGAGTTAACCTCGAGCTCTCAAACCATTGTACGCTTTGCGGTCACACAAAGGTGGGTTCTAATTTAATTCAAATGTAATTAATGTCAGATATATCCTTCTAAATTATCCATGAATTTCTGAACTTCTTCTTGGAATATTGTATTCAATTCTTTGTTTTTTTTTATTTAAAACCGCTGCAGGGTTATTAATGGTAAGTTCAGAATTAAGGTTCAGATAAAGATCAAATGCCTTTACTATAAAATAGTCTTCGATCAACAATAACAAAGAAAATAGTAGAAAAACTAGACTTATTTTCTGAAACTCTCAATATCTCAGTCATTTTTATTATTGGATTCCAGTGATTTCAAGTAAATAATAAAAGTCTTGGCATTTTTTATGATGGACATACAATATTTCATTAGTAAGTATAGGTATTGTTTCATAGCCCATTAAAGGGACAGGTCTTTACAGATCAAACTTTTAAAATTGTATTTCTCACGTAATGCCTTTCATTTTGGGTTCTGTGTTATTTATAGTCCCAATAACGTAAATCACAATATAATTTTGCTTGTAAAGTACTCAAACAGTATTACATTACAGAACCCACAAGTACTGGCGAAACAATTTCCTTAATTCTCCTTTACCATACAAAATCAGTGACCTGAAAGATTCTTTGATTGGATCAAGACATTGCCTTCACATGATCGTTACTCATATATATCCGGCCATATTATTTGTATTTCATTACAAGAGGTCGGTCCTGATTCCAATCAGTCAGCATTTTCATGCTCCTTATTTCTCGGTTTTATTCCGATAAGGGTTTGGATATAAATACTCATATATTTATCCCATTTGCAGTGGAAACGGCTGGAAGTATTGTTTGTCTTTTCATGGAACCAATCACGGCTGAGTCGTATTTAAAGGATTATTTTTGGAGAAAAAAAAACCAACAAGTCGAACGAGTTCAGATTTAATTTAATCCAGTTACTTTCGTATTAAAATATTGTCGTGTCTGGTAACTCCCATGATTCTTCTTTATTTTCCAGCAGTGCATCTTCATACTGAATATCTAAAAATTGTGATAGTGAAAAAACCCCTTCATTAGAATGCGTTTTTTTCACTATCACAATTTTTTATGAATTATCATAAAAAAATAACTAAAACACGACTGCCAAAATCAAACTAAAATTTACCTAATAAACAAGCTCTCATTGCAGTCGGGGTACCATGCTGTCGTACACTTAAAATGATCCTCCAACTGCAATGAGAGACTGATTATCTATGTTCAACATTTTATGTAATGCGTCCAGCAATTATATTCTTGAAAACGATCCAAGACCGTAAAGTACCAAAAAACAGTTATCATTGCCTCTGTAAATAGTGAAAGACACCCAATAATAACAAAAGACCTAAAATTGAAGTAGGTATAGTTAAGGTTAAAAGCATTTTCGTTTAGTCATACCTACGCGCCGTTTGTGTTTTGTCTTTTCTATAGTGAGTGACACAGACATTGAAAACATTCCGCTGTCGGGAACGATTCCGACGGTTTGTGAATCAGGGGGACATTATCGATGGGAACAATTCCGCAGGAATCCATTTACGTCTGCTTATCTCACGATTCGTGCCATCAGCGAAGTCTTTAGTTTAGATAAAAACATTACGATGTATTTTTTTCAATATAATATAATATGTTCAGCATAATATTTTCTTCTGGATTGCGTGCAGTCAATCTTGAAAAAGCTAAGTCAACAGTTTGTAATAGTAAAAGACACCCAATAAAAAAATAAAAACAACTGAAGTGTAGTCAAGACGTTAAAGAAAAAAGTACTCTCGCTTAGTTAGATGCGCCGCTATTCCTCGGGAGAATGCCTGGACATTATCGACGGGAGCAATTCCGCAGGCATCCATTTACGTCTCCTTATCTCACGGGGCGCGCCATCTGCGCAATCTTTAAGTCAAGCATTTTGTTTAGCTAAAAACACTACGCTGTATTCTTTTATAATCTATGTTTAGCATATTTTTCCTGAAATGCGTTCAGCGGTTATATTCATAAAATACAACATAAGTTGTCAATCCGCTGCCAAGTCCACTGAAAAATAATTGTATTGTAGGTATATAACAATTTGTGATAGTCCACAAAAGATACCCAATAAAAACAAAAGAACGATTAAAGTTCCTACTTTACTACCACTTTTCTCCTGAAAAGTGGTAGTAAAAGTTTGTAGTAGCACGAGCTTCCCCTAACACAATAGAAGAGTCATACAGAATTTTATATTGCAACGCCTACGACATACATACATATAACCATAACTAGTCGGTCAAAAGATATATCCCAAAAAAACTTGCGGCTGTCATCGGACCTACGGAAACTCGGTGGTAGGCAGAACCTCATATTTTTTGTTTTTTGTTGGCAAACATTAATAACTTTGGTTTTTCCAATTATATAAAGAGAATATAATTGGTGTCACTAAACGAAACGCCGCGCCCGGTATAAGTTGTTTGCATCAGTTTTTATATACCTACCTAGTTAATGAAAATAAATAAATTGCGTAAATATTACTCGTACTATACTATTGAGCAAATAATTCGTATAACGAACTAGTTTATTGAGATCAAACAGAATGAGAAACAGAAAAGCAAAATTGAAGCGTCTATTTATTGGTATTCACTATCATTTTTCAGAATAAATCTGTTTACATAAAAAAAGCAATTTTATTTTAATTCATCTCACTGAAGAGATATAAAATTGAGGGAAAGTTCTTACTAAAAAACTCTTAAAATAATGAATAAAATATAATGTGGTTTACGGAGAGCTGATTTTAGCTTTGCAGACAGACAGGTATATAAATGTTACCATTTTGTTGCTGTATCCGATCCCGTGGGAATATCGGGATAAAATATAGCCTATGTTATTCGGGAATAATGTAGCATTCTAAAAGTGAAAGAATTTTTGAAATCAGTCCAGTAGTTTTTGAGTTTATTAATTATGTATGTATGTATGTGTTACCGGCCAAACCCGATTTTAGGACAAACTAGTTTTTCCTAGGCCAAACTTATTTATCGCGTTGACATTTCAGAGAGCGAATTTGCCTCGGAAGTCCTGTAGAACACGTGATAGGTTAGAAATTTATGGCGATCGCGAAGCGCAGCGACTTTTGTCCAATGTCCTGTATGACCCTCGTTCCCCTCCTACCTTAAGGAACGTTTTTAATTACTTGGAGCAGAGCACAGTCGTCAACATAGGTCGAAGACTGACAACCTGCTGCAAAGTCCCCTCACCCGCTCTGGATACTTCAAAGACTCCTTTATAGTTAAGACAGTCTGCCTCTGGAATGACCTTCCTTATGAGATTCGCCATTCAATGTCACTCGCCACTTTCAAGACCAATCTGCATTCTCATCTACTTACGAAATCCTAGCTTGCAACTACCTTATGGTTATGTAGAATATTTTCTTTTTTAAATAAAATTATTTAATATATATAAATAACATAGTTACATAATAATATATATATTAAAGTTATATACTTACATAATATATAGTTTTTTTTTATCCACTACGGTGTAGCACTTAGCCTTCATCACACCTGTTGTTAAGTGGTGATAAGGCTGAAGGTGGAAGCGCACTACTCCCGGAATCCTCAATCAATTTTATTAGTTAGTAGTTTATGTAGTTATATTTATTTAACCTAATAGCAGTAATAAACTTCGTATATTTTTGCCTTTTGCTTGTACACTACCTCTCGCTTTTTATATTGTTTCCTATGTCTCAAAGGTGGTCTGGAAGAAATCGCTCTTAGCGATAAGACCGCCTTTGCCCACATAATTTTCACCCTTTTCTGATGTACATACTTGGTATTGTATTCCTGTGTGGTCAATAAAGTGTTGATCTATCTGTCTATATAATTTATTTAAAAAATAATACATACAGAAGTTACTCACCAAACTCCTTTCGTATCTTCATTACGACCGATTTGGCGCAGGGGTAGGCTACCCACCTTCTGCGCCAGTGGTCTCGGTTTCGATTCCCGAACAAGACAAATATTTGTGTGCATGAACATGTCTATTTGTCTTGGTCTGGGTGTTTACTATGTATATTAAGTATGTATTTACAAACAAAAAGTATATAAGTATACAGGGTGACATCGAAGTCGTTAGCATCCTTTTAAAATAAGAACATACTCATGATATAGTCTTTTCCCCAAATATGAGGCAAATCCAAGATGTAAAATGTCTTTTTTAAAAACCCTGGAAAATCATCTAAAGTACTCAGTTATTGATCACTATAGCAAATAAAAATTTAAATAACTGAAAATAACAATTTGATTAAACAAACATTGGTTAATAATTATTCAAATATCATACAAGCCTTAAACTACTTCACTGGCCTCTCGACAAAACGCGGGATCTACTATAACGTTAATTTATTCAAGTTCGCGCACAGAATTCACCAAAACAAACAATGTCACCCATGCTTTATGCCCGCTTTGTCCGCGTCCCTGCGCCCGCGCTGACGCCGGGCACCACCCCTTTTCACGTAAAAACATAGCTTCATATGAGTACATTAATGGGCCGAATGGATGCCAATAACTTCAAAAACACCCTGTATATTTATCCGTTATCAAGTTTTCCATGATACAGTTTCTTCATGAAATTAAAATGAGCTTAGATAATTGGTGTGAATGTAAGAAGTTATTTATTATTTATTAATTATTACCATTATACAACATATTTCCTATTTTTCGTTTTCATTTCATACGTTTTTCTATATTAATCAATTTTAATCCTTACTTCCTTACTTCCTACTATCTATATATATAAAATTCAAAGTCCTGACTGACTGACTGACTGATTGACTGACTGACTGACTGACTGACTGACTGACTGACTGAGATATCAACGCACAGCCCAAACCGCTGAACCTAGAGACTTCAAATTTTGCACATAGATACGTTATACAGTGTAGGCATCCACTAAGAAAGGATTTTTGGAAATTCCACCCCTAAGGGGGTGAAATAGGGGATGAATATTTGTATGAAAGTCCGTCAGTTTTGAAGTTAGGATCTTCGAATTTTGTATTTAGGCTGGCAATTGAAAATAAAGATTTTCCTGTGTCAGCGTTTTTTACAATTCCACCCCCGAAGGGGTGAAAAGGGGGATGAAATGTTGTATCTGGAAAGTCCTTCATTTAATTTATTATTTAGACTTATGGTCGGAAAGTAAAACAAATAAGCAAACACATCATCATGTCAGCCGAACGACGCCCACTGCTGGGCACAGGCCTTTAATTTCATAAATCCGTTCGTCATCCGTTTTTACGTGATTAGGCGGGTCCTCACTCACCAAGTGAGCAGCCTCGTGCGAGGCCCGCTGCACGTGGCAAACGTTCTGCCTCGCGCGAGACTGCTCGCTTGGTGAGGGAGGACCCGCCTAATCACGTAAAAACGGATGACGAACGGATTTATGAAATTAAAACATAGAATACTTTTTATCCTGGTTATTGGTCCCCTAAGTATTTTCTCGAATGTCCACGCGGACGAAGTCGCGGGCGGAAGCTAGTAATATTATAAATGTGAAAGTTTAGATGTTTGGATGTTTAGATGTTTGGATGTTTGTTACTCAATCACGCCAAAACGGCTGAACAGATTTGGCTGAAAGTTGGGATACAGATACTTTGTAGCCTGGAGAGGAACATAGGCTACTTTTTATCCCGGAAAAATATCACATTCCTGCGGGATAACGTCGTCGTGAAGTCCACGCGGGCGAAGCCGCGGGCGGAAAGCTAGTCCTTACTTATATTATAAATGCGTCTCTGTCTGTCTGTGTGTTACACAATCACACCTAAACTACTGAACCGGTTTGAATGAATTTTGGTACAGAGCTAGTCTAGAGACTAAGAAAGGACATAGGCTACTTTTTATTCCTGAAAAATATCACCTTCCCGCGGGATAACGTCGTGTAGTACATGCGGGCGAAGCCGCGGGCGGAAGGCTAGTATATTATAAATGCGAAAATGCGAATCTGTCTGTCTGTGTGTTACACAATCACGCCTAAACTACGGAACCGATTTGAATAAAAATTGGTACAGAGATAGTCTAGAGCCTGAGAAAGGACATAGGCTACTTTTTTATGTGAACAAAGGGCTGTAAGGGGTTGAAATAGGGGATGAAAGTTTGTATGGAAATTACGTCATTTTTAAAGTTTGAAGCTTCAAAATTATTTTATAGGCTTTTGATTAGATAAATAAATACGACATTCAAAGTTTGTAAAAAAACTACCCTAAAGAGGGTGAAAACAGGGGATGAATTTTTTCGTGTGATGACGTCGGCAAAAAAGTTTACGGAACGGATTTTGATGAAAGTTTTTTTGTTATACAGCTATAATTGGTCCTTGCCAACATATAGCTATAATTTATTTTGAAGATCGCAATTTCTGATGTGGAACCATAGCAGTCCAGCCAAACTATGAGAGATATAAAAATACCGTTTAAAGGAAAATTGTTAAACGTGATGAGCACTTTCTATTGACGTACAAAGTTTGAAGGTCTGGTACACCTGATGTGGAACCCTAGCAGCCAGATTAAACTATATGAGATACAAACATAGCGTCTTAAGAAAAGTTGTTTAAAGTCATGGACATTTTCTATTGACGGAAAAATATCGAAGGTTTGGTACTCCTGATTTGGAACCCTTGCAGCCCAGCTTAACTATAAGAGATACAAATACAGCATCTTAAGAGAAGTTGTTCAGCGTGATAAGTATTTTCTTTTGACACAAAATATATACTAATATTATAAATGTGAAAGTGTGTTTGTTTGTATGTCCGTCTTTCACGTCAAAACGGAGCAACGGATCGACCTGATTTTTTTAGTATGTGGATAGTTTAGGAGCTAGAGAGTCCCATAGGCTAATTTTATCCCGGAAAAATATCACATTCCCTCGGAAAAACGTCGTGTAGTACACGCGGCAAAACCGCGGGCGGAAGGCTATGTGATATAATTTTTTTATGTGTTAATACGTAGGTAAGTACTGTTTATGTAATATACACGGTATTTTTTTATCACCCCGGATATTTTTAGGGATTATTTTACTCATGAAAACAAACAACTTTTATTATAGGACCAACACTGAAATCGCGAATAAATATCAGCTGTTCCATACATTTTGATTAAATATTTTTGCACTTTTGTATGGAATAGCTGTGTTTTTTTTGCGATTTTAGTGTTGGTCCCATAATAAAAATTGTTTGTTTTCATGAGCAGAATAATCCTTTTAATTTTATCCGGGGTGATAAAAAAATTACCGTGTATATTAAGTAAATAAATAAAATAATTCATACTTATTATAAAACTGTATGCGATTCTATTTAGGGGGCTACCGGCTAAAAATTATGGGTATCGACATGGGCTTCATTTGACATTTGAAGCCCATATTATGCCCTTAAAAGCATAAAATATGGGCATCAAATGTCAAATGAAGCCCATGTCCATATCCATATTTTTTTGCCGGTACAGGGGCTGTATACATTGAAAAAAAAAAATAGAAAAAAATACCACCAAGGGTCTTCTTAAACGGAACAGATACCAAAAATATAGTTTTTGAATTTTTTGTCTGTCTGTCTGTTGTCCACGTTTCAGGCAAAAACTACTGAACGGATTTTAATGAAACTTTTTTGTTATATAGCTATTAGTTGTCGCCAACTTATAGGTAGACTATAATTTATTTAGAAGATCGAAATGGCCGATGTGGAACCATAGCAGTCCAGCCAAACTATGAGAGATATAAAAATACCGTCTTATGGAAAATTGTTAAATGTGATGAGCATTTTCTATTGACGTACAAAGTTTGAAGGTCTTGGTACACCCGCCTGGCTAGCATTACCATCATTATATCACGCGATATGATATAGCACGTCTTGCTGTATTGCTTCCACCTTAGTGGGGTAGGTAAGCAAGACAGCATGACGTGCTATATCATATCGCATGGTAAAAGCCGTTCATGCTAGGCCAGCTGATGTGGAACCCTAGCAGCCAGGTTAAACTATATGAGATAGCATCTTAAGAGAAGTTGTTCAGCCTGATAAGTTCCTTTCTTTTGACATACTGTTTGTATTGTTTGTATATCCGTCTTTCACGTCAAAACGGAGCAACGAATCGGCGTGTTTTTTTTAGTATGTGGATATGTTAGGAGCTAGAGAGTGACAATGACTAATTGATATCCCGGGAAAATATAACTTTCCCTCGAGATAACATCGTGTAGTACACGACGGGCGAAACCGCGGGCGGAAGGCTATGTGAAATAATTTTTTAATGTGTTAATATGTATCATAGCGCTTAACTAATATATAAAATAAATACACAAAAAACGAAAAACCTTATTAGCTAAAAAAATGAAAAATGCTGCCGAAAGTCACTATTCCACGCGAACGAAGTCGCGGGCACAGCTAGTGTCTTATAAAGACTCAGCTGATGGCCTTAGAAGCAAGGGCTGGTTAAAATCTTCAAAAAAATTGCGCTGTCATAGTTGTCAGACATTTTGATGTCAAAAAGACAGCCAAGAAGAGACAACGCTTATACGTTAGAAAGAAATGCATCATAAATGGTTGGTCACTTGAATTCGATTGAGTATTGATTTTAGTCAGGGTTTCCTAAAAAAAAAATTTATAATATTTATTTTCTAATTAGCAGTCGATTACCTAATTTTTTGATAATTTTCGTTACAGAAACCCAAGGAAATTGGAAAAATCAAGATGTTTTTAACAATATAGTAATAGAATAACATTGTAAACTTTACTTACTTACTTTTTATTTTAATTCATTAATCAAACCATTTGCAAAATATAAACGTAATACATACCTACTTACTAATTCCAAAAGCAGTTGTCATGCAATAAACATCAAAGTTGAAAATTTGCTATTCAACATTGTGACTACTAAATATTTGTTTATTTATTCATTTGCCATAAAATCAGTCGGTAACAAAGCAAATACGAAATTTGTCAGCAATTCAGCGTTCCAAAAACAAGTCGCCTCTTTACTGGAATTCCAAATAAAATTTAAATTAGCCCGTTTTGTAGGCAAATGGTCCCCAACAAGGGGATAACGATTTACCAGATTACTTTATAGATTTGCTTTAGAACAGATTTTGTGAGATTCTCTTAGTAAGTTGCTTTAATTTCGCCATAGTATTTTCCGACCTAAGAAGCCCCTGGGATATTTTACTTCCAAAACTTTGCTTTGAATAAATATTTATTTTTATCAAACGACTGAAAGAAGTCGCAAAAAATATTAACCTTTTTAGATATTTTTTTTTTCTCCGAATAGTACTGTTACTACTTGGAGAAGAAGAATTTATAATCCGGTAGCTTTGGGATTTGTATTTGCATACTTTTTATTAGGGCGTAGGAGGCCGGAGTAGGCTTCGGCAAAAAAATATGGATATGAGCATAGGCTTCATTTGACATTTGAAGTCCGTATTTGCATTATATGGGCTTCAAATGGAGCCCATGTTCATATCCATATTTTTTAGCCGGTTCCTAGCCGAGACCCGATATTTTGTGGCACTTTAATTAAACTACATTGAACTAAAATCTAAATAACAAATTTCACACAATAGGTACCTACTTTGTAATAAGCTTGGGTCCCACGGCCTGAATTTTCGCAGGCCAGATCGCGCCAGGCCAAGCCGACAGACCGTGGAAACCGTCGCATCCGATGAGGCCTGCGGTGGCCTGTTGTCGCCCGTCCGATCCGTCGAGAGTCGGTAACTTCAAAGGCGTGGCGTGGCTTGGCGCCATCTATGGTTTCTACTTAATGCGTCGGGTATTTACGAAGATGCGCTCTGGCGGGGCAACGGACCGTGGGGTGGGCGTGGGACAACTCCACGCCGCCCCGATCGCGGTAATTCTATGCAGCGCGTCTTGACCACGTTTGCGTCGAGACGTTTGACTTCGTATTGCCGTAATGACATAACGACGCACACGTCACGCAAACCTATAGTCCCACAATCCTGCCTGTTTCCGGTGACATCCGTGACAGAGGAGCCACTTGCAATACGAAGTTAGCTGTCAAAATAGTCGTATTAAAACTGTTTTAGTTCCAAAGATTATCACCGGAACAGAATACATCGTCACACTGTCAACGCCGCACGTTATCAAAAACGGTATTGCACGTCGCGTGAACGTCAACTGCACGTACACTTGACTAAGATTACTGCAATCGGGGCGCAGCAGGGCCGACCGCGGCAGGCATTGCTCCGAGCGGCTTGTTGTCGCGGTGATCGCGATCCTTCGTGACAGCTTAATGTTATCTGTGAGTAAAACTTTCCCCCCTTTTTCTGGTTGCATGTTGGCAACACTAAAATAACGGTTGAGAATTAAAAAAGGAAAAGGAGAGGGTAGCAGCGAACGTGAGATAAAATTGGCGCGCTGAGTTCCGAGGCGTAGTACCGAGTAATTAAGTGTGTAACGGTTAAAATGTGCCTGTCGGTGATGTGCGCAGCCCAGAAGTCGAATTGTGAGTCAGATTTATATTATAATGCTCATTCTATTGTAATATTGTAAATCCCTATGTGTATTCAAGTGACCTTGGAATGCAAGAAGTGTGCTCAGTAAAAGAAGTTATGTAAACTAAGTGGTGTACATTGAGTAAGAAGTAAAAGAGGGTTGTGAGCATTGTTTCGCTGCTGGTGGCAAGGGCGTGGACTGTAGGGGTGGTATGGAGGTCCAGAAGGGGAAGCTATAAATGGCTAGCCCACAATGCTCATGCGTGTGTGCTCATTAAGGTAGCCTCACGCGGGAACGTGTGTATAGAGAATAGTTGTTCCATCTTAGTATAATCGTAAAGCCATAGTGGAGTCATTAGCAACCTCATGGTGAAAGTATAAAGCCTTTATGAGTCATGGGCACACCGTGTACAGGTTTAAAGCTTTATGGTAGTCATGGGCACCCTCAGAGAGTCAGTGATAAGGGCCTTATGAGTCATGGGTAAATTAAGGTACAGTTATACGAGTCAAATAGTTTACAGTTTTACTGAGTAGATGAAATGTGTTCCAAGGTTCTTTTCTTAGATCCATTTTATGTCGCTGTTAATCCAAATAGATATATAAACCTATTACGAGTTTCTATCGTAAACCCCTAAATTGCGAAGCTCCGCGACATAAATTGGTGGAGGATGCTAACAAAATTCTGTTGGTCACCTTCGGGGTGGTTCAGTATAAAAAGAAAGGAAAAGTATTTGTGTTTTTGTTTGGCCGGGGAAGCGCACGCTAGGCGTAAGTGGGTTTATACCCTCCTACGTGTGCTGCCTTCGGGGCTGCGGGCTCCCGAAGGCTAGAAACTTGGTACTAGACATATAATAGAAGATACCTACTGTGAAAGGTCTGAACTACTGTCGGGGGTGCCAACGGAACGAACCCTAGATCTATGAATGCATTTGTTGTTTATTTGTCTTTAGACAATTCGTATTATAACCCGCGTATTTTGCGTTTTATTTATTACAAAATTGCGTTTTAATTATTCATGCTTATTGTTAGTGGTCGTCGTAAACGTTTCAGAGGAAACCCAAGTTTTACCTTTTTCCAAGTTTTATCGGTGCGTTTGTAGTAGGTAGTTTGCACTATAGATTTGACATTTTGTAGTTACGAGATAAAAAGAAATAAATAATATGAAGTATACATATTGTGTGTGTGTTTTATTTCCTATGTATAATCGTATTTGTATTGATGTCAGTTGCCATCGGTTATGATCCAGTCGATGGGTTTGGCTGTATGACATGCGGTGCCTTTGCCCGCCCTAAAGTCTTATTTTATCTGTTCTGTGCTTAGAACTTTTACTTGTACTTGTCTTTGGTTTCGTGATCGTTCGTTGACCTTTTGTTCGTGACCTACTTTCAAGTGACGCCAATTTTTTTCGCTCGCATTTATCTTTGTTTGTTGCGTCTGTTATTTTACGAGTGTTTGTTGTAGGAAAAGCACGAGATTATTGTAAGTTTGTGTTATAAATCAAGTAATCGTAAGATGTTTGGAAACAGTGAGTGATTCATTAGTCATTGTATGGTTACCGGCAAAGACTTCCATGTGTACCGGCGAAAACCTAACCTATTAGCTGGTAATAAACTGGATGTATCGTGGTCTGCGAAAGTAAGGTAAGTAAAGGGCTTCTATATGAATAAAATAAAACAGAGTTTTTAAATAAAAAATTGACGAGATTGACATTGGTCGTACATTTCCAGTTATTGATTGTTGGGAGCCTTGGTTCGAGCGATAGTCGTGGAATAGGACTATACCTATACAGGTACGACTGAACACTAGAGGTAAAATTAAAACATACCTGCATCTAACATCTTTGAAGTCAAAAAACATCAGTGACTTGTTTTTTAAATTTTCAGTTGAACTTGGTTGAGCCAAAGAAAGTTTCCCTGTTTGAAGAAAGAAAGGAGATAGTCTTCTTCTAGTGGATTGTCAATAAAATTTGGTGAGTATAAAAAAAAGCGGGAGAAAAGTGCTTTGCTATTTCATGAAGTTTAGTACTTCTAACTGAGTATACTTAGTTTTTATAAGAACTTTTGCTACGGATTTCAGGTGACATCATTATGGAGGAGCTACTTCTTTTGAGTCTTCAAAGAAGACATGAGAAGCTGAAAGAAGCTATATCCACAGCGGAAAAGTGTATTAAACAAGCAGAGACTGGTGTGGATCAAAACGATGTAACCGCCGCTCGAATAACCTTAAGAAGCGTGCTTCAAATGTTCACCACGAATTTTGAGAAGGTTTCTAGTCAGGTTTCAAATCTTGATGTGAATCTAATGAAACAGTACTTCGACGATCAACTGAAGGCTGAAGATACATTAGTCAGATTTGAAATTATATTGGCAACCTGCGCAAAAGGAGTCACTGGGAACCAGTCCAAGCTTCCTAAACTGGAACTTACAAAATTTAACGGAAACATACTTGATTGGGTACCTTTTTGGGATAAATTTGAAGCAAACGTACACAGCAAAAATATCAGTGATGTTGAAAAATTTTCTTACCTTATGTCGGTGCTAGAAGGTGTGGCACTTAATGCGGTAGAAGGTCTTGCGGTCACCAACTCCAATTACGAAATAGCTACCAAGATCTTACAGGACAGGTATGGAAAACACCAACTGGTCATGGATGCACATAATGATGCCCTCCACAAATTAAAAAGGGCTGAACCAACTGCAGCGGATTGCCGACAAACTCTTGACACCATTGAAAAACATTTACGTGTCCTAGAGTCAATGGGAGATAATGTTGACGGTAGCCACATGAGGGTCATCATAATGGACAAGTTTCCAGATAACATAAGGTACCAAGCAAATCTTCAGACTGTTAATGATTACTCTGTGGTGTCAATACGTTCAGCCTTAAATACAGTTATATCTTCACTGGAACGCTCCGAGATAAATGTCACTCCTAGCACAAGCTCGACTGTTGTGGGTAAACCTACCTGTTCTGTCGAAGCACTCCATGTTAATGCAGATAATCAAATGAACTCTAGGAAGAGGAAGTGGCCTCAAGGCAGAGAGCAGCAAAAATTTAGCAAACAACCCAAAAGTAAGGGCCACGTAAGTAAGAAGCCGAAATATCAGTGCACCTTCTGTAATGATTCATCCCACTACAGCGAGGACTGCCCTAAATTTAAATCTTATCGGGAGAGAGTGGTTTGTTTGAAAAATAGGTGCTTCATATGCTTCAAGGAAGGGCATCGAGCTAGTAAATGTTACAGGAAGAATAAGTGTATTCACTGTCATAAAATGCACAATAGAGCGCTCTGCCCCACTAAAACGAAGAAGCCAGAACAAGGTGAAAACTCTAATACCTGTGAAATAAAAAATCCAACTATTGCTGTTACCAACCACAGTTTCAATTTCTTACAGACAGCAGTAGTACAAGTCAGAACGGCACAAAACCAGGTTCTGCCATGCCGGCTGCTTCTTGATTCTGGCAGTCAAAGAAGCTATATGTCTACTCGTCTTGCAAAAAAGTGTAATATTGTTCCTGATAGTGAAGATCATCTTATTGTATATACCTTTGGAGCAAGTAAACCCAAAGAATGTGTAAGTCCATCTGCCGAAATTACTCTTATAACAAAAAGGGGCATAGAAAGAATAATACGTGTGAATATTGTACCACATATTACAAATAGGGTACCAATATATAAATTTGTTACTTCTGGAATAGATATCATAGCTGATGATGAAACAGTTGGTGAGACAATTGACTTACTAATCGGTAATGATTTATATTTTTCATTTATAAAGAGTGATCATGTTAGACAAGATGACTTGTACTTTGTGGATTCTCAGTTTGGGTGGATAATGTCTGGTCATCTGAAACATAAAGAAGAAGGTACGTTCTCAATGACAACATATTGTCAAAGTCAAGACACAGAATGCTCATACTACACTGAACCAGACTTACCGTTGAGAGACATTGACATAAAATTCTTGTGGACACTCGAGAGTATCGGCATCGTCGATTCACCCAAAGCAACGCGTGAAGAGGATGTGGTGAGATATTTTAATGAAACTACTGTCTATAACCAGGGGCGATACGAAGTTAAATGGCCCTGGATTGAGTACCCGCCAGAGCTGCCTACAAACTTAGGTTTAGCCTTTGGTAGACTAACAGGTTTGTTGAGAAGATTAGATCAAGAATCTATTAAAGAATATGAGGCTATTTTGAAAGAACAATTGGCCGCTAAAATAATTGAAGAAGTTGAGCCAGTTACTTCAGGATATACTCACCCAGTACATTATTTGCCGCATCACATAGTAAAACAAGAAGGCAAACGAGGAAGGATAGTATACGACGCGTCTGCAAAGTTGAAAGGTCAGAAAAGTTTAAATGAATGTTTATATTCTGGTCCCTGTATGCTGGAAGACCTAACAGCTTTACTATTGAAATTTAGAATAGGTAAGATCGGCTTAACAGCAGATATTGAAAAGGCTTTCCTTCAAGTTGGATTGCAAAAGGAAGATAGAGATGTTACAAGATTTATATGGGTGAAGGATCCTGCCAAAGAGTTAACAAATGATAATATACTACATTTCAGGTTTTGCCGGGTTCCTTTTGGCATTATATCCAGTCCATTCTTGTTGACTGCCACTATACGCTTCCATATGGCACGCACTAACGAAGCGCTATTGAAAGAAGTTGCCTGTAACTGCTATGTGGACAACCTAGTGATGTCTGTTGATTCATCAGAGAAAGCAGAGCAAATATATAAAGAAAGTAAGTCAGTTTTTAACAATATTTCTATGGTTATTAGAGACTGGGCTTCTAATGATGAATCTTTCAGTAACTCCATACCACAAAATGATAAAGTGAAGAACCAAGATGAAGTAAAGATTCTTGGTCTGATGTGGAATTTAAAGGAGGCCACCTTGCAACTTAATGCAAGTAAAATACCTCTCACACACATTAACCCTGAGTCCACCACTAAGAGAGACGTTCTACGAACATTAGCTCGTTTTTACGACCCTTGTGGCTTTGTTTCTCCACTTATATTGTCCGCAAAACTACTATTTCAAGAATTATGTATACGGAAACTGAAATGGGAATCTGTCATTCCAGAAGACTTGCAGGAAAAATGGGGAATCATTGTGAAAGATTTAGAGAAAACAAAGGTTGTAAAAGTGCCACGGTATGTTGGATGTGAAATGACAAATAACACATCGCGGGAATTACACTGCTTTGTGGATGCATCGAAAGATGCATACGCAGCAGTCACCTATCTTCACGTAGGTGGGAAGAAAACAGAGCTGATAATGTCAAAAGCAAGAGTAACACCTATAGAAGATAAAGATAATTTAAAAATTCCTCGATTAGAGCTGCTAGCTTGTCTTATTGGTAGTAGACTTCTAAAATATATAACGAGTAATTTGGAGATACCAATTGACAATATCTTTCTCTGGACTGATAGCCAAATTGTTCTAGCCTGGATAAGGTCAAATAAACTGCTGCCTCCGTTTGTCGCCCGACGAGTAAATGAGATTAAACTTGTAGAGAAAGCTTTAAGAATGCAGCTACGCTATGTAAACACGAAAGAGAATCCTGCGGATATAGCTACAAGGCCAGAAACTTGGCAGCCGAAGCAACACATGTGGTTTCATGGTCCAGACTTTCTAGCAAATGATAAAAATAGCTGGACTCGTCAAGATTGGCAAAACAAAGCTGAAGAGATACTTTGTTTGGCTGGGGAGGATCTGAACCTACTGGAAGGTCCAGAGATGACTTCGAAAGGTTACGAAGATGAAGAGACAATTCAGCGTTTGATAGATGTCCATGAAGATGAGGAGGTATTGGATATTCCATTTAAAGATAACATGTCTGAAATAAAAGACTTACAGAAAAAACATTACCCAGATGAACTGATGGGAAAAGAAACCAGTTTGTCAAGAAATCTAGGCCTCTTTCTAGATGTAGATGGGGTGTTGAGATGCAGAGGTCGCTTATCAAATGCAAGTTGGCCTTATGACAAAAGATATCCTATTATTTTACCTAAAGACTCATCTTTTACATGTCAGGTAATAAAAAGGGCACATGAATCAAATTACCACATTGGTGTCTCACATACTCTTAGCATAATTCGAGAAAAATACTGGATCCCACAAGGCCGAGCACAGGTGCAGAAGATTGTAAAGAAGTGTCCGCAATGTGTGAAGCATGGTGGCGG
Organism: Crambus lathoniellus; assembly: GCA_949710035.1. NCBI lineage: Eukaryota > Metazoa > Arthropoda > Insecta > Lepidoptera > Crambidae > Crambus > Crambus lathoniellus. The sequence continues at coordinate 10,535,674 of OX453307.1, forward strand.
TCCATACCGAATTCCTGCTGCACCTGCACTGCCACCGGAGAGAGTGAATTACAGTACGCCGTTTACATTCACCGGCATGGATTATTTGGGGCCAGTATTTGTAAGCACCAAAAATGGCAAAGAAAAGCGCTGGATATGTTTACTTACCTGTCTTGCTGTGCGTGCCATTCATTTGGAGTTGGTTAAAGATCTTACAGCGGAAGAGTGTTTACTTGCTCTGAGACGCTTTGCAGCTGCTCGTGGAGTGCCGCAGGTTATTATGTCCGACAATGCGCAACAGTTTAAGCTTACAAGCGAAGTGTTGACCAGTTCATATTGTGAAGAAAATGGCATAAAATGGAAATTTATAACGCAGTTGGCACCATGGCAAGGTGGGTTTTACGAGCGACTAGTAGCACTTGTGAAACATTGCCTGAAACGAACACTAGACAAACACATGTTATCTGACAACCAAATGCATACTGTTGTTAAAGAAGTTGAGTCAGTGTTAAATACAAGACCACTGACCGTAGTAGGGTCTGAACTGGAAGAAGTGTTAAGGCCGGCTGACTTTCTTACATTAGGTAAGTGTCTAGAGATCAGTCCTACCTTTACAGAAGCTACAGTGACTGGTACACACACAAAGATTGATCTTATAGATGGTTGGAAGAGAGGTTACATGATCCTTGATGAGTACAAGAAAATGTTCATGAACCAGTACTTACCCAGTCTTCGTGAAAGGCCAGTTCACACTCCCCGACAACCACGAGTGAAGTCGAAAAAGTCTGTCGAAATTGGTGACGTTGTCCAGATCAAAGATAGCTCTAGCAGTAGAACTAACTGGAAGGTCGGAAAAATTACTTCTCTGATTAATAGTAAAGATGGTGTGTGCAGAGTGGCCAAGGTAAAGGTCGGTAATACAGAGTTTACGCGTTCAGTGGGCCACCTGTATCCACTCGAAGTCGAAGCGTATGAGAACGAAAAGTATAAAAATGATGGGGACGCACCTACCTCTGAAAAGGAAGACCACAGCGGTGATCCTCATGAACCGTTGCTCTTAGACGCAGCCAGAGAGGTGCCAATAGGAGTGGAAAATATTAATGTTGAAATCAGCGACCATCAGCAAGAAGTTCAAGTGGAACCAGAAAATCCTGAGTGTGTTGTGCCTCAAGAAGTGTTAGGTTCCGACCCCCCTTACAGATTATTTGAGTCACTTCCTGAGGGGGCTGAAATCGAGTCAAGAGAGTCAAGTAGGCCTCCGAGTGGGGAGACCAGTGAACAAATGTCAGTCCCTTTAACCGTTGAAAATTCGATGCATCAAGAAGAGCCAAGTAAGAGAAGAGCTGCGGCGGTTCGAGCTCGGCAAAAGATAGCCGAGTGGACGAGCCACCTACTGATGTTGCTCTAAATTTCTCCGCCCTTCGGGAGTGTCGCGGTGATCGCGATCCTTCGTGACAGCTTAATGTTATCTGTGAGTAAAACTTTCCCCCCTTTTTCTGGTTGCATGTTGGCAACACTAAAATAACGGTTGAGAATTAAAAAAGGAAAGGAGAGGGTAGCAGCGAACGTGAGATAAAATTGGCGCGCTGAGTTCCGAGGCGTAGTACCGAGTAATTAAGTGTGTAACGGTTAAAATGTGCCTGTCGGTGATGTGCGCAGCCCAGAAGTCGAATTGTGAGTCAGATTTATATTATAATGCTCATTCTATTGTAATATTGTAAATCCCTATGTGTATTCAAGTGACCTTGGAATGCAAGAAGTGTGCTCAGTAAAAGAAGTTATGTAAACTAAGTGGTGTACATTGAGTAAGAAGTAAAAGAGGGTTGTGAGCATTGTTTCGCTGCTGGTGGCAAGGGCGTGGACTGTAGGGGTGGTATGGAGGTCCAGAAGGGGAAGCTATAAATGGCTAGCCCACAATGCTCATGCGTGTGTGCTCATTAAGGTAGCCTCACGCGGGAACGTGTGTATAGAGAATAGTTGTTCCATCTTAGTATAATCGTAAAGCCATAGTGGAGTCATTAGCAACCTCATGGTGAAAGTATAAAGCCTTTATGAGTCATGGGCACACCGTGTACAGGTTTAAAGCTTTATGGTAGTCATGGGCACCCTCAGAGAGTCAGTGATAAGGGCCTTATGAGTCATGGGTAAATTAAGGTACAGTTATACGAGTCAAATAGTTTACAGTTTTACTGAGTAGATGAAATGTGTTCCAAGGTTCTTTTCTTAGATCCATTTTATGTCGCTGTTAATCCAAATAGATATATAAACCTATTACGAGTTTCTATCGTAAACCCCTAAATTGCGAAGCTCCGCGACACTTGTCTTCAAACGGGCCGTGGGACCCCAGCTGTAGACTTCTTCATGCAATATTCGTTCTGTGGCTTATCACTACGAGTATATTACAATGATAAAAGGAAAATTATGTATCGTTAATTATTAAACATACCTACTTTGCTTCAAACGTTTTACGATCCGTAGGTAATTCGAACAAGCGCAAGTCGAGATAAATCTTTTAATTTAATTACTACTATAAGATAATTATAATAATTCCGTTTTCGACATCAAAGACAAATTTAACTAGGACTCGTTTTCAGCGTTCATTAATAATAAATTGCTTAATTGAGTATGTAATGCGAGCGTATCTTATTAACTAATAATTTACACCATTAGTTTATAAGATTTAATATTTTCAATAATACAGATTACAAAATAGTTACCTACTACGTAAACCTAACAGTACTAGATACTCTAGCTTTTGCTTGCGGCTTTGCTCGCGAGGGCTAGGCGATGTTTTTCCGTGGGTATGAGATATTTTCCCAGACAAAAAGGAGCCTATGTTTGCTATTCTGATAATCTTACTAAATCTATCTCTGTACCTAATTTCATCCAGATACGTTTAGCCGTTTCGTCGTTATTAAGTAACGAACATCCAAGCTTTCGCATTTATAATAATATAGACTGTATCGAGCCACTTTTGACAATTTAATAACGACGTTATTTGAATATTTACATACGAAAAACTTTTCTAAGACAACATTTGTTTCCAGAATTTCGTTTCGTTTCGTTGTTGTTGTAGTTGTAAATAACTAGGTGAAAATTATTTTATTGCAGAACGTGTTATTTAGTAGTTAAAATGACCATAGATACGTGTGTAAAATTTTGTTAAGTTAGATTAAATACCCGTTAAATAAATAAAATTAAAAAAAAAGTTAGTATGGGATTTTTTTACGAAAATCTCCATACAAAACGAAAATTTGATACTTTAACCCCTAATACTAGTGGGAATGAGTTTTGAATTACATATTTAGAAACTTTTTTACTGGTGAGTACCTGCGAGTTTTTTTCCATTTCCTACACCAAAATGCTGTAGATATTAAGTAACTTTTTATTAATAATAATTTAGTAAGTAAATAAGTAAGTACATTTAAGATTTTAATAAAGTAAACTAAATAACTGATGTGATGTGAAATGTGATGGATGACTATATCGAACTCGTTCTCCAAGGGGCTGAAAATAAATAATTAGACTTCTTCTTTAAACTTAAATTTATTCAATATGTGCACAATTAACAAGTAGCCCTGAAATATTTTACTCATTTTTACAACTTACAATATAAATACACATTACAGATTATATTTTCTTAACTTACAGTTGGTTAGGTCTGAAGATTTTTGAAGCGAGACTAACGAATTTGCTCTTTGGGATTAAGGCAGTTAAAATAAGTTCGTGTTACATAAGGTATCGTAAATTTAAAACTGGTCTTACATCCCTGAATCCGCATTGGAGCTAACTTTATAGAGATAATGGTTCTAATAACTTCACGGTCTTAATTACGACCGATCGTTATTCGATCTGACGTGTTTTAACATAGGGCAAATTTTTCAATATCTAGATAAAACTTTTGCACTGGATATTGTGATTCCCAATAAGATGAAAACGTTGTTCATTTGTTTTCTCTAGCTTGATATTTGTTTTTATGTACTTAGATAGTTTTAGATTTGTGTACAGAGTTAGAAAAAAGAGACTTACTAATGAAGAGATAATGCATCTTCTGTTTTAGGTACATTATACTATGGAAAGATATATATCTAAGCATATTCGTTAGCTTTGCTTTATAATTTACACTAATAATAATAAATTGTCCCTTGATATTTGAGTAGGTATAAATGCAACAATGTCCTTGCTAGTATAAATTAAGTTCATTTTGAAAATACATAGGTAGCTGAGTTTTGAAGAGTGGCTTTTCAGCGACAGTAGCTAAGATATATTTAGTTCATAAATGTTGTTCGGTTGAAGGGTTAATTGTTTTAGAGAAACTTTAACCCACAAAGGATAAAGGTTTGAAGTTCGCGTTTTCAGGGGCCTTACTGTGAACTATCAAACAATGTTATAGCAATATTGTAAGAGAGATGGCACTACGCGCAGTGTATAGCTTCGTCCTGCAATTACATTAATATAACATTGTTTTAAGAGCTCAAGCGCTGGATAAAGCGTAGTTACAATTTTTGTAGAGTATTACACTATCAATATGGTAAGATACACGATTCGCACATTTTCCGACATTTTACCCAGAAGATCTACAGAATGATTGATCCTATGCAGCCCACATCCAGAGGCTTGCCACAACCCTCTCATAAATATAAAACTCTTGCGTTACTAACTGACAGACAACGCACAGCCAAAATTAATGGGCGCAAGAAGCTGAAATTTGACATGAATGTTCCTTGGGGAGTGTAGGGTAGCATTTTTGGAAATTCCCCCTATAGGGGGGTAAAAAGGGGTTCAATTTTTATATGAAACATTTTATGAACTCGATTCCACGGGGAAGAAGTCGCGGGGGGAGCGCTATCTTCTTACAAAGCCTTTGTAAAGCACCTTGTATGAGACTAGCTTTAGAGCAAGGTTTCTTGATCAAAATTTGTTTTTAATCTTTGCCCAAATTACAATATTTTTTTCTTCCGATGAGTCTCACGAACTTTAAGTCGATTGGTTTTGCAATGTTTTCTAAATAGTGCTACCGCAGTCTTCCAGTTTTTGAATTCGTCAGATATTATTGGCCATTTCGTCGATATTTGCAGTTACCTCTGGCACGTGATAGATATCTTTTAATTGTGTTTTTCCTTATTTAATTATTTCATGTATGGTGTTGTATTGTTTCATAAACATGTTTTTGTCATATTGATATGCGTAAAAGCAATTATCGACAATAATTATGACGCTACTGTCCTCGTTATGAGATCGAAAGTGTAATACTCCCCATAAGGGTTCTTTCGTTTTATTAATGACTCTCGGCAGCTTCAGCTCATCAGTTCCATATGATCTGGTATGCTGTTATTAAAAAGCGATAGGTCGTGTTCTCACTATGTAGGTAATTTTCATTTACTCTTTACAACTTAACGACTGTGCTGTCTGTCAATTAATATTATTCAACACCTTGTCGTGGCTAATTTCTAGATATGCGACTATCTAGAATACCTTTAGAAATGAAAGACTGACGTTTTTGCCTATATCCATTGCCTTTGTAACCAATTCGTAATACATCGTGACGAATGAAAATTATAAAGCATTTAATCAAACAAGCCACAGTGCTTTGGCTAGAACAAATATCTATCGTTACCAACAACATAGCGAGAACACCCCCGCCATATGCGGTAGGTTGCATTGCAAATGGGAAATATGAGAAGCTCAAAGTTTGCCGAGAGCTAAATAGAAGCACTGTATTATGTATCTTTAGGAATAAACTCTTAGATAAATATACTTGACAGCACAAAGCAAAACTGAATAATTGTTTCCCATGTCTTTTAATTACAAACTGCGAGAAAAATATTGGAAGGTATTTTGTATTACATAGCATATTCAGTTCTATAACCCTATTTTTACGCACAAGATAAAAATGCTAACCTAATTGTATTTACAAATTTCTATGAAATTGCCTTTATTTACTAATAAATACAAAATTAATAGACATCATATTTTTTATCTTATCCACTACATATAACCTGGAAGCACACTGAAATGTAGATAGATACAGTTTAATTACATTTATATTACAAAGGTGTTTTATAGTGTGGCAGCATATCTTATATGACAAACTTTGTAGCTTTAACTTTAGGCATATTTTTATCAATGCATAACATATATCTGCGACTTAAGTTGACAAAAGTAATTAGTTAGAACCAACCAAACCAACTTTCAAAGAATAAAATATAAAAATATAGAAGTTGACACTGGAAACCCAACTGCAACCACCAAATATTGTTTTACAATTAATTTCAAAGCTTCACATAACAATTATGTTCCCCTATTATTTCTATAAGAGATATCGCCCTTGCATCGTTTTCTATTAATTAACATACTTACAAACTTTTTTCTTTTTATTCTTTTTTATTATATGTTAACGGTCCTAGATTGCTGACTGGTTAATGATAATCTGTGCTATAAACCGTTTTAATTGGTAATTATTGGGTATCCATAACTTTGTCGTTTTTCAATCAGTATCTCAATTCGTTGTAACATAAGCTCTTTGGCAACGCAAAATACAAAATAAATTCAATTGTTTCATTACTTATGTTAAATTCAACTGCAAATAAACAGATTTTCACAAAGAAGTATTACAGCTTTTTAATAAAGTTAAATTATATTTGTATTTTGCATTCGATGAACCAAAAATACGATTTGTGGATTTGTTCTGTTCTATCACAAAAAATACTCGTACTAGGTTTTTGTCGTGGATCTAAAATTTTGTTCAATAACTGTTTCAGATACATATTTCCAGTATCTTTACAAAAAAGTGACATTTACAAATCGACCCTTACAGTATGCCAATAACATTATCAGCAAAATTTGACCAATTAAAGGCCTAAATTATTGTCGCTAATGCCACTGTTATTTCTAAATCTTGCCGTATCTGGTCCTCTTGATTGCTACATTGTCCGGGATATGTTTTGTTTCTAATCAACACTATACACATATATTACAGGGTGTCATCACTCCGAGTTCACGTGATGGGCGAACAAGAGCCTTCGTAACACTTTAGGCCGGGCTCACAAGTCCCTCTGAAGCCTCCGCAGTCTTCTCCTAGCGTCCTCGCGCATACTTTACAGCATCTGAAAAGGAACTTTCAGTTTATAATTTATACTGCAAACCTTATTGTTATAAATTAGAGTCATCATGAGCTAGAGAGACCAATTCGCGAAATGACTAACTGTTTTTATTGTATCAAAACAGTATTTTTGTGATGAAATTAAAAAAAAATTTTTGAAATAAAAGATTCGTTAATCAATAATGTGCATTTAATTTATCATATTCCTAAATTTCATAACAAAAATACTGTTTTCATTCAATAAAAAAAATAGTCATTTCGCGAATTGGTCATTTCGCGAATTGGTCGTTTAGAGAATGGGACATTTCGAGAATTGGTCAATTTGCGACTATGTAGTCATTTCGCGAATTGGCCATTATGTGACTAAACGTTAAAAAACACCTCTAGAAACGGGCACGTTATTGTTTTTGCATTATCATTATTCCAGTACAACATATCAACTGCATTTTTACTATTTAAGCCTGGCCACATGGCGCTGACCCATTTTACGACCACCAGTGAACTACGAATATATTATAACTTGCCTATTTTCCCGCACAAACCCCACGCTACTATGCCCAGTCCTGGGCAGCCACTCAGCTCCCACACCTCACATTCCCTTGGGTCACACACGCAGTCTCACCCCCGCACCGCCTCCGCCAGTGCCACCACCACCAACATAGCCAGCCACCGTCTACCCCTAGACATACTATTTCTCACATCACCCAACCACTGAACTGCACCAGTTCACATTACCCGAATCACTATTGCACGTGGCCCCTGGTTCAAGATCTAGGATCATTACCACTGATCCAGCAGACTTGTCAAAGACTTCTATCTTCGTTTTGTCTTTTCCTAAGCTGTATACCCATATCTTGAAATATTGTTTAGGAATTTACCTGCATGGATCCCACACCACTATGCCCAGTCCTTGGCAGCCACTCGGCTCCAGCACCTCACATTCCCTCGGGTCGCACTCGCAGTCCCACCCCCGCACCGCCCCCGCCAGCGCCACCACCACCACCATCGCCAGCCACCGTCTACTCCTAGACATACTGTCTCTCACATCACCCAACCACTGAACTGCACCAGTTCCCGCTACCCGAATCATTATTGCCCGTCGCCTCTGGCTCAAGATCTAGTATCATTAGCACTATTCCACCAGGCTTGTCATAGACGTCCATCTTCGTTTTATCTTTTCCTAAGTTGTCTACCCATATCTTCAAATGTTTGTGTGGGAATTTACCTGCACGGGCCCCTCACCACTAAGCCCAGTCCTGAGCAGCCGCTCGGCTTCAGTACCTCGCATTTCCTTGGGTCACACGCAGTCCCGCCCCATCACCACCACCATCGCCAGCCACCGTCTGACTCTACACACACCATCTCTCACATCACCCAACCACTGAACTGCACAGTTCACATTACAAGAATCACTATTGCACGTGGCCCCTGGCTCAAGATCTAGGATCATTACCACTGATCCACTAGACTTGTCATACACGTCCATCTCCTTTTTAACTTTTCTTAAGTTGTCTACCCATATCTTGAAATATTGGTTTTGGAATTTACCTGCACGGGTCCCACACCACTATGCCCAGTCCTGGGCAGCCACTCGGCTCCAGCACCTCACATTCCCTCGGGTCGCACACGCAGTCCCACCCCCGCACCGCCTCCGCCAGCGCCACCACCACCACCATCGCCAGCCACCGTCTACCGCTAGACATACTGTCTCTCACATCACCCAACCACTAAACTGCACGAGTTCCCATTACCCGAATCACTATTGCACGTCGCCCCTGGCTCAAGATCTAGTATCATTAGCACTGATCCACCAGGCTTGTCATAGATGTCCATCTTCGTTTTATCTTTTCCTAAGTTGTCTACCCATATCTTGAATTGTTTGTGTAGGAATTTACCTGCACGGGCCCCACACCACTAAGCCCAGTCCTGAGCAGCCGCTCGGCTTCAGTACCTCGCATTTCCTTGGGTCACACGCAGTCCCGCCCCTTCACCACCACCATCGCCAGCCACCGTCTGACTCTACACACACCATCTCTCACATCACCCAACCACTGAACGGCAACAGTTCACATTACCAGAATCACTATTGCACGTGGCCCCTGGCTAAAGATCTAGGATCATTACCACTGATCCACCAGACTTGTCATAGACGTCCATCTCCTTTTTAACTTTTCTTAAGTTGTCTACCCATATCTTGAAATATTTGTTTTGGAATTTACCTGCACGGGTCCCACACCACTATGCCCAGTCCTGGGCAGCCACTCGGCTTCAGCACCTCACATTCCCTCGGGTCGCACACGCAGTCCCACCCCCGCACCGCCTCCGCCAGCGCCACCACCACGACCATCGCCAGCCACCGTCTACCGCTAGACATACTATCTCTCACATCAGCCAACCACTGAACTGCACGAGTTCCCATTACCCGAATCACTATTGCACGTCGCCCCTGGCTCAAGATCTAGTATCATTAGCACTGATCCACCAGGCTTGTTATAGACGTCCATCTTCGTTTTATCTTTTCCTAAGTTGTCTACCCATATCGTGAATTGTTTGTGTAGGAATTTACCTGCACGGGCCCCACACCACTATGCCCAGTCCTGAGCAGCCGCTTGGCTTCAGCACCTCGCATTCCCTTGCGTCACACGCAGTCCCACCCCATCACCACCACCATCGCCAGCCACCGTCTAACTCTCCACACACCATCTCTCACATCATCCAACCACTGAACTGTAACAGTGCACATTACCAGATTCACTAATGCACGTGGCCCTTGGCTCAATATCTAGGATCATTACCACTGATCCACCAGACTTGTCATAGACGTCCATCTTCGTTTTATCTTTTCCTAAGTTGTCTACCCATATCTTGAAATGTTTGTGTAGGAATTTACCTGCACGGGCCCCACACCACTATGCCTAGTCCTGAGCAGCCGCTCGGCTTCAGTACCTCGCATTCCCTTGGGTCACACGCAGTCCCACCCCATCATCACCACCATCGCCTGCCACCGTCTAACACACACCATCTCTCACATCATCCAACCACTGAACTGCAACAGTTCACATTACCAGAATCACTATTGCACGTGTCCCCTGGCTCAAGATCTAGGATCATTACCACTGATCTACCAGACTTGTCATAGACGTCCATCTCCTTTTTATATTTTCGTATTGTCTACCCATATCTTGAAATATTTGATTAGGAATTTACCTGCACGGGTCCCACACCACTATGCCCAGTCCTGGGCAGCCACTCGGCTCCAGCACCTCACATTCTCTCGGGTCGCACACGCAGTCCCACCCCCGCACCGCCCCCGCCAGCACCACCACCACCACCATCGCCAGCCACCGTCTACCCCTAGACATACTGTCTCTCACATCACCCAACCACTGAACCGCACCAGTTCAGATTGTCCGAGACACATTGTGGCACATGACACTTGTGTGGTGATCACTGTTCCTTGCGCTCTCTGCAACAAAAGAAAGTTGAATTTTAAACATTTTGTCAAGTGACTAAGGCTTGTTTCACAGTTTATTTTTAGCGGCAGATTTCCCGTCCGTACGGGCCACCCAAACACGAGTGAAGTCAATAGCTGGACTGCATTATCCCGCATTACAGGAGATATAATACGGCCAAATTATGGACAGTTGTAAAAATAGCCCGGTTTCACAAAATTGAAACACAATAAATGGTTTGGACTTTTGACTTTTTTGGCGCAGGGATAGGCTACCCACCTTCTGCGCCAGTGGCCACACAAATATTTGTGTGCATGAACATGTCTATTTGTCTTGGTCTGGGTGTTAACTATGTATATCAAGTATGTATTTACAAACAAAAAGTATTTAAGTATATATTTATCCGTTATCAAGTTTTCCATGATACTCGTACAGTTTCTTAATGAAATAAACATGGGCTTAGATAATTGGTGTGAATGTAAGAAGTTATTTATTATTATTATTATTTTTATGCTTCTGTATTTTTTCTCATATATAAATGAAAATATATGGTAGTTTGTACGCTTTTGTGGGACTTCAAGTCAACACAAAGACGTTTTTTTTTCTTTTTCGTTAAGTATATAAAAGAGGTTTATGAGGTTTTACATTCTAGTCTAGTGGTTTAAGAATCTATTGCGTTTTCAGGTATATCCATAAATTTTCTGACTATTCTGCATGTGTTAAGAATGGCGGCTTTTTGCAATTTTATGTATGTTGTTGTTCGAAGGCCTAGAAGATTTACTGAAGTGTGTAAATGTTTTGGTTTGATGCCTGTTGTTGATAGAATTATTGGGACTATGTACACTTTCTCTTGCCTCCAAACTCTGGTTATTTCGTCTTTCAAATCAGTTATTATTATTATTACTGACTGGTTTGGCGAATTACTATCGTTAAAACGTCTTACACTTAAACTTTATGAACGGCAGCAAAGCAAATTCTATTCTGAACCTTAAAAATTGTATATTACTAATAACTAAACTTAAGTTTCCGGAGTGGAGTCTGTTATAAAAAAAATAAGAAAGAAAAAAAATAGCTCAGCGCTGCGTCGATAAAAGCACGCATTGCGAGGGCGTCTGTTTACAAACCACTTCTCATGAAATCTTGATTTCTATTGCGGCTCCACTTTAGCATCGGTCGTCATTATCGATAGAACCGCGTTTCTGTAGAATTGAGCCATTTATCTAGGCAATGGAGGCCGGTTCCCAATTTCCTCCTTTTTTGCTCCGAGTTTTATCTATAGGTATTTGTAGAGGCCAAAAGATTGCGATCTGAAAGTAGTGTTTATGGTTTTATTTTACTTACACATTTTTTTAGAGTAGTATTCTTACTGATTGTACTTATTAAGTATTCTGACCGCGCTAGAGAAAAGCAATTTAACAATTTTATAATTCTATGAAAGAAGCGTAAATTGTCTTTTATTTAAATAAAAATATATTTTTATAAAAAAATAAAACCACCTTCAAAAAAATTACATCAAAGAAGTAAGAAATAATCCCTCACCAAATAACGTAAGTACTTTGAAGTCGGGCGTGAAACATGTAAGTACAATTTTTTGTTGTTAATTTGTTAAAACCTGCCCGACTTAAAAGTACTTACGTTATTTGGTCCTGGATTATTTCTTACTTTTTTGATGTCATTTTTTTGAAGGCGGTTTTATTTTTTTATAAAAATAATTATTATTTCACTCTTTTTAGTTCATCATGCGGGCTATTTACGTGTATTCTGGTAAATAGGTATGTGATCAAACTGAAAGCCTCCTTTTTTGAAGTCGGTTAAAATAACTTAGGGTACCTATTCCCTTTCCAACAAAACAAGAATCATCTAAATCGGTTTGTAAACAAAGGATAAAGATATATATATATATATATATATATGACGTCGCTGGGGCCGGTTGCCTGGTCTGGTCTTCGTTGTCAGGATGGTTGTGACGAGGGATCCTCAAAATAATAGTCTCTTCTTCAATAACAAACGTCTTATTCTTCAGTCACAATCGATATGGCACAAATAAAACAACGATTTAGGTGTTGTAGACGGATGAGTAGTAAAACGCGGCAAATTCGATACAGAAAAGTGGCCCTTGCGGGCCCCACTACCGCCTCAACGTCCAACCCCTGTGGGTCCCTTTTCAGACTGTTTTTATCTTGCGCCTGCACCAAAATGTGCTGACCATCGACCAATTCAACTGACTTGGTCCAAGTCCTGCCATCTCTCTGTATCCAACTCACCCAAGTGCTTTTCGCAACGTTTAAACTGACTCAACTAATAGTTACAAAGCAACAAAATAGATGGCGCTAATAATTTTAGTCGATAGTTACAAAATAACTCGATAGATGTCGTTATAATTTAAATTAAAGTAATCGATCCCGCCGCCTATGAGGGCAGCACTGCGTCCACGCTCCGACACGGCCATTCTGACGTGTCACATGTCCTCATGTGTATCTGGAACAAAATTACTTCAATGGAGCTATCTCTCGCTCGGCTAAACCTGACTAAAAGGTTAGTAGCTACACTATAGATAAGGAAGAAAGTATGCCTCATAGTTAGTTATCGTAATCACAATATTATAATCAAAGTCATATAAACAACACACATCACTAACAGTAGCTACAAATTAGGTGGCAAGGATTCCCGCATGGAATCGGTACACTCAATGTACATGGTCATCGTAATGACATAGTCTCCCATGAGACGGATTCCCACATTGGAATCGGTATGCTCAACATACATGGTCATCTCATAATGACATAGTCTCCCATGAGACGGATTCCCACATTGGAATCGGTACACTCAATGTACATGGTCATCGTAATGACATAGTCTCCCATGAGACGGATTCCCACATTGGAATCGGTATGCTCAACATACATGGTCATTTCATAATGACATAGTCTCCCATGAGACGGATCCCCACATTGGAATCGGTACACTCAATGTACGTACATGGTCATATCATAATGACATAGTCTCCCATGAGACGCTAGATTGCCACAGCCTCAGCCGCACCGCGCCCTGTACAACCCTATCGAATCGCAGTTACGACCACGACTGAAGCGTGCGGATTACCAAATAAGTAGCCATGTCAGTAAGTGTTTGCTCATAGTTAGACAGGCCTTCACCGGCACTGTCCACACACGATTCAACATCACGAACATTTAATTCTGAGGATACATCACTTTGAGGCACCTTTCTGAGCTATTCGTTAATCTTTAAAAACTTAGTTTTAACAACTTCAAAACTATTTTAGGGCAAACGTTAAAAATATCATTTTACACAAATTAATTCGCTTCATAAGTTTACTCATGAAAATCCATTTCCACTTTATCTTGGCGGAGTTTGTACTAAATTCACCATAACGTATCTGTCAGAACTCTACAGTCTACAGTAACTTTCAATGACTTATCCAGTGATCGTAAAATTTTGTGCTTTACTAGCACTCCACAACATAACCAGCGATCACAAAACTCAGTGCTTTTGGTATCAGTCCAACAAAGCTCAATACTCAAATAAATCTGTCACGTAGCAGCTGATAACTGCTTGTAAATAATGTTATGACTTAAAGCCTTTTTGAAAAATAAAGCTCTCAACTACTTCTTTATTACTGAACATAGTCTCACAACGCGTTTTAGACTGACAGCTTGGAACAACAACAAAACATAATATTTCTTTGTACATACTACAGTGCTTCCGCTATACCCTCTTTACCATCATGGTACCACAACAACGTGCTGACTCATTCAGCCACGCAATAAAACCAACACATCTTCAGCACTTCTTTACTAATAATTTGGTAAAACACCAACTAAACATTTAGTCCTCTGAACCAAATCACAATCATGTTCCCATCTGTCAATCCAATACGAACTCTTATCGTTACTAATCCAATTTAAATCAAATCCCACATTAACAATAATTGTTATACTAGGTTTGTACTAGTAGGTGCCAAAAACTTTACAAAAGATTGTTCATTGAACGGAAAAGAGCATTTCGGTGTTGTTTGCACAAATAATGACAAAATGAAAACTGCTCACCAAATTGCGATCATATGATATGCGATGCCAGTAGATCTCTCTCTACACTATCGCCACCAGTGCCGGCGTTGCGTTGCGCCCCTACGCCACCGCGTCGCCGCGCCGCACTGCCATCGCCGCAGAATCGCACCATTGCACCACCATGCTGCGCTTGCATTTCACTGTAATTTGAAATAGGTCATTTGTGAGGACTCATGAAGTTAAACCTTCCGTATAGCCACCAACTCTACTTTGGAAACATTGTGATCTTAGTAACTCTGCATTTGACTCTACTCGTGACTCTGAATTTGGCTATACATTCGACTTAACATGACACTCTACATGTGACTCTATATTCGACTCTACATTTGACTCTACATGTGACTCTACATCTGACTCTACATCAGACTCTTCATCAGACTCTACATCGGACTCTACATCGGACTCTACATCAGACTCTACATCGGACTCTACATCTGACTCTACATCTGACTCTACATCTGATGAAAAGTTAGTGTCTCATTAGTCATATTTACAACTAGGCATTTACTTAAGACCTCTCGATCTAGAGATCGGTAGTAGACATTACGTCATGGGATAGCTATGATAAGATAACACTTTATTTGCACACACAGAGACAGAAAATACATGACATAAACAATTTACGAAAAGCGGTAAAATTAGACGGCCTTATGTCTTAGCAGCGATCTCTGCCAAGCAATCTTACTATCTGATAGGTCATGTTATAGGCCCAACTTTATATCAAGAGTTACAATGATGACACTATCTCATATGGTATCTGTACCCCGAGTGTAAATTTGTCAATGTGCAAACGTTACTATCTAGATCTTATTTCTTTACAACAAAGTACAATCCGTCTGTCAAAACTTTTCTCAAACGCAATAGTATGCGAATTTACTAAACACTCTGTACGTTAGTAAAATTAGAAAAATGTTTGCCTCTGAATTTTGATGTAGGTAGTTGACAGTAAAATCATAAAACATTCTTGGTTCCGTTAGTATTACTCACAAAGAAATAAGATTTACTTTCTTTCGGCTTCACAAAATAAGAAAAATATGAGAGTACCTCCGTTTGTCTAGATACAGACAAACCTATCGATGAACAAATCCTTATGCTCCAGCCAGGTTACGCCAGCACATGAAATCTGGTCCAGGTCCAGACTGGTCCAGTCTTGCCGATGAACTTCCTTTCAGCGTAGGTACCGCTCATCACCAGGAAAAGATGATTTTCACAATTCTCTTCTTGCAAATGAAATGCCGCTAGTGAAACGGCAGGTCGCCTTTTTCATCACACGTTCAGTAACAGAATGTCAAATAACAGAAATAAGGGTATTTCGATTTCAATCCACTTTTCATCTGTGGCACGGGCTGCATCCCACTTCTGATGACGTCGCTGGGGTCGGTTGCCTGGTCTGGTCTTCGTTGTCAGGATGGTTGTGACGAGGGATCCTCAAAATAATAGTCTCTTCTTCAATAACAAACGTCTTATTCTTCAGTCACAATCGATATGGCACAAATAAAACAACGATTTAGGTGTTGTAGACGGATGAGTAGTAAAACGCGGCAAATTCGATACAGAAAAGTGGCCCTTGCGGGCCCCACTACCGCCTCAACGTCCAACCCCTGTGGGTCCCTTTTCAGACTGTTTTTATCTTGCGCCTGCACCAAAATGTGCTGACCATCGACCAATTCAACTGACTTGGTCCAAGTCCTGCCATCTCTCTGTATCCAACTCACCCAAGTGCTTTTCGCAACGTTTAAACTGACTCAACTAATAGTTACAAAGCAACAAAATAGATGGCGCTAATAATTTTAGTCGATAGTTACAAAATAACTCGATAGATGTCGTTATAATTTAAATTAAAGTAATCGATCCCGCCGCCTATGAGGGCAGCACTGCGTCCACGCTCCGACATATATATATATATATATATATATATATATATATATATATAGATAGCCTAAAGATACGTAATAAATTCACATAAAGTGGTAAGGAAAACGAAAGTATCTTAAAGATTTCCTGAAAAATACTAAAACGATTTCAAAGTATTTCAAATTTTATGGGACCAGCTTGATTTTATAACGTTTGAATCATTTCAATCGGTTCAGCCGTCTTTCTGTAATCGGTGTTCATACATTTAAAAAAAACGCGACGAATAGATAACCTCCTCCTTTTCAATTTTTGAAGTCGGTTAAAAAATATAATAGTTGAATTCAACTGTGACGCATACTGAGTAATATTTGATACCGGTTTTGCTCTTAAAATCCATTCAAATAAAGTTTATTCAATTATATAATCTTAACCCGGCGTCATGGGGGTAGAAAATTGTAACATGGACTTGGGGGTTGGGTCATTATTACCCATGTAGATACGGTGTTATAAGTCAGTATATATTTAACTCCAGCTACTGAGAAGATCAGCAGCGTCGCATGAATAGTAAAAAAATTATAATCAAACTAAAAACTACCGGGTCATTTTGATCCAAACCCCATGACGCCGGGTTAAAAATCACAAAAACTATCCTGCTACAGTTTCTACAAACAGTTTGTAATTTGATATTATGATTTTCGCCTCCTAAGGTTAAAGTTCAAGACTGGCGTGTTACTACATAATCGATTTTCATAAACGACAGCTTGATGGTCCTGACTACTATCCCACTAATTGACCTGTCAATTGTCAAACGTTAGAATCTTTGATGTGCTTAACAAGGTAACTGTCTGTGGAACATGGATTGATGTGGTTGAAGCAAGAGTGTCTGCGATGCCTAGAGCTTGTCATAAGTTTGTTGAACGATGTAAAATAATTAATTTTGTCATTGTTGTACAATCTACGGTAGGTTTATAATTATTTTTATGGAACTTTCGACCTGCCCCAGTTTCGCACGGGTGCAATGTAGATATAATATGCATCTATCAAATATTTAATTAAACAATTACATAAACAAAAACCTTCCTAATCATTTTACTTTTTTGCATTCACAATGCATTTTTTATTATTGAAAATGAAGTACCTACCTATTAGAAAAAAATTACCCGTCCCATCGTACCTAGTTGTGAGACGGGTCGATTTTTTCAAATACGTAATTTTCCCGCCTGAAAGCTACTTATAGGGCTCGTGGTTTTTTACTATCACATTTTTCCTATACTTACAAAATTGCATTGCGAATGCATAAAAATAATTTAAAATCTCAAATACATCATTTTCAATATTTTCAAATACCTTGGTCTTCAATCACAGCCTTGTCTGCTTATGAAAACCGCATTAGTTCAGTTGACCATAGAAAGACGACGGGAAGCGACTTTGTTTTATATAAGTAGAGTAGAATGAAAGTATAAAAGAATTTCAGGAAGCATTTATGAGTATTGGTTTAAAAATAAAACATGGCTTATTGAGGTTAGCCGAAAGTGGCGCTCTCAGAGGATTTTATTTTATAAGTTGCTAATAGACAAGGATTTTAATAAAATATTTCATGAACTTTTTAGGGCTCATAATCTAGTATTTTAGAAGGTATCACTAGACTCCTTTATAGTCATTCGTGGAATAGATAGCATATGGTGTCAAAAACAGCCACTTTTAGCAGTTTTACTATATACTTATAGCAGTGACTACGACGGAATATAATGATACCGTCTAAAAATACAAGACTGTGGGCCCTAAAAATTTCATCTACAATTTAATTAAAATTGTGTATTAGAATTACTATATAAAATAAAATTCACCGCGGCGCCACTTTCGCCTAACCTGTCGCCATATACATAAACACCACATAGGTACTTAAAGTTTTGTAGATTGCTGATTCAATTAAATGTTAACGTCTACTATATTTTGCGTGCTTTATAAATTAAAAGCGCAAATTCCAACGTATTGGTGACACTGTTTCACGTATAAGTAAGTATTCTCGATGACCGATTTGGCGCAGGGGTAGTCTATCCACCTTCTGCGCCAGTGGTCTCGGGTTCGGTTCCGGAACAAGACAAATATTTGTGTGCATGAACATGTCTATTTGTCTTGGTCTGGGTGTTCATTATGTATATTAAGTATGTATTTACAAACAAAAAGTATTAAGATATATATTTTTAATACAGTTGCTCAAAAAGTGGCGTATTGCAGGGACGTATAGCGTTCGGGATGTGGGCTATTACACACTCGAACTTTTTCTTTACCTTTCCCGAACTCGTGCGTTTTCTTTCCCAACTGTCAAAATATTGTCTATTAAAAAGAAAAAACCAACCACGAAGTTTTTACAAAAAAAAACCATAGAAGTTTTTATGATTCATGCAAATATTTCTAAAAAGAAGCTACTAATTTGTTTCAATATCAGATTTAAAAGTAATTTTAATTATACATTAAATTAATATTAGTATCGGCCAAATTTAATTTATGAATATAAAAAATACATAAAATTGGCTGTATGACCACAGATTACTAAATATGGTATGACGTGCACTATTTACCATAGTATCTGCTTATTGGAGTTTGCGCAAGTAAGTGAAAAGAAAATGAGGGACCTTATTTCTTAATTTTCTAAATTAGTTTTTTCTGGTTTTTATTGTGGTAGGTACTTAGTATGGTGGAATTAGTGCAATAATGTGGCTTTAATGGAAAACGATGTGGTAAAAGAGAGAAATAAGGAAAGGCGCTCCTGTAGGATTCGGATTGCTTTTTAACCGACTTCTAAATCAAAAAGGAGGAGGTTCTCTATTCGTCTGTATGTATGTTTTTTTTTTTTTTTTTTTTTGTGTATGTCCACCGATTACTCGAAGACGGCTGAACCGATTGAAATGGTTCAAACGTTATTACATCAGGTTGGTATCCAAGTTGGTCCCATTTTTTGAAATTTTGAAATCGGTTCAGTAGTTTTCAGGAAATCTTGAAAATACTGTCGTTTCCGTTACCACTTTATGTGAATTTAATACGTATCTTTAGGCATAACTCCTTTGTTTATAAACCGATTTAGATGATTCTTGTTTTGTTAAAAAGGGGATGCCTCAAGGTATTTTTAACCGACTTCGAAAAAGGAGGTTTTCAGTTTTATCACATACCTATTTACCAGAAAACACGTAAATTGCCTGCACGATGCACTAAAAAGAGTGAAATAAAAATTATTTTTATTAAAAAATCAAACCGCCTTCAAAAAAACCACATCAAAAAAGTAAGAAATAATTCCTCACCAAATAAATAACGTAAGTACTTTGAAGTCGGGCGTGAAACATGTTAAATTTTTTGTTGTTTTTGTTAAAACCCGCCCGACTTCAAAGTACTTACGTTATTTATTTGGTGAGGAATTATTTCTTACTTTTTTGATGTGGTTTTTTTGAAGGCGGTTTGATTTTGTTAGGTTTCATTTCATTTCATCTCATTTAATTTAATTTTCATTTCATATCAATAAAAAAATTCTACTGAAGCCTTGGCTGTATGATAATAGTTTCCTTTGCCAACCCAGAATGGGTGAAGAAAACAAAAAAAAAGTCTCTGCTTATATTCTTTTACGATTAGTTAGTTGAGTTTACTGTGTTTTATTATTTTATTAAATTGCTTAATTTTTTCGCAACTGTATTAAAAATAGTTGTTCAGTACACGTGCGGAACCGTCATTGCAACTTGTTCCGACTGTCAACCCTCACCTTCGGCTGCGCCTCGGCTCGGGTAGACATTTGTCGGAACTCTTTGCAATGACAGGCTTTCCGCACTTGTAATGAAATCTACTATATCCGTTATCAAGTTTTCCATGATACAGTTTCGTAATGAAATTAAAATGGGCTTAGATAATTGGTGTGAATGTAAGAAGTTATTTATTTATTGAAATGACAAATCTAATTCTATGTGAAAAAATATATCAAATCAAATAAAAATCAGTCTTCTAAAAGATGATAATTCTGATTATCATTCTATCAATCGGTTTTTGCTGTGGGCGTTGATAAATTGATATTATCAAAACCGCAATGCGCAAATAAAGTCAGTGGCACTCAGGCTTATGAAATTTCAGCTTTGGCCGAGTTTTAAGTCCGGTCATCCGACGAGTAGGTAAAGGATTCTTAGTTTTTAATTTATTGAAGTAAGAAGTGCTTATGTTCATAGGATTTTCACATTTTTTATTTTGCCCCGTACAATAAAAAATATCAAAATTAATTATTATAAATACGCTTAATCAAATAATGATTTACCTTACAGCCTACTCTATCAGGGTGAAACAGTTCTAGACGTTAGTTCTAGAGAGAAAATGTGCAGTGCAAAGATTACCTATCACTCAAGTTGCTATACTTATTTTCAGGTTAAACTAGAAGATTTACTTAAGAATTAACCTAAAAAACCTTTTCAAATCATATTTTATAGCTACTATCCTTTTGTCGTTTGAGATTTCCATAATATGTATGTAGTTGCGAAGCGTTCAAAGCTCATATTTGCTTAGCTATACACTGACGAAGCTACTGATATGACCTGCTCAAATCAAGTTAGTCTCAATGAACATTGTGCTCTAATGAACTTACTAACACCACACGTGCCAACAGAACTTCATTCTAGTTGGATACACACTACATATTGTGATAGCATCGCATTGTGTAAACCAATTAGGTCTTTGTTAATAGTCAAATTCGATATTAATAAGCATGTTTGCCTAATTATTTACCTAATTATAGTATAATTTGAAGTGGCGTTGAGCATAATAGTGCTGTGAACAATGTTTCATCGTTTATTTTAAATAACGACCTAGCACGACTTAGTCTACATAGTTTGGTAACGATCTATTGGGTAGTTTTCGTAAGGAGAACAAACAACTACTGTTTTGCTGTCGACAGCCGTGTACGTAGCCTGTCCATAATACCGGCATAGTATCTTTCTGTGTGCTGTGGGCATAGTCACAGTACATGTAAGAAAAACCTTTCTGTGTTCTGTGGGCAAAGTATTTGAAAATATGTCATGCAAAGCTTCTGTTACTCTACAGTGCCACAAGCTTTCCTGTTCCGGTGACAGCCGTGACAGAGGAGCCACTTGCAATACCAAATTAGCTGTCAAAATGGACTGTCGTATGAAAACTATTTTAGTTCCACAGATAATCACCGGAACAGAAAAGCTTGCTGCACTATACTTTTACATGACAGATTTACAATAGAATGTTCAGTCGTTTTATTTAGACTCGTATAAACCGCCTTCAAAATAAAAACTGCAAACAAAAAACTCACTTCCAAAAACACGTAAAAATGAAAAATAAATTGAATCATTCAATTTAAAGGACGAAAGTGCGGGACTTGTTCTAATAAATCTTGAAACTTACTGAAGAATGTGCAACGACTAAAACTATACCTCATAATTATCTAAATTTGAACACTCTGACAAGCACCACCCTCCAACTCTTAAATGTCATGCAGTTTAACCTCCACCGTCAGCTAACCTAAGTTACTTGAAAGAATACAACTAAAGGTCTATTCGTGCATGTGGCACTTAAAAAACATGATTTAACTCCTAAGCGTTAAGTTTTACCTTTCATCATCAGCTCACCTAAATAACCTGAAAGATTGCAACTATGAATCTTTACGTATCAACGATAGTTAAATAATTATCCTCTAACTCCTAACCATTGAGGAGTTGTACCTTCCATTACCAGCTCATCAACATGAGATGATGACTACCAGAAAACACGTAAAATAAAACTAAGATTAATAACGCTTCGCTTCGCACGCTAAATCGATAGTCTTCATACAAACGCATCGTTAAAAGTGACGCGAAACATCAGATTAATGTATGTGTCGTGGTCAGATCATAAAATTGGTAATTTCATTATATTGTCGGTCATTCCATGAAATAGTCGTATTTCATGAAATGGCCAATTTAAATTAACAATATCGTTAAAAGTTCAACGTTTAATGATATTTTCAACAACGTTTGGCCATATCATGAAAAATTGACCATTTCATGAAATGATCAACCATATCATGAAATTAACGAATATAATTTTAGGAAATTACTTAAGGTTTCTGTGAGATCAAAACTTTTCTTTTTAAATTTTTATCTTGGCGCTTCGCCGGCTGCTGCCGCGGCACGCTCGCTTCGCTCGCTCGGCTCGCGCTGTTTTTGTCAAAGTTCTGACCTAACATAACCAAAAATTACCTATTTCTTTTAATGGGATTTGCGTTTTCTAAGAACTGCGCCCCTTTGCTACACTCTAACGTGCATTTGACTGCACTTGTATCTCAAATTGTCGCATTATTACTAAACTAACTTTTGTAATAAAAAATATGTCAACAAACAATAAGAAAACGACATCCGCGCCAATTCATTTAAATGAAAAAAATCATTTAAATGAAAATGATTTATTTTAATTTTTTGTTTTTTCCATTCACAATGCAATTTTTATTACTGAAAAATGGAAAATGAAGTATTTAGAAAAAATCGACCCGTCTCACAACCAGCTGATCCCATCGGAGCTGGTTGTGAGACGGGTCGATTTTTTCTAAATACTTCATTTTACATTTTTCAGTAATAAAAATGATTATTTTTTTCAAATTTGCCTCTAGCGGGGCCCAATGTAACTATTTTACGATGTGATCACTAGCGATTGACCATTTCATGAAATGACCGTGCGTTTAGCTGTTCATATTATTAAACGCTGATCATTCAATGATATGACCAGCGGATTTTGATACTTTCATGAAATACGACTACTTCATGAAATGACCAACCATTTCATGAAATAATCAATTCAATGATCTGACCACGACATATGCATGAGCATTACGTGCGTACGTAGGAACAAACAAAACTTTATTATTCTAGCTTTCGAATAAAAAAGGAATCATCGAAATTAGTCAATAGTTCGCGAAGATATTGACGCGTAAAGTAGGAACTAGTTACCAGTCGACAACAATGTGTTTTTTCAGGATTCTGAAAAAACTTCTGTACCGTTTACTGTAAATTTTTCATGGGACCAAATTAAAACTTTGGTCTATCAGATAAAAAAATAATTATTCAAAGCGGTTCATAATTGGTGGAGCTCCACCAATTATGAACCGCTTTGAATAATAATTTTTTTATGTATATTACATATGACACATACACTATAGCTATAGTGTATGTATCATATGTAATATACATAAAAAAATTCAGACGACTTGAAAACCTCCTCCGTTTTTTGAAGTCGGTTAAAATTTTGTTTTCGAAAAAATATTTACGAACAGTATCAATAATATAAGTATTCGTAATATTTACAGTGTTAATGACCATGAAAGTTAAAAAGTTAGTATCAAATACTTCCTTTATTAGTACATGGACATCGTACCAAATAAGTGGTGTTGCCTTGCATTAAATGAGGTAGTTCTGATTTTTTATATGTTAGTAGTGATGAGATGATAATGACAAATCCAAGTTTTCCACCTCGAAAGCCTTTTGGATCATTGTTTAAATACTTAAAAATCCATAAAATTTTCGGATATTTTTCTGTTTTTGTCAATTTTTACCACCAAGGACCTGAGTTACGGCAAATGTTACTATGCACTCTTTAGAATAGACAAAATTTGCAATAAAAAGCGAATAATTTGATTTTTGTAGGCCAAATAGTTCTTAAGATACGGCTATTTAAAAATTTGCAGAATTTCAAAAAAAGGAAGTAATACAGTTTTTTTATTTTTCGTCATTTTTGACCCTTTAGTAGTGGGTTTAAGGCAAAAGTTTTTTTATTAATTATTAAAATCGATTAAATTTCCAGCAAAATGAGATTATTTATGTAAACTTACACCTGATAGTTCCTGAGACACAGCTGTTCAAAGTTATTGAGGTAGGATAAACAATTATGTAATAGAAGGGTTTGCAAAAGGTAGTAAGCCCTAAAGAAAGAAGGATCTGGGAGGTGTTCCTGTTCTACCCTGTTAATGACACGCAAACCTTGATCACCTTGAAAGCATACCAAAGATGTAAGGTTGTACCAGCAGATGTCGTTGCAGGAAAGCAGGACTCAAAGGTTCGACTGTTTGCAGCTACTGCATTGGCCAATCATGCGAGAACATACCAGACCAGATGTGTGATGACATTGATGAACCATTGATTGATAATCCACCATCAAAGGACGATTTTGACCTTCCTGAGCAGTTCGATGAAGAAATTATACCTCAGCAAGCTGCCCCCAAAAGGTGTGCCGTGGATTCAGAGGACGAGCCTGGTCCATCAAAAATATACATACAATGTACATAATTGATCCACCTCCCAGATCCTCCTTCCTTTAGGGCGTACTTCATTTTGCAAACCCTTCTATTACATAAATTGTTTACTTACCTCAATAACTTTGAACAGCTGTGTCTCAGGAACTATCAAGTTTAAATTGATATTACTAATTGGTCTCATTTTGTTGGAAATTTAATGGGTTTTAATAATAATAAAAATGTAACTTTTGCCATAAACCCACTACTATGGGTCAAAATGTCGAGAACTAAAAAAACTGTATTACTTCCCTTTTTGAAATTTTGCAAACTTTGGAATAGTCGTATCCATAAAACTATTTGACTTACCAAAACCAAATTATTCTCTTTTTATTGCAAATTTAGTCTACTTTAAAGCGTGCATAGTAATTTTTGCCGTAACACAGGTTCTCGGTGGTAAAAATTGTCAAAAACTGAAAATTTATTGGATTTTTAAATATTTAACAATGATCCGAAGGGCTTTCGAGGCGGAAAACTTGGATTTGTCATTACTATTGCATTACTACTAACATACAAAAAAATCAGAACTACCTCATTTAACGCAAGGCAAAATGTACGATTTCCATGGAATATTATCTATTAATTCTATTATTGAAATACGATTCAAGACCAAGGAATAAAAAATATATTCAACTTGACTTTGATAATTCTATTAAGGAACGCGTGTAAACATGCCACGGTACGCTGAGCACCCATGTATCTCGGAGGTAAACTCAGCTTCTAGTTCAACCTCATTTCCTTAGAAGTCAATCAATCACTCCACTTGTACCAACTTAGTTACACTACATGGTTTGACGTACATTTTAAAAGTTTACTCTGACATACTCTGTGAAGCAATACTAGCTATTTTTTTTATTTTGATTTGATTCAAAGTGCCATTGGATAATGTGAACTTAATATTACGCAGGTTTTGATCTAGCTGTCAAGTGTGTTTCATGTGTCCGAACAGTGGATAATTTCCCTTGGTTGATAAAGATTGATACAGACAAATTTTTGTTTACACTTGAAATTTGAATAGGTACGGCTACCATTTATCAACATTGTTTTCATAATTTCCATTATAAGAAATATTTTAATTTCTCTAAACACTCAGTACTACCATACGTTGTGTCTTTATTCAATTTCGAGACATGAGCTCTCAGAAACTTATACTTACTTAGACTGTTCCAAGTTCCACCATATCTCCCATTTCCCAGCGCACACCTGCTTAAAGGCTGTCGAAAGTTTGGATTAGGCAGTGCATTTGAATTGCTCGAATTGTGCCAGAAACTAGAAAGCAATACCAGTTGAATAGCCAAATATGTGGAGAATTATGCAGACAGTTATTCGTACTAGAGAATAGGCTTAAGAATAAATGTCACGAAGATTTAGTTACGTCACACAAAGAACCTTTAAAAGAAAAGAACCGAATCGATCCACCAAAACTGGATTTAGAGATGTGGAGGTGCCCAACTCCTCATCTCCCAGAAGATTCAGCTTTATCGACAGTGGCTTAGAAGGTATACTTGAATATAGAGGCCACCAACCTAAACGATGAGACGATGACATAGGGGGGCATGCAGAAAACAACTGGATGATGAGGGCACAACACTAAACTCTATAGAAAGATTTGGGAAAGCCCTATGTTCAGATCTTATACAAAAGCGATTAATGTTGATGAAGATTAATTATACTAAAAATTTTATAGGTATCCCTTTATGGTATGTTCGTGTTTTGTTCCTTGTTTATTTAAAAACAAACAGTATTCTATTTAATACCGTTTTGTGTTTAAATAAATAAATAAATATTTTTTTAGAATCACACCAATTATTTAAGCTCATAGTAAATTTATTAAGAAACTGTGTCTACGTGAACTTGATAACGGATAAATATATACTTAAATACTTTTTGTTTGTAAATACATACATAATATACATAGAAAACACCCAGACCAAGACAAATAGACATGTTCATGCACACAAATATTTGTCTTGTTCTTGAATCGAACCCGAGACCTCTGGCGCAGAAGGCAGGTAGTTTACCCCTGCGCCAAATCGGTCGTCATAAAATTGATTTAATAATAAATTCACATTAACAATATCAAACGGGGACCCTTATGAAAATTTACTAAACTGGTTTACCGAAAGGAAACTTTTTTCGGCACTTACTCAAATCATAATTAACATGAAGCATGTAACATGAGGTTCAACAACTACGTCGCCGAATATCTAGCTCGTCGTTAAAATGGTTTCCAAGGCTTTACGACAGTATTAGCTAGATAAGTGAGACGACAGTAGACGTAATGAGAGGACGAGCCGCTTTGTACGAACAAAAGCCTCTAAAGATGGCAATATGAAGCGCGAGCTAGCAAACAAACTAAGCGTGGAAGTGTACTCCACAGTTTCATAAAACATAATAGAGATATGAAGTTAGGTTAGGACTTTTATGTATAAAACGCCTAGATTTTGTTGCAAATTGGCTGGAGTGAAGAGTGTTTTGATAGTTTTTTAAATTTTTACTTTTTTGCATTAACAATTAAGCAATTTATAAAATTGAAAAATGGACGACGAAAAAAAGAAACGAAACTACTCCGTAGCTCAGTGGTAAGAGAACTCGTCCGGATAGCGAAAGGTCGTCGGTTGATCACATCAGAGCTGGTTAAGAGACGAGTCGATTTTTTTCTAAATACTTCATTTTAATTTTTTCAGTGTTTTGATAGTTATGTCTTTGATATGAAATAAAAACCTTAAATAACAATATTACTTAATAATATTTATTTTTTACAATAAAATAAAAAGAAGTAATATCATAATGTAATATTTTTATGAAGTGTAAATTAACTTTAATTTATCATATAATAAAAAAAATATTAATGAACAGAGATCATCTAACACTTAAATATTTGACTTAATTTTCTACCCTCTGTCCACTTGGAGTTCTTACGCCCGAATTCTCAAACGCAAATCATCTTTGGGAGCGTCTCAAACATCATGGCATCTCTTTCATACGTTTGACATTTAAAGTGACAGGGCGATGTTTGAGACGCTCCCAAAGATAAGAAGCGTACGAGTATTCGAACAAGATTTAAGTGCATATTGTTATAAAAAAGAGTTATGGTCTTGGTCATCATCCATCAAAGTTCATGTCATTCGATTATAACGTCACTTCGACGAGGAAGACGGCAAAAATATGACTAACAATCGTGTGCAAAACAAAATGACATGATTGTGAAAGAAACCAAGGAAACGTGAGAAAAAGAAAAGTATGGAAATAAAGAATGAACAAGAGACTAAACGTATTTTTATACGGACGTGGCGGGGACGGGACGGGACAAGATGTTTTCGAAATATCGTTTCGTACAAAAATGTACATGAAGGACAGACATACTCGTATGTCACGAGTCACGTGAAAGGAACGTGGCGTTCACGGGGCATTTTACTATCACATTTTTTCCTATCCTTACAGAATAGCATTGTGAATGCATAAAAATAGTTTAAAATCTCAATTTAATGGTTGTTTCATCTTAATCGATTGTTAAACATTTCTAAAAATATTTCTGTCGGATGCGAGGGTTTCCTCACATTGATGAAGCAACGCTGGCCTACAGCGTAACAAGTGATAGCTACTTATAGGGCTCGTGGTTTTTTACTATCACATTTTTCCTATCCTTACAGATTAGCATTGTGAATGCATAAAAATAGTTTAAAATCTCAATTATAGTACTTGCTCAGAATTTCACAACACTGGAGAGGAAAAATAACTTGTTTGTAGTATGTCGATGGTCTTAAAAGAACCCTTATATTTGAATAATAGCATCTAAGACTCAGTATTAATCACCAAATACTCGGATTAAATTGTAGCACTCGGTATCACTTAAACGTTCTTTGACGGTGAAATATCGGCTGAAATGAGAGGTCTATTCTAATAGGATACACAGAAGACTATTATCCTGTAATGGTTTTAGCAAATTGCTGATAGGGAAACTTGCTACATAATAAATAGACACAATTTGTTACCATCACGGACGGAGTGGTGCCTGTGTAAATTGACCTCCGAAGTTGATGAACTTTCGCCTGCTTCAGGGTTGCCATAATCAAATATTGTTTGCACCCTTGATTAGGAAGTGGGCATTTGCCTAATAGCCAGATGGTAAACAACCCTGTTATGGCCAGTTTAAGTAATTATTCTGTTTGATTGAATACTATTACGGTGATGCTTACAGGGCCCCGATCGCGGTAATTCTATGACGCATTAGTCAAGTGTACGTGCAGTTGACGTGCAAAACCGTTTTTGATAACGCGCGGCTTTGACAGTGCGACAACGTTTTCTGTTCCGGTGATAATCTTTGGAACTGAAACAGTTTTCATACGACAGTCTATTTTGACAGCTAATTTCGTATTGCAAGTGGTTCCTCTGTCACGGATGTCACCGGATCATAGGTTTGCGTGACGTGTGCGTCGTTATGTCATTACGGCAATACGAAGTCAAACGTCAAGACGCAAACGTGATCAAGACGCGCTGCATAGAATTACGGCGATTGGCCCGCTGGTGTTGGCGGCGGTCAAAGCGAAGCAGCTATTGTATTTTGTCGCAGTAATATAATATATATAATATAATATAAGCCATAATATGGTACATGTCATTGTCATGCATCACAGAATACATTGACATTCTTAACCTATTGTAAAAGGAAAAGAAGGATGAATTCATATTTATATATCGACACGCTGTGTCGTCGCCGACGTCGGTCGTAAGGGTAAATAAATAAAACTAAATCTACTCTAAGGCCAAAAAGTAATAAATAAATCATTATAATATACTGGGGTTGAAATATAAAAACTATTCCCGAACCAGCAGAAATACGCTATGTGGTTACAAAGTTACATCAGATTAATCTTTCTTTTATCTATTATACAGGATGTTACGAAAGGGTATATACATCCGAAAGGGGGTAATAGTAACCATCAATACGAACAATGTAACTACTAAGAAACCACCTCTAATATATGGAAAAAAAAACGGCGGTTCCATACAAAGTTCAATACCTATTACTTTTACAAATGTATGGAGCAGCCGTTTTCTTACGATTTCCGAGCTGGTTTCCTCCGAAAAGTGTTTCGTATTGATGGTTACTATTACCCCCTTTCGGATGTATATACCCTTTCCGTAACATCCTGTATATAGATGACTGCCCCTGTCATTATTGCGAACAAAAATAATTTTGAAAGGTAGAATGCACGTTAGTGCTTTTAGATATTTTTAATCACACATTATTTTACAAAACTACTTGAACTATAATATAGTAATGTAGGTATATTGAAATAATGGAGTCCAATATGGCTTACTCCAAAACAAAGAGCAAAAGTCGTAGCAATTTGGTGTAAAAAAATCTCATTCTTTTTAGAACCGATGCTATGCATTTATTATATCCCCAAGGATTTCCCAAACCCCCGCAAAACTTGAATAATGCCTTACTAAAAGTCTTAAGCCGGCAACCCTACCTGAATATCGATTTGCGAATTTCAGAGTTTTAATAACTGTAGTCGAGTTGAAAAGGAATAGCAATTGTTCTAAAGAGCAAAACAACAGAAGCATTTCCTTCAGAATTAATTTATTTATAAACCTTTATTTCAAGGTTTTCCGGGTTCTTTGTTTTAACCCGTTATTATGGCACGATTTTCAACACAAAAAGCATTTCTGATTTGGGAAGCTACCAATTATATTTTATTTTATTATCAAAATGTAGTATTTAATACATTTTCGTCGCCGAAGACTTCGCGGAACGAAATTCCATCTTCAAAATCTGATTATGATATTGACTTTGTAACGATTTAAGCATCAAAATTCAAATTGCGAGAATCGATATAAGCTCTGGGCGGATTTAGATTAACACAAAACCATTTAACTTACAGATAACTGTTCTATATGCAAATGTACTCGTATCTCGGTTAGGGTTGATGGAACAGAACCTAAGGGTAATTGCTTAGTACACACTGAGGAATGATGCAATTAAACTGTCGAATATTGAATGCTATTACGCACGGCTAATTGAAAACGTTTACGAAGCAATGTTGTGAGAATTTGGCAATCTGACTCGAAGCGTGTGTCACGAAAATTGAGATGTTGTCTCAGGTTCTAGTTAAGGTTTTCATGGGGTTCTGGGGTTTTTCACCTCCACCATTAATTCCTGTCCTAGGCTAATTCCTTGACTTCCAGTTAAGACAAGCCGTTATATTTTTGATATGTTTCTTAAAGATATTAGGCTATTCTTAGTCTTCTCCTCCTTTCCTCTCTTTCTTTCTGAGCTTTAAAAGGTTTGTGCATAAAGAAAAATAAATGAATTTCCTTTTGCAGTGGAAGTCAAATCACAGATTACTAAATAGTTACGTCAAATGTTAAAGTGAAACAAAAAAACACGAAGAAAACAAAAATAACTCAAATCGCAATTTTAAGGAGGTAAAACATTTAATCATAATCTGACCTGGTTATTTCCAAATGAGCTGTTTGAGACGAGTGAGTAAATAAAAAATACTAGTGAACGCCCGCGACTTCATCTGCGTAGAATTTATATAATCACGTGATTTATTATATTGAACTAAAAAGAAATGTATACTAACTATTAATTAAAATTATTTTAAATTTTACTTTTTTGCATTCACAATGCATTTTTTATTATTGAAAATGAAGTATTAGAAAAAGTCGACTTACAACTAGCTCCGATGGGACCTTTGGCTGGTCGACTACTTCTTATAGTTCATTTTAAAAATTTGCAATAACTATTAATTTTTTTTTATAAATGGCGATTAAACTAATTTCAGAATTTTCAAAATCGGTCCATTAGTTTTTAATTTTATTTGTCATAGCGGCTCGGCGCAGTTTTACCCGCTTGATACCCGTTCCATTAGGAATATTGGGATATAATGTAGACTATGTAACTGAAGAGTAATGTAGCTTTACATAGGTGAAATAATTTATGAAATCGGTCCCGTAGTTTTGAGTTAATTCTTTATAGCGGCTACACGTGGTTTTAGCCGCACGGTACCCGTTCCTATAGAAATATCGGGATAAAATGTACCACTCAGAAATAAAATAAAAAAAATCTTCAGTAGTTTTTGAGTCTATTCATTATCCCTTTTTACCCCCTTGTGAGTGCATGAATTTTAAAATTCCAAAAACCCTTTATTAGTGTTCACTTACGTCACTTGAAGAACTTAAGTACAATGTTTCAAGTAACTCCCTTGAAGAAATAAAAAGTTTTATTCAAACTAAAAGTTTTTAACCCCCTAGAGGGGGAATTTCCAAAAAAAAACTTACTTACGTCACTTGAGGAACCTATACACAAAGTTTAAACTGGTTTCTTTGAAGACATAAAAAGTTTCATACAAACTCTTATCCCCTTTTTTGACCCCCTTAGGGGACGAATTTCCAAAAATCCTCTGTTTGTGCAACCCTACATTCCCTACGGAACATACATGTCAAATTGCAGCTTCGTTGCACAAATTGCCCTATGTACAAATTGCCGTATTTTTGCCTGTGCGTTGTCAGTCTGTCAGTAACGCAAGAGTTTTATATAAAAGATAGATAAAGATGGATTTTTATACTAGTTACAATTCAAACTAAAAGTTTAATAGCAGTTGTCAGAATTCATAGTATAAGCCTAACATCATAATTACTTCCAATATTGCTCTAACAAAATTATTTAGATAAATTCGAGTCTCATTATGTGATCGATGTATCAAATAATTTTTATGAAAACTCCTACAGGAAATTGGTGTCCGTTATTCAATTATAATCAGTTACTCAAAGCATCGTTATATTTAACGATGCCAAATGGAAATTTTTGATCATTACTTATTATCTGAAATTGACACAAGTCAAGGTCCTTTACATCGTTACTCGTATTATTTATCTTTAAGAGAGCTTTGAAACTGGCTATAATTTATTTTCATCCTCTTTCATTTATATTGGGTTTATTTTTATATGAATTAGATTTCCTTGTCTGACATAACAATGTGACCTTCTGATACAAAAAGAATCATAAAAACTAAATAAAATTATCATAAAAACTAAACCAGTATCAGCTTGATAATTGGGTGATGATATTGATTGCAAAAGAAGACTCTTTTTTAACTTCATTATAAAATTTTGTTGAAGTTACTCAATTGTGAAACTTGCGAATAACTTTATATTTATTGAAATTAAATACCGAGTTATACTTAATGATAAATATTCACTGATTCGCGTATTATAATTGTTTCTGTACCTTTTCAGGATTATAAAACATAAAGATTTTTTTATTACTATTTTTTTACTGAGGCAAATTCTGTTCCTAAAATACAGGAGCCTTTGAAGTTGCTGCTATTAACATTTTATTTTATTTTTTGTTAAAACTTGTAATTATAAGAATAAAGCTAGCAACAGTTCTTTCGTGTCACTTCAGTATCTTCATTTGACAAACTGGTCTCATTTGTGAAGGTCTTTTCATGTGGTGAGTACCCTTTTTTACTCGTAGAAGGAACATTCTGAAGGGTCTACAAAGATGACCTTCAACTCGTTAACGCGCTTTGATCCCTCCACCCCATTACGATTTTGTATAATATCAGATTTAATGATGGTTATATTACTGCGAAGTCGATTTGTAAAACCTACTGTTTTATTGAAAACACGAATTTATTACCAATATTTTCATTTTTAAGTCAGTTACATAACTACAGATATATACCAATAGCACAAAAACTAGGTAGGTACTTGCAACTTCTTAGTACCTAATATTTTTTTTATATAATGAGTGAACGTCGAAAATGCAGCCGGAACTAATGGCTTCCGCCTTTCGAAGCACGGTCAGGCTCGACACGATAGTTTCTTGGACATTCATCTCGTAAACCGATCCCTGCAATAGATGCAACTGCCAGGGCAGTTAACAAGTCTTCTTCTTCTTCGTCATCCATACTATACTTTAATAATATAAATGTGAAAGTGTGTTTGTTTGTTTGTTTGACCGTCTATCACGTCAAAACGGAGTAACAGATCGACGTGATTTTTGTTATGGGGATAGTCTCAATTCTCAATTCTCAATTCTCAATTCTTTATTGCTATTCCACAATGGTTGTTAGGTCTTAAAAATAACAAATCGTGAACATCATGGACCCTGTCGGGCACAGCAAAATTAGAAGGGAGGAGGGCACAATTTAATATCTCATTTTCATTTCTTGTACCAATTTTGTAAATTTTTATTTTATAAGAATATAGGATAGTTTTAACTAATAGGTATGGCTTTTTATCTCTCATTTGTTTAATTTAATAATTAATTTGATACACCTTGTTAATATGTTTCATTTTTAAGAAATAATAATAACAGGTTAAATTTTATTTTTAACTGTGAAAAACAATTTAATTAAGTATAGATTATATTTGTAAATTGTATTTAATTAAAATTAAGGATTTTTTTTTGTTTGATTATATAAATAAAATTGATTGAATTTAATAACAATGAATTGATTTTATTTTTAATAACAACGAATTGATTACAAGTTTGGTATTTTATTATATGCATGCACTAATATTATTATACATGCACTAATATTAATATTAATCTTAATCGTATCTACTTCTATTCAGTTAATATTGAATGTAATTACATTTTTATTTATTAATTGATATTATTTTCATGCATTTTTTTTTAAATTATTGTATGTTGTCTTGTAAATACTCTTGTACTGTGTAATAGCATTTATTTATAAAGAGGTCTTTTAGAGTTTGAGTGAATTTTTGTTCCTGTGTTAATTCTCTCAATGCACAAGGTAATTTATTATAAATTTTGATAGCCATTACAAAGGGACTGTTTGAGTGTAATTCCAATTTCGATGCAGGCAGCATTAATCTAGTTCTTGTTCTTTGGCGTAAATAGTGTTTAGATGGTAAATCTTGCCTTGTTGTAAAAAAGTCTGAATGTAATTTCACAAATTTGCACATTTCAAGCAAGTACATGCATGGTACGGTTAAAATACCCTTCGACTGGAAAACAGGTTTACAGCTGTCCGTTTGTTTTATATTTGCTATAATACGTATTAGCTTCTTTTGTTGGATGAAAATATTTGGGGCGTCTGTACTGTTCCC
Source organism: Crambus lathoniellus (assembly GCA_949710035.1). Classification (NCBI taxonomy): domain Eukaryota; kingdom Metazoa; phylum Arthropoda; class Insecta; order Lepidoptera; family Crambidae; genus Crambus; species Crambus lathoniellus. The sequence goes on from OX453307.1 coordinate 10,570,558, forward strand.
CCATAACATGATACCGTAACTGAGCCATGCATTCGCGTACGCATAATATGCGGTCAAGGCTGTTTTTTCGTCAGTGCATTTTTTTATTTCACGGAGGCCATAAGAAAATCTAGAGAGTTTCATATCTAAATTATTAAGGTGCGGTTTCCAATTCATGTGAGTATCTAGTATAATTCCTAGTAATTTACTTTCTTTCACTGACTCTAAAAGATTACCACGAAACGTAAAATCTATATGAATGGGTTCTTTTTGGTAGGGATAAAAAGGGAGTAATTTGGTTTTTGACAGATTGATCTTTAAATTATTATTGTTCATCCATGTCGTTATTTTTTCTATAATTAATTTTAGTTTATCGTTAATTTCTAAGTTACTTTTACATGGGGTCAGTATTGAGACGTCATCCGCGTATATAACACAATGGTCGTCTAATACCTTAGGTAGGTCATTTACGTACACTAGAAACATAAGACATCCTATTACGCTACCTTGAGGTATTGACGTGTTTGTTACTTTACCATCAGATCGTATATTCAAGAAGAAGAAGTATAGTCTGGGGGCTTGAAAGTGACATAGGCTACTTTTATCCCGGAAAAATATCACATTCCTGCAAAATAACGTCGTGTAATCTGCGTGGGCAAAGCCACGATCGGAAAGCTAGTACTTATTGTAATATCAGTAAATTTTATTTGTACTAGTTTCCCCAAGTCTCCACTGCAATACATATAGCAATAGTAGGTATCATACTAATAATATAATTGCGAAAGTTAGTCAGTAATGTTTGTAACTCTTTCACGCAAAAACTACTAAACAGATTTTATTGAAATTTGGCACGCAGATAGTAGATAGCCTGGATTAAGACACAGAATACTTTTTATCTCGATATTCCCATGGGATCGGGAACCAAGCAGGTGAGACCGCAGGCGGCCGCTAGTATTTTCATATTTCCACAACATACAATAATAAACATTTCTTCTATCCCAGTTGGTATTTCCGCAACATGTTATGAAACCAGATGGAATGGATTCAACAATTTTCATTACTGTGCCGTCGAGTTATAAACATTTAAGTGAATATTTGGTTGTATTATTGCTTTAAGGAAGCACAATGTTATCCCGTTATCACGTTAGACGAATTCGCACTGCAGTATTTTCATGTATACCGCGAGAAAAAAATATTTTGCTGTCTGTATTCGAAGCATATTTACACGTACATTTGACTGCCCAAGGAGTGTATTATGTTTATGTATCATGTGAGTTTGTTTATTCCACCGTTATGGTGGAATAAAGAACTTTTGAATGCCTGAACGGATTTTAATGTATGAGGTATCATTAGAAACGTTATGTCACTTCGAGTAACACTGGCTATTTTTTTACCGACTTCCAAAAAAAGGAGGGAGGTACTCAATTCAACCCGTATTTTTTTTTTTATTTTTTTTTTGTTTGATGTATGTATACCGATTACTCTGGCGTTAGTGATCCGATTTTAATAGTTGTTTTTTTGTTCGATTGGGTATACTTTCGATTTGGTCCCATATAAGTTTCATTGAGATCCGATAACAATCTTCGGAGATATGGGGCCTGATGTCATGGGAGTCATGAATTATTAGCAGAAAGTATAATGTCATCCATGTAAGTAAACGTTAGGTTTTTGTTCGGGCTGAATAGTTTGTTATTCAAAATAGCGTCAATAAAGTGACACGCGGAAACTAATTATATACTAATTATGTCATAGTATAATGGGTATATGGGTTTCACTTCCAGGACCTCGATTGGTGATGTGGGTTATCACCGCGTTTTGCGATCGTTGCGGTTAAGCAACGTTTGCAAGGGCTGGTCGTAGGATTAAATGAAAAATTACTATCTATACTATTTACCAATTTCAATATTTCTTTTAATTTAAAAGAGTATACTCCTGTTTTGGTCTCATTATAACCAAGTCAGGATCTGATGGTAGAATCCAGGGGAACGAGGTAAACCCGAAGATAGATTAGGTGTTTTATGTATTTTCTAAAAATTTTCAAGCACTTGCATATGATAGCCATCAGCTCATCATCATGAGCTGGTGATGGAAGATACAACTCCTCAATGGTTAGGAGTTGGAGGATAATTCTTGAATTATTGTTGATACGTAAAAAAATATAGTTGTAATCTTTCAGGTTATTTAGGTGAGCTGATGATGGAAGGTAAAACTCCTTAGGAGTTAAAGCATGTTTGGTTACGTACCACCGAGACCTTAAGTTGTATTCTTTCAAGTTTTTTAGGTTAGCAGATGGTGGATGGTGCATAACAAACAACAGAACATTAAAAGAAAAAATAATTTTGTGTTCTGTGTGCATAACAGTTATAACAGAGTAAGAGATGGTGATTCTCACAGGACATAGTAGAGAAAATGTGTCCGTCCGTGTTCTGTGGTGATTCTTGTCCAAGATATGGGTTTTAGTAGCTGCTCATTGCGCTACGCTTGCTCACTTTGCGGTTTCTTTTGGTAGCGTTCTTATACTAAAAATGGAAAAATAAAAATTTTTATAAAAAAAATAAACCGCCTTCAAAAAAACTGCAAACAAATTTCGCTTCCCAAAAACACGTAAAAATGAAAAATAAATTAAATCATTCAATTCAAAGGACGAAAGTCCGGGAATTTTTCTAATTTATCTTGGAACTTACTGATCTGATTGAAGTCGGTGACAAGCCCAAAGTAACAAGAATAAATACTTAGTGAAAGAATAACACACAAAACCTACTCATGCACGGAGTGGTGCGAATTGTATAGCCTATCAAATACATAATATTACATGGCTTGGCACCGACTTCAATCAGATCAGTAAGTTCCAAGATTAATTAGAAAAATTCCCGGACTTTCGTCCTTTGAATTGAATGATTTAATTTATTTTTCATTTTTACGTGTTTTTGGGAAGCGAAATTTGTTTGCAGTTTTTTTGAAGGCGGTTTATTTTTTTTATAAAAATTTTTGATATTCAATATGACTGATGTGTGGCGTGAAAAATTAAAGTAATATATTTTTTTATAATGAGTCACACCAACGATTTTTGTTATCAGCATATCTAAAAAATATGTAAATCGAGAAAAAAGAATCTGTTTTTATTTTTTTCCTATCTTCGAAAATGACTGAGATATTAAACTTTAAAGTACGGCCTCCGTGGAGAATTCGGGTGAACCAATGGCATTAACGTGTGACGTCACGTCGCACTTCCGTATACCTACATAGAATCCTTTGGCTATATAGTTGCGCTCTCACGGTTTCGTAATTTTATTAATTTTTCTTATAGTCGATCAATGAAATGGTTAAGAAATTTTGTATTAAGCTGAGCCCATGTGAAAAAACACCTTCAACTAATGTTTTATTTTCGTGAATAATAAATTAATCAACTTTCATAATGGCGGGCGGTATTCTGTCAATACATATAGCAACTATAATATATAGCAACCGTCAAAACAAAATGAACTTACGACTTTAACTGACTTGGTGGTTAAATATGCACCCTAAAAACTGACAGCCATTTCGATAATTTTGTACTGCTAGTGGCGCCTCCACCACTGGATCAGATAAGTTTGTGGGATAAATGTCTTCCGGTATCGACAGTAGGTGACAGTTTTAGATTGCGCCTGCGCGCGGTCGAAATCGAATACTAATCATTTACCATAACCTTAGAACGAAGAAAATGTACTGTAACTAGCGTCAAAAACGCACGAGTTGCGCGCAGATTGCGCACAGACGGACTCTTTGTAGGTACAGTTAGACGGAAATCACCCGCAACAGCCGCAATCGGAGATGTCAGTGCGACATGACGTCATCGCAATAGCGAGCAAGGAAAGCAAATTTACTAAATCCGGTGAAACTTTACAACGCTGTAACTTTAGAAATCCTGGCCAGATTTCGATGAAACAAAAACTATTAGTACTTGCACGAGTACGCGCATTAAATGCAGTAATTTTTATAGTCATATTTTGATATGTTGGTGTGACTCAATACATACATATAGGAAAAATGTGATAGTATAAAACCACGAGCCTTATAATTAGCTTTCGAGCGCATGCCCACGAGACGGTTTTTCGCCGGACATAGAGCCGGTGCAATACAACTGTCTTTATTATCGAGGTGTTGACTGACAAAGACAAACATAAAAACCGGCTCTGTGTCCGGCGAAAAACCGTCCCGTGGGCATGCGCCCTTCAGGTGGGAAACATAAAATGCATAAAAATAATTTAAAATCTCAATACATACATACATAAACTCATGCCTGTTTTGCATGGGACGGGAGTAAGCAAAGACTATAAATCGCCACCCTGCTACGATCTTTGCACACTTCTTTCGCATCATTCACATCCATCAACCTTTTCATACATGCCCGGCGATTTTCGTCACTGCGTACATCAGCCTTTTTTTATTAAAACCCCTATTTGGTCCTTGTGGGTTTTTCTGGGACGCCCTTGCGCAACCGAGCCTTCCACAATTACTTATATCAATTATAACAAATATGGGTGTGAAATGAAATACATTATACATTACATTTTGAAAATATATACAATCGTGGACAATAAAATCGACTCACTGGACTTTTTTCATACAAACATGCTCAATTTAGCGTCTCGTAGATAGGAAACTATTTGCATCTGTGCAATGATTTTTACGTCGATGAAGAGGCAAAACGCCCAATTTGTCGAATCACAGTTTAAAAACTTACAAAAGGCGCTGAATTTTCACAAAAAAGAAAAAAATACGAGTGTATATTGTACACATAACCACTAAAAGGTATAAAAAACACGACTGCCAAAATCTAACTAAAAAGTAAATAAAAAACAAGCTCTCATTGCAATCGGGAGACCTTTTAAATTTAAGTATTCCACGGAGAGAGCTTGTATTTTTACTTTTTAGTTAGTTTTTGGCAGTCGTGTTTTTTTAATTTTTTTATTATTTTAAATCGAGTTATTTCTTTAGGTATTTAATATTTTGCGAACTGAAATTGTATCCTAATAATAATTTCAGTCCAAAATCAATGACGATTATGGTTTTTTTAATATGAGCCTTACCTAACATCTCAGTTTAACATGCACAAAATATTTGTCTAATAATGTGTTTAAATTAAATGTTTACCATTCTTTTTTATAAAGTTGTCTATAAACTAACAAAAATAAATTTTCCAAGATTTAATTTGTTGTCGACTCTCCAATTTTATAAACAGGATAACAATTTCTTTGTTTACACGACTGCAATTAGGGTTTATTAATAAAAGTTATAGTGAAAATAACATACCATGAAAGATTTATATTATTTTTATGCATTCACGATGCAATTTTGTAAGTATAGGAAAAATGTGATAGTAAAAAACCCACGAGCCCTATAAGTAGCTTCCCGCCTGAAAGCTACTTATAGGGCTCGTGGGTTTTTTACTATCACATTTTTCCTATACATAGCATGAAAGGTTGAAATGTTTGCGTATATGAAGCCTGAATTTTCAGTTCGATATTCGATACATGAAAAGGCTTCCAATCTAGAGTTCTAGGGAAATCTGGCCTTTAATGTTTTCAAGGTTTGGGCTTAATTTCCCTTGTGGGTCGGTACAAAACTTTTGGTTTGAGTTTGTAAACCTCTTCTGTTGACCCTAACTTATTGATGTATCCTCGCTAATATCGTAAACGAAAAGTTATACGTTAATACTTCATACGTAACACGTTAATCGGGGTTTATTTATTAAATTAAGTACCTACATAAGCCAAAGTTTAATCTACGCAATACATTCACTGATAGTATAGAATTGGTTATTTTTTGATAATAAACGTATATCGTTAACGTATATATAAAACATTGTTAAGCTCGATAACATTTCATAACATTGGGCAAAATTTTGCTAATGTCTTAAACGCTCCTACATTTGTTCAACTGTTTATTTATATAGGTACATAACTTACATATTGTTACATGTTATTAAGTGGTATAACATCACTAACAACTTATAACTTTTGCTACAATTTGTTAGAAATAGACAGCAAAATTGTTGTGCAACAATCTGTAACGTAACTGCTGTGTGGGAGCACCCTTACAACTGCATTATAAAGATGCAAGACAATCTATTATTCTTATTTCAAGCTAATTTAAACTTAAGCTTTTCTCTAATACATCACTATAACATTTTGAGGTTTTATTAATATTTTTCTTAAACGGTCAATCTCTTAAAATATGTAAGCGAGTCGAACTCAGTAAAAACGTTCTCGTGAACATTAGAGCAAGTAATGCGTGAAAATATTGATTTTTTATTAAAGAAATAGGGCAGAGTTGGTTTTAAGCTACCGTAAACATTTGGTGCTAAAGGTCAGAACAAAGGGCCGGTTAATAATAAATCAAGTCAGATAATCGCGTGAGTAGGCAACAAAACAATGTTCTGTGCGCCCGCCGCTGGCTTTCGGATGGGACTTAAATCTCTGAGAGTCATATGGTGACCTAAATAATTAAGCGACGTCTGCATATATTTTAATAAAATTATGTATAATTTGTATTGTACTTTTTCAAAGTTTCAGGAGCCCGTGGGACAGTGGCAGAGTTTGCAATACCCATCATTTTACACTAGACCCCCGTGGGTCATGGCACATTCTTCTTGTCTTTAAGGAAGGATATGAAATGTCTAATGATGATGATAAAGTTTGGGTTATATTATAATCTATCCCTTATGCCCTGTATCCACACTAGATGTAGCATTTTCTGATACTTCGTACTAACCATCATTTAATAAATATTTCTTTACTTACAAGATTTATTTTAGAAACAAAATGTTTGGTCATCTTTCATTCATTCATAAATTCATCAGATCTCAAAAGATCCTCAGAGCATAGAATAGTTTAGTAGCGCCTTCTCAATCAAACCGACTGATTAATTTTCATAATAATATAATAAACAGCTGGAGCTGAATTGCTGGAAAGCATAGCAATATGGGCTGCGATTGTCAAAAAAAATTTTATTCTGTGCTTTGTTTTGCAGCACCGGCATTAGAAACACCTAAAAGTAAAGATCATAATGGTCTCGGCTCGGCTGCATTTTCAGTCGTTCTCACCCAATAGTCCGTATTTCGGTTAAAGCGATGAATTATTCGAAACTAGTTGATGCTTGCGACCTCTTCCGTGACTGCTTTATTTTTGTCCTTGAGACGTTTAAACTAATACTAATAACCGTCTATTCAGTAATTGAAATTAAAAGCGTGGTGCGCGTTGTCAATATTAAGTACTTGAATGCATGCTTTGCAAAGGGCGCACCACGCTTTTTAATTTGAGTTACTGAATAGACGGTTATTTTGTACTTTTTAGTCTGTTCCTATAAAAGTGTGTTTTTTTAGTTTTTTAAACTACATATTTATTTTTTACTTTTTAGTTTAATAAATGCCAAGCTATGGGTGGTTGATAATCGATTTCACAGTAATAATTATTAATTTATTATTAATGCAAATTATTGCATTGTCATCGGATTTATATAGACTTGCAAAGTTTCAAATCAATACGACAATTAGAAGTAGGTTAAAATTCTCACCACCAAGTTTAGCGAAAAGGTCTCATCAGAACGAAACAAATGAGCCCAAACTCGAGGGGTTTCCTAGTGGTCATTAAGGAGTGCCACTGACTTCCTCCCAGCTCCAACATTAGGCCCTTACCTTCAAGTGTAGCGAGTAGGTCTCATCAGAACGAAACAAATGAGCCCATCGCGAGGGGTTTCCTAGTGGTCACTAAGGAGTGCCACTGACTTCCTCCCTGCTTCATCATCAGACCCTTACCACTAAGTGTAGCGGATAGGTCACATCAGAACGAAACAAATGAGCCAGAACTCGAAGGGTTTCCTATTTGCCATTAAGGAGTGCCACTGGCTTTCTCCCTGTTCCATCATCAGTCCTTCGCCACCAAGTGTAGCAAATAGGTCTCAGCAGAACAAAACAAATGAGCCCAAACTCAAAAGGTTTCGTAGTGGTCATAAAGGAGTGCCACTGGCTTCCTCCCAGCTCTATCTTCACATCATCAGAGCCTCGCCACCAAGTGTAGCGAATAGGTCTCGTTTGAACGAAACAAATGAGCCCAAACTCGAGAGGTTTCCTAGTGGTCATTAAGAAGTGCCACTGGCTTCCTCCCTGCTCCATCAACAGACTCTCACCACCAAGTAAAGCGAATAGGTCTTATCAACACGAAACAAATGAGCCCAAACTCGAGTGGTTTCCTATTGGTCATTAAGAAGTGTCACTGGCTTCCTTCCTGCTCCATCATCAGACCCTTACCACCAAGTGTAGCGAATAGGTCTCATCAGAACGAAACAAATGAGCCAGAAATCGAGGTGTTTCCTATTGGTAATTAAGAAGTGCTACTGACTTCCTCCCTGCTCCATCATCAGACCCTAACCACCAAGTGCGACTAAAAAGTCTCATCAGAACGAAACAACGGAGGCCAAACTCGAGGGGTTTCCTAGTGGTCATTAAGAAGTGCCACTGGCTTCCTCCCTGCTCCATCATCAGACCCTCACCATCAAGTGTAACGAACAGGTCTTATCAGCACAAAAGAAATGAGCCTAAACTCGAGGGGTTTCCTAGCAGCCATTGAAGAGTTCTATTGCCCACCTCTTGACTCCATCATTAGATCAGCGCGATGGTAGCAAATTATTGTATTGTCATCGGATTCATATAGACTTGCAAAGTTTCAAATCAATACGACAATTAGAAGTAGGTTAAAATTGATTTCCAAGATTTTCTTACATTGTGACTTAGTTACAAGTGAAGCTAATAAAAGTGTGGTAATAAATAAATCTTTATTCCATCAACATAAACATATAGGTATAGCCATATTTAAAACAGTAACAAGAAATATTTGTGTGAGACTGGTTACCTATACTAGGTTATACCTGTGCGACAAGTCACCAGCCACTCACCACTTCGAACCGCCACGGTTTTCGTCATAGTTTGCGTATACAGTAGTTATTCAGAATAGAATTTCAGTTCCCTAAAGAACCGAAAGAGGCGCTGCTCTGGTTTACATCCAAAATAATACGATCACGATAGCGGTTACCATAAGGTCAGTTTTTCGTGCTAACGCTACTGAGATACAGATGATATCGTATCGTTGTGGAAGGTACAGTCACGAGCAATAATATGTATACAACATAGAACTTTGTCACATTGAAACGTTCCGACAGAAAACTATCTGCGTCACAGAAGTCATTCAATATTGTAATATGATATAGTCCTATGTTGTATACATATTATTGCTCGTGACTGTACCTATACAATACACTGCAGTGATGCAAATATTTAAAAAAGATAAACATTATCATACTAATTTGCTCGTAATTAGCTGTGTAGGTAATTACTATTACCGTTTTTTATTTGAAGTGAATATGTTAGGATTTTATATAACCATCGTATAAATATTATATGTGACCACAATAGTGGCATATTTCTAAACTAATATTTTTTAAACGTTTTGCTTTAAGCAAGTTTACTCGGTACTATTTACGAACTAACGCAAAAAATTAAATTCCATGAAGGAAAACTCGCGGTAGGAATTTAATAAACGTGCTAAAAGCTTTTGATATGAAATAAGTATGCCAAGATTTTTATTGTTCGTTCTTAGAAAAATTAAAATATGTTTACTAAAGTCGGCAGAAACGTAGAGATGACACCGAGAATACATCAGGGTGGGCTAGAATAATTTCATAAAAAAGCAACAGTTTTTTTTATCCACAACGGGGTAGCACTTAGCCTTCATCACACCTGATGTTAAGTGGTGATAAGGCTGAAGGTGGAAGCGCACTACTCCCGGAATCCTCAATCACTGAGGAACTGGCTATCTTATCTCTAACTGCCGGAACAAAATAATGCTGAAAACGTCATTGTTATGGCGTCAGACAAGATGGTAGTACGCCAGGCCAGGCGGACTTTGAACAAGCCCTACCACCAACCGAACCGAATACAATATGTGCCCCCACTGGGAATCGAACCCGGGACCTCTTGGTCTGAAATCGGTGGTGTGAACCACTAGACCACAGAGGCGGTTAAGGCGGTTAATTCTCACCTGTTTTACATGTTTTATCATTAAACTTGTAAGAAAAATAGAAAATGATTAAACTTTTTTTGGAGAAAAATTACCTGAACAAAAGCACTGCTAAAATTCTATATAATTAAAAAAAAAATGTGCTCTTACTTAGCAAGTGATTACTTACCATTAAGTTTTAAATGATAACCTTTTGGCACATGTATAGTCAAAACTGTCTATTAATAAAACTGTCTATTAGAACATGTGTAGCCCACTTAAGAAAATAAACTTTTTTGATATCATAATCATAAACAACCAGGACAACAAACCAATTGCAGAGTTATGCTTTAAGAACGATCTGAGCGCAAACTCTTAAGGCGATACTCGGAAAAATTATGCTAAAGCGAGATAGCAATGAGAAAAGGATGCGCGCGGGAGCGAGACTGATTATGCAGATTACGCAAAAAAAAACACAAAATCACTTCGTATTAAAAAACTATAGCGATTTTTAAAAACTGCTTCTATACGATCCTAAATATTATTGGTGTACACTAATTAAACCAATTTTCAATAGTATATGTAACCCCATAAGAATAATCTTGATATTTTGTATTTTTTGAGGTATTTTCGAAAATAAAAAGTATCGAGGCAAAATCATAAATCGTGTTTCTGAAACTATACGATTCTAGATAAAGGTATGAAGAAATATATATCTTATTACCAGATTTATAACAACTCTAACCGTCGTATGGTTTTATATAAAAAAATCCATACTTTTTCCGAGTAGCGCCTTAAAGAGTGTAAAAATACAAGAATACGCTGTTGCGGTCAGCCAACCCCCTGTCAGCTGGTGTCAACAGACACAATTTGGGTACACGGGTAGTCGGGTACCCGTTTGCATTAAATTAGAATCATTAAAGCCGAGGACCACTTTGTCCCATAAATTTTCCTCTTTATTCATACTTTCCGCTGACAATATTTGCTACAGGTATGACGTAAAATGTTGAGGATATTTTTTGTAAATAAAATAGGCCGGGTTTTGCGTTCACGGAAATGTGGCAAAAGAGCATTTTAATTTCGTTTTATCAAAAAAAATATAAGGTTCTAAATAGTAGAGACGTGTTACCGAATATCTTTAATTAGTATCATGCGATGAGTAGATACGTAATTAGGCTATCATTCACACAACACTGATTAGTTTGAACTATCATTAGGCATCACGCTTTAACTTATTACAAAAATATGGAATAATTTAGAAATACTTGATGATTTCAATAAATAATTGGTGACCACTATCTCTTACCCGGCTGAGTTTGAGTCAAAAACCCAAATATTTTAATGGTAACTGACGATGATATAATCGCTTTCAAGAAGAAAATAAGTAGACTTGCAGCACCTTGCAGCATCACTGCATAAAGTTAGTAGGTAGTCATAGTATTTGTACTGACATAGTTATGGTTATACAGTGTTTTTTTATTATTATTCACAATGGGGTACCACTTAGTCTTCATCACACTTGATGTTAAGTGTTGATAAGGCTAAAGGTGGAAGCGCGCTACTCCCGGAATCCGCCATCACTGAGAAACTAGCTATCTTATCTCTAACTTCCGGAACTCAGTAATGCTGAAAACACCATAGTTATGGCGTCAGACTTAAATAAGGTATCTTAGACGTAGATGTCAGACGTAGCTAGCCAGGCGGACTTAAAACAATTTTAGACCACAGAAGTGTGAATAATGAGTGTGAACATTTTAAATATCGTCTAACTGAAAATCATGTAGTCATTTTCGCGTCAAATCGATCTTTCATATGATATCTTCAATATTTTTTGAAACTAATAAAAACACGTATACTTTCGCTTTTATAATACAGTGTCATGACGTTCCTGAATATTTCGAAAGGAGCAATCAAAGAAATTCCAAAAGAACAAAGAAAAATCGTGGTAAGAAAACTTTGCATTAACAAACGGAGGAATAGCAATTTTTCCTTGATATTCTAGATAACATTTCATTTTCGAAGTCTCCAAAAGCATCGGAACGAATACAACAGATAAAGGAGCAGACAAGCGATTCTCACTTCACAGATTTATCAGAGTGAAAGAAAAAAAATATTGCTCTGCTCTTTACAATTTCCTCTTGGTCGTTGCAAAATAAAGCTGTACCTATATAAATCAAATTACATTTCAAGTTCGTTAAACTTCCATCTGGCAAGCGCTCTGATTGGGATGTTGACTGGACGCGGCTCTGGCAATGTTGCCCCGACACGATACACGGGAACGCTGATGTTTAAAAAAATCTTTCCGTGTTCTGTGGCTGATGTTTATGACAGTGATCGTAGTATTGTAAGTGCTTAAAATTTGGAAGAGAAATGTTATTAATAAGTCCCTGGCTGAAAGTAACATTCAAAAATATGACATTGAAGTATGAAAAAGGTGAAAAAAGAATCAATTTGTTTGATGCTGCGTACAGACCGGCCCAACGAAGGCCAACGAACGACATCAGGCGTTGCCCGCTGCATGTTCCTGGCCCTTGAAGATCAATCAAAAGCTAAGTAAATGATCACTGGGAGCGATTCCAGTTCACATTCGGGTTTTCAGATCATCTGATTGAGACAGAGGAGAAAACAGAACCCCTTGGCTGTCGTTCGTTGGCCTTCGTTGGTTCGGTGTGTAGCATTATAACCAGCAAATGTGATCAATTGTGACTCAAGCTACCTCTTTCTAAAACGAAATTTTATATAGCGGGAGTATGGCGCTACTACCCACTTGTGACGTTGGAAATGCGTAGTAATTTTATAATAACACTTGTAAATTTATCCTTGTCGACATATTTATTTCATTATTGTTTAGGATTATTGGTCGCTTTTAGTGAATGCACAGTTTGCTTCCGTTTGCTCCGTCCTTAATTTTCATCATCTTAGCCCGTTGCCATCTACTGCTAGACGTAGGTATCCCTCAAGGTGCCACACTACACGATCTGGCGCATTTTTCATTCATTCATGATGTAAATTCACCTATTGCAGAGTTGCAGTCTACCCAAATACTATCTAAATATATAAACAGCTTCTCAGTTCAGACAATATATTTTATGACAATCACATAAGTACTATACAAAAGACAAACAGTGACAGTGAGTAATGTGGCAGATTACATCAATGACTACACTTGCCAGCCAGTACTACTTATACTCCAACACGCACCCTTAATCTGACACATACATTCAACAAACCACGCACCCTTAAATTAAGATTACAACATTACATAAATGCATAAAAAATAATATTATATAAGAATGAATATAACCAACATTAATAAAACTTCTAAACAATATACCTAACTAAAGCATAAGTCATTCATTCACAATGATTCACCAATTATTCATTCACAATGATTCATCAATGATTCATCAATTACCGCCCTCTTAATGGGTAATCTTATTAAAGCTGATTTAATTTTTGGGCCTGGCAGAGATTTTGTTAACATATCTGCCAACATTTCTTGTGAGGGCACATAACGCACCTCAACCGCCTCTTTCAATATAGCTTCCCGAATGAAATGATACTTTATCTCAATATGTTTCGTTCTATTGTGATTCATCTTATTGCGTGCTATGTGGTGTGCAGATTGATTTTCATTATTTATGACTACGGGTTTATCGTATGCAACATTTATTAAGCTGTTTAATAAACTTTTTAAATAAATGGCTTCCTTTGAGGCTTGGCTAAGGCCTACATACTCAGCCTCTGTCGAAGAGAGTGCCACGCATCTCTGCTTGCGACTTTCCCACGATATTAGATTTCCGCCAAATAGGAACATTATGCCTGTAAAAGATTTCCTATCATAGGACCCACCCCAATCCGCGTCAACATAGCCTACCAAATCTAACTTACCCGACTTTTGGAAAATAAGTGCAAAATCTGATGTCCCTTTCAGATATCTAAGTACCCGTTTCGCATACTTGAAGTGATTTTCATCATAACAAGAATTAAATTGTGATAAAACACTAACGGCGTGGGCAATATCCGGTCGGCTATTCTGTGCCAAATAGTTAAGACATCCAACAAGATTTTGATAAGGTAACCTGTTATTAGTATCTGTAGCTTTTTCTAATCTGAGACCTACTTCTATTGGGGTAATAACTGGTTTACAATCAGTCATTTCGAATTCTTTTAAGACATTGCTAATGTATTGTTCCTGATCAAGATAAATCTTGCTTTTATCTCTCCTGAGCCTCATCCCTAGAACATGTCTAGCTGGACCTAAATCCTTCAGCTTAAACCTTTGTAGCAACCCGTTCTTTAATTTAACCTTTTCATTTTCATTATTTTTACCATAAAACACAAAAATATCATCAACATAGACAACTGCGACTATTCTATCATTATTATTTAATATTTTTTGGTAAAGGCAGGGCTCTATCTTGGATTGCGTGAAACCTAAGTTCAACATCTCCCTATCAAGCTCATGGAACCAAGCGTTTGAAGCTTGCTTAAGTCCATACAAAGATCTTTGCAATTTACATACTTTGGTTTCGTGACCTTGAACAACTGCGCCCTCTGGCTGAAGCATGTAAATATCTTCCTTAAGTTTTCCATACAGGAAAGCAGTCGTAACATCCCACTGGTCAATAAACCAATCATATTCTACAGCTAATGAGAATAATAAACGCAAAGTCGAACTCCTTACTACAGGTGAATAAGTTTCGTTATAATCAATGCCACGTACCTGGGTAAATCCCTTTGCTACCAGCCTAGCTTTATACTTTGATACCTTACCGTCGCTATCACGCTTAATTTTAAATACCCATTTGCATTGGATCGGCTTCTTATCACGTGGTAGATCAACTAGTGACCACGTTTTATTCTCTTTCAACGATTGTAGTTCATCGTTCATGGCCTTCTGCCACAACTCACGATCAGGCCTTGATAGTGCTGCGTCTACTGTCGTTGGGTCGCCGTCTATGCTAGCAATAGCGTTGATACACGAACAATTATAGTTAACAGGGTTCCGTGGACGTAAGTTGTATCTTGTCTCTTCACTTGGCTCAGTACTTGTTCCAGCGTCATCAGTACTTGGTTCTACAATACGCGCTTGATCAATTGTAGCAAACTCGGTACTTGATACATCATATTCCTGAAGATCTTCACTGTGAGTCTGAATATCAGGATCTTCCTCCAACAACACAGGTTCAGTTCGTTCCTCATCAATGTTAATAGGAACAACTGCGTTCTTCGTCACCTTTGTACAGTCACCAGGAAACATATTTTCCAAGAATTTTACATTTCTTGCAACAGTTATCTTGCCTGTCTGGGGGTGCATCAGTCGGTATCCTTTCGTAGTCTCACAATATCCAATGAAAATCAAGGCTTCAGTCTTCATGTCAAGCTTTTGCCGTTTCTGTTTGGGTTTCAATGCATACGCCAAACATCCAAAGATTCTCAAATGACTCAAGTCTACTTTCTTACCGGACCAAAGTTCCTGTGGTACTTTATTCGTGACAGCCTTTGTAGGGCTTCGATTCTTTAAATATACTACGGTGCAAACTGCTTCCGCCCAAAATCTTTTGCTCAGATTCGCTTCACAGAGCAAAGTTCTTGCCTTCTCTATTATTGATCTGTTCGCCCTCTCAGCTACACCATTTTGTTCAGGTGTGTAGGGTATCGTCTTTTGGTGCTTTATACCAGATGACTTGAACAACTTATCGAAAGCGTAGTTACAGAACTCTTTGCCATTGTCAGATCTTACGTATTTAATCGACTTACCAGTCTCTTTCTCAACTTCTGTTCTGTATTCTCGAAATTTTTCAAGTGTTTGACTCTTATTTCTTAAGAAATATACATGCGTCTTACGTGTATAATCGTCGATAAATAGTAGCATGTATCGAGAACCAGCAAACGATGGTTCTTCCATTGGACCGCAGATGTCCGTGTGAACAATCTCTAAAATCTCTTGTGCTCGAGTGCCCTTGTTTTTAAATGGAACTTTACAACTTTTTCCGTTGATGCATGGAATACACGGTTGATGTGATCTTAGTTTATGGTGTTTACATTATGACATTGTCAATAATGTACTCTTTCAATTCGATCTCTATCATGTATATTTAATGTTAAATAAAGCCAATATTCTATTTGGTTTTGTTCTTACTCGTATCAATTTATTTAACATTAATTTTGTGTTTCACCGAGTTCAGTCATGGCTGACGGAAAACCCGACGGAAAGTCAATGTCGCGATATCTACGTCCTGAGCGCTTCGACGTAGAACCTGCAATGGCCGGCTCAGACCTGAAGTGGGCCCATTGGAAATATTCGTTTGAAAATTTTATCGCACGGGAAGCTACTTCAGCCGACGACACGCTTAAGTATCAAATCCTTATCAATCACATTTCGCCATCAATATTCAATTTCATTCAAGCCTGTCTCACGTACGAAGAAGCCATTTCTACTCTCAATACTGCCTACGAGAAACGACGGAATATAACCCTGGCTCGGCATCGCCTGACTACCAGGAAACAACAGCCTGGTGAATCGTTAGCGGAATATTCGAGGGCCCTTACCATACTCGCCCGTGAATGCGACTTTAAAAATGTTACCGCTAGCGAATATCAGAATGAAACCATTCGTGGGACGTTTATCGCCGGACTTTCATCACTGAAAATCAAAGAAAGACTCTTAGAAAAATCTACAATGACACTAGAGGAAACTCTGAATTTAGGCATATCCTTAGAGTCTGCTGAGAGCACCACGCAAATACTTTCTGTATCGTCACCATCTACATCGTCTGTCCCCGTTAACGCAGCATCCGAGATTCAAGGACTGCTACCACAACAAAACTTAGCGGCAACAAATACCCAGAACAGATCCATACCTAATCGCCCTACGCAAAGCGGTCGTCGCTGCTTCTTTTGCGGTGGCAATGTGCATCAAAGGATCAAGTGCCCCGCTAACAATGCTGTATGTCAACTTTGTTCCAAAAAGGGTCACTTTGCTAACGTTTGCCGTAGTTCTGGGCCAAGCCAACGCACCGCAAATGCTGCTGCTACTAACGATGACTACTCTCAATCTCAGGTCACTAACGCTGACTCTCGCTTGTTAACCATCTCTGCGGCTGCTCCATCGAGCCTACGGAAAGCAACCACACCTATAACACTGAATAACTATCGTGCGGATGCACTAGTCGATACAGGAAGTTCTATCAGCTTTATCGATAAGAATCTCTCTCTTACCATGAATCTTAAACGAAAACCCTGTAGACAAGCGATTACTTTGGCATCTCTCAATAATGTTTCCTACGTGGAAGGACTATGTTATGCAACTATCCAGATTGGCGAACATATCTACCACCGTCAGCCCCTGCTCATTGTCGCTAACCTGTGTGCGGACATCATTATCGGGCACGACATACTAAGCAAACACTCGTCACTTGAACTTCAGTTCGGAGGAGACAAAAGGCCACTAAAAGTATGCAGTGTATTAGAGGCATCAGTCCCACCAGCTTCAGTTTTCACCAATCTTTCTCCAAATCTAAAGCCTATAGCTATTCATAATTCTAAGACCAAGAATTCATATCTAATGAGATTAACAACTTACTTAAAGACAAGGTCATCGAACCTAGCATTTCGCCTTGGAGAGCACAAGTGCTCGTGGCTGGGGGAGGTCATCATCGCAAGCGTCTTGTCATTGATTATTCGCAAACCATTAACAGATTCACTGATCTCGACGCCTATCCTTTACCTAGCATTGATTCTATTGTAACGCAAGTCGCTAAATACAATGTTTACAGCCAAATCGATTTAAAAAGCGCATACCACCAGGTACCTATTCTACAAAAAGAAAAGATATACACCGCATTTGAAGCTTGCGGCAATCTATATCAGTTCACCCGCATACCTTTTGGGGTTACGAATGGTGTTGCAGCTTTTCAGAGAACCCTACAGTATATCATCGATTTAGAAAAACTCAAAGGTACGTATGCTTATCTTGATGATGTGACTATCTGCGGGGTTGATAAGCAGGATCATGATATCAACCGTCGTAGATTCATGGAAGTCGCTGAAAAATACAAACTCACTCTAAACATGAGTAAATGTACGTTTGAGTCAGAATCTATTAATCTTCTCGGCTATACAATTCATCAGAACGTTATCAAACCAGACAAGGCCCGATTAGAACCACTGACAAATCTTCCACTCCCAACGGATACGCCTACTTTGAAAAGAGCACTCGGACTATTCGCCCACTATTCGAAATGGGTAAACAATTTTTCTGCTAAAATCAGACCCTTGATCAAAGCAACTTTTCCTTTATCTGAAGAGGCTATCAACTCCTTTAACAATCTAAAACTTGACGTTTCTAAATCAGCCTTAACCGGAATAGATGACAAAGAGATATTTTCGGTCGAAACGGATGCCTCTGATTTTGCTATCGCAGCGACGCTTTCACAAAAAGGGCGCCCCGTAGCATTCTTCTCACGTTCGCTCAATGATTCCGAAAAGAGACAACCTTCTATTGAAAAGGAAGCTAGTGCCATAGTTGAAGCTTTGCGCAAATGGAGGCATTTCTTGGTTGGAAGGCATTTTCTACTCGTAACTGATCAACAATCTGTCGCATTCATGTTTAACCAAACACATTCAAATAAAATAAAAAACGAAAAAATCGAGAGGTGGCGTCTGGAACTCTCTTGCTTCAAATATGACATCGTTTACCGACCAGGAAAGCAGAATCTCGCTGCTGATGCGCTTTCTCGAGTTTGCATGCATATAGATACTGCATCTTCTAATTCTAAGCTTATTGAAATACACCGGTCTCTTTGCCATCCTGGGATCGCTCGTATGGTTCACTGGGTCAGATCAAAGAATTTACCATACTCCATCGAAGAAGTGAAACGTATGACGGCAGCTTGTCCTATCTGTTCTGAAATTAAACCTCGTTACATAAAGCACCAAGGAAACCTTATAAAGGCAACATCACCGTTCGAAAGGCTAAACTTGGACTTTAAAGGGCCGATCCCATCCATCACCCAAAACCGTTACATCTTGACAATAATCGATGAGTACAGTCGATTTCCTTACGCTTATGCTTGTAAAGATATGACCTCTGGGACGGTCATAAAATGCCTTAAGGATTTGTTCTCCACATTTGGTACTCCGGCTTACATCCATTCTGACAGGGGAACATCATTCTTATCAGACGAATTAAGGCAATTTTTAACTTCACTTGGAACATCTTGCAGTCGTACCACACCCTATAATCCCCAGGGGAACGGCTTAGTTGAACGTCTGAATGGTACATTGTGGCGTACTATCCAATTAGAACTCAGATCAAATAACGAAGATATCGCTAACTGGGAGAAGGCTTTGCTTCCTGCACTACATTCAATAAGGTCTCTCTTGTGCACGGGAACAAACGCAACGCCCCATGAGCGTATGTTTAATCATCCTCGCCGTTCAATAAACGGCCAGTCCTTGCCAACTTGGCTTCATTCACCTGGACCAGTTTATATGAAAAAGAACGTAAGAAGCTCAAAATACGATTCAGCCGTAGAAGAGGTTCGGCTACTGCAAAGTAATCCTGAATACTCTTACGTTCGATTGGCCGATGGACGCGAGACAACAGTCTCGAATAGATCCCTAGCACCACTACCACCACAGGCCATAGATGATGACGAAGACCTATCCGATGACGAGGAGCAATCACGAACGGAAGAATCTCCTACCAATGAAGTCACTACAAATCCAGAAGTGGAGAGTGTTCGTCGATCTGCTCGAGAACGGAGACCACCGGTCTACCTTCAAGGCTACGTCACACCATAGAGGGGGTGAATGATGTGATCTTAGTTTATGGTGTTTACATTATGACATTGTCAATAATGTACTCTTTCAATTCGATCTCTATCATGTATATTTAATGTTAAATAAAGCCAATATTCTATTTGGTTTTGTTCTTACTCGTATCAACGGTGCTAATTTTTCTACGTTTTTAAACTCAATTCCAGTTACCATATTTTTCAATGAATACATATAATTTTGACCCAAATGCGCTAATCTTTTATGCCACAAATTCAACAGAGATTCATTTGACAAAGTCAGATTGACAACTTTACTCTCTTTTTCTTGAAGTTGAAAAATCCCGTCAACTTCATGACAAGTTGCCACTACTTCTTCTTTTTGGTTTTTAATAAGACAACCTCTTTTGTCAAAATTAACTGCTAACTCATTTTTAACAAGATCGCTTACTGAGATCAAATTCATTGATAAGCGAGGAACATGTAAAACATTTTCCAAGGGCAGTTTTGAATTTCCACTCCCTTCTACAACATAATTTCCTCTTCCTGTAACTGCTATTTCCTCTCCATTAGCCACTCGTATTGTGAAGTTTCGTCTGGTCTTATGATAATCAGACAACTTCTCTGCATCATTGGTCATGTGATTTGAGCAACCACTGTCTACATACCAACTGCTCTTGTTGAAGGTATTCTGATCCGCTGTGCTCATACAAACGTTGGCATTCTTTTTGCCGAGACTTTTAGCTTTGCACTCAGATGCTTTATGCCCTATGTCATGACACTTAAAGCATTTGTACACTGGTTTCTTTCTAGCAAAGTTTTTAGCCTTTCCCTTGGTTGTAAAGAGGGCTTGCTCACCAGTTTCGCCGCCTGCATCGGCTTGTCTACTAGCTTCTTGTAGCAGTTTCGACTTAATATGCTCCAAGCTAATTTCCTTTCCACTATTGTCAACAGCCATTATCATAGGGTTGTATTCTGATGTCAAGCCGGCTAACAAAATGGAAATCATCCACTCGTCTGAAACTTTCGCGTCGATATCATTAAGTTGTTGAGCTATGGTCACCACCTTTGATACGTACTTATCCATACTTATAAAGTTTTCAAGTTTACATGACCATAATTGACGCTGAAGTGAAATGCGTCGTCCCCAGCCTTTGTCTTCGTATGCTCCGCACAAATTGTGCCACACTTCATGCGCTGTTTTCGCATTGTATACATGAGCAAAACATGATGGCTCTACGAGGAGACAAATCGTGGTGCGCGCTTTTCTATCTGCATCTTTTAGGGCTGCAGTGACTTCATAAGCTTCTACAGCTTCCCACCAATTTTTGCATTCTAAATAGTTTTTTACTTGGAATTTCTAATTGGCGAAGTCATCAGCACCTTTCAGCTTCTTGATCCCGAATACGGATCCCGTAGATGAGTTTTCTTCATCTGTCATTTTCGATATTTTTGCGCACTCACTTTTAAAATTATTTACGTAGAAGTATTTTGGTATGGAATACTTTTATCCCATAACCTGATGTAAATTCACCTATTGCAGAGTTGCAGTCTACCCAAATACTATCTAAATATATAAACAGCTTCTCAGTTCAGACAATATATTTTATGACAATCACATAAGTACTATACAAAAGACAAACAGTGACAGTGAGTAATGTGGCAGATTACATCAATGACTACACTTGCCAGCCAGTACTACTTATACTCCAACAATTCACATAATAAACATCGAAACATCCAAGCATCTAAACTTTCACATTTATAATATTAGTAGGATTTAACCGCCTCTAGGGTCTAGTGGTACATACCACCGGTATCAGACCCAGAGGTCCCGGGTTCGATTCCCAGTGGGGGTACATAATGTATTCGATTTGGTTGGGGGTAGGGCTTGTTTGAAGTCCGCCTGGCTAGCAACCACCATTTTATCTAAGTCTGACGCCATAACAATAATGTTTACAGCATTGTTGTGTTCCGGCAGTTAGAGATAAGATAGCCAGTTCCTCAGTGATCGAGGATTCCGGGAGTAGTGCGCTTCCACCTTCAGCCTTATCACCACTTAACATCAGGTGTGATGAAGCCTAAGTGCTACCCCATTGTAGATAAAAGAAATATCCTTACCATAGTCCATATTCCTTTGTCTGTACTATCATTTCGATGGCATTGTTTTCTCATCTAAACCAAAATTCATTGCAATGTAACTGGTTGCTTACACAAACAAATAATGGCGGAAAATGTTTGTTACTACCGTACGTACTGTTATATTTAGGTATATTTTTAGGATTGTACTATATAATCAATATCCCCACATATGTTAAAATACCCCAAAGTCGCGCCAAAAAGGTCTTTCGTAAATTCCGGGCCCTGAAATGTGTTATGCAGACAGTCCTAACTTACCATATAAATATTAAAATATGCAAAACATCGCATTTCCATGTCCCACCTTCTTTCGGCTTTGGAATGCAACCGCATATTACAAGCTACCTACTATCAAATGTGGTCCGCCCTAGAAAACCTTTTTTTTCTCACTGATTTCACTGAATATTTAATTTCAATTTCTCTCTAAGTGATTCAATTTGGATTGTGCTTTGCATAATTTTATTCTGGAATTTCTTCTAGCTTTCAAAATGACATTTCACTAACCAATTTTATCTCATTTACGATTCAGTACACACTTTCGGTGAATTTTATGCGCAGGTACTTTCACGAGCTTTAGGCTATCCCAACACGATGATTGAATGACGGGAATAAATCTCATTTGTATCATATCTGCGTTCATACATTTTAAGTTCTCCTTGATATAGGTACTCGGATTTATACAAAAACACGGCCGTTTTGTCTAGTGCAAACTGCAAATGAAAAAACTATACTTGGATAATACAGCTTATGCTTAAACTTTATCAATCGTCAGTTTGAATAAATAATTTTAATTAGATACTTAGTTAAATTTTTGAAGAATTTTTAATTGCTGTCTATCATCGCAATTACCGTTCATAGTCCACGCGGTTAGTAATACGATAGGCAGATTTAGAAGTAAGTGTAGACTTAATTTAAGTATAGATTTTTTTTAAAGAAAACAAAACCACATATTAGATTTTTTAACGGGATGTTATTTAATTAAAGCACTGTAAAAGTAAATAAGGACTAAAAGTATGGTCCGGATCCGGAGGTCAAACGTGAATTCAAACAAAGATTGTTCAATGTTTTGTGACTTTTTTTCTACAACGTTTAATTACACATCGCGTTAATGGTCCATGTCGCCGCCTTTTGTGCGTTCGTTAATTTTGTTATGTGGGACATTGTTTCATTTATTACCTGCCTTCTTGTTTGTGAGGTTAGAGTTCAATTACCTTAACGAAATATGGAAAATGGAACGCCAAATTCCTTTCACTGAATTATAAAGATTTAAAGAGAAGTAAAACTAATTCAGATTCATGTTTATACAAGATGGAATCCATACCCAAAAATATCCAAAAAGTTTGGAGTTTTATTAATCAAAATTCTTTTTATAATATCCACTTTTAGTTTAATGGGCCATTCTAACTGTTTTTATTAATAAAACATTTAAGTGTAGGTAATGAAATTACAAAGCTACATTTTAGTGTATTTAAAATATGTATATGTTGAACAAGTCGTAAAAGGGGATATAATTATTGGTAGTACTCTACCTGAAAGGATTTTTTTTTTAAATAAAATTATTTTACAACAAATAAAAGATCGTCGCGCAGTGGACAGTCGCGCTCGGCCTGCGATTTTTGGGGTTAAGCAACTGTCGCAATGGTCGGTCATAGGATGGGTGAGCAAAATATATCCCGAACTCCTCCGTGCTTCGACAGGCATGTTAAGCCGTTGGTTCCGGCTGCATTCGCAGTCGTTAACACCAACCAATCCACATTGGGCACGCAGGGGTCGTGGCCCTTTCTCCTTATCCATCCACTAGCGGAACCTCGCGGTTTCACCCGTGTGGTACCCGTTCCGTAGGAATTTCGGGATAAAATATAGCCTATGTCACTCGGGAAGAACGTAGCTTTCTAATGGTCAAAGAATTTTCGAACTCGGTCCAGTAGTTTCGGAGCCTATTCGATGCAAACAAACAAACAAACAGTCAAATCTTCCCTCTTTATAATATTAGTATAGATTAGTATAGATAAGGAAGGCCTGTGCCCTAGCAGTGGGAAATGGCTGATGATGATAAAATAAGAGATCATTACTTTTTTCGGAAACATTACATATTTTGCATTCAAATATTAACATACACCGAGAATATTGTAGTTTATAAATTATAGATAAGGAAGGCCTGTGCCCTAGCAGTGGGAAATGGCTGATGATGATAAAATAAGAGATCATTACTTTTTTCGGAAACATTACATATTTTGCATTCAAATATTAACATACACCGAGAATATTGTAGTTTATAAATTTCGTCTAAAAACAAAGCTAAAATAATCGCAAAACTTAAAAAGCTGCAAACCGTTTAAAAAGATACTAAAGATAATATTCAAATGTTTAGCAAATAAATAAGCTTAGTATATTTCTGAACAAAAATCTTTTTGTTTGTAAAACAAACATTCAGGTCTACGAAAAGATATTTCAATAACACCCGAATAAAATATCTGAATTCGAGGTAAATTCTATGGCTGCGGCGTTTCATATTCCTTGCCAACTTGATATTGCTCAGATTCTCGGTTCAATCAGAAATGAACAACGAAACGAAAGTGATGTCATCAAAATATAGTTCGCTTTTGAGGGGGTTTGACGCGAGGGGTTTTGGAGACCCCGTTCGGCCTGCGATTGTGGCTGTTAAGCAACTTTCACAATGGTCGGCCACGGGATGGGTTACCAAGAAATACTACGATCTCTGGCTTCAGAAGGCCCGTTAAACAGTTAGTGCTTGCTGGGGTCACTGCTTATCCATCCAATAGGGCTTGGGCCTCAGCAGAAGGGACATCAAAATAGCTGAGTTTATTAGTATAGCTAGTGGTAAAGTAAAACAAAAAAATATATTTTAGGTTACCTCCTACACGTGAAGTTAGGTTAGGATGTAATTTTTTTTTTCTTGTCTACCCCATAGTGTGGGATGTCGTTGGATAGCAATTTCAAAAATACTGTGGCTTGTAAAGACAGTTATTTGATTGAGGCATCCGTTTGTAAATTATTAAGCTTTAAAGTGCAAAATTTTGTTAGAGTCAAGTCAAGTGTGTTACAAGTTTTTGAGATATAACACATTTTCGAAATCCGCAAATATAACTTTGTCATTCATACGAATACTATGAAAAACAAAGTTATTTTTCTCTGGCAAAAAATGACAGTGGTATTTTTGCTGGGTGTACGTAATCGGTACGTTAAGTGGGTACGGGACCCTTCATGAGCGAGTCCGACTCGCACTTAGCCGATTTCTTCTATTTCTATTTCACTATTAGTAGATGCCAAAAGTCGTGGCCAAAACTCGTATAACGTTATAATATGGCCGCGACTGCCATAAGTCTTAGCGGCTACTATAGACCTGCCACTGCCTGGTTGTGGTTTGCAACTACTAGCATGACCATACACGAGCCTCACACGACAGCCACAAACGCCGCCACCTGGAGCTTGAAGCGGGTACAAAGGTAGCTGAAGCACGCGACAGAACCTTATGGTCAGCCAGCAGTAGACACTTGCGGTCGGTGACCGCTACTATCGTTTAACTCATTGCTAGCAATTTTTGTGGCAGCGTTACGGGAAAAACAAATATATTGAGACGGACGGGAGGGGCCACACTGGCGCGTCCGGGCGGTTGCCGCGACCGGGTACGTGTTCGCGCGTCCTGCGGATCCGCAGGTCGCCTCCGCGCCCCGCGGTCGCTTTAGTGTGGCCCACGACTTAGTGGCCCTTGGCAGCCACAGAAAGCGAGTGGCGACGATTTATACCATATGGCAACCACCGGCGTCAACCATGTGGCTCGAGTTCATATAAAATGTATTAAACTAGTTACAGAAAATAGGTCGTTGGCAGCGTTTTGAACTTGTGGTCGGTGGCCCGTGTGCGGCCAGGTTTACAGTAGTGCAAATATTCTAGTGTCTCTAATTTTATTTATGTTGTTTTTGATCAAAGACTAATAAAATTTTGCCTTCATCCGAATATTATCACGTAGTATTTCACCAAAGGTTTTATCAAAGCCACAAAAAATAAAAATAAAGGAAAAATATAAATTTCTTTTAAGATTGAAAATATTCAAAATAAAGTACTTAACTATTAGATAAAATCGACCCGTCTCACAAACTAGCTCCAATGCGACTCAAACCTACGAATCGAAATAACGATTCCGAAGCTCAGTGGTAGAGCATTCGCCCGAACAGTAAAAAGTCGTGAGTTCGGGTTCCATCGGAGCTAGTTGCGAGATAGGTCGATTTTTTGTAATAAGTACCTACTTCATTTTCAATACTAAAAATGGCATTGTGAATGCAAAAAAAAAACCATTTCTTTAAAGATCTTCATTCACATTAATTTAGCATCTTCAGCGTTGGACCTAGCTCTACCTTCTCCCGTCTCCTAGTCCTATTAAATAAATAAATATTGAACACCATCATATGTACATTGTTCCAATACCAAAGTATAGTACCTTTAGCACTAGTATTATGGAAATTGGAAACAACGACGGGTATTAGGTACCACATACACCCAGACCCGAGGAAATATTGAAAAGTTCGATTTCAATATTTACCTGACCGGGGATTGAACCGATGATTGGGACCTCTAGAGATAGCGGCACCATGAAAACCGGTACTTACACCTCTCGGCCACGAAGGTCGTCAAGTTTCCTGGTTTGACCTGCGTGGTACCCGTTCCCGTGGGAATATCGGTATAAATGTCCCTAAAATGTCAGCTCCCAAACTATCCCCACACAAAAAAACAAGTCGATCCGTTGATCCGTTTCGACGTGAAAAAGGGACAAACATACTTTTACATTAATAATATTACTACGGATAAACAAAACTCATAACTATATGCGTGCTTCATTTGAAAACAATCCGTTGAGTGATTGAAGCTATGTGTAGACCAGTCAATAATGGTTGCTTTTAATTTCTTAATAAAATCTCTTAGTGTAACGTTAAACTGCATATACTTTCTAGGGTTTTAAATAACACGCATTTTAGTAACGCGAACGCCACATTTCTTTGCCACGAACATGTGCTTGGCATTATAACGGTGTTTTTAAATGTTTTGTTATCAACTCTTAAGTAGATTAAGCACTATTTACTACGCAATGTTTACGATCACGTTTAGAAGACTACACAAAACTATATAATATTTTAAGTTTTTAATACCTTTCATAAAGGATTGCGTTAAGTATCTGTACAAAACATCATCAAAATAGAGAATACATCCTCATAAGTAAAACAATAGCTTGCTAATATTTACTATGAGAGAGAGAGTAAAACAGACTTTCTTTAGAGAGTGTACTTGTTGTAGTGTTGCGGTGATAAATAGCCCTTAACGTAAGTCAAGATTTGGATGGCCAGTGAAAAAATATTCTATCAAATTACTCGTAAACTGCTGATTCTGGAGAAAAAATTGCATTCCAACAAACAAACTTTTTAAGCTTTATCACATTGGTTTACATAATTATTATTAAATACTAGATTTCCGCCCGCGGCTTCGCCCGCATGCACTACACGACGTTATCCCGAGGGAATGTGATATTATCCCGGGATAAAAAGTAACCTATGTTCCTCTCCAGGCTACAAAGTATCTGTGTCCCAAATTTCAGCCAAATCCGTTCAGCCGTTGTGGCGTGATTGAGTAACAAACATCCAAACATCCAAACATCTAAACTTTTACATTTATAATATTACTAGCTTTCCGCCCGCGGCTTTGCCCGCGTGGACTGCACGACATTATCCCGCGGGAATTTGTTATTTTTCCGGGATAAAAAGTAGCCTATGTTCCTCTCCAGGCTACAAAGTATCTGTGTTCCAAATTTCAGCCAAATCCGTTCAGCCGTTTTGGCATGATTGAGTAACAAACATCCAAACATCCAAACATCCAAACTTTCACATTTATAATATTAGTAGGATATATAATATATATATATATATATATATGACTATGATTCGCTGTACCATAGAGTGTGCTTACTTATTTCAAATAAATATCGTTCTAAAGATTCATTTCTAAGCCACTGTAACTTTGTGTTTTTCCCTTAGTAATGTCTTTTGAAATTTCTGGATATAATTATAATAACACGTCTTACAAACTAATCTTAATAATAACATGTAACTACTAAGAAAACCAAGCCGACTCCAATTACAGAACAACTCGACCTCAAAGGGAACCTTTTGATCTCACAAAAGCCTACAAAGAATACGTTAATCCAATCTGCGAATACCATAATGGTATTGCAAAGAGGTTCTCAGTTTCAACCATTACCCTAATTTGTCTTTTCCCTACTTAAAACGTAACTACCCACTCCCCGAAGAGTTTCCAAAAACCCCCTCAGAGTCAGTAGCGTATGTAATCTGGCTAATTTTCCTGAGAGTATTAACGCTTAAGGAAACTTGAGACCACTAAGACAACCCTTGTGTGCGAGCAATGTGTGTGAATTATTAACGAAACTCCGACCTAACACTAAGCGAACAAACTCCATGGTCAATATTAACCAGACAGTTTTAAAAACAAATAAAAAACACAAAAATATTTTTAATTGAATAATAAAAGTATAAATACCTTGGGAACGTTAGACGTATCCAATAGCTCACCAGTAAAGCCACATATAAACACCACTGACCGTTATATAATTCGTATCGCGGTACAACACGTAGTGTCTGGGAGCGCGCGCGACACAACCTACCCTCGCTGCGTTCGACAGAATACTGATTGCCGTCAACACATACGACTCGACAGAACTGTGTGAAATGCGCAAGTCACGAGCCGCTTAACTTATACACCTAGTTTTGAATTTCAAATTGTCATTTATTCGCTCTTATTATATAGTACCAACACGCTGAGTGAGGTTGGTTTTTTCATTTCTTTCGGCCGTTTCATTGCTCTATCGCCTTCGTCTTTGAGCATATAAAAATAGATCGTTGCTCATTCATTATAAAAGAAAACAAGTTTGTTAAGAAAACAGTGTTCTAATAAAGTACAGTCGAATCAACCGAATCGAGATCCACCATAAGTTTATATTCTAACAGATTATCTGTTTATCTAAATTCAATATGGTCGAAATTCAAACTTGTTGACATTCACACTGACCTTTATAGTTTGACGCTTTCAAACAAAGTATTAAAAAATTATATTTAAAAAAACTTTTATTTAAAATCAAGCTTTTATTCAAATGTCCTAAAAAGAATAAAATAAACTTTGTATCAAGACAAATCCAACAAATTTATTACATTAAACAATTTATATGTTTTAAAAGCTTGTCGCTTAATTTCATAAGTCAAATATAAGTGAAAGCATTTGTGTTTAGTGCAAGCCCAGTAACAATAAAATCTCGCGACAAGCTTTTAAAACATATAAATTGTTTAATGTAATAAATTTGTTGGATTTGTCTTGATACAAAGTTTATTTTATTCTTTTTAGGACATTTGAATAAAAGCTTGATTTTAAATAAAAGTTTTTTTAAATATAATTTATTTTTGTATTTTTAGTTATTATTGGACGTGTTTGTAAGTCGCTTCATTTCATTTAATGCACCATTATTGCATGGTCGTTTGCCAGTAAATTTATTTACTGGCAAGACCTTATTTCTTAATTTTCTAAATTCGTTTTTTCTGGTTTTTATTGTGGTAGGTACTTAGTATGGTGGAATTAGTGCAATAATGTGGCTTTAATGGAAAACGATGTGGTAAAAGAGAGAAATAAGGAAAGGCGCTCCTGTAGGATTCGGATTGCTTTTGTTAGGTTTCATTTCATTTCATCTCATTTAATTTAATTTTCATTTCATATCAATAAAAAAATTCTACTGAAGCCTTGGCTGTATGATCATAGTTTCCTTTGCCAACCCAGAATGGGTGAAGAAAACAAAAAAAAGTCTCTGCTTATATTCTTTTACGATTAGTTAGTTGAGTTTATTGTGTTTTATTATTTTATTAAATTGCTTAATTTTTTCGCAACTGTATTAAAAATAGTTGTTCAGTACACGTGCGGAACCGTCATTGCAACTTGTTCCGACTGTCAACCCTCACCTTCGGCTGCGCCTCGGCTCGGGTAGACATTTGTCGGAACTCTTTGCAATGACAGGCTATTTCACACTTATGCTCTGAAATGTTAATATTATATTTGAGAAAAGAATGCAGTACGTGGCACTTTTCCGAGGTAAACATTCTAAATTTGAAAATCACTGCAGTAATGAATTTCAGTACTTACTTACTGCACTGATTTTAGTGCAGTAAGTAAGTACTGAAATTCATTACTGCAGTGATTTTCTATGGTACTACCAACTTTTTTTCTTTATTTTTTCTTTAGTTATTCCTGTGTATAAAAACAGAAAAAGCAAAGGGACATTTGCACCATACAGCCACATTATTATTTTATCATATTAGGTTAACTTTTTTTTAAATACGGTGCGCACAGAGTATATTACTTCGTATTGTACCACAAGCGCTATGTACCCTTAGCACCATGAAGCTCGACTTAATACTGAGGTAACTGGAGAGTGCAGTACGAACAATTTTTTGTGACCACAAATTACACAGTGGCTGTCTTCCGTCTCACCTACACTTTAAAAAAATACGTATGGTCATATGAGACAACTGACAGCCACTACATACTAAATGTCAAATTTGCTGGTGTTCACTTTTTTATTCAGGGTGAGAACTCCAGTTACCTCAGTATTAAGTCGAGCTTCATGCTTAGCACGAACATCAATCGAAAAAACAAAATGAGATTTATCATAGACAAAATATCCTTTACGAGTAATTTTGTATGGGAAATATATACAGCGCCATCTACCGCCCAGAAGCGGGTATTGAAGTTGCGCATTTTAGTAGCAAGTAGTAAGTATCACTAGGCTGTATGACCGTTCGACATGGCCTCACAAACCAATATTAAAAAAACGGCGGGAATGATTTTCAGCGGTTGATTAAATATCAATACAGTTTATATTGTGTAATAAATTATCAAAATGAGTTCTGCCAATGAAACATATACAGACATTGTATGTACCTACTCCACCAAATTTGAGAGCAGAAGCAAAATTAATAACAGAAAACTTACTGCCAGTAAAATCAAAAGAAAGATATATGAAAACCTACGATCTGATTTGGAAAAGTGAAAAAGGCGCATACGTTTTCGGAATCTGTGTTGTTGGCGTATTTAATTGATACATCATTAAAATAATATTATTATGGGCGATTTATACATAAGTGTGCCCGGGAAAACAATAACGTTTACATTTAATAATTGCCCGAACATGTGTGATATAAATTTTAATAAATATTATTTAGTTTAAACAGTTTTTTTATTTCCTCGCATTTCTTGAGAAAAGAACTATACAAGCCTTGTACGGTAAGCAAATTACCTTGCCTCGAATGATTAAAGCCCTCGCCTGCGGCTCGTGCTTCAAACCATCCTCGACAATGTAATTTCTTACTTACCTGTCCTCGGCTGTAATGTACTATTACCACCAAATAGAGATTGTAGATTCTTACTACAGAAACACGCATATTTATTAAATACAAGGCATATTCACATAGGTATAAGAGAAGGTAGCACTGTATTGTATTACGAACAAGAATAGAAAACACAAATTAGTTCCAAATAAAAATGTGTGTGCTCCGTGCCGCAGCAGCAATGGTCGCAGCTCAGCGTCATATTAATTGACTTGCAACGCAAGCAAATGCTTATTTTCAGCTGTAAATTCTACAAATGGACAGTAGGTGACAGTTTAAGAGTGCGGCTGCGCGCGGTCGAAATCGAATACTAATCATTTACCATTACCTTAGAACGAAGAAAATGTACTGTAACTAGCGCCAAAAACGCACCAGTTGCGCGAAGATTGCGCACGGACGGACTCTATGTAGGTACAGTTGGACGGAAATCACCCGCAGCAGTCGCAATCGGAGATGTCACTGCGACATGACGTCATCGCAATAGCGCGCAAGGAAAGCAAATTTACAAAAGCTGGTGAAACTTTACAACGCTTTAACTTTGGAAATCCTAGCCAGATTTCGATGAAACAAAAACTATTGTTACTTGCACGAGTACGCGCATTAAATTTTTATAGTCATATTTTGATGTTTTTTTTTAATTTTTTTTTTCTTATACCTCCAGCATATGGTTGGATGGTATTTTGATGTTTTGGTGTGATTCAATTGGACTCATGTTCTTTCTCAAATAACCAATTCAAATCGGCTGTCGGGTTGGGACGTGTGTTCTATTACTAGTACTAATATTTTCCATAAGCTTAGAACAAAATAATGTACTGTAACTAGCGCAAAAAACGCCCCAGTCGCAGAGTTATCTGACACGTACTCTATGAAGATTGCGCTCGCTGAATGCTCGCTGATTATAACTTTATGGTGCATTGACAATGTGTCAAGTAACCATCACAACATAACAAGAATATAGAACTTGAAAATTTGCAAGAATTCTGAATTGATAACTATACTGATTATATATTTAATTGCATTGTCATCGGAACTAAAGGTGAATTCCAAATTTCAGCTCAATCGGACATTGGTAAGTGGGTCAAATTTAGCTCGCAAGATTTGACGAACGGACATACATGCATACATACACTGCAAGTTAAATAAAAGCTTGTAAAAATAGGTCACGATTCAATTGGTTCGACTGTACAAAAACAGGACGACAGAACGACTGACGGTTAAACAGGGTGTTTAAAACAAAAAACAAACACCAACCCCTTAAAAGCAAATAATAACGATTTTCTTAATTTAAACACAGTCTATCTTAACTTTTTATATTATTCTGTGTACAGAAATGAAATAAGAAAATGCCTTAATAACGTAATTCTAAAATTTACTCATAGTATATTCAAAATTAATTCAATTCAATGTTCTTACTAGCTTGATTCTGTTCTTGCAGTTCATTCAAGTACGCCAAGTTTTGTGGCTTATCTCGTAGCACATGCTTTCGTAGACTAATGTAGCAAAGCTGCTACGTATTTCGTAGTCAAATCGTAGTACACAGAGTTTACTCGAACAATTCACTGCTTCTTATTCAAAGCCCCGGTTTTAAATACCAATTTGATATGTACAACCAAGATGATTTTCGTAATTTTTTGATAATATTAACTTAGTCAGCAAATTCGGCGACCTTAATGAATCTCGCTTGAATTGTTACCCTTCAACCCTAAAACAAAGGAGGTGAAAGGAATCATAATATTATCTGGACCTTTTTAGCTAAACAATATACAATATTCAAGGTTATTAATTTTGGAATCACGCGAAAAATATAAATGATATGAGTTAGGCTTGTTTTAAATAAGTTTTACGATGAGTTTGTTCAGAGTATTTGTTTAGGCTGAAAGTCAGTTTTAGTACCTGATTAAAATAACTTTCCTTTAGGCTTTACTATACGGCACATATTAGTATGAAAATTATGAATTAGGTTTTTAAAGATAATTTCTTAAGTAGTTTATTAACAAATCTTATTGAAATAAGTATGTTAATATTGAACTTTAAGAAGTAATTTTGTATGCCAAGGTGTAAGTGAAGGTCCCTAGCCCTGACAAGTACTTACGTTTTATTTCCAATATGTTTGTACCTATGATTGCACACTGCATTTTTTAAGGGCGCCGTCGACGCGCATTTGTATCAATATAGTTACACGCGCCGTAAAAAGCGCATGTAACAAACTTGCCGTAAAAACGCTTTACTACCGAAGGCTTTGGTTCGGATGGCACGTTAAGGCGTTGGTCACACCTGCAAACCTGTTTACAGTCGTCAAAACCTCCAATCCGCATTGGGCCTGCGTGGTGGGATGTGGCCCATCCTCCTTATCCAACCATAGAACATAACAATGGCTGATGATAGGGCAACGATTTTTTTAAGTGTAATATAGTTGCACGCCTCTTATGTTTTATTATGTCACTGAACTTCAACATTTGCAGACAGCGTCAAAATTATAAGTAAGTAACGCCCGAATTCTCGTACGCTAATCATCTTTGGGAGCGTCTCTAACATCATGGCAACTCTTTCATACGTTTGACATTTAAAGTGACAAGGCGATGTGTGAGACGCTCCCAAAGATAAATAGCGTACGAGTATTCGGGCATTAGTGACACTAAACAAACATATTTAGTTCGAACAAAAATCTTGTTCTAAAAATATTTTTAAATACTCACACACTACAGGTAAATGAGATCGCAAGAACAATAAAGCCTCTACCAACGTTTGATGTTGGTATATAAAACCAAAACACGCATAATAATTATCCCGACTAATACTACAAACGTGAAAGTGTGTTTGTTTGTGCGCCTTTCACGTCAAAACGGAGCAACAGATCGGCGTTATTTTTTGGGATAAGGATAGTTTGGGGACTGGAGAGTGACACAGGCTACTTTTTATCCCGGAAAAATATCACAATCCCGCGGGATTGTATGGAAGATCGTATAAAGGACGTGCTAACAAAACTGACATCAATTCGATTGCCGCTTCCAAAGGCAATTACTGACGATTTAGCCGCTTTGGATTGCTTTTAATGTGACATTTGTAGCAGGCAGTGTTTAAAACTTCTTTGGTGATAGATGTAGGTGATACCATGTTCGCCGGGTCCACTTTGTGCCATTAAAATCTATTGTTAATGTACAAAAGTTACAACCACAAATGAAAGTAGCTTTAAGTCTAATTTCATCATCATCATCAACTCATTGCAGTCCACTGCTGGACATATGCCTCCGCTTTAGAGCGCTGCTAAAGTGGTGGCGAGCAACTTGCAGTTGAGGTCTTACTTGATAGCTATTTACTATTACTGATCTTTTACGTTTTTATTAAAAGTAGCTATTTCTTGAAAAAGTAATGTAATTTCTACTTTAAGATTCTTAAGTATTTTATTTTTAAATAAATCGCCTTCCGATCGCGGTCAAGCCGTAACGTGCCAGTCTATTACAGACGAAAACCCTCGAAAGCAATGTCCAATATTTTTCCTCAAGATAAGATACAAGCAATAACACCATTTTGTTTATGTTGACGTCGGCATCTTCCCGCGGGAACGAAAGGATCGGCGATGCGGCTTATAAGAACTATTGGGCTATTGACTCGTCAATTATAAGAAGACCTTCCCTGCCCCTTTTGAGACCTACTTTCCAGGGGTTAAAAAGGGAGGTGTGGTGTTTTAACAGGGTCTTGTTATACTAGACACGTGAGCTAGGAGCTACCCAAACGGTACACCGTCGGGACCCTAACATCCTAAACAAGATACTGGAATGATAGACCGCCTCACACCACGTCCCTTTTCAGGGCCTTAATTAGTCTCGCCTTTCAGGTGGTTGGAACGGTTGAGCCTATTCTTGGATTGGGAATAGTTCTTTTTTTTCTTTGTCTTATTACAAGCTTATGGAAGTCAAGGTTTAATACCACTTTCTTTTGTAAATGTTACTTCAAAACTAATTTGTATGAAGCAGAGAAGCAATCATAATAATTTTGTTAGGTACACTTACAGTCAAAATATGTCAAACATAACAAATAGGAACAATGATAAAAGTTTTCATTGGCTTAAAATTTATTAATAACCAGTTCTTACGAAAAAACTAACCTGTCTCAAGGTTTTCACTAAACCAAAAAACTCTAAGAGTTGTCTATTAAAGTAAGTTCGTTTTAAGTACCTATGTGCATACAGAGTGTTTTTTTTCTAAATATTACATAAAAAGCAGTCTTTTATAGCCCAGAAGACATAACTTTCTTAAGAATATCTTCAGTTTGCAAGACTAAATACATATAAAAAAACTAGCAGTTTATGAGGATAAGAATGGGCTAAAATATAGCGTATTTCACTTAGGAAATAATTTAGCTATCTAGTGGTAATAGAATTTTCAATATCGATCCGATAGTTCTAAAGATTGTCTCGTACATTACAAAAAAGATAAAAAACTTTCTATCTCCTTTTAATATTAGTTTTGAAGAAAACGTCTTGGAAATAAAACAAAAGACATACGCGATTAAATCACAGTTCTCTTTTCAGATTCCGTTTAGTTCCAAAGTCACATTTTATTGGTATCAAGAGACAACTTCCCGAGGAATAGTGTCAAGGCCGACTAAAAGAAGCCAATTTACTAGCATTCTGCCCAACTGTTGTGCAAATATTGGACAAATGGTGAATCTTCACTTTTCTATTCCTACACGGGATATAGATCGCTTTTTGTCTTATATCACTTGAGTCTTAGTGAAAATTACTTAGGGAAATATTTTTAGATCAGATATTGTTTGTTTGAAATTATTGAATTGAAAAGTTATTTATAGAATTGATTAAGAGCGAGCATGAAAGTGTGGGCTTATGATTGAATCTTAGAATAGTAAATAAACATCAAACCGAAGTAATAAAAACATAAAACATAATTTTAATAAATATTTTAAACTTACCGAGTTTTGTCTTAAAAAGCATATTGTTTAATGTTTGTAGTTTTTGACTTGAAACATTATTTTTAGAATCGATTAAGGGCGAGCATTGAAAATGTGAGCTTATTTTATGATTGAATCTTAGAATTGTAAGTACTAAATAAAAATATGTGACTTCAAACCGAAGTAATAAAACATGAAACATAATAAATACTTTTAATTTCTCGCCATAACTTCAACTTCTTACAACACATGTGGATTTCACTCACATATGAACATACGATATATATATTTAACAAAAATATAAGGTGCATGGTTGTTATAACGGAGAAATTTCAGCTTCAGAGCAGAGCTTGCTTTGTTTTACAGAATTTACATTTATATTACTTCGAGTTTAGCAAAACCTGCATACGGTATCATACGAACCGAACGGACTGACGGTATTAAACTATGTAGTTATGAAGCTTTTAGAAGTTGGTGTAATATAAATAGCTAATAAACGGATATATTACTAATAATCTTCTGGATTTTTTATAAAAAAATAATAAAATTATGCTTTATTTTCTCCACAATAATAACAAAGTTACAGTTAAAGTTTTGTTGTACTTATACAATGTTATGTTAATATAAGTATTGTGGAGACTGGTACCCGTACTAAAGATACTTACAACCAGTTTTACAGTTCACCAGATTCAGTATTGACATTGGGAACTCGTGCAAACTTATTAACATCGAATATTGTGATGTAATCCTACAATAGAATTATTAACTACAAATTAATGATACAAATCCGTTAATAACTAACTTGTAACGCCTTATTGGGAGACACGTAATTATTCTGGGGTAAATATAAATACTTCGTTTCTTTATAAAAATAATTAAGTAACTAAACATTATGTTAATGTTCAATTTTATGGTTTTGATTAGAAAGTTTATTTTATTTTATTTTATAATCTAAACACAATTATTGTTGGAGTAAATGGACTGAATTGAAAGCTAATGTTTTCTTAGCAAAAGATTTAGAACAAGCCGTTCTAAAACGAAACTGCGATAGACAAAATTATTAAAGCATAAAAAATGTTTAAGTTCTCAGCTGCGAGGCGCAGTCACGTAGCTAAGGAATTTCGCATTCTTAACCCCTGCACATTTTTGCATAATGCCGGGATTCGTGACCCGACTCTAGTGGGTACATCAGGAGTTCACACTGCAGGGCAAAACGTTTATCTGTACTTTACGGCTACTTGTATTATTAAACAATTGCTTTTGGTCGTGGCTGCGTTTTCGTAGACTTGAACATAGTTTAACTTTTATTTTTACAATATTACGAGTCCGTTAGCTGCAAAGCCAAGAGCTGGTTTCATAAATAAAAAAACTTGTAGTCACCTGCATTTTTATCCGTTTCCAGTTTTATTGTCAGTTTTATATTTGACCAGTGCTTTTTAACCCTTTATAAGGCAGAGGAAATTAAAGATGTTACGAAAATAAAATTTTAGTTTCTTTGTAGATTTTTTATGACTGTTATGATTTTTATTTTCAAAACGTAAAATATTGGGAAGTACCTATATGGAAACTTAAGAAATAAATATTAATAATTAAGATGGGTATCAAAATGTACCGTGTACGAAAAAGATGAGAAAAAAGAAAGTGTTTAATATTGGTGGCATCTATTTTGCCACTACCTTACAAAGGGTTAAGACTTTTAAAATTATAGTCCTAGATCCAAATTTCTTGGTCTTAAATCGCTTTTTTATGTGTGCGAAATTTAAATGCTTCCACAATAAATAATAATTGTAATACTTGAGATATCTTAAATGAAACACAATATCTAAGTAATGCCATTTGTTAAGTATATTTAGTACATAACTGAAATGTTGGACACAGTGTGAACTGAAATTTGTCAGTTACAATGTACTGGCTTATAGGAGGGGTTTAAAATTTCTAGACACCACACTCTTGTGGTTGTAAATAATACTTATTTAGCTTATTAGAAAACAGAGATATAGTTCATTATGAAAGATAAAACTAATTAATTATACCATGCGTCGTGTGTTAAAAACACAAATTTAGTTGTAAATATTTAAGAATAATTGCTTTATTTAAATTCATTTTATCTTCAACAATATCTGATTTATAAATTAAATTTAACCACTTATCAAAGGATTCTGATTTCTGAAAATAAATCGTAATATAAAGTATAAGAATTAAATGAGAGTAGACAGTAATGGGTTTATCGAGAAATACCCTTCAAAGTGGTTAATAATGTATATCTTAGAATTGCAAAGGTTTTTATTATTTTCTTCTCGATCTATAAAATTTTCAAAGAATTAACTTATACAAAGTTGATTGACTTAAGTATTATATTTTAGAGTAAAATTTTAAATACTTTAGTTTCTCTATATATTTTTTTGTTTTACTTCAATGATTTAGAAGCTCAAATTTTCGAAGATTTGGGTGGAACGGTACTGCCTACTTAAATAAAAATAAGACAAGCGCTAAAACCGGTGTATCTCAATTCAGGTACACCGAAATAGCGTAATAACATTTATATGAAGATGCTAAAAGCCCCAGGAAGCCATCTCGGTGTCACAGTAAAGTCTACATAATTGATTTGACGACAGATCCAATAAAAATTTCGTGCCCCTAATTTTGCTACCTAAACCCACGCGTAAGCCGGTCGGCAATTATTTTTTATTTTATATCCCAATAAAGCGCTAACTGCCCCTTTTCACGTTTTTGTTTAAACACACACGTAGAACACCAGTATTGAGTGCGTCGTTACAAAGTCACATAATTAAAAGTCGAAAAATACGCTTATTCTGTTTAATGGATGAGCTCTAAATATTTACCGCTACATGCTGCAACAATTTATTTTTAATAAATTTGCGGTGCGAATTTGTTTATTTATTGAAAAACGGTATTCGTTTAGTTTATGTTATTTTTAATAAAGTTCCACAGAATTGAGTAGACTTGCCTTTGTTTCAAAAATCATGTCAAAAAATCGCTCTTGGGCAATGGATATTAAAAAGTAGACGACTATTTGAAAGATGTAGTGATGTTTGATTTTGTAATGCATGGATTTATGAACTGATGTAATGTTATTATTAAAATAGTTGTAAACGTTAACGATAAATATACTATAATATTATAAAGAGGAAAGGTTTGATTGTTTGTTTGCATCGAATAGGCTCTGAAACTACTGGACCGATTTAGAAGATAATGGCGAAAGGCCATTAGAAAGCTACATTCTTCCCGAGTGACATAGACTATATTTTATCCCGATATTCCCACGGGAACGGGTACCACGCGGGTAAAACGGCCGCGAGGATCCGCTAGTAATTTATATTTTTAAATATCGTTACTCCAATTAAAGCTGATAAGTTTATTGCGCCTGTTCTTAAACGTTAAAAAAGTCTTGAATGTGTGGTACGAAAATATTGACGATTCAAAAGAGCTTCATATTTATTAGGTCAAGTTGAATAAAGATATTTTTTATTTATTTATGACCTTGAACTAACTTTTTGTAAAGAAGTTTGGTTTTGCGTTAAGAATGAACTTCGAACGGCGTTATAAGGCCCTATCATAATGTCATCGCAATGTTAAAATTATTGAAGGTTATTGAATACATTATGCACTGCCTAGTTTATGCATCTTGCTTATCTACTATATTTCTCGAATACTGATCAACAGTTCGTGATAAGATCTAAGAATGAAACTAGGTTTTTATAATGTCTCTGGTCGCTGATGATCGACGTTATATTATTGTTTTTGATTAGGTACCACAACACAAATGCTATACAAACGTGTGTAGTAATTTTTTATAAGTTCTTTATTTTTAGCTCATTGTCCGTTTATATATACTTAGGTACTTTTTTCTATTAAAAATGCTATTTTATTTCATTTTAAATATGTAAAAAAACTTTTTAAATATTATCTTTTCACTAGCAGGCTGAACGAAACTTAATGGAAATACCACTTCTTTAAGCCTTCACAAATATTTACATGGTTTGAATGTCAAAATGGCCGAGTGAATAAGAGCGCACCATTTAAGGCGATGTTTCCCGACCAAAATAGATACACGCGATACACTTCACGCGGACGTAGCGGCAGCCGGCAGTGAACTGTGAACTCGCAAGCGCCCCGCGAATCGAAAATCACTTAAAATTCAATTAAAAATTTAATATTAAAAAAAAATAAGTTTTACGGCCGGAATCCCTCGGCTATTATGCTGTACTACTTTATTTTAGCGACTACCCGAAAATCCTTAATATAAGTAAATACATATTTGGACTAAGTTAAAATTTCTGTATTATAGATAATTATTGTTTCTCTTTACTTGATGTACGCTCATCATAATTGCTTTCTTAGTTATATATAAGTGAAAAGTGTTTTGTCTCAGTAAGTGAATTTGTATTATTCTTTATGAGATAAATAAAGTTCTTAAACCAATATTCAAAGACAATTATTTTCGTATAAATATCATTAACTAAAACCAAGTATACTGCAAGTAATAGGATATTTGGATTACGATTAGACGGATGTTTGGGATTTTATTTGATATAGTTCCTCTCAATCCCCAATCGGTTACCGGGCACCGGGCCTGCATCGCGCCTTTCGTTTCGCGCCATTCCGTCAAATCCTAAGCGGTCGCCGGTAACCGCGTGGCTGCTCCTTCACTTTACACCTTATTCTTAATTAATACAGACTACTTTAGTATGAAGAAGTTTGGTTATTTACATCCTTTGATAAATTTGCTAACTCGTGAATGCAAAATATAACTTAGTCTGTCTTTGGTTTTTTTTTTCGTCGTGTTTGAGTTTGACACGGTTTTTACGGATTTATATGAAGTAAATACTGTTTTTTATTAGAAAATAGACTATTCTGCTTATAATGACTCTATTTAGTTAAAATAATAATATAACAAACGCCCTTGTTCTTTGGATTTTGTTTGAGTATTCATTTGACTCTTGTAATCCGGGCTCTCAGGTGAATTTTACTTTTTCGAGGTGAAGAACAAATATACTGTTTCGATCATCGCTTTATTTTGATAACTGATGGATAGGAAATATATCAATTAGTACATTGTCGTTTACAGAACGATAAAATATGATTTAATTGTAGAGTAATATG
Organism: Crambus lathoniellus; assembly: GCA_949710035.1. Lineage (NCBI taxonomy): Eukaryota > Metazoa > Arthropoda > Insecta > Lepidoptera > Crambidae > Crambus > Crambus lathoniellus. Next base: position 10,611,973 of record OX453307.1, read on the forward strand.
TATTTTTGTAAAAAACGGTATTTGCGCCGCCATTTTGTGGTATTTGCGGCGCCATTTTGTCATAGCTATAAAACTGTCATTTTTTGCGACCTTTGATTTTTTGGGATTGAGATGTTAAATATCACCAATCGAAAAAACCGGCCGGAAGCACTAGCTAAATAACTGTAAAATAACATATATTTTTTCCAAATTTTAAGTACTTGTGATTTGCGAGTAATCTATAATTTAAAAAACCATATTTTGGGGAATGCCAACCTTAAGTGCACTCTTATTCACTCGGTCATTATTTTTCTTAAAGCTTCCCGTCATTTACGACGTGAGATCTTTACATACGCAACTTTTTTCACCGCTTAATAAAAAGTCAGTCTGTGCCATATTTGAATTTTGATTTAGTTCGTGAGGTGTAGTGGTACCTACTATTAATCGAAGACCTGAAATCACGATTTTTACTAAAAATCATTATTGAGGTTGAATATCACGACCCCGAAGAGGCTAACTTTCCGAGCTCAGAGTACCTAGTTTCAACAGAACCATCGTCCGATGGTCGAGCGATTATCATATCAAGCTTCTCCTCTCTTTCGAAAGCACAATCAAACGTCCATAGCTTTTAGTACTTATCATAAAGGTTATTTGTAAGATGAACTTTACACCTAATTCATTATATTACACATTTAGATAAAAAAATACTCAATTCACTACCAGAACAGCCATAAATCACGATGTTTTCTTGGAATAGAAAAAAACTATTTATTTATTAATTCAGGTAACACACAGTCATATAAATACAATAATAGCAAATAAGTTTACAAAACAAACTAAAGTACCATAACTTGAATACAAACATTATTTATCTATGTGCAATAAATGACGGTGAAACAATAAAAAAAACAAAGACATCTATAATTATTAATAGTACATTACAAATCCAATCCATATAGATGAAGAGTAACGTCAAAAAATTTGTTCGTCCACTTTTCGTTTGAAAAGCATTAAGTGAATTTGAAAAAATAACAATTTCATTTTCAAAACCTATTACAGAAACCACATGCTCGCCTGAAATAGTAGTTTATGTGACTGTCGCATAATGAGGGGTATTAAAACACGAATGGGAGTTTTTTAATAGTATTCCACGAGTGTTTTAATACCGAGTTATGTGCAGTCTCATACACTACTTTATCTACACTCATAACATTTATTATATATTTCAAAAATAAAGCAAATCAATATTAATTACAAAATGTGAATTGGTGCCAAACCCCACTCATAGGAGTCTATACGGTCCATTCTAATTTTAAAAAAGTTTCTGGTTGTTGCCGGCTAAAGAAGGGCTTGAAAGAGTTGGGAGTCAGGGCCGGTAAATCCTACGGTTGCCGTGGAGACTGTAAAATTAAGAAATATAAGTGTTTTATAATGAGTTACAGCTGTATCCGGGTGTTTCATAATGGTCATTATGAAACACCCAGATACAGCAGTTTTTTTTTATAGTTGACTATGGCATAAAGTGTATCATTAGACGTTCAGGCATGAGTTCATAATTCGAATATTATAACATGAGTGTAGATAAAAGATATTTCTGGTATAATTTGTGTAATAACTGGGAATATGAAAAGTATCTTAAAAACGTGAAGAGAAACGTAGAAGGAACTTTAAGACATAAGGCCATTAACTTTGTTTTGACATTACATGATTTGGGTATAGGTATACGTAATATTATATAAGTAATACACAAACATAACATTCTAGAACCCAATATACCTAAATAAAATAAAATATAACTATATCAAACAAAATCTATCACATCATCGCCACCTTCGCCGTAAGACTTCGAAAACACAGCTAAAACGAGAAAAAAGAAGTAAATACGACTGTCAATAACAAAAACATAGAAACAAAAAAAGTGTAAAGCGTAAAGTGTATATTCGCGAAATAGTTTCATTTCCAAATAGAATTTTCTGTAGTGCAAGATATTTCATATCGGGTTAGCAAAACATGGCGAGCACCATTTCAGGAAAGGCGAAACAAATGAAGTGAAATGCGAGAGATTATTCTTGAGAGTGCAGTGACTAAGTCGAGGTCTCATTAACGTGGAGTGCGCTTGAAGAATGCACTACACTGGGACTTTAGTCCTAATGAATAACCCTGCGTCTTGTTAAATGTTCACTTTATCTTCCTGAAACGTGTTTTTAGTAAAAATCGTAGCAAAGTCGACGGAAATGAGAACATATAGAGTCACCAAGGAGAAACTCATACCAGAAGAGTGTGCTAGAAGAATACGAAAATAGTTGTTGCAATAAACTATAGTGATAAACCAAGCCCCATAGAGTAGATTTTTGGATGGAATTTACAATGGATTTACAGAAAATCTATGATGGGGCTGCTGGCAGTTTTTCTGTTATTATTTTTTTCTATACTTAGTTAATTGCGTTGTGATATCAGAAACATAATGTATTTCCTCTCGGGGGGACGGGCCTCGTTAGCATTGGTCTGCAACCCGTCTAGGAGAAGGAAAACTCCGAAATTAAACCCGGAATGGGGTCTCCGTTAGGCACGAGTAGGGTCCGACCTGAACATGTGGTAGACTCCTGCAGCTGATCTGGTCCCGCACGTATAGGCTCGCCTTTCCTGTGGAATCAGCCAGAGAAGCCGAGAGGGTAACACAGGACTTGGGCAACCCTGTGTTTTCCTTAATTCCGTCCTAGGCGGTTCAGTGTCTGTGGAGAGGTCACTCCACCCACGACAGCTATGCTGCGTGGTCAACAACACGGGAAGTGACAGTTGCCAGTTATAAGTCCGCACAGATAGGCGTAAGTGTGGGCGCTAGGGATCACTTTCGACAGTGGGAGGGTCCATCGTAGACCCATTGTTCGGTTACCGCCCGCTTCAAGCCGGGCAGCCCCCGGCCAGTAAGGTATCGTTCCGCCTCGGTGCTGGTTTGCTCCTTTGGGGTGTAGGGAGCACAAGCTTCTGGCTAGATGACTGGTGCCGTTATTGTTTACACCTGGCACAAAAAATAAGCAATACCTAGAAAAAACGCCCCGCTTATCCATGCGCATTGCTACATGGAATGTCCGTACAATGAGGACTGGTCTCCCGAACACCTGTGGAGGCTTAGATTCCGCACAAGACCTGCGTAAGACGGCTGTTATCGATGCAGAGCTAGGAAGGCTCAACATCGCAATCTCTGCGCTACAAGAGACCAGACTACCTGACGAAGGCTCATTGCGTGAGGCCTCGTATACCTTTTTCTGGAAAGGAAAAGTCTCCACCGACGTTCGAGAGCACGGTGTTGGTTTTGCGGTTCGGAACGACTTGTTGTCCGCCATTGAGAGTCCTCGTGGTGTTTCGGAGCGGATAATGGTCTTACGGCTCAACAGTAACTGCGGCTATGTCACTCTAATTTCCGCGTATGCACCGACACTCAAATCTTCTGATGAGTCAAAGGACCATTTTTACTCCCAACTAGCAGACACAATCAGACACGTCCGCAGAGACGATCGCCTTTATATTCTCGGCGACTTTAATGCACGTGTTGGACATAATCATTCTGCTTGGCCGGAATGTATTGGTTATTACGGTGTAGGCAACTTAAATGAGAACGGACAGCGTCTTCTTGAACTCTGTTCTGAACATCTGTTGTGTGTAACCAACACGTACTTTAAAGGTAAATTATCTCGCAGAGTTTCCTGGAAACACCCGCGCTCCGGCCACTGGCATCAGTTGGACGTAGTACTTACCAGAAAAAAGAACCTCCGTGAAACTTTACACACGCGTACCTACCACAGCGCCGATTGTGACACCGACCACTCCCTCGTGGTGAGTCGTGTAGCCATTGCTCACAAGAAGATCCACTCATTACGGACCCCTGGCAGGAGCAAAATCAACCTCCACAATACTAGAGTGAACGAGATGGTTCTGAAGTTTGAGGAATTGGCTCGCGATGTGAATGCCGACTGGGATGTTAACACTCCCATAGAGGTCGAGTGGGAAACAGTCAAAAAGCTCCTTACTATCGGAGCTGGGGAGGCTTTCGGCCACCAGGAAGCCAAAACCCAAGATTGGTTTGCAGAGAACATCGAACACCTGCAACCTCTGCTGGATTCAAAACGTAAAGCTGCGCTTAAACACCGCTTATGTCCCAGTCCGGAGACCGGTAAGGAGTTAAGTATCGCAAAAGCTGCACTGCAGCGTAGCTCACGCTACTATACTAACTTATACTGGACGGACCTATGCCGCAGTATTCAAGCTTGCGCCGATACAGGGAATGTAAGTGGGGTTTATAAAGGTATTAAAAAGGCACTCGGACCTACCATTAAAAAGACAGCCCCTCTTAAGGATTCAAATGGCATAGTTATCACTGATAGCCAAAAGCAACTCGACCGTTGGGTGGAGCACTACGCTGGCCTTTGCTCGCGCCCTGTGTACCTGCAGCCGGAGGCAGCCCACAGCATGCCAAAACTGGCTACATGGACCGAGCTAGACGATCTACCTTCCTTAGAGGACCTAATCAAGGCTGTTGCGCAGTTAAAACGTGGCAAAAGTCCAGGTAGTGACGGTACCCAAGCCGAAATTATTAAGCTCGAGTGTATGAGTCCCATTCTGCACAATCTATTGTGTAAGTGCTGGCAGGCGGGAACTGTACCCCAGGACATGCGAGACGCCAACATCGTGACATTGTACAAGGGTAAAGGTGACCGTGGCGACTGTAACAATTATCGCGGCATTTCCCTTCTGAGCATCGCGGGTAAGCTTTTTGGTCGTGTCGTCTTGTCTAGACTACAAAAGCTCGCCAGTCGCGTCTATCCTGAGGCTCAGTGTGGTTTCCGCCCTCAGCGGTCCACGGTGGATATGATCTTTACACTTCGCCAATTACAGGAGAAGTGCAGAGAGCAGAAGACCCCCTTGTATGTGGCATTCGTCGATCTAAACAAAGCCTTCGATACGGTTAGCAGGGAGGGTCTGTACTCTGCACTTGAGAGCATTGGGTGTCCGCCGCTACTATTAAGCCTCGTAAAATCATTCCACGAGGGCATGAAGGGCGCTGTGGTATTTAACAACTGCACATCCGAGCCATTTGACGTGAGCAGAGGTGTTCGGCAGGGCTGCGTTTTGGCTCCGACTCTGTTTGGAATATACTTCTCGCTTATTCTACAAGCAGCTTTTGGCGATGACAAACAGGGCATACATCTTCACACGAGGGCGGATGGAAAGTTATTTAACATCTCTCTCCTCAAGTCCAAAAAGAACAGGGAGGACCTTTTTGTTGACAGCCTTCTTTTTGCCGATGACGCAGCCTTCATGGCCACTTCTGTTCATGACCTCCAGTCCATGATCAGTAAATTTTCTCAGGCTTGCACTTTGTTTGCTATGTCCATAAACGTCAGAAAGACAGTTGTTCTGTCACAGGGGGTTGCAGCTCCACCTGCGACTTCACTAGACGGCGCACTGCTTGAGGTTGTTGATCAGTTTTGCTACCTAGGGTCAACCGTGTCGAACAATCTCTCGCTGAATGCAGAGATCGACACCCGTATCGGCAAAGCGGCGACCATGTTCGGGAGGCTCAGTACAAGAGTATGGCACAACAAGTATCTGACCTTTAAGACCAAGATGATCGTCTTCCAGGCTTGCATCTTGAGTATACTCTTGTACGGAGCTGAAACCTGGACGTCATATGCGAAACAGGAGCGACTTAACTCTTTTTATATGCGCTGTCTAAGAAAGATCTTGGGCATAACGTGGCTGGACAGAGTCACTAACGAAAGGGTCCTTGAAATAGCACAGCTGCCTAGTTTAACTGCACTTCTCAAACAGAGGCGCCTGCGTTGGCTAGGGCATGTGCACAGAATGGAACCCTTTCGACTACCCCGACGCGTCCTGCTAGGTGAAATTGCGAATGCAAAAAGAGACGTAGGGAGGCCAATGCTTCGCTTTAAAGATTGCGCCAAGCGGGACATGATCGCCTTTAAAATAGATCATCGGCACTGGGAGGGGATCGCAGATAAGCGATCCGAGTGGCGTAAGCGTGTTGCAGAGGGTCGGACGTTGTGCGACGAGACCTGGTTCAGTACACTGGCTGACAGGAGGGAGAAACGACACCAGGGCGGCGCCAATACATCAGCCGCAAACTTCCCCTGCCAGGCCTGCGGAAAAATCTGTCGCTCTCGCATCCGTTTATTTAGCCACCAAAAAAGTTGCCTCCGAGGCACTGAGTAGATCGTCTGCATTAGACGTAAAGGCCTATGTATGTAATGTATTTCCTATTGAAGTCAAATACCTCACACATTTTTTTTTTGTATTTGGCTTTAAAGAGTTACAATATTAACAATGATGATGGCTTTGATTAAAGTTAATCGATACAAATCCTATAATCATTTATCCACAATCTGAAACGGTTCGCAAAAACACTTTAAGCCCTTTACTTATACTCGTAAAATACATCCTCCTTCCAATGACGACAAAACTTTGATCAGTAGGTTGGCATTTTATTTATTTTTATAACGTTTGTACTGCATTGATTTGAAGAATGCTTTTCCGTAATGAATGATTGACAAGCTGTCCCACGACTGTGCCACATAGAGGAAAGTAGATATAAAATTTTACTGAAAGTTTCTTCAAAAAATTTCATTTTTATTTTAAAACAAAACGAACTACTTTCAATGAACTTTAGTTTATTTTAAAGGCTACCATTATGCCGAATAAACTTGTTATTCAAATTAAAATTAATTTCGTAGTCCTCCTTTTATTTGAGACTAGCTGTTGCCCGCGACTTCGTACGCGCGGTGTAGTGACTTTTGTGTTAGTTTAGTTTATGTGTGTTTGTTGCTCAGATTTCATAACGCTCTTCTTGAAGTCCTATTCTCTACGAAAAGGGTCTAAAGAATATCGAATATGCAGGCTAGGGTATGAACATGGTATGTTGTTATCATATGCTGCATGAACATAGTTGAGCCCTCATTCAAAGATCTGTCCGTCTGTCAAGAAACTTTTTCTCAAGTATGCGTGGGAGGTATCAAGCTAAAATGTATGTCAAATTAAATACTGAAGTCTGCAATCCCTTAGAGGCGACAAAAAAAACAAACTTCTCTTCTCTTCTTCATAACTCAAAAGGGCCACTTGGATCTCGATTTTCTTTTTAATCCCATTTAGCTACTTGTTAAATTGTGTATAATGATAACGATTATTTTGAACAGCCGTTCTTCGTTCTTCGACGTTGCTTGCTAGCGGGCAATAGATCTATTCTACGCGAGGTTCATAAGACTGAACCACACCAAACGATCCATCTTGGATTGGCCAACCACGACCTAAGATTGGGGATCATGGATCGAATCTAATTTGTTCTCTTGGTGCTCTTGGATCGCACGAGGCACGTCCACTCCGACCACTACTATGGAGCTCCAGTGGTGAAGCGCACTCTTGCTGCGCGCGATTAGAGCGCGTATTATCGTTTTGCGCATATGCGCGCTTTCACGATTCAAACAGAAGTTCTTACTTAGTAATGCAATATCAGGCCAATCATATTTTTACTATAAAATGTAAAAGAGATTGTGTGTATCCATACTAATATTATAAATGTGAAAGTGGGTTTGTTTGTTTGTCCGTCTTTCACGTCAAAATTGGTGCAACGGATCGACGTGACTTTTGGAATGGGAATAGTTTGGCAGCTGAAAAGTGACATTAGGCAGCCATTAGACAGTCAATCTGGATCAATGATCAATGATCGCGATGCAGATTGACTGTGTACGAAGGTGATTGACGGTTCGCGATCTTGATCGCAAAATATCTACAAAGTAAATCTCGATCGCGATCAAGATCACGATCAGTGATCGTGATCTGGATGTAATGGCTGCCTTTGGCTACTTTTTATCCCTGAAAAATATCACATTCCCGTGGGATAACGTCGTCGTTTAGTCCGAGCGGGCGAAGTCGCGGGCGGAAGGCTAGTATTTTGATATGGAGACATTTCTTCTTTAAGTAAGAGGTATAAAATGTAATGATATACCATTTAATTATTTAATTTTAATCAATCATCACTTAAGTAAGCTTTCCTAGTAAATAAATGAATAAATAAGTTAGATAGAAAACTATTTTTAATATTCCTTTATTTTATTGGATGGTACCTACGGCTGAAGGCCTAAGTAGCCAGAGCCGGTTAAATGACATAAAAAATGGTAGGTAGGTGTCGGTATCTACGTACTGGCCACTTAGCGTTTATGAGCAAATTTTTCAAAATTACATTGGTGACATTTTGTCTACATTGCGACAAACTTATTTCACACAGTGATTATTTTTTGGTACTAAATATACTGTTGACTGCCGGCAGTCCATTTTGACAGTTAATTTTGTATTGCTAGTGGCTCCTCCAGGACCACTGTCACCGGTTCAGATATATTTGTGGCACTATACTTTACGACATACTGTAGCGACATCTAGCGTCGAGTGGAAATGCGAAATATAAATTTTACATCAATAGGGTAAGAACTTTAGTTTTGGCCACTGCCCCGAGTGCTTACTTAGCTTTAAACATTTCGTTAATAACTTTTGCTTGATAATATACTTTTTATCTTTGACTTTTAAGTCATAATAACAATAGTAATAATTCTTTATGACATAGGAATATTATTCAATAAACGCTTTTCAGTTTACATCGAATTAGATGTTTCTTTTATTTTATCTAAGTTAGTTAAGTATTGATTTCTCGATGTATCTTTTAAAATTTGATTGACAAAAAACACATCAATCGGCACCCTTCGCACATTTTAAGTTTAAAAAATAGGTTTTTAATTGACTAAAATAAAACTAAATTTCGTAAGTATATGAATACTAAATATATATGGCTAAATAGGTCTTAAGCACTAACTTATTATTTTTTAACATCACTGTAATGTACCCTATTTAACGCAAATAAATATTTGATTGATTGATTGATTGATTAGTTATATGTTTTTACTATGTATGTCCACGAATTTCTCGAAATCTAAAGGCATATCGAGATGATTCTATTTGATTTAAATTAGGTGTATTCTAACTTTGGGAACAGTCGGTTCATTCATCAAAATCGGTTTAGTAGTTTTCGTGGGTATGTTATTGTACAATATACACTAAAACTTCGGAAATAAATAGTAATTTAAAAAAATAAACTGACTGGCACCGACCTCAAAAAGGTACCTTAATTATAATATAAATTATATTTTTCCTTTTCAGTTGACAAATACTTTTTGGAGTTGGTTAAATTTTTTAAGTAGTTTTTTTGTATTGTAAATTTAAAAATTTAAAGAAAAGTATAAGATACATTCTTGACAATCTTAGATACCTACTTCAGACCATAGGCGAAAGAAGTGAAAAAAAATTAAAGTGGCAACAGCGGGGGCTTTCACCCTACTTAATATAGATAATCATTCGAATGTACTTTTGTGAAAGGTATATCGTAATCTTACTGACTTCCCGCGCCATCTATTGCTTAGTAGTTATGATGCAAAAGAAGTGAAAAACATCTTAAAGTGGCAACAGAGGGGGCTTTCACCCTAATTAATATAATCATTCGAATGTTCTTTTGTGGTATATCGTAATCTTACTGACTTCCTGCGCCATCTATTGCTTAGTAGATATAATGACGTAAATAACATGAAATTATTTTTATGATTTTATATGAGCCTGGATGGGGTTTAATTTATTTTATGTTTTGAAGCAGGTAAAAAAAAATAACATGATTCATTATTAATTGAGACAGCGATTAAATATAACGTATTTTCATAATCATGTGGCGCCATCTATTTTAGTAAGAATCAGTTTTTGTATTTTCCCGTAGGAATAATTAAATTTCCCGCAATAAAAGGTACCCTATATGTTGACCCGGGTTATAAGCTATTACTACACAAAATTTGGTAAAAATCCGTCCAGTAGTTTTTGCGTGAAAAGCGAACATACAAACAGACAAACAGACAAACAGACAAACAGACAAACAGACAAACAGACAAACAGACAAAAATTTTAATATCTATCGTTTTGGGGTCTATATCCTGTACACATCACATAGCAGTAATTTTTTTTTTTTTATATTTCATGTACAGACTTTTTGTCCGTTTCTGTTTTATTATATGTATAGATGTAATGTTACTCAGGAGAAATAAATGCTTATAATTGAGCAATTCCATCCGTATAGTAAAATTAAAGAGATCATTTACATTTAGTAGGTTTTTTACATATTCCCCGTTTGATCTGTTGAATTTAAAGAAGCGTTGAAAAATATTTGTTAATTTAGACCATACCCAAAATAGCTTAGAATGTATATTGCTTTTCAACTGACATTCTGTGTTCAATATTTACTCCCGATGTCTACAAAACTTTACAATTTTGTCCATTTATATTTCATCGCATTGTAAGGGGCTCCATAATAAATTACCTTCGTTTTGGCAACCCAAAACTTTGAAGTTTTAATGCAAAATCAGGGGGTATTGTCCTTTACTTCCTGAAGGAGAACCAAGTGGAATCCAAAGTCTTTATTAACAACGCTTTAATGTTTTACATTTGAGTTTAGGTACTTCACAGAATTTGTAAAACGCCTAAGGCTTGAATTGTAGATAAAAGATTGACTAACGCCTACGTTATTGGTGTTGTTTAATCCTACTTCCTACTAATATTATAAATGTGAAAGTTTAGATGTTTGGATGTTTGTATGTTTGTTTCAATCACGCTAAAACGGCTGAACGGATTTGGCTGAAATTTGGGACACATATCCTTTGAAGCCTGGAACATAGGCTACTTTTTATCCCGGAAAAATATCAAACTCCCGCGGGATAACGTCGTGTAGTCCACGCGGGCGAAGCCGCGGGCGGATAGCTAGTATTCTATAATATAAAGAATTAGATTAATCTTACTTCTAATAAACGCGAAGGGTTGTTGAATGTTTAGATGTATGTCACACTATCACGGTGAAACGGCTGTATGGACCTCGATGAAATTTGGCACAGAGACAGATTATGATCTAGAAGAGCATATAGGCTACTTTTCACCACGGGCATATATCTCATTCCCACGGGAAAATATCGTCTAGCCCACGCAGACAAAGCTGCGAGTGGGAAGCTCGTTTATTATGATTGTGGGTGTATGGTAGTTTTTATCACCGTCGACTTACTGTACTCGAACAGGATAGGTGGTAAGACAATCCAAACACCGCACGTTGACTCACACAGTTTATTGCAGGCTGGCGTAAACAATAAGTAATAGATGTAGGATGTACCAATATCATACGCATACGAAAAACACTGCTTTCACCGGTTTAACGGGAGCGCGGAGCGACATGCATTCGCCGTCAGAGATAGGTCAATACTGGTTTTGATGCGCCCGATAGTCGGCGCGAGCGCCGCCTGCAAAACAATAGGAACGAACGAATGGAATCCGGTCTCGATACCGGGTCCATTCTACTCGCACGACAACTTGGCACATTTAAATAAATTACGTACGAGATTACGTTTTATTATTTAAAATGTTTTATATGTAAATATAATTTAGCTAATAGTTAACTTGTATGTAATAAATCCTTATTTTAATTGTTATAAATATTAGATGATAAATATGTTATATATATTATTACTTTTGTGTAATTATAAATGTATATGTTTTATAAAGTAAATAATAATATTCTATATATTAATAAAATGAATAAATAGTGGGAATAACCCCACATCACTCCCCCCCAAAGGCCTGGTTAGGGACGATAAAAATCAGGAAAACGTACTTGTCTTCCAAAGCGAGTTTTCTTGATTGCTTTGGTAGGTGTGGATGGAACGTGAGTTGGTGTGTTGGTTACCGTCTCTGGCGACTTGGTATTTGGCGGCGGATGGTTATCCCCGTCGTCAGCCAATATAAACGCCGGTTTCAAGCGATCAATAGTAACGGTGACTTTGTTACCTTTTAAAAGAATTTTAAATACTTTATCTCCACGCTCCAAAACTTTATGTGGACCGGTGTATGCTGGCTGGAAAGGAGCACGCGATGCGTCTTCACGCAGGAAGACGTGATCAGCGGTAGCTAATTCCTTAAAAATAAACACTCTACCCTTATAATGTCGAGAAGCTGGCATCGGCTGTAGTTTTTCGGCGAAAGCGCGCAAGCGTGCGGTAAAATCTGATACATCAGTAGTACCAGTTTCGCTTGGGTCAAAAAATTCGCTGGGTAGCCGTAGCGGCTCGCCATAAAGGAGTTCCGCTGAAGAAGCTTGTAAGTCCTCTTTAAAGGAACTGCGGACTCCCAGTAAGACAAGTGGTAGACTTTCGGTCCAGTTCGCATCTGCATGGCAAGTAATAGCTGCCTTGAGCTGCCTGTGGAAGCGCTCAACAAGGCCATTACACGCAGGATGGTATGCGGTAGTGCGTCTGTGCTGAAAACCCGCAATTTTTGCCAGATATTTAAACAGTGCGGACTCGAATTGTCGACCACGATCTGTTACTATATCCAAAAGGCAACCGAATCTGGAAATCCAGCTCATCATAAGAGCCTTGGCCACAGTCTCAGCAGTAATATCAGTGATTGGGACGACTTCAGGCCACCGGGTAAAACGATCAACAGCCGTTAAACAGTACCGGTAGCTGTTTGAGATGGGGAGAGGGCCAACCAGATCAATATGCACGTGCTTGAAACGTGCGCGCGGTAGATTAAAATTGCAAATTGGTGCAGAAACATGTCTACTTACCTTTGCACGTTGGCAATGAAGGCATCCTCGAGTCCACTCTCTCACGTCTTTTCTTATTCCGGGCCAAACGAAACGCTGAGCCACGAGTTGAGCGGTCGCGGTGGGGCCCGGGTGACTTAGAGAGTGCAGACTGTTAAATACTTGCTTACGAAATTCTCTGGTAACGAAAGGCTTGGGGGTCGTTGTACTGACATCGCAGTACAGAGATGTACGACTCTCAGGTAAGACCAATTGTTGCAAGCGAAGAGAGGAAGAGTTATTAAGGTAACCAGCCAATTCGGGGTCGGATGACTGGGAATGAGCCAAATCCTCGAAGTTAATTGGAGCCTCCAGTGCCTCGACTCGAGATAAAGTATCGGCGACAATGTTGTCCTTACCGGCTATATGCTTTATGTCGGTCGTGAATTGGGAGATATAATCCAAGTGACGATATTGGCGAGGCGAACAGTTACGTTTCCTTTCACTGAAAGCATAACTGAGCGGCTTATGATCCGTGTATACCGTGAAATGTCTCGCCTCCACCATATAACGAAAGTATTTGATAGCTTCGTATATGGCGAGCAGTTCACGGTCATAGGGAGAGTATTTGGCTTGAGATGAGCTAAGCTTACGGGAAAAGAAAGCAAGAGGTTGCCACTTACCATCTTGTAATTGTTGGAGAACGGCCCCAATGGCTAAGTCCGACGCATCTGTCACCAACGCTAACTTGGCTCGGCAATCAGGATGAGCGAGCATAACGGCATTGGCTAGACTTTCTTTGGTGTCATTGAAAGCCTTCAGAGCGTCACCAGAGAGATCAATGGGGGTTGAACCTTTAACAGTGCCAGTAAGAAGCGCGTTAAGAGGAGCTTGGATTAGGGCGGCTTGGGGCAAAAATCGCCTATAAAAGTTCGCCATTCCTAAAAATCCCCTTAACTGCTTGACTGTTTTGGGTGGTGGAAATTGGCGTATGGCTTGTACCTTGGTATCCAAGGGTCTGGTACCGCTCTCCGAAATTTGATAACCTAGAAAGGTTACCTCGGGAACTCCAAAGACGCATTTGGATACATTTACAACCATACCGTACTCCTTAATCCTGGTAAACAATTGACGTAGGTGGTCCTCGTGCTCGGCCTCACTACGGGAGAATATTAAAAAATCGTCCAAGAAGGTATAAACGAAATCCAGCCCGCGAGTCATCTCATCCACGAAACGTTGAAACGTTTGGCCAGCATTGCGTAGACCAAACGTCATATAAGGGAATTCGTACATACCGAACGGGGTGGTGATAGCTGTCTTCGGTATGTCTTCCGGATGGACAGGAATCTGATTATACGCCTTCACGAGATCTATGGTGCTAAAAATCTTACAGCCCGCAATAGAATGAGCAAAGTCGTGGAGGTGTCTAATCGGATACCTGTCAGGAATGGTCCTGGAGTTGAGCTGTCGGTAATCCCCACAGGGCCTCCAACCATTTTCTTTTTTCGGGGCCAGGTGCAGGGGTGAAGACCAGGGACTCTCTGAAGGCCTGGCTGTACCATCAGCCAGCATGGCCTCAAACTCTTGCCTAGCCACCTTCAGCTTGTCAGGTGCCAGACGTCGCGGCGCGCTAGAGACAGGTGGACCAGGTGTTGTGCGAATGTGGTGTTGCTTACTGTGTGGTATTATGCGGTGAGTGCCAGGTGGTCGCGTTATCTCAGGAAATTCCCGCGAAAGCAAGCTATGAAAGCGAGATTCACCAGTCGATACCTTTACAGAATTAATACCACAGTTAACAGGAGCAAAAGAAGCAGAAGCAGAAAGGCTAGTGGTATTGTCTACAAGCTTTTGATTTCTACAATCTACCATTAAATTATAAAAAGATAGAAAATCTACTCCTATAATTGGTTTCGTAACATTCGCGACAACAAAGCGCCAAGAGTAATTTCTACGTAAACTAAAATCTAAATTAAGGTGGTGATAACCATAAGTGTCGATGGTCGTCCCGTTGGCCGCGCAGAGCTTATATGAAGTTGGGGCACGACGTTCACGCAGCAGAGTTCGGGGGAAGACACATAGATCGCTACCTGTGTCGATCAGGAATTGCATCTTCGTCCGTCTATCAGTGACGAACAGGCGACCAGAGGATGGGCTATCAGCTGTCGCCATCACCGACTGCCCCTTGCGTTTCCCGACTTCTCATAGTCACAAGGCTTGATGCAGTAATGAGCCTTGTCCCCGTGCTTCGAATGGTACCAGCAGGTAGGGTGCTTACGATACGAAGATTGGGATCTGCTGGAGGACCTGCGACGTTCGCCCTGTTGACGGCTCCGGGGTCGAGATCTTCTGCTGTCACGGCTGCCGAGGTTACAGCTCTTCAGTTGCTGACGTAGCTCGGCGATTTCTCTAGCCATGGCGTCAATCTTCGAGCCATAATCGTTGCTAGCTGAAGCAACTTGAGGTGCTGAGGGTACGATGTCATGGATGCGGTCAGCGAGATCGGCGAGAGTTTCCAGCTCTGCAGTTGGTTGAGCAGCCAGTACGGTCTGTATATTCCCGGGAAGGCGGCTCGTCCAAATTGTGCGAAGAAAATCGTCCGAAATCTGATGACCGGCGAGGCTCTGCAAGTGCCGAAGAAACTGGGATGGCTTGCGATCTCCCAGCTCTTCGTGCATCAGTAGCTGCTGCACCTTTTTTTCTTTAGAAGCACTCAGACGCTTTATGAGCTCGGCCTTAAGCTTCTCGTAACGGTCACTAGTTGGTGGTTTCGCAATAAGATCCTTTACCTCACACAGGAACTGACGGTCTAACTGTCCGATGACGTAGTGAAATTTCGTCAGGTCGTTGGTAATTCCAGCAATCTGGAACTGTCCCTCAATTTGCGAAAACCATATTTCAGGCTCCTCAGGCCAAAAAGCAGGCATCCGAACTCTCACTTTAAAAATGTCGGATGACGTGTCGGATGACGTGCGTGCAGTGGACACGCGCTCTGTGGTGTTTTCTGCGTTATCGCTGTTGTCGTTCGGCATCTTGTAAATTACGCAGTTAGATATTCAATTCTACGTACTTTTTCTCCGCCAGCGCCGGTTGTGTTCAATACAGGTCACCACTGTGGGTGTATGGTAGTTTTTATCACCGTCGACTTACTGTACTCGAACAGGATAGGTGGTAAGACAATCCAAACACCGCACGTTGACTCACACAGTTTATTGCAGGCTGGCGTAAACAATAAGTAATAGATGTAGGATGTACCAATATCATACGCATACGAAAAACACTGCTTTCACCGGTTTAACGGGAGCGCGGAGCGACATGCATTCGCCGTCAGAGATAGGTCAAGACTGGTTGATGCGCCCGATAGTCGGCGCGAGCGCCGCCTGCAAAACAATAGGAACGAACGAATGGAATCCGGTCTCGATACCGGGTCCATTCTACTCGCACGACAACTTGGCACATTTAAATAAATTACGTACGAGATTACGTTTTATTATTTAAAATGTTTTATATGTAAATATAATTTAGCTAATAGTTAACTTGTATGTAATAAATCCTTATTTTAATTGTTATAAATATTAGATGATAAATATGTTATATATATTATTACTTTTGTGTAATTATAAATGTATATGTTTTATAAAGTAAATAATAATATTCTATATATTAATAAAATGAATAAATAGTGGGAATAACCCCACATGATAAAAGCATATTGAAACACTCATAGAAGCTCATTTAAGAAGCTTATGATAGTTAAGGGCAGCTTAAAATACATCTTATAATATCATCAACATAATTATGAACATACCATTAAAATTTGTGAAAGGATATTAAAATTGCACATACAAATCTAAAGTTTTTATCAACCCAGAAATTCACTCTGAATGACCACTTAAAGAATTACTAAAAATTTTAAGCAATAAGCAACTACAAGTGCTTAAATAACATTTCTGTATAATTTAATTATAAAGGTTGCTACTTTACAACATAACTTATTGACAGTTTTATACTCAAACAGTGTATTGATAGACATCGCAATTCCTAGTAGGTATACTAAGAAAAGTGACGAAAAAGCCCATCGATCACTTCAAAGTGGCACCACAAAACACATTAAGTTCGTTTCCTCGGCAAACACCAAAAAAAAGATATAGACTCTTAAATAAAGCCCCAAGTCCATAAATCGTGGACTATCAATTTGTATGCTAATACAGTTTGGCGAAGACAAGTGAGTGACAGGGGCCCACTTAACTACCACCAAGGTTCCTAAATGGGCCCAAAGGTATTAAGACATTTTTCTTTTTTTCAGCAATTATATTAAATTTACAGCCCCACTTCAAAGAGTCATTTGACCCTCTTATTAAAAAACCTAAGTGAATTAAGTTCCATCTCTCATTTTGTGCGCGCAATTTATAACTACCACAAGGTATTTTGTTTCCGAATATAATGTAAGTCTATTAAGTACATAAAGTAAAACATCACATTTCGCAAGAAAATTAATAACGTACTTAAAATTCAAAACCCTGTCGAGGTTCAAATGGGTTTTAAGTTTTAAGAAGGAAAAATTATAAAATTACCGATCACAAAATTATCTTTTCATATCGACCTGCCTTCCAACTAGATCATAGCAAGAATCAAACCTGAGACCTTTCGCTGCGTGCGAACGCTCGGCTCTTGCCGCTGACCTAAAAATGAATCGCTGTTCGTTAAGGTCGCTAAAACTCGCGTACGGCTGAACCGATTTGGCTAATTTTGGTCTCGAAATGTTCGTGGAAGTCCTCGGAAGGAGGGGTAAGTAGGGGTAAGGTAGGGGTAGAGTAGGTATAGAGTAGGGGTAGGGTATGAGTAGGGTAGCCTACTCATACCCTACCCCTACTCTATACCTACTCTACCCCTACCTTACCCCTACTTATGAGTAGGGTAGTCTACTCATACCCTACCCCTACTCTATACCTACTCTACCCCTACCTTACCCCTACTTACCCCTCCTTCCGAGGACTTCCACGAACATTTCGAGACCAAAATTAGCCAAATCGGTTCAGCCGTACGCGAGTTTTAGCGACCTTAACGAACAGCGATTCATTTTTGCATTTTTGCCCCTACGGGCAGGAGTAGGGTAAGGGTAGGGGTAGGGTAGGGACAGAGTAGTGGTTGGGTGGTGTAGGGGGTAGGCCCACGCGAACGAAGTCGCGGGTCAGCTAGTCTTTAATAATTTAAATTATCTCATTTATCAGAATACGAAAATCACAAGTATTAAATCTACTTTTTATATTCTCTTTTAATTAAATATATGTACGACGATCAACCCAAATTGTAAAGTTCTATCGTTGTTTTTTATTATTGTTTCCGATTTGTTCTTTGTTTCTATTTTATTATTTGTAACTTAATAAATAGGCAGCTCTCTCATAAATTGCTGTGTCCGTTAAGGGCGACTAAGTTTTTAAGCTCCTTCTAGATTAAAACACCTGTATTTTGAAACAAATATTTGTATGTGTATTAAAAACTTAAAACCCATCTGTAATTAATAAGGCAAAATCTAACATTTGACTGTTAATGTTATGGCGTTGAAGGCTTGAGATATTGCAAAAGTTTTCAATTACGAACAAAATTAAATATTTAACAAAGTTACTCCATTCGTGAAAGGGCGCCATCCAGGTAAATCCCTAAAACTCATCAAAATGAGACGTTTCAATTTCACTTAAGTATCAATTTTTTATGCAATAATCACTGTAATATGTATCTTTATACCGTTTTACCTCATTTAAGGGCCTTTGAGGGCATCATTTTGTTTTTGTCGAACAAAGACGCTCCGCTACTTTATGGTATAATGGCTTATTTGCGCGTTCATTTACGCAATCTTTGTTTCTTAAATCGACGCTATTTTTACGTAAATGGAATCTTTTATGCTGTTGATTCATAACAGCTCCTGTTATTGTTTTATGCTTAAGCCGATTTGGTTTATTTTATATTACAACATTGTTGATAAAAACGTTGTGGGTTGTTTTGTATGAAGTATCTAATTTGGTATACGTTCTTGGTGTAACTAGTGGTAATTTTATGAGATAAAAAACAACACCTCTAACTGCATGTCACAGTACTAGCCAGAAAAGCAAATGCGTAAGTAATAGCTAATGCGGCATTTTTAATATTCTTAAAATAGTATATTACTAATTTTCAATTTAATTAAGTACAATATTATCAACTGTTTAAAGTTAGTACTTCAAAAAATGCAATCAAGGTAAAAGTCATACGGGGCAACAACAGCCTCCTTTTTCGAAATTGGTTAAAACAACAGCCATTAATGATATAATAGCCCCCAATACAGCGATCATAGGGGGCGCAGACCATTGATCATTGGTTCGACAACAGACTCCTTTTTAATTCAGCTAAACGATAGCTATTAATGGTGGAATAATCCCTATAAACAGCGATCGTGAGGGCGAAGGGGTCGGATATTGCGTGCACCGCAAGGTGTTCTCCGGACATGAGCTAAGGAAATTGACAATGTCATCTTGACTGCCTTTACAACATACGACTTGAATAACAACATGACGTAAATGCAAGAAAAATATTGCTTACCCCGTCGACCAACGAATATGGACACTGTTCGCGAACGTCACATAGCTACCGTCCGACTAATTGCCCATACACGTATCCATTGATCATAGTTACAAATATTTGTTGGCACCGATACTTGTAAGAGTTGTATTTTGAATCCATTAAATAAATAAATCTTTATTCTCTAAACGCAAATATTACAATACAGTCCACGCACTCTGGCCCCGACCGCCGTAGAGTAAGCATCAAAACACGTGGCTCCCATACTTGGAAAATCAAAGTTGTGGGTTTTTCTCACCGTACGAAGGTGTGCTTTACCTTAAAAGTTGCGCGCTGAAGAGGCGCATCCGTCGGTGAAACAAGATTGAAGATCGGATCACAGTGCACGAAGATATTAAGTAAAAAGTGAAAGTTTGGTGAAAAAAGTGCAAAATTGCGACAGTGTTTCGCCCACTGCGTCCAGAGTTCATGAGACGCGTGGGATTTGGAGTTGTCGGCGTGAGCGCCTCAGCGCCCCCTACATATTGGAGCTGTTTGCTGATTTTTCCCGGCATTAGTTTCGGAGATATTAGCAATTTTCCACTTAACCTCAAAACACGTGGTCAGTCTTCCCGGAGCGGCCGTGTGTTGAAGAGGTCACCATCAGGAGGAGCGCAGAGCGACGAGTCACCTGACACTTCGATCGTCGTTGTCGGCCACATAGAACTTAAGGAAATTATATCTTTTAAATATTATATTTTACCCCTAGGGTAAATCGGAGGCTATTAACCCTAGAGAAGCAAATTTTATATCCAAGTGTAGGGCTTCAAAAGGGCTACAATCGCACCATAGAACACGATCCGGTCGGAGCCGCCATTGCGACCGCCATTTTGTTTTTAAGAATATATTTTTTTCACAATTTTGTCATCTTTAAAGATATAGTCTCGCGGTTTTATCCTACTAATAAGTCTTGACGTCCCCTACCATTGGTAGTAAAAGAAAGTGCCTTAAATATACAGACAAACTCTACATAGAGTTATAAAATTTCGTGATCGTAAACAGACACCCCAGGCAGGACCTGAAAAAGAATTTGACAAATTTAAGACATATTAAAAAGTTTATTTTAATAAAAATTTATACACCCTACAATTTACAATTCTGTACAGCTTTATACAACTTATACACATTGACGAAATTACCTCAGACATACCCAATACATATCAAATCATAAATACTACATTAATTAACCAGTGCCGCCAAGAAAATGGTGATCGGGCATTCTCCCAAGCAAGAAAAGCTAAACACAAAGAAAGAAACGTCTCCCTCACCAGGACCCTCATTGTCCCCCCCTGCGGCAACATCTACACAAATGGATAAGTCCAAAGAAGAAGCACACGAGTCCCCAAAAATCCCGTCGGGCACAGTTATAAGAACAAGCAGTGCCTTCGAAACACCGCCAGCCTCGCAGAGCACCACAGGTGCACGGGCAAAGGCAACAGCTAAGGCAGGCCAAACCATAACAAAAAGAAAAAAGACGTACGGACCACATGATATGGCTAACCTTATCAAAGACGTAATGCTGCACATAAAGGATATTAGGACTAAAGTAAAAACTTTCACGGGTTGTAGGAAAGATATTAAAGAGGGACTGGATGAATGGGATAAATTCATAGAGCCGCTCTCTGAACTTGCGGGGAGAGTCCACAAAATGGAAACGGAGCTGGCCGCAAAAGGAGAAAACCAACAAAAATCTACACCCGCACTCACATCAGCACCCAAATCAGTAGACCCCTCTCCAAGCGTGCTGCCCATGGGAGTTACAGACGAGCGCCTCACGGCCATAGAATTAACAATGCGGGATATGCAAAAGCTTATAAAGGAAACCCAGCATGACATAGTCGGAAGTTATGATAAAGGAAACCGAGAAGTCATAAAAGAAATTAAAAATCTTGAAAACGCAGTCCAGAAAGGAACCACCCTCACCACCTACGCCGACGCCGCGGCCGCTCCTATTAAATTACCAAACCGCCGAGTACTGCACTCCGTCATCGTTACCTCGACGGACGAAAATGAAACCGGCGAGCAAGTATTAAATAGAGTACGAGGGCAAGTAGAAAAAGAGGACGAGGAAGGCTTCATAAGAGTGGAGAAGACAAGAAAGGCAAAAGACAGGAAGATAATACTGGGCTGCGAGAGCATGGAGGAAAAAAAGAGGCTGACGAAAAGGCTGCAAGAGGCTAAGCTTAACGTGGAAGAAGTGAAAAATAAAAATCCACTTATCAAGGCACTCAATGTACAGAAATATTATGTTGACAATGACGAAAGTGAATTGATAGAAGGCATAAAGAATAGAAACCAAAAATTATTCAAAGGACTGAAAGAGGAAGACACAGAGATTAAGCTCAAATATAAGAAAAACGCGAGAAACGAACATCAAGTCCATCTAATAATGAGTGTCTCCCCGAAGATCTGGGGACTGGTCATGAAAGAACAGAGAATATTCATTGGTATGAATGCCATTAAAGTAGTCGATCAGTCGCCGCTCGTCCAATGCACTCGGTGCCTTGCGTACGGCCACAGCAAACGATACTGCAACGAGTCAGTAGACATATGCAGACACTGCGGTGGGCCGCACGTTGGGGACCAGTGCCCAGACCTTAAAGCATTCCAGCCACCAAATTGCATAAATTGCACAAAGTCAAAAATGTTAGACACTGAACATGATGCATTCTATGTAGGATGCCCAATTAGAAGGAAGTGGGACAGCTTGGCGAGAAGCACTATAGCGTATTGCTAAAGTTGTCCCACTGCAAAATAGCCCGCAAACAAATTATAAAATGTTCCAGGCAAACCTCCAAAGAAAAAGACTGGCAACAGAGGAGATCTTCAAGGAAGCCTCGGCACAAAAAGTAACGATATTGCTGCTGCAGGAGCCATATATAGGCAATAAAAAACAGTTAAAGAGCTACAACGGAGCACGGATTTTCCAAAACAACGGCGAGGGAAGTGTTAAGGCGGCAATAGCCATATTGGACCCAGACCTGGACGTAACCCAATACCCGGACCTTACAAACAACAACGTGGTCGTATTGGGGATTAGCACAAAAGCCTGGAAAATAACACTCCTCTCTTACTACTTCCAACCCGACCAGCCTATAGATGGCTACCTGCAGCAGATCAAAAATATAGCACACAGGTTTGCAGGTGGGAAATTGATAGGAGGAGGCGATGCGAATGCCAAAAGCATATGGTGGGGTAGTCCCGAAAACGACCACAAGGGACAAGAAATGGCCGAGACAATCCACGAGCTGGGACTCCAAGTTCTAAATCAGGGAGAAACCCCGACCTTTGACACCGTAAGGAAAGCGCTACTCGAGCTTTGTAGACGTCACCTTCTGCACTGAGAACCTGATAGGCATAATAAAAGATTGGACAGTCAGAGATGAACTTATCAGCTCCGACCATAACGGCATATCTTTCAACATCCAGCTAAGAAAATCGGAAGGCGTGGACATCCAGCGTACGACCAGAATATATAACACAAGGAAAGCTAATTGGGATGAATTTCATGAGAAATTCCAACAATTAAAATCCGAATACAAATTAAACAAAACTGAAATTTCTGGTATTCGAAGCGCGAAGGATGTCGACGCCTTCCTGGAAAACTTAAACAAAGCAATTACACAGACATGCGACCAAAGCATACCAAAAAGAAAAAGAAAGACTGTACTTACCTTGCCGTGGTGGACTGAGGATCTCGAAAAGATAAAGCGGAGGGTGATGACTGCAAAGCGGCGCATCAGAAACGCAGCACCGGTCCGTAGAGACATGGTAGTCCGGGAGTACCTGAAACAAAAAGAAGAATATGAAAATGAGGCCAAAAAAGCGCAAATTGAAAGTTGGAAGGAGTTTTGCAATAAACAGGATAGGGAGGGTGTATGGGAGGGAATTTATAGGGTTATGGGGAGGACCACCAAGAGAGAAGAAGACATACTCTTAGAGGAGAATGGAAAGACGCTAAACGCGAAAGACTCAGTAAAACTCCTTACTAAAACCTTTTTCCCAGAAGACCTTGAGGAAAATGAGACGGCAGCCCAAAAGGAGACAAGGCAGAAGGCAGAAACGGTAAACGAGACACACAAAATTAATATCCAGAAAGAACAGGATCCACCCTTTACCTTAGAAGAACTAAAAACCGCCGCAGAAAGCTTCAATCCAAAAAAGGCTCCAGGAGCAGAGGGATTTACTTCGGATATATGTCTACACGCAATTAAAAACGACCCCATCCTCTTCCTAGACCTTCTAAATAAATGCCTGGAACAACACTACTTCCCTAAAATATGGAAGGAGGCCACCGTTGTGGTTTTGCGCAAACCTGCGAAAGACACCTACAAGACCCCAAAATCGTACAGACCCATAGGACTGCTGTCGGTCTTAGGTAAGATATTCGAAAAAATGATTATGGCAAGAATAAAATACCACGTTCTACCAAAGATTAGCCCTAACCAATACGGGTTCATGCCCCAAAAAAGCTGCGAAGACGCCCTCTATGACATGATTAAGCACATAAAAAACAAATTACAGGAAAAGAAAATTGTAACAGTCGTATCACTTGACATAGAGGGTGCCTTCGACAGTGCCTGGTGGCCAGCAATTAGAACACAACTGGCGGTACTGAACTGTCCAATAAACTTGAGAAAGATGATAGACAGTTACCTCGAAGACAGAAAGGTAAACGTGAGATACGCCGGCCAAGAATACTCAAAGACAACAAATAAAGGGTGCATACAGGGATCAATTGGGGGCCCAACACTGTGGAACATCATGCTCGACCCACTATTGTCAGAATTGGAGGGACGAGGCTTCCATGTGCACGCTTTTGCCGATGATATAGTGTTGGTCTTTAATGGCGACACCGCCACCGCAATTCAGGACCAGGCGAACGCTATGCTCGAGCATGTTCGGGAGTGGGGAGCGAAAAACAAATTAAAGTTTGCACCACATAAAACGCACCAAATGGTCATAACGAGAAAACTAAAGTTCGATACCCCGCGACTGAGCATGGGCGGCGTAGCAATAAAAACATCTAAAGAAATTAAAATACTGGGTGTAACGCTAGATGAAAAACTGACTTTTAACTCACATGTTGCAAACGCCTGCAGAAAGGCTTTAAATATAGCCAAACAACTTACAAGAGCAGCAAAGGTCAGTTGGGGCTTACATCCAGAAATCATACACACAATTTACATGGCAGCAGTTGAACCTGTGGTCCTGTATGCGGCAAGCATCTGGGCACCGGCGTCCAAAAAGCTAGGCACACAAAAACAGCTAGGCGCAGTACAACGCGGTTTTGCCCTAAAAATCTGTAAGGCCTATCGAACGGTCTCTCTGAACTCCGCCATGGCACTGTCTGGGACTCTCCCACTCGATATCCGTGCACGTGAGGTGGCCTCACTGTACGAAATCAAGAGGGGGATGGCCCCGACCGGGCTGGGGGACAAAGAGATCGAGCGAATGGCCTCCGCACTAAAGGCACCACACCCAGGCACACAACAAAACATCAACTATAGGGACCTTCCAGATCAGGAAGCGGTAGATAGTAGCGAAAGCCCTGAAATAAAAATATTTACAGACGGTAGTAAAATTGAGGAAAAGGTAGGAGCCGCACTTTCCATCTGGAGCGGCGACACTGAGACTAGAGCCATAAAACTCAGCCTGCCCAAATACTGTACTGTATATCAGGCGGAGCTACTAGCGATTTGTGAAGCCACAAAAGCAGCGCGGAAAATCGAGGCGGGCTCCTTCGGCATATATAGCGACTCGACCGCGGCTCTCCAGACGGTCTGTGCTCCCGGCTCACTCCACCCACTAGCTATTGAAACAAGAGCAAACATCAATCATCTATTGCAACAAAATAAATCTGTGAATTTGTTTTGGATAAAAGCACACGTGGGACTGGAAGGAAACGAGAGGGCAGACTTTCTGGCAAAAGAAGCGGCACTGAAGTCGAGAAGGAGCCACGCCTACGATAGGTGCCCTGTCTCATTCGTCAAGCGAACACTCAGGCAGTCGTCGATTGAGGAATGGGACAGGAGATATAAGGATGCCGAAACAGGCGCCGTAACAAAGGCCTTCTTCCCAGACGTAAAGCAAGCGTATAGGACTATTAGGAAATTTACACCGGACAGGTGGACAACCCAAATTCTGACGGGGCACGGTGGGTTCTCCGAATACTTGTATCGTTTCAAGTGTAAGGAGAGCCCATCGTGTATCTGCGATCCAGCCGTGAGTGAAGACGTGCTGCACATCATCCTCGACTGTCCGGTGTATCAAGCGCAAAAATACGACACGGAGATAAAATTAAATCTCGACATTAATAAAGAAAATCTCCCATCACTCATGAAGAGTGAAAATAGGGACACATTTTTAGAGTATTGTAAAAAGATTGTGAAAGCAGTAAACGATAGAAATAAAAGCTAATAAATAATATTGCATCAATAATTTATTTTATTGACCAGCAGCATTAAATAAACAGAATTGTAAATAGTTATAAGAAAATACAAAAATGTGAAAATATTAATGTAAGACTACAATGTAAAAGAATAATATATAAGCAAAACTAAGTTAAGAAATTGTGTTAATTAAAATAACCGTGTTGCACATCGAAATAAGAAGATAAGTAAAAACTGAGATGTTAAAAACAAAAAAGCATAGAAAAGTAAAGAAAATTGTACCTACCCTTATTTACCCTGTCATAAATAAAGAAATAAAATAGATTATGAGTAGGCGGGCATCCCACCCGTTATAGAGAGAATGAGATGAATGAAAGAAAGAAAAAGTATGCAGAATGAAAGTACGAGAGGAATAATTGATATAACTAGAATGAATGAGAAGCTATATTAAATCTGAAATAAAAAAGGCTCGGACCCTATGTCTGAGGTAAAAGAAAAAAAAAAAAAAAAAAAATACAGTCCACGCGTTTAATTCTGCCTACCAACTTTATACAGACCCAATTCGAATGCACACGTATTAGCTTGCTCTGACTTTGATTATAATATGTACAGCCGGCCAAGAAAGTGGTCTACCAGTTTTGACAGTAGTTCCCGTGTCAACAAAATATCGCTAAAGGCGAATCTTTAAAATTGTTTGTTTACTGAGAAAACTGACATGAAATCATAGAGCAAACACACAATGTTATTTTCGCCATGTTTTTCATAAACTTCAGAACTAAGGAGGATTTTTAAAGTAGAAAACTCTTTCACTGAAAAAGAACATAATATTATATCACTGACAAATTAATGTCACAGGTATTTTCCTAAACTCCATAAACTAAAGTAAAATTTATTCATTATTTTACTACAATGCCTCAAAATTTATCCATCCATAGCCGAGAGAGCTCAAATAATCGCACTTCACAATGATGGATTCAATATTAGTGAGATTTCTAGAGAATTAAATGTGTCTTATGGTTCAGACATGATGGAACCGCAACTAAAGAACAGCAAAAGCACTGCAAGGGCACTGCAATGAGGTATGGGAGGAAACCCGTGAGTCTGACATCTGCTCGAGGCTGGTGGGCTCAATGAGGGACCGACTCCGAGAAGTCATAGAGGCAGATGGCGGCTACACAAGATTTAAACATTTAATTTTTTTAAGTGACTTATTCCATGTGAAAAGTAATATTTTTAACAACCAAATAATTAGCATTTTCACTACCGCTTCTTGTTACAACCCTTGTCCCGTCCTTTTCTAATCGAGCAAAGTGGATATCATTGATCAATGATATCCACTTAGCCTACGCTTAGCAGTGGACATCCATTTATGCAAAGTGTTAAGGCGACTAAAAATTACTAGGTTGAGCGACTAAAAATACTAAGTGAGCAGTGAGCAGCGGAAAAATAGGTTTAGGTTAGGTTAGATTGGCGACTAAGTCGCTCACCTAGTAATTTTGGTACCCTAAAATGTTTTTTAGTCGATCGGTTAATTACTATCCTTACAAAAATATCCCTAAATACTGAAATTGGTAATTCATTATCGATAACTGAACAATTTTCACAAGGAACATTAGGGCGGTTTCAAATTAGCGTTTTATACGCGCGTATAAGCTCGTTTTCGGAAGCGCAATGTAGGCGCGTATAGTATAGGCGTGCCTTTTGCCACACGCGCGACTCGTACGAGCGTCGACATGCTTGTATGCTTGTATAAGCGCGAGCCATACGCTACCTAATCAAGCGCAAGGTTCGAGCGAACACGCCGAAATATGCCCGTTTATTCAGTTTTTTGAAGTCCGTATTCCTTGTAGCTCGCGTGAAAGCGCGTATGCCGAAACGACCGTATACGCTCAGAAAAAAACGCCAGTTTGTAACCGCCCTTATACCGCAATATTAGAATCAAGAAATTGGTATGTTGTTGATGAGAATCAAAATTCGACAATTCGAAATTCGAAAAACGAATTCGCGAAGTGTCATAAAATTCAAGCAAAGGAAAATCAACCTTGTTCTTAGTTGACGAACAAACGAACTTCACCCTTACGGTGGTAGACCACATATTTGGCCGACTGTACATGTGATTAAGTTCTCATAATTGAAATCTCGGATCGGTCCATGTAAAAGCCACTGTCTTTTTTGTAATATCCAAGAAAACAACGCATACACCGCCAACCTACGGAATATAATTGTACCAGAAGCCAATTTCTGAGCCCACGTATTAAGTTTTGTCTGACTTGAATTTAGGAATTTAGTTTCTATTCTACTCTATTCTAGGTGGGGATTCTTGGTCGACGCGGACTTAGCGTGTAGGTTTAGTGCTGTTCCTTAGACGATGGAACATCTGACATCGTGCCTAATGGCACCTAATGGAGGCTACCAATGCTGCGATCCGCGTAGCCGATTTTTGGTCCGACACTTGAGTGACTGTTTAGGTTATTGTGCTATCGACTCGATAAGAAGAAGAAAACCAGTAATTAAAATATTTGAATTTTCTCTACCTACATTGTATGACAATTGACGCAAAGTCTTGAGAATCAAATCGTTTCGTGTGTTTTTTTATCCACAACGGGGTAGCACTTACCCTTCATCACACGTGATGTTAAGTGGTGATAAGGCTGAAGAATAGAATAGAGTAGAATAGAACCTAAATTCAAGTCAGACAAAACTTAATACTCAGCTCAGAAATCGGCTTCTGGTACAATTATATTCCGTAGGTTGGCTGTGTATGCGTTGTTTATATAGACATCCACTGTATTTACTGTAATATTCAACAAAAACAACGCATACCCCGCTGGCCTACGGAAAGAGGCCAAATTGCGAACACATGTATTAGTTCAGTCTAACTGGATTTTACCTACAACTAAAATGCTCCAATTTTATATACCTACTTCATTGTGTTGAAATTGATACAATTAAGTGCCTATGCACACCGCGTGCTTTTTTTCCACGCTGTCGTTGACGCACGACACGTAGGTCGTAGATTGTAGAACTTTGCTATTTTTGCCTACTGTACTCGTCGTGAACTTCTTCAAACGCGTGTGAAATGCGCGTGAAAAAAGAAACGCTTTGTGTTAGGAAGTAAAATCGGATCCTCCGCTCTCGGAAATCCTCGGAAAATCGCTCCGTGTAAACGTCACTGTATTTACTGTAATATCCAAGAAAAACAACACATACACAGCCGGCCTACGGAAATGGACCCAATTTGTGGGCACACGTATTAGTTCGGTCTGACTGGAATTTACCGGCAGCCGAAATGCTTGGTGTTTCTGTACGTGCGTTATGTAGGTACTTTGTTATGGCTGTGTGTATTTAACAAATTAGTTGTGCTTTTTTAGTCAAGATTTTATTGCATGCTCAAAGTTATTTTTTTTATCCACAACGGGGTAGCACGATAGGGACTCCCATCGGGGAGTCCCTTTCTTCTCCAAATGTCGATCGTCCGAAAATCAAAATCCCACGCGTTTGTTATAATCATCACTATCCATAATGTTTGCGTATACGAAATTATATTTATGTCATAATATGGGGTGCTATAATAATTAGATATCCTATTTTTTCTTGCTATACCTAATTTACCTAAAGTCACGTCTCCTAAGTGTTATGTATGTTAGTCCGAATGGTGCTTTATTTATATTAGTGGTATTGATATTTAGAAACCATCCGAGTAAAAAGGAAGTACAACTCTACTCTAACTTACTCGAAGTCTAAGTACTTAGACTTATGTGAATTCAAGATGCCACAGTTGATTAACGTAATGTTTTGTTTAAGGAGACTATCTATGTACCTGAAATTTCAAATAGAAAAAAGATCTAATAATGCTAAAAATCATTTTATCCTATCCTATCCTATGCTACCCTTTTCTACCCTATCCTATCTTATCCTCGCCTTTCCTATCATATCCTATCCTATTATTTTGAGTGTTATTTTAGTCTTTATTATATGATATTCCGGATCTGTGATCTAAGTGAATTCATTAATATACAGAGTAATAAAGGGCCACTTAAGTCACGGATAAGCGTTACCTAAGTGCGGGTTTAGGTCACACTGTGCTATAAATTTTTTATGTAATTAATTGATCACAATGATGAAGTAAACAATTTACTAAAATGTCATTAAAATATTGCGTCTTTAGAAAAGCAAAAAAGCACAATTATAAACTTCAATAAAACCGCCAAGCGAAAGTGAGATTCGGATTAATTTTCTTTTTATTCTGTCGAGAAATTTCAAAAGGTGGTGTTCAAAACACGAATCATTTTGCCTCGCTAGTGAATAAAGGTCGTTTTTGTTGATCACGCTATCGTATTGGGGCGCCCCACAAAACAAAACTGACGTCACTTGTGCCCACACACGTTCACTTTTTACTGAAGACAACACCATTTTATTCTCAAGATGTCATCGGACGACGACGTTTTAGCCATGCTTGGTTTATTATTAGCTTGAAAAATAAAATTAAACTAAATAAACGCAAAGAGTGGCTAAAAGAAGGAAAGTGTATGTTCCCATGTTAATTTATTTACTAAAAATTGTTCCAAAAGATTGGCACAACTATCTTATATCAGAATGAGTGAAGAAATATACCTCAATCTACTCAGTCTCTCCACTTATAAAATAAATGATACAGTTATGAGAAATTTCTTTTTGGCGGTCGCAACACGACTGAAGAAACACCGACTACATACGCACAGTTTAACTGATCAGTTCCGTCAGTTTAGTGAAAAAATATGTAGCAACAATATATCAACAGTATTCAACAGTTTTGATTGATAATAACAAAACTGACAGTTTTGTTATTTTACTTTGTTATTGTAAATTCTAATAAAAAAATAACGAAGCATCGTTCGAATAGCGCTCGTATCGATACTTCACAGAATCTGACAACTTTTGTTAGTTCCAAACTAGAACTCGTTAGCATGCAGCAAGTTTGCTATCTGCAACTCATTGAAAAATTGTGGAAAAAGAACTATTTTAACAACAATTTTCACCCAGATTCCGTGTTACTCCGGAGTTTTGTATAGATTGTGTTCGTTGGATTTGAAAGGTAAAAGTTTGTAGTATAGTTTGCAGTGAACTAATAACTAGCTACAGAATTTATGCAAACCTGACAAGTGTGTATGGTGAATCTGCCTGATACGTTTTATTTAAAGAAAATACCTACGTATAGTCGGGGACAAATTCGATGAACCATTTCTTACTTCTTTTCGTGTGGCTGGCGTCTCACCGTTCACTTTCAATCCCTAACCTAACCTAACCTTAATTACTTATGTATTGTACTACCCTAGTTGAATACATAACCAAATAGTAAAATGGTCTGCGCGTCAATGGCGAGGTACCAGCCAGACAAAAAGAAGCAAGAGGTGGTTCACCGAATTTGTCCCTGAGTGTGAGATGGCAACCCCCGCCCTCTCTCTGACTTACTGTCGTTGCTCAAGCGACCCGCGTGTGCATGAGTTAGGGTTGAAGGGTACCTGGTAATGATCGTCTAGTTATAGGATTGATAGATAGGTGATTGTAATGGATTGGCAATCTACTATTAAACCGTGGGTTGTATTACCACATAACAAAAGATGTTATTAATAGGGAAGGGCTCAGATGGACTGCGCCTGCGGCCTGTCTGTTGTGCCCCTCTTCAGTATTTATTTGATCTCAGTATCTATTCCTAATTCTTAGCCCATGAACGGTTTATCGCGTCCCTGAGCGTAGCGACGGCCTTACGTCAGCTATATTGTGCTCAGCAACAATGCGGACCTTCAAGCTGCGCGTAAGAGCTCTGTTTTCCTGTATCGATTATATAATCTTTGATTTTGTTTATGTGTTGCGTCAGATCAGATCTGCGCAACGAGCCGTCCCTTTTTGTAATAATTTATGGATCCGTATATTATGTATTATGGTCTTTTTTATAATTGCAGGCCTGCTTAGGATCTGGCTCACCGGTATTTTAATGTAAGGATGAGAGGCTCTCACGGATTAGAAATAGAGGTCGGATCAGATAATACGAGCTATCCAAAACTTTAATATTAAATTACTAATAGGCGGACTTTGATCCGGGCTATAACCGATAGGTCTCAAACGGTCTTTGTGAACGTCTCGGTATCACTATAGCCAACGGATTATTATATTAAAATGTGGAATTAAATAAATGACTGACAGCAAAGTGGAATTAGATAATAGATTGCCAAAGTTACAATAAATTCTAGCGCTCAAAAGTGGTTAATAAACAGGATAGAGAAAGTGGCTCAGCTTTATTGAGCTGTAATATTTACGTTAGATTATTTAGATTATTATAGAATGGGGATAAGCTCACAGTTGGCTCCGATGGGACTCGAACCCACGACCTTTGACTGTCCGGGTGACTGCTCTAACCACTGAGCTAAAGGCTCGTCAAATTAATTAGATGCTCTAGATTATTTAGGACAAGAAATGGAAAAGCAGAATAAAGAGGTAAAAGATAATTTATTTCTTTAAAATGGTATGAGAAACTCTTTGATTATTTAAACTAAGAAATCCGTGTTACAGATTTCTTAGTTCTCAGCACTGTTCCTAAGGCTATAGAGCTGAAGAGAAAACGTACTGAGAGACAAAAAACTCTTCAGAGCCGTAACACACAATATAATCTTAAGCTAGTTATAAATTAGGGTGATCACTTCGCCTGAGTATTTAAACTCGACCCAAGAGGTATAAATCAGTATGTACTGTTAAAACACAGTATAACTATAATGACAATATAAATATAATGAGAAAATGTGTCTGGGAAGTAACCACTTAGATACACTTAGCTGTATTTCCAGGATATGCCTGCGGCTCCTCAATTCACCACTTTAATTATAATCCCCAAACAAAAGGGGTACAAAGCTATAATTATCACTAAGAAATCGACTACTTGTGTCCTCGCTCCTCCGCGTCCAGCAACCAAGTGCGTAAGCTTCCATAGCTTCCTACGGTCTAACCTCCTTACATCTAGATAATTATACAATACTAATCCCTATTCTAAAGACCGAGAGGTCGTAATTCTATAGGCGTGTTCCGCGTCGGCACGTCTCCCCGCTCGCTCCCCCGCGCTGTCCCGGTGGCTGGCGTCTCTGGGCTGCTTGGATGGGAAAAACCCGCGTGAGGCCAGCGGGACATTGTCCAAAAAGCCCCATTGTTCTGAAATGCAAGATAGCTAAAGTCTTTGTTTTACAGGGATGTTCATATACATTAAGGTAGAAAACCGCCTGATAGCAAAGGCTCATAAGGCCTATAATACTTTGATTGATCTGAGCTTGTGGCGAATGGTAATTTCCAAACTAGAAAGTTGGGTAATGCACATCTGCACCTATTGTTTCCGAGTCCAAATAACAGGGTTGTTAGTTTTAAAGCTAATTGCTAGACTATTATACTTTGTTTAGGTTTTGGTCGTTCTGCGCATTTTAAAGGTTTATTGTAGGCTGGGCATTTTTAGGTTTTTTTTATATTCTTGTTCATTACTTCCCACGTCTTGCATCGTCGTAAGATGCTTTTGTTTAATGGTAATAGGTACGAGCAGATGGCTTGCCATCTCATCTCTCTCCCTGTAGACAGTTGAAACTTTTTAACTTTCTACACCTTCTATACAATAAGTTACCCAAACGCAGCGCATCCCAAAAATAAATATTATTCTCAAAATAATTTTAATTTACTCGTTATCCTCGCAGCAAACTCAATCAAGCTATCAGGGTTCTACGTTAATCGTCAGTAAGATAGTATCTAAACAAATGAATGGCGTTATAATTTCCTTCTGTCTTGTTAGAGTATGGACAAACTAAAATATACGTTGTTGTGCGGGTCAGCCGCTATTTTGAATGGTCCGATGTAAAGTCGGGTAAATTTCTTTGTCAACTTTTTACTATTATAACAATCTTCTATCTCCGGGACTCAGGCTACCTACGATCTATATGACCTATCGCAATAGGTACGGAACATATGAGCTAGTTCTTTGTTCACGCGCTCGGTTGAATTTGGACGCGGGTGACGCACTGATGTGTGCGACAAATTTATTCCTAATCGAAACAAACCACATTTCCGAGCCTTTGATATAAACTGAGCCCCGTTATCAGTAACGGCATGTCCGATGTTTATACACTCATTAAATTTCTCTATAAATTTTAAAACGGCTCTACCTATCACTTGTTTCAAAGCTACAGTTTTATAAATTTGCTAAATGCGTGCTGTATGACAAAAATAAATTTATTTTCCAAATTTCCCATTTGGTAAAGGCTCGTATAAATCAGCAAAACGATCTCGCCTACCTCTTTCGTTACGACCGGCTTACTAGGCGCTGAACGATTTGCAATCTTATGATTTTTAATAAGATTTCTTCAAATATTAAGAAGATACTTAATAGGATTAAATATTTGATACTAAGTACTTTTCGAACTAAACAAGATCACTTATGTAAAAGGTGTCAATTGTTTGCATAGTACCATTGTGATAATAATAGTTATAATAATAATTTATTTTAGGCATCTACAATGTTGGTGTTGATTGTTATGATTTAGCTAAGATTTTTAAACTTTAATTAAGTATTCAGATTTGTTTTAGCGTATAAATGGATTCGTATCGGATTTTAATATTAATCAGAGACCTTCTTGTCAATAGATTATTTGCTATTGTTATAACTACACTTAAACATGCAACTTATCTGCCCTTTGTCTAGTGCCCAACTTTCAAAACGTCTGAACGTTTCCTCGGCACTGTAGTAGTAGTAAGTAGCCACTCCGAGGTACTGGTGACTCGGCAACTGGCTAGTGCCCGCTCGTGTTACACCATATGAAATTGATATATAAAAAAATAAGAATGGCACATGTATCTAATACATCAATAACCTCTCCCTCTTTGTTACACATTTCTGTCTAACATAGTCTTGGCATTTGGAATAAATTATTATTATATCATTAGTAGTAGGTTAGCATAATTAATAATATCTTTACACATATCAATATTCCTGACTTCTTCCTTTCCACAGAGGCAGTGATAATTACATTGCCTTCAAACTACCCTTTAGCTCTACATAATGCTTCAAACATCGCATTATGAGTTAATTGCACCAACACATTCAATTATCGAGCTGTATCGAAACAGACTCACACTACACTATGTGTAAAGTTTAATCATAGTTAAAACTATTTTGCTCCAAATTAACATTTGATTGTGGGTATTTCGTACCAACCAATATAATTATCGAACTGTATCGAAACAGTTTCGTAGCACATTAAGTGCAATAGTTTAGTCATAGCTAAATCTATTTTGCTCCAAATTCGCCTTTGATTGTGGGTTTATTGTACCAACCAATTTAATTATCAAACTGTATCGAACCAGCTTCATACCACACTAAGTGTAAAAGTTTAATAGTAGTTAAACTATTTTGCTCCAAATTCGCCTTTGGTTGTGGGTTTATTCTACCAGTCAATTTAGTTATCGAACTGTATCGAAACAGTTTCATAGGACACTAAGTTTAATCGTAATTTAACCTATTTTGCTCCAAATTCGCCTTTGATTGTGATTTTACTGCACCAACCAAATAAGTTATCGAACTGAATCGAAACAGTCTCACACCTTCGCTAAATGTAATAGTTAGCCGTAGCTACATCTATTTTGCTTCACATTCGCATTTGATTGTGGTTTTATTGCACCAACCAATTAAGTTATCGAACTGTATCGAAACAGTCGCACACCTTCAACCATAACATGTGTTGCTGGAATAGTATTATTTAAGCTAACTTAAAGAAAATAAATATCTGTTTCATAATGGTAAATCGGAAACCTTTAACCGCATGGTTTTATTTCCAGTAAATGTAGAACTCCAAAACACAGCTAACATTGATCATAATCCTCATATAAAACAGATAATTGGTGTATAATAGCTTACTTTAAAATAACACAGTTAGCTATTTGCGAGGCTCGAACCCCGCAGCTGTGGCTATTGTATGTAGCAAGCCACACGAAGCTTGTTCGTGATTATCATCATTCTAAAATGCGTTTCTATAAATTTATGTGATTTACACATTTTTTTAATCGTATTTAATGTGCCAAGATCTGTCCCCGTAGTTTCTATATCCAATCCTAGTTATTATTCTAGATAATTGAAAAGTCGTTAACTTGTTCACTTAACCATTGTGGTCAAACAATACTTATAGCAAACCTAATAAATTGAAATGTTTTCCTATTAAAGACAGGAGTAAAGTTAAACCATTTAATATAATACTTAACTAAGTATATCCGGCAATTTGCTCTGTCGACCTTCCACTGGTGGCCTTCCACCATTGGTATTGCCCTCACTGGATGCTGGTTCCTAGCTGGAGTGACAACGGGAAATCACACAGCGGAATCGGTGGTTCGTTCTCGCAGCATCTCGGGGTCCCAGGTTCCGCAATATGGAATTGAGAACATTGAAATTGAGATGTATGTGTGTAATCCTTTTTTGAAGATTAATAATAACCTATTAGCTAACTTATATCAGCTTATCCTCGTAGGATCTTACACTTTAGACTATACTCTAACTTAATCTTAGAAACACAGCTGCGTATTTTAAAACTATGTTTTTAAAACCACGTGTTTTCGTCGGTCTCTCTTAACTCGTAAACGTATTTATTGTTAGCCCGAGCTTTTGAGTAAAGACATGTATATTTTTTTTGTAATACCGGTAACAATAGATCTTTTATGTTCCGCGCTTATTTGTAAAGAAGCAACAAAGTATTTGACCGTCAATTCAGCTAGTTTACTACGGCCTATTGTCTTATTATAATTCCCACGTAAACCGAAGTCTCAACTTCCCTCTGTACATTAGGTACATTTTATTAGGTATTCTATTATTTCGATAGTTTAACATTCCTCGCAATCCTTCAGTATCATAACAAGAACCGATTATAGCCTTTGTTTTTACTCCTAAGTGTTCAATCTTTAAGTTTTGTTTGGACAACATCTAATCACGCCTTTAACCCTCTCTAACTAATCAAAACCTAGTATTATAGTTCTCGGTAGTTTCCGCAAAGTTAGGCATTTCCATTCGGACATCGACAACGCCTACGTCAATTAGGATTGATCGTATTAAGCCCTCACTTTTAGATACCGAACGCACTATACATGAATAATTTGTATCGCCACTTCAGATAACCCTATCAACCTGAATTTTGATATACTCGTATAATTCAGTCGTAATACCCGTTATTTGACTACCCGGGTCAATCAAAGCTTGTACTTTTTTAGGAGTTTAGCCTTTTGGTTATGTGATCTAATTTACTAATAATACTCTCTAAACAGACATACGTTTGACTTGACGTATTTAAATCTACTTGTTCTACACGCGACCTAGTGTTTTCCCGAACATTATTTCCTTGTAAATTATTATTTTAATTTGGACTTTTTTGCATTCACGATGCTATTTTTATTATTGCAAATATTAAAAATTAAGTATAAGAAAAAGTCAACCCGGCGCGTCACTACATAATCCGACATAATAATTGTTATTAGTAACTATATTATTTTCCCAGTACGCGACTAACAAGACAAAAGTAAATTACAACCTGTAAAGTCACACAACAATAATATGTATATAAATTCAAGTAAGATAAGCAGCGACTTGTAAAATAACACAATTAATAAACAGCTACCACCTTTAAAACTAAAACCTTCTATCAATCCAATAAAAGAGTTAAGATTTTATTGTAAAACAAAATTCTCTCCCAGATATAAAGACTAGATCTATCTCTCCCAGATATTAAGATTTAATATGTATATGTATTTAATAAAATTACAGGTTCTACGTTGTGTATAAGTTATCTCTCCCAGATATTAAGATTTAATATTATTATGTATATTTAATTAATGAAATTAAAAGTTCTACGTTGTGTATTAAATTAAATGTAGTAAATAAAGTTCTTTGAATCTAGTTGTGTCTATTTTTATTGACACAAGATCTAGAATCCTGGTCACGCGCAGCACGTGAGATGGCAACCCCCGCCCTCTCTCTGACTTACTGTCGTTGCTCAAGCGACCCGCGTGTGCATGAGTTAGGGTTGAAGGGTACCTGGTAATGATCGTCTAGTTATAGGATTGATAGATAGGTGATTGTAATGGATTGGCAATCTACTATTAAACCGTGGGTTGTATTACCACATAACAAAAGATGTTATTAATAGGGAAGGGCTCAGATGGACTGCGCCTGCGGCCTGTCTGTTGTGCCCCTCTTCAGTATTTATTTGATCTCAGTATCTATTCCTAATTCTTAGCCCATGAACGGTTTATCGCGTCCCTGAGCGTAGCGACGGCCTTACGTCAGCTATATTGTGCTCAGCAACAATGCGGACCTTCAAGCTGCGCGTAAGAGCTCTGTTTTCCTGTATCGATTATATAATCTTTGATTTTGTTTATGTGTTGCGTCAGATCAGATCTGCGCAACGAGCCGTCCCTTTTTGTAATAATTTATGGATCCGTATATTATGTATTATGGTCTTTTTTATAATTGCAGGCCTGCTTAGGATCTGGCTCACCGGTATTTTAATGTAAGGATGAGAGGCTCTCACGGATTAGAAATAGAGGTCGGATCAGATAATACGAGCTATCCAAAACTTTAATATTAAATTACTAATAGGCGGACTTTGATCCGGGCTATAACCGATAGGTCTCAAACGGTCTTTGTGAACGTCTCGGTATCACTATAGCCAACGGATTATTATATTAAAATGTGGAATTAAATAAATGACTGACAGCAAAGTGGAATTAGATAATAGATTGCCAAAGTTACAATAAATTCTAGCGCTCAAAAGTGGTTAATAAACAGGATAGAGAAAGTGGCTCAGCTTTATTGAGCTGTAATATTTACGTTAGATTATTTAGATTATTATAGAATGGGGATAAGCTCACAGTTGGCTCCGATGGGACTCGAACCCACGACCTTTGACTGTCCGGGTGACTGCTCTAACCACTGAGCTAAAGGCTCGTCAAATTAATTAGATGCTCTAGATTATTTAGGACAAGAAATGGAAAAGCAGAATAAAGAGGTAAAAGATAATTTATTTCTTTAAAATGGTATGAGAAACTCTTTGATTATTTAAACTAAGAAATCCGTGTTACAGATTTCTTAGTTCTCAGCACTGTTCCTAAGGCTATAGAGCTGAAGAGAAAACGTACTGAGAGACAAAAAACTCTTCAGAGCCGTAACACACAATATAATCTTAAGCTAGTTATAAATTAGGGTGATCACTTCGCCTGAGTATTTAAACTCGACCCAAGAGGTATAAATCAGTATGTACTGTTAAAACACAGTATAACTATAATGACAATATAAATATAATGAGAAAATGTGTCTGGGAAGTAACCACTTAGATACACTTAGCTGTATTTCCAGGATATGCCTGCGGCTCCTCAATTCACCACTTTAATTATAATCCCCAAACAAAAGGGGTACAAAGCTATAATTATCACTAAGAAATCGACTACTTGTGTCCTCGCTCCTCCGCGTCCAGCAACCAAGTGCGTAAGCTTCCATAGCTTCCTACGGTCTAACCTCCTTACATCTAGATAATTATACAATACTAATCCCTATTCTAAAGACCGAGAGGTCGTAATTCTATAGGCGTGTTCCGCGTCGGCACGTCTCCCCGCTCGCTCCCCCGCGCTGTCCCGGTGGCTGGCGTCTCTGGGCTGCTTGGATGGGAAAAACCCGCGTGAGGCCAGCGGGACATTGTCCAAAAAGCCCCATTGTTCTGAAATGCAAGATAGCTAAAGTCTTTGTTTTACAGGGATGTTCATATACATTAAGGTAGAAAACCGCCTGATAGCAAAGGCTCATAAGGCCTATAATACTTTGATTGATCTGAGCTTGTGGCGAATGGTAATTTCCAA
This sequence comes from Crambus lathoniellus, assembly GCA_949710035.1. NCBI lineage: Eukaryota > Metazoa > Arthropoda > Insecta > Lepidoptera > Crambidae > Crambus > Crambus lathoniellus. The sequence goes on from OX453307.1 coordinate 10,651,492, forward strand.
ACTAGAAAGTTGGGTAATGCACATCTGCACCTATTGTTTCCGAGTCCAAATAACAGGGTTGTTAGTTTTAAAGCTAATTGCTAGACTATTATACTTTGTTTAGGTTTTGGTCGTTCTGCGCATTTTAAAGGTTTATTGTAGGCTGGGCATTTTTAGGTTTTTTTTATATTCTTGTTCATTACTTCCCACGTCTTGCATCGTCGTAAGATGCTTTTGTTTAATGGTAATAGGTACGAGCAGATGGCTTGCCATCTCAAGTGTACCTAAATAAAAATAATGATCATTGACACTAGTATAACCTCAGACTGCTTATTTTGGAGCTAGATGGTATTATAAGATTTTAGATGATTTAGATGGTATTGTTGTTGCCGACTTAAAGTTTGGAACGAGGGTGACATATTCAGAAAAAGCCATGACGCCTTCTTATTTGCATTAAGTAAACAATTATAGGAAGAGTTCAAGATGCAATGGTTAGCGCGTTCGACCTGCGATCGTTGAGGTTAAGCAACTTTTGCAATGGTCGGTGACAGGATGAGTTACCAAAATAATATTATTTCGAGCACCTGCGTACTTTGGACGGTACGTGCCGTTGTTCCTGGCTACATTATCAGTCGTTAAGTAAAACCCACCAATACGCATTGGGCCCGCGTAGTAAATCATGGCTAATTCTCCTTGTCCGTCCATAAGGAAGGTTTGTGCCCCAGCAGTGGATACAACAAAATGGCTGCTGAAGATAAAAAACTCTTTAAAGTTTTAAGGGCTTGGGACAAATTAACAGTTTACCGCCATTACAACAAACAAAATGGACTGTAACAAAATTCCCCGAAACAAACCAAATGCTTTTTAAAAGCGTACAAACAAAACACAGTCGTCGTGTTTATCATAAACTGTTTACCTCACTGTTTGTAGTATGGCGTGAGTTTATTTGGGATGGAGTAGCGACGGCCTCCGATAAAATAAAATCCACCAGTTATACGGCCTCACCGTAATAAACCTGGCCTTACAGGTGAATAAAAAGAAATCTTTAGGGTTCCTCTTCATTTCGTACAAGCTTAGTAGTAATCTTGTTAGCGTAAATGTTTACAGTAAGCTCAGAAAGAAGCTTACTGAGTGTTAAAAATATTCTTTTGCGTAATTTTAATTATTGTCATCTGTATTTTTTATGACCCTATTTTGGGTAAAGGCCTTTCCTTTGGATAATTATAATAAAGGGCTATAACCCACCATACAAATTTCATGTTGTTACCTACAGACACAGAGGTAGGTACCGAGATACAGAGCAGCAATGTATATACATTTTTGGTTGACCAGTTAAAAAGAAGTCGTGCAAACTTTTTATTCTATATTTGATCCTATCGTTAGATCGGAAAACCATGTTTGTAGGCTAAGAATAAAGTCAAGTCGACAAGGATATCACGATTTACTACCCCAATGTGTAATTAACATAACAAAATAAAAGCGCTTTAATTTTTTTTTGTTCGAGAATTCATACGATATTAGTGAAGATTACAAAAACGTATAACAGAGCTGATTCCTAAATCTATAAAAAGAATAAACAGTATGATTGACTTAATAACGTGTTATCTTTTTTATTACACCATGACGTGTTCAAAGTAGTTACCATTAAAACAACGTTGTCATGAAAATAAAACGTTATTGATACTTAAAGTAAAAATTTTTACTACTTTTTCATAGACTTATCAAATTAAAATTGTCTTTATCATCATAATTATCAACCATTTAATTTCCCCATTGCAGGGGCACTGGCCATTCTAATGTATGGGTAAAGAGAATGGGCCATGACCTATTACGCGTGCCCAATGTGGGTTGGTGGGTATTAACGACTGCTAATGCAGCCGGGACCAACGGCTTAACGTGCCTTCCGAAGCACGGAGGAGCTTGAGATGAAAAGCTTTTGGCCACCCATCCCGTGACCGACCATTGCAAAAGTAGCTTAACTTCAACGATCGTAGGTTGAGCGAACTAATAACTGCGCCACGGGCTACTCATTTTTATATCGTCACGTTAACACTTTTATTTGGGGAAATAAGAAGTTTTCTTTAAGCGCCCAGTAAATAATAAATTTGTTTGTTCACGTTTTCTTCAAACATTAGCGCAAGCGGTCAAACAAAACATCAAACAAGTTTGACAATTTTCTTTGGTCTGTAGTAGACGATGATCCTGCCAACGTCAAAGCAAAACTGAGATCTTATTGAAAAATTTAAAATGAAGTATTAGAAAAAGTCCGGGTGAATGCTCTAACCACTGAGCTACGGAGTCGAAGAGTTTTTCAGTAATAAAAATTGCATTGTGAATGCAAAAAAAATAAAGCATAATTTAAAACTGAGATCTTGTTTGACAAACACCGCCGCTGACGCTGAAACTTGTTTGTAAAACAGGGCATCAATCAAGATTTTCATCAAACACGTCGAACACGTAGAATGTTTGACAAACGTTTCAAACACAGCTGCACACTAAAAATAATTTGACAAACAATTTGATCGTTTACAGGGCGCTTTACACCTGTGTAAACAGAACTATCCCCATATAATTTGGTTGACGTGACAATATGAATACTTTATCGCTAATTTATCGTGCTTGCCTCAATGATTGTTTACAAAAAATAGTTTTATTGTGATGTCTTCTTTGACATTTCGGCAAAGTTAGAGGTTTTCTCAAACTAATGTACTTGAAAAAAACTTTGTTTAACTAAAGGACAACACGTAGATGGGGAACAAACATTTCTATTCTTTTTCATTGGACAATAAAGTAAATACAAAATACAATACAATACAAAATACAAATACAAAAATCTTTATTTGCTCACACATAGATATTTACAAGAAACTTACAAAATGGGTGTACAACAATATACTTATCTATCTATGTTAGAGACTGGTTTCCGCGCTAGGAGACCTGTATGACAGATAACCAGCCTCTCTACACAATAAAATTGTGTTTTTCTTTATTATCTTTCATATTTTTACCTTTATATCATAGCTGCATAAAATATACTAAGTCAAAGGATCTCCTTTGAACACTGTTAAAATTTACAGTTATACGGAACTTGGTATTGAATTATGCTAAACCACTTTACACACTTAACATCGTGTCGATCGTATATAGAAACGAGAACTGCAAATTGTTGTGATAAAACCAAACACTGGTTAGTTTTATGCTCAAACGAATGTGTTTTTGGGCCGTATTCTTAAGTATATGATTAAAGTGAGTCCGCCATGGAATTTATTCATTGTACAAATATAAATAGATTTTTAACACGATAGTTTTCAAAACACTACCTAGGAATATATATACACCGTAAAGCAAAGAAGACTTTGCTTGGTATTATTTGTACAAAGAAAGATGTAACTTTACCGACTGCGGCGCTAGCTCTAAATGTGTAAGTGAAAGAGGAGAGAAATGTTGGTTCACTCTCTCTGTGATGTCCTTAATTAATCAAAGTTCTTTTCAAGTTCATTAGCTTGAGAATAACTTTTTCTTTTCCGTAATGTGAAAAAAGACATCGCTATTAAACACATTTTATTAACAATAATTTTATTGGGGCAAGCACGATAAATAAGCGATCAAGTATTTGTACTGGAGCCCGTGGCGCAGGATGTATAGGTGACCAAAAACTTTTCAGTTCGAGCTCCTTCGTGCTTCGGAAGGCACGTTTAGCCGTTGGACCCGGCTACGTTTGGTACGCGTGGTGGGTCATGGCCCATTATCCTTATCCATACGGAAGGTCTGTGCCCCAGCAGTGGAGACTTGTAATGGCTGATGATGATGATTCGTATTGTCACGTCAAACAATAGTATGGGGATTGTTTTGTGTACAACATGGGTGTAAAGGAACCTTTTTATTTCCCCGTATAAAAGTGTTAACGTGACGATTTAGAAAAAAAATAAGCTTTCGGTGCTAGCTAGCCCTATTTAATTAAAATGCCATGTTGTTCAAGACAACTTTTACAAGCTTTTATTAACTTGCCATGTTAGTTAGTTTTTTAGTTAGTGGAGGACAAATCTTGCAATCTTAATTTGTTGACCCACTTCACAATTGTGTATACAGCTTTGGTTTAGATGACAATAAAATATTTAAGTACAGTCAGCAAAAAAGCTTGTCATGAAAATGAAATTTTTACTAAAAACTTATTCGAACAAAGCTTCATTTTAAAAGCCCTTGTAAATGTAAAACAAACGAGGATTAAATTTAAATCATCTGTAGAACTTGTCTGGTAAACGACCGCAGTCACGGTGGTTCAATCTATTTAAAAGTCCATTTACACACAAATTAACAAGGACCAATATATACTTGATTGGACAAAAATAACTGTTGTTTGTAAACTGATCGTCATTACGGATGAAAGGGATTCATCGCCCCGATGACAGAACCAACACACAAATTTTAATAATATGGTCCCCAAAGTGTTTATCTTGTAGGTAAGTACTATGATGTTCAACGATATAATTAATCGAACGAGGTATTCCATTAATGAGTTCCCAAATTTAAACAGGTACTTTGAAAGTTTATTTTAAAATATCGGCAATTTCAAAACTTTAATCTTAATCAATAATTGTGCTTGAATATTGATTGATTTAATTGGATTTTGGTATTTCATATTTGTTTATGTTTTTGTTTCTGTTCTAATATTTCATTTTCAATATAATTGTAGATATAAAATTGCATAGGTAATGCAATAAGTTAAATTAATTTGTCATGTAGCCGTCAAATCAATACCTGCACGGGTAGCATGATGAACTCGAGAAAGGTTTTGTCTATTATGGCACACTGAAAGTTCTAAATGTTTGAATTTCGAATGTTGGTTACGCAAAACTTTCAGTGTACTATACCCTCGTATATCGAAACGTCAGTAAAACGTTTAAAAAAAAAATTGAACCGCCTTCAAAAAGAATCTTCAAACAAAAGTTAACAAACACTAAAAAACGAAAATAATAATTAGAATTTTTAATTCAAAGGACGAAAATGTGTGACTTTTTCTAACTTATCTTGGTACTTACTGAACTGTTTGAAGTCAGTGCCAAGTCTAATAGGTAATTGAGGTAAATACGGCCTACACCTCACGCTTGGGACCGGGTTATTTTTAATATGTTTGTTATTTCACTCAGTATAATTTGTTATTATTCTTTTTGGCTTGGCACCGACTTCAAACAGTTCAGTAAATACCAAGATAAGTTAGAAAAGGTCACACATTTTCGTCCTTTGAATTAAAAATTCAATTTTTTTTTTTAGTTTTTTAGTGTTTGTTAACTTTTTTTAAGATTCTTTTTGAAGGCGGTTAATTTTTTTCTAATGTTTTATTTTTAGATTTTTAGTTAGTGTAAAGATTCGTAGCTTGCCTTAAGAAACTACAAGGTGATTATGATAAATTGTTGTAAATATCCTAACCGTAAGGAGTTCAGCTTTCCATCTTTAGCTACCTAAATAATTTGAAAGAATACAACTAAAGGTCCATTCGTGCATATTGTATTTATAAAACATCATATAACTCCTAACTGTTGAGAAGTTTCACCTGTCATCATCAGCTCACCGTAATAACCTGAAAGAATATAACTATCGGTCCATACGTAGAATCAATACTTAAAGAATAATTCTCCAGCTCCTAACCGTTAAGGAGTTGTAGCTTCCATCACCAGCTCATCGCTATGATATGATGACTACCAGATGCAAATACTTGACTTCTTCTTCAAAAATGAATGGAACGCAAAAGGCTTGCCTATATTTGAGAATTTCTCTCGATTTTACTGGGATTTCATCTCCTGATCCTGGCTTGGTGAAAATAAAATCACGTCAGAACTATAAACTTTCGAAAAAAAAAACATTTTAAAATGATCCCCACTTTGATGAAAATAAGAAATCGTCTAAATAAGCAAACTAAAGTCTAAATACGCATTATTCAGGTACTCCAGAATTTCTTATCAGTTTTTGATGAAATTTGAATGGGACCACACGAGAAGCTTCACCTTTCAAATAAAAAAAATATTATCCAAATCGGTTCATTAACTAAAAAGTTCCGAGGTAACACACATAAAATATAAAAAAAACATATAGTCGAATTGATAGCCTCCTCCTTTTTTGAAATCGGTTAAAAATGACATTTCATCGTAGGCAAACCTATTGTTCGGCTTTCAATTATAGACTTTCAAGGTAGACAAAGCTCTTCTCGGGTTTGTCATGCTACGCTTGCTGTTTCGTTCAAAAGTAGGGCAGAGGTACCCTCTGTGGCCACTTTAAGGATTTTTTGACTTTTAAGCACCAAGTACTAAATGGTCTTAGGTATTTAAGACTCAAATTATATCTTAAATTATAGATAATTTATCTACCTTTAAAGGTACATTTTTCAAATTTATAAAAGTAAAATAGTTTTTTTTATATTACACACAGTGTGTGAGAGGTGCCAAATGTACCGGTTTTGGCCACTTACTGATAGTTAAACTTTTGTAAGTATTGCGAAAAATCAAAACCAAACCTAGGTAAAATCAATATATTCTAATGCGCTAGAAACAAGTCAATTGCAAAACAACAATTTAATTGTAAAAAACAAAGGTTTATAAAGTATTTCATCCAAAACAAATCTCTTAAAATTTTCATACAAAACATTTTGTCAAACAGAAAATGGAATTTATTGAAAAAAAATCTTATTACATAAGGAATTCTAACGGTTTTTATTATTACCTTTAAATACCTTATTTTAATTGCCTTTATCAAAAATGGCTAAAAGTTGGTGAGAAAACTTTTAGAGCAAAAAGTGGCCAAAACCGGTACAGTGGCCAAAACCGGTACGCCTGCCCTACCTCTGAAACTGAGAGGGTGGAGTTCAACCTTAGATTGCATGATAAACGTATTCTTTAACCCCATTTATTGAGTTTGACGACTGATTTAGCGCAGGGGTAGGATTTGCGTTCTGCGCCAGAGGTCTCGGGTTCGATTCACGAACAAGACAAATATTTGTTTGCATGAACAGAACATGTCTATTTGTCTTGGTCTGGGTCTTATCTAAGTAATTAAGTATGTATTTACAAAAAATATAAATAAGTAGGTATTATATTTATCCGTTATCTAGTTTCTATAACACAGTTTCCTAATGAAAACTACGTATAAGCTAGATAAATGGTGTGATTGTAAGAAATTTATTATTATCAATATATTTGTATCTTAACTTAGAAGTAAATTATTCTAATTAGTATGTAAGGCAAGCATATTGCAATGCAACATACATACATAATGTACAAATAAAATAAGGTTTATAGTGATTTATATCAGAACCACAACAAATCAACATTTCCTCAATTGCGACATTCATGTTGACTGGTGTCAAAGCAAATTGTTGCTTAAGGATATTACCGCAATAAGCTGCAGGATTTAAGGAATTACTTGCCTTTTCCTTGCCAAAAAGTTTGTTTTTTATATTACTCTGTGACTAAGACAAGTAAATGAAATCTGTCTCCCACGTTTCACGAAGCTATAAATAGTAAAAACTATTAGCTTATTTCTAATTCAAGGTAGCAACTTAAACTATTTATAAACTACAAGAATTTATTAATAGCAAATTGAGTACCTAATTAACGATAAAATTGCTATTTTTTTATTTTATTTTTTTATTTGATTTTGATCTGCGAGCAGCCCATTAGCCATATACAGATGAGTTGTACGTTATTAGTTTGAAGGGCGCGCTTCCATCGATGCGGTTACCCTTATTCATCACAACACAATGTACATCCGGTGACGATGTCCATTGTTGGTTGTCTTTCAACATAGACGTGGCCTCCGTAGACGGTGCATAGCTTTGCTGTCGTCTGTAAGTTGCGATGCAAGTGAATTTACGTGGCGCTCTAGCCTTGTTTTGTAGTTATCACGGAACCTCACTATTTCCTCTCCCACTGTTGGAATCTCCAAATAATTGTGGTAAATAATTTATTTTTATAGCAAAACTATAATAATATGAACTTAATTTAATACAGTGCTAGTTCAACTCGTGTGCGAATAATGGGATACGATCTATACCTCAATCTATTTCTTTGCGTTGCGTTTCAAATATTCTTAATTATTTATTCCATTAAACTTACGTCCCATTTCTTTGCGTTTCCTCTAGGTACATATTCACCAATTTTGTTTGTCTGATCTTCATGAAGGCCAACTTCCTTTCTTGAGGGAGGCCAATTGCTTAGAGGAGTGGTTATTACAAAGGTGCTAAGTGATTTCAATAAAAAAGAAATACTACATCGGAATATTATGTTTTTTTTATCGATGGAATGTTTTCAGATACTTAGATTACTTTAAGAAATTTTAACTAAGTATAGAAGATAATTTAAGGAACAGCAAAATAATTTGTCATCACCTTTTAGAAAACGGCTTTATTAAGTAAATCAATTTCCTCAGAAAGGTGCTAAGTGCTAATAATAATATTATACTTAAATTAACTTAGTTTAAAATGAGGCTCACAATTTTCTATAATAATGTTTATGATTATTTAGCACTAGCTGACCCAGCGCGACTTCGTTCCCGTGGCCCTACCCCCTACTCCACCCTACCCTACCCCACCCCTACCCTACCCCACCCCTACCCTACCCTACCCCTACCTACCCCTACCCTACCCTACCCCTACCCTACCCCTACCCTACCCCTATCCTACCCCTACCCTACCCCTACCTTACCCTACCCCTACTCTACCCCTACCCTACTTCTACTCTACCCCTACTTACCCCTCCTTCCCCTATTTCCTCACCGCTAAAACCTTCCTTGGACTTCCACGAACAATTAAAGACCAAAATTAGCCAAATCGGTCCAGCCGTTCACGCGTGATGCCGTGACCAAGGGAAATAGGGATTCATTTTTATATATATAGATTACCTTTCAGCACCTTTCTGGATCAATTAAAGAAAAAAACAATTTTTGGATACTTTAGCAGCTTTGTAATAACCACTTCTATTGTCAATGCCGTATCCATCCGGGTGACAGTAGGTGAACCTTATTTAGTTCAAAGCAAAAAAAAATCTTCCCATTTCTTAGTATATTTTCAATATACCCGCTGATTTTGTTTAGTTGCTTATTGTATTTATGCAGGCCAGCCTCATTTCTCGAAGGAGGCCAAATGAACTGGCAGGCCTCGTGTTGCTTCACTTTGTTCAAGCTCTGCAGTGCGGGAGCCTGTTTAAAATTCCCGGATTGCGCTGCGTACAATAAATTCCACTCGGGAGAGCCCCGGCGCAGTAAATTTCGCGCTTATTTTCAACAAATTATTTCTGTTAAGCACCGCTTTTCCAGGCAACGGTGCATTTATGTTGCTAGTTTTGCAACTTTTTAGCAGATGAAAGCATATTTCTTGTATGAAACACTTTAAATGTTTTTGTGAGTTATTTTTATTGACTTATAGTAAAGTTATGCAGTTATAATATAACTGAACTTTTTCTACTTTTACCAATACCGTGGACTGCATTCCGAACTAACGAGTATATCCTTCGAGAGCTCAACATTAAAACCAGGCTATCCACCTCCTGTCTCCAAAAGATTCTGGAAGTCTTCGGTCACATCGCCCAAAAAGATGGACACAACCTTGAACAACTGATGGTCACTGGCAAGGTTGAGGCAAACGGCCGAGAAGTCGAAGCCCAACTAGGTGGTCTGACCAAATCCACTAAAAGCTGAACAGCAAGCTACACCATACACTCCATGACGCTAAAAACAGAAATCTATGGAGGGGCATCATCAAAAAAAAAATAGCTTCCCATCGGGGGAATCACGATCCTCAGAAATGAGGAACAGGATGCGAGGAAGAAGGTTCTACTTTTAATAATGTATTAAAACAGAAGTATATTTGATATTCTACAAAGTTTATTTATACAACTGTAAGAAAAGGTAAGGAAACGTAGACAAAAAGCTTGTTCCTCTTATTTATTTTTTCTGAAAATATAATTACAACGTAATTCTTATGTAAAAGTTTTCACGTTTGGTTGATTATCTGGAAAAACGTTTATAAAACTTCAACGGAATGAGTGAAAATTATAAAACTGAAATCTATTTTTTTTTTAAATTTGGAACAAAGTCTTCTTGAAGAAAAGCCACTCAAAATAATCGGCACCGAATATTTGGCATAGTAGGTAAGACTTTACATTTGCCTGTATCGCTTCAACTCAAAAAAACAAATTCCATACCCAAAGAAACGTTTACAGCCGAGCATTTTTTGTTAAAAAATGCGTCCGATACTCAAATACACTGGTAGTATTAGAAGGTTCGTCGCCGTAAGGTCTATTTTCCTTTGCTTAGTCTAAGCAATAGGTTGTAGATCTAGCACAACTTAGCGCGACTCTTTGTCGCGCTCCTTTCAACCAATCAGCACATCGCCTTAAGTCGCGCGCGCTATCTACGAGCGATCTGATTGGTTGAAAGTGCCCGCGACTCTTTCTCACTCGAGTCGCGCTCAAGTTGTGCTAGTCCTACTGCTCTACCGCGTCGCAACACTCGCAACGTCATTATTAGCCATCCTTCGCAGCACGTCAATCAATCAGTTCGTCAACAAATTTTAAAATCGGTTATATAGTTGCTATCGTAACTATTTATTACAAGAAATAAAAATCAAATTTCTAGTTGTATGTCCCAAAGCCTTATAAGGCTTTTTTTTTAAATGGCCGCATCTGTCAAAAGCCTTATAAGGCTTCGGGGCGATGGAACATTTTTGTACGTTTGTACTCTATTCTGCTACTCCTATCTGTGTTTTACTTGTTTATTGTCTACAAGTGGACCTTACGTCACCCCGCGCCATTCCCATGACAGATACCCGCCGATTTGAAAAAATGTCCGGACATATCAGGGGATGACACTGGCTGACTGACTTCTATGTAGTTCAAACTTTGTAATGAATATAGGCTACTGAAAAGTTTTGATGTTGATATAAAATTTGACGTAGATCAAAGGTATATGACGACCTCCGTGGCCGAGTGGAGTTTTCAAGGTGCCGCTATCTCTAGAGGTTGCGGGTTCGATCCCCGGTCGGGTAAATATTGGAAAAGAACTTTTCAATATTCCCTCGGGTCTGGGTTTATGCGGTATTACCCGTCTCGTTGTTTCCAATTTCCATAATACTACTATACTTTGGTATTGGAACAATGTATGTGATGGTGTCCAATATTTATTTATTCATTTTATTTTATATACAATTTTAAATATCTACATATACTAATATTATAAAGAGGAAAGATTTGATTGCTTGTTTGCATCGAATAGGCTCCAAAACTACTGGACCGATTACTGAACATTATTTGACCATTAGAAAGCTACATTCTTCCCGAGTGACATAGATTTTATCCCGATATTCCCGCGGGAACGGGTACCCGCGAAAAGCACGAAAATCCGCTAGTTGTTTTATAACAATGAAGTATAATTTTACATGTTTGTGCTTTAGTTCTGAAACGTAATAAGACCATATGACTTAATAGAGGAAAGGAATGAATTTGTCAACTGAAGAAGGTTTTCGGAGTATGACCGTATTTCACAAAACCAAGCGCCCATTATCTGAAGCATGGCAATGTGATAGCAATTGTCAGAAAAACGTCCCCATCGGGGTCATAACGGTTATTTTCCTTTGCAACCTGAATTTTTTTACCACTATGGCTACATTCATTGGGAGGGAACTGATGTTTTTTTTTTGTCATTTTACTAGACTCGTCAAAGCATTTTCATTTTATGGCTAAAGTACAAACAGTAGGTAGATTGGAGGCGTATAAAATAAAAGATGGTGCTTCTTTTAGCTGAATGTATTTGCTAGTATTATAGGTAGGTCAAGGTCGTGGGAAGCCGCTGGATGCGGGCAGCGCAGGACCGATCGTTGTGGAGATCCTTGGATACCTATGCCAAGCAGTGGGCGACGTTCGGCGCTTAAAAAGTCTCATTTTTATTTCGAAAAATGAGATTGTAATTGTTATTTTAGTAAAAATAATGTAATTTGGCTATATATTTGATAACCTTTTTTTTTTATTGAAAGAACGATAACCTGCAATTAAGTGTAAAGGACAACTTTTACGTAAACTTTTCTCGGTCAATAGATTTTAGAAGTAGTTACGGCCTTGACCTAGTCGGCACTTACGAAACCTACGGGACGATATGATGCAGGCTAACATTGACCAATATGACTAAGCACCAATAATAATATACTAGCTGCGCCTGGTTTTACACGCGTGGTTCCCGTTCCCGGTAATATTTGGGTTAAAAGTTTATCCAGATCTCTTCAACCGTTCTGGGTGCCTACCATCAACTTTTATTGCGGTTTTGTTTAGGACCTAAACTGATCTGCTTCGCTTATTCGTACCACGACAGCTTAATATCAATGACAGCGATTCAGTGATCATTCAATGACATTTCACAGCCGCTAAGCTGTCAAGAACTCTTATTTGACTTATAACTCGGCCAAGCTAACATGACACCTGCAGGTTATACCCGTCCCTCTCACTCTCCGGGCATTACAGAATCGAGTGAAAGAGACGGGTAGAAGAAATAAGGACACAAATCGTTCGGTCATTCACATTTAGCAATTGATTGCGATCCAGTTTTTAGAAGGTCATAGTACGAAAGAAAGCAATTTATTTTAGGAACCTATTCTGCATCGCGCTATTATTGAATCGCTGTCTCAAAGTTGATGGTAGGCACCCTGGTCTGATTAAGTGACAAACATCTATCCTAACTTTTGCATTTATCATTTCAGTAACTAAGATGTAATTCGGAAAATTGAAAACGTTATGTTAAGTTAAAATAAAAAATACATATGAATTGAAAAGGTAGGAAATGAAAATCATTTTGAAATCATGAACAACGCAGATAAGTTGCGGCTTGACTTATCAAATTAATTGAAAAATAATTAACTTCGTACATTTTGTTACGCGGCATTGAAATTAAATGGATTTAAAATACAACAATGCATTTTATGCACACTGTGACCGCTGTGGCGTGTTGTTTCGTTATCAACATCGATTTATTAAAATCGGACAATGGACCGGATGCGATTCAAAAAAGTAATGTTATTAACTTTTACGCTAACTATAAGCTTCCCCTTTTTTACCTATAAACGAGGAGTAAAGTTACCCTGGTGTAATTCCGAGGTTGTATCATACATAAAAAACAAATAAAAGTGACAGAATCAGTTTTAAAATAAGTATTAATTTGTACCACGTTTCACAAAATAGAAGTTAGGAATCCTCATTACTGATATAATTTCATATTTAATCGTAGGTATCGAAGACATTGAAGACACTGGACCAACTGAAGAAGAAATTATTCGGGACGGGCATTCATTTGTGGCGTTATTGGAGTAAGTTCTTAGTTTAAGTTAGAAGACTAAAAATTCATAACTTCCTTAACAACATCGACTCTCGCTTTCACATCACCAATCACAAGACATCTCATTCGAGGAGAGTAAATGGTTATAGGCAATACGGTATTTTACTGATTTTTTTTTATTTCTTTAAAATGTTTTTCGAAATATTAGCTACACAAAACAAATTTTCATTTTGAATTATCTTGAATATTTTCAAAGATATAGGACTTCAAACTTTATAATTTGACAAGGACAGGACGCTATCTTAGTGACGTCAGTGGGTTAGTAGCGTCATAGTCACGCCATAGAAGATTTCGTTTTAGAAAGAGACAGCTATAATAGTCAAAATCAAACAGACTATAATTCTTTTATTATAAAACAGATTAAAATTATTTTTTCACATTTGGTATTCTTAATTGCAATATTTTTTAACGTCATCATTAAATATTTACATTTCAACAACAGTAAAATACCCTATTGAGGAAAACAAAGTTTAGTTAAACACATATCTACAAAAAGGCAAACTTAAACTGGAACATATACATATGTCACTTATTATACATAACTTCGCGTTACTTAACGTTGTATTTCATTATTAACATTTAGATTTTTGCTCAACGACACGTCAGCATCGCTTCTATAACTGTCATTTTTAACGTAACATTTCTAATGATTTTAATTTGTTTTTATTAATTTATATACCTACCTAGTTTAAGCATTACTGGTTCAAACGCCAAATAGGCGCAATAAGACGTCGAGTTGCGGAAAACCCCTGTATTGTATGATTGTAAGACTGGTTCGAACAATTTAAAGAACCCGTGGCACAGTGGTAGTAAGGCGGTTCTCGAACTATTTGAAGAACCTGTGGCGCTATGGTAATAAGGCGGTTCTCACACTGACGAAGCGCCCCGTCGAGGAGCGCAGAACTGCATACTGCGCTCCCGCGCCCCGTCCGTCGTCGCGTGTTCAGTGTGTTGGACAAGACGTGATTTCTATACTATGTAGGTACTAGCATACTCTGCAATCCCGCGCTACGCGGCGCGGTGCAGTTTTTTTTTGGACACCCATCTCATTATTGCGAAAGAAGCTTAACGACAACAATCACAGGCCAAGCGCGCCAACTATCCTAATGGACTTTATAGATGAATTACCCAATATTTTATTTCCCCGATATTTTTCTTCCCGTTCGCGTTAATTCCCATTCGTGTTTTCCCCATTTGCTTTATTTTCCATACATGTTTATAACCAATAGTTTATTTTCTCATACGATTAAATTTCTATGCATTGTTTTCGCTACACGCATCATTTCCAATGCATTTTTTTACCAATCCGGATTGTGCTACAGGCTCCTCAAAGGGCCTTTATTTGGCTGTGATTAAGTTTTGTGGTATCCTTTGTTTTTTTTATATTTTCTAGCATAGGATAAAGTTCTGCATCAACACTCTTTTATTACGCTTAGCTATTGAGATGTATAGGTTCTCTTTGGTAACCCACAGTTTCATATAGGTCAAAGTATAAATCAACTGTCAAAAGCCTCTGTGACTTCATCCATCACCCGCTGCCTACAAAAATTATTGCCTATTACAAACATATGAGCGAGCAATGTAACAGCCGCTTGTATTCCCGAATTGGAACTGTTTATTGAACTCTTTATGCTGTTTCTATGTCTGTGTGTTGTGTTGTAACGTGTCTATGTTTACACAAACATGTAACTGATATAACTTTTTGCTATAAATTATATTCAATAATTAAGAAAAATCTTATTTACGTACTGCTTGTTAATGCTATAGAAGTAGTGCATTCTAACTAAAAATCACTAAGGGCTCATTTTTCAATCCTCAGTTAATAGTTATCGGTTAGTTAAATTAGTAACCAAAATAAACGTCACTCTCAAAACAAGAGAGATATAAATGACAATTGCTTTGCAATTTGGAGGTAATAAATGATATCAGATGAATAATTTTTGCATTGAAGGCATTGGCCCTGAGGCGATTAAAGAATCGCGTTCGCAATTAAACAATAGCTGTACAGGGTGTGCAGTAGTTTGATAAGTACCTAAAGCTTTTCACATACTTTTTTCTTGTTCTTTATTGTCTTTAAGGTCCGACCGGCAATTTGTAGGTCGATGCGTATCCATACTAATATTAAAATCGGCCAAGTGCGAGTTGGTCTCGCTCATGAAGGGTTCCTTACCCACTTAACGTACCGATTGCCTATACCTAACCAAAATTCCACTAGCATTTTTCGTAAGCAATTACGGTTCTACAATCTTCAGAATTAATTTTTTAGCTCTCCGCGCACACAAAGTGTCAATAACGCTTATACTGCTGCTCAAAACGGACCTTAACAGAGTCCGGCAACTTTCCCAGGACAATGTGCAGTAACAAAAACGACCACTGCTCCACTGGGAGTTTTAAGTTTTTTAATGCGTTGTAGGCAACCAACAGCGGATTCAACAAAGCCACTCTCAAGTGCATCACGCTGGCAACGCGGGGTAAATTCAAAATGGCGGCAACATGGTTGTCCGCCAGACGTCGTACGTTCTGGTACCGACGGGCAATCAAATCCCTAGCAATAGGGTAGTTTTCATCCGAGGGGGCCAAATGTTGAACCGATTCAAGGGCCTCCCCTTCCAACACGGATAACAAGTAAGCCAACTTCTGGCCCTGGGTCAAATCGTCCCGGGCATGTACGAGACTATCAAAAATATTAATAAAGCCCTCACAGTCCTGTAGACGACCAGCAAAACGCCTCAAATCTAAGGGGGCCAATCTAGCAAATAGAGGGGGCATACTCTTAGATGTGACCGGGGACGGGCTCGGTTCATTCTCTCTTGCCACTTGCAAAGGTCGAGCCACCTGGGTAATTCTGTCCGCAAAATCATAACACTGGTCCACATCCAAACCGACTTCTTGTCGCATTTCCACATCGGCCTCAACAGTCTTTTCCAAAAATAAGGCATACTGTTCATCAACAACAGCCAAACGTACGGGCAGATCTACGTATCTGTTCAACAAGGCCTCCGTCCTATCCGGTCGATCCAACAATGCAACCGCAGAAGCTAACCACCGTAACTCAGAACGTATTTTGGCTTTAGCCGAGGAGGCCGTCATTGTAACGTCACAAATTTATCAACAAAAATAACAAATTCAAAATATTCACTATAACACAAAATCTCCAATATTTGGAGGTTATTAATAACCACAAAATTCCAATATTACAACAACAAAGTATTTATAATGACACAAACTCTTAAATATTTGGAGGTTATCAGAAAACAACAAAACTCAAGTATGTAATTATAACTCTAACTCTCAAGAGGTTATAACTTAGACACAAACTAACTTTGGCTTTATAAGTCAAAGGTTATTCAGTTCAACAAATCACTGACTATTGAAATTCACTTGGATATCAACATACAACAAGCTAATTTTAATTATTCCAAAGCACAAGTTTCAATAAGTTTCAATGTGTAAATAATGTCTTAAATCATTTAAGTTTCACTAAGTATGGAGTGCAAACTTATTAAGTACCCAAGCCTTTTTAGGACAACTTTTTATTAGCTATTATTTAGCAACAACTTGTCAATATTCACAACTCAAATTTGCTAACAAAACTAAATAATAATTATTATGAACAAAGAAAGGCATCTGTTTACATTTTGGAACTTCAATACATGACAATTAATTACAAGACATGGAACCAATAACAAAGGGAATGCCCTTTACTTTTTAAATGCAAGTTAATTACCATTTACAAGTACAAATTAATCTAGTCCGGACCAGATGGTCATCAAAACGGCACTGATTAATAGACAAAGTTTTGGCGTGGGCCTCTCAGGCCTTCAAACTACGCTACTGCTGCCAAGCAATGTTCAGTACACCCCTGCCTAGACCCGCGGAATCGGCATGGCGCAGTGGAAGGTTATCATGATTATAGACTCAGACAAAAACTTGGTTTCAGCCGGGATGTAACTGAACAATTGAAACTGCGATACACAGCGACTTAATGTGAAGTAAGGTGAATTTTACATACGGTCTGTGGTGTCGAAAGTCTCCGGGGCAGACGTGGTATGAGGGCGCGCCCCCACCTGATGCTCCTTCTTCTTCTGCAGACCTTACCAATTCGTCACCTTACTCACAAAACAAATACTACACAGCGGTCCCAAGACACTGGGCGTCCCAAATACACAATAACACACGCGGGGCTTGCTTATTAAGATATATTGTCCCGACAACAACGCGTGGTGGAAGATTATCTTTCTAAGCACCGCGACCGGCCACTCATCAAGATGGAGTCAAAATCTTGGTCGTACAAAACGGGATCAAATCGATAATTTAAGATTCAATTCAAGCTCGATATGCCAGGCATATTCAACGCGAGCGGTTTTTAACAATTCAGCAAAATTAATCCGACATCTTTCTACTAGGATTCCAATCAAGTGAGAACTGTCAACTTCAAGTCAGCTAATGTCAATTTGACGTGACATTAGAGATGCGTTCAGAAACGTCGATCTTTTCCGAACATGTGGCATACTTCTAAAACACCGAACACTTAAATTGGCATCTTGTTTCCCTTTTTTAACTGTCCCATTTTTTGTTGGAGAGCAAGTTATTTTTTGCGGTAACCCCTAAGTTATTCATTTGAATGATAATTACACAAAATCTTTATAAATTGTAGTAAGCTATATGCTATTCCGATGTATCAGCTTTATTAGTGTTGTTCAGTATTTTTTGCGGGACAGAGAGAGTAACAAACAGACATAGGCACACGAACACGCATACATCATCATCATCAAATTGTACCTACCGATATTAATATCAAAAAATACGGTACACGTCGTTAGCCGATTTCTTTACCATTTACTGATCACTTCCTTACACCATTATCTTACATTATTACCTACACTAAGCCAAAATAACACTTTCGTTTTTGCCAATAAAAAGTAACTTTGTTTTTCATAGTGTTTATATGAATGACAAAGTTACAGTTGCGGTTTCTGAAAATGTGTTATATCTCAAAAAGTGCTTACCATATCTCGTTTAAACCAATTTTCGTTGAAAGTTTTTATTAAGATCTACAGCATATATTTTTTCTACATTTTCACTCTTTTATTTCAAAAGTTAGAGGGGCGGGGGGGGGGGGCACACATTTCACCACTTTGGAAGGCTCTATCTTTCAAAACATCAACTTTGAGAAAAATGGGTTGAGAAGTCTGTATGTCATTTTTGAGGACCTATCTATAGAGACCCCACACGAGTATGTTTGATTTAAAAAAAAAATCAGTTTCATGTATGGAGAGACCCCCTTAATTTTTTAAAATTTTGTATTAAAATCGTAAAGCGGTTCATAGAATCTGCCATCTGCCTACCAAGTTCCGACTTTGTAGTCTTAAAAGTTTTGGAATAAAGTGGCTGTGACATACGGACGGACGGACAGACAGACAGACAGACAGACTTGACGAACCTATAAGGGTTCCGTTTTTTGCAATTCGGCTACGGAACCCTAAAAATGTAAAAGTGTGTTTGTTTGTCCCTCCTTCACGTCAGAACGGAGCAACGGATCGACGTGATTTTTGTGTAGGGATATTCTGGGAGCTGAAGAGTGACACAGGCTACATTTTATCCCGAAATAATATCAGGTTTCCGCGGCATAGAATCGTTGTGTAGTTGATGCGGGCGAAACCGCGGACGGAAGGCTAGTAGTAGGTACTATTAGTCATTGTACGGTCCTTAAAAATATAAATGGCTAATTTATTCCAAATCAGTTTTGACAGAATTTTTGAAAAAGTATTTTATAGAAAAATGCAAAAAAAATAAAAATTAAAATAAAGTATTTTATTTCATTTCTTTTGTTTCAGTATAACGTTCCAGGATGACACGAAGCGAACGTGCAGTGGAGCTATAATCCACGACAACGTTGTTCTCACTGCAGCTCATTGTTTGTTAGTAATTATATAAGGTGCCCCGTAATTAGTGTCAAATATTTTCAGGGCTTAACATACAAGTCATACTAAAGAGGTCGGCATAAAAATAATGGGGTACTCTTTGCAGGTTAGTTTGCGAGATAATATGACAAACAACTTGGTCACCTAATCACAAAAAACATCACCCTAAACAGCTGAGCAACCATTACTTTTGCAACGACTTACACTAGCGTACTCTTCCAAACATGAGCCGGCGGCGCTTTCAAAAACAAGCGAATGCTAAATAAAATGCTAATATAAAAACTGTGGCATTCTTTTTTTGTTCGAATTATTAAGTTCTGAACTAACGTGTGGATTTTTGAAATATTTTTGATACGTTATCCATATGACTTATATGTTCAGCCCCGAAAATATTTGACACTAATTACAAGGCACCTTATTTTTATTGTTATGATTAAACTTTAGTTAATAGTAATGGCAAACAGAAATTGTAGTCAGTAAAATATACGTAATTGTTTAATATAAATAAATGTGTTACAGTTAGACCAATTTATTAGACAGCCCAAATAAAATTTTATTTATGAACTTATGTTATAAATACGTACTTGATACTGCTATTGGGTTGTTTTATAATTTTCATACAAAATACTTGATGAAAAGATGTCAAACCCTCTTTACTATTTCAACTGGACACATTTCTAATTCCTTTTATTTCATGAAGCTTATATTTCACGCAGAGATTAAACTATATATTTACTACAGTGTACATGAATTGGACGAAAACGTACAACCAGAAATTACTGCATCTTTCGTTGTGATTGGAACAAAGAAAATGTTCAAAGCTGGATACGAACAATATCTTCCAATAGAGAGGATTTTGACCCATCCAAAGTACGATGGGTGGTCGGCTGACATTTGCCTTGTGTATACTTTTGCTGGAATGACTTTGGACAAACCAGGGAAAACCATTAAGCTAGCTGGTGAAAAGACTGTTAACCAGGCAGACTACAATATAACAGTGCTATCTTGGAGACGTCCTAAAGCAGACGATGTAAGTAAATGTTTTGTATAGTCGATCAGGAAAGTGCTTCCCATACATTTAAAATTTCGCTATAGTTCAGATCTGAATGACATTTCAATAACGTCATGCACTATGTGACAAGACATCAGTAGAAATTGTCACTTAGAACTTCAACTTCTTTAAAATATAAAGAATTTTAAGACTAGTGATAAGTTATTTAAATTTCTACTTTTTTGAATTCACAATGCAATTTTTATCATTGAAAAATTGAAAATGAAGTATTTTAGAAAAAAATTACCCGTCTCACAACCAGCTCCGATGGGACTCGAACCCACGACCGTTAACGCTGGCTATACAGCGCGAAAGAAGTATTGGATAAATTCGACGCTTCTCGTAACGACTCCGTAACTCAGAGGTCAGAGCATTCGCCCGGATAGCGAAAGGTCGTGGGTTCGAGTCCCATCGGAGCTCGTTGTGAGACGGGTCGATTTTTTCTAAAATACATTAAGTATTTTTCTTTTAATTTTTTTTAAGTAAAGGTGATAAAGCAATTTCTCGGTCGAGTTTACCTACGTCTTATACCTACACTACGTACTCTCGACAGATCATCATACATAGCGGTTGTACTACGAAATCCACTTTAAGCGGTTCGTTGTGACGGACTAGGCGTGTTTTCTATACGAAAAGTTTGTAATGCCATACAATATCAAAATCTGCGATCACGCGTTACGCGACGGAGCGCGATGCAGTGTAAGAACCGCCTTAAATACGTACATTCTAAAGGCGCAAAGCCTTTAGAATGTACGTATTTAAGGCGTTTTTATAATTTATTATTTTTTTCATTTTCATCCCCGAAGTCAGACATTATAAGTATTATAACATGTATTGGGAGATTTGGAATTAGAGCATAATTATTCGTGTTAGGGAATATCTTTTGCAATATTTTCGTGTGCGCACGCTCAATGAACAAATATAAACCATTACTAACATATGTTTATGTTGCTGTTTTAAATAAGAAGTCTCTATTATTTGAATAAGGATAAATTCTTTCCCGTTTAAATAAAATTTTAAGGTCTAGTTCAGACACAGTTGTATCTTATTTCATCGGCGCGGGAAGGTGTGAACGAATGTTTGACTGTAATGTCAAACACTGACGTGACATACCCATGACGGAGTGGTATACCTACGCACCGGTTTTCAAGGTGCCGTTATCTCTGGTGGTCCTGGGTTCGATTCTCGGTCGGGTAAATATTGAAAACGAATTTTTCAATATTTCCTCGGGTCTGGGTGAAAGTGGTAATAACTGTTGCCGTCATTGTTTCCAATTTCCATAAGACTAGTGCTCAGGCTACTTAAGTTTGGTATTGAAACAATGTAGGTATGTGATAGTGTCCAATATTTGAATTTATTATCACTATATTATATTAAAATGTAAATAAGATCCGCGGAATTGCCAACCGCATGGATTCCACTGTGTCTGAACTAGGCCTTACATACACACAGTGGTTTAAGGTTAATAGTTTAAAATATTAAATAATTAATTTTCTTTGTTATATTTTCATGATGCAAGACTATAGAAGAAGTTCACAGTGTAAAGACTATAGCGACAAAATGTGATGGATCATCGTCAGTTGAAGACAAGGACGTGGCAAGGATGGTATTATCGAGATTTAATTTATTTTTTCTTGCTATAAATTTAAATTGAATATTTTAAAAGATTGATTATAACCTCGAAAAACCGAGTCTGTTCAACAAGGTGACAAATGCTTAACATTTTATATGAAAAAAAAATATAGAAAAAAATGTTCTGCAATGCAAGTAGCTTCAGGAGGGCACTTAATTTTACAAGTAAGTACTTACTTGCAGGGCTGGTATTAAATAACATAGGTACTTATCGCGGTTGGTAAAATGTCAAGACTTTATTAAATTGGCGATTGCAATCGAATCAATTCGATATCGAATTGACCTCATCTGTTTAATGAATAATTTTTATACCATTCGATAGAATGGAGTTTACAGAATGTAAAAACGTTGGGTTGGCTACGTAATTCCTGGCAGAACATAGGGTTGGCAGCCATTAAAAGTTTAATAGAAAATGAGTAATTTGCTTTAATTCATTTATTAAATAAGGGCGAAGGGGCGAAGCCGCGGGCGGAAAGCTAGTTTCCGCCCGCGGCTTTGCCCGCGTGGACAACACGACGTTATCCCGCGGGAATGTGATATTATTCCAGGATAAAAAGTAGCTTATGTTCCTCTCCAGACTACAAAGTCTGTGTTCCAAATTTCAGCCAGATCCGTTCAGCCCTTTTGACGTGATTGAGTAACAAACATTCAAACATCCAAACATCTAAACTTTCACATTTATAATATTATAAGTAGGAAGTAGGATTAATTCTGTATGATTCATAATTTCGATCGTTACAAAAATTATAAAAAAAATACCAGGTAGGTGCAATTTTCGTAGAAAAAAGTTTAGCCAAAAGTTTAAGACAGGAAAATTTTTGCCAACTTACTCGCGATATATCATTTAGCATATTATTATTTAATTTGATATAAAACACATTTTACCAAGTGCAAGTCGATTCCTATTAGTATCTTAGGCCAAGAGTTGCATTGTGAATGCATAAGAATAATTTAAAATCATAATAGTAGTTTATGTGACTGTCGCATAAGGAGGGGTATTAAAACACGAGTGGGAGTTTAAAAACATTTTAACAACAACACAACACAACAAACAAACGTTTTTTAATAGTATTCCACGAGTGTTTTAATACCGAGTTATGTGCAGTCTCATACACTACTTTATCTACACTCATTACATTTATTATATATTTCAAAAATAAAGCAAATCAATATTAATTATAAAATGTGAATTGGTGCCAAACCCCACTCATAGGAGTCTATACGGTCTATTCCTTCTAAATTCAAAATTCTAATTTTAAAAACGTTTCTGATTGTTGCCGGCTAAAGAAGAGCTTGAAAAAGTTGGAAGTCAGGGCCGGTAAATCCTACGATTGCCATGGAGACTGTAAATTTAAGAAATATAAGTGTTTTATAATGAGTGACAGCTGTATCCGGATGTTGCATAATGGTCATTATGAAACACCCGGATACAGCAGCTTTATTTTTTAAAGTTGACTATGGCATAAAGTGTATCAGTATATGTTCAGGCATGAGTTCATAATTCGAAAATTATAACATGAGTGTAGATAAATTAGTATATATTCTTTAAATTTCTGCAAAAGCCTTTTTTATTTTTATACCTAAGTTCAATTTAAATACCTACCACAAAAAGCTACTTATTTGGTTCCAAGTTGGAGATAAGTTGTTTTTCATATCAAAGAATTTATTAATTACTAGTTTCCCGCCCGCGGCTTCGCCCGCGTAGACTACACGACGACGTTATCCCGCGGGAATGTGATATTTTTCCGGGATAAAAAGCCTATGTTCCTCTCCAGGCTGCAAAGTATGTGTTTTCTAAATTTCAGCCAAATCCGTTCAGCCGTTTTGGCGTGATTGAGTAACAAACATTTAAATATCCAAACATCTAAACTTTCACATTTAATTTTATAATATTAGTAGGACACATAGATTTTAAGCTCCTCTGTGCTTCGAACAGCTTGTTGACGTTGTTTAAATGTAAAACAAAATAGTGGTAATAGTACATTACAACCAAGATCGGGAAGCCAGCAATTGCATTGTCGAGGATGGTTTGAAAATTTTTAAACTATCCTCGAACTTTAATCATTCGAGACAATGCAAATAGCTTCCAGTACAAGGCTCGTATAAAACTTTTCTCACGAAATGCGAGGAAATACAATTTTATTAGTAAAAATGTCATTTTTAAATTGGTTCGTGCGGCCTTGTTAAATGACCAGTCATGCAACCATAAAGTTTTATAAAAAATGATTGATGATTGAACGTTTTGATTTTGGAATTCTACTAAGTATTGAAATTCATTTCAGCACTGAATTTCAAACTTAGAATGTTCACCTCGGAAATGTGAAACGCCCCGCATCCTTTTTTCAAATGGAATTTTAATATTTCAGAGCATGAGTGAGAAAAATAACATTACGCACAAATTACAAACATTGAAATTTACCCTTATTCGTCTTAGGACAGATTCTGGTTTAGACAAATTTTGGTTACGACAGATTCTTATTACGGCAGATTCTTGGTACGGCAGAAGTAACATTGTCAACAAAAGTAAAAACCACATAATTTATTATTTGTCTATTTAAAATAAATAAGGTTTTCAGGGATCTGATAATGAAAATGCCGAGGACTCCGCGACTGAATTCGCAGTTAAAAGTAATAAAAATCAAAAGCACCGAGATCGGGAGCGACCTTCAGTAAGTATTTTTTTCTCGCTCCTTCACTTGTTTTATTTCGCTCGCTCTTTATTTTAAGCTCACTTCAGTTGCAACGAAAAAATTACAAAAACTACAAATAAAAGTAACTTATTTTGCGTTGAAGTGAAATTTTGATTTTGTCGGGATATTCAATGAGTCACACCAATGATTTTTGTTATCAGCTTATCTAAAAAAATATGTAACTCGGAAAAAGAATGTGTTTTTATTTTTTTTGTATCTTCAAAAATGACTGAGATATTAAACGTTAAAGCACGGCCTCCGTGGAAAATTCGGGTGAACCAATGGCATTAACGTGTGACGTCACATCGCACTTCCGTATACCTACATAGAATCCTTTGGCTATATCTTGGCTATATAGTTGCGCTCTCACGGTTTCGTAATAAATTTATTTATTTTTCTTATAGTCGATCAATGAAATGGTTTTAATTAACAAGTTAATAATAAGTTATTAGTAAAAATTTCATTTCTATGACAAGTTTTTTGCTGACTGTACTTTAATATTGTATTGTCATCACAACCAAATCTGTATACATAATTTCAGCTCCATCAGACACTGGGAAGTGGGTCAAATTAAGCTTGCAAGTTTTGTCCCCCACTAACTAACTAACTAACTAACATGGCAAGTTAATAAAAAACTTGTAAAAAACTTTATGCAAAATAAATTCATAACAAACAAGTGATTGCAAACAGCTAAGTCTTCCAGAATATCATATTGGAACCGGATGGTGGTTTAGGGTTAGGGTAAACCACCATCCGGTTCACCACCAGAAGTTAGCTTCTTATTGGCCGCTACTAGATGGAAAAATATCTAATCCTCTATATAGATTAACTTTGACGAAGAAAAATATATGACTTAAATAATATTCAAAACATGGTAAACATACCAACTTAATATTACTTTTGTAAAGTAAAATAAAAACTATACTTAATTAGTTTAACCAGCTAAAACACGTTGAAAATAAATAACAATTTAGTTAAAAGGACTACGAGTATGAAACGTTGAGCGCTTTGTCTAAATTAATTAAAAATATCAAAATGCGCTACACAGTTTTTAGAGCCCACGCCACATAACTTGGCTTTTGTCAGTGGGCACTGATCGTCGTGGTCAGTTGGAAAATTAAGCCTTATTCCCATGTCACAATTTTAGTTCCATACATTGGCACGTGCCAAGATATATAGCGCGTACTTTATTTTAAACTACGTTGTCAATAAATTTAAGAGCGCAAATTCAGATATTTGACGTTTTGGTTCTTATTTGTATGGATTTATGTTCTTATTCTTAGTCATGGAAAGTACAACAGTTTGACAAGTTTAACTATCTTCACTGTCATTGAAACTTAAACTTGCTGTAAATAGATTTTAGCCGATCTAACCGAATAACCCGATTCTGGACATTTAATTGCGCAGTTTAATAATGTTTCAAGCAATTCCCAAATTATAAAAAAGTAAATAAATAAATAAATTTCTTACAATCATACTATCTAACTCATAAATAGTTATCATTAAGAAACTGTTTGTTTGATTTCCTCTTCCTTGTCAGTAATGTCTATTGGCAGGACTCCGAATCTATTTGAGGTGCTTACTTCTTCGGGAGACGGAGTTTGGGTTAACTTTTTCCTTTTAGGGTTTCTCACTGCTGGTGTTCTCTGCCAATCCGGAGGTTTATGGCTTGTGGGAGGTTGTTCATCAATCTCGGGGTCTGAATCTATGTTCACTACTGTATTTGGTGAGGCTGGTGGTAGATCACCTTTAGGCAGGTTTCCTGTAGAGAAGCTTCTAGACCTGCTATTAAACAAACCAGGATGGAAGGTCAGTTGAATCATTCTTTTGTTTCCAGTAACATTTACCGACACAGAAGCCTGGTCACCTACTTCTGAGCAGTCTTCGGTAACAGATTTCACACTCTCTGGCCCGGGTACCAGAGAGCGCCGGGGGTTAGCCGGGTCGCATGACAAAACGCATTCCTTATTAGACATATTCATTACGAGTGGGGGTTGGGCGAATACTAACAGTGCTTTCCCAAGGCACTGTCGCCACGATGTTTAAAGGGTATTTAAGTCCTTTAGGCTTGTGGTAGCCATAACAGGTTAGTTGACCGCCGCCTGTGACTCGGCGTTGTTGCCCGTTTAGCACCACCCGGGGGACACGTGTAGGGTGGGCCTAGGAAAAGGTGGTAAATCCTACGGACGTGGGCAACTCCACCCCCCAGAGGAAATCAAACAAAGAAAACCAAGCAAGCCTCCTCCAATAATCCTATATGGAGTAGAAGATGTTGGTAAACTTACTGAATTGCTTGAAAGTATTGCTGAAAGGGACCAATTCACTTATAAAATAGTAAACCGGAACCAAATGAGAGTTAGCTGCACTCAGGTGGAAGTGTATAAAAATCTTATTTCACTTGTCCGTGAAAAAGGGTTAATAGGACATACTTTCACCAGAAAAGACCAAAGGAACTACAGAATAGTGATTCGAAATCTCCACCATTCAACTCCCACAAATGCAATAGTAGAAGCAATAGAAAGTACAGGGAACTCGGTAGCGGGAGAGATCATCAATGCCAAGTACGGCCCGGAAAAAATTCCCACATTAACATTTTTTGTTAACCTCCTACCAGGACCTAACAACAAAGCTGTCAAGGATTTGAAATATATATACCATCAGTCAGTTGTCATAGAAGATCCAAAAAAGAAAAAGACGATCGTGCAATGCCAAAGATGTCAGCAGTATGGGCATTCAAAAAACAACTGCATGAGGCCATACCGCTGTGTTAAATGCGCTCAACAACATAAAACGTCAGACTGCACCAAGAAAGACAGGAATACTCCAGCTAAATGCGCACTGTGTTTTGGCGCCCACCCAGCTAATTTTAAAGGCTGTGAGGTATACCGTGAAATCCTCTCAAGGAAAAGAGCACCAGCTCTACCGAAGCCGAAAATTGCACCGAACCCCATCCCTGAATATAAAGGAGACTCAGAATCACGACCCAAAACATATGCTAAGGTACTACAGACCCACAACGAGAAAGAGAAATCTGCAACTGAAACGAACAAACAAACAAAGTGGGAGAGGAAGAACGATCACTACAATAAATCTCAAATTCCAGAGCCGCAGATGACCACAATAGAAAAAATACTTTTAAAACAATCCGAAAAGTTTGAAATCATCCTACAACAAATGGGCACACTTATGCAGCTCATAACCACACTGATTACCAAACTGTCCTAATGGCGTCTCTGCGTATAGCAACGTGGAACGGAAATGGCCTATCACCCAACAAGCACGAAGTAGACTTACTAATAAGACATCAAAACCTCGATATCATCCTTATCTCGGAATCACACTGCACTTATTCATCTAAACTGAATTTCCGATGATACCGTACTTACACGACCAATCATCCGGACGGAACAGGGCACGCAGGCGCTGCAGTCATAATAAAAGATACCATTAAACATCACCTCTTACCAGAATTTAAGACAAACCATATTCAGGCTACCGCAGTCGCAGTTGATGTTGAGGACCACTGTGGGTATTTCAATGTCGTTGCTGTTTACTGTCCGCCCAAACATAAAATAACAGAAAATATGTTCTCCGAATTCTTCAGCTCTCTTGGTAATCGCTTCGTGGCTGGTGGAGACTGGAACTCAAAACATACTTCTTGGGGTTCGAGACTTATTACAACAAGAGGTAGACAACTACTATCTAGTGTAACAGTAAACAACTTACGTACATTATCTACATTTGAACCAACCTACTGGCCCACAGATTTGAATAAAATACCAGACCTCCTTGATCTTTTCATCATCAAGGGATTGTCTCACCACTATTTCAAACCGGAGTCATGCCTAGAAACCTCATCGGACCACACTCCTGTGTTGCTAACAGCCAGCACCATGGTTATTGAAGTCGAAAGACCACCTCAACTCTCCAATAATAAGACCGACTGGTATTCATTTCGTGAATATGTTAATGATAACATAAACATGAAATTGTCCCTAAAATCCCCGGAAGAAATAGAGGAAGCAACAAAACATATTACTATGTTGATCCAGGAAGCTTGTTGGAAGACTACTCCTACCATAGTACAAAAACCTTATAGCGCTAACATACCACTAGAAATAAGACAAAAAGTATTAGAAAAGAGAAGGACTCGGCGCGTATGGCAACAGAGTAGGCACAGTGACGATAGGCGAAAACTCAACAGAGAGATGTCACGAACTGAGAACACTACTTAAAGATTGGCACGACACTACACTGGAAGCAAAGTTGGAATCACTTGCCCCTAATGGATCAACTAGCCATTCCTTATGGAAGTTTACCAAGACCTTAAACGGACCCCAGGAATGTAAACCTCCTATAAGAAAACTGAATAATGGCTGGGCTAAAAGTGCAACAGAAAAAGCAAGTTTGTTTGCCAAACATCTAGCCAATGTTTTCTCACCAAACGCTACAAACGATCAGGAATCGAACATATATGTGAAAAATGTTCTGGACCAACCTTACCAGATGTCGGTACCACCCAGACCAGTAACCGTTAAAGAAGTATGGTCGACAATTAAGGACTTAAATGATCGGAAGGCTCCTGGTTTCTACCTTATTACAAAGGAAATATTAACAAAGTTGCCCAGGAGAGCTGTAGTTTTCCTTACCACTCTATATAATGGCATATTAAGAACGCATCATTTTCCTACTATGTGGAAGGTATCCCAAATTATTATGATTCCGAAGCCCGGCAAGCCCCCAAATGATGTCTCATCTTATAGACCCATCAGCCTCTTACCAATACTGTCGAAAGTATGTGAGAGAATTATTCTAAGGAGAATACTTCCCATTCTTAAGGAAAACAGAACAATACCGGACCACCAATTTGGTTTCAGACAAAACCACTCAACTGTGGAACAGGTGCATCGAGTATCAGATGAGATCAGAAAAGCACTTGAGAATAAGGAATATTGCTCGTCAGCATTCTTGGACGTTCAACAGGCATTTGATAAAGTGTGGCATGAAGGCCTACTATGCAAAATAAAAAATTGCCTCCCTCATAGCTATCATCCTCTCATGCAATCGTACTTAGATGGCAGAATATCTCAGGTGAAAGAATCGGGAGAAACCTCCAAATTCTTCGAAACTAAAGCAGGTGTACCACAGGGGTCTGTATTGGGTCCAGTGTTATACACGATATTTACTGCGGACTTGCCAACCATAGCAGGTGTAACTACAGCAACATTTGCCGATGAGACAGCTATACTAGCCAGCAATAAATGCTCGATTGCGGCGTCTAATACGCTCCACGAAGGGCTAAACGAAATAAGTACCTGGCTGAAAAAATGGAAGATAAGAGCAAGTGTCACTAAGTCTGTACACATAACTTTCGCCCTTAGAAAAGGGGATTGTCCACCTGTATATTTAGAAGACAACATATTACCCCACAAGGAGAATGTGAAATATCTCGGCTTACATCTCGATCGCAGGCTAACATGGAAGAATCACATAAAAGCGAAACGGGAAGAAATCAAATTGAAATGCAGAAACATGCTTTGGTTGCTCGGACGAAATAGTAAACTCTCTGTAGATAACAAATTATTAATATATAAAGCCTTGCTTAAGCCAATATGGATGTATGGCATTCAACTGTGGGGTAGCGCGAGTAACTCCAACATTTCTATTATACAAAGACTACAGAACGTTATCTTGCAAACCATATCCAATGTGCCCTGGTTTATAACAAACAACGAGATCCACGAAAACCTACAAATGAGTACAATAAAGGAAGAAATCCGGGCTACATCTACAAGACACCAAAAACGTCTTGCTCAACATCCTAACGAGCTAGCGGTCGCACTGACAACGCAATCCTACTGTAACAGGCTTAAAAGGCATAATATCTTGTCACTGCCGGAGCGGATATAGCTCCGTATTACATGGAGTAGTGCTCTCAATGGAAGGCACACTCGTCTCAATCACTAAAAACTGACAACGCATTCACTGAAAGTGGCTGACTGATTGTGAATTAACCAACAAAACAAAAAAAAAATAATTAAGAAACTGTGTTACGGAAACTAGACAACGGATAAATATATACTTAAATACTTTATTTTTCGTAAATACATACTTATTATATACATACATAACACCCAGACCAAGTCCAAGACCAGTCTTGTTCGGGAATCAAACCCGAGACCTCCGGCGCAGAAGGCAGGTATCCTACCCCTGCGCCAAATTGGTCGTGCAAATAAGGCATTAGGTAACCAAGATTTTACTATCTGGAGCTCCTCTATTCTTCGGAAGGCACGTTAAGCTGGTCCTGGCTACATTAATAAACACCAAACCGCATTGGGTCATTGGGTCAGCTATGGCCAATTCTCCTTATCCATCCATTTGGAAGGTCTGTACCCCAACAGTTGGGACATTAAAATGGCTCATGATGATAATTATAATAAACCAAATTCATTTTCACAGGGCACTCAAATGCCGAACTGGTACGCGAGAGGCTACACATTAGTCACAGCGAGCACTAAAAAAGAAAAAGACAGTGTGCCTGGAGGACTGTTTTACAAGTACCCTGTGTTACAACAAAGGATGCAGCCGCAACAGGACCACCCGCTAGAGTGGAAGAATGGCGGCAGCAAAAAAATGAGCCGGTACTTGACTTCCAACGAAGGGAGCGAGGTTAGTTCAATAAACTGCTCATAATGGCAGTATTACTTTCGCCTTTCAATTTGGATGAAGCAACCAAATTGAACAATGTAATGGTAAAAGTAAATCATTCAATTGCAATGTTCAACCACATTCAATAGCGCTGAAAGAATGAGAAGAATAAGAAGAGCTTGCCCAATATTTTCACTTTTGCGTTGCTGTTTACACGTATCTTAAAAAATGATAAATGATAAATATACGTTCAACTTTCGTTCTATGTTCACGTGAATTACGTGTAAAAATAAGAATTGAATGATTCACTAGATGTTCATTCTCAATGTGCTACCTGATTGGTAGATATTTTCAAGCAATGCGAATTGAATGGTTCATTTTTTAAGATACGTGTTAACAGCAGTGCCTTTCACTTCTGCGCCTTTCAACGAAAGTGAATGAATTTGGTTGAACCGTGTAATATCGGCTTATGGGGCGGCCACACATACTTCGAATCGCAACGAAAGTATTGAGAGAAGTGGCAAGGAACATCGTGTCGCCGCGACATTCGCCTTGCTCCTCGCGTCGTCGGTGAGAGTCTGCTGTCGCCACAATCTTAGCGAAATATTTAGTAAGTATTTGCGGCAATGTGAAAGCGACCGCAAGGATAAGTGTGTGACCGCGCCATTATGTCCGATTTATATTGGTCAAGTACAGTGACGAGTATGTAAAATAATTATACCTACGATGAATATCTATCTACTTTGCTAAACGCTATTCCGATGTAAAACGGGCATGACAGCGCTGCGGATTATTCTGCGGTCAACAAAAAAAACTGTCATTTGAAAATCAATTTAAATTCCAATTGGTAATACAGTTTAATGTTACTGTCTTTATTTATATTTGATCTTTATTTGATAATGTCTTAATACTGTTATTATTTTAACCTTTATTTGCAGCAACAAGACGAAGCCAACATAGCTGTAATATTGATGTCACCCGATAACGACTCAGTTAGCAATAAAGCGGAACTGTACAATGTAACGCTTGATCCACTTAATGCTGGCACAGTATGTTTCTTACTTATACTTAAAGCTTAGTTCAGGCGAAGGTGAATTTGAAAAACTTGATCTCAAGACTAATTTGCTTATAGTTTTTTAAAAACAACTTCTTTGCTTAAGGTGCATTCACATCCGAAGACGACGCGACATTGTCTATAATTATTTAGGATTTTTCAAGATTGTTAAACTCTTTACACACTACACTGCTGCTATTTGCACCGCTACAAAAGAAGAGACTCATCATCATCATGTCAGCCGAACGACGCCCACTGCTGGGCATAGGCCTCCCCCAGGAATCTCCACAACGATCGGTCCTGCGCTGCCCGCATCCACCGGCGACCGGATCATGACTACATCGTCGGACCACCTTGTAGAGGGCCTGCCTACGGAGCGTCTCGTCCGGTACGCGGTCGCCATTCGAGAACCTTTCCTCCCCAACGGCCATCGATTCTCCGCGCTATGTGTCTAATATGATAAAGGGATTAGTAGTGATCATCGATATTCCAGCCTCTAGTTCCCGTTTGCTAGTGAAAGCGAAGATTAATCATTATCTATTACCTTGGCTTTGTAGTTTAAAGAGTGCATCGCAATTATCTAGCTTATATTAGAAAAGTTGATGCTAACAATAATTGTTTGCATTATATTACGATGCTCTGCTTCTGCTCACTAAACTTTTTTAATTATTGTATGTTTATGCTTATTAAAAATATTTGCATGCTACATTGTAACCTGTTAAGGAGAGGCAATGCCAATTTATTAACACCATAAAATGTTACCCTTTTCAAAAGCAAATAAAGTATATTTCTATTTCTTTTATTAAAATGATTGACTTTTCCAGTACTGGGAACTGATACCAAATAAATAGGACTCTAGGAACTGATACCAATAATGGTTGTGAGACGGGTCGACTTTTTCTAAATTACTTTTTTTTTAATA
Source organism: Crambus lathoniellus (assembly GCA_949710035.1). Classification (NCBI taxonomy): domain Eukaryota; kingdom Metazoa; phylum Arthropoda; class Insecta; order Lepidoptera; family Crambidae; genus Crambus; species Crambus lathoniellus. The sequence goes on from OX453307.1 coordinate 10,684,757, forward strand.
AGGCTCTTTTTTTCTAAGTTTTAAGGCTGTGTTCCTACCGATTGTTAAAGCAGCCGAATCCAGATCTTAAAACAGATATTTATTTGTTTTTTTTTTCAAAATAGGGTCAAAATGGAGAAACAACGCCACGTTTTCCATTGCGTATGATAAGAAAGGGGACACAAACTGCTAGACGCCGACGACCTTTAAACGGCTGGAGACGCATTATGTACAAACTGGTATTTGTTTATTTTTTATAATCTCCTCTTTTAATTGTAAACTTAAAAATCTATTAAGACTTTCAAATGTATTAGTAATAAAATTACTTAATTTATGATATATAAAAACTACTCGATGGTGCCACGAATCCAACCGTTAGGCCTCTAATTGCGACGGTTCAGCAAACTTCAATGGTTCTATGGCTGAGTTGGATTGTCAATTTGTTATTACAAGCTTCATCCGTACTTAACTTCGGCTTGTGTTAACATCCGTCAAATTTGTAAAAGGCCCTCGTTCAAAAACTGTGCCCCAGCAGTTGTAGGTTCCATTTAAAGCGGACGAGATATTAACACTGTGCTACTTATATTACGTTTTTTTTGTGAGGGGAATGCATTTCAGCATACCCCGTCCGCGTGCGGTGTGCGGACGGTGATTATGTGGGACTCTCCTGGCCACTTCCTGATCCTCTATTCAGTGTCAGATACTCGATGGGGGATCAGGGAGGGGGAATACCCACTAAACGCTTCACTTCTTGCTCTCCGCCGTCAATTAGGTCATAATGTGAAGGGCCCGAGGTGGCAAGCTCCGCAGTTACTTATATTACCTACATTATAATAATCAAATTACAGCTAACTAAGAGTTTACGGAATCAGAGAGCACAAAATAATGCGATATTAAATTTTCAGAGCATCCAATTAGAGGCAGAGCGATACGCTTTGATTAGTTCGACAAGTTGCAAAAAAATACTTGAAAATGCATTGGCTCCGCGTTTTCTATTCAGTAAGTTTTTGATTACGATTAGGCACAAGACTATGGCTAAGATTGCGCGTACATATCTCAATATTATGCACTAGTGTTAGTATTAAGGATACGCTTGTATGCTTTCTAGGAATCCATTCTTGGACCGCAAAGAACAATGGGCGCTGCCAATACATTTGAAAACCTGTCACAGATTTGGCATGCAATTATTCTCGTTTTAGCAAATTGCGTTCCTTTTAGGGTTCCGTAGCCGAATGACAAAAAACTTAACACTTTAGATTCGTCATGTCTGTCTGTCTGTCTGTCTATCCGTCTGTCCGTCAGTCCGTATGTCGCAGTCACTTTGTCTATTAAGTCTAAACAGTTGAAACTTGATATTATTATAACTAATTGTGTTTTATAAGAAAAATGCTATCCGGGCCGTTTTTAGAAATATGAGAAGCAATATTTGGAATTGTTGAATTTCAAGTTTTTTTTTGTTTATAGGTTTTGTATTTAAATATTCTCAAAATCTGCTCTGTTGTGACCATTGTTCTTTGGTTTTTGATGACAAAAGAAAAATTATAAAAAATTTGACGAGACAACATGCCTTACATTGAATTAATTTTACAAACGGAAGCAAAGAATACAACCTATTATTACAACAGAAAATGACATAGGAATGTTTCATAGGAAATAGTGGGAATTGCAGATGAAACTTGCCAATTTCATTGTAAATAAACTGTTTTGTTCCGTTGCAGGCAACGGGGAAGTTACTTGCTACAGCAGTGACGAGCACATCCTAACAGATGTAAGTAATGAAAGAGCTTCGTTCCAAAACAATAGGAAAAATATAAACAAAACATTTTCTGCAAAGCTCAACAAAAGAGACTTAAATGGAAAGATGGTTGTTGATACGAAGTAATTCGGTATGAGCACGCTACTCGGTATTATTGTTTCAAAGAATGAGGGTCTATTATTGTAAACATACTCATTATATTTATAGACATTTTTGACATAATATTATCTATTATAGGGTTCTGTATCTGATAATAATCAGATGTAAGTCTAGAATTTATCTGCAATTCTTATGTAAAAAATATGGCAGTCAAAGATATCTGGTGCTTTGCAATTCTTTTAGGATCATAGTCAATAAATAACTTAGGTATTTACCAAAACAACTATGCCAAAACCGTTCATAACCAGGGGCTTTAGCTTCAAATAATTTGTTTTTATTTTAATGCAAATTTTTTGTAATATGTTTGTTAGAATTACTATTGCGTGTTTGTATATTTATTTTATTTATGAGTTCATCAATATTTGTGTACAACAATACTTTTACAACTTTCTTACAGTAAATTCTTATAGCTAACTAGCTTCCGCCCGCGACTTCGTCCGCGTGGACATTCGAGAAAATACTTAGGGGACCAATAACCAGGATAAAAAGTATTCTTTGAAAAACGGAAAATGAAGTATTTAGAAAAAATCGACCCTTCCCATCATACATTTTTCAGTAATAAAAATTGCATTGTGAATGCAAAAAACTAAAAATTAAAATAAGTATTCTTTGTTTTAATTTCATAAAAATTTGATCAGCCGTTTTTACGTGATTAGGCGGGTCCTCCCTCACCAAGCGAGCAGCCTCGCGCGAGGCAGAACGTTTGCCACGTGCGGCGGGCCTCGCACGAGGCTGCTCAAGCTTTTTATTAACCGGTAAAAACGCTTTTCGCCATGTTCTGACGTCAAAAAATTTGTAACCAACCACTTGACAGTGTTGACAGTGTCAAGTGGTTGTTTACTTACCTTAGAGTAGTTCCACTTATCAAAGATATTTGTCCAATATGCATTTGATCAAAGAAATTGGACGACTTTGTTTGACGTTCAATTTTATACATTCGACATTCAAATTCTTTGATCAAATGTATATTGGACAAAGATCTTTGATAAGTGGAATACACCCTTACTAATATGTAGCAAAAGTGAAAGTGACGTTTATTTGTTTACAAAGTATAAGTCCGATGAAAGTATGATTTTACAAAAATGATCAGGTTAAGTTGAATCTAAATCATATTAAAATTTCGTGTTATTTAACTGAAACCATTTTTTCATACATTGTGCTGCGGGGTTTTTTCATACTTTAGCAATCCAATGACGTCACAACATGAACGATGTTTTCATCAGTTCAAATAAAAATATAAAAATATATTTTGCAAATTATTTTTACTTATCCATCTTGTACTATTATTTCATGATATCGCTATATTACGTTTTCCTAAGCCAAGTACAAAAAGAAATATTCATTCGACGTATCAAATTTCATACTTAATTTGATTTGTCAAGTCGCCTATTGCCACAAACTCTTACAGGTAAACACAACATGCACTAGTAATAAAAGACTAAAATATTGAAAAATGTAAAATAAAGTATTTTGAAAAAATCGACCCGTCTCACAACCAGGGACCGTACTCTGAAACGCTAATCCGAAACTTTGGTTAGCCCCGCCCCTTTCACTCGATTCCGTCCCGACTAGAGAGTGAGAGGGACGGGTATACCGAAGTTTCGGGTTTTGCGTTTCAGAGTAGGCCCTCAGCTCCGATGGGACTCGAACCCACGACCTTTCGCTATCCGGGCGACTGCTCTAACCACTGAACGAACGACTCCGTAGCTCAGTGGTTAGAGCAGTCGCCCGGGTAGCGAAAGGTCGTGGATTCGAGTCCCATCGGAGCTGGTTGTGAGACGGGTCGATTTTTTCAAAATACTTTATTTTCCATTTTTCAATAATAAAAATTGCATTGTGAATGCAAAAAAACAAAATAACAGACTAAAATATGTTCAACATTAATAAATAATAATTAAAATAAAAGCACACAAAATATCTTTGTCTGTTTTATTTAAACGTATGTTACGTGCAGGAAGACTCCGGTGCCCCTGTAGTACGCCGTTCAAGGCTGGTCGCTGTGACCATAGGAGGCGCCGAGGCCGATGGCGACCACGTGGGGGTCGGCTTGAAGATCAGCTGCTACTGCCAGTGGATAGCTGATAACATTCCGTGAGTAATAAATTACCCTTTCTTTCCCCTCGCTCCCACTAGTACACCCGGCTTGTTCAACCGTTGAACTAGTACAACTTTTTTGGCTCAGTAGTTCACCTATCTAGTTGTTCATCTTCCGCACCGCCTTCGAGTGGACATGCGGGCGAATCGTGCAAGCCTCTTTACATCTTCTTCGGTTCACACAGCCAGTGAGCTTGCTTTTCCCGCCAACTCACCTCGCTTCGCCCGATTCGTTAGTTCGCTCGCCAGCTGGCGGTGTTACACCTTTGATCAATAATACCACCAGATGACGCCTCATGAACTAAAACACAACGCGAATAAGGCACATAATGACTTTTTTTAAACGGAGAAAAAGGGTAGAAAAAAATCTTTCCGTGTTCTGTGGGTACGAATAACGTAAAGATCATACGTCAAAAATTACAGGAATCGATATGAAATAAGAGCGCACCTTTGACTTGCGCTCTTATTCGCTCGGCCATTTTTAATACTTAACCGGTGACCACGTCCGTCGGGGTTGGCCTGAAGATCAGCCACTATTGCCAATGGATATTATCAGATAACATTCCGTGGGTTACTTATCTACTAACTATGATTTTAAGAAATTTATTATTAACATCACGTTTGATTAACCCCTTTACTGTTGCATAGGCTTTCTATATTGATGAATAATGATAGGGTCACAACCAACCATGTTCGGAAAAGATCGACGTTTCTGAACGCATCCCTAATGTCACGTCAAATTGACATTTCGCTGTCACTTGAAGTTGACAGCTTCTTGATTGGAATTCTTGAAAGAAAGATGTCGGATTAATTTTGCTGAATTGTTAAAAACCGCTCGCGTTGAATATGCCTGGCATATCGAGTTTGAATTGAATCCTGAATTATCCCTGTCATCCCGTTTTGTACGACCAAGATTTTGACGCCATCGGGACGATCGGGCCGGTCGCGGCGTTTTGAAATAAAGAGTGCCACCACACGCGTTGTTGTCGGGAAAATATATATTAATAAAACAAGCCCCGCGTGTGTCGTTGTGTTGTGTGTTTTGTGAGTAAGGTGACGAATTGGTAAGGTCGGCAGACGAAGAAAGGACACATCAGATGGGGGCGCCCCCTTATACCCCTTCTGCCCCGGAGACCTTCGACACCACAGACCGTATGTAAAATCACCTTACTTCACAATAAGTCGCTGTGTATCGCAGTTCAATTGTTCAGTTACATCCCGGCTGAAACCAAGTTTTGTCCGGAGTCTATACTCATGATAACCTTCCACTGCGCCATGCCGGCCCCGCGGGTCTAAGCAGGGGTGTACTGAACATTGCTTGGTAGCAAGAGCGTGGTTTGAAGGCCTGAGAGGCCCACGCCAAAACTTTGTCTATTAATCAGTGCCGTTTTGATGACCATCTGGTCCGGACTAGATTAATTTGTACTTGTAAATGGTAATTAACTTGCATTTGAAAAGTAAAGGGCATTCCTTTTGTTATTGGTTCCATGTCTTGTAATTAATTGTCATGTATTGAAGTTCCAAAATGTAAACAGATGCCTTTCTTTGTTCATAATAATTATTATTTAGTTTTGTTAGCAAATTTGAGTTGTGAATATTGACAAGTTTGTTGCTAAATAATAGCTAATAAAAAGTTGTCCTAAAAGGGCTTGGGTACTTAATAAGTTTGCACTCAATACTTAGTGAAACTTAAATGATTTAAGACATTATTTACACATTGAAACTTATTGAAACTTGTGCTTTGAAATAATTAAAATTTTCTTGTTGTATGTTGATATCCAAGTGAATTTCAATAGTCAGTGATTTTGAGTGAATTTCAATGAAGTGAATTTCAATAGTCAGTGAGTTTTGTTGTTTTCTGATAACCTCCAAATATTTAAGAGTTTGTGTCATTATAAATACTTTGTTGTTGTAATATTGGAATTTTGTGGTTATTAATAACCTCCAAATATTGGAGATTTTGTGTTATAGTGAATATTTTGAATTTGTTGTTTTTGTTGATAAATTTGTGACGTTACAATGACGGCCTCCTCTGCTAAAGCCAAAATACGTTCTGAGTTACGGTGGTTAGCTTCTGCGGTTGCATTGTTGGATCGACCGGATAGGACGGAGGCCTTGTTGAACAGATACGTAGATCTGCCCGTACGTTTGGCTGTTGTTGATGAACAGTATGCCTTATTTTTGGAAAGGACTGTTGAGGCCGAGGTGGAAATGCGACAAGAAGTCGGTTTGGATGTGGACCAGTGTTATGATTTTGCGGACAGAATTACCCAGGTGGCTCGACCTTTGCAAGTGGCAAGAGAGAATGAACCGAGCCCGTCCCCGGTCATATCTAAGAGTATGCCCCCTCTATTTGCTAGATTGGCCCCCTTAGATTTATGGCGTTTTGCTGGTCGTCTAGAGGACTGGGAGGGCTTTATTAATATTTTTGATAGTCTCGTACATGCCCGGGATGATTTGACCCAGGGCCAGAAGTTGGCTTATTTGTTATCCGTGTTGGAAGGGGAGGCCCTTGAATCGGTTCAACATTTGCCCCCTCGGATGAAAACTACCCTATTGCTAGGGATTTGATTGCCCGTCGGTACCAGAACGTACGACGTCTGGCGGACAACCATGTTGCCGCCATTTTGAACTTACCCCGCGTTGCCAGCGTGATGCACTTGAGAGTGGCTTTGTTGAATCCGCTGTTGGTTGCCTACAACGCATTAAAAAACTTAAAACTCCCAGTGGAGCAGTGGTCGTTTTTGTTACTGCACATTGTCCTGGGAAAGTTGCCGGACTCTGTTAAGGTCCGTTTTGAGCAGCAGTATGGTGGGGGTAGTGCGACTTATCTGCCACCCTTCTCGGACCTCTTGACGTTCCTGGAAGGAGAGAGTAGACTGGCAGATAATTCCTCTCTGGCCAGTCCTATGGGACCCGAACGACCTGTGCCACAGAGTAGGTCCCCCACCGGACCCCCCCGTAGGGGGCGTATGGCCCCTCACGCGCCCGGCCGCTATGCCGCCGTCCAGGAGACCGCCCGCTGCTTGTACTGTCGGGAACCGGGTCACAGCACGACCCGTTGTGATAAGTTCCTCGACCAGCGCGTCCAAGGCCGTCGAGCGATCGCGCGACAACGGACATGGTGCTACTCGTGCTTGGGCCTGCACATGCAGCGCGAATGTACCCAAGCGCACCCATGCCGCTTTTGTAAGGGCAACCACCATCCCCTCCTCTGCATGAACAGCCCAGAGGGCGGCGGAGCGCCGCAGCGCGTCGCTGCAGGATCACCTCGTATGGGTGGGGGTCTCGGACCCCCCGCGGTGTTTGCATCCCGCAGCAGTTCTAGTGGCCACCAGAGTGGCCCCAGACGCTCTCCGCCACGTTTGGAGCCTCAAACGGGCGGGGGTCCCAGGGACCCCCCCATGGGAAACCGATCGCCAAGGATGGGGATGAGTTATGCGAGCGTTGCCGGAGGTCGTAGAGGCCCCCCGCGACGTTTTGAGCCTCGCACGGGCGGGGGTCCCACGGACCCCCCCATGGGAAATCGGTCCCCAACTAGGGGGTTCGATTTTGCGAGCGTTGCGGGAGGTCGTAGAAGCCCCCCGCAACGTGTTGAGCCTCGCACAGCCGGGGGTCCCCGGGACCCCCCTTCTGAAAATCGGTCACCGTGCCCCCGCGACTATGGGGCGACGTACACGGTGGATGCTAGACACCGATTCTCGCCGCCGCTCGCCGAATACCCGCGTTTGGAGCGGCGCCCGCCCCGTCTTCAAGGGGCCGGGAGATATAACCCGCCTGATACCGGGCGATTTGGACGTAGGCAGTATGTGGGAGCCTGGGACCCACTGGATCGCTATGAGCGACCCCCTTACCATGGGGGGACGTCTGGGGACCCCACATACTAGCAATCAACGTGTTTACGGTCGATTGTAGCCACCCCTCCAGAGACCGTTTTGTTGCCCACGGCCTCTGTGCTTGTCAGGGGATTGAATGGCGACCTTGTGGAAGTTCGCGCCTTGTTGGATTCCGGTGCTCAGGGGTGTGTTGTGTCATCTTGGTTAGTTAGGCGGTTGGGCCTCAAGGTGCACCCCCACACGGAAGGCGTGAGAGGTGTTGGCGATGTGAAAGTCCCCGGGTTGTTAGGGCATGTTGACTTCACATTTACATCACGTAATAAGTCCACGCCAGGCATTAAGACCTCGGCGATTGTGTTGGACACAGTTGTTGGCCGTCAACCTTCAGTTGACTTGGGACCGAGTATGTTGTCTTTGGTGTCTGATTCCCCACTCGCCGATCCAAATTTCTTCCGCCCAGGCCCGATTGATGCTCTCCTTGGAGCCGATGTCCTGGGGCGAGTTTTGTTGACGGGGAAGCGAGTTTTGCAGCCAGATGGCTTGGTAGCTCTGCAGACGACACTCGGTACAGTTGTGATGGGCCCTGCTCGCCGCGTTTTGGATTCCCTTGATGAGGATCGCGGTCTTGTTTTTAATGTGTCTCTCTCCGAAGTGGTGCAGAAGTTTTGGGAGGTTGAGGAACCGCCACCAGCCCCGCGGGTCGACCCAGTAGCGGATGAATGCGAGTTGTATTACCAGAATAACACTGGTCGCCTCCGCTCTGGTCGTTTGATCACCCGTCTCCCCTTTCGTGCCGGCTGACCTCCTCTGGGCGAATCCCGACCGCTAGCGGAACGTAGGCTAGTGGCGATGGAGCGTCGCATGAGCAAGGATCCGGTCTTCCGCCAGAAGTATGTTGAATTCATGCGGGAGTATGAGGAGTTAGGGCACATGTCCGTGAGCGATTTGGATTGGCGCTCCGTTGAGCACTTCTTTTTGCCGCACCACGCCGTTTTGAAATCCGGAAAGATTCGGGTGGTCTTTGACGGTTCGGCTCCCACCTCTACTGGAGCGTCCTTGAACCAGTGTCTGCATGTAGGTCCCAAGCTGCACACGGAGATCTCAGACATTTTGACCAACTTCCGGCGGCACCAAATTGTATTTATGACTGACATCCGGATGATGTTCAGACAAACGGTCATCCATCCAGAGGATAGGAGGTACCAATTGATTTTGTGGAGAGAGAGTCCTAGGGACCCCTTGTTGATTTATGAATTGAATACGAATACGTACGGTTTGGCTTCGAGCCCGTTTGTTGCGATTCGTTCTTTGTTGGAGTTGGCCGAGAAGGAGCGCTTGAGATACCCTCGCGCCTCCGCCATTTTGGCCAGTGACGTCTATGTGGATGACATTTGAACGGGCGCCTCATCTGTCTCAGAGGCGATTGTCCTGAGAGACGAACTCACCGCCCTTTTGAAGTCGGGAGGTTACGAGTTGAGGAAATGGATATCCAACTCGCCTGATGTACTGGTAGGTTTGCCCGAAGAGCACCAGCAGGACCCCCACCTATTCGAAAATGTTGATAATCCCCATGTGGTGACCGTCCTTGGCGTACAGTACAAACCGGTCTCTGACACTTTCACTTATTGTGTGGATTTACGACCACCGAAAGTCTGGACCAAGCGTTTAGTATTGTCTACTGTCGCACGTACCTTTGACCCCAATGGGTGGATTTGCCCCGTGCTGTTTATGGCCAAGTGTTTCTTGCAACGGTTATGGGCTTCGGGTGTGTCGTGGGATGAACCCCTCTCGGACGAGTTACTCCGAGATTGGTCGAGCTTCGTTTCATCCCTCCCCGAGATTAATGAAGTGCATTTGCCGAGGCTATTCCTCCCTTCTGAAAATTGTAAAGTTACTCTTCACGGCTTTTCCGATGCCTCCGAACGTGGATTTGCTGCGGCCGTGTACCTCCGCACCGTTACTGTTGACGGAGTTGTTGCTGTGCATCTGGTGATAGCGAAAAGCAAAGTCGCTCCCCTTCGGACTCGTCATACGATCCCGAGGTTGGAATTGTGTGGAGCTGCCCTCCTATCGAGTTTGAATTGAATCCTGAATTATCCCTGTCATCCCGTTTTGTACGACCAAGATTTTGACGCCATCGGGACGATCGGGCCGGTCGCGGCGTTTTGAAATAAAGAGTGCCACCACACGCGTTGTTGTCGGGAAAATATATATTAATAAAACAAGCCCCGCGTGTGTCGTTGTGTTGTGTGTTTTGTGAGTAAGGTGACGAATTGGTAAGGTCGGCAGACGAAGAAAGGACACATCAGATGGGGGCGCCCCCTTATACCCCTTCTGCCCCGGAGACCTTCGACACCACAGACCGTATGTAAAATCACCTTACTTCACAATAAGTCGCTGTGTATCGCAGTTCAATTGTTCAGTTACATCCCGGCTGAAACCAAGTTTTGTCCGGAGTCTATACTCATGATAACCTTCCACTGCGCCATGCCGGCCCCGCGGGTCTAAGCAGGGGTGTACTGAACAAACCAAATTATTGGAAGAAACTACTGCTAATGTAGTCCGGCCTACCAGCCTAACGTTCCTTGCAATGCAAGAAGAGATATTGAGAATACGAGATATTTTTTTTTCCAGGGAATGGGTGTTGAACCCATTCACTGATCTTGTTGCTTAAACTCTGGAAAGATAGGCCGAAAACAAACTGCGATACCAAATTGCTTAGTTTCTAGCTCTAAACTCATTGCAAAACTTTTACATTAAACCATGTAGAATATTCTATAAAATGCCAGACTGTGACAAAAAATATTTTCACCCTATAAAGCTTATGATTTTATTGACACGAGGCACTGACTCATTACCTTACCTACGCCAAAGGTTTACGTGTAAGCCTTTGTAAGTCGTTCGAGTCACAGTAGCCGTTCGGCTTCTCACCGTGACGCTGTCAATTACTACCTGTTTTGTTTACCGCCGCCCTTAGAATGTTTTTTTTTTGTATTGTAGATAGGCAAGCGCTTGCCCGCTATATCGCCTGATGGTAAGCGATGATGCGATCTAGGATAAATCGCGCTTGCCTAGAAGATACCTATTCAGTCGCGATTTGAAGGCCCTAGATTGTACCTATAGGGTAACACAGACTCAGGCAAGGAGTTCTATTCTCTAGCGGTGCGGATGATAAAATATGAGGCAAACCGCTTAGTTCTTGTTTTTGGAATATTACCAAAAAAACGGTGGCGCTGATTCTTACGTCTGGTCGTCCAATGGAAAAAAGGAGATGGCGGGATTAGGTTATGCAATTCCACTGCACACTCACCGAAATGTATCCGATAAAAAACCGATAATTAAGCTTTTATCGTTGATGCCGATAAGTTTCCTGGCTCTCCGTTCAATAGCTTCAAGCATCTGGATCTGGTATTTGGCGGAGAAATCCCAAAGATGAGAGCAGTACTCCATACACGATCGAACTTATGTAGGGCAGAAGCCCCGGTTTTGGCCACTGTACCGGTTTTGGCCACTTTTTGCTCTTAATGTTTTCTTAACAACTTTTCGCCATTTTTGCTAAAGGCAATTAAAATAAGGTGTTTTAAGGTAATAAAATAATAATATATAATAAATAATAACAACCGTTAGAATTCCATAAGTCAAACAATTTTTTTTCAATAAATTCCATTTTCTGATTTAAAAATGTTTTGTATGACAATTTTAAGAAATTTGTTTTGGTTGAAATAATTTATAAACCTTTGTTTTTTACAATTAAATTGTTGTTCCGCAATTTATTGTTCCGCATTACTTGCAAAAGTTTAACTAACAATAAGTGGCCAAAACCGGTAAATTTGGCACCTCTCACACATTTTGTGTTATATACAAATAACTGTTTTACTTTTTTAAATTTGAAAAATGTACCTTTAAAGGTAAATAAATTATCTATAATTTAAGATATAATTTGTGTCTTAAACACTTAAGACCATTTAGTACTTAGTGCTTAAAAGTCAAAAAATCCTTAAAGTGGCCACAAACGGTACCTCTGCCCTACTTGGTAATCTATACCAAGTACATAAGTTTGATCGTGTATGGAGCAGCTGTTCCGGCGTGAAATACTTTCTCACCTACGCTTTTTTGATGCTTATTATTGTGCCTCACACTCACTCAATACTTAATATTATTTTTGCTTTTCGAATTTTAAGCTATTTCTTAGCTTTAGCTCAGACAAAAATCAAATATCTTCTTTAGGTCTGCAGAACTGTGCAAGCAATGCCTAAGGTACGATTTTTTGCAGGCCAGTGGAAGAGAGCAAGCTATGCATGAAATGTGGTTCTTTTTATTTCTTTACATTGACGCTTTAAATTGTTATTTTAACAATGTGGTCGTAGATGTCATTTCCAACAGCAAAGCTCTCAATCAAATAATGCAACATAAATTATCAGTTAAGATATTAATGGTGACAGGCTTTACGAATCAAGTCTCTTGAAGTATTTTAATACCTCTATAAGGATGTTTTAATAATTTTTAGCATCAACAATGCAATTGCAGAGTTTTCTATTTCAATTTGTCCTATATCTCAATTTGTTTCAATCCCAAAGTCTTACCTACTTTCTAGCTTAAATAAAAGCTCTTCGCCCTGTCCTTACCCCTCCGGCCGTTTTCACAACTGCGATTCGCAACTAGTTGCGAATAAAGACCTTTAATTCTTTGTTCGCAATCAGTTGCGAATCAAGAGAACTTTTTCCTTCACCGGAACTCAGTTGCGAACAAAGAATAAGAACTTCCCAAACTTACATAGTTGCGATGGAAGAAAATTATTTATTTATTCTCAACCAGTAGCTTAGATACTGAATAAAAGAAAGTGGAGTTAAAACCAAAATTCGCAATGACAATCTTCGTATTTTAATTAACAAAAACAATAAACAAATAAAACAAAGTATTCTTCTCTCTTACCTACAAAATAAAATAAAAAAGTGATAATTTTTTTATTCAGATTGCATATTGGACATATTATTATTAAAAATATTTCCCCCTATTCCAAAACGTAGACTAAAAGTTAGAACTAGTTTAAAAGTGAAGCTAATTCTGTCTTGCATTTGGAAAATGAAAGTGACAGCACCAGTTTTAAACCAAGACTATTTTAGTTCACGTTTTGCAATAAGGGGATTATGTCTATTGCTGGCCGTCATGCAGCATTTTCTCTCTATTCCACATAGCCCTACCGCCATATCCCCCCTGGTAGGGGAGTAATTAATTAATCAAAAAATTATATTATTTATATCTATCCCCCCTGCCTATGGTAGCGATAAATGGTAAAATAAATTCCATTTATCCCTACCAGTGCGTATCAGTAGGGATAGATGGAAGATATATCCCAACCGGTAGCGATAGATGGAAAAAAATCGATGCCGAAAAAAACCAGGGGGGATATGGCGGTAGGGCTATGTGGAACAGGGAGCATTTTCGAGTCTCCTTACTTAGTTTATATGAATTCCATGTTGGATGAAGTGGAAAACACGTTAGAAGGAAACATTATTACAGCTTTAATTTAAAATAGACTGGAATATTATAACAGAAAAAATAATAACAACGTAAGCACGTCACGATGAGTGCATCGTTAAGATAAGATGACTTGTTTGTAATTGTCTATTGATACTTATTATTGTTGTGGGCAGTATACTCTTGAAAAGTTTTTATGCAAAATCAACATAAAAAGAGTGTTAACAAACAGACGACGAAGGTTGCGAATACGGACAAAAAGTCGTTGGTCACAACTGGTTGCGAATCAAGATACCTAGTTGCGCTAGTTGCGGTTAAGGAAAAAGTTCTCTTGATTCGCAACTGATTGCGAACAAAGAAAAAAAACTCTTAATTCGCAACTAGTTGCGAATCGCAGTTGTGAAAACGGCCGGAGGGGTCCTTACGGCCGTGCGTCAGTTAACAGTTTCGTCCGTGCGTTCAACTGTGCGAGTACCTACGTTACGTTACGTTCACTGTACAAGTATGGTGTGATACTTCCTGGCAGCGCCACCATGTTATAAAAATTATTACGTTTTTATGCACTCGTATTTCACCATAAACTTATGTATACTAGGGGTTATATAATAAGTTTATGTATTTCACACCATGATGGGTTGACGTATATGACGGATAGTGACTAGCGCCCGAATTCTCGTACGGAAATCATCTTTGGGAACGTCTCAAACATCGTGGCATCTCTTTCATACGTTTGACATTTAAAGTGACAGGGCGATGTTTGAGACGCTCCCAAAGATAAGTAGCGTACGAGTATTCGGGCAATTATTGTTTAAACATGGCGGGATTTCCGGTTTGAATCGTGTAACGTGATCTTAACGTATTTTTTATAACATTATGACTAAAAGTTGATCGGACAAAAGTTCGTAACCGCACTTTTGGCAGTACAAAACTGCTCAAAGAAACCAAACTAACTACCAACTTTTTTTTACTTTCTTTAGAATCTCGCGTAGTTTTATACCCGAGTTAAAGTATTTATCGAAATAAGCATTTTTTACGGAATGGACTAAATAAATTTAGTGTTAATAATTATTGTTTTCTATTTACAGTGGTGGGAATAGCATAAATTGCTGTAAAAATTGCTGCGATGTGAAACACACAGAGCGATACGTACAAACGACGAGCAAGAAACGACGCAAGAATAAATATTTATTGTAATAAATCTAAAATGAAATTTGTTTATTTTGCCATCCATTTACTTTTCAATTTGAAAGAGAATAAAATATATGAAGTAAATGGAAATACTTAATTATATTTCTAGACAAGTTATGAAGCTAGAAAGCTGTAGGTATAAGCATCAATATAAATAGTCTATTTGACTACCTACTTAAAAGTTCCAATTATTTGATAGCTAGCTTTCCACCCATGGTTTTGCCCGCGTGAACTACACGATGTTTTCCTGTGGGAATGTGATATTTTCCCAGGGTAAAAAGTAGCCTATATGCTTTTCTAGACAATAATCTATCTCTGTACCTTTCATCCACATCCGTTTAAGCGTTTCGCAGTGATTGAGTAATAAACATACAAACTTTCTCATAATATATTCTTTAATATTTATAAAATATTATATGAGAATTTTAAAACTATAAGAAACGATTTCTCATGCCATAACTGAAAAAGGCGAATTGAAGATTATTTCATTCGGGTATATTATATCAAATTGAATTACCTACTGATTTTTTAACCCTTTATTTACACCAAAATATAATATTAAGCGTGCAGCGTTCCCTTAATAAGATTTATGGTGACAATCTAATCCAGTCTAAATCCGATTTGTCTGTTTAACACTGAGTAAAAAAGCTCCTTTTCACAAAAAATAAGCCACGTGAAATTAGGTTGCTTTTCTTTTACGTGTTATAACAAATATAAAATCCATATTATTGCATGTAGGAGAGGTGGTTAATACATTAATACTTACATTAATTAAATACTTAAGCTTCATCGAAATTTGATAATATAATTTATTAAAAACAAAAACAATAACGTCAAAAAATAAGATTTATCTCTCGGTCGGGGGATCCCCAACGTATAATATACCCTTTTAGTAGGTACTTCTATTTTTGTAATCCCCTAAATTTGTAATGTAGGTAATTTTTTTTTTTTACTTTTTTGAGTTTTTTTTTGTGTCGGGGGTTTTTAAAAATTTTGAGTTTTATTTTTATTTCATCCTTTTTAAATTACACACAAAATTAAGTATCACGGTACCAAATTTCGAATCGATTGCACACTATGAAATTAGTCAGATCCCCTCATCAACTAGAAAACAGCTGGTGATCTTCAAACAGCTGAACAGATTTTCATGAAACATGACTCTAAAAATCTCGAGATTTTTAGAAAGAAAATTATCTATGACACAAAAAAAATTAAACGAAAATCGGTTCATCCGTTTGGGAGCTATCACAGACACGTTAAACTTAAAACACCCCTCTCTTTTTGCGTCGTGGGTTAAAAAAATCATATTGTATGTACCTAGGCTAGGTGGTGTTGAGTAGAAACCACCTCGCCCTAAACTAAGCGGTGCCTTTAGTACTGCATAAAGTCGCCGTTAGCATATATAAGGTGTCGTCATGTAAATCGTTATGTAAAATGCCGAATTCAAATTGATAGGTTGATTGAACTAACGGACGACTCACTTACTGATAGGTACGAGGAGCGAAGCGACGATCATGTTAGGTTTACATGAATCAACCGCGTGAGCCACGTGAACAAAGCGAGCGTGCCGCAGCAGCGCAGAAAAACAAAAGTAAAGTAATTAAATTTGCCACGGCATTATGTAGATGACTAGGCATTTTACATAACCACGTTTTTTAAACTAACGACGCCGTATGAAAATTTTCAGTTTCAGTTCCATGTATGGAGAGACCCCTTAATGTTTTTTATTTTTGTATTAAAATCGTAAAGCGGTTCACAGAAAAAATCTACCTACCAAGTTTCAAGAGTGTAGTCTTAATAGTTTTGAAATAAAGTGGCTGTGACATACGGACGGACGGACAAACAGACAGACATGACGAATCTATAAGGGTTCCGCTATTTTTGCCATTTGGCTACGGAACCCTAAAAACACGTTAGTTGCAGTTTATGGCTCCTTGGAACTGAAAACGTTGTCGCACTATATCATTCGATTAGCATAACTATAATTTTTCATACTAGGGTTACCCTAGGATGAAAAACTGACGCTATGGTAAATTATTATCGGGATCGTATTATTTTGTATTAAAACTAGAGCCACTTTCGGTCAATTATAAGAAACAGAAATTAAATGTATATTTGACAGCAGCACTTTGACAGCTTCTCAAGTATGATACAGTTTGTTATTCGATTATCTTATCGTTAGTTTTTCATGCTAGGGTGCTGATACCTTTTCAATGTTGGCAACTTAGAAAAAACTTTACCAATTACGATCACCATCACTCCATGGATCAAACCATTTCCAGTTTTAAAATAGGTCATTGACTTTTAAAATGGAAACACGTATTGACATAAAATTTCAGCTTACAAACGGCTAACGGAACCGTTAAAATAAAACGTTAAAATCCTAATTAGAAAGCGGATTGTGTTCAGTTCAGATTAAGTAGGTACGTTTTTTGCCATCAACAAAACGGCAATAGATGTTTTATTGACGTTGTTTACTCGTTAATGAGCTCAGGAAATTGCTTTTGTCTTATTTCAAATCGGGGCTGATTTACGAAAGTCAATACTTAACTAGTAATTTACATTGCATTATCGGGTGAATCCTTCTTTATCCATGGATATACAAAATTGATGTGGGACAAAGTCTTTCCAAATTATGTCGTAGGTACTTTATTGGTAGTTTTTGGTTATCCACCTTTGACCCCAAGTAAAAATGCAATACCTCTGCGTCTTTTTGTCATTTTTATATTTTTTATTATAATAATTTTCAGGTAAAAACGTCGCCAATTAAAATTTTATCAGCTTCAATGAATCTCACTGTTTGTTGATACAGGAAATCTATTGTATCTATTTTTAAAACATGGCCAGTATGCACAAATGAGAAACAATCCCAGATTTCCCATCACTGGATATACGCAATGGATAAAGTGAAAGATACACCCTTATCTTTACTGCATATACAAAAACTTATTCTTGTTTAATATTCATGTCCCAAAGTGTTTGTCTAGTAAGTATGCATAAAGTTTATTGTCCAATGTGCTGTCTATCTATAAAGTTTCATTGCACTGCTGCTTAGTTATTCAACCAGTGGAGTAGCCTCGGGGAGATGCTTAATACAGTGGCTTGCTACACTTTGACATGTCCACTGCAGTGTTTTGCCGTTGGTTAGAGCCGACATTTAATTACGTGGGAACTTAATGTAGTTATATTTTGTAACCCCTAGAGAAATAGTTATATTTATTTATTAAATAAATAGTATGGAAATATAAAACATTCCACCCGCGTGGTACCCGTTCCCGTGGAATATCTGGATAAAATACAGCCTATGTCACTCGGGAAGAATGTAGCTTTCATGGTGAAAGAATTTTCTAAATCGGTTTAGTAGTTTCGGAGCCTACTCGATGCAAATAAACAAACAACCAAACAATTAAATCTTTCCTCTTTATAATATTAGTTTAAAGTTGTAATTTAGGCTCAACTTATGTTATGACTCTCCAAGATTTATTTGCTTAGGGACTTTGTGATCTTTGTAGTGTGATGGACGTTTATCTCTAAGTCAATACATTATTATGGTGGGTGGAACATGGAATGCCATCATAACATATAAATAAATAATAAATAAATAACTTCTTACATTCACACCAATTATCTAAGCCCATTTTAATTTCATTAAGAAACTGTATCATGGAAAACTTGATAACGGATAAATATATACTTAAATACTTTTTGTTTGTAAATACATACTTAATATACATAGTAAACACGCAGACCAAGACAAATAGACATGTTCATGCACACAAATATTTGTCTTGTTCGGGAATCGAACCCGAGACCACTGGCGCAGAAGGTGGGTAGCCTACCCTTGCGCCAAATCAGTCGTCAAGTCATATAAACAGTTATAATAATAAAATAAATAAATAACTTCTTACATTCACACCAATTATCTAAGCCCCATTTTAATTTCATTACGAAACTGTATCATGGAAACTTGATAACGGATAAATATATACTTAAATACTTTTTGTTTGTAAATACATACTTAATATACATAGTAAACACCCAGACCAAGACAAATAGACATGATCATGCACACAAATATTTGTCTTGTTCGGGAATCGAACCCGAGACCACTGGCGCAGAAGGTGGGTAGCCTACCCCTGCGCCAAATCGGTCGTCAAATAATAATTATCGTATAATTCTTTAATGTACTGGATAAATAAAACAAACAAATTATTAGGTAACACTTTATTTTATAATGTAGCTAATAATATTTTTTTTTATTAAAGAGATAATAATTTATGTTAGTGTTAGTACCTAGAAGAAATTGTCGCGCATGGCAACAACTACGACTTTTTATCAATTGGCCTTTAGTACAAGGAGCGTGACCTTTGTAAAATGTATTCATTTTTAAACAAGACGATAAAATACTGTTTTATAATTTAGAAAATCAGTTTCATTGCATGTTGTTTGGCTATTTAACCAGCGGAGTAGCCTCAGGCAGATGCTTTAATACTGTGGCTTACACAGCATTGGTTTGACATGTCCAGTGCAATGTTTTGGCCTTGGTTTAAGGCCAACATTTAATTACATGGTAGGTAGTCAATGTGCTTCTATCTTATTTGAATACACAATCCAATTAAAATTACGTAGAGAAACTGCACTATAATTATGTTTATAATATTTAAAATTATTTTATGAATCTACAATGCAATTCTGTAAGTATTGAAACAAAAGAAAAGCTTCCCGTCGAATCCCGTCCTGTGTATTTTCATTCCTATCTGGGGGCACGGCAGTGCCCCCTCCAAATCGACACTGACGACTCACTGACTAATTGACTCAATGATTATCAAAATAGAACTACTACTTACCATAAACCTAGAGACCTGAAATTTAAAACAAGGGTAGGGTTTAATAGCAACCTAAATGGGAAAACTATCAAAACCGGGATCATGGAAGATCCTGAATATCTGATGACCCTGAGGTGAAACCTTAACAGACCAGCAAAATTATTAAAGTTATTGGAATGTTGCTTTCCTTCACAAATTATATTCAGCATGGTTGGACATTTCTTTTGTGATACAAAAATTCAAGGTCTAACTAAAGTCTCTGATCAAGTAACCTAAGAGCTCAGTTAAGCTATGGGAGATATGAAAATGTCGCTTTGACGAAAGTTATTCATTGTGATGAGCCCTTTCTGTCGATGTTTTAAAAACTGATTCTTTCTCCAAAAAGATGTGACTTCCTACTAAAACATCCTGTAAAAACTGGCCAAATCTCTCTGGAGCTGCTTGTTTCTTTATAAAAAGTAATGAAATCTTTCAGTAAAACAAAGTCAACCCAAATGTTTCTCACTGCGATTTCTTTATTGATATAATATGTTGTTAGGTTTTATTTGACTTGGTCATTAACTTGTGTCCACCAACATTTAACAATTTCAAGAAACAAGCAGGTCCACCGAAATTTGGCCAATTTTTCTACAGGATGTTTTTGGTGGGATCATAATTTTTGTTTTGATACTTATTATTTTACAAGCTTTTATTTAACTTGCAGTGTATGTATATGGTTAAATCAAGCTAAATTTGACCCAATTCCCAGTACCTATTCGATTAAGCTGAAATTTTGGTTTGGATGACAATATTAAAGTAACGTCAGCAAAAAAGTTTGTCATAAAAATGTGAATTTTACAAAACCTGTTGGAGTTGTTACTTAGATGAGGATTCAATTTTTTATTATTGATTTTAATAATCAATAAACATTGTTCAAACATAATCCAAGAAGTTCTAATATTATTCATCTTATTGGCCCGAAAATAGCACGCCGCCGCCGAGCAGCTTTTATTATGAGATAGCTTAGCTTTAAACGCTGCGAGAAAGCTTTTCAGCGCGTTTAATATTTTGGGATTAAATTTTAGTCTGCACCCCAAAGAAATTAAGTTCAATTTTAATGATTAGGTAACCGGATGAAAAGCTAAAATTAACTGACCTATTTGATAATTAGGCATTATCATTGCTGGCCAAGGGGAATATGCAAACGACTGAAATTAATGGTGGTCAGAAATTATGAATGTTGAATTACATATCCTCATTAGTATGACGAATATTATCAATATAGTTCATGCCTACTGTTGGTGATTGGTTCCCCTATTGGTGACGCGATCCAAATACGTTTGAAAATGAAGAATTAGAAAAATTCCACCCGTCTTACAACTAGCTCCGATGGGACTCGAACCACTCAAACCCGACTTTACACTGTCCGGGTGAATGCTCTAACCACTGAGCTACGTAGTCAATATTTTCAATAACAAAAATTGCATTCACAATGCAAAAGCAAAAAAGATAAAAAGGAAAATAAATTCAATCCTACTAATATTATAAATGTGAAAGTTTAGATGTTTGAATGTTTGTTACTCAATCACGCCAAAACGGCTGAACGGATTTGGCTGAAATTTGAGACACAGATAATTTGTAGCCTGGAGAAGGTAGGTAGGTAGGTAGGTAGGAAGGGAATTATATAGGTTACTTTTATCCCTGAAAAATAGCACATTCCCGTGGGATAACGTCGTGTTGTCCTCGCGGGCGAAGCCGCGGGCGGACAGCTAGTATACTTAATAATAGCTAAATTTTTCTATTGAAATACCAGTTTAGAAAAACAAAAACCACTGTTCTTTACCCTCTATGTGTGTCTTAAAAGCAGATATTTAAGAAGTGAGCTGCAACACCTCTTATAAGTATAAAGCTAACCCAAGCGCATTTGATTCTTAATAATATAACATTTTATGAATGCAGCATTGTATTATTAATTTTTATCAACACATATAATATATTCCTTACGTTCCTCTACAAAAACAAAACCAAGCAAGCTTTACATGTTTCCCCACTCGCATTAACAAGATTAAGCTACTGAATTACATATTCTATCCACCTCATAAAGTTTAAGCAATCCCTTTAGAATCGCCTTAAGAGGCACGGACATCCCCTTTGTCCCGACTATTGCAATAAAACGGCGATCGTTAACACCCATCAAGTTGCATTTGGGTCTTGTGGGGTACTTATTACCCCACTTAGAACAAAGACAGCATTACCCCCAAAGCCGCAAATGCTCAATTATCCACTACCGCATCCGCCTTAAAAGATCAGTAACTATAAACGGATTTGGAACTGTGTTGGATTCGTTCATCCCACTAATCCAGTCTTAGCCGACGAATTAGGTCTTCGAGTTAGTTAACCCTGACATAATATGTTTAAGAACAATTATTAGCAACGATATCAAACTAATAACAAACGGTTTATTATTTTTTATTGTTCTTGTTTAAAGTAGGAAAGTAGTAAAGGGTTATCTTCTTCTTTTGAATCGCGGCGGATGGTTTTTTCATCCCTGCTCGATTTTTTAAGGGGTGTCAGGCCGTCACTCTTATCCAGTAGGCATGGGCCATATCATGAATCACCTGTAATTTAATCATATGATTTATGCAATCATAAGTCACACCTACTACTTTCTTTGACATCATGGTCTGCTAAAAATCATAATATAATTCTCATCGTCTTTTTTATTTATTCCAATTTGAAAATATTGAAAATAAAATATTAGAAAGAAATCGAACCGTCTCACAACTAGCGCCAATTTTCTAATGCTTCATTTTCAATATTTTCAATAATAAATATTGTATTGTAAATGCAAAAACAAGTAAAACTAGTTATTTCAATTTATTTGAATTTATTGCACTGTATTTGAATTTATTTGATTTTACGTATATTTATTATAATTTATTCAATTTAATTCTTTTTATATTTATTGTAATAGCATTATTTTATAATAACCATACAAATCTTAATTCGTATTTCATTTCCATTCATAGATACAAAGTAGCAATCATTCAAAATCATTACCTATGAAATATCACAATAATGTCCAGTAGCAGCAAAACTAGCAACTGCGACGATATGACACGATGATTACAAATCATTGTCTGTGAAAAATCGCAATCATTTTCAGTAGCAATGGTAGCAAGTCCGACAATTTGATACGATAAAACATTTCCTGTGATAAATCACAGGTGAAATCATATGATCACATAAAATTATTTAAAAGTAGCAATCATTTCCATGCCTCAGGTCAACCAGGTCAACCAGATCAACCAAGTGTGATGAAATAATAACTCAGCAGTATAGGCATCCACTTATGCTATATTGAAGAGGCGTTTGTTCAAACGACTATGGGCGTTTGTGCACTACACTGAATTTTACCGATACGGAAAAAAACGGATGCTTGTATTTTAATAATTAATTACTCTAAATAATAGAATTTATTTATTTCTTGTAGTTTAGGGTTCGAAACATTGAAACTCGGATGAAAGCTCGGGATGGGAGCTCAGGCAAAAAGAATCTGAACCCAATTTGCTAGCTTCTAGTGATCACTCTTACAACAAAGTAAATGCAAACCAAATGTCTATTTGCGGAAGGTGTTACTTATAACTATGAGTTCAAGTGGGTAACTTAGTACAACAATATACACGTACAGTCAGCGTCAAATTTATATAAGCGTCTAGAGTAGTCAAAATAAGATAAGATATTGTTGTAAGCGCGCAAGGTCTTCAAAATATCTAGGCACTCATTGTTTCATATTAATATGAGCAGTCAGAGTTTTCAAAATCATCTAAGCTAACAAAGCTCTCAAAATATCTGTGCAATATGGTGTTGTACAGTCAGCGTCAAATTGATATAAGCGTCTAGAGTAGTCAAAAAGATCTGAAAAACAAAAAACAATTTGATCTAGGCAGTTCGAATCATCATATTGTTGTAAGCGCGCAAGGTGTTCAAAATATCTAGGCACTCATTGTTTCATATTTATATGAGCAGTCAGAGTGTTCAAAATCATCTAAGCAAACAAAGCTCTCAAAATATCTGTGCAATATGGTGTTGTACATTATGCACAGGTGTTTTGATAGCTTTATTTGCTTACATAAATTTGAACACTCTGACTGCTCATATAAATATGAAACAATGAGTGCCTAGATATTTTGAACACCTTGCGCGATAACAACAATATGATGATTCGAACTGCTTAGATCAAATTGCGTTTATGTTTTTCAGATCTTTTTGACTACTCTTGACGCTTATATCAATTTGATGCTGACTGTACATTATGCACAGATGTTTTGATAGCTTTGTTTGCTTAGATAAATTTGAACACTCTGACTGCTCATATAAATATGAAACAATGAGTGCCTAGATATTTTGAACACCTTGCGCGATTACAACAATAAAATGATTCGAACTGCTTAGATCAAATTGCGTTTATGTTTTTCAGATCTTTTTGACTACTCTAGACGCTTATATCAATTTGACGCTGACTGTATGACGAGGTCATTGTGACGCTTGATCAAACGAAATTATCATTTTATTATAATGCCTAATAATAGGATCATTGGAATGTAATGTCAATAAAATAACATTATTTAATTTTTTGAACCTTATAAAGAGCCCAAGCCAATTTCTCTCTTCTGTCAGAAAGCTGACCGCTGCGCTGCTAAATCGGATTTTCATTTCGCTACTAATGAATCCAATTAAGATCCATTAATACTTAGTCCTGAGTAAAGGGGTCAGATGCAGCGAACTCGAGCGTACTAGATCTTTGTCCGGCTAATCCGAAAACGTAATCACTTCAAGAGATTATTTTCTCGCTTGCACGAGTACGGTTTTAAGGGCACTGCCATTTATTCCTTGGAATTTTACTTTTTTCTGTCATTATGCATAACTTTTAGTTTCATATTTTCCATCGTATTATATTGTAGGTAAGTTGTGTTTTGGGTAATTTTGTGACTGGTAGACCACAAACGGAAAGACAGTTCAGCTGACGAGTTCGAGTAAAGTGCTGCTGTCTTGAGTCGACACGCGACATCAACCACAAAAACCGACGACAGCGTAATACGAATATTGTAATGCAACGTTCCGGGGCCAACCACAAAGTAATATTGTACCTTAACTGGCAAAGAAAGTTACAGTGATATTGTAGGCGAGATGACGCTATCATACGAAGTGTATAGCTCCGTCCTGCAATCAACATTTCGTTCAATAGTTTTTGATTTTATTCATCACAAACAAAGAATCAAAATACTTTCTCTTTATAATATTAGTATAGAAGTATAGATTGTCGGGGTAAAAAATATAAGTTGTTTTCTATTCAAGGTTCTCCACTGTTGACAATCTAAATCGAATTCGACAATGCAAGACAAAGACAATGGATATGGAATCTAACTCGATGTTTTTATATTGAGAGTAATAAAGTGCCTATTAAAAAAAAAGAAAAAGTAAATATTAAACACCATCACATACATTGTTCCAATACCAAATAATAGTAGCTTGGGCACTAGTGTATGTTGAAACAACGACGGGTATTACTACATACACCCAGACCCGAGGATATATTGAAAAGTTCGTTTTCAATATTTACCCGACCGGGGATCGAACCCGGGACCTCTAGAGATAGCGGTACCTACCTTGAAAACCGGTGCGTACACCACTCGGCCTCGGAGGTCGTCATCTATCTAATTCCCGTACCAGACGAATATTTGTATGCAATTTTGATTGTTTTATCTGTTTTGTGTAAATACGAATGCTTTACTTGGAGATTTGACGCATTGTATTACAATACTTATGGAGTAAGTACTTAATGAAAAAAAGTGTAAGCGTTTGGCTTTTAAATTTTGTTTGGACAATTTAAATATTTTTTATATTCCAATCATTACATAATTGATCACACAAATGTTAAACTTGTTATATTACGTTAATCAGTTAGTACTAACTTGCAGACTACAACGTGTTATTAAACTTTTTTAGATACTAGGGGCTCCGCGCTGTTTTACCTGTTATATATGATACCTGTTCCCGTGGGGATGTCGGAATAATATAAAGCCTATATCACTCAGGAATAGTGTGTTGTTCTTATGGTGAAAGAAATTTTAAAATTGGTTTAGTAGTTTTTGTGCTTACCCATTACAAACAAACAAAGTTTTAGATTGTCGGGGTGAGAAATATAAATTGTTTTCTATCCAAGGCTTTTCAAGTCTCCAACCTGTAGACAATCTAAATCGAATGCGACAATGCAAGACAAACACAATGGATATGGAATCCAACTCAATGTTTTGATATTGAGAGTAATGAAGTTTCCTTCGTTATTATTTCAGCAGCTATTGTTACTGACTTACATTCCGCCCGTGGCTTTGCCCGCGTGGACAACACGATGTTATCCTGCGGGAATGTGATATTTTTCCGGGATATATAAAGTAGTATATATGTTCTTTTCCAGGCTACAAAGTATATGTGCCCCAAATTTCAGCCAAACCCGTTCAGCCGTTTCGGCGTGATTGGGTACCAAACATCCAAACATAAACTTTTACTTTTATAATCCATAAGTATACTAATATTATAAATGTGAAAGTGTGTTTGTTTGTTTGTTTGTCCATCTTTCACGTCAAAACGGAGCAACTGATCTACTTGATTTTTGGTATGGGGGTAGTTTGGAAGCTGTAGAGTAACATAGGCTACTTTTTATTAAGGAAAATTATAAAATAAAAATTGTCATTTTGGATGGAAAATAGTTTTGAATGCCGTACGATACAAAACTGTCATTTTTTCCATGACCGCTTCCGCGTCTGCGCGCGGTCAAAATCGAGACTTATCTGTCATTAAACTTCTTCGTGATTATTAAATAATAAATTTTATTTTCATCTGTCTAATATTGGTGATACGAAGTACTTAGGTAAGTAAGTTTCTTTAATAAATTTATATGACAAAACAACGTTTGCCAGGTCAGCTAGTATTAAATATAGTAGGATATTCATCGGAGTGCAGTAAATTATTTTTAAAAATAAATTCTCCTTCAGAGCGCTGAATAGGTTAAAAAATAATTTCATTATAAGGCTTTTTCCTTAAAACTCGTTAGTAATGCACACAACGATGTTTGACGGATCGTCTTTTTTCATTGTTTGTTTATATTTTGAAGGTATAAAAGCCCGTATTTACTCGTGAAAAATTTACGGATACTTAGATTTTTTCTACACTTTAGATTATTCTCAATGATATCACATCAAAAAGATCTTTATTGTTTCCAGTATTTGACACTATTTACAGTGGGTGGGTTTCTCCTTTGAAGTTTGATTAGGTCGAGCCCGCTCTTTCATTTTATGTTACACTAGTGGATCCTCGCGGTTTTACCCGCGTAGTACCCGTTCCCGTGGAAATACCGGGATAAAATATAGCATTTGTCACACTCGTGAAGAATTTAGCTTTCTAATGGTCAAATAATTTTCTAAATCGGTCCAGTAGTTCCTGAGATTAGCGCGTTAAACCAAACAAACAAACAAACTTCAGCTTTATAATATTTGTATGGATTTTGAAAACTTAAAAATAAATGAAAACCTATCTTATTAGAACACATTTAAGTATAATATTTAATTTTGAGTGTGCATGCGAATATGTGTGCGCGCGTGTGTGTGTATGTGTGTGTGTGTGTGTGTGTGTGTGCGTGTATGTATTTGCGTGAGTGTGTACGTTAGTTTGAGTATGTGTGCGTGGTTTCGTGTGTGTATGTGCGTGGGAGTGTGGGTGAATGGGTTTTTGCGTTATGTTATACTTAAGTATACAGTTTACATCGTTTGATAGTCTATGTAATAATATGCAAAAAGAAAAATATATAAATGTAATTAATTTATTAATTAAGTATATAAATTGCATTTTTTATATAATTATATTGCCTGATTTGTCATAAAGTAAATTGTACTTATGTATTTTGGTAAATCTTTAACGACTAATCCAATCAGCCGTTACGTTGCTTGTCAAGAATATTGAATCATGAAGAAAGACAACTAGTCAAACGTCGTCGTGTGAATGAGCACTTACATAAAAAGATATTGTAGTTTATTAAATAAGTTTTTTTATTGCTTCTGAAGCTCAATACAATTTGTTTTCATTATCAATTCGCTTTCAAAAGTTATTGACCTTTCAAGATACGAAATTTACCCCGCTTCATTATATATTTGTATAAAGAAGTTTGCAGCAAAATAATTTTATCATAAAATTTAAATCTGTGAAAACAAGGAGCTCTCTCTGAGGCTTAAAAGCTTTTAGTTTGGTTACATATTAATATTCATCGGATAATGTTTGAGCATGCTTTGAGATTAATTTTCATGTTTGCTACGTGGCTTGGTATTTTCTCTAAATGTACTGACTTGTAATATGATACCTATGTGCTTTAGTTATTTTTGCTTTTTTGCATTCACAATGCAATTTTTATTACTGAAAATGAAGTGAAAAATGAAGTATTAGAAAAGCCGACCCGTCTCACAACTATCTCCAATGGGTCTCAAACCATTGCACGACCTTTCACTGTCCAGGCTATTACCACTGAGCTACGGAGTCGCTACTCCGAGAGAGACGGGTCGAATTTTATTATGATCTAGTTCAAAATCTTTAAACAAAGTACGCGTACTTATACTATTTGTGATCATTGTTGAAAAGTCGTTGCTTCGAAACATGTTTCATATCTTTGAAAAATACAGCGTGTTACATACACTCGCGTTCACATGGATCCGTAATTTACGATTCATCCAAAAAAACACGGATATCAAAAGTTTAGGAAAGACGTAAGTATCAGTAATTTTTCACGATTCGTCTTCGTATGAAAAATCGCGATTCGTGATCACGTATCGTCGCTGACGGATCCCGGTGAACGAAGTGCTAATCGTGCATGTGCGATTAAAAAAATCATAAGTATTCAATAATTATTTCCGTTTAATTCAGTTTTTAAGGTGTCGCCATCACTGGAGGTTCGATTCCCGGTCGGGTAAATATTTAAAACGAACTTTCAACATTTCCTCGGGTCTGGGTGTATTTGGTAATACCCGTCGTTGTTTCTAATTTCCACTAAAGTATGGTATTGGATTGGAACCATGTATATGGTGGTGTGCAATGTTTATTTATTTACATAAAATCAATAAATGGCTATAAGTTTAAAATTTTGCATTTAAAAATATAACCAGTCACTTGCTGGGGTAGCTCAAATCATAAAAATTATATTTAAAAAAACCTTTTATTTAAAATCAAGCTTTTATTCAAATGTCCTAAAAAGAATAAAATAAACTTTGTATCAAGTCAAATCTAACAAACTTATTACATTATACAATTTATATGTTTTAAAAGCTTGTCGCTTTAATTTCATAATATGTCAAATATAATTAAAAGCATTTGTGTTTAGTGCAAGCCCAGTAACAATTAAATCTCGCGACAAGCTTTTAAAACATATAAATTGTTTAATGTAATAAGTTTGTTAGATTTGACTTGATACAAAGTTTATTTTATTCTTTTTAGGACATTTGAATAAAAGCTTGATTTTAAATAAAAGGTTTTTTTAAATATAATTTATTTTTGTATTTTTAGTTATTATTGGACGTGTTTCTCAGTCGCTTAATTTCATTTTCACTTCTCATGCTCGTAAAGTTCGTGTTTATGTTGGGTATAGGCTGCATAAAATCCCTTTTTATGCTCTAGTGCATAAAGTAAAATCTTCGTCTAAGTCTCAGTCTCTCAGACAAAGGTCGTCAGGTAAACAGTCACACACGCAATAAAACTTCGTTTAATAAACTTGTAATTTCATTCTGTTTCTTTAGTTTTGTACACAAAACATAATCCATGTTAAACTATACTCACTAAATTAATAAAACTAGGCAAAATTAATGAGTTTTGTAAGAAATAAGTATTTCAAGAGCATTATGGACTACGATCTATGCTAAAGTCACTGTGCTGCCACTGCTACGTATAAAAAAAAAGAAAGTCTTCCCGCCAATATGGCGACGTCTTTATTTTTTCTTTTTTGTAATATTGTTATTTATTTTCCTCACACTCGAAGTGAAAAGCAGAGTGTAAAACTCGTAGATAAAACCCATTTTACCCTCGAATTGACTATTATCCACCCTCGCCTACGGCTCGGATGGATATATACGTCTCGGGTAAAATGGTACGTTTTATGCACTTGTTGTACAATCTACTATTAATGCATCATTATTGCATGGTCGTTTGCCAGTTAATTTATTACAGTTTAGCTCTTCAACTGCATCAAGTCTGCAAACACACAAATATATTTTATATATTTTACCACCAAATAGAGATTGTAGATTCTTACTATAGACACACACATAAGTATTCATTAAATACAAGGCATATTCCCTTAGGTATAAGACAAGGTAGCACTGTATTACGAACAAGAATAGAAAACACAAATTAGACTCAATAAGACAAAAAGTTCCAAATAAAAATGTGTGTGTGCCGTGCCGCAGCAGTACTCAATGGTCGCAGCTCAGCGTCATATTACCTACTTGTCTTGCAACGCAAGCAAACGCTGATTTTCAGTTGTAAATTTTAGTAAGTATTTCAAAAATAAATACTAAAGAACAAGACACATTTAAGTTTCTATCAAAGTTGATAAACATAGTACCTACCAAGAAAAAAAGGATATTTTTATTTTCTGTAGGTAGACTATGGTTGTATTAACTTGGAGCCATCTTTCGTTGACTTTAGTGAACTATTTATGTGCAAAGTGACACTTAGTAGGGTCTGATTAAAGCAACTTCGCGTTTTTTGCTTCTTTATATAGTTCGTTCGTAGCGGCTATAAGAATATAGCCGCTACACACGTCCAGACCAGACCT
This sequence comes from Crambus lathoniellus, assembly GCA_949710035.1. Taxonomy (NCBI): domain Eukaryota; kingdom Metazoa; phylum Arthropoda; class Insecta; order Lepidoptera; family Crambidae; genus Crambus; species Crambus lathoniellus. The sequence continues at coordinate 10,714,925 of OX453307.1, forward strand.
AACCGCCGATTTGGTGCGGACGAACTTTGCTGTAAAGCAAATATAGGTAATCCGTGCTACACACGTTCGTACCAAATCAAAATCAAATCAAATAAAAAAATCAAAAAAGCTACACCAAATCTGGCCTTGGCCAAGGCTTTGTATCACATAACTAGACAAGGCCTTGTATCACATCACTTTTTCTTATCAAATACCCACAGAAACCACCTGGATTTGCCAATGCAACGGGCTTGTAAAGAAAAATACCTATTAACAAAAAAAAAGGTCTTGGATTTGAAAAAATTGAACGGTAGGTACTTGTCACAAAAGAATGACGAAAAATTCTTCAAAACCATTTCGAGTGGGCTGTAACTGACAGGGAAATTTCATTTTTAATTAAATGTCAATTTTAAAGTAAGTAATTGAGAAAAAGCCTAAGTCCAGGGAATTTAAATTAATGTTTTAATAGAAATAATAATAATATTCAATTCTCATGCTCTAAAAGTACGCAAATATAGCCCTACGAAGCGGGACTAAATAACCACTTTAGTCCTTAGGGAGTAAAATGTAATTACTTTTTTAATTTCCTTCATGTGACATTAGATAAACTCAAACAGCCAGTGAATATACTATTAATTGTGAAGTGTGGACCATCTTCATTGCGAAAATGTTAAGATGTTTTTTGTTTTATGGTTTTTCCGCAAGGAAGGTGGCGCCATGTGTTTTAAATTGTTAATTTGTGACTGGTTTAGCGGAAAAAACTGACTGCGAGTTTTTGGCGCCATTTTGGCGGGTAAGGTTGAGTGGATATTTTAATTAATCGCAATTTGTTTCATAGTGGACTTTGTGACTCAAGATAGGTGTGGTTTTGTGCCCCAAGTGTCTACGCAACTGGACGATATGAGGAATGATTAAAATAGGCGCTATCTCGGTTAAGTGATGCCGAGTGTTTTATTATAGTGGTGACTACCTCAGCAAGAATTATCGAGAAGGCTAGCTTGACACACTTGACGCCAAATACTCCAAGGAGCATTGGAATGTAACACACCTACATTCTTATGAAACCATAAGAAACTATGATAATTTAATAATACTCAAGAATTGGCAGTATGGCTAAATGTCTTGGCCTGTCCTACAAAAGGGCAAATATTTTTACTACTACTGACCGCGAAAATTTTAGAATTTTGTTTAGTCCCTAGTCGTTTTATAATATACTATTGATAATCTCAATGTAAATAGTATATTATAGCATACTTTTCAAAATTGCATCAAACATTTTTACTGTTTGGTATGTTTTTTTAACAGACAGTTTTCTTGTCTCCTCAGCAATTATGTGACATGGACTCATGTTCTTTCTCAAATAACCAATTCAAATCGGCTGTCGGGTTGGGACGTGTGTTCTATTACTAGTTGAATTTAGAGAGTGCGCCAGATAAGTCTACGAGGGGTTAAAATCGAATACTAATATTTTCCATAAGCTTAGAACAAAATAATGTACTGTAACTAGCGCCATAAACGCCCCAGTCGCAGAGTTATCTGACACGCACTCTATGAAGATTGCGCTCGCTGAATGCTCGCTGATTATAACTTTATGGTACATTGACAATGTGTCAAGCACGTGTCAAGAACCATCACAACAAAACAAGAATTAGTACTTGAAAATTTGCAAGAATTCTGAATTGATAACTATACTAATTATATATTTAATTGCATTGTCATCGGAACTAAAGGTAAATTCCAAATTTCAGCTCAATCGGGCATTGGAAAGTGGGTTAAATTTAGCTCGCAAGATTTGACGAACGGACATGCATACATACATACACTGCAAGTTAAATAAAAGCTTGTAAAATATAAATAAAGACTTATATTTGTTATAACAAGCACATCTTAGATTTCGGCGTAAACTAAGTTAGTTTCTTAGGTTTGATGTTTTAATCAGTTACTATGTCAAATTTAAATATAGTTCGTAATATAGAAAAACATCTAACAAAAATGTAGGCACATATAAAATGTGCTCCAACCGAAGTAAGTCTAACTTATAGGTTTAATCGAACATGAAAATATCCATTATCGAAGTCATGAAAGAAAATAAAGGTACAAGAAAATTAGAAAACGATAGACCCTTTTATTCTCCGATGAAATATGAAGCATGTAGGGCTCCATGATGGCAAATAACCTGTCCTGCCTCGGGCAATATCTAGTAAGTGTTCGGGCTGCCAGGTACCTACAATCCGGGAAGTTTCCAACCACATAAAGGTAAAATTTGCTTGCATTCTAGTCCAACTGCGCCTACTTATAGTAGCCTGCTCGTAAAAAACTGCAAGCCAATTTTGTCGAAATAGGGGCAGTCGGAAAATTCCTCGTTCGTACCAGCCCTATTGAACATACTCAACGGCATAATGGTTAGGGCTGTGCTAGACACCTCGTTAACTTATTGTTTTCATATTGCACCGCTACGCAGTTTAAGTTATACTCGTATACTCACTTTGATAGTGCAGTGAAGTGGAAATGGGTCTTGTCGCACCATATATTTAAAGAAATAACTTAAAAATTTGAGTTGATTACAGTTAAGAGTTTCTCAAACGAAGTTTAAGAAGTACCTAATTAGATTATAGCTTTATAACTACACTTTCTTCTCCAAAATATTCTCTTCAATATTAAGTCTTATGTTCTACAAATATTTTTTTTTTCTATACCTAGTTGAGTTTTCTAATTATTGAATGCCACAACTATTTGATTGCCGCAAACGGCGTTCTTGTAAACGTGGCTCTAAATCAGTCAAAAAAGTTTTTAAATATTTTTTTATGATAATGGGAACGCTAGGAAGTTGTCAACAACAATCATTAACATACCCATTGCTAATATTTTACGGACAAATATTTTAATCTTTATAATTTTTTTCCAAAAACACCTCGAATAAAACACCTAAAATTTAGTTCAAACACAATCTTCACCAATTGGCGAAACTGATTTAAAAACAACATTGACTGTCTTACCCCCGCATCCAGCCCTATTCCAGGGGACACGTTTAGGAAAGCGCTCGGTCGGGCAGATGGTTTACTTTCCGCTTAAGTTGTTGTTAGCGATCAAGTGTAGACTCTGGGATAAAGCGAGCTTACAGCTGCATTCTTGTATAATGATGAGGCTAATGCATCAAATGGGACGTGGAGACGGTAGCTGCTGCTTGCTTAAAGACTTTTAAACAACTTCAAGGATTTATCATTTACAGTACCTTTGTGAGGCGACACAACTTGTTGGTAGTGTTAACCTTAATTTACTCTTTTGTTTTCTTATTCACATTCATATTATTTCTCATTCTAATCTATCCATCACCTATACAGACTTTCCCTTTCTTTTCTATCACTGTTCGTTTATGTCACATCTCTAATAACGTGACACTCATTCGTTCACCAAATGCCCCTTTTCTAGATGACACGTTTAGAAAAGCGCTCGGGCGGGCGACGTTGTTTGCTGTTGTTGTTAGCGATCAAGTGTAGACTCTGGGACAGAGCGAGCTTACAGCTAGGTACATTCTTTTCTAACGATGAGGCTAATGTATCAATTGGGAAAAAAATGGTAGCTGCTGATTGCTTAAGGATTTATCATTTATAGATCCTTTATGAAGCTACAAAGAACTTGTTGGTAGTGTTTGTCGTCAAAAATCGCCGTCTTCCTAATCCCTGTTCCTAGCGCATGTCTGTCAACCTTCATTTTCTCTTTCGGTTTCTTTCTTTACATTAATATCATGTATTCTAATCTTTCCATCATTTATACAGTCTTTCTCTTTTTTCTCTATCACTGTTTACGACACATCTCTAATCACGTGCCACTCATTCCTCCATCAAATGCTGTTCTAGATGACACGTTTAGGAAAGCGCTCGGGCGAGCAGACGTTGTTTGGTTGTTGTTAGCGATTTAGTGTGACTCGGGGATAGAGTGAGCTTACAGCTAAGTACATTCTTTTGTAATAATGAGGCTTATGCACCAAAATTACATGAAACGTGAGGATGTTAAAGTATATTTAAGAAGTTATACAGTTTTACTGAGACTTTTAAATAGGACTTAATATTTATTTTTTCAAGAACCCTAGTGAAGCGACACAAAACTTTTTAGTAGTGTTTTTCTGTTGTCAAAATCACTATCTGTCTGATCTGATCGTCTCTGTGCCTCACACCACTTTTTAATCCTTCATTTATTATTGATTGCTCTCTTCACATCCATGCCATTATGTATATCACCCTTTCCAGTATCTATTAACTTTTACTATGTCGTCTTTTATAATTATCACATGTCCGGTTTCTGACAACAAAAAGCTATATTAAAAACTTCCTTAAACTTTGCTTAAGTATGGTTAGGCTAAGAAGCGTGCTAAGAGTATAGTATCCGCAGTCGCTTGATAATGGAACAAGTTAGGCGGCCGACTCATGCTACTCGTAGATACGAAAAGTTTTTTAAGCATATTCTTACGATGCACTCTTCTGACGTACGTGGTATCAAGAATATGTATTAGGCACCTTAGATATTGAGAGAGAGAGATTTTAGAGAGTTAAAATTTTTAACCATTGAGTCTTTCTGTCAGATTTGATATTTTCTTTCAGTCAAAATACTGCCAAAGACCTGTCAGTTTACATACTATACAGAGTGGATTTTTTGCATGCCACCTAGAGTGAAGTAGATACTTACTGTTACGAAACAATGGAGATTGCAAGTTTCAGGCAAAGGAAACAAGCTCTTATTTTTGTGAAGAAGCAAAACGGCATCTGCATCACTAAGGAGCCTAACGCCCGAATTCTCGATCGCAAATCATCTTTGGGAGCGTCTCAAACATCATGGCATCTCTTTCATACGTTTGATATTTAAAGTGACAGGGCGATGTTTGAGACGCTCCCAAAGATAAGTAGCGTACGAGTATTCGGGCATGAGACTAAGACGGAACTATAAGTACTATAAGTACCTACTACTCAAACATAATTGTTCTAAGAGCTAGAGCTCTTGAACCAGATGCAAGTCTAAGCAAGATCTCTCACCGCAAAGGTGATGCTTTCAACATAGCTCATAGTAGAAAGAGAAGCAGCCTGTGGTCCACGCAACAAAATAATTGAAGGCTTGACTTAGACCAAATTGCTTTCTAATAGCCGCTCCTCGACCATTAATCGGCAATGTTTGCGCGCCCTCTGGCGGCCTGAACTGCAATATATAGCCGGTCGGTTTTATTGCTCGCCGAGATTATTTAAACGGCCAAGGAAGGCAATAATTTGCGAGTACACTTAAGCTTCTTGGAATACTTGGCCTAACAAGATGGTGCTCGTTTTAAAGCCAGAGTCAGAAAATGTTACGATGAAGGAGATTTTTTCAGACTCGAGCTTTGTGTTGGTTTTTTTAAGCAGGCCACTATTTTATTGCAGTATCGGAAGACTTGGTTTTATAATAGACAGATGTAAGTTTTTTGTGGGTCTTTTTAACCCAATTTATAATTTCGTAGTTATAAAGGACGATGGGACAAAACGTCCCCCAAAACCAACAGATTTCAAATGTATCTCTGGTGAAAGATATTAATATAGTGACAAATTTTTACTATGACGACATCCCTCAAATGTGTGGGAATTCTGAGATAATATTATTTTAATATTGTTATTTACTACAAAAGTAACACCTACGTTAATATTTATTTTTTATTTTTACCATTTCTAAGCGACTTCAAAAAAAAAGAAGCTTCTCAGTTTGATCTGTATGTATGTATGTATGTATACCTATATATATGTACGTATGTATGTTTGTCCGCGATTATCTTGCGTTTGGCTGAACCGATTTTGATGCAGTTTTCAGGAAAGTATTTTGTTACATTTAGGAGAAGGTTTTGGTATTTTAACCGACTTCAAAAAAGGAGGTTCTCGATTTGACTAAACCCCATGGATTTTGATATTGAAAATGGCTATTAATCTCTTTATAGAAACGTATGAAATTGTTGACACTCATAAAAGGTCTGTTGTAGGGGGGGACGGGTCCCATACAAATTTGCCCATCATCCTTTATCTTTGTTTTTAATGATTCTTTTTTTTTCATTCCTTCTCAGGTTTCATCCGATTTTAGTTTAATTTGAAGACAGAAAGGAGCTAAGTTCTCCATGATAAAACATACCTATCCAACAGAGTTAATCAGAATCGGTCCAGTAGGTCAAGCGTGTAAAGTGGGGAACTTTGCAACAATATCAGATAACTAAATTGTTATGGCGTCCAATAATTCTACTCTATTTCTTGCAATATTGCCAGTCTATGCAAATTGGAAGAGCGCATCGCAAACATTTGTCCGATTAATGACCGGGCACGGGACCCGCCACAGATTAGCACAAACTTAAGCGTTTAAGCTATTATTCTCAGAGTGTAGTAGCCACAAGAGATAATAATAACTGCTTGTTTAACTAGCATTAAGTTTAAGTGTTATTTACTTTTAAGTTAGTAACTATCTACAAAAGTGTTAAATACTTATTTAAATCTTTATCATAAAGATACACAAAACCAATTTTCAAACATCAATAATTATTTGGAAAATGCCTCATTTGAGATGTTTTGTAGCATAAACTTTGGAAAAGGCCATAGAGCAGATTTCAGCCTGTTACATTCAAAGTCAAAGTCAAAGATTGTTATTGTAACGTCATAGAAGCTACGCCATTGGTTCGCAAGCTCTACGAGACGGGAGACCTTGGAGAAGTACCCCAAGAGCTATCCGATATTTTTGTAAAAAAATCAATAACAGGCCAAATTTTTGTAAACGGCCCTTAAATATAATTTTAAGAGACTATATTTTGGAATCCAACATAATATCGCATTGGAAGGTATAAAAAAAAAGTTATTCCCCGAAAATGGTGCAATTCTTTCAGCAAATATGCTATCACCAATTTTATCGTTAACATGTCTTTATGTTAACCATATCTAAGCACCAAAGTCGAAATCCATAAATATATAAAACGGGAAACTAATACTTTAGGAAGAAGTCGGTTGTTTCTGATAGCATTTTTAACATAGGTGTAATGCCAATTTGAGTTTACGTAGAGAGTTTTTTTTAAAGTTTATTTGTTTTTCATTTACAAATATAGGGGGATTATATACTTTTACGAAAGATAATAATAAATGTATTCAAATGTAAAGTGAATAACACTTATACCATTTTTGCCTATTTTTTATAGATTTTTTAAAGCTTTGTATTTGTTTTTTTTTAATGTCGCTGTCATAAATATTGGTGGATTACTAATGAATTATTTATTAAACTAGATAATCTAATTTTCAATGTTAAGAAATTACTGATATAGAATTATTGTTGAGTCTCCATAGAGCGAATTAGTTTGGCTTTCGGGCTAAAGAACCGGCAAGACATTTTTATTATTGAAAAGGACATTATTATCAAAGTTAATAAAACTGAATTTCTCTTTGCGTAACTAAATCAAAGCTACATTTTATTTGATTGGCAGTACGTTTAATACCAAGTCAGACTACATCTCGCTCTGAGTCTAATCAAATCGAGAAAACCTCTAGTTTTGTGAAAATTGAATTGATAAAATTATTATTTGTACATCTTTTGAAACACTAACTAAGTCTGAATTGGAAAATTCATTGTTGCGCATTATATTAAATTATTGGTAATAACAGTACGTACAAGAAAGTACTTTTTTTATTTACTTATTCATTTTTGCTTATGCTCGCGTCATTTGATAAAACAATTAAATTTAACTGTTTGAAAAATGTGTGCACGTCCTGAACTTACTGGTTCTTTTTTGCAAGAACAGCAATAACGATTTAATACGTAAAAAGCTTTTTGTTATATGTACAACGAAAATATTTTATATTTTTTTAGGTAAGTATTTACACCAAATTATTCACATTACACCATTACAGCCAATATGTAACTGCGTTTGAATAATAGAATGTCATAAACTTTAATTTTTATTAACATTCGATCGACTAAAACTCAATGTCGCTTTTGTTACTATCCCGTTATTGCGCTGACCTCTATTATTTACACACTGGACTGGCTGACATAAAATATTTTTGTACCTATTTGAGTATCGCCATTTTGGCGCTGTAGGCCAAGCTGTAGGCAGATACGACTGTCCATGTAGGTAACTAAGATTAGTGATGTTCTTATGTCGACTGCGGTAATGATTATGTCAAAATTAGTTCTCGGGACACTCGTAGTGGCGCTTCAAATTGCCACACAAAACTAGTTGTCATTTGTATGGAGACAGTCTGTCCAAAGTGTAAATAATAGAGGTCAGTGCGTTATTATCAATCATAGATATAAAAAATCTTGTTTTGATTTTCCACTCAATGCTATTTCCCTTTGATGTGGTTTATTAAAGAATTTTAATAGGCATTCAATTAATAAATGCTCGAATGTTTATCATACTTTCGCCTAGTATTCACAGTGCATAGGTCGTATAAAGTTAGGGTTGTCTCCTGTGCTACATTCAAAAAGAATAAAGTCAAAAGTCATGTCAAGTTAAAAGTCATCAATTTGAGAAGAAACTGAGGAAAACCTTCCTGTGAGTGCGAGTTCCGTAAAAGGGAACTTTGGTGGAGTTTAAAATTTCAGTAGTAGGCCCTAAGATGGCGATTTATCCAATCACTTGAAAAGTTGACGTATTTGAGCGGCAACTTCTAACTTAAGGCGCTACTCGAAAAAATATGGACTTTTTGATTTAAAACTATAGGACGGTTACAGTTGTTACAAATTTGGTAATAAGATATATATTTCTTCATACCTTTATCTACAATCGTATAGTTTCAAAAACACGATTTTATGATTTTGCCTCGACACTTTTTATTTTCGAAAAGACCTCTAAAGAATACGAAAAGTGAAGGTTATTCTTAAATGGGGTTTACTTACACTATTGGAAATTGGTTTAATTAGTGGACACCAATAATATTGAGGATCGTATAGAAGCATTCTTTTTAAATCTCTGTAGTTTTTTAATACGAAGTGATTTTGTGTTCTTTTTGCCTAATCTGCAAAACCGGTCTCGCTCCCGCGCGCGTCGTTTTCTCATTGCTATCTCGCTTCAGCACATTTTTTTCGAGTATCGCCTTAAATCATGAGTTTTTTTTAATAAATTATAAAATCTCGCGTGTCAACCCTAGTAGAAGTGTAAGTAATGGGGTTATAATGCGCGTTTTTGAATGGCCTTTGTCTACTTGCTGCAGGTTGTCTGCTTTTTAACGAGCTACGAGGCAACTCGACTGAGTTGAATTTAGCATTATTTGCCAGGCTTTACATTTCAAATACGATAAGCTTTTGTGAATGTATGATAATAAAACAATAATAATTTATTATCATATTAAATAAATAAAAATTTTCCCTAACAACATGTCACTCTGATAGTTTCGATCAGGAAAACAATCTCAAAAATGATCGAGTTAGCATAAACGTACGATACAAGAAGATAAAGAAGTAACTTTAAAAAAGGAATTGAAAATAACTCACGACAAGCCATAAAAATAAGAAAAGGTTGCTTTTAAAAGCATTTGCATCAAGTCTACGGCTTCTGATGTCAATTGTTTTTTTTTCTTTATTGGCTGATCCATTAGCGTATTGAACGGAGGTGAACATTATTAATTCGGTTAATTTGTGTTCGGTTCAATTTCATGAGCCGATGCACTCCAATTTTCAGGTGCCAATGAAAATATAATTGTCCCGTTTTTATTAAAAGTTAAAAATAATAAGCCTTTCAAGTTAATAATTTATTTTATATATTGTTTTTATGGAAATATAATAAACCGGGCGACTAAAAATTAATAGGTTGGGGTCGCAAAAATACTAGCGTGAGCAGCGGAAAAAATAGGTTTAGGTTAGGTTAGATTAAGTCGCCCACCTAGTAATTTTGGTACCCCGAAATGTTTTTTAGTCGCCGCGTTAAATACGACCCTTTTTATGTTAAGTATTGTCATTATGGAACTTCTAAGTTCATAACTAAATTTCATTTTGATTGGAAATAAAAATAAAAATAACTTTTACTTTCTACTTACTAACTTACATCTGGAAAGTCAGAAATCAAAGCAATCTATACATATAAAACTCTAAATTGATTGATTCATTGTTGGCATAGGCGTAGAGCACTAACGGCTGAAGGTAGAGACACCATTTTTAGAGGGTAGATACCTTGCATGATGTAGATGAGCACTAAGAAAGGATTTTAGAAAATTCTCGTTATACAGAGTGCAACAGGTTGTTCAAGTTTGTATGAGAATTTGTATAGGCTTGAAGATAGATTCACCATTTTTGTTGGGTAGATACCTTTCATGGTGTAGGTGAGCATTAAGAAAGGGTTTTGGAAAATTCCAGTCATACAGGGTGCTACAGGTTGTTCAAGTTTGTATGAGAATTTGTATACCTAGGCTTGAAGATAGATTCACCATTTTTGTTGGGTAGATACCTTTCATGGTGTAGACGAGCATTAGGAAAGGGTTTTGGAAAATTCCCGTTATACAGGTTGCTACGGGATGTTCAAGTTTGTATGGGGATTTGTATAGGGCTGAAGGTAGAGACACCATTTTTTGAGGGTAGATAACTTAAGATAAGATAAGATAAGATAAGATAAAAATATTCTTTATTCACTTAGACATAATAAATATGTACTTATGAATCGTCAATATTTTCCTACCACCCATTCAAGACTTTTTTAACTGACAAGAAGAAAGGGCGCAAGAAACTTGCCAGCGTTTCTTAGTTAGGTAACGACATTTACAAAAAAAAAAAAAAACACGTGTGGCACTCGGGGACTGCCGCGGTAAAGCTATTGCATAAGTAAATAGTGTAATTAAACACCAAAACAATTATTCATTCCAAAAAATTTGAACAAAAAGAACGATATTAAGAGCTTGATCATCGAATTTCGCGCGATGAACATTTATATAGATATAATATCAGATATAGGTACTTTCTCTGCGCGGCATTAATGTGTATTACCTATACCACTATCATATATTATGTGCCTATACACAAAAAACAAAGGTACCTACTTCGATCAACAATAGTACTAGATGAAGGCTCACGAACTAAATGAAAACTTTATATGGCCAGACTGTCATTTTTTTAAACGGAGAAAAAAGGTTACGAATGTTACGATCTTACATTATAAATGACAAGAAGCGTTCCAAGTTTGAAATACCTTAGTATTATTGACACTGTCAAAATAATCTACATAAAATTATAATTTTATGTAGATTATTTTGACAGACATGGCCAAGCGTCGAACGCTCACTTGAGAGTATACTCTCAAGTGAGCGTTCGACGCTTGGCCATGTCTGTCACTCCAACTATGTATCTAGAACTAGGTGTTATTGTTGATCGAAGGGTACCTACTAAATAGTACACGTGCTTGGTTTAATGGTTTCTATTATATACATAACTAGCGGATCCTCGCGGTTTCACCCGCGTGGCACCCGTTCCCGTGGGAATATCGGGATAAAATATAGCCTATGTCACTCGGGAAGAATGTAGCATTCTAATGGTGAAAGAATTTTCTAAATCGGTCTAGTAGTTTCGATGCAAACAAACAAACAAACAATCAAATTTTTTCCTCTTAGTATAAATGAAGAATCCATACTAATATTACAAATGTGAAAGTGTGTTTGTTTGTTTATTTGTTTGTTTGTTTGTCCATCTTTCACGCCAAAACGGAGCAACTGATCGATGTGATTTTTGGTATGGGGATGTTTGGAAGCTGAAGAGTAACAGAGGCTACCTACTTTTTATTACGGAAAAAAAAAAAAAAAAAATGGTAATTTTGTATGGATAATAGTTTTGACTGTCGTACGATACCAAACTGTCATTTATTCCATGGCCGCGTCAATCGAATAGGTACTAATCTTTTCCATAAGATTAGAACAAAAAAATGTACTGTAACTAGCGCCAAAAATGCCCCAGACGCACATGCGCGCAGACTTATCTGTCACGTAAGTCTATGTACTTTACTTCGTGATTATTTATTTTCATCTCTCTAATAATGGTGATACGAAGTACTCTGTCCTACTAATATTATAAATGTGAAAGTTTAGATGTTTGGATGTTTGTTACTCAATCACGCAAAAACGGTTGAAAGGATTTGGCTGAAACTTGGGACACAGATACTTTATAGCTTGGAGAGGTTCAAGGGTTCTTTTTATCCCGGCAAATTATATCATTCCCGCGGGATAACGTGGTGTAGTCCACGCGGGCGAAGCCGCGGGCGGAAGGCTAGTAATTTATATGGCAAAGCAACGTTTGGCGGGTCAGCTAGTGAATATATATAGGTATACAAGGTGTTAGGGGCACCGTTGCAAAAACCTTAAACATGGCTTCAGGCTATCAGGAAATGAAAAAAATATTTCGACTCTCCATACCATGAAGCTTGACTTATCAGAGTATTAAGTCGAGCTTCATGCTCCATACAAAATGTCCCGATTAGTTGCTAAATTTTTATGAAAAGTCGAATTTTTGACTGTCCGCCATCTTGTCGACAGTGCTGCTTTCTGTAAATTGGTGTCATCATAATAGCCTGTACTAAAGCCACCCAGCTGCTAGCTGGCCCTATTAGACTAAGCTCCCGTTGTACTAAACCCTACCTCATAAGGTGGCAGCTCAAAAATGTAATGCAGTGATAGATACTACTTAAGAACACTGGATTTTAGTAGGTTGCCGTCGAATATCCTGGAAGAACTTCTATTTTTGTTCGTCTTCAAATCGCTATTTTGATCGAAAATTACATCATAAGGTGGCAGATCGAAACGTTTACGCATCGAAAGAGACACATTTGGACATAACGACCCGCATAGGTTGCCGGCCCAAACCCTGGCAGGTTTCAAGGTCAGCCAAGTTTTATGAGCCCCAAAAATGGGATAAATTACCTCATCAGGTGGCACGCTGAAACTGATGCAGATCGATTGCCCTAGACATGCCATTCATTAATATATAGGGTTGCCTGCCTTCAGCTTGGCAGTTTTTCTGGTCAGCCACCTCGAACAAAGTATTACAAAATATTGGAATAACGAGAAATTCTTTAATAGATGCTATGGTTCAGGGTATAATATAGTAAAAATCGTGATATCAACTTAAACTCGACGGACTAACAGACTTGCGTCTTATGGTGTTGAAATAATAGGGTAAATGTACCAGTTTTGGTCATTTCTCATAGGTACCTATATCTTTAAATATTGAAAAAAGTGATGTTGCCTTTTACGTTTAACGTCATATAGGTAGTATAACGGGCAATTTTGTGCTGTATAACAATATTTATTATGTTCACTTCAAATCACAGGTGATCATTTTTATGTTTTACTAGCTTTCTGCCCCGCGGCTTTTTCCGTGGTAAAATGTACCTACCATATGTGCTATTCTGGTATCTAAGCTATAACACAGTAACGTTTTATCCGGATCCGTTCTCTAGTTTTTGCTTGAAGACGTAAGAAACTGATGCAGATCGATTGCCTTAGACATGCCATGCAGTTTTTCTGGTCAGCCACCTCGAACAATGTATTACAAAATCTTAGAAAAATGGAACAGCTGATTTATTTTTCGGTTTTCAATGTTGGTACCATAGTAAAAGTTGTTTATATATATAAGTAGAGAAGTGGAACAGGTGCGTGAGTTTGTATATTTGAGCAGTTTATTTACAAGGTATGGAAAGTGTGAGGAAGACATAGAAAGGCGACTGAAGAAAGGGAATTCAGTGAACGGCGCTATACACTCAGTTATGAGTAGCCAAATCGTATCTGAAAAGGCGCGAATGGCTATTCATAACGGAGTGCTGGTGCCGACAATGATGTATGGAAGTGAGTCTTGGGTATGGCAGAAGAAGAATGAAATCAGAATAAATGCAGTAGAGATGCGATCGTTGTGGAAAATATGTGGAGTTAAATTGAGTGATAGAGTGAGCAATGATGTGATTCGTGAAAGGTGTGAGCTGAAAGATGATATAGTGACAAGAATTGAGAAAGGAATGCTACGATGGTTTGGTCACTTAGAGAGGATGAATGAAAGGCAAATTACGAAAGAGATCATCATCATCATCATCATCATGTCAGCCGAACGACGCCCACTGCTGGGCATAGGCCTCCCCCAAGGATCTCCACAACGATCGGTCCTGCGCTGCCCGCATCCAGCGGTCCAGATCGTCGGTCCACCTTGTAGGGGGCCTGCCCACGGAACGTCGTCCGGCACGCGGTCGCCATTCAAGAACCTTTCCGCCCCAACGGCCATCGGTTCTCCGCGCTATGTGTCCCGCCCACTGCCACTTCAATGATGCAATCCTTCGAGCGATGTCGGTTGTTTTAGTTCTCCTGCGGATCTCATCATTTCTGATTCGATCGAGCAGGGAAAAACCAAGAATCGCTCTCTCCATTGCTCGCTGGGTGACTTTGAGCCTTCTTATGAGACCTATAGTAAAAGACCACGTCTCGCTTTCATAAGTCATTACTGGCAACACACACTGGTCAAAGACTTTCGTCTTGAGACATTGAGGTATTTCGGACGCGAATATATGTCGGAGCTTCCCAAACGCTGCCCATCCGAGCTGGATTCGACGAGAGATCTCTTTCTCAAAGTTGGACTTACCTAACTGGACAGTCTGCTCTAGGTAAACATAGTGGTCAACAACTTCGAGTGTAATGTTCCCAACATTAACTGGAGCGGGTGCAACATGGGCATTGAACATGATTTTCGTCTTGTCCATGTTCATCTTAAGACCCACTCTTTGCGAAGCATTACCGAGATCTTTTGCACTTATAGAAAAACACCCTGTATTGTGCGAATGTGGAAGGACTGGTTGCGCAAGGGTGTTCATGAAAAACTTACACGGACCAAATAGGAGGTGTACTAAAAAAGACTGGTGTACGCAGTGACAAAAATCGCCGGGCATGTATGAAAAGATTGATGGATGTGAATGAAGCGAAAGAAGTGTGCAAGGATCGTAGCAGGTGGTGATCCATAGTCTCTGCCTACCCCCGTGGGAAATAGGAGTGAGTATATGTATGTATGTATGTATGTATTGCAAATAACATTGTGTACATTTTATTGAAATTAATACACATTTTTCAAAATAGTGAAAACTGCTACAGTTTTATAAGTGTATACATATGAAAGAAAAAATCAAAGTAATCATTAGAAAAATGGAAAATGAAGTATTTAGAAAAAATCGACCCGTCTCACAACCAGCTCTGATGGGACTCGAACCTACGAACTTTCGCTTTCCGGGCGACTGCTCTATTATAAAAATTGCATTGTGAATGCAAAAAACTAAAAATTAAAATAAAAAGTAATCATTGTTAAAATTGTAATGAAACTATATTGTTTACATTTTTGTGAAATCACATCGTTTACTAATTATTGTAATTCATAGTGGCTTCATATTTTTGCACATAAACCTTCTACGCTGGTTTGCCTCCTACATATCCAACAGAACTCAAAAGGTTGTTATAAATGGACTCGAGTCTGATTCTGTCGTAATGACTTCAGGCGTACCTCAGGGGTCAATTCTTGGACCCCTCCTATTTCTTTTGTACGTCAACGACATAAAGAAGTGTTTCTTGCATTCGAAATTCTTGATGTACGCTGATGATTTGAAAATTTATAGAGGAGTTGCATCTGTGAATGACTGCTTATTGCTTCAGGCAGACCTTGATAGGTTATCAGATTATTGCAAAAATAATAAGTTATTTCTCAGTTTACCAAAATGCAATTACATAAGTTTCTCAAAGAAGATCAGTAACATTAATTTTGAATATAAGTTAAACAATGTAATTTTAACTTTTGTTTCAACCATAAAGGACCTAGGTGTGATTCTCGATCCCAAATTACACTTCGATGTACATATTGATACAATCATCAATAAAGCTTTCAGAATGTACGGTTTTGTTTTTAGATCTTCTGACAATTTTCGACGTTCATCTACTTTCCTTCTTTTGTACTACTCACTCGTCAGGTCTCAGTTAGAGTATGTGATCCCAGTATGGAATCCTTTTTACGAGAAATACAGCATACTTCTCGAAAGAGTTCAGAAGAAATTTCTACGTACAATGAACTACAAATGCCACCGTTCTTATCTTTCCTACGACCAGCTTTTGTTGAGGTACAATGTACTTAGCCTCAAAACTAGACGCTCGTTACTTTCTCTTGTGTTTTTGTACGGCATAATCAATGACAAGTTTGACTGCACGGATCTCTTCAATCAGGTTTCCTTTTGTGTGCCTAGAAATGTAAACACCAGAAGTTCACGGGTTCTCCGAACATTTTATATAGACAGGTGTAGAACAAATGCCGGAGATCGAGCTCCAATCACTATGTTGTTGAATATCTTTAACGATAGAATTAATGACATTGACCTATTCTTATTGAGTAAAAACCAATTTAAGCAAACTGTAATAGACCTCCTAGACGTTTAATTATTAGGTATACTTCAAATAACCAGATCCTTTCTTTTCGCTTTTTTTTTAATATATATTTTTTTTCTCCTATTTCTTTATATAATATATTAGCAACAGTGTGCTCGTTTGTATTTTCGCTAGTAATTTGTGGATAATGCTGTTGGTTATACATTTAGTTATATAAGCTACCATTAATATTAAGAAAAAACATATTTTGTATAACTGTTTATTGTGCCGAATAAATAAAAAAAAAAAAAAAAAAAAACGTGTAACCAAATGTCTGAAAACCTATTGTTATCATATTTTTGATTTTGAAAAATGTGTACTTTATTGCGAGAAACTCCGATGGTTATAATATATGTATTGATAAGATGACTATTTGTTATTGAAATTTTCAGAGTGTACATTTATTCGAAACTAGCCTTCCGCCCGCGGCTTCGCCCGCGTGTACTACACGACGTTATCCCGCGGGAAGGTGATATTTTTCAGGAATAAAAAGTAGCCTATGTCCTTTCTCAGGCTCTAGACTATTTCTGTACCAAAATTCATTCAAATCGGTTCAGTAGTTTAGGTGTGATTGTGTAACACACAGACAGACAGAGACGCATTTATAATATAAGTAAGGATTCTGTACATGTATACATTTCATTGCACGTGACTGTACGTGTAGGTTGACACTTAGGAATGATTTTTTTGTTGAATGTGTCTCATAAAATATAATTGCGAAACTGTGTTTGTTTGTCTGTTTCTTACGTCTTCAAGCAAAAACTAGAGAATGGATCTGGATGAAACGTTACTGTGTTATAGTTTTGATACCAGAATAGTACATATGGTAGGTACATTTTACCACGGAAAAAGTCACGGGGCAGTAAGCTAGTAAAAACATAAAAATAAACTAAACTCATAAAAATCATCACCTATGATTTGAAGTGAACATAATAAATATTGTTATACAGCACAAAATTGCCCGTTATACTTCCTATATCACGTTAAACGTAAAAGGCAACATCACTTTTTTCAATATTTAAAGATATAGGTACCTATGAGAAATGACCAAAACTGGTACATTTACCCTATTATTTCAACACCATAAGACGCAAGTCTGTTGGTACGTCGAGTTTAAGTTGATATCACGATTTTTACTAAATTATACCCTGAACCATAGCATCTATTCAAGAATTTCTCGTTATTCCAAGTTTTTGTAATACATTGTTCGAGGTGGCTGACCAGAAAAACTGCCAAGCTGGAGGCAGGCAACCCTATATATTAATGAATGGCATGTCTAGGGCAATCGATCTGCATCAGTTTCAGCGTGCCACCTGATGAGGTAATTTATCCCATTTTTGGGGCTCATAAAACTTGGCTGACCTTGAAACCTGCCAGGGTTTGAGCCGGCAACCTATGCGGGTTGTTATGTACAAATGTGTCTCTTTCGATGCGTAAACGTTTCGATCTGCCACCTTATGATGTAATTTTCGATCAAAATAGCGATTTGAAGACGAACAAAAATAGAAGTTCTTCCAGGATATTCGACGGCAACCTACTAAAATCCAGTGTTCCTAAGTAGTATCTATCACTGCATTACATTTTTGAGCTGCCACCTTATGAGGTAGGGTTTCGTACAACGGGAGCTTAGTCTATATGGCCCTATTCGCTAGCTCAAATGAAAAGTGGATGTAATTTCCACTTTCATTTGAGTTAGCGAAAGGACAGCCATCGTAGTTCTAGTGATTTTAAGAAGTTGGCGATAAAAATAAAACACCCAGTTTTGATTTGGATTTTTATTCCCTATTGTAAAATATATATAATTATGTTTGTATTTATTATATACATCTTCTTTCTAAGACTAAGGTTGACGGAGTGGTTGTGGTCGTGGTACGCTAAGTTGTTAGCGGCTTTTGCGGCGATGCTCCTCTATATCTCTCTATTTGTGGCACTGCGAGTGCATTCTGTAAGGGCACACTTGGTTGTGCACTTGATAAGGACTTGATCATCTTGTGGGTGATCAGCCGCGAAAACGTTGACTCTTCCTTGTTTCTTCAATCGAATCGTTCCAAGGAGCTTGCATTATGGATGATAAGACCAAACATTCTTAGAATTCGCACTTGCACAATCGTCGAAAGCCTTTGTTTGATCCGAAGCTCCTTTTTAGTGGAAACATTTGTGTGACGAGCAGTCCGTTTGATCATCATACACCACCACAGACATAGATATGTCTGTGTACACCACATCTCAATCTTCTTGTGGTACTTTTGTTGGAGCGTCCATGTTTCAGCTCCATATAAGAAGATAGGAAATAGTAAGCTTTTCGTGTATCGAACCTTGGTGCTATTGATTACGCGGCGATCTTTCCATATAATTATCTTCTTTAGCTTTTCAAAGGATGATCTGGTTAGGTTAGGCCAGCTCGTCTTTTGAGATCAACAATAACACCTAGGTCTGTGCAACTTCCAGAATTTGTGATTTTAAATCATCGTCATCAGTAATATGTGTCACTATTGTAGGTACTTAATTATTACACGGATTCACCAACACACTCTTGCCTTAACAATGTTTTCAACATATTATCGCACTGCTTTTACAAAAATATATTATTTTAGCAGCTAACTTTTTCATAAAAATCCGAGATTGACAAGTGACATTAATTTGACATAATTTTGAGATTACTGCTTTTTCTTCTTTTTATTATTATTTCTGTTTCAGCCAGTGCTTCACGTTTTAGGCGCTAGTTACAGTACATTTTTTTGTTCAAAAACTTATGGAAAAGATTAGTATTCGAATTTGACCTATATAAAAATAAACACATGTAATCAAAAAGAGAAAAATACGTTTATCTCTTTTTAACAACAGGTTTTTTGTATATTTATCTCTTTTTACCAAAGCAATGTTAGTAAGAGACAAAATATATGTACACCCCTATTGTCAAAAAGAGATAAACAATGTTTTGTTAACCTCCTAGGGTGTTAGGTTTTTTCGTTACGGAATTTCTTGATTAGGTCGCCGCGCTCAAAGCCCGCGATAAAAGCTATGCAATAGCTTAAAACATACCGTTACTAATACAACAATTGCTTAGTATAAAAATACATCATATTAAACAGTGATTATGTTATGTGTTACATCATGACCATGCATTGCGGTCATTCAAATAATCGTCTACTTTATAGTATCCTTTGCTCATCAGCGACTCTTTAATGTAACGTTTAAATTTATGCAATGGTAGTTCAATTATATGCTGTGGAACTTTATTAAAAAAGGCTATGCTTTTCCCCAGAAATGAGGCTCTGGATTTTTCTAGCCTAAACTTGGGAACGACAAGTTTATCTTTATTTCTTGTGTTAAAGCGATGAATATCGCATGAATCGATATCGATGAATACTTCATGGTGTAGGTGAGCATTAAGAAAGGGTTTTGGAAAATTTCAGTCATACAGGGTGCTACAAGGTGTTTCAGTATATAAAGGAATTTCCATTTAGGTTGAAGGTAGAGACACTATTTTTGGAGCGTAGATAGCTTTTTTGATACTTATATTTGTAATCCGTAACTTTCAAAATAAACGCACAACTACCTTAATTACGCGAACGAAGTTGCGGGCGAAAGCTAGTAATTGAATAATTAGAAAAATTTATTGAGATTGAATGAAGTGTTTTAGAAAAAATCTACCCGTCTCACAATCAACTCCGATGTGACGGATTATATATGCATGGGATGGATGGGATATGATTTTTTTCTGAAATACTTCATTTAAAATTATTCAAATTATTATTATTCAAATTATAAAAATTGCATTTTGAAAACAAGAAAGTTAAAATTTAAACAATTAGCAGAATGAATTAAAGAGTTGTATGTATATTTGAAATTTCAACCCGTTTATCGCATTGTCTTTTCTAGATCTCTGGAAGTACTAAATTGCACCAGTAGAAAGCTGAATTATTATCTAAGTGCGGATATTTATCCCGATATTCCTACGGAAAAGGGTGCGTGGGAAAAACTGCGGGAGCAGCTTAGTAAGTAAAAAATTATGCCGTTATTCAAAGACTATTAGAAATGACAATTTTATACATAAATTGCACTTTCTAATGTAAATGCACAGTCTGGCGCTATCACAGGGCAGAATGATGGCGCAGTGGGCAGTGACATTTAGGTATTGTCATTCTGAAAAAAAAATGCGTGATGAGCATTTGTTCTGTGTATGGGTGTTATATTTTTTCCTTCCCACTAACTGGCCCTTAGTGGAAAGTTAACCTAGTTACTTTAAAAAATAATTGCTCTTTGAGATTTTAATCGTACCACTTAGGTAGTTAAACTTACAATATTTAAAATTATATATTTAAATCAAATATTTAACAATCCATTTTAGTCGACTCTTATCTTATCTAACTTGCAGTAGCCAACCAGTGCAGTTACTTGACCACCTTTTTTAATTTTAACGATCTGCACTTCCCCGGGGTTGGACTGCGATAGTTACTTGCGAGTGTTGTTAAAACTTTACTTGTTATTACAATTTATGAGAGGCTTGCTCGAACGTCGGATGAGCTTTTTTTATTTACTTTGTGTGCTTGATTATATGTAGATTTTCTTTTTCTCACTCATTCTTCTACTTATTTTATGGCGTTAAGAAATTTAATTTCGTCATTACCGTAAACTATAAAATGTGGAGATGACAATCCAACAATCTGACGAGGATGACGGTAATAGTCTAAAAAAAAATTTCAATAGTTTATTCACAGGTAAATAATTTTACATTTGTAACTATTTCTACACAATGTACCTACCTAGAAAGATTACTACGTAGAGTTTCATATCATCGCCGCCGTCTCGCGTCTTGCTGACATTAATCGTTGTATGGTATGACAAATAGTGTTTTATTTTGTATCTATTTTGGCACTATTAAGTTTTTATTTTATTAAGTTTTATTAAATATCTATTGTTTTTGTTAGAAATAGTTTCAAAAAACTTTATTGAACTAGTTCGACCAATGTTTTCATTTATTGTCGTATTGTCGTCTACACATTGTATATTGAAAATATACATAAACGTGAATATATGCCAAGTTTTTAGATACAATTGCAGTACAAGTTGAGTATCTATCTTTTATTATACCTATTTATTTGAATTTTCGAAATCATTTGTATATTGATAGTTGTATCAATATACTCTATTCTTATTCTTATAAGATATGTATAAATAAGTCCGCGGCATAATATTTAAAACCTTATTTATACATATCTTATAAGAATAGAGTACAATTAATATAAAACGCTATATGTTCGCCCAGAAGTAAACTGTGTCTAAAACAATAATATTTTTTAGAGATATTGAAATACATTCTCACTAAGAAACAATTTCAATATAAAGTTTGCCTTTTTCAAAAAGCTCTAGCTTTCATAGTATAAATAGTTGAAAATTCCCCCTTCTTTATTTAACTAATAATATCTTATTTTAGAATAAGTAGATGTAGTATGTAAGCCCTCCTTATACCTTACACTGTTATTTAAATGCTGTGCTCGGCTGTCATCGGAGCTCAGATTTAACATGGTCCATAAAATTTATGTTATTTTTTTTATTTGTAACTGTCGATTTGTTCTCTGTAGCCGTGCCTTATAAAAAAATAAAATAAAATAAAATAAAAATAAAAATTAATTATTGATACAATTATCAATATACAAATGATTTCGAAAATTCAAATAAATAGGTATAATAAAAGATAGATACTCAACTTGTACTGCAATTATATCTAAAAACTTGGCATATATTCACGTTTATGTATATTTTCAATATACAATGTGTAGACGACAATACGACAATAAATGAAAACATTGGTCGAACTAGTTCAATAAAGTTTTTTGAAACTATTTCTAACAAAAACAATAGATATTTAATAAAACTAAATAAAATAAAAACTTAATAGTGCCATAATAGATACAAAATAAAACACTATTTGTCATACCATACAACGATTAATGTCAGCAAGACGCGAGGCGGCGGCGATGATATGAAACTCTACTTAGTAATCTTACTAGGTAGGTACATTGTGTAGAAATAGTTACAAATGTAAAATTATTTACCTGTGAATAAACTATTGAAATTTTTTTTTTAGACTATTACCGTCATCCTCGTCAGATTGTTGGATTGTCATCTCCACATTTTATAGTTTACGGTAATGACGAAATTAAATTTCTTAACGCCATAAAATAAGTAGAAGAATGAGTGAGAAAAAGAAAATCTACATATAATCAAGCACACAAAGTAAATAAAAAAAGCTCATCCGACGTTCGAGCAAGCCTCTCATAAATTGTTATAACAAGTAAAGTTTTAACAACACTCGCAAGTAACTATCGCAGTCCAACCCCGGGGAAGTGCAGATCGTTAAAATTAAAAAAGGTGGTCACGTAACTGCACTGGTTGGCTACTGCAAGTTAGATAAGATAAGAGTCGACTAAAATGGATTGTTAAATATTTGATTTAAATATATAATTTTAAATATTGTAAGTTTAACTACCTAAGTGGTACGATTAAAATCTCAAAGAGCAATTATTTTTTTAAAGTAACTAGGTTAAATTTCCACTAAGGGCCAGTTAGTGGGAAGGAAAAAATATAACACCCAGACACAGAACAAATGCTCATCACGCATTTTTTTTTTCAGAATGACAATACCTAAATGTCACTGCCCACTGCGCCATCATTCTGCCCTGTGATAGCGCCAGACTGTGCATTTACATTAGAAAGTGCAATTTATGTATAAAATTGTCATTTCTAATAGTCTTTGAATAACGGCATAATTTTTTAATTACTAAGCTGCTTCCCGCAGTTTTACCCACGCACCCTTTTCCGTAGGAATATCGGGATAAATATCCGCACTTAGATAATAATTCAGCTTTCTACTGGTGCAATTTAGTACTTCCAGAGATCTAGAAAAGACAATGCGATAAACGGGTTGAAATTTCAAATATACATACAACTCTTTAATTCATTCTGCTAATTGTTTAAATTTTAACTTTCTTGCATTCAAAATGCAATTTTTATAATTTGAATAATAATAATTTGAATAATTTTAAATGAAGTATTTCAGAAAAAAACATATCCCATTCATCCCATGCATATATAATCCGTCACATCGGAGTTGATTGTGAGACGGGTAGATTTTTTCTAAAACACTTCATTCAATCTCAATAAATTTTTCTAATTATTCGATTACTAGCTTTCGCCCGCAACTTCGTTCGCGTAATTAAGGTAGTTGTGCGTTTATTTTGAAAGTTACGGATTACAAATATAAGTATCAAAAAAGCTATCTACGCTCGAAAAATAGTGTCTCTACCTTCAACCTAAATGGAAATTCGATGCAGTGCGATGTTTTCAGATGTAGAATCAACAATCAATTGTTGATTCTACATACCTATTTATACCAAACAACATATATTTCCCTGGAATAGCTAATGAGCTATAGATATATATGATGAGCTATAGAGATAGCTTTAACGTAACTTCATAGCTAAAAGTGATCCTTAACTTTTGACAAGGATTTCTTAAAAGGAAACATGAAACGCAGTGTACTTGATAATACAAAACATCGCACTGCATACTACATCAAAGGCAGCTCACTTGGTATTGGTTCAGCAACGTTGAAGCATTTCGTAGCATTGAAACACTCACAAATGTTGGACCGTACGAAGCAGAACTGCATATATAAAATGCTACGGCATTTTGGTATGCATCAAATCGATATCTTCACCGTCCGTTAAATAAATAAACGAAAAAATAAACAAATTAGATTGTCAAACACATATCGTCGTCAAAGAAGCTACGTTTCCAGTTATAAAAAAATCGGCCAAGTGTGAGTTGGACTCCACCCATGAAGGATTCCGTCCGTACCCACTTAGCGTAGGTACCTATTGTCTTTATCAGCCAAAATATAACTATAATTTTTCGTAAGCAAAAAATAAATTTGATTTTCATAGTGTAAAGGATGGGTTATTTGTAGCAAATGTCATGGGCTGGGCGCATAATTCCTGCGCAGGTGTAAAATCGTGATACCGTTTTCCGTTTTGCCCCGATCATGGGGCAAGACGGGATTTTTGACATGTGCAATTTAAATCCTATTTGCCAAAAAAGTAAGTGATTTAATGCCTTAAAGATTATAATTATGCTAATTATAAGTGTTATGTGTTATACAGTTTGATTTTCATGTTATGACGTTATTTCTCTTAAGTATTTCGTCTTTCCCCGGTCTCTCTTGCCCCCCGCCATACCCCCGTAACATGTCTGCGTCCCTTTCGCTCCCGTGTAAACGTATAAATGCGCAAATTGTCTCAAAACCATTTTTGTATTGTTTGTAATTTTGAATTACGTATTGTTTATGTGTAAGTAAACTATAAATAAATTTGCATACTGAAAAAAATTGGTCAAAACGAGTGTTTTTTTTGCAATTTTCAATGACGATAACAATATGACACACACCTTTGAAAGGTATGCAAATTTTTTACAGCAAGTTTTACCATAAAGTTAATATACCATATTCCTCAGTTATTGAGGATTCCGGGAGTAGTGCGCTTCCACCTTCAGCCTTATCGCCACTTATCATCAGGTGTGATGAAGGCTAAGTGCTACCCCGTTGTGGATTTAAAAAAAAATAACTTTATGAGTTTTACACGATGTGCTTTCCGCAGAACCTTGTTTGAGTCTGAAAAAAATTGGACAGACTACTTGATAAAGATTTACAATTTCGGAAATTCGCGAAAATATAGTATGCGTGTAAAAAGTATGCAAACGCATATTTGTCACTTACACTAGAAACGTAATCGATACAGCAATTTGCATAGGTACTGAAAACTGAAAAAAAAATGATTTCTTAGAGCCGATTATTTAAAAAATTCAAAAAATATTTTCGTAATTTGCATTCGCCCGAAAGGTATGCAAACATCATCGGATCGGTTGTTTCACTATTTACATCAAATTAAAACGGTTTGCATACTGAAAAAAATTGGTCGAATCAGCGTTTTTTGTTACATTTTAAAATTAAACTTCAAGTGTGATGCACAGGGATAAAAATTCTAATTTTGATAGTGCTTACAAATGCCGTCGTCTAAAACGTTCTCGCAAATTTGCATACTGTAATAAATTGTACACCTCTAACTGTCGTGTCCGCCCGGTCCGTGTTGTGAACATCATAGCTCAAATCAACAATCCAGTCATAATTTTTTTATGTGTAGGTGAGTCTTCAATTAAAGTATAGAAAGGCTAAGCGCGGGCAAAGCGCAAAGCGACCACGGAGGTCTAGATAATAAAAATGTAAATTGCGGAAAGCAAAACGCTCTGAAATACTACAGCGGTTACCATTCTTCGTTGGTTTTCTAGGACAATGAATTATGGCAAAGATAGTTGTCCCGTTAAGAAACTGTATTCCATGCCGCAGTGCAGAGGCGATTTAAATAATAAGCAACATTCGTAAAGACCAGTCTTAAGATGGATGTCCGAATATTTACCGTACGTAGCTTTGTCAATGGGTTTGAAGAGAGTGAACGAAATAAAACGACGGATAAATCTGTTAAGTGGACTCGTATAGCAAAAGACAGGACGGAATGGAAATTTTTAGAGGAGGTCGTTGTTGGAAGACGAGCTGCAACAAATTAACGACCGTTTGCCGATATTTATGTTATTTTTATTTATTTCACACAATTTTTGATACCTTTTTCATACCAAAGGTATTTCTTTCGTGTGTGAGGGTAGTAATATCTTTACATTGATGAAATTAACGCTGGCTATACAGCGCTTAAGAAGTATTGGATAAATTCGACGCTTCTCATAACGACTTCATAACTCAGTTGTTAGAGCAGTCGGTCTTCGAGTCGCATCAGAGCTGGTGGTGCGACGAGTCGATTTTTCTAAAATAACGTTTTAAAGAATGTTCTTCATATGAAACAAAATGATTTCTATTCACATTCCAAATTTTAAGTAAGTAGTAACGTTTGCATGGTAACCCTATCTCATAACCGCGAAAAATATTTGCACAAATTCAAAATTGTTATCTGCATGCTATAAATTCACGTTTTAATTATATTGGTTTAAATGCAAAGTGCACTAAGACCACAAAACTATATACTTTGCGTTGGTTTAAAATCAGCTGGTATACTCGGTGAATTCATTATTCCGAGCGATTATTAAAATACCTAACTGCTTCATATTTTTAATGTAATCCTTGAATCTCAGAGAATGCATAAGTAGGTGTAAAGTTTCTGCATCTTCCTCGAAAAGCCAAGTTGTATGCTGCCTAAACACCTGGCGAAAGCTAATGATTTTAAAATCTTAAAAGTGTTCGAAATAAGCATAATCATTACTAGCAAGGGACGGTCACACATGCCACCAAAGGAGCACCTGCTCATTAGTGGCATTCTTTCGTGCTAGAAATAAGCATGTGTGTCCGTACCATAACAGGCAATCTCTGGAACTATTGAACCGATATTAAAAATTCTTACAACACCTAAGGTCACTCTCCAGATCCCAAACCAAAAATCACGTCGATCCATTGCTCCGTTTTGACGTAAAAGACTGTCTGTAAAAACAAACACACATATTGACCTATATAATATTTAACTTAAGATATTTTTTGCAAACAGATCGTTAAAATTAAAAAAAAATATTATTTAAAACTAATTAAAAAAAACAAAAAAATCCATCTGCGGTGCAAAAAAATTACTTGGTTAACTAACTAAAAAGAAAACAAGCAAAAAAAATTAGCGACTGTGGATTGAATGTGTAGTTCTTACTTGTAAATTGTATGCAGCGTTATATATGTTTGTTATAACGTTACTACCGATTTGGCGCAGGGGTAGGACACCTGCCTTCTGCGTTGGAAGTCTCGGGTTCGATTCCCGAACAAGACAAATATTTGTGTGCATGAACGTGTCTATTTGTCTTGATCTAGGTGTTATGTAGGTATGTATTTACAAAAAAAGTATATATTTATCCGTTATCTAGTTTCCGTAACACAGTTTCTTAGTGAAAAACTACTTATGTGCTAGATAATTGGTGGGATTGCAAGAAATTTATTTATTAATTAATATTTATATTTATGTATATATTAGGTACTCAATACAAATTTTAAGTAACAGGATTCTAGGAAGCAGGCGGGGTCCATTATATTTTTATAGATTTTAATGCAAATGTATTATGTACCTAATAATTATATATATATATAACTGCATACAATTTACTAGTAATAACTAAGAATACATTAAATCCACACAAAGCTCGTTTTTTTCTTGCTTTTTTGTTCTTTTTAGATAGTTCATCATTATTTTGCACCGCAGACGGGTTTTTTAGTTTTTTAAATTAGTTTTATTATCTCCTAATAGACCGTGAGCCATACTTATAGTAGGTATATTTTGTCAGTCATTTCCTCTCGAGCGAAAACTCGTGCAATGCTTGAGAGAGTTGTATTATGAAGTATGGTAAACGTCAGCTGCCGCTCCGTGGGTGGGTGTGCAGCGGCAGCCCCTGAAACACGTAAAAAAAAAATTTATTTTCAGTCATTTCCTCCCGACTGAAAGTTTGTTAAATGATTGTTAACGCAATTATTAGAAGATAAAAAAAGTCAGCTGGCCGTATCGTGGTGGATTATACGTCAGCTGGCCATAGGAACATGCAAAAAAAAAAATTCGTTCAGTGATTTCCTCTCACTTGAAAATGTGTCAGATGATAGTTTACATGCTATTTTGAATAAATAAAAGCGTCAGCTGGCTCTATGTTGGTGGAAAGGTCGTCAGCTAATGCAGTGAAATAGGGAGCATGAGATTCAGGCGTGAGCACCGATCGCTTATTTAAATACGTCAGCTGACGGGTTTTCCACCAACATAGAGCCAGCTGACGTTTTTAGGGTTCCGTAGTCAACAAGGAACCCTTATAGTTTCGCCATGTCCGTCTGTCCGTCCGTCTGACCCCAGTCTAGCTCATAGAATCTTAGACCCCAGTCTAGCGCATAGACTCTTAGTCCTAGAAAGCTGTAATTTGGCATGAATATACATATTTTACCCCTATTTCAATCTTTTAGGGGTTGAATCATGTTCAGCGTGTTAAACATCAAAATAAATGCCATTTTTGCAATCGTCATCCTATAAAACCTCAATAACGACATCCATATCGATTTTTAGGTTTATTTATCCCATTTAACCTCTAAGGGGTTGATTTTCGTAAAAATACGACATATGTGTTTGCTTATTTGTTTTACTTTCCAACCATAAGCCTAAATAATAAATTAAATGAAGGACTTTCCAGATACAACATTTCACCCGCCTTTTCACCCCTTCGACGCTGACACACGTAAATATTCGAAAGCAATAACGTAAATATTCTAATAATTCGAAGATCAGTTTAGTATTTACGAGGGAACATAGGAACAGACATACATACATTCAGGTCAATCAAATACATAACCCTTTTTTGGCTTCGCCGCAGACGTGTAATCAAATACATAACCCTTTTTTGGCTTCGCGCCGCAGACGGGTAAAAAGTAAAATAGACACGTAAATCCTTGAAATATACCGACCGTAGCAACAACAAGTTTGACATTGAAAATTTTGTTTGGAGACCTCAGGTACACAGCGCTACCCCCGTTAGCCTCGTTACGACTCCTAATTGTTTATAAATGGGGTTGGAACAGTATCCGGTTTGGAATGGATTTTTGTTTGTTTACCTTGTTTTCGCGTTTCCGAATTGTGAAGGCTTAAGCGGATTACTTTGGCTGAAATAAATCTACGCAACTTCCCTGGAACCCTGGTGGACTCGATACGAAAATTCAAAAGCTTTCAAATAGGTCAGTTGAATAAGATTGGCGTGAAAAGACATCGGTTTCGTTTAGATACTTCAATGCTTCAGCCGCAATATATTTCATGTTTCTCCAGTTTGTTTTACTGTCACAAATTATGAAGGTACTTGCCTCTGCCCGTGAAAGATATAAACCTAACCTTTTTAGATAATAAACCAAATAAAGTAAAATAATTAATTATAAAAATAAATAAACTCCCAAAACCAATAGTTAACGAATACAGTTCGGTACATAAAATAACAAAATAATATACCTGTATTTGTTACGTATCGCAACAAATAAACGTTAAATAAATATACACTCGTTTGCAGAAAACACGGGACCTTGCTTTATTTCTTCATACAAACATGCTCACTTCACAGTATGTAGGTATGAAATAAAACAGGGGAAAAAAAACAACCCTGGAAAAGTTTCATGGTGGTTTTTCTCCAAGGTCTTCCGCTAGGGATTGCAAACCGACGGCGCGGCGTAGCTTCTCTGACGTTTACAACAAGTAAATATTGTAAATCACAATTTAAATTGAATAATCTTTGTCTTTAACTTTGACTTGATAGTCTCATTACAGATCATCTACTCGTTATTTCTTTACACTATCACTAGGTATTATTAAAACGCAAAATGACTCGTCTTTCGAAATAAAGCCTCAAACAAGAACAAACACTTCCAAAAGCGACACATAGAGACTCCGTAGCTCAGTGGTTAGAGCATTCGCCCGGACAGTGAAAGGTTGTGGGTTCGAGTCCCATCGGAGCTAGTTGTGAGACGGGTCGACTTTTTCTAATACTTCACTTTCAATTTTGAATAACTCAACTAATGTTTAGGAGTTGGAACTGTTGGAAAAAAATATTTTAGTTTGTTTCAAATGATAGAAAAATGGAAAATGAAGTATTTAGAAAAAATCGACCCGTCTCACAATCAGCTCAGATGGGAGCTCAGAAGCTGATTGTGAGACGGGTCGATTTTTTCTAAATACTCTATTTTCCATTTTTCTATCATAAAAATTGCATTGTGAAGGCAAAAAAGTAAAAATTTAAATAATTTGTTTCATAAATGGTTATTTGTATACCAAACATTTTTCGACAGTTTTATTTAAGTCAACATTAAGTGACCATGTTTTTTTGAAGAGCAAGTTCTCATTTTTTTATTAAATTTCATCCGAAAGAACAATGAAAACGTTATCAAATTCACTTAGATTAATTTTACTTTTTACTATTTTATTTTGCCAAAATGTTACTGCCACTGCGGGGAATAAGCATGGTTGTTTAATTTAACTACGTGAACCACATATTTAACTATGTACGAGAATACCAACATATAAAGGGTTTTAATTAAGTTTACTCAAGAACAAAATGAGCTAATTTAAAGTAAAACAAATCCAAAGTTGGACAATAACAGCTAGCGAGCCAGACTCAGACCTTTTTGAAAGTCGTTACTGCAAATCATCCCTTTCTGAACTTTGGCGTTAGTCTTTGACGTGACAAGTGTGTTCAAAATCAGGGTTAAGGCTAGGATTCCCTAAAATATGGTATTTTAAGTTATGAATTACTCGCAAATCACAAGTACTTCAAATTTGGAAAAAATATATACCTATGTTATTTTACAGTTATTTATCTAGTGCTTCCGGCTATTATATTTTCAATTAGTGATACTTTATTGTATCAAATAAATTCCAAACATCCATCTTATCGTGATCCAAATATTAAAAGACACAGTATACAACATTGAGTAAGAATATAACAAAAATAAGTGAAATAAAAAAAATGTGAGGAACATAATTTAAAGTACGGTTCTTTTTGCAAATAAACTAAAGATTATTAATAATTTCCAAAATAATAAATACATTTTAAATACAATAACTAATAACACAGACATAAAAACAAGAGAAAATTATGTAGCTATTTTAAAAGGTATTTCTTTCGACTGTCGGGGGTAGCAGATGCTACGGCTCTCTCTTTCAACTACATTTTTGTGCCATTACTAAATCGCATTTGCATCGCAACAGAAGCGCGACAGTATCGCGTTTGCATTGCGACTGAATTTCACCGAATCGTGGTTATGTGAGCGAGGGCTCACAGCTAGCGACCGCATCGCGACAACATCGCTACTTACGCATCGCTACTGTATACAAAAAGTCGCCGAGAGCGAGGGCTCTAATAGTTCATTTTCAATATTTTCAACCATGACTAAGATTCAAAATACTCGTATTCATCATACAGTCATTTTCCCCTACCAGAATTTGAACTAAAGAGCTCAGAGTATAGGCGAAACCTTGAAAACCGCTGTACGAAACCCTTTTTCACGGAGATAGAAGAATATTAAAATTACAGAATTATCTTAGAAAACCAATAAATGACTATTCCAGCAAAACGAGATAGTTTTCCACACAACGCAGTTTCGATACGAGTGCAAGAAGCGGAAACGTACAACGTCTGATGGCTTCATATGCAGAATTGGGTTGTAAACTCGCGTAATATAAATGTAAATTCCCCTGAAGAAACTAAGACAGTACGAATACCTTCGAAAAGCACATTTTCACGGCGGCATCAGTAATGAGTTTTAAGTTTATAACTTAAAATTGCTTTTAGTGTTTGGCTGATGAGTCCGAAATAGTGGCCTCTCTAGTACGACTGTAAATAGTCCAATCTAAAAGTGGACACAAAATATACCCTTTAAAGGCGAGCCACACGCCAAACGCCGCCACTTGCAGAAGAACAAGTGACGACTAGCAGTTGCGGGTAAAATGTATAAAAACTACATTTTCTTTTTTGCAATATTGTTATTTATTTTCCTCACACTCGAAGTGAAAAGCAGAGTGTAACTCGTACAAAAAACACATTTTACCCTCGAATTGACTATCCACCCTTGCCTACGGCTCGGGCTATGCTCTTGTTGTACAATCTACTATTCTTGACGTAGTTTTAGACAGCAAATTACAAGGTAACAGCGCGTTCTCATTATATTTTTAAACCGTCTCATTCCTGTTGACAATGATTCATTTATTTACCTTACAATAAACCCTGTATTTCCACAAAAGGAAGGCTTTGAAGAAAATTGTTCTTGTATAAAATTTCTATTTATTACGAAATTTTCTGGGAATCTTACAATATTTGAACGACAGATATAGTCAGAGAACTTTGCTACAGTACCTACTCTAAAATGGTCTACAAATTAGCTCTAATTACCTTTTATATCTGAGATTTTCTAGAAATCATATAAATCCATTATTTATAATTTACGACTCAAAATTTCACCCCGTCTAAAAGCCTGTAATAAATGTATGTTCCCAAAACAGGTGGTCTCAGACCTTGTCTATCGTTCATTCTTAATTTTTTTACTGAAATTTATGAGGCGTTTCAGTGTTAGGGACACCTACTATCACAATTAAATATTGGCATGAAATTTCAACTCGTTAGTAAGTATTTTAAGAATTAATATTTGATTCCAAAATATAAATCAAATTAACAGACAAATCTAAATCGGGCTCCTCTCGAACAGATTAAATTTGTCTTTTAAATCAGTGACTCCAATTAAAGTAAAATAACCTTTGTAACAAATCTATCGTGATTGTTTGTTGGTCGGAGCAAATCTGTCAGTTGATTGCGTTAAATGTTTCTTCGTTTCAGCGATTCAGCGAGCTAACTTCAATGAACGAACATATACCTTCGCGTTTTTTGAAGCGCGTTAGCGCATTTACTTTGAACTGCTCTGTAAAAAAAAGCGCAACGTCGTCGACACGTGTGTGACTGTGTGTATCGATAAAAACACGCGGTGCACATAAACATTATCAGGGTGCCTACCATCAACTTTAAGACAGCGATTCAAAAATAGCGCGATGCAGAATAGGTTCCTAAAATGAATTGCTTTCTTTCGTACTCTGACCTTCTAAAAACTGGATCGCAAATGAATTGCTAAATGTTAATGACCGAACGATTTGTGTCCTTTTTCTTCTACCCGTCTCTTTCACTCGATTCTGTCATGCCCGGAGAGTGAGAGGGACGGGTATAACCTGCAGGTGACATGTTAAATCGATCGGGTTATAAGTCAAATAAGAGTTCTTGACAGCTTATCGGCTGTGAAATGTCATTGATCGATCACTGAATCGCTGTCATTGATATTAAGCTGTCGTGGTACGAATAAGCGAAGCAGATCAGTTTAGGTCCTAAACAAAACCGCAATAAGAGTTGATGGTAAGCACCCAGGACGCAAAACGTTCATATTATTAGATGCCACACTACTCACCTGTCTGTCTGTTATCTTTTCGCTCATTTTTATTTGGTGACAAACGATATTCTAGGGAATTTCATACGAAACAATCCGTGAGAGACTAATCTATTTTGATTTCGAACTTTATCCGAATTCGAAAAAGTTTTATGATGTTTTAGCGAGAAAAGCCAACTTTATATTATTTTCTTCTTGCCCATGGTAATCAAGAAAAGCCATATCTTTATTTACAAATAAAAGAACATTAAAGAAAACATAACACGAAAGATATCTTAATAAATACATAAGAAATCTTAATCCACGATGAATAATGATTTGTCAAGTAAGGACGATTGGCCTTCCAGCAGAAACAGCAAAATAGCCAGCGCACGGTTTTGGGGAATTTGGTGACAGCTGAATTTTATGCGAACAAAGTACCTAGCAGGTAAAACGCTAGATAGGAGTATTCTTAATTTGAAAAAACACAAACGAAACCTAAACGTACAATAAAAAATGTTCCGCCACGTAAGCATGAGTGCGCTTTCAGTTGAAACAGCATATTATAAGTAATAGCCTTCGCGAGGAATTCGGTTACAGCCGAATTCCATGTGAAGGAAGTTGCAGGCGGAACGCTAGTTAGAAATAAACTAAAATATATTAAACCAAAAACGAAATCTTAACTTACGATAAATAATGTTCTGTCACGTAAGCACGAGTGGCCTTTCAGCAGAAACAGCGAAATGGCGGCGCGCGGGATTTGGTCACGTATCGAGCCGTCCCCGCCACGAATCCGAAGCACCTGTTACACTTTTAGTTAGAAACGGTTCGGTTTGCTTCATATTTTACCGACTTATTGTAATAACAATTTAAATGTGATTTTCACTTTCACAAGTAATAAAGTGTTTACTTATGCCCTTCAGACAGACATAATAGTTTTTCGTATTTATAATATTTACTACTACACTTATACGGTTACAGTAAGCTCAAAAAACAAGGTTATTTTTTAATACTTCCTGAAACATTAGGTACTAAAATATTAAAAATGGAAAATGAAGTATTTGGAAAAAATCGACCCGTCTCACAACCAGCTCCGATGGGACTCGAACCCACGACCTTTCGCTTTCCGGGCGACTGCTCTAACCACTGAGCTACGGAGTCGTTGCGAGAAGCGTCGAATTTTATCCAATACTTCTTACACGCTGTATAGTCAGCGTTAATTTCATCAATGTGGAGATATTACTACCCTCACACGCGAAAGAAATACCTTTCCAGGTATTTGGCAATCGCTAAAGATGAAATTACTATTGCAAGTTATTTTAATTTTTCAGTAATAAAAATTGCATTGTGAATGCAAAAAACTAAAAATTAAAATAACTTACTAAAATATTATTTTAACGCTTAGCGACAATGGCTATTTTTATGTGATAGATATTCATTTGTTTTTTTTTTGATCCATCCATATATTAAGAATTATAGTTAAAAAAATACATACCATTAACAAATATACAAGATCCACCTAAATCTTCCTTGTAGACTTATTGATACCCACTGAGAACACGACGCAGATGCATTTGATTTTACTGAATACGCTGAATCAAAATTGTTTCAAACTGCAAACTTCAAGGGAATTTAAAATCCACTGCCTTCTCGGTTGACTAAGGAGGATTTATTTGTACAAGCAACTAAAAACTCTTTTTAAAGACCATTTCATGCTCTGTCCCTTCCTAGTGAAAAGTGTTATCTGACAAAACTGGTCCAAGTGGAGCATTTAGTAATTCAGACATTCTTAGCATAATGAATGGCGTTATAACTCCTTTAATTGTTTTACATAATTTCTGAGGAACTTCAGGTACGCAACTTATGGAAGGGACGTCACCACCATAGACTTATAAACAAATAAAAGGTAAAAAATGCCTGTTTTAATAGGTACGTATATAACTCCACTTTATAGATTAATTGTTCGAGTATAATTTAGTACTTTGACAATTAGTTTAACACGTACTTTGACATTTGGTGACAGTTAATTTTAAAATAATCGATTTAATTAGAACTTCCGCCCGCGGCTTCGCTCGCGTAGACTACACGACGTTAGCGCGGGTATGTGATATTTTTCCGGGATAAAAAGTAGTTTATGTTCTCTCTCCAGTCTACAAAGTATCTGTGTCCCAAATTGCAGCCAAATCCGTTCAGCCGTTTTGGCGTCATTGAGTAACAAACATCCAAACATCTAAACTTGCACATCCTAAGGGCGTTTGTGCACTACCACTGAATTTTACCGATCCGGAAAAAAACGGATGCTTGTATTTAATTAATTACTATTTTAAATGATTAATTATTAAAATACAAGCATCCGTTTTTTTCCGGATCGGTAAAATTCAGTGTAGTGCACAAACGCCCTTAACTTACTAATAATATTAAAAACTAGCTTTCCGCGCGCGGCTTCGCCCGCGTGTACTACACGACGATATCCCGCGGGTATGTGATATTATGATAAAAAGTAGGCTATGTTCTTTCTCCAGGCTACAAAGTATCTGTGTCCCAAATTGCAGTCAAATCCGTTCAGCCGTTTTGGCGTGATTGAGCAACAAACATCCAAACATCTAAACTTTCAAATAATATTATAGTAGAAAGTAGGATGCAAAAGTTTGTGAGTACGGATGTATGGATGTTTGTTACTCTTTCACGCAAAAACTACTGAACAGATCTGGAGGAAATTTACAATAGAGATAGATTATATAGGCTGGCTGATAATAACACATAGGATACATAACCCGAAACAGCATTTCTTTGCCTATGAACCACAGTCAATACTAATAAGTATAATTAATTTTCATTCCTTAAGTCTAAATAAATACGTAAGCCTATGCCTAATTGAACTCAAAATTATACCCAATTTTTATCAAAATTTCTAATTAGGTCTGTGGTTGGTACACAGCTATCAAATAAAGGCTTCGTAAATTATTGTAGAATCTGTTTTAAGATTGCTTTTGTTGTGAAACTCATTACTCAGGTTAAGAAACACATCTGAATGTTATCTTGTTTAATGGATGGGGTTATATTACAAGGGATTCTGTTGCCGTAGAAATTAATGTGCGATCCTCATGATCTATTAAACAGATTTGCCTTGAAATGTTATTGTTTACTTATTGTTATGTAGATAGGGTTCATTTTATGCTACTCATTCCTTTCAATTTGATTTATGTATGTAATAAAATGGGAATATGCTGCCTCTGTCTTTTGACAACGATTTTATATGCTTAGTTGCTAGTTTTCCTTCACTCTGGCGCGGGGCGCATGTGCTGCCGCTGCCTAAAAAGAAAAACCCAACTACTCTTAGCCAATTTAGACCTATTTCATTACTCCCCTTCCTTTCTAAAATACTCGAAGCAGTAGTCTATAGACAACTATCCTCCTTTCTTTCTGAAAACAATGTCCTTTGTCAGTACCAGTCTGGGTTTCAACGAGGACATAGTACCTCAACGGCATTAGTTAAAATTACAGAGGACATGCGGGAGGGCTTGGAGGATTCACGGTTAACGGCTTTAGTCCTCATTGATTTCTCTAACGCTTTCAATGCCGTCGATCATGATATTCTCCTTGCAATCCTCTCACATTTGCGGATCTCACCTCTGGAACTAGACTGGTTCTCTTCCTATCTTCGAGATCGCAGGCAAGCGACTCGTGCTAAGGACAACATGTCCGACTGGTGCGAGTTAACGGCAGGTGTCCCTCAAGGCGGTATTCTTTCTCCTCTTCTATTTTCAGTTTTTATCAACTTAATTTCTCCTATTCTTCACAGCTCTCATCATCTTTACGCAGACGATCTGCAAATATACTCGCAAGCTGAACTCAACAATTTGGGTGATGCTATAGACGCTATAAACGGCGACCTCCAGCGTATCTCCGACTGGTCCAACAAGTTTGGAATTAATGTCAATCCTGGCAAATGTCAGGCAATTGTAGTAGGTAGCCCTCATGCTGTATCAAGGTTGGACATGAGTTCTGTTGGGCCTCTCACTTACAGGAACACACTAATTGAGTTCAAGCCTCATGTCGTCAATTTGGGATTAGTCATCGACAACACATTGAGCTGGCGGCCCCAGGTTGATTGCCTGAGCCGGAAAGTCATTGGCATTCTTAGGTCCTTTTATCAAGTTAAAAACTTCCTTCCTATCCCCACCAAAATCCTATTAGTACAGTCCACAATTTTTCCTATCCTTGATTATGCTGATGTGTGTTATGCTGATATTTCCCAGGAACTTCTTAACAAGTTGGATCGCCTACTCAACAGCTGCATTCGCTTCATTTATGGTCTCCGTAAATACGACCACATCTCGTCTTACCGCAGTGACTTGAAATGGCTCACAATTCGCCAACGTCGGGATTTACGTATTCTCTCCACTCTCTTTTCAATACTTAACGATCCACATGCTCCTGGATATCTGAAGTGCAAATTTCAGTATTTGGGGGCCTCCCACAACCGAAATCTTCGCTCAGATAGCAAACTTACTCTTAGCACTCCCTCTCACCGTACTGGTTTCGTTTCAAACTCTTTCAGTCTTCAAGCAATACGACTCTGGAACGCACTCCCGCCCCACATTCAAAGAGCCCCAAATAAAACCAGTTTCAAAAGATTAATCCGTGATCAATTTTTAAACTCTCCACCGACATCACATTAATCTGACAACTATTTTATATTACCCTCTAAACTATACTGATATAGTGTTTATATAATTATATTATAGTATGTTATATATTTATATATTTATATATATGTATATTGTATATATGTATGAATGTATGTATTAGGTAAAAGTAATTTATGTATATTTGCGTCTTATTTAGTATTTATGTTTTCAGAACATGCTGTTAGTATGAACATTTATATTTTAATTTGAAATTATTCTCCTATCACATTTTTGCACCGCCTCTGATGATCTCGGTACCCAGCTCTCTGGTTGACTGGTAGAGAATGCCTTATGGCATTAAGTCCGCCTTTTGTACCCTTTTGTGCGATAAAGTTTAAATAAATAAATAAATAAATAAATATGCTTAAGAATGAGCCGAAGTTAAGTTTTACAATAAAATTTAAATATAAAAACTCAAACTACATAGAAAGACTATCATGTCAAATAAATAAATCATTCAAAGCAATATAAAATAGTGTCTTTTGTAACAAATGAGGCTAAAACGCACATCTTGTAATATGAACGCGCAAAGCACAAAGTGTTAAAAATAAAAAATCATTTAGCGTGACTAATCTTTTGAATATCATCACCATCATTTCAGCCGTACGACGCCCACTGCTGGGCATAGGCCTCCCCCAAGGATCTCCACAATATATACAGGGCGTCCCAAAATTAACTCACATGGAGGGAAAGTACCTTAAATACTGAAGATATAAAATTTTACTGAAAGGAGACTTTATTTTTATTTTAAAAAGAAAACGAACTGCATTCACCGAATTTTGAATAATCACTTGTCTGAACTGGGAATCGAACCCGCTGAATGTAAAAAAAATATTTCTCTAATTTAATTGTACCGATCGAAAGACTCGATTATACCTAAGCATTTCTTCTAAATAACATAGCATCTTAAATAAAAGGAAGACTACGAAATATAACATTTAATGTTGAATAACAAGTTTGTGCAGCGTTATGAATAGCCTTTTCTGTGACTGTCGTGCTCACATTTCAATGTAGGTATTACTAATGAGTGAAGATGGGAGCAATTATACCTAATTCCCTATCATAAGTGTTTGATAATGTGATAAGTAACACCACCTCGATTGGTTTTAAAAAGTTTGAATAATTTCGTGCGGGTTCGATTCTCGGTTTGGACATGCTATTATAAAAAAAAATTAATGCAGTTCTATTGTTATTTAAATAAAAATAAAGTCCTATTTCAATAAAACTTTCTATCTACAGTATTTGGTGTGGTCTATGCCACCATGTGACATAGTCATTGGAAGCCCTGGGGGCGTCCCACGACTATGCCATATGTTGGAATAGACCGCACCTAAGTAACTATTCAAACATTTTTAAACCAATCGAGCTGGTGTGACATAACACATTATAACTTTATCAAACACTTTATGATAATTGCTCCAATCTTCACTCATTAGTAATACATTGAAATGTTAAAGTTTTGAGCACGACAGTCACAGGAAAGGCTATCCATAACGCTGCACAAACTTGTTATTCAACATTAAATGTTAAATTTCGTAGTCTTCCTTTTATTTAAGACTAGCGGCCGCCCGCGGTTTCACCCGCGTGGTTCCCGTTCCCGTGGGAATATCGGGATAAAAAGTACATATAAACCTTCCGCTTGAATCACTCTATCTATTAAAAAAAAACGCATCAAAATCCGTTGCGTAGTTTCAAAGATTTAAGCATACAAAGGGACATAGGGACAGAGAAAGCGACTTTGTTTTATACTATGTAGTGATGCTATGTTATTAAGAAAAAATTATAAGGTATGATCGAGCCTTTCGATCGGTACAATTAAATTAGAGAAATCTTATTTTTTACATTCGGCGGGTTCGATTCCCAGTTCAGACAGATCATTACTTAAAATTCTTTGAATGCAGTTCGTTTTCTTTTTAAAATAAAAATGAGGTCTCCTTTCAGTAAAATTTTATATCTTCAGTATTTAAGGTACTTTCCCTCCATGTGAGTTAATTTTGGGACGCCCTGTATATTGAATATACTTATACATATTTAATTTTTTTTTTTTATGGAGACTGGGAGCGTTATCTATCAGGTATACGAGAAATAATGTATCATCGTATTGTAGTCTCCATGCCAGCGCCGGCGCCGTATGTGATTTTTCCACTCAAAAGATGGGTCAATATTTTTTTAACTTTACTTCCACGAAAGAGGTTAAAAAACTATTCTAAATATAAGTCCACCGTAAATATCAGCGTTATTCCACTTCTAAGGGAAAAAGTGGGATTTGCCTATCGTACGCAATCGGTGGATGTAAGCCACTTTAAGTATTTCACCAAATCCGCCCCTAGAGAGCCGTGCAAAATCTTTGTAAGGATCTTTTCAATGAAATTCAATTTCGTTAGATGTGCACATTTGTTTTTTATGGATCCACCCTTAGTCTTTCGGAAATCTCTTATCTGGAAAACAGCTTTGCGTGGACAATTTATTGGCATTTCTACATACATTCTGGATCATACCAAGTTTGAGGTGACGGCTAAGCTGTGTATTTTCCAACATGTGACACAATAGGCGGTGTTAGCTAAACCTCCAATGTATTTACGGAAACACAGCTCAGCTCGACGCAGTTCCGCTTCTGTGGAAACGCAACGAAGATCGTCCTGCGTTGTTATTCATTAATAGGATATTTCACTGATATTTTCTTATAAACTTAAATGTTTTTCGAAGTATTAGCTACACAAAACACGTTTTTATTCTGAATTATCTGGAATATTTTCAGAGTTATAGAACATCAAAGATTTCGTTTTAGAAAGACACAGCTATAGTTAAAATTAAACAGCATACAATTCGCTTGTCACAAAACAGATTCAAATTATTTTTCACATTTAATTTTGGTATCCTTAAATGTTATATTTTTACTTTATCATTGAACATCTACTTTTTGACAACAATGAAATATCCTATTGTTTTCTATATGAACAAATGAACTTTAACGTCTATTCTATTCAGACTATTTGTAATTATATCTTAAGCCAGCTATACTTTGTACAGTGCAGCATGGGTATTATGACAGCTTCTTCTCGTGCAAAAATATGCTTCTGCACCCTTGTGCATTTATGCTAAAAAATTAGACCCTTTTCCTTAATTGGGTCTAATTTTCTAGCATAACTGCATTAAGAATGCCTAATGCTGTTTTTTTTTAGTTTTATTCCAATAGCCTAAAGAGCTTTTTACTTTGCACGAATAAGCTGTCAAAGGACCCATGTTATATTATACAAGTATAGATTACTCTATCATAGAGAAAGAATTAAACAAAACTACGACTGTCTCTCGAGATTTGTTCTGCGGTGATTCTTAGCCTGAAACCTCACTTAATGCTAACCTAACAAATCCAGAGAGCCAAAACAAGATTATTCACTTTCAAACATTGACTCCTGAAAGTATTCAATAGAAATTGAGTTAAAATTCAAGTAACAAATAATGGAATTTAGCCCGAAAGCAAGTAATGACTTGAGATTTATAATTTGACCTTTGATAAAGGTTAAGTTAAGTAGGTACCTAAGCATTGTTTGAGTTTTCTGTTGTTTATTTCCTCTTTTGTTAACTTTGAATTAGGTAAATTTCTATCGAAAATAGACCCGAGGATAAGAAAAACAAGGGAAGGAAGGGTTGATTTTGAAGTTGAGGAGGTTTGTAATATTTTATTTAGATTCAATTGATGAAGTTACTCTTCGCCATCTATCTATACAAATAAATAAAATTGGAGTGTCTGTTTGTAATATTAAAATAACCGCTTTTTACTACATGCATATCATTATATATACGGTACATATGCCAACACAACATTTTTTACAATTTTTGTCTGTCCGTCTGTCTATCTGTCTGTCTGTCTGTCTGTCTGTTTGTTCCGGCTAATCTCTGAAACGGCTGGACCGATTTTGACGGGACTTTCACAGGCAGGTAGCTGATGTAATAAGGAATAACTTAGGCTACTTTTTATCCCGAAAAATTTCACATTCCCGCGGGATAACGTCGTGTAGTCCACGCGGGCGAAGCCGCGGGCGGAAAGCTAGTTGTTTAATAAAAACATTCTATACAAATAAATAAAATTGGAGTATCTGTTTGTAATATTAAAATAACCGCTTTTTACTACATGCATATCATTATATATACGGTACATATGCCAACACAACATTTTTTACAATTTTTGTCTGTCTGTCTGTCTATCTGTCTGTCTGTCTGTCTTTCTGTTTGTTCCGGCTAATCTCTGAAACGGCTGGACCGATTTTGACGGGACTTTCACAGGCAGGTAGCTGATGTAATAAGGAATAACTTAGGCTACTTTTTATCCCGAAAAATTTCACATTCCCGCGGGATAACGTCGTGTAGTCCACGCGGGCGAAGCCGCGGGTGGAAAGCTAGTTGTTTAATAAAAACATATAAAATAAAGTTTAACTTTGAATACCTTTGATTGTTTTATTCTCCAAAGTCTCCATAAGATAACCTACTTTAATAAAATATTTTTATATAAGAAATAACATTTATTTCAGCTATGCTATCATAGAAATAGTTAATCGTTACAACAACCAATTAAACACATTACAAAATTAAATATGCTTGATGAATATTACAATCTCACTGATATTCAAACATTGTGAAAAAAATACATGATTAACTTTGCATAAAATTAAACACAGTTTGAGCAACAATCCGACTTAGCTATATAATACCAGTATTACTTGTAGAGCTGCGAAGCAAACGACGTAAACCTAAAGTTTTATTGCGACTAGCCGTTTTATTGTGCCCGTAAAGGCCCCAAGTCACTTGGCGAATAAACAGGACGACCAAGACCTAAGTTCAGTGGTCAACCATTATGCCACAAGAGAAACCTTAGCAAGCTGACCTAGGACTTTTGTTAAAGTTACAACAAGAAATTATTTGCTGAATAAATATTTGCAGACAGAACTGTAGTTTTTAATTGACAATCGGGGTGCAATAACTTAGTTTTTGCTTATCATTCAATAATTGCAGAATTTCAAAATAAAGTATTAATAATGACCACGATCAAAGTTATGTCACAGATTAATAAATAGTTACTACGTAACAGATAAATTACTCCATAGAAAACGTTCAATACCTACCGCGTTAATAGACTGCTTTTTCTGCCGCGTACAAAAATGTACCTACAGCTTTCAGTATAAAGTCACTATTGCTTCGCAGCTGCGCGAGACCACGTGACGTCAGAGCGAGCGGCAATCGGACTAGGGTTGATTCTTTCGGTAAAAATATTTCAACCACATGTTTCTAATTGTGTTTTAGGGAAATAAAAAGCATATTTAGACACGCATTGTTAACTACGTAGGTAGTTATTTCGCGAATTAGTAATTAGTCGATACG
The DNA here is from genome assembly GCA_949710035.1 of Crambus lathoniellus. Lineage (NCBI taxonomy): Eukaryota > Metazoa > Arthropoda > Insecta > Lepidoptera > Crambidae > Crambus > Crambus lathoniellus. The sequence goes on from OX453307.1 coordinate 10,758,373, forward strand.
CACAGCTCATAGATGGTACACAGCCCATAAAAAGTAGACTAATTTAATACTTAGGTATTATTGCGATAAATTCCTGACCTATGTTTCACTATAGGTATTTCATTTTGTACCCACTCTGAATAAAGCCAAACCATAATTTAACCAATTAACGTACCTACCTAAGTACCTACTAATTTGTTTGTTTATATATTTTGTAAATAAATTACTAACTTACCAGGTAATATTTACTATATTTTATCAAAAAAACTAATACATCCTCACCTTTCTACTTATGGTGGTAGACTAAAAAAAGAAATCGTTTTATTTCTCTTAATAATCGATGTACACTTATCAACAGCACATAAATTTCGGTTCGGCGGCGGTGAGGGCGAGAGTAGGCTAGTAATGCGCGCAAGTACATCGAGTGAGAGACCCCTGGTTATGTGGTCAATTATGATAAAGTTACACCAGAAAGTTATTTGCTGAACAAATATTTGCTGACAGAACTATATTTGACAATCGGTGTGCAGTAGGTACCTTAATAGTTACAGAATTAAAAAAATATAGGTGTTATTGGGTGATTAATCATATTTATTTATTATTATTATTAAATTTTATTTTCTCGACTCTTATAACAACAAAGTACAAGTCAAAAAATTTATTCATATACTTAGATTAAACAAAATTAATGCTTAGGAATCGTCCTATTTTTTTTTACCAACAAGGACGTTTGTACCTTCCCTCGTTAGGTACAAAATATTCTACAAAACCGCTCTCACTTGAACAAGGTTCTAATTTTAACTACTTAGGAAAACAGTGGGAAAGTAAATTTATTTCATTTAAATATAGGTACTGTTATTGTTGCATACAAATACGATATCAAAGATCCTACTCATCATATTATTAAGCTAAAATCTAGGCATTATACGCTAATATTATTAGGAGGGAAAGTTCATTTGGATCTACCATCCTATGTCATAATATTTTTATGGAGAATAAAAGCAAAAAGGTAAAGGTGTAAATTACTCGGCGGCAAACCACAACTGCAAGTGACATGACGCCGCGCCACTAGGTTTCTATTTATCTGTAAGTAGATATAATTATAATCACTGAAATGGCAACTACGCTGTAAAACCACGGAGACAAGTAGTTAACCTTTTAACCGCGCCGTTGTCGGATTAATCCGACAAGTCTTTTCTTAGCTGTACCAACTACCATAATAATATACGGTCTACTCCATAAAAGTGAATGTATGTTATACCTATTGGATTTCCTTTAAAAGATAAACAAACATAATATATGCTTCGATCAGCAATAGCACCTAATTCTTGTTGATCGAAGCACATATGACGGAAAAACAGGTTTACCTGCCAAAGAAAAACCAGGAATAGTAACATAAACGAAAATGCTTGTCGCATATAGGTACACGACTTGTGCTTTTTAAGGGTTGATAAAACGAATATATATATCTGAATATTAATTACTATTCGAGTTTACCCGAGTAACTGCCGCCAGATACGGAGGACATGGTAGTATTGATGATAATTTAATTCAAATAGCTGAACTCATGATGACACATGGCACCGCTGTGCACCGCACAAGAGAAACATAGTGAGTGCAATTTTAACGTCAAAACATTATACAGTTCATTATTTAACGTGACTACTGAAATAAATATTTTCAAATAAACATATATATGATGAAGGGTTAATATCACAAAAGCGTTCCTATTTATATGCCGAGCCACCATAAACGACAATACTATCAAGATATATTGGTCAACGCTCGTAAAACTGCCACATATTTTCAAATTGTTGTGTCAGCGGGTGAGACAACTGTAAACTTTTAGTTTTATTTCCGAATGAGCTTTATTTATAGGGCGTTTGTGTTGTCTTCGCATCCACCTAAACCAACATTTTTAATGACTCTCCTGTCCTTATACTCTTTTCGTCCGAGATACCTACTAGATTTTCTAAATCCACTCTCTTTTATAGCCTTCATTATAATTTCATTAAAAGTTGGTTTAAGTTAATCACTTACTGTAAGTACATAGATTAATTACAACCGATTTGAAACTTTATTTACAATTTATTAGAGTCATCATTTTGCATAAATTTCTTCAATTCGAATAAATTGCATGCAGGATCAGACAACTAATAATTTTAATAATTCCAAATGTTTTATTTAGACTAGGTTGTTACAAGCGCATAACGCCAAAAAAGCTGCGTCACCGGTTCGATAATCCTCGGACAGGAAATTTTGAAACGAGGATAACCAGCAAGTCTCGCCAATTTTTTTTTCTACTTGTTACATTTCACACTGAGTCATCAAAATATATATCTAGATCAAAAGAGAGGAGGTCTTAAGGTGGCAAGGATTTGGGTTGTAGGACAGAAGCCCCGGTTTTGGCCACTGTACCGGTTTTGGCTACTTTTTGCTCTAAAAGTTTTCTAAACAACTTTTCGCCATTTTTGCTAAAGGCAATTAAAATAAGGTTTTATAACAATTGTTAAAATTTTTTACGTCATACGATTTTTTTCAATAAATTCCATTTTCTGTTTTAAAAATGTTTTGTACGAAAACTTTAAGAAATTTGTTTTAGATGAAATACTTTATCTTTTGTTTTTTACAATTAAATTGTTGTTTTGCAATTAATTGGTTTCTAGCGCATTAGAATATATTAATTTAACCTTGGTTTGGTTTTGATTTTTCGCTATAGGTACTTACAAAAGTTTAACTATCAATAAGTGGCCAAAACCGGTACATTTGGCACCTCTCACACATTTTGTGTTATATACAAAAAACTATTTCACTTTTTTTTAATTTGAATTATGTACCTTTAAAGGTAGATAAATTACCTATAATTTAAGGTATAATTTGTGTCTTAAATACCTAAGACCATTTAGTACTTAGTGCTTAAAAGTCAAAAAATCCTTAAAGTGGCCACAAAGGGTACCTCTGCCCTACTTCAATTATAAATAAAAATAAGAAAAATAAAAAAAGTTTATTTCTCTCATCACAAACTTACCTACATCATTAATAACACTTAATCTGTAAGACACAGATAATAACTTATTACAATAAATTAAATATATATATTACAATAATAAATAATTCTAAAGTCACAGGGACTGCCCACCAAAGACTTAGGTGCATGTCATCCATTTAACGCCCGGCCGTCGTAAACTAAAGGACAGAAGCATGACTGTTCAAACTAAAAGAGTTAACAACCTTGCCTGTAATCCTGTAATACATCATCTGACGTCCGCTCAAGAGACACGTATACCGTACACCGGACGATATTCGACGCGGCTCTACAAAATAGCCTGTCGATTCCATAGACCCTTGTCAGCCGAAATAACCGAGTACACAAGCCCCCGGGAAGGTATTAAAATTCTGTATGCATCTAACACTATCGAAAGTGCTTATACATAAAAGGTTTCATAAATGTACCCTCGTAGTCGCCAGTCAAACGTAAGTGTGCCTTTCTCATACCGCAACGTAAAGGTTTATTTGTAATGAAAAAGAGAAATCCCAAGTGCGTGGCTGTTTGGCAGGTTTAAATGTAAGTATTAGCTTTTACCTTTTTTGTGTATTAGGTAATCCTAACTTAACTTAAGGTTTATGGGAAATCTGTGAACTCTTTATAGATCTATAAAACTAGCTACTAAATTTCTAATTTCTAATTTCTAGGAATTTCAGCCTTTGTAGATTTTATTCTTGTTTTTAAGAAAAACTATCAAAATCACTGTATTAAAAAAATACCAATAAATTTTTTGAGACAATACGATTCTTAAAGAAAGTTCAATAATATTTTATCTCTCTACTGGTACAGCTATTCAGACCTGATATCAGTTTGCATCAAGACAACTAATATACAACCGAACTACAAATTTTATCGTAACCGTGCTTTATGATGTCATGAAACTTAGCTCATTCATATTCAAGTTACATCTCATACGTAAGTAAATAACCATTACAGTAGTTCCAATAGAGCCTGCTACGTAAATCGTACTTCGCTCACTGAATTATAATCTTTGCGAAGTAAATTATGATTTACTATTCTGCTCGCAGTAGAAGTTTGTTAAGTTCAAAGCAACAATACAAAAAACAGTACCTAGCACGAGAAATATTAATCAGCTAATAATTATTGATAAAGTTGAGAATCCCACATAAAGTCCAAACAGAGCAATTCTCCTACCATAGTGAATCACCCAAATACATGCATTAAATAATTGTATGGATAATGAAATGTATGACCGTGGCTAGGATGTGAATATTAAGGTCACAGCAGACATATCAACTCGTAAACGGATCGTAAACGTATCGACTCGAGCGGTTCAGTATTCTTTGTATGAAACCCCCTACTGCAAAGCACACTAATCGAAATCGTAACGTAATCGCCTCGCCTCGGGACCAGCTCACGAAACGCTTTGCGGGTCGCTCAACTTGCTATCCCCACGCTTACCGCTAGTTGTCCACGCGCTCACGTCTCTCCGTACCCGAGAAATGAACTAACCACATAACTTTTTTTTTCATTTTTTGATATAAGTATTTTTTTTTATATAAGTATATATATATTTTTTTATCATTTTTTTTATATGGAACCACTGTGAGGCGAGCTGTAAGCGCGGCGTGTCGCCTAGCCGTAGCCGAGCCGACGACGTACCGACGCTGATGCGGTTTGGTTATGTGCTTGCGTTAGGTTGACGCCTGGTTGACGGCGGGCGAGGCGAAAGGCGATACGGGTCGATCCCTTTCCGAGTTGATGTAATGTGCTGTGACCTTTAATGTCCGTAAAAACGTGTGGTGGAACCACAGAACATGTAAGTGTTCCGAATTTGGTAAAAGTTAAAAAAAGTAAAAAAGTTTTCAAAAATAATCACTACTTTCAGCTGAAATCTTGACAGATTTTATACACCTAATCTTTGAATTACAGTGATTATTTCACTATTAAATTAATGTCAGCGCTAAGACGCAAAAACAACCCGCAGCGCTGAAAATTTGATAAATCGCTGGTTTAATTAAAGCTGCATTAATAACCGAGTTATTATAGTTACCCGGTTAACCCGAACAAAAGGATCAAGGCTATCTAATTTCATTTCTTAATTTGTAATTAGCTTCAATAAGTACGGAAGCAAGCGGCGGACGAAATTTTAAATTTATCCGACACCGTTTCGGCTTTAATAATGGAAGTCAAAAGAAGTGGAAATAATTTCGTCTTTCTGGTTTCCATTACCCACCATTAAGGAACACGTGTAGCTGAAATTGAAAATGCAAACGATGACTTTAAACGGTCTTTCTGAACGTTTAACTACCAATGTTATAAAAGTTCTGAATGACAGGTCTGAAAAAATAAGACAGACCGTTTTAACATGTACCTACGTTAACTAAAGGTGCTCTTACAATGGCAAGTTTTGGCAAGAACTGTTTGGCAACTGTCATGGATCTGCCTGGTGCAATTATGTTGAGCAATCTAAAGCCATCACAATAAAACACGGCAACTTTTCGCAAATATTGTTGCTAATTAATTTTTTGACGACCGATTTGGCGCAGGGGTAAGCTACTTGCCTTCTGCGCCAGAGGTCTCGGGTTCGATTCTCGAACAAGACAAATATTTGTGTGCATGAACATGTCTATTTGTCTTGGTCTGGATGTTTTCTGTGTATATTAAGTATGTATTTACAAACAAAAAGTATATAAGTATATATTTATTCGTTATCAAGTTCACATAGACACAGACACAGTTTCTTAAGAAATTTACTATGGGCTTACATAATTGGTGTGATTGTAAGAAATTATTTATTTTTATTTATATTTATTTATTTAATAATAAATATAAATAAAAATCGTTTGGGAAGCTCCGGCATATATTTGCGTCCAAAATTCCTCAATGTCTCAAGACTAAGGTCTTTGACCAGTGTGTGTTGCCAGTTATGACTTATGGAAGCGAGACGTGGTCTTTTACTATGGGTCTCATAAGAAGGCTCAAGGTTACCCAGCGAGCAATGGAGAGAACGATGCTTGGTATTTCTCTGCTCGATCGAATCAGAAGTGATGAAATCCGCAGGAGAACTAAAACAACCGACGTCGCTCGAAGGATTGCATCATTGAAGTGGCAGTGGGCGGGACACATAGCGCGGAGAACCGATGGCCGTTGGGGCGGAAAGGTTCTTGAATGGCGACCGCGTGCCGGACGACGTTCCGTGGGCAGGCCCCCTACAAGGTGGACCGACGATCTGGTCAAGGTCGCGGGAAGCCGCTGGATGCGGGCAGCGCAGGACCGATCGTTGTGGAGATCCTTGGGGGAGGCCTATGCCCAGCAGTGGGCGTCGTTCGGCTGATATGATGATGATGATGATTTATTTAATTGCTCCATATATTCCACATTTCTCTATGTCACGGATAAGAGTTGCCAAATATCCAATCGGTTTGGAAATCTTTAGCACAGAATAAATAATAGTGCTAAGGCAATAATAGTGCTGAGGCACAGAAGACTCACTTTCTGCGTGAAAATAAAGTCCAATTCCGGTTGGTTTGTCATCGCTTGCCAACTGTTATAATAACCTAGAGTTCGCGCATGCAAGCAAAACTGTACCCAATAGCTACGCGTGAGCGTTTCTATTTCTATGAATTTCTCAAACAGCTCGCTCGCTGGTTAGGGTTGCGAGCGACTTGCGAGTTCGGTTTTGTTGTTTCTTTTGTTTGGACACCCGTAAACACAACAGTATCTTATATACGGATTATAAGAACGTTTAGTAGTCATTGTTCGGTGCACAAAAATCACAGAAATGATCGATCGTTTTACGCGCCACCGTTGAGCGTACGAGCCGAGCGGCATCCTTAATCTGACATACGCCTGCCCGGCAGGCGCGCCGGCCGAACGTACCTAAACTGCGGAGTGACACCCCCCTGTCTTTAGTCAATTTTCTTTCTATTTCGTTTATTCGTATAACTACGTCTCGTTTTCGCGAGAGGAGCAGGGTGGCTGCGTGGGCGCGGAGGTTTTGAATTGCTTAGTTTTTAAAGTTGCCGCATATTTCAGTGTACGAGTATTATGTGGCCGTATCTCAGCAGCAGGTTGCTACTAATATTTAGATAAGTACTAAAAGTGTCTTTCATTTTCCATACTTACCCATATTGGCGATTATGTCTATGTACCTATCTCATAAGCAATTTAGTTTAAGCACAAAGCAGTTGAGACTGTAATACGTATTCGGATGCTTAAGTAGATTATCGAGTACTACCGGATTGAACGGTTTGAACATATGCCGTGTCGTCGTTCATAATATATTATCTCACACAGTACATTCGATGTGATGTTAGTACAAAATAATTTGAAGCTTTATACATACTACATCTAATTACTTACTTACTTTTCATATCCAACAACACAATGTTTTACTCGATAACTGAAAACATACTTAAATAATAGGTCTTTACATATGAAATTGCCGTTTTTTTCTTTTGTACATATAACTTAACAACTTTTATAATATTAGAAATATATAATTTCTTTAATATTGCGTTACATTAAGACCGTATCGAGCAACTTTTGATAATTTAATAACCACGATATTTGATTATTTACATAGAAAAAACTTATTCCGAAAGTTACGACTATTTTTGTTTCCAGAATTTCGTACTTTATTAGTTGTAACTTAGTGAAAAAAAATTTTTTTTCTCTTAACGAATGTGTCATTTAGTAGTTAAAATGTCCATAAATACGTGTGTAAAATTTTGTAAATTTACATAATATTAGTCGTTAAATAATAACAAAAACGTTAGTATGGAAAAAAAATAATTACAGAAATCTCCATACAAAACGGCAATTTCATAGGTAAAGACCTATTATATTTTTTTATAAGAGAAATGATACTACATAATACCAAGTAGGTACCAGGGTACTTGAGGACTAGTTATTTTGTTCTAGTATTATTTTATTTCTCGAGAATAGCATTGTAAATACAAAAATAAAAATTTATTTTTTTCTTTTTTTCTTTATTATATAACTCATGGAAAACCTCCTAACCAAGCCAAATAGATTCCTATGTAATTTGTTTTGTGTTGGATTAAAATAAACTTGGTTAAAATACTTCAAAATTGTAGTTAATAAGTACTTACATCAGAATTCCTAAATCTTCATCAAAGTGTCTACTTAATTTACGAATTCAGTGTTATTTGAAAGGAAAAAAGTGGCTTAATTTTTTTTTTTATACTGATACTTAAATGAAAGTCACCTTGCGAAATTAAATGAAATTGTTAAGAGCCATTTCACAATTTTGCGCTGTTATACTTAAATGGAGGTTGGCTCGAAGTGCGCTGGCGCCCGAAGATGGGTAATCACCCGGGTTAAAACCACTATACTGGGTTAAAACGCAGTTATTGAGACTCAGAGGGGGGGTTTGGCTGGGTAAAAACTAAAAAAATGAAAATTATTTTTAGTTTTTTAATTAAGTTCGCCATAGCTCATCAAACACTATAGCATACAAATAAAAAATACAACGATTTGCTAGGTGTAACAAACAATTACTGATAAAGACCTCATGCAAATAATATCGTAAGCTTTCAAACATCAGCTGTAGCTATTTTTAATAATAAAAAGTGGTGAAAACTTCATTTAACTTAATAGACAAAATAATAGGAAGGGAAAAACAATAATGCAAAAAAAATGTAAATGATAATCCTCTTAAGGCAAACATTATAAGTGATATCTAATCTATTAGAAAATGAGCTTAACAAACGCTACTTATGAACATTGCAAAGGCCCCGAAACAGCTCGGCAATTGTAAAGTTATATGTATACTTAATTACTTACAACGCGATTTTTCTTTTATACGCTCATAGTTTTTTAAAACATTAGTCATTTTTAACCACCTCTGTGAAGAAAACAATTTATGATGAAAACTCGACGAACTAGGTCGCTTTTCTTTTCGCCAATTTTGCCAGTAGGCACGAGTACATTATTTAATAAACTGGCGTGTAACCTCAAAGGAGAGAAGACGGTGGTGCTCTTTTGTGTTGGAAACTTAAACTTAAGTAAGTACTTAGATTGATCTACCTTATGAGAAATTACAATTTAATTAAAAAATATATACTGCTCTTTAAATACATAAATATTTCGTGTCACGGTGTTTGTTATCGAACTCCTCCAAAACGGCTTGATCGATTTTTATGAATTTTTTGTGTATATTTGGAAAGTCTCATGGGTCGTAGGTATTTTTTATTCCGAAATTCTACGGGAGCGAAACCCCGGGACGCAGTTAGTACTTCTATTTTTTTTATAAACGTGTTTTAAGTTACTCAAACTTATAATCCAAACAGTTTTTACACATCTTCTTAACTTTATATCTATTACCTAGAGAATCATCTGATGAAAGGGTCAGAGGTGAAGAAAAAAAATAAAACCACTGAATTGGGCTTTAGTGAAAACTAATGCTTTTAGGATTCTCCGCTGGACCGTCAGCCATATTGTTTTAGGCCCGTAAAAAGGGTTGGGAAAGAGGTCAGATTGTAAAAAAAGGTTAATAGTACTTAAAATTGAATTCGAGATACTGATAAAAAAAGATCTGGGACTTTTTCATTTGAAAAGGCAGACGTCAAACGTGACTTATTGCTGCTACTGCTACGAAGAAAAATAAAAAAAAGGCTATAAACATCAAGGCTTTAGACGAATTTTAAAAAAATACTCAAGCAACGACTTAAAAAACGTAACTATATACTCGAATCGAACGTAATATAAGTTTTGAACACACTTGCTCATAAAGTGAGCCTTATTACATCGATCTTAGGGCCATAAACCGAACTATAACCCACGCGTGCATAATAATATTACAGTACTAGTTGCGTAATAGAATTATCCCTACAAAGTAAAGTAAGTACCTAACTGCAAATTATATGCGAGTAAACAGAGACTTTTCAATTTAACCAGGTAATACAGTATCCCTACAAAGTTAAGTTAGTACCTAACTGCAAGTTGTATGCGAGTCAACAGAGCATTTTCAATTTCAGCGGGTAATAGATACAGTTCTTTTTTTGTAACAACAAAGAGGTTTTATACGGCTGAAAATCCATTTACGTTTTTAGAATAAATAAATGTGTCCCTAATTAAGACAAAAAACATAATTAAGTATATTATTATCAAATTATTTATAATTCACAATAATTTGTTATAAAACATTTGCATTTTATCACTATTATTATACTTAAATATTTTGACGTAGGCTGTATGGCTGTATGTAATCAATCACCTCACATTTGGCGCGTGCAAAAAAAAAACTTGCGCGCTTTTTCCCTTCGTTAATATTAGGTTAATACAATATGTATGCAATAAATGTTTGTTTTTCCTCGCAAGTGTGTTGAAAAAGTGCGTATGAAACTCGTGAGCAACTTACTCACTAGACACTCGGCTGATTTACGCCCTCGCCTGCGGCTCGGGCTGCAACCCACAGCCTCGTGTATAATGAGCAACCTAAGCTCACTTGTATCATAATATACACTCGTGGAATACTATTAAAAAACTCGCCAAGGCTCGTTTTTTAAACTCCCACTCGTGTTTTAATACCCCTCCTTATGCGACAGTCACATAAACTACTATTATGAAATTTTAAATAATAAAATAATATAAAATTATGAAAATTTAAATCCGGTCTCTTTCTGTCATTGTTAAGACAGCCGAAGGCCGAACAATAATGTTTAATATTACCAATTTTGCAATACTACGTCGTGTCGCGTGCACAACCTGAGCGCACGTGATACTTCGAAGTGGCCCGCGCTTAGGTGAATTAAGGTTCGCGCACATTATGACGGGGCGCAGCGGAGCGGGCCGCAGCGCAGCGCATTGACGGATTTGAGTAAAACCAAATTCAAACATCCAATTTCTTCTACTACTGCCGGTTATACCCATCCCTCTCACTCTCCTGGCATGACAGAATCGAGTGAAAGAGACGGGTATAATTTGTAGGTGTCATGTTATCTGACCGAGTAGTACGAGAAAAATCCGCTTGCTATAGCACCCTGTGTCGGGCCGGGGCGGGCCGCATCGCATCGCACGCACGCAACAAAATCCGCGGCGGATTATGCGGCCCGCTGCGACCCGGCATAGTGTGCGATAGTTCATATAAAATACATACGAGCGATTTGGGCGGACTTTTGCGCTGCGGCCCGGCCCGCTGCGCCCCGACATAATGTGCGCGAACCTTAAGTCGTCTGAATTGCGGTGTGAGCCACGCCTGCCTTAGACCATAAAATAAATAAAAATCCCTTATAATGTATTATAAATTATATTCCTTCAAACAAACAGAAAATATTACAAAGTGCGACTTCATAACACCACATATAGTGCGACAAGCTTCTCTGTCCCGGTGATAATCTTTGGAACTAAAACAGTTTTCATACGACAGCCCATTTTGACAGCTTATTTCGTATTGCAAGTGGCTTCTCTGTCACGGCTGTTACCGGAACAGACAGGAGTGTGGGACTCTGTTCTGAGCTGTAAAGACAAGTGTCAAAAATTCGTAATGAAAGGTATTTCAAACTTGGAACGCTTAACGTAAGATCGTAACATTCGTAACCTTTTTTCTCCGTTTAAAGAAAGTCAGTCGGTGCCTTAAAAAGTTTTGATTTAGTTCGTGAGCTTTCATCTAGTACTATTGTTGACCGAAGCTAAAGCCCCATAAAACCTTGAAATGCACTGAATGATATCGAATAAAAACAAGCGAACAACGAAGAGGGATAAATAATGATCAACTAATTGATATCAATTACAATTTATAAACGAGATTTTAAAATAGAAAGATTAATTCTTTCTTGCCGATTATATTATCATTGAGCCATTGTTAAAAATGTGCTAACTCTACTGGCTTTTTAGCTAGAAATAATGCTTATAACATATCATATCATTTATTGTATGGTATAGTTTAGAGAATCGCATACCATCTCATTTGTCTAGAAAGCGGTGCGAAGGCGGAAGTTTTCCCTACGTCGTCGTTACCGCATTGCAGGGGGGATAATGGAACTGAGGTGCCTTCAATTTCCCACAATGCTAACATGCACGGATGACTGGAGATAAGAAATATGTCGCGGTGAACGGCCCGGGTAGCACTACTTCTGGGAAATGTTTGGGTTTAAATGTTTACACAGAGGTGGGTATTTTGAAGGTTTTCGTGCACCCTTTCGTACCTATAAGAAGTAAGTTTAATAGTGCAACGATTATGTTACAAGACATTTTTTAAACTAAAAAATATTATGTAAACAACTGCTTTAATACACTTATTTTATTCGATAAGTAAAGGTACTTAAAACAATATCTCTCCTAATCTATATATACATATACGTAGGAAAAGAAACTGCTTGAAGTTTAGAAATTTAATTTGATATTTATCGCTAGGCCATAAACTACCTTAAGCAAACATCGTTTTATTTAAAAACGAGATTTATTATTATTCATAAATAGCCAGCAAAAATAGGAGATTCCCTCTAATTACCTGTGAAACAAAATATGGCTTACAAAAGATCAGCGGAAAATGGCGAAAAGATAAAGCAACGATAAGGCACGCGCCATTGTCTAACGCCAATATCTGTATAATGACAAAGAGCCGGAAAGTATTCCGGAAAAGAGGCTAATAATCGAGAAGATACAAAGCTCAAATCTGAAAATTACCAAAAATAGGATGTCGGTGTGCACAAAAAATAATAAAACTAATAAATTTTGATGATTATTAGATTGTGTCTTAATGACTTAATAAGTACCTACCTACGAAAATACTTATATTTCCTTTTAGTTATAATAATAGTAACTAATGTTTGCGTTGAAAGGCACACTACTTTATCAACTGATACTATTGAGTTGTTTGATACACATTGTTCACAAGAAGTCACTTAGATTGCGGTATTATCCGTACATTACCATTATTAACCTAAAAATATTTTTTAATGTTTTAAAATCATAACTTAGGTAAGTAGTTAGTTTTCTTTATAATTTAATGCACATAAAAAACAAATTTCGAGTAAACATATTTTTTAACAAAAAGAGACTGAACGTTAATTTTAACTAACTTATAAATAACAAAATCAATGAAAGTCATTTACTATTCTCTGGCTAACCGACCAGTGCTGCAATACCAATGCGATGCGGTTTTCAAATCCAAGGCTCATGACTGACTGTCACGGCTGTAACCGGAGGTTGCAAAAATAGAAATGCAATTGTCACAGATAGTGTACGTCAGAAGCCAGCTATAATACTCGAGACTCCATAACAATTGGAACATTGCTGTTTCATAAAGTATGGTGTTGAACTTTTACGAGAAACATTTTTATGAATATAAATTTCATTGGACAAAATTTTCGCATATTCGAATAAAACTTTAATGTTTCTACGATTGTAATTGAGTGTGATAGAATATTAAGTTTTGTTATTAATTCAATTTAGTATTTATTACACCTAAATTAATTTAATTAATTTTGGAGATAACATTGTACCTTATTTATCGTGTTTTCATTAAATAGTTGTTTGATTTGTGTCGGTGCCATCTGACAACAAATTAATTTTATATGATGTTTTGTTATTAATCTCATATAGTTATTATTACATCTTAATTCATTATATTCATCGGAGATACAATTTTACTAAATGTATCATGTTTCTAATAAAAAGTATTTTGATTCGTCAAACCGTCAAAAAAGCATAATCAAGCAATTGTACTTTAATTTGCCTATAAGTACTGAATAATGTGTATAATATTACTTTTAATATTCATATCAATTAATATATTACTAAAATGTAATGTAATATAAAGTATCTAAGTAACGTGTACTTTTACGTTAGTACACGTTACTTCCGTTTGAAAAGAAAACAAATAAATAATTATTGTAATTATTGTATTTATGATAAAATAATGATAAGTAAAATCATTCTTTGATTTTGGAATAGGTACTTTTTCATAATTGTTATGTTTTATGTTTATGTTTATATTATGGTATTTTCTGTAATTTTCTAAAACGGAAATTATCCGTTGAATTGGCGATAGACGCTAACATTTATAAGGCGAGGCAGCCATTTTAGCGGGTAAGTCTGGTTCGAGCCGTCAGCGGTGTATAATATAGTATATACAATAGTACATGGAAATCGTACCAAATAAGTGGTGTTGCCTTGCATTAAATGAGGTAGTTCTGATTTTTTTATATGTTAGTAGTGATGAGATGGTAATAACAAATCCAAGTTTTCCACCTCGAAAGCCCTCCGGATCATTGTTAAATATTTAAAAATCCAATAAATTTTCAGATTTTTTTCAGTTTTTGTAAATTTTTACCACCAAGGGTCTGAGTCACGGCAAATGTTACTATGCACTCTTTAAAGTAGACTAAATTTGCAATAAAAAAAGAGTAATTGGGTTTTTGTAAGCCAAATAGTTTTTAAGATACGGCTATTTTAAAATTTGCAAAATTACAAAAAAGGATGTATTTCAGTTTTTTTATTTTTCGTCAACTTTGACCCCCTAGTAGTGGGTTTATGGCAAAAGTTTTTTATCAGTTGTTAAAGTCCATTAAATTTCTAACAAAATGAGATTAATTATGTCGATTTACACCTGATAGTTCCTAAGACACAGCTGTTCAAAGTTATAGAGGTAGGTAAGTAAACAATTATGTAATAGAAGGCTTTGCAAAAGGTAGTAAGCCCTAAAGGAAGAAGGATCTGGGAGACGTTCCCGTTCTACCCTGTTAATGACACGCAAACCCTAATCACCTTGAAAGCATACTAAAGATGTAAGGTTGTACCAGCAGATGTGGTTGCAGGAAAGCAGAACTCAAATGTTCGGCTGTTTGCAGCTACTGCATTGGCCAATCATGCGAGAACATAACAGACCTGATGTGTGATGACATTGATGAACCATTGATTGATAACCCACCATCAAAGGACGATTTTGACCTTCCTGAGCAGTTCGATGAAGAAATTATACCTCGGCAAGCTGCCCCCAAAAAGTGTGCTGTGGATTCAGAGGACGTGCCTGGTCCATCAAAATTATACATACAATGTACATAATTGATCCCACCACCTCCCAGATCCTCCTTCCTTTATGGCGTACTTCATTTTGCAAACCCTTCTATTACATAATTGTTTACTTACCTCAATAACTTTGAACAGCTGTCTCAGGAACTATCAACTGTAAGTTGATATTACTAATTGGTCTCATTTTGTTGGAAATTTAATGGACTTTAATAAATAATAATTTAACTTTTGCCATAAACCCACTACTATGGGTCAAAATGTCGAAAACTAAAAAAACTGTAATATTTCTTTTTTTGAATTTTTGCAAACTTTTAAATTGCCCCATCTTAAAAACTATTTGACTTACAAGAACCAAATTATTCTCTTTTTATTGCAAATTTAGTCTACTTTAAAGCGTGCATAGTAACTTTTGCCGTAACACAGGTCCTTGGTGGTAAAAATTGATAAAAACTGAAAAAACACTGAAAATTTATTGGATTTTTAAATATTTAACAATGATCCGGAGGGCTTTCGAGGTGGAAAACTTGGATTTGTCATTACTATCTCATCACTACTAACATACAAAAAAATCAGAACTACCTCATTTAACGCAAGGCAAAATGTACGATTTCCATGGACTATAAGTTCAGTAACCAACCCGTTATTATTACCACACTTTTATTAGCTTCACTTGTAACTAAGTCACAATGTAAGAAAATCTTGGAAATCAATTTTAACCTACTTCTAATTGTCATATTGATTTGAAACTTTGCAAGTCTATATGAATCCAATGACAATACAATAATTTGCTACCATCGAGCTGATCTGATGATGGAGTCAAGAGGTGGGCAATAGAACTCTTTAATGGCTGCTAGGAAACCCCTCGAGTTTAGGCTCATTTCTTTTGTTCTGATGATACCTATTCGCTACACTTGATGGTGAGGGTCTGATGATGGAGCAGGGAGGAAGACAGTGGCATTTCTTAATGACCACTAGGAACCTCTCGAGTTTGGCCTCCGTTGTTTCGTTCTGATGAGACTTATGAGTCGCACTTGGTGGTGAGGGTCTGATGATGGAGCAGGGAGGAAGCCAGTGGCACTTCTTAATGACCAATAGGAAACGCTTCGAGTTCTGGCTCATTTGTTTCGTTCTGATGAGACCTATTCGCTACACTTGGTAGTGAGGGTCTGATGATGGAGCAGAAAGGAAGCCAGTGACACTCCTTAATGACCAATAGGAAACCCCTCGAGTTTGGGCTCATTTGTTTCGTTCAGACGAGACCTATTTGCTACACTTGGTGGCGAGGGTCTGATGATGAGATGATGGAGTTGGGAGGAAGCCAGTGGCACTCCTTAATGACCACTACGAAATCTTTTGAGTTTAGGCTCATTTGTTTCGTTCTGATGAGACCTATTCGCTACACTTGGTGGCGAAGGTCTGATGATGGAGCAGGGAGAAAGCCAGTGTCACTCCTTAATGGCCAATAGGAAGCCTTTCGAGTTCTGGCTCATTTGTTTCGTTCTGATGTGACCTATTCGCTACACTTGGTGGTGAGGGTCTGATGATGGAGCAGGGAGCAAGTCATTGCCACTCCTTAATGACCACTAATAAACCCCTTGAGATGGGCACATTTGTTTTGTTCTGATGAGACCTATTCGCTACACTTGGTGGTGAGAGTCTGATGATGGAGCAGGGAGGAAGTCAGTGGCACTCCTTAATGACCACTAGGAAATCCCTCGAGTTTGGGCTCATTTGTTTCGTTCTGATGAGACCCATTTGCTACACTAGGTGGTGAGGGCCTGATGATGGAGCAGGGAGGAAGTCAGTGGCACTCCTTAATGACCACTAGGAAACCCCTCGAGTTTGGGCTCATTTGTTTCGTTCTGATGAGACCTATTCGCTACACTTGGTAATGAGGGTCTGATGAAGGAGGTAAGGGTTCGGCTCGCGCATCTGGTAACTAATAGACTCCACTTGATTTTGTAAAACAAATACATACAATCACGCCTTTGAGTTATAATGTTTACGGGGTGGGCAGACACATGAATGGACTGTGAAATCGATTACCATCCATCCATAGCTTGCCATTTATAAAACTAAAAAGTAAAAAAAAAAATATGTAGTTTAAAAAACTATAAAAACACACTTTTATAGGAACATACTAAAAAGTACAAAATAACCGACTATTCAGTAACTGAAATTAAAAAGCGTGGTGCGCCCTTTGCAAAGCATGCATTCAAGTACTTAATATTGACAACGGGCACCACGCTTTTTAATTACAGTTACTGAATAGTCGGTTATTTTGTACTTTTTAGTATGTTCCTATAAAAGTGTGTTTTTATAGTTTTTTAAACTACATATTTTTTTTTATATTTCTCATTCCTTGTTTTTCAATGCTGATGTATTGTCTAGTAAATATTGCTGAAGAAGATTGCCTTTGTTCAAATGATATTAGGTACATTGTTAAATGTAAATGCTTATTTGTTGATAATATTGAATTAAAGTAGTCCTTATTGGTTTCGAATACATTATGTGAGTACTAAAGTAATATAAAGTAACAGTTTATAGAAAATGCTTGATGATATTCGTAAATGTTGTTTAATCATTTATTATGAAAAGGTTGTTGTAAATGTTGTGAAATGTGTTGTATGTCCAACAACGACATAATTATTTGTAAATGTCGTTGTTTCTGTTAAAGCTGGTAAGTTTTTTTCGCCCGTTTTTCTTGTCAGCTAAAAAATGTCCATCAGGTGGTAGGTAAAAAAAAATAGAGGACGATTTAAAAGAATAAAATAGTTTATTAGAGATTTGAGATTTTTATTAATCCCGACCTTATTGAAATAGAAGCTTTATAGTTTTGTTTCTGGTTAATTGAATACTTTAATGCTTTTATCAGAATAGTTATATTTCGATATTATCCGCCCTAAATCTCTCAAGTGCATTGTTTTTATAAAGTATTACATACAAGACATTAAAAATCTACGAGTTTTTTAAATGTAAATATACCTATAAGCTTATCACGTATTCTACCTAATTACCTGTGAGTCCACAGAAGCCCGCGCAAAACAACAAGAACAAAGACTGTCTAAACCTGACACAACCACCCGTCTGTTCCGCCGCACCTGAGCCGTACGACACGACACAAAAGCTGCGAGTGAAATCCGTGCCGGTCTGTCACGTCCCTCGAAAATAGAAATTAACTTGAGCATTTCTATAAAACTGGGCACGTTCTGTGGAATCAATATGGTGACTCCGGGGGCCACTATTGAGCGCATTCTTGGGAATATTGTCACGTTGTGGCTCGTATCCGGGTAAATGGCCTATTCTACCTTCCCCAGACAACATTATCTGGCGTTTGTTACAGCTTTTGGCAACAGTACCCTTGTGCTCGTTTAAATAAGCTTCGACGCTAAGCTTCATTGTGTGGCCGAGCCTCCTTTGAATTTTCGTTTACACATTTTGTTATGACGTCCATTGGCTCGAGACAAACTGGTCGTAAAATTTCAGTAGATAGCTAACATAACCCGTAGTCCCTACGATAAGGTATTTTCGTCTGTTTACACAGACCTTAATAAAACTAAATAAAAATGTATGACATCTTAAACTCTTTTAATCGCCGGTATGCCCTTAATTGAAAAAAACACTATTCATTTTGAGACTACATGAAATTCTTTTTTTTTCTTTTATCTTATTTACTTAGTTTACAATGGTCATTTCATTATGATCGCCATTCCACATATTTGTACGTAAGGTAACGTTAATTCAGTGGACAGACAACTCGAATGCCGCCGCGGGAATAGTGACTCTGATTCCACTCCACGCAGCAGAATTACATTGCTACTGACGTATTTAGCACAAAGCAAATTTACATTAACGTTCCGAATAGCACTGTATAATTACTAAAGCCCAAGCTGTTATTAACCTGTTTATTGAAAAAAACACAATTCATTATGAGACTACAGGTCGAAATTCTTACTTTTTTATGTTACTTTATTTCCTTGGTTTACAATGGTCATTTCATTATATTCGCCATTCCACATATTAAATTTGTACGTAAGGTAACGTGAATTCAGTGGACAGACAACTCGAATGGCGTCGCGGGAATAGTGACTATGATTCCACTCCACGCAGCAGAATTACATTGCTACTGACGTGTCTAGCACAAAGCAAATTTACATTACCGTTCCGAATTGCACTGTAAAATTACTAAATCCCAAGCTGTTATACGTACTTAGTTCCTTCGTTGTCCGTATTAATAGGTAAAGTTTTTTGATATGGGAAAAACCACAGAACACAAAAAGATTTTTCTTTTTTCATGTTCTGAGGGAAAAACCAAAAAAGTACCTACAATAAACACTAAGTTTGGATTCATCATCATCAGCCATTTGATGACCCCACTGCTGGGACACAGGCCTAAGGATGGATAAAAAGAATAGGGTATTTTACTGTTGTTTAAATGTAGATATTTAATGATGACGTTCAAAAATATTGCAATTCAGAATACCAAATGTGAAAAAATAATTTGAATCTGTTTTATAATAAAAGAATTATAGTCTGTTTGATTTTGACTATAGCTGTCTCTTTCTAAAACGAAATCTTCTATGGCGTGACTATCTCACTGACGTCACAAAGATAGCATCCTGTCCTTGTCTAATTATAAAGTTTGAAGTCCTAGATCTTTGAAAATATTTAATATAATTCAAAATAAAAACTTGTTTTGTGTAGCTAATATATCGAAAAAAAATTTAAAGAAATAAAAAAAAATCAGTAAAATACCGTATTGTAAAGAGAGAAAATAGAGAAAAGAAACACATAATGATAATGATGGATGAACGTGAAAATGTGAACAACTTTACCAATGTGGCCATGAGTTAAAGACACAGGATCGCGAAAACAAATACTTAATAAAAAACTTTATTTTACTCTTCCACAATCTTTTTACAATTTTAGTACTTACCTTAAAAATAACTTTAAAATCAACTGTCCCCTACATTTTAGTCACGTCGACACTCTGTGAATCAGCAGTTTTTTTTTTCGCGATTCCAAGGCTGTCCCCATAGTAAAAGTTGTTCATATTGATGGACACCTTCATACCCTAAAATCTTTGTTCTAACTATAATTTTGAGGTGTATAGTCTTAGCATTTATTAACTTACAGTATCAAGCATTTCAAATTCTTGCATATACGACTTGTGTTCAGTCCATCAGGCATTCTTCGTTAAACTAACGAAAGCTCAAATAGTTTTAAGTTAAACCACATTGTTGACTAGTAACATAGTTTCCGAAAACGATGCATTGTGGTGTTAGTTTGGAATCCTGCAGTGTGGAAGTCATCTTTGCTGCATGCACTTCCAGATTGAAATTGTTTATGAATTTCATATGTTAGCGGAAAGTTATAAATAAAGTCTGTCTAAAGCTGCGCTTACACGGACAAATAAAATTGCGATATCCTTGTCAATACCTGTCAGCTATGACGTCATGACCACAACAAGCAATTTAGGGCTATGTCAAAATGTAGCAACCTGTTGCTGAGTGAGATACGGCCACACAATACCACGAAAGTTACCACCAGATTACTCCACTTAGTTGCTTCAGATTGATCAATAATTATTGCCAAAAAAAACGCAGCAAATATAGTCGATTCTAATAATATAAAGAGAAAAGATTTGTTTTTTTTTGTTTTGTAATGAATGAACTCAAAAGCTACTAAACCTCTTTTGAAAATCCTTTTAAGTATGGAAAGCTTTATTGTTTTTGAGTAGCATAGGCCATATTTTATCCCGATATTCCCACGGGAACTGTTACTACGCGGAACCTCTTGTGTTATATAATATTACGAGTGATATCCGTCACTATTCCCAGACAAGCAGAAAGGCCAGCTTGCCTAAGAAAATAATAATTAGACAACGTACAATTATGTGAAATAATATATTTTTCACTTCTCATGCTCTTAAAGTTCGTGTTTATGTTGGGTAAAGGCTGAATAAAATCGATTTTTATGCTCTAGTGCATAAAGTAAAATCTTCGTCTAAGTCTCAAACTCTTAAGACAAAGGTCGTTAGGTAAACTGTCACACACGCAATTAAACTTCGTTAAATAAACTTGTTATTTCATTCTGTTTCTTCAATTTTTTATATAATCCATGTTTAATTACTAAATTAATAAAACTAGGCAAAATTAATGAGCTTTCTAAGAAATATACTTATTTCTAGAGCATTATGGACTATCTATGCTAAAGTCAATGTGCTGCAACGGCCACGTTTAAAAAAAACTAAGAAAGTCTTCCCCCCAATATGGCGGTCTTTATTTTTTCTTTTTTGCAATACCTATTGCTATTTATTTTCCTTACAATCATACAATCATACAAGGGAAAAGCAGAGTGTATAACTCGTACATGAAACCCAATTTACCCTCGACTTGACTATCCGCCCTCGCCTACGGCTCGGGTGGATATATATATGTCTCGGGTAAAATGGTACGTTTTATCACAGATAATATGTTTTATGCACTTGTCTTGTTGTACAATCTATTATTTTTGGTTTTATCTACTAAATTTACCTATACATCACTAAATTTTAATTGGCATAAATATTTTAGGGGATGTTAGTGCCCATCAATATGAACAACTTTCACTATAGGGCTAACCATGGAATCGCGAAAAAAAAATCAGCTGTTCCATACAAAAGTACAACATCGAGTCGACTGAAATGTATGGAACAGCTGCTTTTTTTTCGCGATTCCATGGTTAGCCCCATAGTGAAAGTTGTTCATATTGATGGGCACTAACATCCCCTAAAATATTTATGCTAATTAAAATTTAGTGGTGTATAACGACTTGAACTTAAACAGTAAAACTCTACCCATCGTATATTTTTAAAGACAGCCAGTTTCTCAGTGGTTTAGGATTCCGGGAGTAGAGCGCTTCAACCTTTAGCCTTATATTTACTAACAACAGGTGTGATGAAGTCTTATTATTGCTACCTACCCCGTTGTAGATTAAATAGAAGTAAAATAAGATATCCAAGTAAATGTGTTCCGGTTAATGCTTCGCAGATGTTAACTTTGATTTTACTCCTTAGCTTACTCGTTACATGCTCTGAAACTTGTGGTTAGACAAACTAAACTAATACAGTTTTCAGTAGCGGTTCGAGCTAAAACAAGAGCAGTATAAGTTTGATTGCAATTTTATTGTTACAGACATCATTTGTTTTTGGAGCATAAATGTAAAATTGTTCGAACTGTGTTTCCGTTCGCGGCTTTTACCGCGTGAAGTACACGATGAGATATTTTCCCGGTGTAAAAAGTAGCCTATACCTATGCTCACTAGAGCATAATCTTTCTGTGTGCCGAATTTTATCCAGATTCGTTCAGCCGTTTCACCGTGATTGAATAACAAACATCTCATCTACACTTTAACATTTATAATATTAGTAAGATAACATTGTTTATTATCTTTAATTGGGTGTGTTTATAACAACTCATGCGAAGAGTGAGTGGAAATGAGGCTTTTTTTTCATAAATATTTAGAGTTACGCGAGTAACTATGAGAATAAAAGGATAAAAGAAGAAGATTTTTTGCAGTTTTTAAGGTATGTATAAAAAGTTGTAAGATCTAAAAGAGAAACAAAAATAGCAGTTCTATTTCTTACTATATACCCCAGTAACAGTGCCAACCTACATGTTAAAAGGGGTCATTCAAATTTTTATTTGAGTTACTGTGTAGGTACCTAAGTAGCAGGCCGGAAGACAATAAATACCCAAGTGGAAATCCTAGTGAATAAAACAATGCGGTTTGGCGAGGGATGTCTTCGCCGTCGTGCCTCGTTCTGCGAAAAAAAGACATTTCCCCAATGAAATGCCTCTCGCTTCCAAATTTATTCCACTTCCTTCACGGGATATTAAAAAAGTTGCCGTGACTTATTTAACATAAAACACGTGACTACGTATGTCTCCGAGCGGGAATGGCTTGTGTTACAACAGATTTTATGCATAGACTCTCAGAAACATCGTAGCTTTCAAATATAATAATTTTAATTATAAACATAAAATAATTTAAAACCTTATTTAATGGCTGTTTCATCTTAATCGACAGTTAAACATTTGTAAAAATGTTTCTTTCGGATGCGAGGGTTTCCTCACATTGATAAAACAACGCTGGCCTACAGCGTAACAAGTGATAGCAAAATTCGACGAGTCGTGTAAGCCTTTCGGTAGCTTAGTTGGTCAGAGCATCGGGCCGGATTCCCGGAGGCGCGGGTTCGAATCCCGCCTAAAAGCTACTTATAGGGCTCCTGGTTTTTTACTACCACATGATTCCTATTACTTACAAAAATTGCATTGTGAATGCATAAAAATAATTTAAAACCTTATTTAATGGCTGTTTCATCTTAATCGACAGTTAAACATTTGTAAAAATGTTTCTTTCGGATGCGAGGGTTTCCTCACATTGATGAAACAACACTGGCCTACAGCGTAACAAGTGATAGCAAAATTCGACGAGTCGTTTAAGCCTTTCGGTAGCTTAGTTGGTCAGAGCATCGGGCCGGATTCCCGGAGGCGCGGGTTCGCATCCCGCCTGAAAGCTACTTATAGGGCTCGTGGTTTTTTACTATCACATTATTCCTATTATATAGGTACTTATTTAAAAGCTTTAACTGATATTGTCTAGCTACCTTATTAAATAAATCCTACTAATCTTATAGATGGGACAGTTTAGGAGTATGTAAGTTCTCTCCCTTTTTTCCTCACATTATAATCAAGTTATTTAACCTAACCTAAGCCTTAAAAGAAAAAAATCCCAGATAACTGGTATTTTCTTGTTAGAAAACCATCCGAGATGCGGTAGTTTACGAAGAATAAATATTTATTCTCAGATAACTAGCTTTTAAACATGAAAGATTTCTTCCTTTTACCAGCTAAGATCTGGTAACGAAATTTTTTATGTTAATGGTACAAAATAGTTTTTACGTAAGTATTTCATTTCAATTTCTGGCCCTAGTGGCCACTACCTACATGACGCTTATGTCGAATGAAAATATTCAAAATATCCGCAACCATGACCACTATTTGCTGTAAACAATATCTAATACTTAGATCAAATTTATGAGATTTTTAACTGACTTTTGAAAGTTTGCCTGTATTCACCAGCCTTAGAAGATGGGTTTAGTTTTCCAAGTTAACTCGGACTCCGTTAACAACGATACAAATAACGGGTAATAACAAGAAGAGGGCTTTATTTTTTCATATAAATCAAAGTCAAAAACTTTTTATTCACATGGGATAAATAAAATTAATGCATAAGAATCGTCCAACATTTTTTAACACCATCTTTTAACTGAAAAAAAACCTTATCTTGGAAGAAATATTTATGCTTTGTAAACTAGGTCCGCATCTCTGATGGTTATCTAATAGGAATAAATTTTTCCTATTAAAAAAACAGTTATCTACGAAGATTTTTTTTTTCTTCTTTTGGCTACTGGTTAGCTAACTTGGTTATATAATTATGTGAGGAACAAAGGGCTCTTTTAAAAACGGTCATAATGACCCGGAATAGATCAGATACCTTTTGTCCAGATATTCCCATGTAAACGGAAACGGTAGCCCCGCACTCCTTGCAGGTACAATCGCAAACAAACTACTCAAGATAAAAAGGAAATCTCTTTGGCTTTTGCTTCAAGTAGTGTAAAACTCCACGTAATGATGGTATGTCAGTGAATCCGATTAACCTTCTTGTGAGGTCACTGAAAATTTTCATTCTCCATTTCTTTTCGGCCGCTACCGAGGCGTACATCATGGGATTGCTTTATAAGTACATAAAAATGTCTGATAGAGGCGAAGTGGCATTGAGGTTTAAGGTATAGTGATGTCACTGGTTATCGAAATGTCACAAATATCGAATACTTACCCACCTTCTAGTCGCTATATTTTTGTTTTTATTATAACTTATTACAAAATTTGGTAATTTCAACGCCGAAATATCTGTAAAATAATGTAGGTGAGATATTTTTATCATAAAAAAATATATTAACATTAAAATTAAGAACGCATCAGTCAATTGGTTTTTGAGCACATTTTGTACGTATAGTACCTATACATACCATTTTATTTTTATTCACTTCATTTATTTTTAAGTAAAGTTAAGTCTATACTTAACTTGCTGGCACTATTGCCACCAACTTTTCTAACCCAGTGCTCAGTCTTTCCATACTGCTGCCATCTGAGAGTCCATTTTGACAGCTAATTCTGTATAGCGAGTGTCTTCACCACAGCTGCCACTGGGTTAGTAAGTTTGTTTAGTTTTTGACCAAACCCATTCAAAGTAAAATAAAGACTCCAACTTTCTTCTATTACCTACCGTTTATTGTACTTGTGTACATTAGGCTTTAGTTAAAAAGATTATGAACTAAGCGGACCTAGAGTTAATTTTTGGTCTCTCGCGCATATTATCCTCATTAACGTCACGTTACCAATAGAAAAAAAGTCTAAACCAAATCCGAATAACCATTAAATTTATTTACCTCGCGTACGTACATCTCAAACGCGTTCTCCTGCCTAAAAGCCCATTCAAATCCCGGGTCAGACATATGGTTCCGGAGTCCTCTGATATTGCCGCGAAGACATCTGCGGCCAGCCGCGAACCCAATTTAATGCCTCACGAAATCTGAACAAAATAAATGGCAAAGAATATCCGCCGAGTCCGACCCTCCACAACACCAGGACCATACTTACTCCTTTCATTATTTGCATTTAATGTTTGCTCGCCTTTAGGCGTATTGAAAGTACACCGTCACAATACAACCGCTGCCTTTCAATGTATTCGGTGGGAGTTTAATTTTAATCAAGAAGGTAGACTCGGGTAGAGTTTGTGACACAACATGTATTGTGAGAAATGAACTCGTTACGCGACTCAGGGGGTAAGATAGGTACCTACCTATATATTTATAAACACCATTGTCTTTGAAATAAATGATGAAGGTATCTAATCAACATTATTGTACTTTTTATTTTTATTATTTTTATTCCAATAAAGTAAGTTAAAAAACTCGAAAAAGGGACGTTGCACGAACATTCGTTCGAGCTATGTAAAAAATACGCAACAAAATGTAATGATTTTTTTCTTGCGTAGGTAACTGATTAAATTTTATTTAGCGAATTCGAAACGATTCAAATACCAAACCTAAACTTTGAAATTTATGATCAAACATTCATTATTATACCAGAACTCTATTAAACATAAAAAATAAAGAATTAATATTGTCCTCGTCCTCAACAAACGGAAAAAATATTGTTGCTAATTCATTTTAATGAAAAAAGTAATAACATTATTTCACTTTGCATAATGTAGGAAGCTTGGGAAGCTTCTATTCGACCAAAGTTTTTCCTGAATATTCCGCAGCTTTGGGCCTCAGTGTCGAATATTAAAACGGGTTAGGTCACCGATATTAATACTACTCGGAAATAGGTCAAAGTATTTAAAATCATCTGTTGCTGGTCTGTGGAGAATTAGCCTTGGTATTTATTATAGGTACACTAGCGGCCGCCCGCGGTTTCACCCGCGTGGTTCCCGTTCCCGTTTGAATATTAGGAAAAAAGGATCCTATGTTTTAAGGCGCTACTCGGAAAAAGTATGGACATTTTGATATAAAACTATAGGATGGTTAGAGTTGTTACAAATCTGGTAATAAGATATGTATTTCTTTATACCTTTATCTAGAATCGTATAGTTTCAAAAACACGATTTTATGAGTTTGGCTCGACACTTTTTATTTTCGAAAAGTTCGAAACCTCTAAAAAATACGAAATTTCAAGATTATTCTTAAATGGGGTTACATATACTATTGGAAATTGGTTGAATTAGTGGACACCAATAATATTTAGGATCGTATAGAAGCATTTTAAAAAAATCGCTATAGTTTTTAATACGAAGTGATTTTGTGTTTTTTTTGCCTAATCTACAAAATCGGTCTCGCTCCCGCGCTTGTCGTTTTCTCATTGCTATCTCGCTTCAGCATAATTTTTCCGAGTATCGCCTTAATCCAGGCTATTTACTATCTGTGTGCCGAATTTCAACCAATTTCGTTTGGTAGTTTTTGGGTGAAAGAGTAACATACATCCCTACTCACAAACTTTCGCATTTATAATATTAGTAGGATTGCCTGAATCTTTGGAAAACAAACTATTTTATAGCATGTGGCCAGCTCATTGGGAACAGCTTTTTTGTATTTTTATTTTCTGTTTGTTCACATTGGTAACATCCGAAGAACACAACACTTTCGCAATAAATAAGGAATGCACTAAAAACGCTAAAATTATAATTATAAGTAGTAATATTATCACAGAATAAGCAATTGACCATTTCATGAAACGACCATGCGTTTAGCTGTTCATATCATTAAACGCTGACCATTCTATGATATGACCAGCGGATTTTGATAATTTCATGAAATACGACTATTTCATTAAATGACTAATAATTTCATGAAATAATCAATTCAATGATCTGACCTGTTGAATGTCGAATTAGGAAAAAATAAGCTTTCAATATAGCTTTGAAAAAAATTATAGTGTTAAATATGATCGAAGTGTTAAATGTAAAATCAATGCTAAAGGCTTTGTTATAGGAAATTCTGTAACTATAAGCTTTTCTCAAGTTCTTTAATTATGCTTGAAAAGAAAAGTTAAGGTTTAAATTTATTGGACACCTTTACAAACATTGCGCCAGTACCAAATAAAGTAGCTTAAACATTTTAAAAACAGGTTATGATTGTAAGAAAGGATATTTAAAAGGGAAATCTGTTATTGGCCTTACGTATTATTATAAGTAAATCTAAGATATAATAGTCTTTATAGCGCTGTTGATTTTCTTAATAAATAAAATAAAATAAATAATAAAAAATAAACACTAGTGTTATGATAATTGCAAACAGCGACGGGAATTAAAACTTTTACCCAGACACAAGGCATATAGAAAAGTTAATTAATATTCTACATTTAGGTACCCGGCCAGTAATCGAACCCGGTACTTCAGCAATAGCGGCACCTTGAAAACCGGCACGTTCACCACTTGGATACGAAGGTCATCATGTATGTTTATATGTATTATGTAGGTTTTTATATATTGACGTTGATTAACGAGGATTCCATTATGAATGACGTGAGGGTTCCTAAGGTGGAATTCGAAGACCACAGATGGTACACATGAGTGATCACTCTCATAGAGAATATGTTTAACACCAGATGTACATACACAGCCATAACCCTTCTTACAATTCTCGAAGATACACTAATTTTGTGATTTCAAGCTTAGGGTGACACTATCGATCGACGTCGAATAAATCTATTCTAACATCGATTTATCGATGGATTGTCTCAGCATTTATTAATTTCCCCCAGGCATATATAAAAGCTTTGCACTAGTATGACAATTTAATAGTTTTACAACATAGTTTTACAAAAGTTATATTATTAGTAGTCTAACGGAGTCTTTAGGAATATTTTTACACCTTAATTATCAAGTTAAGTCTTGATCGCCGAAAATATGTAATAGGTATGCCGTTATATATCTGTATATCTTTATAATGAATCGATAAAACATTGCTTCTGTAATTATTAAAGACCCCGTAAGACCATATTAATTATCATTCGTTCTTATGAATTATCATTAGTTTATAACATACCATATCACAGTTGCGCTCATTCTTATAGCGAAAGTTTATGTATGTCTGGGGGGATGTTAGGCCCCTTCGATTGATCTGGCTGCTTACAAAATGTATCAAAATAGCTCCCACAGCATCATCTATAAATATAATAAATATAAAAATTAATTGGTGTTCGTTAAT
Organism: Crambus lathoniellus; assembly: GCA_949710035.1. Classification (NCBI taxonomy): domain Eukaryota; kingdom Metazoa; phylum Arthropoda; class Insecta; order Lepidoptera; family Crambidae; genus Crambus; species Crambus lathoniellus. The sequence goes on from OX453307.1 coordinate 10,787,175, forward strand.
GTCGCAGAAACGGCTTGACCGATTTGGCTAATTTAGATCTTGAAATACTGGTGGAAGTTCAGGGAAAATTTTAACTTCCCTCAACAACAACAACTAGTTCTAGACACAATAGTTAGAGATACAATAGTTACAGACATGGCCGAGCGTTATACGCCCACTTGAGAGTATAATTAAAAGTAGATTATTTTGACAGTGTCAATAATACTTAGGTATTTCAAACTTGGAACGCTTCCTGTCATTTATAATAAAAGATCGTAACATTCGTACTTAACCTTTTTTCTCCGTTTAAAGAAAAGTCAGTCTGTGCCATAAAAAGTTTACATTTAGTTCGTGAGCCTTCATCTAGTACTATTGTTGATCGAAGGGTGAGAAACAAAAATAATTTACCGGGTCCAATAGTAATTAAGTAAGTAGGTATATAAAAATCAAAACTAAGGAATTAATAAAGTAACTAGTTTCTTCCCTACCACAGAACATAGAAAGATTTTCTTCCCTGCCTTTAGCATCCATAAATTGGCCTGCCCAAATTAGCGAGTATGCTTACTATTAAAAGACGCATAAAAATAACTAATCCTATACCTTTCGTCGTCAGAAAAAAGTAAAGTCTGGAGGGCCTGGGATATTGGACCCTTAAGTACCTAGGTACTTACGAAGCACCGCGCTGTTTACTCCGATGCAGAGCCGCAATATAATACCGCGGTGAGACGTGTATGTATACAAGTATTTTGTTCAACTATTTTAGTTACAAGTAAATTACTTAATTAAACAAGTGACAGAAACATGGATACTGTTAAGATAGGAAAAAAAATTCTATTACCGACCTCCTTTCAAAGTCAACATAGGAAAACCCCGGTACAATGCAAATGTGGATCCTCGCTCTGCGGATTAGTGGTGAATCGACGACGTCGGCTTTTAAAACTTTCGAGTGCTGAAGGTACTTATTGGCACTTAGTGCCACTCCGGTACGTGCCAAGTCCGCCCCTAATGGTACCGGTATCTCTTTGTGATTTGAGTGCACTTTGTACCGAATCTTTGAGATTTCGCATTTTTGTATTGTGATGATTTTTACACTTACGCTTTCAATGTTTACTTAGGCTTGAATGGTTGTTGAAATAGATGTTTTTGAGTAAGCTGTAGATTTTTGGATTCCTAGTGTCATAATTTTTTTTACTATATGGAAGAATTTTTATATAATAACGCTGCTACCACAGAGTGGCTGCTATCAAGCACGACGTCCCTTTCTTGGTAACTAATTATTGTGAAAAAGGTATTTTATCACGTTTATTGTAATTTATAATGCTGATTTAATAAATAAGTTCTGCATTAAAAGTATGAAAGATAGTCCAATAAAATGCAAGATATAAACGATTGGAACCACTCTATACGCCTAACATCTAGAAAAGCTCATCACTTTTTACGCCCCACATCTCATTGGTAATATTTTTATTTATCTACCCAGAGATACGTCGGCTGGTACATCTACCATATTATTATTATGTCATAAATGCAGAAATATGGCTTCGTCAGTGTAATCCGTTTCGATCACAGCAGATTTCCCTCGGGGTCTGAATGCCTGCACTCTGATATCCTCCATCTTTAGAAGCCATTTTTGATGTAGGTATCCGTCTGGACCTCAATAAGTTTGTTTTGGTTTCTAGATTAATGAATACCTGTACGAGAGCCTTATGCCTCTAGGGGCACATATAGGAAATACATACCTACATTATTAGTACACTAGCCTTCCACCCGCGGCTTCGCCTGCGTGGACTATACGACGCTGTCCCGCGGGAATGTGACATTTTCCCTGTAAAAAAAAGCCTAATATGTCGCTTTCCAGCTCTCAAACTATCCATATACCAAAAATCACGTCTATCCCTTTTGACGTGAAAGACGGACAAACAAACAAATAAACGCACTTTCACATTTATAATGTTCGTATGGATATTTATTACGAAAGTATCTATCAGTATGTTCGTTAATTTTTCGCGGTTGAAGAAAAGAAACATCACTACTCTTTCACGCAAAAACTACTAAACAGATCTGGATGGAATTTGCAACAGAGATAGATTCTAGGCTGGAATAACACATAGGCTACTTCTTATCGCAATATTCCTACGGGAACGGGAACACGTGGGTAAAACCTCGTGGAGCAGCTAGTATACAGATACTCGTATATTGGATATCAATGTAGGTTTAAATTAATTATTGAGAACTTTATAAATTTAGAGGTACTGCGTTGTAGTTTGTATTGTAGTAGGTATTACTATTTTGTAAAAAAAAAGTTACATTACCATTGCACGTGTCTTATTCAACTTCATATGCAACGTGTTAATGCAATAACCGAAAAGCACATACACCCCAACTTATTTACTTTATATTAAATTGAATTCCATTGTTTTTTTTTATAAAACTTCTAAGATGTACGTGCTCATAGGTCTCCGTGACTTTCTGACAGATTTTAAGCTCTACTGTGACGTAAGAGAGCACGTGACGGATCGCGCACGTATTGAATGAAAAGGCAGTAGACACAAACATTTTTAGAAGCGGCAATAAATGTAAACAATTAATTTGAAAAAGTTTTTCCCTATAAAAAATGTGTGGACTCGATTCTAGTCTCGATTCTGAACAAACTATTTTCTCAGTTGCGCAAAAATAATAAACACGTAAGTAAAAACTAAAATTATTTTCTTCATTTAAGTCGTGTGACAAACCCTTACGAGTCTGGTGTGTTTCCATACATGTGCCAGTAAAGCTAACGAAAACGCACCCTTAAACCAAAACAAACACTAGTTAACATAACCTATCCCTTTCTTTTAAGTCAGGGCGGAGGTCAAGTGTCGTCGGTCCAGAATAGGCAATGAATTCGATCCCGCATTGGGTGACTCAAATCTTTATTCATGAATCACTTTATTTACCTTGAGTACTGAAACGACATTTTGTGTCCCTTAATATATTGCTTCATTTCGGCAAACTGATAATAATTTTGAATGAGAAGATCGCTTGTTTAATCTAAAAGTTTACCTTAAAATATGTTAGTGGGTAGCTATGGGATGGGCCGTAAATGAAGCACAAATATACAAACGGGTTGTAAAAAAACTGTCGTTTTTAGATCCAGTCACAGGATTTTTTATAAAAAAAAATAATGAACACCATACGTACATACATTGCTCTGATCCTAAGCTTAAGCCCTTATGTGTTATGGTAATTGGAAACAACAACGGGTATGACCCCATACACCCAGACAAGAGAAAATAATGAATAGTTCGTTTTCAATATTTACATTTTTTCAAATTGTATGTAGGTATCTGAACTCAAATGAACCAGCAAGTGACTCATTCATTCTGCTCATTTATAGTGCTAATGATGGTGCCACATGGCTCAAATGGGGCATGTTTAAATAGAAAAATAAAATACCTACACAGCTTATTAAGGAAATATGAATATTGCAAGTAAAAATAACTAACTTACCATAAATTTAATCCGAACATTCAACTCAAATGAGCATGCAAATAATGATTCATTCATACTGCTGATTTATAGTGCTAATGATGTGCCACAGGGTTCAAATGGGGCACGTTTCAATAGAAAATTAAATACCTACTCAGCAATTTTAAGTAAATTTGAATAATTTGCAAGTAAAAATAACTAACTTACCAAAAATGTAATCCGAACATTCAACTCAAATGAACAGGCAAGTGATTCATTCATTCTGCTCATTTATAGTGCTAATGATGTGCCCCACGGCTCAAATGGGGCCAGTTTCAAACTTCATCGCACCGCACGGTTAAAACTACAAATGGGAGCCGCTGTTTTTAATTAATTCGCCAAATTGCGAGCAGACGTGGTCATGACCACTGACAGCACCTCGTTAGAATACAGCGTTGATTTTACTTCAATTCGTGAACTGAGTTTTCTCTTTGTCTGCATTTAAATACTTTGGCTGGCATTAAATTTGACCAAATTTGAGCAGCAATTTGGCTATGGCTACTTTTATTGGTCCAATTTAGAAGTATCGGTTCATGTAATAAGTATTGCTATTTGATAAATTGTGGTACTTACAGTAAGAGTCAAAATGATCTGAGCGTTCAATTCAAACCTTCCAAAATAATCTGAACATTTAACAAAACTCACTCTTAGCACAATACTATAAGGCGTACTTTCTTTTGTTAGCATTTGTTCTGAAACAACAAATGAAAATGCACCTTTAAGTCTTGAGATAAGCTTGATTACGCTGCCTCAGAGTAATCGCCAAATTGTCGCCCGAAGAGTCATGTAGGCCGTAGTAGTCATGAAAGCTTGAAGATACTCACGGTCAGCTGTCTGTACATTTACGAGCTTTGCAGGTTAGTTCGCACCAGTCCACATTATTTCCATAAAATAACTGACCTTCCTAGACGCTATGTTTCTCGCCGGGCTAATAACATAAGTCAGCTAACACCACAACTTGAACTATTTAAGAAAGGGCCTTTCTATATGACAGTCAAGTTATATAATCACTTGCCTAACTCCTTAAAAGCGCTCCAGGGATGTAAATTTGATAAAAATTTAAAACAACTACTTCTTGCAAAGGCTTACTATTCTATAAAGGAATATTTAGATGATAAATTAGAAAATTAAAGCTATAAATAAAATGTATGTATATTGTAAATGATTGTTAGTAAAATAATTTTAAGATGGTATTTTAATAATTTGTGTAACACTCCTATTGCAATATAAAATTGTGTCAATAAGTATTATAGTTACTTATGTATTTTGCCGTGCCCTTACAGGGCTCTTCTTTGTGACCTTAAAATGTATATACACCTTTTTATACAACAAGATGCAAATAAACGAATATGAATATGATTTTTGACAATTTTTTTGGATATTTTTGGTGGGTTTGAACGCTCAGATCATTTCGCCTCTAACTGTAAGGGCCTGTTTCATAATGTCTGATACTGTACAAGATGTAGTACGACAATGTGTGTGATGATAATTTGTGTCTGTAGTAAATATATTTTTTATTTTTGCAAATCTTAAACTGTTTGGATCTATTTTGAAGGCAGTGTTATCTTTTACAGGGTGTTAGGGGCGCCGTTGCAATAACTTTAACAGAGCTTCAGGCCATAATGCTGAACAACGCACAGCAAGAATTTTTTGTCGGAAATGAAAAAAATATTTCGACTCTCCATACAAAATGTTCCGATTAGTTGCTAAATTTGTATGAAAAGTCGATTAACTTTTTCATTTCCGACATAAAATTCTTGCTGTTCGTTGTTCAGCATGCATGATGGTCTGAAGTTATTGCAACGGCGTCCTTAACACCCTGTATACTACTCGCTCTTTAATCACACACAATTGTGTCTCTGTAAGTCAGTACTATTTCAATGAGATACAACTCCCAAGATCTATATACCTACGTGTATTGTAGGTAGGTAAGTATCTATATCTAAATGATATTTTGTCGCGATATGGCGTCTCTGTACGGCCCGCATTCCCAAGGTAAATAAGATATAATTAATCACTTCTTGTTACTGCTTTTCTTGGCTTCGTAAATCTTTGTGCCACAACATAGAATATAACAGTAATACAAAAACACAAAAAGTAACTTTGGTTAATATTTTATAGTTCATGCACTGTACGTACATAAACTACGTGTAGTAGGTACACCCGACAGCAAGTCAGACTTTCTTGTTCGATGTTGAAAGCAATCTCACTCGTAACAGCAACGGCGATTACAAGCACGAAGAAACAAAAAAAAGTGTTACCCCTTAGGTATATTGACATTATAATGCACGGGATTTTATTATTTCTATTTTCACAACAATAAAAACTACGAAAACCTACTCAATCTCCACAACGATCGGTCCTGCGCTGCCCGCATCCAGCGGCTTCCTGCGACCTTGACCAGAATGATGGTCTACCTTGTAGAGGATCTACCTACCAACGGAACGTCGGTCGGTCGTCCGGTACGCGCTCGCCATTCGAGAACCTTTCAGCTGAGCAATCCTTCGAGGAGTGATGTCGGTAGTTTTAGGTCTTCTGCGGATCTCATCATTCTGATTCGATCGCAAAGGGAAATACCAAGCATTACTCTCTCCATTGCTCGCTAGGTGACCTTCAGCCTTCTTATGAGACCAAATAGTAAAAGACCAAGTCTCGCTTCCATAAGTCAATACTGGACTTCCAAAGAAGAAAAGAGCTTTAATATTTCATTTGGAAATAAAGTATTAGAAAAAATCCACCCATCTCACAACTAACTCCGATGCGACTGAAAATTCCGAATGACCAATGAATTTCACCACGAATTTAAATGAAACATGATTTTCCGATAATTTCGAAATACTCGTACTATTTTCTGATTTGAAATATTGGGAAAAATCACACCATATTATTATTAGTATAAGTTTCATAAAAATATTGGCAATTTAAATAAAAAATGGTGATTTATTATTACATCGCAACTCATAAATCCAAGAATCTGCCACTTAAATGTTGTTGATATAGCAAAGTTTCTGCGAGTGCCATAAACTGTGTTGCCGAATTTCCTTACGCAAAATGCCGACATTGTATTGTTAAGTTAAATTAATGCGAATGATGTCAGGAGGCAATATTAATTGCCACCTCGTTTAACCAAATATTCACATTTACGGGAACTGCAGCGCCATCTAGGAGTAATTACGGCATTAATATTTTAGAAATCCTTTCGTTAGGGCTGCACATATTGTCTTCTGACATCAGATCTGGGGGCCAAGTCTGCTAACGTTAAGTCACAATCGTGCCTCAATCGTGTTTTAATTGTAGTTAAGTTGTAGTGCTTTTTTCACACTAGTTACAAGAAATATGTACTTTTTTCACAATACTATTGATGATCACACCACCCAGTACATTCACATCACATCATACTGTCCTAATTCTTGTAACTAGTGTTTTAAAAAGCACTACCACTGAACTACAATTGAAACCCGATTGAGACACGATTGTGACTTAACGTTAGCAGACTTGGCCCCTGCTAGCGTTAAGTCATAATCGTGTCTCAATCGTGTTTCAATTGTAGTTCAATTGTAGTGCTTTTTTACACACTAGTTACAAGAAATGTGTACTTTTTTCACAATACTTCTGATGGTCACACCACACACTACATTTACATCACATCATACTGTCATAATTCGCTTTTTTACACACTAGTTACAAGAATTATGACAATATGATGTGATGTAAATGTAGTGTGTGGTGTGACCATCAGTAGTATGGTGAAAAAAGTACACATTTCTTGTAACTAGTGTGTAATAAAGCACTACAATTGAACTACAATTGAAACACGATAGAGACACGATTATGACTTAACGTTAGCAGACTTCGACCCCTGGTAAAGATTCATAGTTGTTAAATGTCAAAATTAATGGTCAAACAAATCTGAGGGCTACCGTCTAAAAATTATGGGTATGGACATGGACTTCATTTGACATATTGCCCGTTATACCCATATAAGGACAAAATATGGGCTTCAAATGCCAAATGAAGCCCATGTCCATGTCCATATTTTGCCGGTACATCGATCGGCTGGTCCGTAATGGGGCGAAACATGTTAGAGTACTTGCTTTTAGTGAATGTGCAAGGTTTACTTGCTTGTAGGTATCTCGCTTGTTGTTATTATTACGACAGAACGCTAGATATACCTTGGTACCGATTTCATAGGAAGCTACAAATGAGGTTTTGAAACATTCGAGTATTTTATGTTTAATTTATTTAGAAGTTCTTACCACTTAAAATAACTTATTTTTTTATAAAAAATATGATTTATTTGGTACAACCGGTTCGGTTACAGTACCCGGCGGAAAAGAAAGCAAGGCGATACACAGATGAACCTAATTGGTTAGTCAACATCGTAGAGTGATAAGTAGATCGTTTTTGTTACGCGAAGCTCTATAATATGTGGCTCCATACTGTCGAGAACGATAAAACGTCACCAAGCTTTGGTCTTTATTATTAAACTTATTTGAAGTTACAAACGAAGCAACCCTATTTAACAATTTTAGGCAATGATGAATGAAAATGCTTTAGTACATAGCATTACCTACTAGTTCAAGTAGTCCGGAAAATTACTTAGCCGTTGTAGTTGTAAATCAGACTGTTTCAGACAAAGAAACATAACTTCTGCTTTAAGCATCGTATTCCTTCTGAAAGTCGTAGAAGTTGAAAAGACTTTTACGAACGAATAAATGTTGAGATACTTATCACTTATTAGGTACTTGGCTGAAAATAGTATGGTTTATTCAATTAAGTATACTTGTACTCAATTGATAAGTAATAAGGAAGTATATTAGTACTAAAATAGCTCACAATAAATTGGATCAATTTATGTTTTTTATTTGACAACAACAACAACAACAACATCAGACAGATATCTAAAGATTTTTCTTCTCCGTTCTTTAAAATGACATAAAATAAACGAACCTTTATTTCTTTCAATAAGTGGGTAATAAGTGGTTTTGATTCTCTACAGAAAGTAACATAAGTAGGTACAATATATATGTAACCCTGACCGCACACGGGCCATCGACCACAACCACAAAACGCCGCGCGCTGCCACTGACCTGCCCCCTGATTCACGAAGCGTCGGAAACGCTCCCGACAGCGGAATGTATGCACTGTCTCTATCACTCAAGAATAGACAAAGACGTCACAGAATTCGTATCCGATTCCGTTTTCTACGGTTCGTGAATAAGAGGCCTGTTTCCTGTAGTTTCATACATTTTATATGAGCCACATGCTGCAAATCGTCGTCACTCGCTTCTTGTGGCCGCCACAGGCCACTAACGCCGACACAAAATACTGCAAGCAAATGGGTGAGAAAAAGTAGTGGCTACTGACCGCAGGGTGTCTACTACAGCCACAAGTGTTTGTCGCGCGCTTCTGCTTCTAGCTTCAAGTGCGGCGTTTGTGGCTGTCGTGTGTGGCTCGTGTGCGGCGATGACGCCACTTAGAACCTTAGTTACAACGGTTTCTCTAGTTTTCAGCAAATGCCTTTGTTACAACTAGAATTAATAGAAACAGTAGTGGCTACTGACCGCAAGTGTCTACTACCAGCCACAAGTGTTTGTCACGCGCTTCTGCTTCTAGCTTCAAGTGGCGGCGTTTGTGGCTGTCGCGTGTGGCTCGTGTGCGGCGATGACGCCAGTTAGAACCTTAGTTACAACGTTTTCTCTAATTTTCAGTAAATGCCTTTGTTACAACTAGAATTCATATAAGGCATACCTACTCATATTTAATGAAAAAAATATCTCACCAAAATCATCCTATAAAAAACGAATTTAAAAAACTAAAAAAACCCGTCTGCGGTGCAAAAAACTAAAAAGAAAAAAACAAGCAAAAAATGAATCGATTGTGGATTGAATATGTTCTTAGTTCTTACTAGTAAATTGTATGCAGCGTTATATATATTAGGTACTTAATACATTTTTTAAGTAAGAGAATTCTCGGAAGCAAGCGGGATCCATTTGCGTATAAAATCTATAAAAATATCATGGATCCCGCCTGCTTCCAAGAATTCTCTTACTTAAAATTGGTATTAAGTACCTAATATATATAACGCTGCATACAATTTACTAGTAAGAACTAAGAACATATTCAATCCACAATCGATTCATTTTTTGCTTGTTTTTTTCTTTTTAGTTTTTTGCACCGCAGACGGGTTTTTTTAGTTTTTTAAATTCGTTTTTTTTATTTTAAGCTTTTTAGTTAAATGTTCTATGTACATGAGCAAGACCTCGCAGACGTGTCAATTCTTGTAGGGAGTTTTGGTCGTTAACTTCACGAAAAACCAAAATTCTAAACAACTCCTATTATTATCGCCTCCTAATAAATAAACCAAAGAAAACAAAACTTCTAAACCAAAATTCTAAACAACTCCTATCCTATTATCACTACATAGTATAAAACAAAGTCGCTTTCTCTGTCCCTATGTCCCTTTGTATGCTTAAATCTTTGAAACTACGCAACGGATTTTGATGCGTTTTTTTTAATAGATAGAGTGATTCAAGAGGAAGGTTTATATGTACTTTTTATCCCGATATTCCCACGTCTTAGTTCTTACTAGTAAATTGTATGCAGCGTTATATATATTAGGTACTTAATACATATTTTAAGTAAGAGAATTCTCGGAAGCAAGCGGGATCCATTTGCGTATAAAATCTATAAAAATATCATGGATCCCGCCTGCTTCCAAGAATTCTCTTACTTAAAATTGGTATTAAGTACCTAATATATATAACGCTGCATACAATTTACTAGTAAGAACTAAGAACATATTCAATCCACAATCGATTCATTTTTTGCTTGCTTTTTTCTTTTTAGTTTTTTGCACCGCAGACGGGTTTTTTTAGTTTTTTAAATTCGTTTTTTTTATTTTAAGCTTTTTAGTTAAATGTTCTATGTACATGAGCAAGACCTCGCAGACGTGTCAATTCTTGTAGGGAGTTTTGGTCGTTAACTTCACGAAAAACCAAAATTCTAAACAACTCCTATTATTATCACCTCCTAATAAATAAACCAAAGGAAACAAAACTTCTAAACCAAAATTCTAAACAACTCCTATCCTATTATATTATAATAAACCAAAGAAAATAAAACTTCTTGACTAACTTAACTATCAAATCAATGAAAACGATTTTGTTAAAATAAAATTCGACGAACAATTATTTTTAAATTAATTAAATTACATTAGGTACGGTACCTAAAACAGATATTTTATCATTATTGTATCTCAACAATTCAAGTATTTCAATTTTTTTTTAATTTTCAAATACACTCACCTAACAGTATTTTATGTTTGCCAAACGTTAGCGCGTTCTAATCGACTATCAGCGCCATCTAGCTGTGACCAAAGAAAACAATATCTATATAAAATACAAAAATCAATGTTGATAAGCGCAAAACTCGAGAACGGTTAGGCCATTTCGGCTAATTTTTTTTTCATATGTTCTATAAAGCACGCGGGAAGGTTTTTATGAAGAAACTACGTGGAAAATAAAAAAACAACACTTTTTATATTTCCCATACAAACAATTAGCACTTATTAGTCGAAATTAGTTCAAAACTTATCACTTATTTATATTTTCGTCATCGTCTTTGTAACCTCCTCATTTTGATACCCCACTCGATGGGATTAAAAAATATATATTTTAATACAGTTGCTCAAAAAGTGGCGTATTGCAGGGACGTATAGCGTTCGGGATGTGGGCTATTACACACTCGAACTTTTTCTTTACCTTTCCCGAACTCGTGCGTTTTCTTTCCCAACTGTCAAAATATTGTCTATTAAAAAGAAAAAACCAACCACGAAGTTTTTACAAAAAAAAAAATCATAGAAGTTTTTATGATTCATGCAAATATTTCTAAAAAGAAGCTACTAATTTGTTTCAATATCAGATTTAAATGTAATTTTAATTATACATTAAATTAATATTAGTATCGGCCAAATTAAATTTATGAATATAAAAAATACATAAAATTGGCTGTATGACCACAGTTTACTAAATATGGTATGACGTGCACTATTTACCATAGTATCTGCTGTTAGGAGTTTGCGCAAGTAAGTGAAAAGAAAATGAGGGACCTTATTTCTTAATTTTCTAAATTAGTTTTTTCTGGTTTTTATTGTGGTAGGTACTTAGTATGGTGGAATTAGTGCAATAATGTGGCTTTAATGGAAAACGATGTGGTAAAAGAGAGAAATAAGGAAAGGCGCTCCTGTAGGATTCGGATTGCTTTTGTTAGGTTTCATTTCATTTCATCTCATATAATTTAATTTTCATTTCATATCAATAAAAAAATTATACTGAAGCCTTGGCTGTATGATCATAGTTTCCTTTGCCAACCCAGAATGGGTGAAGAAAACAAAAAAAGTCTCTGCTTATATTCTTTTACGATTAGTTAGTTGAGTTTATTGTGTTTTATTATTTTATTAAATTGCTTAATTTTTTCGCAACTGTATTAAAAATAGTTGTTCAGTACACGTGCGGAACCGTCATTGCAACTTGTTCCGACTGTCAACCCTCACCTTCGGCTGCGCCTCGGCTCGGGTAGACATTTGTCGGAACTCTTTGCAATGACAGGCTTTCCGCACTTGTAATGAAATCTACTATTTTAATACAGTTGCTCAAAAAGTGGCGTATTGCAGGGACGTATAGCGTTCGGGATGTGGGCTATTACACACTCGAACTTTTTCATTGCCTTTCCCGAACTCGTGCGTTTTCTTTCCCAACTGTCAAAATATTGTCTATTGAAAAAAAAAACAACCACGAAGTTTTTACAAAAAAAAATCATAGAAGTTTTTATGATTCATGCAAATATTTCTAAAAAGAAGCTACTAATTTGTTTCAATATCAGATTTAAAAGTAATTTTAATTATACTTACATTAAAATAATATTAGTATCAGCCAAATTAAATTTATGAATATAAAAAACTAGCGGCCGCCCGCGGTTTCACCCGCGTGGTTCCCGTTCCCGTGGGAACATCGGGATAAAAAGTACATATAAACCTTCCTCTTGAATCACTCTATCTATTAAAAAAAACGCATCAAAATCCGTTGCGTAGTTTCAAAGATTTAAGCATACAAAGGGACATAGGGACAGAGAAAGCGACTTTGTTTTATACTATGTAGTGATGATACATAAAATTGGCTGTATGACCACAGATTACTAAATATGGTATGACGTGCACTATTTACCATGGTATCTGCTTATAGGAGTTTGCGCAAGTAAGTGAAAAGAAAATGAGAGACCTTATTTCTTAATTTTCTAAATTAGTTTTTTCTGGTTTTTATTGTGGTAGGTACTTAGTATGGTGGAATTAGTGCTTTAATGGAAAACGATGTGGTAAAAGAGAGAAATAAGGAAAGGCGCTCCTGTAGGATTCGGATTGCTTTTGTTAGGTTTCATTCCATTTCATCTCATTTAATTTAATTTTCATTTCATATCAATAAAAAAATTCTACTGAAGCCTTGGCTGTATGATCATAGTTTCCTTTGCCAACCCAGAATGGGTGAAAAAAAACAAAAAAAAGTCTCTGCTTATATTCTTTTACGATTAGTTAGTTGAGTTTATTGTGTTTTATTATTTCATTAAATTGCTTAATTTTTTCGCAACTGTATTAAAAATAGTTGTTCAGTACACGTGCGGAACCGTCATTGCAACTTGTTCCGACTGTCAACCCTCACCTTCGGCTGCGTCTCGGCTCGGGTAGAAATTTGTCGGAACTCTTTGCAATGACAGACTTTCCGCACTTGTAATGAAATCTACAAATTTTACAATGCACAGAATATATCGCCTAAAAGCCGCCATTTTGTTTTTGGTTAATTTTGATGTCCCATTGTCACTCGGCCCGTTAAGACGAATCTGACGACGTATCATTTATTAAAATCGGTCCATCCGTTTAGAAGTTACGAGGGAACATAGAAACACATACATACAGGTCAAATACATAACCCTTTTTTGGCTTCGCCGCAGACGGGTAAAAAGTAGTGGCTACTGACCGCAAGTGTCTACTACCAGCCACAAGTGTTTGTCGCGCGCTTCTGCTTCAATAGCTCAAGTGGTGGCGTTTTTTGGCTGACACGTGTGGCTCGTGTAGTTACAATGTTGTCTCTAGTTTTCAGTAAATGCCTTTGTTACAACTAGAATTAACAGCTGCTAAAAATGACTATGAGTGAAAACTTCTTCTACTTAGTGTAATATTGTTTCATTTGTGTTAGCGTATACAAAGTGATCTCAACTTAAAACGCATTACAATACAAAGTTTCGCTTAAAAGCTGGGCGGTTACCTCCCATCTTAGCTTTTAAATTTATTAAATGTTTCAAGCTTAAAATGCAAATTCGAGTCTGAGCAAAACCTATATAATATTGAGGTTGGCGTAAGCAAGAAGCGCAGACTGCACTTGCTAAGAAATACAAGATAATAATGTGAAAATACTAGAAGATCGCGAGTAAGTTTCCACTTTATGAATTTAAATATGGTACGAATCTGGAGCTGTATGCAAATTGGTTCATTAGGGATTGCCAAACCTCAATAGCATTTAGGAGCGCTAATAGAATTAAGGAGCCCAATCAAAGGTGTCTCATTAGTTTTAATTACGTGGCGATCATTAGGAATAAGTAGGCCGATTGGTCGCTGGTTTCGTATCGCAGTCACGTCCCCTCCAATTGATACAAAGAACGTGACACACTCGGGTGACACTCATTTGAAATTACGACTGCCTTTTTACCAATGATGTGAGAGTTATAAGCAATGAGGTTAGGTTAGTCCAGTCTGCGACATGGTATATATGTGTTGTGGTGAAAAAGATTCGAGGTTCGAGAAGAATCTCAATCAATAATTTGATTTTAACGCTTAAAAATGTTATATCAAAAAGTAGGTAGAAAGGTTTTATTTGAGGTATTATAATAGGCTCCAGATAATATATTTTTGGACAGCCATCCTGTGACCGACTATTAAAGTAAGAAAAAGTTATGATATTCTCCAGCCCCCAAAATATCATCATAAATTCCCTCGATCAGTGAACATCAACTAATCCAGGAAGTTCCATATAAACCTAACCTAACCTAACCCAACTCATCAGAGATAGTTTTATTTAGCTTCACCTACGCAGATAGTTTTTAATATCGACCAGTATCCTACATACCTACCTATTTTCATACTTCTAAGTTCCGAAATGAGGAAGTTCCATATCAAATTGAATTTATTTATTTTATTTATTTACATATTTAGTACACACACATAAGAGTGAAACAGAAAAGAAAGAAATAGATAAGTACTAGCCTTCCGCCCGCGGCTTCGCCCGCGTGTACTACACGACGTTATCCCGCGGGAAGGTAATATTTTTCAGGAATAAAAAGTAGCCTATGTCCTTTCTCAGGCTCTAGACTATCTCTGTACCAAAATTCATTCAAATCGGTTCAGTAGTTAAGGTGTGATTGTGTAACACACAGACAGACAGAGACGCATTTATAATATAAGTAAGGAAGTAAGGAAGTAAGGATTGTACAGGGGCACGGCTTATTTCAAATTGAAATTTCTACCAGCCGGCCCGTTAAAGGAAAGAACATAGAAAGAGGCAGTCTGTGTGTCTCCAGATACAAATACCATACATACAATACATATAATTATATACCTATATATAATATTATAATTCTAGTACATACAAATAAACATAAATGAAATAACTATAAATAAGATAAACCATATATATAATGCTATATATACTAATACATAAAAATAAACTATATATAATAGATAGATAATATATAATATATCAGATGAGAACTGTAAATAATACAACAACAGAAGAGAGGATAGTGCTAAAGACATGAGGATAAATAATAATCTTTTAGATGTTTTTTAAACATAGATATCGTGCGACAATCTCGTATGTCGGCCGGCAGTGAATTCCAAAGACGCACAGCATGAACGGAAAAAGAATAGGAAGCAAAGTCAGAATGATGGGGGAGGAACTTCAGAAGGGATTTGAGATGGGACCTGCATGGAGAATTGGGTGAATGAGAAAAGGAGAATCGATCCCGGAGGTATGAATGATAGGTAGGATTGAAAAGGATGTTATAAAGGAGACAAAGAATTCTAAGATTCCTACGCAGACGTATGGGGAGCCACTTGAGTTCCTTCCGAAAGTTGGAGACGTGGTCGTACTTGCGTAGACCGAAAATGAATCGAATGGCAAGGTTTTGAAGGCGCTCAAGTTTATTCAGAAGTTGTTCAGTGGCGTCCAAGTAGCAGACATCGGCGTAATCAAGAAGAGGTAGAATGAGAGACTGGGCAATTGAGATTTTGGTAGGCAAAGGGAGAAAACTTTGAAGGGGTTTTAAAGAGTGAAGGGAAAAGTAGATCTTGCGGCTGACGTCAGTGATATGTATGGGTCGTCCAAGAGAGATTAGAGTCAAGGATCAAACCCAGATTCTTGACGGTATCGCTATAGGGAATGGATATGCCATCCAGCAATACCGGAGGTATTTGAAGCTGGCCAGCTAAGTTGATCCTATGTCTGCTAGCGATGATGATGGCTTGTGATTTGCTTGGGTTAACCAAAAGTCCGTAACGCCTAGCCCAAGTAGAAATACGGCTGAGGTCATCATTGATTGACGCTATCGCTTGGTACGTTTCGTCAATTTTAAAGTGACGGTAGAGCTGCAAGTCGTCTGCATAGAGATGGAAGTTGGCGCAGATGACTGGAGTAACTGAATTGATGAAAATAGAGAAGAGAAGTGGAGAAAGAACACCTCCCTGCGGTACGCCCGCAGTGAGCTCACTCCAATCGGAAATAGAGTCTTCATGGCGAACACACTGCGCTCGTCCACGAAGATAAGAGTCAAACCAAGAGAGCGAAGAAGTTACGTTTATAGAGGAAAGTAAAGCAAGAAGAATATCGAAATCGACAGAGTTAAAAGCGTTGCTGAAGTCCAACAAAACCAACACTGAGAGTTCTTTTCGTTCCATGGCCCAGCGTAAGTCATCCGAGACATTTAGTAAGGCAGTGGCGGTGCTGTGACCAGGACGGAAACCAGATGATATTTATTCAAGAGCCTGTTGGCAAGAAGGAAAGAGGAAAGCCTTAATCCCTAAATCCCTTTCCTTCCTACCCAATAAGGGGTTGTTTCTTTAATATCGCTTACGCAGATCATTTTCAATCGTGACCAGTATCCAACATACTAATTTTCATATTTTTAAGTTCAGAAATAAGAAAGAAAGAAAGAAAGAAAGAAAGAACACTTATTTATTTGGGACATCACAAAAATACATAAAAATAAAACAAAAAAGCAAAAAAAGCATAGTATGTCCCAAAACGGTCCCGACTCAGCATAATGCTTGGCTTGTGACCAGCGCTGATCCGGATAAGTACCTATCCATATAAACTTCATCCCCCCATTTTGCCCCTTTAGGGGAGTAGTTTCCCAAAATCATTTCTTAGCGGACGTCTCCTAATAAAATTATAATCTACCTTACTTAAGTACCATACCTTACCTTACAAGTAGTTTCGAGATTTCGTGATGAGTGAGTGAGTGTCCTTTCGCCTTTATATTTCAACATTCGAATTTTAAAGAGTATTGCATCTTTTTTGAAACGTTTTCAAACATTTATAATTAAACTAGCTTTCCGCCCGCGGCTTCGCCCGCGTGGACTACACGACGTTATCCCGCGGGAATGTGATGTTTTTCCGGGATAAAAAGTAGCCTATGTTCCTCTCCAGGCTACAAAGTATCTGTGTCCCAAATTTCAGCCAAATCCGTTCAGCTGTTTTGGCGTGATTGAGTAACAAACATCCAAACATCCAAACATCCAAACATCCAAACATCTAAACTTTCACATTTATAATATTAGTAGGATTAGTAGGATTGAATTTGCACCGTAAACTGCAACAACATGGTAGCGGTAAATTTTTTATAAAAAAGGAAGTTAACTAACGCTATCTGTGTACGGTCATCAGTGAAAAGGTAGCAGGGTAAATTACAAGCAGATGTTAGAATTTGAGTTCAGAATAAATATATATATTAGCACTTAGCAGTCGAAATTAGTTCAAAACATATCCATTATTTATATTTTTGTGATCGTCTTTGTAACCTCTTAATTTACACACCCCACTCGATGGGATTTAAAAATATATTTTTTTACAATCCACAGAATATATCGCCTGAAAGCCGCCATTTTGTTTTTTTTTTGTTAATTTGTACGTCCTATTGTCATTCAGTCCGTTAAGACAAATCTGACGACATATCATTTAAAAAAATCGGTTCATCCGTCTTAGTTGACTATGAGGGAACATAGGAACAGACACACCCACAGACATACAGGATATTTTTTTTATCAGTGCATAAAGGACATCATCCACTTTGGGCTTAGGTCTGAACAGTGTTTTAAGAGAAAACAAATTTATCAAATATTCATAAAAAATATTAAAATAAATATTAATGCCTTTTTTTGGAGTATCAAAGATTTTTAATAAAAAACAAGGTTTAGAAAGTATTATACTTGATAGTCTCAAACTTCAAACACACAAGCGGTCATATTGTTTTTCTCGCGGCCTTGGACACTAGCACTTTTGACTCCACGCGTCGTACTTTTTTTCTATTTTGATTCGAAATAATTCAAAATAGCAAACAAAGTTAAATGGGGCACCGTATTGTTAAAAATATTGCCGTAAATTGCATTGTCGGTCGGAGGACAGTTGGTTGTTGCGCCCATGTGATATGTGATGTCAATTACTTGGTATCTGGGCTGGGCGAGGTATAAAAATGTGAACCCTAGCGCCCAATTTTGAGATAATGTATTGTTAACATACGAATCCGGTTAAATGCGATGAAATAAAAGCCGCTTCTTTTTATTATAACTTATACCTACCCCTCATCATTAGGAACAATAGTGTGACCACATCCACACGGGCGGACTCTCGCCCAGGCCTGACTGTAGGTACTTTAGGTCCTACTACCTGTTATCTATATATATAAAATTCAAAGTCCTGACTGACTGACTGACTGACTGACTGACTGACTGACTGACTGACTGAGATATCAACGCACAGCCCAAACCGCTGAACCTAGAGACTTCAAATTTTGCACATAGATACGTTATACAGTGTAGGCATCCACTAAGAAAGGATTTTTGGAAATTCCACCCCTAAGGGGGTGAAATAGAGGATGAAAGTTTGTATGAAAGTCCGTCAGTTTTGAAGTTAGGATCTTTAAACAATGTATTTAGGCTGGCAATTGAAAATTAAGATTTACCTGTGTCAGCGTTTTTGACAATTCCACCCCAGAAGGGGTGAAAAGTGGGATGAAATGTTGTATCCGGAAAGTCCTTCATTAAATTTATTATTTAGGCTTATGGTCGGAAAGTAAAATAAATAAGCAAAAACATGTTTCGTATTTTTTCGAAAATCAACCCCTTAGAGGTTAAATGGGATAAATAAACCTAAAAATCGATATAGATGTCGTTATTGAGGTTTTATGGGATGACGATTGCAAAAATGGCATTTATTTTGATGTTTAACACGCTGAACATGATTCAACCCCTAAAAGGTTGCAATAGGGGTGAAATGTTGAATGAAAAATCAGGGGTAAAATAGACATTTCAACTTGAAACTTTGTAGGCTTACTTCTTAAAACAAATAGGCAACACATTTCGTAATTTTCCCAAAATCAAACCCAGGGGGTAAAATAGGGGATGAATATGTGTATAAAAGTCAGTCACTTTTGAAGTAAGGATCTTCAAATTTTGTATTTAGACTGGCAATTGAAAATTAATATTTTCCTGTGTCAGCGTTTTTGACCATTCTACCCCCAAAGGGGTGAAGAGGGGGATGAAATGTTGTATCTGGAAAGTCCTTCATTAAATTTATTATTTAGGCTTATGGTCGGAAAGTAAAACAAATAAGCAAACACATAATATTTCGTATATTTTCGAAAATCAACCCCTTAGAGGTTAAATGGGATCTCTCTCTGGGGTCGGTCCCTCATGTCTGAGGATCGTGGTCAGCATCAGGGTTGCATCTGGAGCGGATGATTTGCCTCCACCGGTCACGGTCCAGCGCGTCTCTTACGACCGTGTGTAGTTTTGAAGATGACGAGTCTTTTGCTTGGTCGGTCCATCTTGTAGGTGAGCGACCGCGCGATCTTTTGCCTTCGGTGCTCCCGACCACAATTAGTTTTTCTAGGCTGTCGTCACCTCTGCGTACCGTGTGACCGAAATACGAAAGAATGCGTTGCTGGCATATGGTTGATATGCCAGCAACGCATTCTGGTTAAATGGGATAAATATACCTAAAAATCGATATGGATGTCGTTATTGGGGTTTTATGGGATGACGATTGCAAAAATGGCATTTATTTTGATATTTAACACGCTGAACATGATTCAACCCCTAAAAGGTTGAAATAGGGGTGAAGTTTTGAATGAAAAATCAGGGGGTAAAATAGACATTCCAACTTGAAACTTTGTAGGCTTACTTCTTAAAACAAATAGGCAACCCATTTCGTAGTTTTCCGAAAATCAAACCCAGGGGGTAAATAGGGTATAGAAACCTAAATCATCTTAAGTACCCTAAAAGTTCGTGGTACCTTAGCTACTCATAACTAACTTTTTGGTTGTGAAACAGACACTTATTATTTACTAGCTTCCGCCCGCGACTTCGTCCGCGTGGACATTCGAGACAATACTTAGGGGACAAATAACCAGGATAAAAAGTATTATATGTTTTAATTTCATAAAAATCCGATTAGCCGTTTTTAAGTTATTAGGCGGGTCCTCCCTCACCAAGTGAGCAGCCTCGTGCGAGGCCCGCCGCACGTGGCAAACGTTCTGCCTCGCGCGAGGCTGCTCGCTTGGTGAGGGAGGACCCGCCTAATAACTTAAAAACGGCTAATCGGATTTTTATGAAATTAAAACATATAATACTTTTTATCCTGGTTATTTGTCCCCTAAGTATTGTCTCGAATGTCCACGCGGACGAAGTCGCGGGCGGAAGCTAGTTATAAAATATAAATATCCTTAATCAATACAATTAGTATCATTTTCAAGCAAAAACTATTCCATTTTGAAATTTTTCATTGCTATTTTATAGTTTTCTAAAACAGTAAGTTCAACATCGTTTTACTCTCTTTCAGTGAATCTGGGTACTAAAAAACCGTTGTAGATCGTTTCTAAAGCCATAAATATACAATAATAAGTATAATACAAATGAAAATTTGACAGTTCACATCAGGCCCAAAGGCCCATATAAGGTGGATGATGTCCTTTTTAAGGACGACTCAGAATCGGTAAGTGAACAACTTTCTCCTAGAAACATGGGTAGGAATACGACAAAAATGTTTGGACTTCCTATACTAAATCGATCACGTGATCATTCCGATTTGTATGAAGAGTCAAAAATTTTTTTTCATATTTCGACCTATATTTCTACCAGAAAGTTGTTCACTTACCGATTCTGAGTCGATCTTTAAAATTTGGTGCACTGACCAAAAGTTTATCCTGTGTAGGTCAAATACATACCCTTTTTTTTTGTTTCACCGCAGACAGGGTAAAACAGGTCAGAGGCAAAGTTTACACGCGAGCAAGTCTGTACTAGTCCGTGAGAGAAACTTCATATAAACTCGGACCCCCTCTTTAACCCCCTTAGAGGATGAATTTTCATAAATCCTTAATAGTGCTCGCTTGCGTCACTTGAAGAACCCACGTACAAAGTTTTAAGTAAATCCATCGAAAAAATTAAGTTTCCTACAAAGTCTGACCCCATTTTTTACCTTCTTAGGGGCTAATTTTTATAAAAATCATTTGATAGTGCTCACTTACTTCTTTTGCAAAATCTATATACAAAGTTTCTACTGAATCCATTGAAGAAATAAAAAGTTTCATCACTCTTGTCCCATTTTTACTCCCTTAAGTATAGAGTGGAAATTTCTATAAATCCTCTCTTAGTGCTCTCCTACAATCCCCAAGAAACATACATGCCAAATTTTAGCTTCATACGTCTAGTACTTTCAGCTTGTTTGTTTGTCTGTCAGTCAGTAACGCAAGAGTTTTTTAAATATAATAAATAGATAGATAGATTAAAAAAGTATTTATTCCAAATTAATTTCCATTGATAATATTATAATACATTACAATCGTCATTCTTTTTAGTTTCATTGTGAGCTTAATGCTCCATGAAAATCTACAAGGAGCTTACGAATAATGAATCTATTAACTATTAAATAATTGAATCTATTAAATATTCCTAACTAACTTTGAGTCTACAAATGAAGTAAGTATGTAAGTAATCTATAAAGATCCTGTTTTATTCGGTTTGTAATTTTTTTTCGAAAGTAACTTTACTGCAGTCGAACGTATCATTTTCGTGGTAAAGTGGTAGACCAGATATTTTGAGGACCGCTTCGGGGTCCTTGTACGTTACAGTGTAACTTGGGTTCAGTGGGTGGAGAGGTCCAGTTGCCTTAACTGCAGCTTTACTTTCATCATTTCCAAGCTCATTGTGGGTTCCGTCGCCAGTTCTTTTGATCCTATTTTTCACCTATATTCAAAGAAAGTTATATGTTAGCGCATGTATATCCCACTTAAAATACCAGTAATATTTATGATACAGAAAATGTTTGTCAAATTACACATTAGGAAAATACCTACCAATTCGGAAGACGCCGTTTTCAGATCATAAGCCAATCCAATATTAGCACAGAATTCGATAATTTGCGCGGACAAATTGAAATGGTTGGAGAGCTCAGCCGCCTTGTAGTCCCAGGGGAAGGCATGGTGGTAGTTGTGCCATCCCTCTCCCAGGCTTATCATTGCTACGAACCACGATTCTACTGGCTGGATGTTCCTAACAAACAAAACAGAACACTTAAATATATTGCAGACTGGGATGTACCTCCATCCGCGTAATGTTCAGTTAAATCGTGCTCCGAGTTGTATCGCGCTTCTTAAGACAGTTTACACTAATAAATTGTTAGTGTTATTAACAGTTAACACGAATAGTAATTATTAGTGTTAACTGTCTTAAGAAGCGCGAGTCGTCATCATCATCATCATCATCATCATCAGCTTATTAACGTCCACTGCTGGATAGGATACATTAATTATTAATAATAAACTATTATTGATAAATCAATCATAGCCAAGTCGAGAAATGTCAGTGATTTCATTAAATATTCCTACTCTTAACAATACATACTTATGTACTAAAGACAAACATAATCAATGATATTTGAGAAACTACAAACAAATTAGTTAAGCACGGCCGACAGGTGGCAGAAACAATGAAAAGGTTACATGTTGTAATAATGAATAAGTATTGGATGTTGCCGTCAATCGTATTTAAATTTATACACTGCTATTATCATCCGGCGGCAGTTTAAAATAGGGTTAAATATATTATGTTATTCCATTAAAAAAAATTGAGATACTTAATTGCATTTTTTTTTATAAGTAACAAAATAAATAAGATGGCGAATGAAAAAGAAAGAAGAACACTAACTTTTCGTATGGTCTTGTTCCATAAAGGTGAGCGGCACTGTTGACCAACCAGGTTCCATTCAGTGAAATGGTATAGCGGAAGAAGAAGCAAGTCAGTACTGACTTCCACAAGGGCTCACCAAAGAAATGAACTGGCACCCAGACTGGTATGCACACCGCGGTCAGCAAGAACAGTGGTAAATAGTACCTAAATGAAAACGTAAAATCAGTGTTGATTTCTAACTAAATATAAATATCTCACAACATTATATAATAGCTTAAACTTTAAACTTATTACGGAAATCAGAAGCAACGGAGTTTGGAAATTATTCCCAATTCACACTCAATTCATACCGAGATGGAAGGGAAGAGCCACAAACTGAGGGCCGACTTCCGAAACTTCGGTTAGCCCCGTCCCGCTCACTCTCGAGTCATGATGGAATCGAGTGATAGGGGCGGGGCTAACCGAAGTTTCGGATTTGCGTTTCAGAGTACGGTCCCAGCCCCGACCTCGGGCGTCAACCAGCGACCGCTAGCGGCCTCCCGAACCCACGCGACGAACAATAAGAACGCGTCTTTTTTACATCCTACTAATATTAAAAATGTGAAAGTTTAGATGTTTGGATGTTTGGATGTTTGTTACTCAATCACGCCAAAACGGCTGAACGGATTTGGCTGAAATTTGGTACACAGATACTTGGTAGCCTGGAGAGGAACATAGGCTACTTTTTATCCCGGAAAAATATCACATTCCCGCGGGATAACGTCGTGTAGTCCACTAGTATGCTTATAAAGTTGAAAATTCTTATACACTGAAAGTGCACACTGCTTCGCAGCCGTTCACAACCCTTCGCTTCCATCTCGATATATATTGGGCCATAATCTCATCGCCGGTGCCACGATTCTCATCACCGTCGTGTTAAATTTCACCTCGGTCTTTAGCTATTTGTGGCATTTTGGAATGCTAAAAAATCGCAAAAACCTTTACTGCAGCATTCTGAAAAATACTTTCATAGCATAAATCACCTACGCCATGAAAGAGTTTTACACGGAGGCCACGATGAGAAATACCTACTCAGGTATTACACAGCCCATAGTATTAATGTTTATCCCTGGTAGGATATCCCACGGCCCCTTGCTCAGGAGGTATGATCAGTAGATACCACTGCGCCAACAGCGGGCCTTCTGAAACAGTAACTACTAAACTAACTGTCTGTTCTAAAGAACCCTACTTACTTCTTCTGTAGCATGACCATCCAGTCGGCTTGCAAATCAGACATGTCAATTTTCTTGCCAAGCTCTATGACGTAAGGGTGCTTCTTGGCCATCAGCCAACCAATGTGGCTGAAGAAGAAGCCTCTTTTCGCATTATGAGGATCACCATCGGTGTCCGAGTATCGGTGGTGGAGACGATGGTCACGGCACCACGTGAACATGGTGTTCTAAAAAACAACATCTCTCTTTACATGCTCAGTATTAGAAATAAGTGGATATGTATGTCGCACAGAGAAATGATAAAAGAGCGAAGCGAGGGTGCCGCGGCAGCGGCTGGCCAAGCGACAGAGCCGATTAATAATGGCCCTCCTGTTTCCTATTGAACTAAAATAGGGATTCTAGTGCGTTTTCTAGTTTTTTATTATAAAGTATCGACTGAAGTACCAACTTGAAATAAATTGTTTTTCATGTCTGATACGATCCCTTAATATTGTTTTCGTCTAATGGACCTCTGATTACCTTAGGAACCTACATCAACAACTGTGGAACCGACTTTGAATTTTAAGTAGAATATTCTTTCATTATTTCAACAGATCTTTTTAAGTATTGTATACTGTCATCTCTTTGTTGATCGATATTTTCTTCCTTTTGGCATAAATAGTATATATCTCCCAGACCATATTCTGCTTTGTATGACGTGTTGCCACATATTGCATGCACTGGGTTTAAGGACAAGAACCGACAGGTGTTTTCGTCATTTCACTAAACCAGTTTAGGGATTGATCAAATCACTAGTTTTTTGTAGGAAAATGATAAAATGAAGTACACATTAATGAGAGGCTAGAGGTTTTTCTGGAGAGAATTGTGAACGCATACATTTTATTTAAAATAATAATTACTATTTTTAACTGGCTATATCCCACAGTTTTCGATTCCTTCTGACATTAAATACGTCAAGAAATATTGCAAAAAGTGTTTCGGAATA
The DNA here is from genome assembly GCA_949710035.1 of Crambus lathoniellus. Taxonomy (NCBI): domain Eukaryota; kingdom Metazoa; phylum Arthropoda; class Insecta; order Lepidoptera; family Crambidae; genus Crambus; species Crambus lathoniellus. The sequence goes on from OX453307.1 coordinate 10,812,361, forward strand.
ACACGTTAATCAATTTTATAAGTTTATTACTAGCTTTGATAAAAATAATTATCTAAGGCTTGAAATGTAAGCTGCAATGAAAATTTATTAATTGGTGTTATTATAAGCATCTGCTTTGTTACGGTTTTTCAGTACTCCCTCCCTCGAGGAGGGATTACTGTAAAACCGTAACAATTTAACAACGAAGTGATCTTTTCAAAGTTTTTGCAGAAACTTGTATAAGTTTAATAATAATATATTGTCTTACCTGTCCAGATGCCGCTTGTAGTACGAGTAGAATAGCTCTTAGAAGAGGAGTACCCTTAAAGCTTCTGTGTGTGTAAAGCCTGTGGGCTCCAATGGTAACGCCTTCACTGCACATATATGCATAGAATGCCACTACAATATTTTTATTAAATATTAACTGTACACAAAACATGAAAAAATTGAATTTAAACAAGAGATAATGTAGAACTTACGCCATAAAAATGTTTTAAGATGAATACTTCCAGTTAGTATTATATAGAACCCCCATAAAGCGAAAGTATGCAATAATAAAAAAGCTATGGCGTTTATCCATACTATTTCATGTTTGTATGACAAGTCGGTTCCAATTATTTGCAATTCCAATTTATTGTCTTTAATTGATCCTTTCTCGTTGATGACACCGGGAGTTTGCAAGGTTGCAGTCATTTTGTACTATAGTTATCACTGCGGGAGATGAACTGACTATGCTAGTACTCGCTCGCGTTTATAAAGTAACATATGTTTCATTGTTGGAGTGTAGACAATCCAAACTTCATTAAGCATTGAGTAATGAAAAACTTGAACTTTCTTGACATTGCATACAATAGTTTCTTTACTTGTTTCTAATGTGTTTACTAATTTGACTGACTTGTTAGCGCAGCTGTACTGATACTCCAGAATCGGTAAGCAATAGGTATTTTGTGAAAGGGGTTGTGAATAAGATCCCAGGTTACCTACCATCAACTATAAGAAAGCGATCCAAAACTGGTGCATTCCATAATAGGTTCCTAAAATGAATTGCCTTATTTCGAACCATGACTTTCTAAAAACTGAATCGCAAATGAATTGCTGAATGTGAATAAACGAACGATTCGTGTCCTTATTTCTTCAAACCCGTCATGCACGGAGAGTGAGAGGGACGAGTTATAAGTCAATTACGAGTTAAGCGGCTGTGAAATGTCGCTGAATCGCTTGTCATTGACGCTATAGAATCTCGATCGCAACGAATAAGCAAGCAGGGGGCCAATTCTGCTAACGTTAAGTCATAATCGTGTCTCAATCGTGTTTCAATTGTAGTTCAATTGTAGTGCTTTTTTACACACTAGAGGTTTTCAGTTTGATCACATACCTATTTACCAGAATACACGTAAATTGACTGCACGATGCACTAAAAAGAGTGAAATAAAAATTATTTTTATTAAAAAATAAAACCGCCTTCAAAAAAATCACATCAAAAAGTAAGAAATCATTCCTCACCAAATAAATAACGTAAGTACTTTGAAGTCGGGCGGGTTTTAACAAAAACAACAAAAAATTGTACATGTTTCACGCCCGACTTCAAAGTAGGGCAGGCGTACCGGTTTTGGCCACTGTACCGGTTTTGGTCACTTTTCACTTTAAAGTTATATAAATAGGAATTCAATAATTATTGCTTATATTTATTAATGGCGAATAAAAGATTGGACTTTTAGTTAATAATTACAGCACTTAGCTTTTTTTATGTAGTACGATATTTTAGAAATAAACACGTGTTATGTTTCAAAGTTAACATTTTGTAAAATTCTTAAGCAAAATGTTAAGGGTAAAGGTTTTGTAAAATCAATTTTTTTCTACAATAAAATTATTTTATGGTTATTTAATATTTTTTATTACATATTGGAATATGTTTCTTCTAGATGGATTAAGTGTTGTTTTTTCACTGTTCTTACAAAAAGTTGGGAAACAATAAGTGGCCAAAAGTGGGGCTAGAAATTTTAGCATTGTGCCACCTTTGGCCACTTTGGCATTAGTAGAAAGTTGCCAACCTATTATAAAAGTTCATTTATTTTAAAAGACTCACAACTCACTTTTGTTAGCTAACGTACTAGAAAATTTGCGGATTGAGGCTAGTGTAGGCACTAGCCTACACTAGACTCAATCCGCTAATTTTCTTTTAATCAAGTGATAAAGGTATACTTTTAAATTGTAGTAAGGAGCTAGCTGTGATTGAAATACTATTTCATGTAGTGTTTTAGTCCAGAACTCTAATAAGACATCAATTAAGCATAAACTCAACTTATAAATATATTAATTTTATGAAAGTGGCCAAAACCAATGCAAACGGTGTATTTGGCCCCCTCCCCAGAATTTGTTCTAAATAAAAAAAACTATTGTTTTTTTTTTTACCCTTAAAGGTCGATAAATTATCTATAACTCTACATTATAAATTTTCTCTAAAATACTTAAGATCATTAAGCACTAAGCGGTTAAAAGTGAAAAAATCCTTAAAGTGGCCAAAACCGGTACGCCTGCCTACTTACGTTATTTATTTGGTGAGGAATTATTTCTTACTTTTTTGATGTGATTTTTTGAAGGCGGTTTTTAGTCTTATAATTTAAGATTCATCTCCAAATTTTGCGTAAGTATACTACTTATAAGTTTTTACGACATGCGACTGCAGTCGATCCGAAATGTTTTGTTTCCGTCATTTGTCATTCTTTCCTATTGGTAATATTTTACTTTTACTTTAACATCAATCTTGGTCATTTAACTTTGATTTCATTATATTTCTTTCTATTACGATAACGCAGTAATGCTATTTGCTACATTTAAAATTTTGTTTATTTTAATAATATTTTTTTAGGTTTTAAAATACTAATTTTTGCCTGTTTGTATAAGTACTATGCTGATAGTATGCACTATAACGAAATAATTATTTATTATATTTATATATTAAGAGGACTTGTTATATTATGGAATAATTCAGCTAATTCAGTTTGGCTTTTGTTCAATTTAGATATGATTTAATCAGGGGACTTGATATAATAAATACTAGATAGACGTAATATATCTAGTTCTGCAAATATCCTACGTTAACGAGATATTAGTCGGCAGTTTTTGAGATTTTAACACACTTTCAAAACCCACAAAAATAACTTTGTCCTTGATACAAACACTATGAATTTGCTGGCGAATATAAAATAACTGTATGCTTATTTTTCCAAATCAGTAACAAATTCCGGCCAGTATTTCTGGTTGAAATAAGCAAAATGCAAACGAATTTGATAACACAACAACTAATATTTTGTATCGAACCCTTTTTCGTTACCTGACTCTAATAAATATGTTGGCGCATAAAACAATTTCCACTAATAACAATCGTACAAGCTCCGAATTTGAAACTATGTTTGGATGACCTGCCCTAAAATTGGTAATTTCATGATGATACTATTGGTCATTTCATGAAATAGTCGTAAGTATTTCATAAAGTGACCAGTTTAACTTGACAATATCGTTGAAAGTTCAAAGTTTAATAGGGTATTTGACAACTGTATGAAACTTATGAAAATTCGACTATTTCATGAACCAACCATATCATGGAATGTTAAAGTTAATTCGAGGACATTAATCTAAGTATCCATGATTTGGTCCAAAAAATTTCTTTTTGGATTTTTAAGTTCTGGCGCTTCGCTGGCAACCAGCTGGTGTGAACCAGTAGACGACACAGACGGTTGAAATGGGTCTGTTTTTGTCGACAAAATTACTCGACAATAGAAAATGGGGCCACAAGGTAAAAATGCTGCGAGCACAGCGGTAATAACCTAATTTAGCATAATTCAATCAATCCAGCCCTTAACAGTCCCTTCAAGAACGAACACCATTAAGGGCATTAGGTTTGACTGGCCCAATTTTCTTAAGAGGCCCAATTTCACGGATCTTCTATCAGGCGAGCCTTGTACATGTGGGTCACGTATTATTCAATAAACCCAAAATTAATACTATGGACGTGAGCGGCGTACCGTAAATGGCACTTTTCCCTTATTTTGGCCCAATAAAGACACCAGCTGAAAGCAGAAACTATTTACTGGAGTCATACAAAGTTGCCCGCTCCCATTCAGCGGATGCCCCGCTCCCGTAATTATTATCACGAAAGTTACCAAGTTCGTTATAATTATTAAACCGCAAAAATTAATAAGACACAATAAATTTCGAAACACCCGGCAAAATTTAAGGGATCGTCATGCTGCGCTGAAGTTTGGAGGCGGCTCACGTCCCTTATTAATTTCCAGCAAAATAGATTTAAATACGAGAAATTAACTGTGGAAGTCGAGTTTGAATTCGAGATGGGTTTTTACGGAAAACGTGTTTCACGACTCGAAATGCCGCAAATTGGGGACTCCGATATCCATTGGTATTGAGTGAATTTTCTGTTAAATTTATTCTGAGCATGGAAGGCTCGGATGTCAAATTACATTACATGATTGCTACTATACGACCCAAGTCTTTGTTGTAGGTAAGTAACCTTTTAAAAAATAAAAATATATTGAACTCAATATAAAAACTACCTCATAAACTCATAAACTGATCAACTGATCTTAAACCAAACGTCGGTTAGTGGTAGGACTTGTTCTTAGTCCGCCTGACTAGCTACCACCATCTTATCTAAGTGATGTTGTCAGCATTATTGTGTTCGGGCAGTTGGAGATAGTTAGCCAGTTCATAAGTGATTGAGTATTCCGAGAGTAGTGCGCTTCCACCTTCAGCCTTATCACCACTTAGGATCAGGTGTTCACCACCTAACCACACTAAAGGTCATAGCCCACTTATACCGCACCGCTACAACACCGCTCCAACCCAACACCGCCCTAAACTAAGGCGACAGCTAGCAGGCACCCAGCAGTCCACGCGGCGACAGCTAGCAGGCTCCCAGCTGTCCGCGCGGCGACTGCTATTCTCTCTATAGGTGCGCGGCGGCGGCGGCGCGGCGACCGTTAGCAGTCAGCGCGCGGACACCGCGCGCTGACCGCTGCCGCGCGGCGTCATGGCGTTTGTGCACTACCACTGAATTTTACCGATCCGGAAAAAAACGGATGCTTGTATTTAATAATTACTATTATAAATGGTTAATTATTAAAATACAAGCATCCGTTTTTTTCCGGATCGGTAAAATTCAGTGTGGTGCACAAGCGCCCTCAGCGAGGCGTCAACTACCGAGCAGTCTGACGGCGGCGGTAAGCTCGCGGACCGCGCGCTGTCCGCTATTTTATATTGTTACTGTAAAATGCATTTACAGTGCACGGTATTAAGTCCATATTTGGCTGCTCATACTTTGGTTGGGTGGGAGCGGTGCGGTATAAGTGGGCTATGACCGTAAGTGCTACCCGGCTGTGTATTTAAAAAACTTTTTTTATTATACATCAGGTAAGTAATTAAATAATTCATTGGTTCAATTTCTTCTGATGTTTTCATTAACGGAAGAGTAAAAAATAACAAGATACAATAGTTATACTTTACAACCCCACACTTTTGTTTCAAACACAAATCGCAATTTTATTAACCTATCAAAAACAGCTTCCTGAAAGTTGTTCAATCGCAAGAAAATCGAGTAAGGCAGCCGTTATCTAACCGTGTGCAAAACCTCCAGTCGGCCGGCTTACCGGATCCGGTAGCACTCACAATATTAGGTACCTTATTCAAAGTTGATTGTGGTACTATTTTTAAATAAGGATTTATAGATCTATTCCGCCTAAGCATAAAATATGCATTAAATTTTTTCCATTCAACATTTTTTTAATATTTACCTACATCAAATCTTTTGAGAGTAAAGTTACTCGAAAAAGAAAGAGAACAGTTTATTCTTCCCAGTTGGCAGTGGGAAGCAACAACAGGGAAGTATAATCATCATCATCAGCCATTATAAGTCCTCACTGCTGGGGCACCGACCTTCTTTACGAGTGGATGAGGAGAATGGGCCATGACCGCCACGCGGGCCCAATGCGGATTGGTGTGTAAGTACGGAGGAGCTCGAGATAATTAATTTTTGGTCACCCATCCCGTGACCGACCATTTTTTTTATTTATTTATTCACAACGGGGTAGCACTTAGCCTTCATCACACCTGTTGTGCGATTCTCTAAGATTCAATCAACAAACTCGACGTTATTTTTCGCTTGACTTTCACTTGTTTATTATGAATTTTGACATAAAGAATCGAAGTGAACGACGATGTGACGGTGAAAATTCGTTAGAGAATCGCACCCCTGATGATAAGTAGTGATAAGGCTGAAGGTGGAAGCGCACTACTCCCGGAATCCTCAATAACTGAGGAATTGGCTATCTTATCTCTAACTGCCGGAACACAATAATGCTGAAAACATCATTGTTATACCATTGCGAAAGCGCTTACCACTGCGCCACGAGCTCGGCCTTGGGGAAGGGAAAGGATATGTTTTACTCGACCCCGACATAAGGAGGGTTATGTTTTTTCACTTATTCAAGTAGGTCTGAAAATTAAATTTTCTACGACGATGTAGCACTCAAATCGTACGAAATCATAAACGCAACAGCAAAAAATAACATCATGTACTGCAATTTTCTTAGCTGATTCTACGAGAGCCAACGATTGCTGCTCGTTGTACAAGAGCCACGAGAAGTTGCGCTTGTTTTTGAATTATTTATCAGCTCCTTTCGGTAAGCTGAGCTAAAATGCTGTATATTACATAATAGGGTACGAGATCGAGCTTCGTCGTGAAGGGAAACTTACTGAGCTAGTGTATTTAACTTAACTTGAACTTTTAACATTGAAAATGTTAAAAGTTTTACGATCGCTCCGGTAGGGCCCCATTTTCGCTGAAAGTGTGTTTGTCCCGTGGTATATAGTGGTTTAGGGCCATGAGGACTTTTGAAGGCTCAAAAGACGCAGAATTTGAATGGCTTTCAGATGGTGAAAAATTTTTTTGTAAACGTCGAAAACTTTTTTAGAAAATTATAAAAAGAAACAAAAAAAACTTGATTTTTTAACACCTTCCCTCGGAATATCTTCGATATCTCGTGAACGAGGTCGAAAATCGAAAAACTGAGAGAGACGCCTAGAGATTATTTTAATTTTTAGATTTTTGCATTCACAATGCAATTTTTATTATTGAAAAATGGAAAATGAAGTATTTAGATAAAATCGACCCGTCTCACAACCAGCTCCGATGGGACTCGAACCCACGACCTTTCGCTTTCCGGGCGACTGCTCTAACCACTGAGCTACGGAGTCGACGTTAACGACTCCGTAGCTCAGTAATTTAATATTTAGCTTTTAATCTTGGAAAATATTTTGTGAAAAAAATTACATAGGTTTGTCCCTACTTGGTTTGAATGATTCATTAAATATAACTCACCTCAACCGTTTCTCAAATAACAAGAGATGATAAAAACTTTTCAGTCACCTCAGCGAAAATCTGAACTATCCCGCAAACTCAGCAGCGGCAGCCCTACAGGCTAACGAAGCGGTTACGTAAGAGAACAAACGTTTTATTAGTTGCGAACAAAATTTTCAATTCCACCAAAATCAAATAACGCTCGCGTTCATCTCGCTTAACTTCTAGAAAGTGCTCTACGGGATTGTCTTAAGGCTGAATGCATAAGCGAGTGGCTGTGAATGCTCACTGTGCTAAGCATAATTTTCTTTTATGGCAGCAGCCGGCAAAGTAAATTTACCTGCTTGTAGTGAAGCTGGGGGCCTGATTAGCTACGCCCGAATACACAATTATTGCTTTTCGCAATATTCTTTCGTGGATTTGTTAGCTCACTGCTTTAGTGGTTCTGTTGACGACTGTATTGAGGTTGTTAAACACTATTGTCAATATCAGATAGGTACTTGTTTCAGTGATTTGAAAATGAAGTATTTCATTATTTTTGTTCTATCAACAGTAGCTCGGAAAAAACTCAAATAGCAATTTATTATTCTAACAATTTAATTTTTGGTAATAGGTCTTTACCTATGAAATTGCCGTTTTGTATGGAGATTTCTGTAATATTTTTTTTCCATACTAACGTTTTTGTTATTATTTAACGACTAATATTATGTAAATTTACAAAATTTTACACAAGTATTTATGGACATTTTAACTACTAAATGACACATTCGTTAAGAGAAAAAAAAAATTTTTTCACAAAGTAACAACTAATAAAGTACGAAATTCTGGAAACAAAAATAGTCGTAACTTTCGGAATAAGTTTATTCTATGTAAATAATCAAATATCGTGGTTATTAAATTATCAAAAGTTGCTCGATACGGTCTTAATGTAACGCAATATTAAAGAAATTATATATTTCTAATATTATAAAAGTTGTTAAGTTATATGTACAAAAGAAAAAAACGGCAATTTCATATGTAAAGACCTATTATTAATAAAAGATTTTATATGTAGTTTAAGTGGAACTAAATACTTTGACTGGCACAACGTTAGTTTTAAGTTGATGATTATATCGGCTTTGTTTGGAACCTTGTTCCTTCCAAGGCAGTTCCAAGGCCGTTTGGGTGAATTCAGCAGAACTTAAATTTAATAAATAATGATTAACTCTGCAATAAAAAATGTTTTATAGGTCTGTTACATTATAAAACAAAGTGTTGCCTACGTATTTTTTCGTTTTATTTAACCAGTAAATAAAATAATATAAATAACTGTTGATTTGTTATGATGGCCTTCCATGGTCCACCCACCTTAGTTACCTTTTGAAGTTTCAATTATGAGAACAAGCAATGAAGATTGTCCTTGCACAACATCAGTCACAAAAAAGTCACGAAACTTGTCATATCTATTTTATGTAGGTATTTATACTTAGGTGTTGACGTCATCGTTACTTCAGAAAATGCTGGAAAGTTTCTTATACTTACTCCTTTTCTTCTTGCCGGTTAAAAAGTCTTGTTTATTCAAGACTTCTACAAAAAAGAAGCTTTATCCTACAGTCGTAAAGTGAAAAATGTATTTTACCAATGACATGATGAAGAGTGATTTGGGTCCAAGAGCGAAAATACCGATAAATTTTATAACAACACCTGAAATTTAGGTCAAACAAAGGTTTGACCAAAAATGGGGCTTTGTTAAAGACATTTGAAAAGGTAATTTGAATTAACATTAATTTTAGTTATAGTCAAATGTTTTTTTATAGTGAGCGGAATGCGTTTACGCATCGGCGCATACCCCATCCATGTGCAGTGTGTGGACTGTGGTTATGGCCTAGTCAAACCTAGGTTTACAGAGACTTTCCATTTAATAATTAAAACATTAAATATATAAATAAATGTAGAAAGCCAAGTTATTGTTGTGAAATAAAACTACATTAGCCACTTTTCCTTAATTTAATTAAAGTATTTAAGTTTTATGCAAAACAATAATTTTGTTCTTTCTCACCATAACTTATGTGATAAATAAGATTTTACATACCAATACATACAATTTCGATATCTGTAAGAATTTCTATGTTTAATTTTGCACTTATAAAACATTTTACATAAAGTTGTTATGTTGTTTATGTAACAATAAGTCTTGTCATTAATTCAAAAAGCATGGAAAAAAACCACTTTTTTGTGTCGTAATTTTTGTTTCTTTTTTTAATTGACCTACAAATAAAATAAAACTCAATTTCTCACAATGCTCTGAAACAAATGTATAGGTATCCCTTTAATTATCTAGTATAGCTAAACGGTCTTAGTATCTACGGGTATAAGATTTTCTACCTAGGTTGACATTAAGAAATATACCTTCTTATATAATTATTATGGTAATATTGATGACAAAACATAGGTAATGTTACTTTTGTAATGTTCCTAGGGTAATGTTACTTTTGTCTATGTGCTGAGGCACTGTCTACGTGGATCTTACCGGTATCTCTATAATTTCTTCCTGCAGGAAATTGGCACTGAAACAAAATAAAATAAGAAATATATTTTTGACAAAAAATAAAACGGAATGACGATTTTAATTTTTGCATTCAGTCACAATGTTACGCCTAAAACCTTCCCCATGAATAAACATATCAAAAGTAAAATATTGTTTTTTTCAAGAGAGCGGGAGTTAATTCGACTTGGTCGCGTTTTTTAAGAATAATCAGACAAACAATCCAACTAAAATTTCATTTGTTTTATTTAAGTACTGATAGCTTGCTTTCCATCAAACACAGCATACCTACACTACATCAGTTTTTCCACACAAACCAATTTTCACAATTAATTATGCAGATACATGTTGTTTTATACAAAATGAAAATGGTTCTAGTCTTACTAACCGACACCAACAGGTAATTGACTAGCAAGCCGAGGACCTAAAAGAACTTATTTTGCAACATACACGCCGTTACAGCGTATTTTCCATTAGCTTTGCAGTACATTACGTGTTAGCATGTATTAAAACAAAACGAGGTGATAGCTTTCAGCTCATTGTACACGTACCTACCATTGCACACGGTTGCTGAGAAACTGCTTTATCCATGAACAGCTCTGGCAAAGCTATTTTAGTTTTGAAACTCATCTGGAAAATCTGTCAATTTCCGCGTATATTATAAAAGAAGTCAAGGTTGTAAGTAATTTTAAGACTGTAAATTAGATCCCATTTTACCAACAATTTACATCCGCATTTTTTTGTGTAATGGATCAATCTGGAGCAATTAAGTTGAGCTATGTTTCTCCTCCATATTTCGTCTTATTGTGTGGCCGTTTAGCAACAAGTTGCTACATTTTGACATTGCTCTTAAGGCGGGCATTCCCCAAAATAGGGTATTTTAAATTATGGATTACTCGCAAATCACAAGTACTTAAAACTTGGAAAAAATATATGTTATTTTACAGTTATTTATCTAGTGCTTTCGGCCGTATTTTTTCGATTGTTCATATTTTACTGTGTCAAATAAAATCCCAAACATCCATCTAATCGTAATCCAAATATCGTATTACTTGCAGTATACTTGGTTTTAGTTAATGTAAAATATACGAAAATAATTGTCTTTGATTAGCCGAGGGATTCCGGCCGTCATAAGTGTAAAATTCTTATTATTTAATTTTTAATTGGATTTTAAGTGATTTTCGATTCGCGGGGCGCTCGCGAGTTCACAGTTCACTGCCGGCTGCCGCTGCGTCCGCGTGAATTATATCGCGCGCGGCCGAGCAAGCGTTAGCGTGCCTATTGCGGTCGGGATTCATCGCCTTAATCGCTCAATGTGGTCGTGACGTGATATTTAGCGGGTTTTGACAGAATTGCACAATTTTAATTGCCCGTGAAAGCGCGCCTTGAGAAAAATATAATGTCTATTCTATTTGCTTAATGAATGACACCACAAAATAAAGTTGCGCATTTTCATAAATCTCTAATTGCTTTAAACTCACTCAGATAATCAAACAGACGTAACATACATGCATTCCAACCGGAATTGATTATGCTGCGAAATAATTATTTAAATTCGTATTAATTAAGTTGAAAACCTACCATCAACGCCAATGTCGCTACTTGCCGAAAGGACAATAATGCCCTCCATTCCTGCAATGTGGAGTTAATGGCTGTATAATTAATGAAATGCAATTTACAGTTTTTCAGCAGCTCTTCAATAAAATTTACAACTGGGATTTTAAACACGTGAATTAGTAATGAAGGCAAAAGTGCATATTTAAGTTACCTATAGGTAATTTTAATTACCTAGTACTAAAAAAATCGAGAGAAATTGTGTTTGTTACTTTAAGTTAGTAGGTATATGAAAATCAGTTGTCATAATTATTCAATGATTGGTGTGAAAATCTGCATAACATGAATGTAATTACAGATTAACATGCAAAACAGCCAACAGAGGGGCTTGGTTGTCGAAAGTATGGTAATGATTGTTTTTGCGTTGAATTAAAACAAGTATAACGCTTGAAAATGAAGTATTGGAAAAAAATTACCCATCCTCTAAGTAGCTCCGCCGGGAATCGAACCCGGGACCTTTCACTGTCCGGGCTACGGAGTCGTTTTTTTTTCTAATATTTCATTTTCCATAATAAAAATTGCATTGTTAATGCAAAAAAGTAAAGGTTAATTATAACGCTTTACAACGCGTTTTATTACATTTCAGCACCTTTGCAAGGCATGAACGCCAATTTTTCTTTGTAAATAATATCTTAATATGAATTTTAATGTCTTACGGGTAGTAAGGGCCTTGTTTCCCCTGCAGCATCATCGAGAGGGCTGCCTTGGAGCTCCTCTTCGATGGACCATCAGCTTGGGACAGGCTCTCTTTACTCAGCATGTGATCTGTGGGACGGAAACTTTAGTGAATTTCTTATACAAAGTCTTGAACATTTCATAAGGTTCTGTTCCTAAACAAGTATAATTATATATAATTATAAATATATAGCTTGTTTACACGACAACGTTTGACCTGTCTTGTAACGGCTGCCATTTTTACTTACTTCTTTCATTGTTTTATCCATAATAATCGCACCAACTATTAATTTTATGAAAAAATCATTACAATTATAAACAAATATGGTCTATTCAGTTCTATTGTATTTATGTGATAGGAGCTGTCAATGTCAGATGCCACTCAGCTGTCTGTTTGTTTGCGATGTTCCGAAGTAACATAGCTATAAACCGCCGCGCGTTCCGTGGCAGACTGTGATCTGTATGCGAAATACTTTGATTGTAGTTTCGTGCATATTTATATTGCATTTCTTAACGTAACAACATAAATAGTCTATTGGAAGCAATTTTGTCTTACGCGCGCCATAGATTTTACTAAATTAATCTTCCAGATAATTCTGAAATCTTCGCGACGTAATTAGTCGGTGCCTTGGCTGTATGATTAAAATCCAATGACAAGTTGAATCTATCTATGCAAAAAAATTATAACCCTACTTACAGCCAGAATGTTCTGGAAGATTTTTAATATATAAAGGAGAATTCGCTAAAGATTTCTCCTTTTTCTGGTTTCTCGCCCCAACATAATTGGGTGAGTGTTTTGTGCGCGTTTTATTTTCGTGATAAATAAATTATATTCTCGGTGCTATAACCTCAAACAGCCGTTCATCAATTCTATTCTTTTACATATTGTTTTCGATGAGATGTTTATTTCGTCATCGAATTTATACTAATATAAACTGCAATTGCCACACGGTGAACGGAATACTAAATATTCCGGGATCCAAAAGCAATTTACAGCCTAATATTTCCTTGTAACCTTGTCGTGACCGGTACCTAGAAGAGTGGGTTGTCTTTATTCAAATACATTTTAACTTACACCTTTAAATTGTCCCTCTTGTTCTGTAACTTTTAATTAGTATAACAATAGCCGCTGACATGAAAGTTAATGTGCTCCTCTTTCCTAATAGTAACCTAATTTAAATGACAATATTCCTATCTCAATTGTAGCCCAGTGTCATACCCACTCATACACAGCGGTCGGATTTAGTGAACACATGTTCATACCTGTTATCGTAACATTTCAGGGTCGTATCTCCGGGCAACATATCCCCGAGTCACTCCGGTACCTACCCGCTCCGGTCTACCTACACGCCGAGTACCTGCTTACTTCGTGCCGCTCTCCACCTGCTCCTGCGCGCCTAACCGCCAGGACCCTGCTCTGCTCCGGCCTACCCCGGACCAGACCCCGCTGCCTCTAGGCTACAGCGACTTCTCCCCTCTTTAGGAAGTCCCTAAGTTAAGTCCTCCCAACTTGTTCTTTGCACTGATCCCCGAGCGACAGAACCCACGGTCTAATTGTGGAAAATAAAATACACTTAATTTCATATACCCTCTTTTATTTCTGACTCGTGCTCTCCGGCTCCTCCAGCCAGGAGCGTTTCAGTGGCGCCCAGCTCATTCAGGCTCGCTTGGTGATCAGTGCTTTATTAATTTATTTATTTTTGTGCTTCGTATGTGGGTACCTATTTTTTTATCCGAGTTTGTGTAACGAACGGCTAACCGTGGTGATTTAACTGTAATATTTTCTTTAAATATCAGCCTTTCCTTGGTTCTAAACCAGGAAGCCTGTGATTTTTATTTTAACCGACTTAAAAAAAAAGGTTACTTACCTTTCCTTAATAAATTTTTTTTTTTTTTTACTTTTTAACTTAAAGCCATTGATATTCATTTAACCTACTTCAAACAAGGAGGTTATTTACTTTCTTCATTTAAATTGTAATTTTTTTAAATTGAACTTACAACTGTTATAGTTACCCACATACCCCTTTTGTTACTTAAGTAGTGGTTGCACTTGAGTAGGCTCGTCGCGCAAAAGACTCACCTAACGTACTTAAATATGGCTGTGCGTAAGATAAATTTTCTTTCCTTACAAAAGTCGGAACTTGAATACGAAGTCGGACTTCGCGGAGAAACACCGGCTGATAACGTGGCCGATTTAAGGAAGCAAATTACAAAGATCTCTAAAGAACTTCCTTCTGAGGAGATTTTAGCCTCGCATTTGTCTTCTGCTGACGACTTAGACGGCATCTCAGCCGCATTAAACAAATCTAATAAAAACCTTGAATTATTAAAATCTAAATTTGATAGAGGTGTTTATTTGAGAACGGAGGTTATTCTTAACCACGTTTTTCATCGGCTCGGTAGAGTTGATGCAGCCGAGGACGCGTTATTATTGGGTGCCCTTGCTGAATGCAAGCGCGGCTTGAGGGCCCAGGACAGGGAACTGTCCACTTTAAAGCCTAGGGAGACGCCTGTCTCAGGCGCGAATGCGGGTGACCCTTTTATCCCCGGTCCTTCTACTTCCAGCCGAGAGCAAGTCAACGCGACGGAGTCTATTATTAATGTTACTATCGATCGGGCTCTTTCCGATTTCACTAAACTTAAATTCAACGGGAAAACTTGTGTTGTTTCCTTTATTCAAAAGGTTGACGAGTTTGTCACAGCTAGGGGCATAGATTATAGTAGGGTTTTGTCGTTTGGTTACGAAATTTTTACCGACGACGCCTTGTATTGGTTTCGTTGTGCCAGGCCAAAAGTAAATACCTGGGGAGAGTTAGTAGCCTTGCTGAAGGCTGATTTTCTTCCGAAAAACTATGACTCTCAATTTAAATCGGATATTAGAGCTCGTACCCAGGGTGTTAACGAACCAATTGCTATATATCTTTCCGTAATGGAGGTTATGTTTTCTCGCCTCACGAAACCAATATCAGAGGAAGATAAATTAGAAATTTTACTTACTAATATTAGGCCTTGCTACGCTAATGCTCTTACTCCGTCTTCGGTGATAAACTCCATCGACGATCTTAAAGCTATTTGTCAACACGTTGAAAAAATACAGTGTCAAGTGGCAAATTTTGTTGAGCCTTCTGCTTCTAATATGTCGAACTTAGCTACGGAGTTCGTTTACCGCGGTGCTACTAGCACTCCGGTTGTTAATAAACCTTTTACTAAAACTAATAAGTCATTTGTTTCAGCTGTGAACAATGATAATATATATTGTCCTAGATGTCGTTCTAACACGCATAATTTGAAAAACTGTACTCAACCACGAACAATAGTTTGTTTTAAGTGTGGCAAAGATGGTGTTCGCACCCCCGAATGTCCGGATTGCAATAAGCCCACCAATCAAAAAAACTAATTGATCGGGATTGTGAAACTAGGCAGCTTCGCTCGAGATTCTCTAGTCGTTGCGATGAAGCTGAATGGAAAGAATGGTTATCTATTATATCTAATCTATCTCATAGTCATTCTGAGTCTCCAATCCCGGAATCTGAAATTAATTTTTCTCGACCGTATATTTCTGTTATTATTGGTGATAATCATGTCGTTGGTCTTTTAGATACCGGTTCCGGCATATCCTTACTTGGGAATAATTATCAGGAATATATATTAAATCCTAATAATAAACTTTATTCTTGTGACCCGTTACAGCTTTCTGCAGCTGGCGGTCAAACTTTTACTGCCTCTAAATATGTTATTCTACCTTTAAATTTTAAAAATAAAACTATTCATATTAAATTATTTGTTGTGCCGGAAATTAAAAACAAATTAATTCTTGGTATGGATTTCTGGAGGAAGTTCGAGTTGTTTCCGAGTGAACTCGATAGCCTTTTGCTGGATGAGTCTAACGAATTTAATATATCTAATATTGCTCTTGACGATCCTAAACAAATTTGTTCGTACGCTCAACTTAACAACGAACAAAAGGAAAACGCTGATAATATTATTTCTCAATTTCGTAGCATTTCCTATGAAAAATGTGGTTTAGGTCGTACTTCGTTGATCACTCACGCTATAGATACAGGTGACTCTGTTCCCATTCGACAACGTTACTATAGAATGTCCCCTCAGAAGCAACAAATTCTCTCCGATCAACTGGACGAGATGTTGAAAGAAGATGTTGTCGAACCATGTGAGAGCCCTTGGTCTAATCCCGTGCTTCTTACTCCCAAAAAGAATGGCGAGTATAGATTCTGTCTCGACAGTAGGAAACTAAACTCTGTCACTCGCAAAGATGCTTACAGCTTACCTTATATAACTGAAATCCTAGATAACCTTAGGGATGCTAAGTATCTATCTAGTATAGACCTATCTAAATCGTTCTGGCAGGTATTAATTAAGCCTGAAGACCGATGTAAGACTGCATTCTATATTCCCTCTAGAGGAACCTTCCAATTTAAGTCTATGCCTTTTGGGTTGACCAATGCACCTGCCACGCAGCAAAGATTGGTAGATTTGCTGTTTTATGGTCCTGAATTCGAAAATAAGGTCTATGTATTTGTTGATGACGTAGTAATTGTGTCTAATTCCTTTCAGGAGCACATTTCTTTACTTTTACGAGTTTTGGAGAAACTAAAGTTCGCAAATTTAACTATAAATTTCGAAAAATGTCAATTTTTCAGAGAAAAATTAAAATATTTGGGTTATATGGTCGATTCGAATGGGCTACACGCCGATCCGGAGAAAATTGAGGTCATTGTGAATTATCCTACTCCTACTAACAGGAAGGAAGTTCGTCGTTTCTTAGGTACTGCTTCTTGGTATCGTCGTTTTATTCCCAATTTTAGTTCATTGGCTGCACCATTGAACAAACTTACCTCTCAGGGTAAGAATGCAATTCCTTTTGCCTGGTCACCAGAAGCAGAAACTGCCTTCAAGAAGCTCAAAGAGTGTTTAACGTCCCCTCCGATTTTATCTTGTCCGGATTATTCTGAACCGTTTCAAGTCCATACCGACGCTAGTGATTACGGGATTGGAGCTATACTAACTCAAATTTTAAATGGCGAAGAGAAAGTTATAGCCTATATGAGCAAGTCCTTGTCGGCACAAGAACGAAACTATAGCGCTACGGAGCGGGAAGCGCTCGCAGTAATTGTGTCTATAGAACATTGGCGCTGTTATTTGGATAATGGCCGGAAATTTACCGTTTTTACTAATCATTCGTCTTTAAAATGGTTTCTAAATATTAATAACCCTACAGGTCGACTTGCCAGATGGGGAGTACGTCTTTCTGCGTTCAACTTCGACATCAAACACAGACGTGGCAAGGATAATGTCGTTCCAGATTCGTTGTCCCGTGCGGTGCCTGTAGCGGCTATAGATAGCGTCAACCGATCTTCTTCACCTCCTGTACTTGATCCCTGGTATTTGGAGCTATTTGCCGGTTGTCAAAATTCCCCTACCTCTTTTACCAATTATAAAATAAATAATAATAAGTTATATCGCTTCATAAAAACTATAAATCCCTTAACTAGAGAATTTGAATGGAAGGAAGTTGTTCCTAAAGAATCTAGAATTGATATACTTAAAGACTATCATGATAATCCTAC
This sequence comes from Crambus lathoniellus, assembly GCA_949710035.1. Taxonomy (NCBI): domain Eukaryota; kingdom Metazoa; phylum Arthropoda; class Insecta; order Lepidoptera; family Crambidae; genus Crambus; species Crambus lathoniellus. Next base: position 10,830,113 of record OX453307.1, read on the forward strand.
TTCTGGACATTTAGGGATATTTAAAACTTTTAAAAGAATTTCTTTCAATTACTTCTGGCCTGGCATGCATAAAGATGTCGTAAAATTTGTTAATGAGTGCGATGCTTGTAACTCTCACAAACATGCAAATCATCCTACCTTAGGATTTATGGGACGACCTAAGGAATGTTCTAGACCATTCCAAATGATTAGTGTGGACTTGGTTGGTCCCTTACCTATATCTAGAAAACAGAATACTATGCTACTTGTAGTCACTTGTTGTTTTTCGAAATACTCGCTTTTGTTTCCTATCCGTCGTGCTACTGCCGACATTATAACTAGTTTAATTGAAGAGAAAGTCTTTCTTGTTCATGGCATTCCTAGTACTGTTTTGATGGACAACGGTAAGCAGTTTGTCAGTCAAAAGCTTAATCACATGTTTTCTCAATATAAAATACCAAACGTACGCTTTACTCCTAAATATACTCCACAGGTAAACACGGTTGAGCGTTATAATAAAACCATCATGACTGCTGTTTCCACCTTTATTGAAGAGGACCACAGGTCCTGGGATAACAACATTCCCAAAATACAATTCGCACTTAATACAGCCGTCAGTGAAGTCACAGGTTATACTCCGTCATTTCTGGTTTACGGGAGAGAGTTAGTGCCGTGCGGTTCTCACTATCTTGATGTTGATCTGTCCGATGAAATTGTTTTTGCGCCTAGGGATGTGTATGCTGAAAACACTGGTAAACTTAGAAAAATTATGGACCAAGTGCAAAGTTCTCTTATCAAGTCTCATTCCCGAAACTCTGGGCATTACAATCTTCGTCGCAAAAACTATAACTTTAACGTTGGTGATACTGTTTGGAGAAAAACTTATTATCAAAGTGATAAGGATAAGCAGTTTTCTAAAAAACTTGCTCCTAAATATATAAAATGTCTCATTAAATCTAAACTATCTCCTCTAGTTTATGAACTTGAAGATATGAATGGGAAAAATCTAGGTTCCTGGCATATTAAAGATTTTAAAATAAATAACTATTCCTAAATTAAATAAATTTTTTAAATAGAAATTCTACAAAGTATTAGTCTTCGTCGTTATTTTTACCTTTTTATAGCAAAATTTTGTTTTAGATGTATTGAATAAATTGTTGGTCATCGTTTTTTTACTTTTTAATCTGATTATTTTTAGCTAGGGCTTTTATTGCATAAAATTATACATAAATATAATTTTAATTAAATACATTTATAGCTAGGGAACCTGTTCGTTTGAATTGTGTCTGCATGAAGTTTATCTCTCGACTATTTTATTTTTAATTTCGCATTGTTTTAACATTAGCATTCTCAACGGGAATGTTGATTCAGTTACACTAAATAACTGGAATTCTTCTCCTGTCTTGCGATTCTTGGTCCTTGTACCGTTCTATTCGATTAGTCTTGAACTGGTTGTCGATACCTCTCGTCAATTTTATGGTGTTACTTTTACTGTCGATAACGTACAGTTAGCTTATCTTATTGTATACTGCTACTCTAAACCTTAGTTTTGTATTCGGTGGTTTTGTGTTTCTTAGTGGATTTTTCCCAGGCAAAATCCTTCTCTAAAAAGGGGGATATGTAACGGCTGCCATTTTTACTTACTTCTTTCATTGTTTTATCCATAATAATCGCACCAACTATTAATTTTATGAAAAAATCATTACAATTATAAACAAATATGGTCTATTTAGTTCTATTGTATTTATGTGATAGGAGCTGTCAATGTCAGATGCCACTCAGCTGTCTGTTTGTTTGCGATGTTCCTAAGTAACATAGCTATAAACCGCCGCGCGTTCCGTGGCAGACTGTGATCTGTATGCGAAATACTTTGATTGTAGTTTCGTGCATATTTATATTGCATTTCTTAACGTAACAACATAAATAGTCTATTGGAAGCAATTTTGTCTTACGCGCGCCATAGATTTTACTAAATTAATCTTCCAGATAATTCTGAAATCTTCGCGACGTAATTAGTCGGTGCCTTGGCTGTATGATTAAAATCCAATGACAAGTTGAATCTATCTATGCAAAAAAATTATAACCCTACTTACAGCCAGAATGTTCTGGAAGATTTTTAATATATAAAGGAGAATTCGCTAAAGATTTCTCCTTTTTCTGGTTTCTCGCCCCAACATAATAGGGTGAGTGTTTTGTGCGCGTTTTATTTTCGTGATAAATAAATTATATTCTCGGTGCTATAACCTCAAACAGCCGTTCATCAATTCTATTCTTTTACATATTGTTTTCGATGAGATGTTTATTTCGTCATCGAATTTATACTAATATAAACTGCAATTGCCACACGGTGAACGGAATACTAAATATTCCGGGATCCAAAAGCAATTTACAGCCTAATATTTCCTTGTAACCTTGTCGTGACCGGTACCTAGAAGAGTGGGTTGTCTTTATTCAAATACATTTTAACTTACACCTTTAAATTGTCCCTCTTGTTCTGTAACTTTTAATTAGTATAACAATAGCCGCTGACATGAAAGTTAATGTGCTCCTCTTTCCTAATAGTAACCTAATTTAAATGACAATATTCCTATCTCAATTGTAGCCCAGTGTCATACCCACTCATACACAGCGGTCGGATTTAGTGAACACATGTTCATACCTGTTATCGTAACATTTCAGGGTCGTATCTCCGGGCAACATATCCCCGAGTCACTCCGGTACCTACCCGCTCCGGTCTACCTACACGCCGAGTACCTGCTTACTTCGTGCCGCTCTCCACCTGCTCCTGCGCGCCTAACCGCCAGGACCCTGCTCTGCTCCGGCCTACCCCGGACCAGACCCCGCTGCCTCTAGGCTACAGCGACTTCTCCCCTCTTTAGGAAGTCCCTAAGTTAAGTCCTCCCAACTTGTTCTTTGCACTGATCCCCGAGCGACAGAACCCACGGTCTAATTGTGGAAAATAAAATACACTTAATTTCATATACCCTCTTTTATTTCTGACTCGTGCTCTCCGGCTCCTCCAGCCAGGAGCGTTTCAGTCTTTTTTCATGATTCGTATTTTTTGGCGGTGGTAAGTAATCCTTTAAATGCCCGTGACCGCTATTTAGATGCGTTTACAGTTTACACGCATAATAAATCGGGAAAAACTATGGTTTTTTTTTATTTTTTTTATTTATTTAATCTTTATTGCAAAACACAGCAAATGGCGGACTTAATGCTAATATGCATTCTCTTCCAGTCAACCGGAATGGATTCCTACATCTCTGCACTATGAGTTTTGTGTTTTTTGACAAGTCGTAAATTAATGGCGGAAACTTTTTTTTTATTCGTTACTATGTGTTCGCTTTTAATACCAATCTTACTCGGGGAGCAAGATGACATCTACGAGTTATTGGATGATTCACACGAATTTAACTCTCACGAAATGTGCGAATCGACACATTTTAAAAATATTATTTTTCTGCAGGCGATTCGCACGACATTAATTTAAAAGCATGCGAATTGACACCCTCAAAAATATGAAGTCAATTGGCCCATATGATGGAGCGAGCTCACCCAGAAGATGCCTATGCACTCTAATTTTGTAAACATTCGAATTGTATGTTTTAGGAAACCCCAGAAGCAGGGAGGGCGTTCCTCTCGGTTGCATGATAAACGAAGTTGAGAAGCGTTTACTGCGGAATCTGGTAGTAGGTACAAAGTAAAAACCCATGTGAATGAGCCGTTCCTGGATTCCTTTGCTGTCTGTCTTTTTATTTTACCCTCTTTTCTTAGTAGGTAACAAGCACAGGACTTGATTTCAAATTAAACGACCAGTGCTATAAAGTTTTAAATAGATTCAAGTATTCACGTATTCACTATGATTGTAAAAATATTAAGATTTCTCTTTAAGTACTTACTTAAAAAAAATCTTGAACAAGATCAACAGTCGTTATATTTCTAAGTAGGCATTCTATATTACTAGCAGTCAGGGCTTCGACGTTACTATTCAGGCCGTCTAGCGTTCTCGATAACCATCTCCCCCGGATATTAACACGTACGTTATTCTAGGGTTGCCGCTTAAGAAATTCGTCTCGTCCCCGCTCTAGGCAAATATAGATCAAACTTACTCAATTTAATTTTCAATGTGATTATTTTAAAGAAACTGAAACTTGAATTTGACAGGTGATTTATACTTATATAATATGTAGTTAGAGAATAATAGTTAATTAATTGGTTTAACATAAATTTAAAATAGAAAAATGGAAAATGAAAGAAAAAATCGACTCGTCTCACAACCAGCTCCGATGGGACTCGAACGCGATTTTTTTCTAAATACTTACTTCATTTTAAATTTGTTCAATAATAAAAATTGCATTGTGAAAGCAAAAAAAGTAAAGATAAAAATAACTTGTAGTAGATTGTTCATTGTTTTATTTAAAAAAATAGACATGACGTATCAATGTAAATGCAATGCAGTTTTCTTTTTGAACCAATTCTTGTTTATGGTTAAGTATAAGTAGGGCAGGCGTACCGGTTTTGGCCACTTTTTGCTCTAAAAGTTTTCTAAACAACTTTTAGCCATTTTTGATAAAGGCAATTTAAATAAAGTATTTTAAGGTAATAATAACAACCGTTAGAATTCCTTATGTCATAAGATTTTTTTTTCAATAAATTCCACTTTCTGTTTTAAAAAATGTTTTGTATGAAAATTTTAAGAAATTTGTTTTGGATGAAATACTTTATAAACCTTTGTTTTTTACAATTAAATTGTTGTTTTGCAATTGACTGGTTTCTAGCGCATTAGAATATATTGATTTTACCTGGGTTTGGTTTTGATTTTTCGCTATAAGTACTTACAAAAGTTTAACTATCAGTAAGTGGCCAAAACCGGTACATTTGGCACCTCTCACACATTGTGTGTAATATAAAAAAACTATTTTACTTTTATAAATTTGAAAAATGTACCTTTAAAGGTAGATAAATTATCTATAATTTAAGATATAATTAGTGTCTTAAATACCTAAGACCATTTAGTACTTAGTGCTTAAAAGTCAAAAAAAAATTTAAGTGGCCACAAAGGGTACCTCTACCCTACTTAAACATATTTTCAAGTAGAATATTATATTAGCTTCTTTGAAAAATGTCACAGCTCTTAAACTCATTTTGCCAACCCTACCTCAGATGAGGCTATACGGAATGTGGCGGGTACTTACTCTTGAAGACATTGCCGGTCCTCTTCCGGTACTCCTGCTCGATCGCTGGCAGCAAGCCCGGATACAGCTGCAGCGGGGTCCGGTAGAAATCTAACACAGATTACACGTATGACCATTAAGTACCAACAACTAGGTTTAAATTGGGTTTCAAAATAAGCAACCTTTTTGAGGCAAAATTTTGATACTTAAATATACTTATTCGCGATTTAAGGCTGTGCAGTCTGCACACTAGCGGCGCCATTGAAAAAAAAACATAATGCTTAAATCAAGCTTAAATAAAGACGAAATTGTAAATTATCTCTCTGCAGTGCAGTCCGAAGAAGCTTTGCGGTATTTTATTTGTTAGCCTGTCGTTTAGTTTAATTTAGTTTTTTTGCGAAAAGTGGCACCTTTTAGCAATAAAACTTATTTAAATTAAACGGCAAGCTATAAAATATAGATAAAGCAATAAAAAGTACCACAAAGCTTCTTCGGAGTGCACTGCAGAGAGATAATTTACAATTTCGTCTTTATTTCAGCACTATGTTTTTTTTAATGGCGGCGCTAGTGTGCAGATAAGCCTAAGTACCTAAAACATAGACATACACAACAACACAGACACCTTACTTATTCACTTGGCTGTAACCCTAGCTTATTTTCACAAACTTTTATGGTTTTACTAGCTCCATCCACACGACCTATTTCTAAATCAATTTTGCCTTTTTACCCAACCCACGCTGAACATGTTATTATTTATTTATTATTATTACTATACGTTAGTTTAAAATAATAAAAAAAAAAGTTACTTACAGAGCATTCTTTCTCCAGGCGAAGGCCCCTCCAACATAACATCGTCAGAGCGTCCTCGTAAGTAATCTGGTAAAAAAAATAAGCAATGAGGTACTAAAAGTACTTATTATATACTAGCGCTCCGCTCGCGCCTTCGTCTGCATGGACCCCCTTTTTACCCCCTTAGAGGAGAAATTTCCAAAAATCCTCTTTTAGTGCTCCTCTACACTTCACAAGGAACATACGTATGCCAAGTTTCAGCTTCTTGCGCCCAGTAGTTTCAGCTATTAGTCAGTAACGCAAGAGTTTTATATAAATCGATTATGTAGGTACTTCTATTCTAATTATTTATATATTGTATGTATGTATACCTATATTGTGTATAATAATTATTTATTTTATACTTTTTCTTACCAATCTTCCGACTTATGTTTATTTAAATAGTTTTTTTGTACTGCATTCGCTTGTCTCTTTTTTCCCAAAGATTGGCTGTTAGAGAATGTGTTTAGCGTTAAACCCGCTTTTTGTACTCTTCGGTCAACAATACCATTAGATAACGTCTCACGAACTAAACAAAACGCAAATATGGCACCGATTTTTTTTAAACGGAGAAAAGGTTATGATATTACTTCAAAATTTACAGGTATCAATAAGAAATAATAGCGCCTCGGCCGTGTTTTACACTCCAACCGGTTATGTAGTGTACCTATTGTTGATCGAAGATAACTGTACAATAAAATAAAAATAAAAAAGGCTTATATATAACGAACCCAATTTGGGTCGCTGCGTCGTATTAGAGTGTAACTTAATGCAGACTTATCTAGGTAATTTAAGTTATTTTAATTTTTAGTTTTTTGCATTCACAATGCAATTTTTATTACTGAAAAATGGAAAATGAAGTATTTAGAAAAAATCGACCCGTCTCACAACGGAGCTGGTTGTGAGACGGGTCGATTTTTCTAAATACTTCATTTTCCATTTTTTTAGGTAATTTAAGTTTTTACATGTTATTTAAATACATGCATACACGATACGTATTAATTAATTGCTTGACTTTTTAACTTTTTTGCAATTTAGGACCGCAGTACCTTACTACGAGTACTTCAGTTAATCTACCTACTAAAATTATTGTAAGTGGTATTAATTTACATAACGATAAGGTAAGAAAATGTAGAAGTGTCCTATATTTTACAGGTTGTATACCAGCTTAGTGGTATTTTTTACCAGTGGGCGTCGCCGTCGTTCGGCTGACATGATGATGATGATAATACTAGCTTATGAATTTTATTACTATGAGATTTCGTCACCAAACAAAACTAAAAAAACTTAGCGACTATTACTCGCATCTCATTAAACTTATATCATTAAAATTATCACGAGATTTAAAAACGCCATCATTATAAAACTTTTCAAAAAGGAAATCTTTTTGAATGTCAGCAAATACAATTTTAAAAGCAACATTCCTTTCAGATGTTTTCAGCGAGTTGCTATTCAGGCTGGGCTTAATTAAGACTGTTATGTATCTTTCATTTCAGGGCACGAAATCTTTGAAAAGGTTTAAGACAAAACATTTTACGAATATGCAACTGGAAGTGAAACAGTCTTTGGAAGTAGATGTGAAAAGGTGATTTGGACGCTAAAGATATAATCATTACAGATTTATTTATTATAACAAGCTTATGCACTAACTCTCTGTAAGTATGTTTCTAGATTATGTGTTTTCATTAGCTTACTTGATACTGTTCGTGTTTTTTTATTGTAATGCGTGATACAGTTAATGAAATAATTATTTTTCTATTCTGTTATAAGTATTCTAACAATCTTTACATGGATGACACGATCATCTAAAATAATATCCATACTAATATTATAAATGTGCTTGTTTGTTTGTCTGTCTTTGACGTCAAAGCGGAGCAACGGCAACGGATAGACGTGATTTTTGGTACGGGGATAGTTTGGGAGCTGGGAGTGATTTAGGCTACTTTTTATTCCGGAAAACGGTCCCTTTCCACTAAAAATCTCATTCTCGCGGGATAACGTCATGTAGTCCACGCGGAAATTGTGTTTTATTAAACCACTAACTGAAGTTGTCGAACATACAAATTACCCACTTCAGATTTTACTGGTAGACACAAAGCTTTTATTGATTTTGTTGTCACTATTTCAAAATATAGGCACTATTAATTTATTCTTGCTTATTCAGACTTACTCATAAAAAGCAGGAATAAGAGCATTCATGTTTGTGAATAATTAACAAAACTCAATTAAAAAAATATCCACGGCTGCCTCGAAAGCGGCCTTTGTAAATGTTATAAAGCGGTCGTTTATTTATTTTTTCCACGGCTGAAGCAGAGACTAAAAGACGAACTATTTACTCATTAAAAATTGACGTTCTTTGAACGCGAACAATATCTACCTTTTAAATACTGCTAGCAGTGCTAGCACACAGTACCTACCTAGTTAGGTCCGGTTGCTCGTACATAACAGTAAAGTAAAAGTTAAAATTTAACTGTTGTCAATTTTGACATCGGTAAAAGAAAAATACGTTGGTTATCCTAGGGTTAAAATTGTTGTCTGTACAATATCTTTAACCTTCCCTTAAATACTAATGTCAAAATATAAACCATCCCCACCCTGTCGGTTATTTTGACCGCCGTTAAATCTGTAATTTGACAGCTCGTTAAAGTAACCGCTGCTTCAACAACGCTTTTTAAATTTGACCGCCGTTTAATTTTACTTTAACCATAATTTAACCCTATAGTTAACGTAACCAAGCTTCGAGCAACCGGACCTTAGTCATTCAAATGCAATATACCTACACAAAGTCTGTACAGGACACTTGTGCAGTCACGATTCGTGACTCACGAACTCGCGAGCAATAAAATAATGTAACAACATAGAAATTTGTCACATTGAAGCGTTCCGAAACCAAACTGTCTGTGCCTAGGCATAGAATCCGGAATTCCGCCCGGCCGGCTAACTTTGCCTTTGGCGGATATCTTTGCCCAAAAGCAAAAAATATCTTAAATCATAAATTGTAACTCAATATTGTAATATTATGTATGACATAGTCCTATGTTGTTTAAAGAAAGAAAGAAAAAAAATTGGGCACACACACATCAAAAAACAAATAAAAATAATTCAAAAGTACAAAAAACAAAAACTAATAACTAAAACATTTAAGAAAAAAAAAGAGAAAGATGATACTTTCCTAAAGTTGAAAATCTTACCTTTATAGAAATTAAATCCATCTTTGCCAAGATCCGTGCTCTCAGCCGAGGCCACCGCCGCAAACACCACGAAAGTCAACAAGGCCTCCTTCATACTTAATTTTTATTTGATCCAACTGACATAGTATGGGACACAGGAGTATCGCAGTTGAGGCAGTACTGAAGAATTGTTCGGAATCACCCCTTTTTATAATTTACAACGTGTCGGCTAGGGTTGTGCGTAAATCCTGAAAAAGGTCACGCTTGTGGCGACCTGATATTTCTTTTTTGGTGAAATTTTCTGTTTTAAAGTCACATTTGTTTACGCGGACTTTATCACATAAGTACGTAGGTAAGTCTAAACCAACCACAATATACAGGTGATCTGTGAAACCAACAAACTACTAAGTACTTACTTATACTTTTTTTGTATGCAATAAAATTAGTGTTTTAAAGTCGCATCGAATTGCATTAAATTTTGCATTTCCGATATTGACATATTATGAAAGTAATAAGTTTACAATCCAAAAAATTGCCGGAAACACCCTCATTATATTCAAACGCACGAACGTTTACGTGATATGTGCGAAAAAGGACTTTTCTATTCCGCAGTCAGGAAAAACGTTGACACGGATGAACTCATAAAAATAATAAACGAAGCCGCAAAAATGGTTTACCTTTGTTCATGAAGCTTTCTATTCTCGGAAATGTAATTACAACTTCAGCCTTCGGCGTGCCCTATTAAAACTTTTTATAAAGTGGAAAATAAAGTAGGTTCACAGTAGGTACCTTACCAACTTTCCTTCTTTTCTTTCGTTAAAATTGTAGAAATACAAACTTAAACTCCTCATAATTTTATTCTTAGAATATATGTTATAATTTAAATTTTACTGGGGCAAGTATAAGCTAGTTACTTTTTAAAACTGTGAAATTTTAATACTAACTACTTTTTTATGAAATATGCAGAATGCTGAATATTATGTAGGTGTACATAATATGTAGTATGAATAGGTAGGTATTCATTTAATTAAATGGGCTTAGATAATTGGTGTGAATGTCAGAAGTTATTTATTATTTTAATTATTATTATTAATTAAAACAAGTTTTGAATAAGTTGATCGAATAATTGAATAAAAATTTTAATATCCATTCCATCCATTCCATTCATATACTTAAATACACTCACCTCACCAGCGAAATTTTCTAATCAGTTTCCTTACTCCCAATGTCCGATCTACTTATCAACCATTAAAATTATTGTCGGATATGGTTCCAGGATTTTTGAAATTGGTACAACCCTTAGATGAACAACTAGGTATAACAATAGCAGTGACGCTATTTTGCTACAAGGTAGAAGAAGCGTAAATCTGTCAGTGATATACCTGAAAGGGCACAGCCTACAATCCCCGTGCGGACGACAGCGCTGACAACGCGGCGGGGTGCCGTCGCGGCCTTACGCAAGCAAGCCGCAAAGACAATGCTATTTTTCTACAACTGTTTTCCTATTTTTATGAAGATATGATTTTAAATGCAGATTGGTCCTCATAAAAAATATCGTTTTACAAGCTTTTATTTAACTTGCAATGTAATGTCCATTCGGATCAAATCTTGAAACTTTTTGGCCCACTTCCCAGTGTCCGATTGAGCTGAAATTTGGTACCAATACTACTATTGGTCATCAGCAAAAAACTTGTCATAAAAATGAATGTTTTACAAAAAACTTAAACTAGGTAAGTACCTACTTATTACATAATTATGCAATTTGTTTTAGGGCATCTGATTGTTACCAGATGACTCTGGTAACAATCATGTTGCATTAATTAAATGTTTAAATCGACGGCGTAGCTACTGTCAAATGTAAGCACTGAAAGGTTACAAGTAGGTACATAAATACAGTTCCTGAGAGTGCGGAAGGAAACACAAAAGAGCGAGACCGTCTATGTGAAATCATTTTAAATTCAAAACGTCTCATTTTTAAATGCAGTGACAGCATAGAACCGGTAGTATTTTTGACGACACTTCAGCCGGAGGCTTTCTGCAAATGAGCGACGCTCTCGACGTTCCTCGAAACGTTCGCAGAGCACAAAGAAGGCTTTTCGACTCCGCGGGTCGTGCTTCCGACCACAATAACTAGACCCGTCACGTCTTTCACAAAATTATTCAAACAACGTTTTCACGCCGCATAAATGCAAGGCCAAGGATCCCCTTATAATAGTCAAGTTCAATAACTCGTTGCACATTTACAACGTGGAGCATTATACTGTCACTATTTTGGTTTTCATATTTACGAGGAAGTTCATTATCTACATAATAAGACCTCTATTTATCCTCAGTTTATTTAACATTTTATTTTTAAGCTATTGCATAGCTTTTATCGCGGGCTTTGAGCGCGGCTACCGAATCAAGAAATTCCGTAACGAAAAAACCTAACACTCTAGGAGGTTAACAAAACATTGTTTATCTCTTTTTGTCATTTTTTATAGTTTACATATATTTTGTCTCTTACTAACATTGTTTTGTTAAAAAGAGATGAATATACAAAAAACCTGTTGTTAAAAAGAGATAAACGTATTTTTCTCTTTTTGGTAATCAAAAAGAGAATGTGTTTATTTTTATATAGGTCAAATTCGAATACTAATCTTTTCCATAAGTTTTTAAACAAAAAAATGTACTGTAACTAGCGCCTAAAACGTGAAGCACTGGCTGAAACAGAAATAATAATAAAAAGAAGAAAAAGCAGTAATCCACAGCCTTCTCTATTGTCTTCTACAAGCCATGCTATTAGGTTTGACAACGTCGCATTTTTCGTTGGGTGTGAACCGATTTAAGGCCTGTCGCATGTTATACGATTTTTTTCTGTCAGAAAATTTGTAACGCCCGCCGGGCGCACTCTGCTCATATGTTTTGTTGTAGACTCCGCATACTATCAGAATTCTGACGTGTCTGACGTCCGCTTCTGATAAGTCTCGGATGCAAACGATCGGACGGCAGAAATTTTTCTGGCTTTTTGAGGGCGCACTCTCCATACACTTTGTACTAGACCCCGCACACCTGAGAGATTTTTGAGGGACAGAAAAAAAAGAAAAAAAAAAGGGTTCTAATAATGAAACGAGATGGCGCTGACAAATAGCGACGTCGGTGTGATCAGAAATAATAAACTAAAATGACGAGTTGATTAGCTTAGGCGTGATAACTTTCATCCCCTATTTTAACCCCTTACAGCCCTTTTTAGGTTCAGTAGTTTAGGCGTGATTGCGTAACACACAGACAAAGTTACTTTCGCATTTATAATTTTAACTAGGGATAATAGGCTGATTGACGAAGTTTTCGACACTCATTCTGAAGTAGCGAAAATATTTTTTGGATATGTTCTCAATTTCATAAACATTGTTTGTATGTAATTTTCCTAGTGTCAGCCAGTCAGTTTAATTTTAACAACGGCATTTGTTTAACTTTCAATAAAATTTGACACCCATTGAAATTGCATCCTAGACCGGTTAACAAACTATAATAAATTTCAATTCAACTTGCAATGACTTTTACATTTGCATTCCTAGTACATATAACTATATATATAACTTCTCATATAACAATTTACCATTTCTATTGTATTTCCTGCGATAATCATAACAATAATAATAATAATCATTATTCATAGAGACAAATAAATTGCCGTGTAAATTATTATAGTTAAAAGCAGAGTGGCTTACCAACTGTAGTGGAGTCGGAGGTGTAGACAGTTATACGATGATTTTAATGATATGAACACTGAATTTATTAGGTACCTATTTGGATATTTAAGAACAGCACATTAATTGACACAGTCTTTTTTATAGCGAGTGACATGACATAAGAGTAAACAGTTGGTAGCCTAGTTACGCCCATAGACTCTAACTAGTGCTATGCAACCTTAACATAAATAAGTGCGGTGACAGAGATAAATAAATGGCCGTGAAAATAAGCGTGCGCGCTAGCCCTAAGTTGAAGTTTTAACAGAAAATTGGGAAAACTTTATGAATCCTTACCTTGTTTAATAGTACACGCTATCAATATAATGCTTAATGATGTTTTCATAAGGAAAAGCATATAACTTCTTCAAATTTACTTTAAAATTCACTGAAATCACAACAAACCTTGCACCAAAACAACCAATTATTTTAAAATGACACTCTTGTGTATTATCCGACTAAGTTTGCTTTGTAGGAAGTTGTTACGAGCATAAATATGTCCTTAGCGCGAACGCAAATAGGACGCATAATATTAACCACTAGTTATGGATGGTCAAGTTGCCCATAGGTTTCCATAGCATCTGCTTATTTTTAACTAGATCGCGTTACCTCTAACCAAATGTTCGGTCTACGCTTATAGTACATGGAAATCGTACCAAATAAGTGGTGTTGCCTTGCATTAAATGAGGTAGTTCTGATTTTTTTATATGTTAGTAGTGATGAGATAGTAATGACAAATCCAAGTTTTCCACCTCGAAAGCCCTCCGGATCATTGTTAAATATTTAAAAATCCAATAAATATTCAGTTTTTTTTCAGTTTTTGTAAATTTTTACCACCAAGGACCTGTGTTACGGCAAAAGTTACTATGCACGCTTTAAAGTACACTAAATTTGCAATAAAAAGAGAATAATTTGGTTCTTGTAAGTCAAATAGTTTTTAAGAAGGGGCTATTTAAAAGTTGGCTTAAATTCAAAAAAAGGAAGTATTACAGTTTTTTTAGTTTTTGACATTTTGACCCATAGTAGTGGGTTTATGGCAAAAGATAAATTATTAGTTATTAAAGTCCATTAAATTTCCAACAAAATGAGACCAATTAGTAATATCAACTTACACCTTGATAGTTCCTGAGACAGCTGTTCAAAGTTATTGAGGTAGGTAAGTAAACAATTATGTAATAGAAGGCTTTGCAAAAGGTAGTAAGCCCTAAAGGAAGAAGGATCTGGGAGACGTTCCCGTTCTACCTTGTTAATGACACGCAAACCTTAATCACCTTGAAAGCATACCAAAGATGTAAGGTTGTACCAGCAGATGTGGTTGCAGGAAAGCAAAACTCAAATTTTCCGTTGTTTGCAGCTACTGCATTGGCCAATCATGCGAGAACATACCAGACCTGATGTGTGATGACATTGATGAGCCATTGATTGATAACCCACCATCAAAGGACGTTTTTGACCGTCCTGAGCAGTTCGATGAAGAAATTATACCTCAGCAAGCTGCCCCCAAAAAGTGTGCTGTGGATTCAAAGGACGTGCCTGGTCCATCAAAATTATACATACAATGTACATAATTGATCCCACCACCTCCCAGATCCTCCTTCCTTTAGGGCGTACTTCATTTTGCAAACCCTTCTATTACATAATTGTTTACTTACCTCAATAACTTTGAACAGCTGTCTCAGGAACTATCAAGTGTAAGTTGATATTACTAATTGGTCTCATTTTGTTGGAAATTTAATGGACTTTAATAACTAATAATTTATCTTTTGCCATAAACCCACTACTATGGGTCAAAATGTCGAAAACTAAAAAAACTGTAATACTTCCTTTTTTTGAATTTTTGCAAACTTTTAAATAGCCCCATCTTAAAAACTATTTGACTTACAAGAACCAAATTATTCTCTTTTTATTACAAATTAAGTCTACTTTAAAGCGTGCATAGTAACTTTTGCCGTAACACAGGTCCTTGGTGGTAAAAATTGACAAAAACTGAAAAAAATCTGAAAATTTATTGGTTTTTTAAATATTTAACAAAGTTCCGGAGGGCTTTCGAGGTGGAAAACTTGGATTTGTCATTACTATCTCATCACTACTAACATACAAAAAAATCAGAACTACCTCATTTAACGCAAGGCAAAATGTACGATTTCCATGGACTATTAGGTTCACAAGCGACGTTGCCAAACCGCCATGGCATGGCTTGTAGTAGAGGAGGCTGTGAGTAATCTCAAAATTATGTCAAATTAATGTCGCATCTGTCAATCTCGAATTTTTATGAAAAAGTTAGCTGCTAAAATAATATATTTTTGTAAAAGCAGTGCGATAATATGTTGAAAACATTGTTAAGGCAAGAGTTTGTTGGTGAATCCGTGTAATAATTAAGTACCTACAATAGTGACACGTATTACTGATGACGATGATTTAAAATCACAAATTCTGGAAGTTGCACAGACCTAGGTGTTATTGTTGATCTCAAAAGACGAGCTGGCCTAACCTAACCAGATCAGCCTTTGAAAAGCTAACGAAGATAATTATATGGAAAGATCGCCGCATAATCAATAACACGCAAGGTGCGATACACGAAAAGCTTACTATTTCCTATCTTCTTATATGGAGCTGAAACATGGAAGCTCCAACAAAAGTACCACAAGAAGATTGAGATGTGGTGTATGATGATCAAACGGACTGCTCGTCACACAAATGTTTCCACTAAAAAGGAGCTTCGGATCAAACAAAGACTTTCGACGATTGTGCAAGTGCGAATTCCAAGAATGGACTTATCATTTTGAACTTATCATTGAACAAGGAAGAGTCAACGTTTTCGCGGCTGATCACCCACAAGATGATCAAGTCCTTATCAAGTCCACAACCAAGTGTGCCCTTACAGAATGCACTCGCAGTGCCACAAATAGAGAGATATAGAGGAGCATCGCTGCAAAAGCCGCTACCAACTTAGCGGACCATGACCACAACCACTCCGTCAACCTTAGTCTTAGAAAGAAGATGTTTATAATAAATACAAACATATATAATTATATATACAATATGTAATAAAAATCCAAATCAAAACTGGGTGTTTTATTTTTATCGACAACTACTTAAAATCACTAGAACTACGATGGCTGTCTAATGATACTAAGAGGAAAGATTTGTTTGTTTGTAGTGCGCTTCCACCTTCAGCCTTATCACCACTTATCATCAGGAGTGATGAAGGCTAAGTGCTACCCCGTTGTGAATAAATAAATAAATAAATAAATAAACTACTGGACCGAATTAGAAAATTCTTTTACCATTAGAAAGCTACATTCTTCCCAAGTGACATAGGCTATATTTTATCCCGATATTCCCACGGAAACGGGTGCCACGCGGGTGAAACCGCGAGGATCCGCTATAGTTATGTATAAAATAGAAACTATTAAACCAAGCACGTGTACTATTTAGTAAGGTACCTTTGTTTTTTGTGTAAAGGCACATAATATATAATAGTGGTATAGGTAATACACATTAATGCCGCGCAGAGAAAGTACCTATATCTGATATCATATATCATCATCACGCGAAATTCGATGATCAAACTCAATATCGTTCTTTTTGTTCAAATTTTTTTTAATGAATAATTGTTTTGGTGTGTAATTACACTATTTATTCAATAGCTTTACCGCGGCAGTCCCCGAGTGCCACACGTGTTTTTTTATTTTATTTTATTTATAAGATCAACCAACATCTGTTTACAATGATATGATTAATATAAAAACATTCTTATCTTAGCTTATGACCTACCTAACTGTAACAGATACTTACAGGTTAGCATAACATCATCATGTCAGCCGAACGACGCCCACTGCTGGGCATAGGCCTCCCCCAAGGATCTCCACAACGATCGGTCCTGCGCTGCCCGCATCCAGCGGCTTCCCGCGACCTTGACCAGATCGTCGGTCCACCTTGTATATACATTGTCCACCATAACATGCATTAATTCAATTGTACAATAAGCACCTAATAAACAATCTTACAAAGTAAAAATTAACCCACAGAGATCTTACTCAAATATTGCAAACAAGTTTTGTAAAATTTAGCAAAGGAGTCAGTCAGTATGTACGAGTATATCTACTATATCACTGCAAGAGTTTAAAGTTTTACAAAGCCTAAACACAGGGGAATTTTGACCAAACACAGTTCACGCAAAGGAGGACATAAAGGCGTTATTTTCCCTCTGGGGATTCTAGAGTGGGCACGAAATCGGAAAAACCTAATAATCCAGCACTGTTTACCTTACCTCTCATTAATTTAAAGAGAAACATCAAATCGATAAGATCCCTACGCAATGCTAAAGTATTGATCCGGAAATATTGCAATCTTGACCTATATGATCGTATGCGTTTGGCTTTGCCTATGGAATAGGTAAGGTGCCAGAGAAACCGTTTTTGTAGGTACGCGTTCAAGTCTTAAACAATGTGTTGCATAATGAGGTCTCCATACTACACTGCAATATTCCAGGATACTCCTGGCCAGACTAGTTATTGTAAACAAAAATTTTTGTTGATGCATGTCGAAAATCCTTTTCATTTCTCAAAACAAATGCCAGGGTGCCTACCATCAACTTTAAGACAGCGATTCAAAAATAGCGCGATGCAGAATAGGTTCCTAAAATGAATTGCTTTCTTTCGTACTATGTATGACCTTCTAAAAACTGGATCGCAAATGAATTGCTTAATGTGAATGACCGAACGATTTGTGTCCTTCTTTCTTCTACCCGTCTCTTTCACTCAATTATGTCATGCCCGAAGAGTGAAAGGGACGGGTATAACCTGCAGGTGTCATGTTAGCTTGGCCGAGTTATGAGTCAAATAAGAGTTGATGACAGCTCAGCGGCCGTGAAATGTCATTGAATGATCACTGAATCGCTGTCATTGATATTAAGCTGTCGTGGTGTCGTGGTACGAATAAGCGAAGCAGAGGTCCTAAACAAATCCGCAATAAGAGTTGATGGTAGGCACCCAGGACCCTTGACGCTTTGCACACTATGCCATCAATATGAAGTACAAAAGTGACTTTATTATCAAACACTAAACCAAGATCACGGATCGTTTCCACCTCTTGAATTGAGTTTTTTTGTACAGAGTAGCCCGCTTTTACATAATTAAGTTTCCGTGTAAACTTCACATGAAAGCATTTTTTTATGTTAAGCAGCATTTCATTTTTGTCACACCATTCTATGAATCGATTTAAATCGGCCTGAAGAAGTTCCGTATCATGTTCGTTGTCAATTACTCGAGCAAACTTTAAATCGTCAGCATACCTACATAAAAACTTGTGAATATATAAAGTTACAAACACCATCGTTCATAAATAAATTAAACAGTACGGGATCCAAGTGCGATTCTTGTGGTACCTCTGAGGTAATAGGATATTTTTCCAATTGTGACCCGTTTACAACAACACGAAAAAAGCGGTCAATCAGGTGGTACGACGAAAACCAAGACAGCAGAGGGACATATATAGGTACCTTAAGCGGACATTTTGTAGAGTAACAATGAGTGCGAAACCTTACTAAAGGCTTTAGTGAAATCGGTATATATGACATCATACTGCTTACCCGAGTCTACCGCTTGAGTCAAGATTTCGGTGAAATTTAAGAGATTGGTTGCTGTTGAACGAAGACTGACGAAACCATGTTGCTGTTCGCTAAGGTAAAGTTTGAGGTGTTGGTGGAGATAAGGGCATATTAAAGATTCTAGTATTTTTGCAAAGACAGAAAGGATCGAAATAGGACGATAATGGACATGGGAGAAATAAAAAAAAAGTTATTTTTTATCCTATACTATAGGTACCAGTATAAGAGCCGTTATTCCAAAACCAATAGATTTTACTTCACCTCGATACGATTAGTATTTACAAAGTTATTGTAAAAATGAATTTGCTTAAAAAACTCTATTGCCGCGGTTGTTCGCTGGCAATCGGCTTTTACCGTGTGACGTCATTAAGCCTGACCACCCTTACATTGAATTGAAGTCTTTAGCCCAGTCATATTGTACAACTAAAAGGTTGAAATAAAAATATTTGCGGAAACTTGCTCTTCTGGTATGTTGTTTGGGTCCACCTGGATGGTATTAATCCAGATTTGCAGCAGCCTGAAATTCTCGCGCGCTGAGTAGTTGCTGAAAAACCAACACTTTTTTTAGTTTTGTGCCAAAAAAAACGACATTGGAAGGCTCTGACGACAAAGGTCACTCATATTTATTTAAAGTGTACAAAATTCCTGACTGTTTGAGCCCTGAGGTCACACGATACAGGGTTCCCAATGTTCACTATTTTCCCCGATGATGATTTATTTCCGATCAATCTTTTAATTATCAAGCAATAATAAGTCCGAGTTAATAACAATTTGATAATTATTCTGTTTTCTTACATTTTCACAAATAAACACTGAAAACTGTCAATTTTTTTTTATGTAAATCCCTGACACAAATGCTTAATTTTTAACCGACTTCTAAATCAAAAAGGAGGAGGTTCTCTATTCGTCTGTATGTATGTTTTTTTTTTTTTTTTTTTTTTTTTTATGTATGTCCACCGATTACTCGAAGACGGCTGAACCGATTGAAATGGTTCAAACGTTATTACATCAGGTTGGTTTCCAAGTTGGTCCCATTTTTTGAAATTTTGAAATCGGTTCAGTAGTTTTCAGGAAATCTTGAAAATACTGTCGTTTTCGTTGCCACTTTATGTGAATTTAATACTTTATCTTTAGGCATAACTCCTTTGTTTATGAACCGATTTAGATGATTCTTGTTTTGTTAAAAAGAGGATACCTCAAGGTATTTTAACCGACTTCGAAAAAGGAGGTTTTGAGTTTAATCACATACCTATTTACCAGAAAACACGCAAATTGCCTGCACGATGCACTAAAAAGAGTGAAATAAAAATTATTTTTATAAAAAAATAAAACCGCCTTCTAAAAAACCACATCAAAAAAGTAAGAAATAATTCCTCACCAAATAAATAGCGTAAGTACTTTGAAGTCGGGCGGGTTTTAACAAAAAACAACAAAAAATTGTACATGTTTCACGCCCGACTTCAAAGTACTTACGCTATTTATTTGGTGAGGAATTATTTCTTACTTTTTTGATGTGGTTTTTTAGAAGGCGGTTTTATTTTTTTCTATGAAATATCCCTTGATCGACTGTTCCCCATGGGCTGATCTACTGTGCATCACCCCTGGTACACAGTCGATCAAATCCCTTTTTAACCCCCGACGCAGCGCAAAGAGGGCTGTTTTTGAAGCCTATGCAGTGGTGCCTTAACGGATAAAGCGATTTCAATGCGGTTTTTTTTTCATTGCAAGCTTGATTAATTGAGATGGTTCTTAGCCGTGTTTGATGAAAATACATCTATGGAGATGGTCAACTGCCTGCCGAAACGGTAGAAGATACCTACAGAGGTGGTGCTTTGACTAAAATAATGTACTTACACCCTGGGCAAATTTAGGTGCAATAAAAAAAACAAAATGGCGGCAAAAAAAGTCTGTCTGTCTGTACTTATATTCGTACTCGTAGTGCCTAAACGGATCAAGCGATTTCAATGCGGTTTTTTTTATTTTGTGTGTAATTTAAAAAGGACGAAATAATATTTAGGATCGTATAGAAGCATTTTTTTTAAATCGCTATAGTTTCTTAATACGAAGTGATTTTGTGTTTTTTTGCCTTAATCTACAAAATCGGTCTCGCTCCCGCGCGCGTCGTTTTCTCATTGCTATCTCGCTTCAGCATATTTTTTCCGAATATCGCCTTAAAAACTTGACACGTAATTTACTAACTCAGCCACGGATTTTGTAACTTAACATTATTTTCAATTTTACAGCATCGACACAAGTTCCTCAAATACTGTAATTTAATGCTTTAATAAGCAACATCATATATTATAACTTAGCATGTAAAATGATACATCATAATTCTAATATCGTGAAAATAGCCTCTTAAATTTGGCGCAAGTGCGCGATATGACAGCGACGGGCCATTTGCACCAATCAGAGATCGTCATTCGGTTCAGGAACCGACGACTTACCAACCTGACCAGCTCAGCTAAAACTCAATCCAGTGATTTGGCCCCGAGTGGATAAGGTGTTACGCAATAGCAGATTTTTGCGATTTTTTGCGTTGGGAGCAGACCAAATCGGCTGTCAGATCGGAACGTGTGTAGAGACTATTATTTTCATCGTGGTAATTTTCATTCTGCACCGAAGGGGGCACTATGGGGCTGGGACTTAGAAACCATAGACCGTAGGTCACGTGATAGGTGCGAGGAGCGCAGCGACGAGCGTGTTAGGTAGACATGAACCCAGCGCGCGAGCCGAGCGAGCGAAGCGAGCGTGCCGCGGTAGCGGCTGGCGAAGCGCCAGAAACGACTTTATGCGTACTCTGGAGCGAATTTTGAAAGTCGATTATCTCGGAAACTAATAAGCGGCAGCGATTTTCATACTAAACTTCTATCGCTCATAACTCTAAAACTACGCAACTTTGGTAGGTGGGGTTCGAAGAGGAGGGTCACCTCCCCTTTCCCCTCCTCCTCCCTCCCAAAAATCCCCTATTGTTGCGATTTGTAACGATTTTCATACTAACTTCTATCGCTCATATCTCGAAAACTACGCATTTCGGGCAGGTGGAACTTGAAGAGGGGGGTCCCTTGACCTCCCCTCCCCCTCCCACCTCCGAAAAAACCCTAGCAAGGCGACTTATTTTAAGATTTTTACCAATTTGACGTTTAATTAATGTATGACGAGTTATATTTCAAACGCACTGAGTTATAAAATCAGAAGCTTAGAGTTATTATTTTAGTGTCATTAATTAATATTTTAGAAGTTTACTACTTGAATGTGTGTTACAAATTTAGATGCTAAATAATAACCACCATGATGAGTTAGATTTATAGTGGCTCACATAGAAGATAACTAGTGGTCAAGAAAGTATTATTCAGAAGCGCATTAATAGCGGCTGACTTAGTAATTTAGAATGCAATGCAGATTTTTAAGGCCCATAATGCTATTAAAAAGAAGGCGGTTTAATTACTATCATCGATCATTTTTCGTAAGCAAAATAGGGTAAAACAGCCTTGTATCGGCCACGTCCTGGTATCGGCCACTTCCTACGAATTTGATCAAAAACTATTAAATATTCGATCCACTTGCACAAATTCTGCTCTATAATGAACATCATATTGTTGTCTTTAAATGAATTAAATGAGGTGGCGATCAAAGTTCATTTGACAGTTCAGTGGCATTGGATGTTGTAACCTGCGCAGTCGTGTCGAAATTCACGCCATTTTCTAGTCAAAATTGACGAGTTCGAGGTTACGGGGGAAAGGGTTTGCAACTTATCTAGGAGGTTTAAATCGTTGATTTTTGCTTGTGAAGGTTAAAGAGATTATAATGCAACATTATTGATTAATATTTTTGTGTGTTTTTTTTAGAATTTTAATAAAAAATCGAATAGCCGGATTTAGGGTTGATTATTTCATAAAAAAGCCTGATATCGGCCGTTAAAAATGGTGATGGCCGATACAAGGCGAGTCAAAATCCTGATATCGGCCACTAAACATTAAGTCATGGACGATACAAATGTTAATTCATACAAATCTAGGTACACTAGATTAGATACTTAATTTAGGTAATAAAAAAATATTTGAAAAATCTCGATTTTTTGTTTAGTTACTTTTATGTGGAAGTATCATTGTTAATGTGCAAACTGTAATATTAGATTTAAAATAAATTGTTAATAGTATTTGATTTATAGACTTTCCTTTAAGAAATATTAAAATTTGTAAAATAACCTAAAATCTCTAAAAAAAAATCCGACTTCAAAATTTATTTGTTACTATTAGGTAAGAATATCTTTATGCAAGAAAAAAACAAAAACATATTATTTTTTTTAGAAAATTATTCTAAACACGTTAAATTAAGTTTGGATTGTAAAAAAAAATCACGGTATATGTATGTTTTTTATATATCTCTATGTATATCTTTGTATATCTTTATCTTTCTTTATCAATTCGACGAAGTATATTTGTATTGCTCATAATGTAAGCCTAGGCCGATACAAGGCAAACAGGTGGGCGATTTTTGGGCGCAAGTGGCCGATATTAGGGAAATTGGGTGTGTACAAAGAAAAACATCAATATAAAAAAATGTTATTCAAATTTCAAATATTTTATTAGTTCATAGGAAAGTCAAATAATAACAGTTTATTAAAAAATACCTCCTAGAAAGCTAGGCTAATAAATGTGAGAATAGGAAGCAAATCAATGTGAAATATTGTTGACGTGGCCGATACAAGGTGGTTTTACCCTATATCTAACTTGGTTTTTCATAGTGTTTGTATGAATGATAAATACATTTTGCGGTTGTTAAAAAAAACTACCAACCTCGCAATTGCAAGTTTTATGGACGGGTATCGAATCCAGAAAAGAAATTGTTCTTGAACGCAGTAATTTTTAGAACTAGGTAAGTACTTAGGTATATGCTAATTTAACTAGGTATAATCACATTTGAAATTATTATTTTTGTATTTGGTAGCTGGCTGGTTATGGGCTATTTTATTAAACTACCTACTTAATACCTAAATAATACTATCAATGGTGTGTAGGACTAGGCAATATTTTTAGCGCGTTCTTCTCGCAACAAAAGCTTCCTTGTCCAAACAGGGTTCTCGTCTCCATTGTTTGCGTTCAACGATCGTCCCATTTTACTTATTGCGCTCCGGAGTAATTAAAGTTGATCCCACGCCGAATTCATTAGTCTCAGTTACAGTGCTTCGGGCTTGCTCCGGAAGTATATAAACATACCTACAGCTACTCTTGATAGGTACCGTGGAATCTTGCAATAAAGGTTTTTATTTGAAAAGACGTTAATGAGTTGGCTACTGCCCGTCATAGCTATAAGTACCTAGGTACCTACTTACTTACCTAGATGTAAAAGATTTCTTTTACAAATTCTACTAATAAAAAAATCGGCCAAGTGCGAGTTGGACTCGCCCATGTTGGGTTCCGTACCCACTTAACGTACCTATTCCTTAAACCTAGCCAAAATTCCACTATAACTTTTCGTCAACAAAATATAACTTTGTTTTTCATAGAGTTTGTATGAATGACCAAGTTACATTTGCAGTTTTTGAAAATGTGTTATATCTCAAAAAGTACATACTATATCTCGTTCAAACCAATTTTCGTTGAAAGTTTTATTAAGAACCACTCTCTTATTTTAAAACTTAGAGGGGGGGGGGGGGGGACACACATTTTACCACTTTGGAAGTGTATATCTTTTAAAATATTGACTTTGATAAAAAATGATTAAAGAAACCTTAGTATGATTTTTAAATACCTATCTAAAGACACCCCACACTAATATGTATTATGAAAATATTTTTTCAGTTTCAGTTTCATGTATGAGGAGCCCCCCTTAATTTTTTTATTTTTTATTTTTCTATAAAAATCCTAAAGCGGTTAACAGAATTCATCTAGCAACCAAGTTTCAAGTCTGTAGTCGTTATAGTTTTGGTATAAAGTGACTGTGACATACGGACGGACGGACAGACAGACAGACAGACAGACATGACGAATCTATAAGGGTTCCGTTTTTTGCATTTGGCTACGGAACCCTAAAAATGACCCCAAGGTCTATAGTTGATCTGATCGTAGTAGTACCTATACCCATCATTATTATATTCTGTGCCCATATTATGCGGTACCCTTATAAATAAGTGTGGTATTTCCGATCAATCTTTTAATTTTAATTATCAAGCAATAATAAGTCCGAGTTAATACCTAACAATTTGATACCTGACTATTCTGTTTTTCTTACATTTTCACAAATAAACACTGAAAACTGACGATTTTTTTTTTATTATTTAAATCCCTGGCACAAATGCTTAATTTTCTATGAAAAATCCCTTGATCGACTGTTCCCCATGGGCTGATCTACTGTGCACCACCCCTGGTACACAGTCAATTAAATCCCTTTTTTAACCCCCGACGCAGCGCAGAGGGGTGTTTTTGAAGCCTATGTCTGTCTGTCTGTCTGTACGTATATCTATCCGTCCTCCATGGACTCTATTGCGGGCGCCTGAAGGCGCAGCTTACTTGTATGTAACCATCAGGAATGAGCGTCGCAAAACCCATCCCATGTTTGGGACTTGGCCCTAATAATGCTAACTTTGAACGTGGTCTTCACCTCTCGATAGGCCGCCAGGAGGCTTTCCTCCTCAGCAGACTGCTGTCCCCTGCGACTGCGACGTTTTCTGCAACGTTGCAGTGCCCGCCTTGCTCGCAATGTGGCGGTTCGGAGGGACTCCATCTCGGCCTACCATCAGTAACCTTGGTCCTTGGTTGGTGGCCCGTGTGACCGAGGCATGGCGGTGTCACAGACAGCGGTGAGGAAGCGGGTGACTTGCTCCACCTTTTCCGATATATCCCGTCCGTTGACCCGTGCCTCGTTGCACCAGAAGAGGGCCATATCATATGACCCACAACGCGGGCCCAATGACGATTAAGTACCAAATAACTGAACATAGGTACAATTTAGCGCAGAACATTTGGATAAGTATTAGGCCTATTTTACGATTGCCTTATTTATCAGCTAGTTTGGAGAAGTTTCCTGAAAACGTCAAGCTTACAAGAACGAACGTTCAGAGCCAGTTCGACGAGCAAACACGTAGATCGCGTAAACAGTGATCACCCGCGCGTAACTGCCACATTACTCGGAATTACGCACAAATGGACGGGCATTGTAACTTACAGCCGGTCGCATTGTCAAGTTAATCTTGGAGGAAAATTCCTATAAACTTTTTGGATACTACTACTGTGGAGTGTTGCATCCTCCTTGGTTTGTTCGCATTATGGTCACGTTTAAATATACCTAAGTACCTACCTACTTACCTATGCTATAAAAAGAATCGCAACATGACACACTCGTGCACTCGCCGTTTGTTTGATATGACAATAAGATTTGCTTCTTGTGATGTATTATAGCCGCTACACACGCTCCTATCCGACCGCCGATTTGGTCTGCTCCAGACCAAATCTGGACGTGTGTAGCGTAGTCGTCCGACCATAATTATTATTATTCATGTTTGACGCGGTCGGCCGGATTTGGTTCGCACGAACTTCACTTCCTACCAAATCGGAACGTGTGTAGGCTTCCGACCGGACCAACTTGGCAGTGTTGACAATTTTGGCGGTTTTCCCCTAGATTTAGGGAGAAAATATGTAAAAGCGGAAATATTTAAGGCAGATAGAATTACTTTAAGGGATTTTCAGAGGATTCAATTTAATGCTCGTTCATGAGTTTTACGTAGGACTGAACGAACGAAAGGTTTAAATATGGCCATTTATGAAAAAAATCTTTTTATCTATTAGTTTTTTTTAGAATATTTTATTTAAAAACTCGCAATTTGTCGTAAAACTAAATATATATAAAAAGGGCATAAATAAGTGCTGCTTTTAGTAAATATTTAGCATGTTTTAGTATTTTTTTGAAAATAACAGAAAATTAAAAAATAATGAAATTGTTTTTTTTATAGTAATAAAACATTGAAAACCTTTTCATTTATTTATTGCAAGCAAATTGATGTTTTCAGTATTTATAAATAATAATAATAATATTGGGAGATTAGCAGTGGCTGGCAACACTGCAACAACGGCTAGAGGTCGGCCAGACCAAATCGGAACGTGTGTAGCGCCGACCGATTTGGTCTGGCAGATTTGGTTTGAACGTGTGTAGGCGCGGTTCAGATCTGCAGTGAAGTTCGCCCGCACCAAATCGGCGGTCGGATAGGAGCGTGTGTAGCGGCTATTAGTCTGCGGCGCGTAGTCCAGGCGTTGGAATCACCCATAGAATCGGTCAAAACTTAGTGGCCGGTAGCCCCGATACCCATTCATTGGCTATAATTAAGACCGCCATTTTGTTGGGGTGCCCCCATTGGCTAAAATTAAGGCTGTCACTTTTTTTCAAGAATTTCAAGATGACGTTTATTTAGTTTGTGTTTTTTACTCATTTCGGTTTTCTAGTATTCTTTAGATGTTTTTCCACTTTTTCTCAGATATTTCTTTACAGAAATATGGATCCATTATTCGAAGATGCCTTCTGTACACGTAAGTAAATCTATTTACGTAGTTTTATGTATAATTATTTATTACATTAACCTAAATTTGAGTTTTGTTGTTTTAGGTAATTCCAAGAGGCAACTTTGTATTTCTTAAAACTAACCAAAACAAAAGAAAATACAGTTCACAACTTAACCGGAGTAAAGAAGATTCGGTTTCTCAGAAAGTTATGAAATTTATTAAAGGCTAAAGAGTCGCAATAGTTTTTACAAGTGCGTCATGCCTGGCACCACGGAGGCCTCTTTAACCAAAGTTAAACTGTGGGAAAACTCTGCTACCCTTCCACACCCATATGTGCTCATCCAGGAAAAGCTCCCTCCTGGCCTTGAACTTCCCAGATCATTATGGAGATCTTTAAATAGACTCCGTACTCAAGTTGGTTGAAGTAAAGACAACCTGTCCAGGTGGGGCTTCATCAGTAACACGGATCTCGCGTGCAGGTGTGGTTACACACCACAGACCATGGCCCACCTCATTGATTGCTCTGCATGCCCGGACACTTGCACGCGTGAGGACCTCATGTTGGCTGCAGATAACGCTGTGAGAGTGGCACAGTTTTGGGCCAACAACATATGATTTTGTACTTGTCATTGACATGTTGAAGTAGAAGTTATGAATGAAAGGTAGGTAATGTTTGTCTTTGTTTATTCTTTTTATATGAATGTAAGTAGGTAGGTATGTGTAATTAATTATTGATTAGTTTTGTTAAAAAAGACCTTCCTAATACCTTATTTCAATATACATTTAGAAGTGATATCATATGGTGATAATGGTAAAGCACAGTAGATTACTTGGGATTAAATTTAAATAATCAGTTGTCACATTTAACAAATTTCAATTTAGTGAAGTTGTTAATACCAAGTCGAGAGATAATAACAGTGTAAGTAATTCAATAACTTTGTCAAAACATTTAAAATGCCTTATTATCAAATTCATATTTCTGATTCTGACAAACAGAACAGAATTATAACAAATGTACCGGTGGGATAATATATGATTGTTGTCGGTACGAATGATGGTTTATTGTGATTGTCTTATGACTATGTTATAACTGTTACTGCTACCTACTATCTTAGCTCTTACTTAATTATATTATACTACCTCATCAGTCTATGTACAAAGCTTATCTACTTAATAACAGTTATTAACTAAAAACATTGATTTATCTATAACTTGTGCATAGCGGCACAACAAACAAAATGTGCTTTATACACACTACTCTTTCTTGATTTTCAAACTTTTCAGTTCAACTATTAGGTAATTATTTGCTTATAAAATGTTATGGCAGATTATAGTAACAATATGTAGAATCTATACTAACCAAATCTAATCTTTTCAGATAACTTGAGTCTCAACGAGGTTTGTGGAGTGCTGCGAAGATGCCCGTGTCTGCCTATTCTTGCGGTAATAAGTTATCAAATCAGAATTATGGTGAAAATTACTGCTGTTAGTTGCTATATTGATTACTTACTGCATTAAATGTTTAACTATTAGAATTAGGTTATTGCATCTTGCATTGAAAGTGATATTAACAGTAAATAATGAAATGGCAGACACTAAATAAAACTACTAGGAAAAATAGCATTAGCATTTGTGCGTAAAAAATATTTGCAAGCAGTTTAATTTTTCTTGTAGCTGATAAAGTATTTATATTTCTTAGTTTATCTATAAAGTCAATTTAGTAAGTAATTTCATTACTCTCATTCTTTGTCTTGTATAAATCTCAACTTATACTATGTACTTTGTATTTGATAAAATTATAATGTCAAGTAATAAATGCCTTCTTTCACAAATGTGTTTTTTATTTGTGCAGAATTTAAAATAAAATATTACTAGGGTTGTACCTACCAAAACGTCGATGATTTGCACAACTATCGATAACGAATTAAGGGTGTCGATAGTTCTGGCAGCACTATGTTGTCAAACTCTAATCGGGGTCCGTCATTCACTAACAAACGGCCGCTATAAGGCTTGATTCCTATCTGTACTAGTCTATATAATTTGTGGCGTAGTCGCCCATTTCTTTCTGAGACTCGCTTATTTAGTTAGGCCGCAGTAAATTCCTACATGGTGGAAGCGCCGGGTAGCGATCCCGGTCCCTCCACCATATGGGAATCTACTGTACTAAGCACTGTGGTAGCCAACTCTAGCGAAACTAAGGAGGATGCAACACTCCACAGTACCTACTGCTAGGTTAGTATTTAATAACTAATTTGACTCCGAGCTTTATAAAGAACTAGCTTTTGCCCACGGCTTCGCTCGGGGTAACTTAATATTGTGATGACTGATGATCATGCACTCAAAGCATTGCACCCGCCGCGCGCCGCGCTACCTGCTGACGGGACGGGACGTAGCCCACAAATTATAAGGACACGGAGCCTGCCTGACCGCAGGACAGCGGCGAAGACGCGAAGGTGAGCGACACCCACAGAACAGAAAAAAAATATGTTCTGTGGCGACACCCGTGATCGCGTCTACATGCAGAACATAAAAAAAAATCGCGTCATTACGGTGTGAGAGAAACGTGCTTGAATTTATTTTGGTGTGCGTTAATTTATTTATGATTATTCATTTAAATTGTATGGTGTAAAAAAATAAAATAATGTGCATGAAACGTTTAAAGTAGGTACCTAACTAACGAATTTTGATAAGGATTAATACTGCCTACACCTACCGTCAAAATAAATGTCCGATTACCGCATTGTACGTGATCATTTTTCTTAGATTAATGGCTATAAGCTATCTTTTAAAAATAGATATTAAAATACCTATGCCATCGCGGACTTTTTTGTCGATCTCATATCCCACCATGTTTTTTTTTATATCTCAAACGAATTAGGCAGCGTTTTCGTTAGAAGCTCCCAGGCGCGCTTGATTTTTTCCGACACTTCCAACAAATTTCCTTATATTTACACAAAACCTTGATAAATTATATACCAAAAACCATCCTCAAGAATAATTCGAACTATTTGTGAAAACCTCATGAAAATCCATGCAGTAGTTTTCGAGTTTATCGCGTACAGACAGACGCGGCGGAGGACTGTTTTTTAAATATGTGCCTTGTGCCTCCAGCCCCTTTCCACCATCGGGGTACCAGGCGTAGACTAGCCCTTACATTATTGACACTCCAGCTGTCCGTACCAAACGCTTCGCCAATTCATTCCTCATACGAAGCGCTAATGAATGGAATGAGCTGCCTGAACCTTAAGGCGATACTCGGAAAAATTACGCTAAAGCGAGAAAGCAATGAGAAAACTACTCGCGCGGGAGCGAGACCGATTTTGCCGATTACGCAAAAAAAACACAAAATCACTTCGTATTCAAAAACTATAGCGATTTTTAAAAAATGCTTCTATACGATCCTAAATATTATTGGTGTCCACTAATTAAACCAATTTTCAATAGTATATGTATACCCATTTAAGAATAATCTTGATATTTCTTATTTTTAGAGGTATTTTCGAAAATAAAGTGTCGAGCTAAAATCATAAAATCGTGTTTCTGAAACTATACGATTCTAGATAAAGGTATGAAGAAATATATATCTTATTACCAGATTTATAACAACTCTAACCGTCCTATAGTTTTATATCAAAGAGTCCATACTTTTTCCGAGTAGCGCCTTAAGTCGAGAGTGAATAGGCTTCTCCTGGGCAGGCATGTAACACCTTAGACTGCATCCTGTTAGCCAAACAAGATGGCAGTCAAATGCATGCCCGGTTTTTAATTTAAAAAAATAAATAAAAAAATGTACTTAGTGATTATGGAACTAGCCTTCCACCCGCACTCCCGCAGTAGTTAAGTATTAAAGCCGTAGTGCAGTTACACAGAGTTTTGGCGGTCAAGGTAAGTAGATTTTCGGACGGGATTTGAACCCGTCCCTTTGGAAATCCAGCACAATGCCCAAGGCACGGGGTGGTCAAACTTAGGTATATTATGCTTAACGTTGGCCAGCTCTAGGTTTTGCCTTCATACATAATGGAACCAGGGATTGTACTCCGAAATGCAAAATTCGAAAATTCGTTCAATTTCGTTTTACCCGCCCCTCACTCCAGAGGGGCGGGGCCCATCGGACCCTCCACAGTGCGGCTCCTAATGACGGCGGTGAGAGCAAGTAGTGAGGGGTTTAGTGGGTATTCCCCCTTTCTGACCCCCAATCGAGTCTGTCACCGAATGGGTGGTCAGGAAGCGGATAGGCAAGTCCCACATAACCACCGCCCGCATACACCGTACGCGGGCGGGGTATGCGTAAACGCATTCCCCTCACTATATAAAAAGGGGGGCGGTGCCCATTGGAGTGAGACTAGAGAGAGAGACGGGTGAAACGAAGTTTTTATAAAGGTATCAGGCCTCTATAGAGTACCTATACACTAGTAGACTAATACAGAAGGAATGAAAATAAAACAACAAAAGTATTCTTACTAACAAACTACATTTGCATACAAAATATGAAAAGTCATTTCCAAAATAATAAATAATTTTAGCAATAATATAAATAGGTAATTTTATTTTTAAAACATTTCTAAATCAATAATATCAATATTCATTACTTATTATGTTTCCGTAAATATTATTTTGATTTCAATTTTAATTTACAATAAAAAAGCAAATTAATAATGGATTTGTTAATACATTCAGTAAATTATCGTATTAATAAGGCAGTGTAGAAATCATACAAAAAATACATTATAATAGCATATAGTCTTGTCTTAATTACTATTGTGAGATATTCTTATATGTTTAGGCACACATAGGGCAGCAGCATCAGGTTAAACCATTATAAATTACTGCAATCGATTTTAAACGTTAAGGGCCCGCTATAGGCCAGCGAAAATCAGATTTCAATATTGATGAAAAACTGAATTTCAAATTAAGATGCAGCAAACTTCAGGACTAACACTAGTGACTATGTTACTCAAAAACGCGATTGCATTAAAATTTTCTCGGTAGAAAAAAAATGCGAAGTTGCCTCCAAATCACTGTAATTAACACGATAAACTGCTAGTACTCAAGTAATACATTAAAATAAAGCTTGGAACTTTTTAGTATAATTACAGTATGGATAGGCAGGGCTTATGTTATATATATTTGTAAATAACCGGCCGAATGGGGCCGGAGAATTATATAGTAAATGCAGCCTTATTTCTATTGCAGTTGGCCGTTGCAGTTATTACTTTTGCAGTTGGCCTAGAGCGTGCCCTTAACATGTTGGACGTTCAGTTTAAAATTATTAAAAAAATCTAACTTATGGAATTAACCCAAGTTTGCTATTGGCTGTACTATTCAGGCAAAAAAATAATATCAAAGGAATGTACAAAAAGATTCAATGTGAGATTATAAAATGCACAAACATTCGAATTTAACACTAATACGATAAATACTATCTTAATATAACATGATCAAAATACCTACAATACAACTCAAAATGGAGTCAAATAACTATCTCAA
The DNA here is from genome assembly GCA_949710035.1 of Crambus lathoniellus. Classification (NCBI taxonomy): domain Eukaryota; kingdom Metazoa; phylum Arthropoda; class Insecta; order Lepidoptera; family Crambidae; genus Crambus; species Crambus lathoniellus. The sequence goes on from OX453307.1 coordinate 10,862,585, forward strand.
ATTCAGTATCATCGTCAAGCAGATTAATATAAAAAAATCCCGTAATACTTAAAAGATAACAATATCATATATGACTAATTTATACTTATCATAAAGCTTAAATTTTGTGCCTTTAACAACCGAACATTATACATTCGCAACTACATAATACTCAAAAATATAGTTTTACAATATCTACTCAACTATAGGTTAAGTAAATTCATCTGGCAAAGCGTCTTAATAATGAACCATGAGTATTACCTATAAACTAACGACCTTTTTTAATAACATAACTTTAATGAGAAATCAGGTAACATTGCAGCTTGGATTAAATCATTTTGATATACATCCAATCCTTTGTTTTAGATTATTGTATCTGTACTAACTGCTAAAACCAGCAACATGAATGTTTTCCAGGACTTAAATACTTATAATGTACTTAGGTAGGTACTTGAAATTTCTTTTCATCCTAATTTCTAACTTAAGCTTACGTTGACGTTGTATAAAAATATTATCTTGTATCTGTACTTTCAATTAAAATTTAAAAAAGCTTGCTTCTTGGTAAAGATAGGTCATTAAAAACGGTCGTGACATTCAATAAAATATCTACTGCCTTGTTTTGCTAATAACGATATAGGAAGTCGCTGTAATTTCTAATTAGGTAACTGTTTATAAGATTTTAAACTTTCGCGTTCCATTATAATTATAAACAAGAGTAACGGGACTCAACGCGACATTTATTATGAAGTACATATTATTATGTACTTACAGCTTGACGTTTCGGCTGTGTTGCTACAGCCGTGGTCACAATCACAAGCAGACTGCTTGAGTCCGTTGAGTCCCGTAACTCTTGTTTATAGGTACTTAACTGTTTGTTTTCAGATAAACTTACTGTTTATTCTTTTAAGTCATCATGAAATGATTTTAGAAAATTAAAACGTCTGAGATCTGCGATGGTCATCACGTTTTGCAAGTCATTCATTGGTACTTGTGTAAGCATACTAGACTTTTATTTTTGTAGCAATAATCCCAACATTAAGTATTTTGTAAATGATTGTAGGCAGTAGACATAATATTGGGTACAGTCTTCGTCAAAATGATCTGAAGCGACTTATCTTACCAAAAATAAAAATCAACCTTATCTCGAGACGTAAAGGTGCATTTTCATTTGTTGTTTGAGAACAAATGAAAGTTCACCTTAAAGTATTGTGCTAACAGTGATTTTTGTCAAATGTTCAGATATTTTTGGTAGGATTGAGATCATTTTGACGCTGACTGTACAAATTCTTAACTTGTAAAATAAAATCTACGGTTATTTTAAAGTTACATATTGTCAGCCATTATTCTCCTGCTGCACTTCACACGACCCAAAGCGCTCAAAACACACGTAAACTAACTACCTCAAGTTAAAAGGATCATCTTTTTTTTTAAAAACACGAAATGTTAATATTTTTATAACACTAAAATACTGTCAATAACATGTGTTGATCCACCATTCTTGTATAGACACGAAAATATAATATATATGTTATCCAATCCAAAATTGACTGGACAGACTTATCATTACAATTTATAATTCTAATACTGTACGGCAGCCTTACACGCAATAAAAATGTATCTGTAACATTCCGACGCATAACGCCGAATTTTAGCATATTTTTATTCATAAACTTTTAATTCCAATACAAAAATCATCTCACAGCTCCCGCTAAGGCTAGTAATTGGCCAAAATTGAACACAGGTCTATAAGGTGAAGTCAGCTTTGGCAAAAGGAAAGAGATGTAAAGTTTTATATTTCTTTACTTTATCAAAGCTGACGATGCACCTTTGGACATACACGACGGATATTTATAACAACAATTTCTTAACATCTTACTACTAACAGGCACAGACGAATACTTTAAAAAGGGGAGTAGCCAAACGTACAACAATACATTGCATCTCCAGATATCAAACGATGACAAGAGATATTAAACTCTATTTGTAGTACTTTAGAGATCATTATAGATATTTCTAACTAGATGGACGTATTGTACTATTTTAAATATCTGGCGTGGCAATACTTATTGAATAGTACAAATTGACTAGGTACGTTTGGCGAGTGCCGTGGGTAAGAAGAGTTATATTGATGGACAGAATATCCAAAATCGAGTATATAGAAGGAAAGCCAAGGGATGTGGAGGACATTATAGGTTATATGAAAAAGTAAACTTTAGCTCACAGATAAGCTAAAAAAACTTGTTTCTATACAAATACAAGTTTTATATAATACTAAGATCAATTTAGCACAACAAGAAATTGCGTTTAAGAGGTTTGCCTTTTTAAGATCTATAGGAAACAGCTAGGATAATAATTTTCTTTACTAAAATTTTTCACATAAATTCAGTTGGAGAATGGTGAATTAGGACAAGAGGAAGTTTTATAATTTTTCATATTCAGTCTTGCTTTATGAGATTCTTTGATTCATAAGTTCCAATCATCGACTTGATTGTGACAAAAACAAAATTAATAGCACCTCTCAAAATAAGTAAGTACTCAAATGAGGAAAAAGTTATTGAAAATGTTTTCTTTAAATTAAGTTTGGCATTATGTTACATTCTTTTGTTACTTATTCAAAGTGTTTTTTTTTCCATTTTACCTTCGATCAACAATAGGTGTTATTGTTGATCGAAGCTTTTTACTTAATGTTTTTTTTTTATCAGACCTTTTTACACACTGCGTCTTTTTGTACTGTTTGACTGTTTGCAGTCGCAAAACGTCTACCTGCGCATCTTAATCAGCTAAACAAACGCGTAATCACGCGACTATCAAACCACCAAACCACTGACCTCTATTATTACACACTGGACTGGCTGCTGCCATAATATTTTTGTGGCTATTTAAGTATCGCCATATTGGCGCTGTAGACAAAGCTGTAGCACTGACCTCTATTAGCTGTAGGCAAATACGAGTGTCCATGTAACTAAAATCAGTGCTGTTCTTATGTCGACTATGGTAATGATTATGTCAAAATTAGTTCTCGAGACACTCGAAGTGGCGCTTCAAATTGCCACACAAAATTAGCTGTGATTTGTATGGAGACAGCCTGTTTAGTGTGTAATAATACAGGTCAGTGCTATCAAACGCACGTTTGTAAAGCTGCAAAAAGTTGTGTTGTAAGTATAACGATAAAGATCATTTGTGCCAGTATCGAAATTCTATAGTCTCTTCTATATTTATATAGTCTATAAAAACGTATTTCTATAGTATAATTTTCAAGTCGATAATTGTTCATGTATCGTTCAAAAGCGTTTTTATCTCAGACGTCGGCGGTTGTGTTACGTAGTTCCGTAGAGCGCTCGGTAGGGGTCGCGGGTGGGACGACTGTGGCGTCACACGGCGGCAGGAGAGGCTGATTGTCAGTGCCATTTCGCCTTCTGCGCGAAGATGTCCGCGCGCAAGTTTTGCGCGAAACAGATGCCCAGAATCTAGAAGAGTTGTAATAGGGTATTTTACTGTTGTTGAAATGTAGATATTTAATGATGACGTTAAAAAATATTGCAATTAAGAATACCAAATGTGAAAAAATAATTTGAATCTGTTTTATAATAAAAGAATTATAGTCTGTTTGATTTTGACTATAGCTGTCTCTTTCTAAAACGAAATCTTCTATGGCGTGACTATGACGCTACTAACCCACTGACGTCATTAAGATAGCGTCCTGTCCTTGTCTAATTATAAAGTTTGAAGTCCTATATCTTTGAAAATATTCAAGATAATTCAAAATGAAAACTTGTTTTATGTAGCTAATATTTCGAAAAATATTTTAAAGAAATAAAAAAAAATCAGTAAAATACCGTATTGTTAATGCAGCACTTGTTCACAAACGTGAATGAAACTTTCTGTGCACGGTAAACGATTATATTGCGGTAAACTATGACTATCAACAATGATTAAGCTTACAAAACTATCCCAACATTTATGGCAGATTTACATGAATCCAGTACTTAGTTGATATCAGTTACAATTGGGTATTTCACTGTTGAAATGTAGATATTTAATGATAAAGTTAAATATATATATATATACCGTAAACTGCTGCAACTTTGCACGAAATTTATGGTTTTTTGAAAATATCTCTTCAAGTATTTATTATCTGTGTCCATGTTTACATTAGCGGTCTAATTGGAGATCTATGCCATAAATCTTAAGGTTCATAACGCCGAAACTGCTGTTAAATTGATCACCAGAAACCGTCAAAGTTGTAGGCAAAATTGTGATGAAAAGCCTCAACTTTGCCTAGAAGATTATTAGCAAAAATACGAGCCGCATTTAAAAACTGATCTTAATTATAGAGCCATAAAGAATGTGTTACCATAAAGATGTGCATGGGTTACCACATCGAACCATCAATTTAGTTTTCTGGCAAGCAGGCAAAGTTGGCCACAAGCAGGCACAGTTTGAGCAGTATCAGTAAATATTTTCATAGTAAGTTTTAAGCATGGTTAGGGTTGCTCCAAATAGAAAAACACAAAATGTAAAAGACTAAGTAGGTATATTCAATAAAAACAATTAAAGTATTTTTGTACCATCATGTGGAATACTCTTTTAACCAAAACAAACGTTATAATAGGGTCAATCAAACAAATCTGACAGGAATAAACTAGTTTTCTTTATTTAAGTTTTAATAAGTCAAATTAAAATCACAAAACAAAAGTAACAAATAATAGTATATTAATATACCTTATATGCCACTATGGACACCAACAAAAGATGTATAATTCTATATAATATAAATTATTTTTGCAAAAAGTGAAATAAAATGGTAAGTATAACAAAACCTACACGGACCAAGTAGGAGGTTTAATAAAAAAGACTGGTGTACGCAGTGACAAAAATCGCCGGGCATGTATGAAATGAAAAGATTGATGGATGTGAATGAAGCGAAAGAATTGTGCAAGGATCGTAGCAGTTGGCGATCCATAGTCTCTACCTACCCCGTGGGAAATAGGCGTAAGTATATCTATGTAATAGATGTAAATATATCTTTTTTTTAAATAACTAAACAAAACACCTATATGTACTGCTAAAATCAAAACCCTCCAAACGCTTCACTGTAGTTGAGTAACTAGTGACAACCCTAGGACTAGGCAAACTTGAGTCACTAAGTGACCGAGAAGCCTTCACAACATTGCCTACCATCGTTCTAGTCGTAAATGATCACATTTACAAGAATAACCATTATAAACATGAGAAAGAGCACATTTGCTTACCCCGTAAACACTAAGAAAGCTGAAATTCACGATTTTTCCAATGAAAAACAAAAAGTTTTGCACTGACTTAAAAAACGTGCACACTTCTTGTGACCGTTGAAAGGTGCCAGACAAAAAAGTGACGGTGTTGCCACAACGAATAATAATGAAATGGGTTGCCATTAAAACGAAGGTTTTTCTCCCATTATCAAAAGTAAAAAATAGATGGCGGTGGTGAAGTTATGTTAGTTTTAATAGATTAGGCAAAGTTGAAGCTAAGGGGCAAACTTGCAGCAGTTTACGGTATATATATATTTAGCTGTCTCCTTCTAAAACTAAATCTTCTATGGCGAAATAATGACGCTTCTAACTTGGTGATGTCACAAAGACAGTCGTTTTCTCCTTTGTCTAATTAGAAAGTTTAATGTCCTATAACTTTGAAAATATTCAAGATGATTCAAAATAAAAACTTGTTTTGTGTAGCTGATATTTCGATAAACAGTTTAAATAGATAAATAAATATCAGTAAAATACCCAATAAGCACCTCAATTTTAGTCAATGTTGCAAATAAATTATTTTCACATAACTTACCAATATCGCCATACGCAACAACTTTATTATTAAACACAAAAATGCCTAAGTTCAGACATAATAATAAGAAGGAGACAAAGATACTAATGGAAACTATTTGACACAAAGACAGGTGAATAGGTAATAATAAAATATAAAATAAAAGTGTTGTGTAATTCACCGTGAGTTACACAACACTTTTTTATGAGAAATAATTGAGCCACTAATATAAGTAAGTAAGCACCTAAAAATGGACACTGGGTGCATTTCAGTATTTTTAGGTGCTAACTTAGTATTTCTTAAATACTTATATATTTTTAAACTTGGGGCTCTAAAATTAGACTAAGTAGCCATTAGCATGGTGTCGGTTTATTTTTGACTATGTTTGAAGTTAAGAAAAACATGGGATGGGCCCTATTTTGTTTGAGCAGTATATTTCCCCTTCTAATTATTATTACTGACAAAGCTTTCATATTATTATATATATATAAAGTGCGTCTACAAAATAAACTTACTTGTGCAAAAGCGGTACAAACAGCGGATGTAGCTACAATCAACAGGTTGTGGTCAAACCACTCTTCTGCGGCTTCTAAGCAGCCTTTGTCATATATTATCTTAGCTATATCGAAAGTCTAAAACAAAGGAAAAAATAAAAATGACTAACTTAACGAACTGAAATAAGTACTAAAATACAGTATTGGTAACACAGAACATAAGAAAAAGAGGAAAGACGAAGCAAGTGGGCGTGGTCTTAGAGCCAGCAAACACTGAGCCCCTCCCTTTGTACGATTTTGAATTGCTTCACGTTGTCGTGGCAGAATGTCTGAAGCTGCGCGGGCAACTAAAATTACGCAATTCCTGTCAATACCCGTCTGCTATGACGTCACGACCACATCAAGCAATATAGGACGATGTCAAAATGTAGCAACCTGTTGCTGAGAGATACGGCCACACAAATACAAGAAAGTTACCTCCAGATTGCTCCATTACAGTTGCCAAGCAAACATTGACATTAAAAATTGCCCGTGTAAGCGCAGCTTTAGAGGTGACTTAGAAGAGGTTCAATACTGAATGCTTAACATTAATTTAACTATTATCTTTGAATCTTTTTCTTGTGATCTGTGGTTGTAATGAATATACAAAATACATGAATCAAATAGTTGAAATACAGCCATCTAAAAAAATACGCACGTGACCCACAACATCTTACCTTGACTACTACCTGTACAAGGAACTACAATCAACTTTGGCTACAGTGACAAACTAACTATAGCTATAAACTAACTATAACTAAGTTTGTGCTATAGTTAGTTTGTCACAAAGTCTTGTTCACGTTAGCCAATCTTGGCTTGGAATTACTCAGGCAAACTTTAGATTTTCTTAGTTATTCAAAGACGCCAGGTAAATTAATAAATGAACGCTTAGCGCAATTTTACATTACGATACTTACAGACGATTGGTATAATACGCCAATCGCGGGGATAAATCGCCGAGGCGTATCTCCCATACATTTGTATAGTGACTCGCACAGGTACCAGCACCAGCATCCGACCTGTCACACAGTACAAATAACAGGTCTCCGCGACTGGCGTCGGATACCAGTAGTCTGTAACTTTCGTAATATAAGAACGGGGTTAAACTGTTGCACAACAGCGACACACGTGAGACGCTAGAACATCGTTTCACAGCGACGCTGATTGGTCTCGTACAGATCTCGACCCTGGACAGCTGTGAAACCAGCCTTAGCGTAATAAATACTGCGCTGGATTCTGAATAATTGGAGCACATAGTGACCAACGTGAACAAGTTTTTGTGGTTTAACTAAGTCGTAATAAAAAGTTACAGATACGAGATCTCTAAGCCTCTACGCGTGGATACGTAATGGTATGAACCTTGAGGGCTAGCGGGCCGAGCAGCGCGGCGGCGACGGGCGCGCAGTGGCGCTGCAGCCAGTCCTCGCCCGCCGCCAGGCAGCCACGCTCGTGGATCACGCGCTCGCTTATTTGCTACAGTACCAATAGCCGGTTAATGTCTATTTACATACAAACACGCCTAAGGATAGGCAACAGATATACATACTATACACTTGCTTTCATTCACATCCTCGACTTTCATCGCATTCCTCATCAATTTGGTACCGATCTTTGAGCTTTTATGTAGCTCATTTTACCACTGATTCACAAGTTGCAGATACAAGATCTCCAAGCCTCTACGTGGTATGAACCTTGAGGGCTAGTGGGCCGAGCAGTACGCGGCGACAGGCGCGCAGAGCCGCTGCAGCCCGTCCTCGCCCGCCCCCGCAGCCGCACTCGTGGATCACGCGCTCGCTTAATTGTTATAGTACCAAGATATTCCGGTTACAATGACTCTATGACGCTAGATTAGGTAGAAGTTAGACACGTCATGCACTCTTCATTCATGTTCACAGTATCAGTCATAACCTCATCAGTGCCGCTACAGCCAGTCCTCGCCCGCCGCCAGGCAGCCGCGCTCGTGGATCACACGCTCGCTTATTTGCTATAGTACCAAGATATACCAGTTAATATGATTCTCATTCGAAATATATGACGCTAGACTAGGGAGAAGTTAGTAATTTCTTGCCACTCTTCATTCATCTCATTATCAATCATAACATCATCAGTGCCGCTGCAGCTAGTCCTCACCCGCTGCCAGGCATTCGCGCTCGTGGATCACGCACTCGCTTGTTTTCTATAGCACCAATAGCCGGTTAATATTATGACTCTCACACATACTAATATACAAAAATTATGAAGCTAGAGTAGGCAGAGATTACACTTCTTGCACTCTTCATTCATCCTCTCAGTATCGGTCATCATAACATCATCAGTGCCGCTGCAGCCAGTCCTTGCCCGCCGCCATGTTGCCGTACATACGAGTAGGTAGCAGCGGTAGGCAGAAATCACTATTTTTCACTTGCAATCTCGTCTCTTGCTTCCTATACTCTCATAACATTCTTCAATACACACTCTGATTTCTAGAAGGTACAGAAATTATTCAGTCTTCAACATTATTTATTTTATTTATTTATTATCAGTCAAAACACCATTGATCATTTTACCTACACTGGTCGAATGCAGATGTCAAAATGCGCACTGATGATGCCAATAGTACATTTTATTATGAACAGTGCTACTATTACCTTCGACACGGTCGGCAGTTTTTATGAAAATACTTTCACGGAAATTTTTATCAGTATGTACTTACTTACCTACTTCTACGAATTCTATAGTTACAACATTACATTATAATTTCCTTTTCGGGTTCTTTATCTTCACACTAGAGCAGAAATGGAATGCGAGGCTTATAGCATTCCAAAGTCTTTTTCTTTTAAAATTTCTAATAAACTAAACTTGTTTAATATGTATCATCCTCTGTACCCACATTATGGTTGCAAATAAAGTATTGAGTATTGAAAAAAACATGTAAGTATATTGGTAGGAATAATTAGTATAAGTATGAACTACACTTTTCTGCTAATTTTGCAGAAAGAATCCATGGCAACTTCTATTTATTCATTATCCACGACTGGTCCAAAAATAATTAGAGATGATTTAAACTATGCATCAACAGTGACTTAGACAAATTGTTGTAAATCTAGCCAAAAACTAATCAATGAGTGATTCTTTAACTACTTACGTAAGTCGGCTTCCTCACGTCGTAACCGCACTGCTTGTTCCTAATGATGTCCTGCGGTTTGCTCCGGCAGCAGCTAAAGGGGACCCCGCAAGCCTCGCGCGAGCCCACGGCGCCGCTTGAACAGTTGAAGTACGCATTGCGGTCCCAGTCGCGGGGGCCTTCCACGCCGCAGCATTGCAACTGGAAATATTAGATTTAATATGGATTTAATACTTATACCTTGCTAACTAAAAATATACAGTTTTTTTTTTTAACTAGGACCGTATGGGGAAACAAGAATCCATAGAAGAGGCAAACTGACTTAGAAGACATTACCTAGGTCTTTTTGTAAAAAAAAAAACAAAGTGGCAGAGTAGAATTAACTGTTTTCGTACATAAGTTTTTAATTAAAATTTACGATACCTACCCAATCTTCTTGAATCCAGTCGATCAAGTTTTGCTGATCAGGGTCTTCTCTGTAATGTGTGATGAATGTTTGGAAACCACTTGTAGCCTGCTGTTTTATCTGTTAACGTAAGTAAATAGAAAAAAAATTGCGTAGGTAATTTTATATGAAGGTGGTTCGATGAGCTCAGTAGCGCCACCAATGGAAATAAATCATTTACGATTTATCAAGGGCTTAGAATATAAGTTTCGGTTATTTTGCGCAAATAGAAGAGTAAAGTGCAATTTTTAAGTATTTTTTCATGGCCTCAAATATGAGCATCAAGTTATGGATCTCGATATTGCTAAATGTGGCCACTTTTGGCACTATTGAGATTCACGACTTATTGCTTAAGTTTGAGTTCTTAAAAGTATAATGCATTTTACTCTTTTATTTGCGCGAAATAACCGACACTTTTAATCTATGCCTTTAATAAAATGTAATTGATTTATTTTCATTGGTGGCGCTACTGAGCTCATCAAACCACCTTAATTCCAAAAAATTTTTTTTCTTTCCAATTAACACAAAAAGAGGTTAGAAGGAGCACTTTACGCTTATTGTACTGAATGAAGCGTGGTGGATTCGAAAACAAACAGCCTCTTGATTGTCTAATGGTGCAAGTACACGAGCATTTTTTTTTTTAATATTAATTGCCCGGAAACTGTAATGGATCAATCTGAAGCAATTAAGTGGAGCGATGTTGCTCCATATTTCGTGGTATTGTTTGGCCGTATCTTAGTAACAGGTTCTACATTTTGCCATCGCCCTTAATTGCTTGATGTCGACGTGACGTCATAATTGGCGGGGTTGACAGGAATTGCGCAATTTTAGCTGCACGTGTAAGCGCGCCATAACGAGTTATATATTCGAGAATATATATCGCGATTGCTTTCAGTTTGAAAGATGTTGTACAACCATTGCGATAGATGTTGAATGACAATTAGCTCCCTGGTTAGCTAACCACACACACTGATTAAATAAATACCACCCTTTGATAACGCACTTCATACAAAAATTCGCTTCAAAACTGTCAAATTACTGACTGTCACCTTATTATATTATTTTGTAAATACGTAGCTATATATTGTTGTCATGCCAACGGCTTGTCATTACGGAAAAAGACCATATATGCAGTCTACTTTTTCCGGCAGTTTTGCCGGCCCACTTTTCAAGCCCACAATCAATGCGGTATCTACAGGTAGTAGTAAATCAATGTGTAACCATGACTTGAAGAAATTCAAAATTGAAAAGGGCACATGCATAGATGATGTGCCAAGTTGAGCAAAGGGTTTTCTACGCGCGCCCGAAAATTTTAGACTTATTTCTAAAATCTTTCTTGCGTTCTGTAGTTCATTCCAATAAAATAAAACTTGCATGCGTGACATACCCAATCTTTAAAGATAAAGAATAGTATTCCTGTCGTCATTTCTGCTAAAAGTAGTAGAGCTAGGAACACCGCATACTGTAAAAAAAATGCGTATTTAAACAAAAATACAATTAATGCATCCTAATCAATTTTGTGTAGGTAGTAGCTACATGTAGGTACGAATAAAATTGCGTGTGACCAATATGTTATCAGTGCCGACAGCAATAGCCTGAAAAGTGAAGAGTTGGAGAGCCTATCAAAGTTATTTAAACATACATTTCCACATTTTGTTTTACATTTTTTTTATCCACAACGGGGTAGCACTTAGCCTTCGTCACACCTGATGTTAAGTGGTGATAAGGCTGAAGGTGGAAGCGCACTACTCCCGGAATCCTGAATCACTGACGAACTGGCTATCTTATCTCCAACTGCCGGAACACAATAATGCTGAATACATCATTATTATGGCGTCAGCCTTAGATAAGATGGTGGTAGTTAGCCAGGCGGACTAAGAACAAGTCCTACCACCAACCAAACCGAATACAATATGGCAATAACTGCCAGGCAACTGTAATGGATCAATCTGGAGCAATTAAGTGGAGCGATGTTGCTCAATATTTCGTATCGTGGTTCTTGGCCGTATCTTACTACAGGTTGCTACATTTTGACATTTTGCCATCGTCCTTAGTTGCTTGATGTGGTCGTAACGTCATATTTGGTGGGGATTGCCAGGAATTGCGCAATTTTAGTTGCTCGTGTAAGCGCGCTATGAATTTGTGGAAGCATTAAACACAGTTGATCAAATTATTTTTATTATTTTGCATTTACAATGCCGTCGACCCCTGAACCACTCCGTAGCTCAGCGGTCAGAGCATTCGCCCGGACAGTGAAAGGTTCCGAGTTTGATTCCCAGCGGAGCTACTAAGGAGCCGAAAATGTATATTTTTCTTTTATTTAATTTTTAATTTAATGACCAAACTGTTTTTAACTACCTTACCTACCATTTGTTTCATTAAGATTTTTCTACTGTGATATGGCTTTAAACAAAGTAAATAATATGACTGTTTTAGATAACCTTTGAGATTTAAAGTTCTCAAACAAAGCATTGTTATCACAGGTACTCACGCAAGCAAGCAAACATGTGTTTTCACGTAACGCACCAACACAGCCAGTGAAACCAATTATAAACGTTATAGTACCTGAAACAAACGAAAAAATAAGTAGGTATATTTAACAACTTCTAATTTACTGGTTAACAATAACACGATCAACAATAACACCTAGGCCTGTTGATCGAAGTCATTCGAAGTTTTTAACCAACCGAACATCTCAAACTTTCATGGTCATTTTTACTATTATGAAAAACGAGATTTACCTACCATGTTTAAATTTGTTGTTGTAATGGTGAACACTCCGCTTTTTATAGCAGTTATACTTAAACATAAAAAAATCCTATATTTGCACCAGCCAGCACCTTGAAATGTGAAAACCAGAGCATATGCTATTATCACAGTCTATATATTTCCCTTCCCTATACGCTGTGCTATTATACTATGCCATGGAGGTCATGTCTGGATGCGGGCAGCGCAGGACCGATCGTTGTGGAGATCCTTGGGGGGGGCCTATGTCCAGCAATGGGCGTCGTTCGGCTGACATGATGATGGAGGTCATAAGAATAAAAATAGGTTGATAATATTGAGTTTAATACATGTGTATCAATCAACACAAATATAATGAAATAAGTTAGTTTGTGCAGTTTTAAACAAAAAAAGCTATCAATTAGACTTTTATCTAGTATAATGTATACTTACTGTGAATTAACATATAACAAAAAAAGTCTTCTAACTTTATATTGTCTGGTTTAAATGGACATGTAGCAATTAACAAAATAAGTTTCCTTTACAATTTAATAGGTAGGTAGTTACCAATTGCAATGCATTGTTTAGTAAAGATTCTCTAATATTGAGGGCAAATACTTAATACTTGCAACAGTTTAAAGCTAGATACTATGATACCTTGAACTGCACTGAAACAATGCTAATTAATTAGAGCTTGCATGCAATTACACATAAGTTCAAGGAAAACTCTAATAAATGAAGTAAAACAGGTTCCCAAATGTTGTGAATCATGTCATGTATATTTTAGCACAGCTAAATTGTGCATTTGAATTTGACCTATTATTTTTAAAGCTAACTAAATAAAATACTTGAAAAAAAAATGAGTACCTACGCTTTAACAAACTTATGTACCTACTTACTTATTTCTTAATTCAAATAATTATTTTTTTATTAGTCAAGGGACCCATTTCTTACTTGCTTGAGCTCAGCAACACACAAACATACACTTGTAACACTGGATATATAGTGTACATTGAAAACTCGGTGTTTGGAGCCAAATCTTCCAAAATGGGTTACTTTCTATACATAAGACTCACTTTCTATACATAATTATTCTAAGTGTCTTGCAATAAAAAAAAATATATATAGATAAGTGTTTCAACTTATGACTGACCAGGCTCATTTTATGTCTGGTATAAGATAAATATTATACTCTAATGTATTATGTTTCTTGCAAAAATCAACAATTTATTTGTGATATTATTAGCACCAACCAACAACAGCTTTCTGTTCTAAAATGTTTGCAAATAATTACAATTTATCATCATCAACTACTTATGTTCTTATGCTGGGGGGACAGGTCTTCTTTATGGATGAGTAAGGAGAGTGGGCCATGACCCATCACCCAGGTTATGTTGATTAGTTATGATGACAACAAGTTAGAACAAAATGAAAGTCAGTATCAATGATTCAGTCAAACGAATCAAAGTTATTTTTCAACTTTAAAAAAATGTGAAGAGCACATAGTATACATTGTTAGGAGTTCACAGAGTAGCTGATTTCTTCAGCTTTTTCTATGACTAAACTTCTTCACACAAAAGTATCCTCTAACTTAATAATTAAATTTCAGTGTTGGAGTGCGGCATAATTGGACTGTTTGGGTTTTGACAGATTAATTTAATAGCAAAGTAAAAAGAAATCTAAATTACTTACCAACACAAATTAATATAAACGCTGGATCTAAAGCAATATTAGTCAATCTGGACAAATTGTTGAATGTGTCTTTCTCCGTCCATGCCCATACTCCTATCGCGAGCACAATGAGGCCAAGAAACTGTAAATAGAATTGTAACACTAAACAAGTAACTCTTTGACATGCCCAAGCCATTAGCCATTTCTAGATTAAGTATAGCAAACAATTAAAGATTTTGATATGAAAATCTTCCTGTAACTAGGACAAGGAGAGGTAGTTTACTCCCTAATATTGAGAGATAATAACAAGATAAAATTACAAAATATCTTGTAATAAATACTAATAAATATTTACCGTTAAGATTAGATATTTAATAACATTTATTGGCCTTTAGCCACTGATTGGGATATTTCATCCAACAGAAATTTAATCATAATTAAAGCATTTGTCAATTTCATACCAAGGTAACTGACTCAAGAAAACAAAGTGTATTAAATTGCCACTTAGTTTTGCAGGCTAAGCTTTCAATTGACAACTACCTTACTTATTACCTACTTACTTATTTCTTAATTCAAATAGGACAATTATAGGACAATTATAGGACAAATGTTGCTAACTTCGACGTACAATACAAGGAATAACAGTAAGTAATAAGAGCAGAGCAGTACAGCCTACACTTAACCTTGGCGAAATCTTTGAAAGTTTAATGCATTTATAACTTTCAGAGCAAATATTGCACTTTGTGGTGCATTAATCAGCAAACACACACTAAATTAATTGATCAGAACAATTTCAACTCACCCAGAATAAAACATTGACACCAAAAATAACATATTTTAAACAACAGCTGACTTCGCTGGTGTCACGTCGATATTTTCTTATGCCTGGCATTTTTTCTTTTTGTCATCGAATAGGAATAAATATAAGGAAACTACATTTGATTTAAATAAAAGGACCTACAATACAAAACATTATAAACAAGTAGGCCAATTCCATTCCACTGAAACGAAACGAGTGAACGACCTACGCACGGCACAGCCACAGCGAAGAAAGGAAACTAATCGACTATTTTAAAAGTATCACTTAATTTTTACAATATAGCTGTAAGCGAAATAGCGATACATGCAAATTATGCGTTAGAAGGAGATAACCAATACTTCTAGTATCTCGTTATGACTCTTAAATTTAGTTGCGTAATACAGGATATCTGTCAGCTGCATTGAGGTCAGCTGTCACTGTCAACTTGCTGTCAACTCTCTTGCGTTCAGAAACAAGACGAGTTCTAAAAGTATCCCTATTATTTTTACTTGAATAATACGTAATACGGCGCGCGGCGGGGCGGGGCGCCGAAGGCGTCGGAGATAACAGGGGGGCTACCGGCTAAAAATATGGGTATGGATATGGGCTTCATTTGACACTTGAACGCGCGTCTATCCGGCCATGATACAACTGTGCAGACCGCAACTTCGCCTGGTAACAGGGGGGCTACCGGCTAAGACATATGGATATGGGTATGGGCTTCAACTGTCATTTGAATTCCTTATCTTGATAGATTTTTGCTGCTTTGTTCTGCTGAACGTTGCTAGCTAGTTATCGTTTTTCCGACGTCACAAAACAAGGCACTGATAGCGGCTATTTTCTTTATAAAATTGACTTTAAGTTCCCAAAAACGTATGAAGTTCATACCCATAAAGTTACGCGGTAGCCCCCCAGGTGCCATTACTGGTCATGGACAATTTAACAGACATCTTTTTAATTTAGGTGTCACCGACAGTCCCCTATGCAGAGGATGCATGGAGGAAGAAGAAACAGCTGCCCACGTACTGGTGGAATGCAGGGGGGTGGCCCCCTACCCGGCGAGGTACCTCAGCTCGCCGGGCAGCGTCCTGCACGGGTAGCATGACGAACTCGAGAAAGGTTTTGTCTATATCGAAACGTCAAAAACGACATTTCATCGTAGACAAACCTATTGTTCATCTGTCAATTATAGACTTTCGAGGTAGACAAAACTCTTCTCGGGTTCGTCATGCTACGCGTGCAGGAAGCGATCACTAATGTGAAAGCTCTTAGAGCGTTCCTGGCTGAGCAGGGGGGCTACTGGCTAATAAATATGGATATGGGTATGGGCTTCAACTGTCTTTTGAATTCCTTATTCTGATAGATTTTTGCTGCTTTGTTCTGTTGAACGTTGCTAACTAGTTATCGTTATACCCGCCCCTTTCACTCGAATATGTCATGTCATGACTGGAGATTGAGAGGAACGGGTATAACGAAGTTTCGGGTTAATGGGCGATTTTCTGAAGCCCCCAGTACAGGTTGGCCGATTATGGTCGGCGACCATGACCAATACATCGTACATTGACACTTTTGAACGAACAAGTTTAAAAAGGTTCTTTCAAAAGTGTCAGTGTACGATGTATTGGTCATGGTCGCCGACCATGGTCGGCCATCCTGTACTGGGGGCTTGAAAGCTCGGTCACTATGTGGCGCTGTCCCACCTATGCAGTTAGAAGGAACGGAACGTTAAGCCCCCAGTACACGATGGCCGATCATGGTCGGCGACCATGTTGGGCCATCGTGTACAGGGCCGGTTTGCGTGTGATTGTTGACTGTGAGCAATGATCGCCGGCGATCCGTCCCGTGTCGGTTTTTCGTGCACGATTCAAAGGGAGTTTGTCGCAGGCAACAAAGAGCGTTCACACGTTGGCCGATCATTCAGTTCATCTGAATATTTCTGCGTTGACTGACGTGTAGGATATTTTAATTTATAGTGTTTTTTCGCAATCAGGCCATTTTGTGGAGCATATTACATTGTCAAAAATATCCTTGATGTTGTATATCTTTGATAAAATATATTTTTTATTCAAATGATAATAAAATACACTTAAATTCACAAGATGTATAGGAGTATTCTGTTTCGTTATATAAAATTAAGTAAATTAAAATAAAATGAATAAAACGTTATTAATACATTATTATTATTATACTGGGTTCAATCCCCGCCCAAGAAATATTGATATGATGTAAGTATTTGTTTTTTCTGTGTCTGGGTGTTATGATAAATATGTCTATTATTACTTTAATGCATAATTACATTTATCTAGACATATTATACAAGACCCAGACTCTATTAATATAGAAAAATTCCCGTAATAAATTAAAAGCGCTGTAAATGTAAATTGCATAAGCCGTCATTGCATACACATCCATCCTCACGGCCAGTCCAACGCAGAATGAAACCGGCGATCGTGTGAACACTCTCACTAAATGATCGCCGGTCATGGTCGCCGACCATGGTCGGCCAACCTGTACCGGGGCCATTATAAATTTTACTTTGACGCGACTTTTTTACGTAAAACGGAACGTCAGACAGATGTTATTTATTTACCTTAATCTTTAAATTTACTTATTTCGTTTCTGTTCCTCACAGTAGTACTTATTTAATATATTATTAGTTTCCTTTGGGTTTTTAAAAAGTAATTAATTTAAATATGATTCATACCATTAGATACCATAGACATGTACATACTTCGTTCAACGCCATCTAGTGAAGCAATTGGAAGCTTTTTTTTTTTAAATGGCCTCTCAGAAAATCGCTCATTGCGGGCCCTCTGGTTAAAGCCCCCAGTACACGATGGCCGATCATGGTCGGCGACCATGACCAATACATCGTACATTGACACTTTTGAAAGAACCTTTTTAAATTTGTTCGTTCAAAAGTGTCAATGTACGATGTATTAGTCATGGTCGCCGACCATGGTCGGCCAACCTGGGGGGCTACCGGCTAAGAAATCTGGATATGGGTATTGGCTTCAACTGTCATTTGAATTCCTAATTCCGATAGATTTTTGCTGCTTTGTTCTGTTGAACGTTGCTAGCTAGTTATCTTTATACCCGACGTCACAAAACAAAGAACTGATAGCGGCTACTTTCTTTATAAAGTTGACTTAAAGTTCCCAAAAACGTATGAAGGTCATATCCATAAAGTTACGCGGTAGCCCCCCTGTACTGGGGGCATAAGGTGGTATCACAGATCACCTGTATGTAGCAAGCTAGGTGGTATTCAACTTATCAAAGATCTTTCTCCAATGTAGGTACACTCGACAGCACATCAGGGGGGCTACCGCGTAACTTTATGGGTATGAACTTCATACGTTTTTGGGAACTTTAAGTCAATTTTATAAAGAAAATAGCCGCTATCAGTTTCTTGTTTTGTGACGTCGGGTAGGTATAACGACAATAAAATTATCTAGCGACGTTCAACCAAACAAAGCAGCAAAAATCTATCAAGTTAGGGAATTCAAATGACAGCCTAGTTGAAGCCCATACCCATATCCATATTTCTTAGCCATATCTTGGGGGGCTACCGGCTAAGAAATCTGGATCTGGGTATGGGCTTCAACTGTCATTTGAATTCCTTATTCTGATAGATTTTTGCTGCTTTGTTCTGTTAAACGTTGCTAGCTAGTTATCTTTATACCCGACGTCACGAAACAAAGAACTGATAGCGGCTATTTTCTTTATAAATATGACTTAAAGTTCCCAAAAACGTATGAAGTTCATATCCATAAAGTTACTCGGTAGCCCAGCAGATTTCTTAGCCGGTAGCCCCCCTGGTTAAACAGTTGAACTGCGATTACAGCTGTTATTACGTAGGGCATAGAGGCGGTCTCAAGGTCAACATGCATAGTCTGATGTGCCGCCGTATGTACATATTTTGATCAAATAATTTATCAATGAAACCATGGAATATCATCCTTAGGCGCTTGTGCACTACACTGAATTTTACCGTCCCGGAAAAAACGGATGATTGTAGCTATTTTAATAATAAATTATGTATTTTTTATAAATATAATAATAATTATTTTAATTTATTTATTTCGAGTAGTTTAGGGTTTGAAACATTAAAACTACACGAAATGAATAAATTCTTACCTACTATTATAAATGATTTATTATTAAAACTAGCGGCCGCCCGCGGTTTCACCCGCGTGGTTCCCGTTCCCGTGGGAATATCGGGATAAAAAGTACATATAAACCTTCCTCTTGAATCACTCTATCTATTAAAAAAAATCGCATCAAAATCCGTTGCGTAGTTTCAAAGATTTAAGCATACAAAGGGACATAGGGAAAGAGAAAGCGACTTTGTTTTATACTATGTAGTGATACAATCATCCGTTTTTTCCGTGACGGTAAAATTCAGTGTAGTGCACAAGTGCCCTTAGGCAGAGTCTGGCTAGCATTCGTTAATGATAATGATTCGATAATCTAAGTAGAGTAGACTGGGTACGGTTGTAAAGCCCCCAGTACAGGTTGGCCGACCATGGTCGGCGACCATGACCAATACATCGTACATTGACACTTTTGAACAAACAAGTTTAAAAAGGTTCTTTCAAAAGTGTCAATGTACGATGTATTGGTCATGGTCGCCGACCATGATCGGCCATCGTGTACTGGGGGCATAACAATTTTCCTTTAATGAGCGATTTTCTGAGAGGCCATTTAAAAAAAAAACTTCCAATTGCTTCACTAGATGGCGTTGAATAAGTATGTACATGTCTATGGTATATGTTGGTATGAAACATATTTAAATTAATTACTTTTTAACAACCCAAAGGAAACTAATAATATATTAAATAAGTACTACTGTGAGGAACAGAAACGAAATAGGTAAATTTAAAGATTTAGGTAAATAAATAACGTCTGTCTGACGTTCCGTTTTACGTAAAAAAGTCGCGTCAAAGTAAAATTTATAACGTTCCGTTCCTTCTAACTGCATAGGTGGGACAGCGCCATCTAGTGACTGAGCTTTCAGAAAATCGCCCATTGCTCACAGCACAGCTACTAGAGCTGTAAGCAACGATCCAAGGCTTTGAGATGAAAGCATAGTCATTTGTCTTTAAATTTATATCGAAACGAAACCAGTAGCCCTGGGGGCCAAGCCTGCTAACGTTAAGTCATAATCGTGTCTCAATCGTGTTTTAATTGTAGTTCAGTTGTAGTGTTTTTTTAAACACTAGTTACAAGAATTAATACAGTATTATGTGATGTGAATATAGTGTGTGGTGTGTCCATCAATAGTATTGTGAAAAAAGTACATATTTCTTGTAACAATGTGGAAAAAAGCACTACAACTGAACTACAATTGAAACACGATTGAGACACGATTGTGACTTAACGTTAGCAGACTTGGCCCCCAGGTCAAACTGTTTGAACTGAATGAAGTCGAGCTCTATGGTTACAACCGACCCCATGTCAGGGGCGGTTGTAACACAGATGGGTGTCAGTTGTAACCTCTGAGTTCAGTACTCAGAGGTTGTAACACTAAAAAATAAAACATAAATTACGCATCTAAAATCAGATTTATTCATCAAATATATCAAAATGCACATGAAACAAATTTACAATATTTATGGCACCTTTGAGTAAAAGTAAAAGTATGTAATTGGTGGTAGTGGTAGTTTTTTTAGATAATTATTAGAACTAAACTAAAATGAATCAACAGAAATAGTACTTAATTTTTACCCAATCTTGCCCGCCGTGCTAATTTGAGAACACCTATAACTATTATGAAAAATCGGCCAAGTGCGAGTGCGAGTCGGACTCGCTCATGAAGGGTTCCGTACCCACTTAACGTACCGATTACGTACACCTAGAACATGTGCAGAAAATTACCACTGTTTTTCATAGTATTCGTATAAATGACAAAGTTATATTTGCGGTTTTCGAAAATGTGTTATATCTCAAAAACTTGTAATGCCTACTTAGCTGTGATAGTTTTCCTTATAACTTCGTCATATGTTTTACTATCGTGAATTTTTTCACGTATCCAAAAATAACCATCGACCATTTGATTTAGCTGGCAGCGAGGGGGTGACACTTGACTCTAACAAAATTTTGCACTTTAGAGCTTAATCATTCACAAACGGATGCCTCAATCAAAAAACTGTCTTTTCGAACTCACAATATTCTTGAAATTGCTATCCAACGACATCCCACACTATGGGGTAGACAAGAAAAAAATAACATACCCACTTCAAGTGTAGGGGAGGTAAACTAAAAAAAAATAAAAATTACTTTACCACTTTGTTGGCGTGATAAATATGTAAATTCATGCCAAATTACAGCTTTCTGGTACTAAGAGTCTATGAGCTAGACTGGGGACAGGCGGACATGGCGAAACTATAAAGGTTCCTTGTTGACTACGGAACCCTAAAAACGGGATATTTATCATGTTTAAATTTGTAAAAACCCCGTTTTCATAATAGTTATAGATATAATAAGAAGGTAAAATCATATTTCATAATAGTTATAGTAGGGTGATGGAACCAATTATGGACATGTTAAGACCGACTGCTCAGGAGTTTTCAAAAAAATCTTGTGATTTTAAGTGTACTAAAATTATGATTTAATAAAATCATGTGGAAATATATACTGAATAGGTAACTTAAATGAAAATTTATGTAGAATATCAATAATCCTTACTTTCCTTACTTCACTATCACTACATAGTATAAAACAAAGTCGCTTTCTCTGTCCCTATGTCCCTTTGTATGCTTAAATCTTTGAAACTACGCAACGGATTTTGATGCGTTTTTTTTTTAATAGATAGAGTGATTCAAGAGGAAGGTTTATATGTACTTTTTATCCCGATATTCCCACGGGAACGGGAACCACGCGGGTGAAACTGCGGGCGGCCGCTAGTATATTATAAATGCGTCTCTGTCTGTCTGTGTGTTACACAATCACACCTAAACTACTGAACCGATTTGAATGAATTTTGGTACAGAGATAGTCTAGAGCCTGAGAAAGGACATAGGCTACTTTTTATTCCTGAAAAATATTACCTTCCCGCGGGATAACGTCGTGTAGTACACGCGGGCGAAGCCGCGGGCGGAAGGCTAGTTAGTTTATATTCGTTAAAATGTTTGAATGTTCCAAATCACCATTAATGGACAGCTGATATCTAGTGGTGGACGACCAGTTATGGACCACTACCTAGTAATGAAACCCCATTTATGGACATAAGATTCTGCCAACTTCTAAGTGGCTCATCATCTGAACTTATATCATAGGGGGTTTCATTGCGATATTTGCGACAATCTGGTTATTTTTTGCCCTATTCCACAATCTCGCTTTCGTTTTCGACCGGAGCACGTTGACTTTCTACAAAACCTTCTGTGTTATCAACATCTCATCTCATTCTTTATAAATAATGACTGTCTTCACTCTCAGCGTAGGTGACTTCTAAGACTGTATCTTCTGGTGTTGTATCTTCTTGAACTTTTCTTTTCTTTGTCGGTTTGGAATCGCCCTTCTTTTTTCATTGTTTTTTCCTTTTAATATCTTTTTTTTTTGTCTTTTCCGGGCTCTTTCTTCTCTTCCTCCTTGTAGTTTCTGTTTTTCATACTGTTTCTTTTTGTGATTATCTTGGTAAGACTTTCTGGTTACTGTGTAATGGGTTTTTTTCCTAATATTCTTTTTTGTACTTCTTCTGGTCAAATAATTTTTTTGAATGGTGTAGGAATCACCAAACGCAATTCATTTTCCAAAGATTAATTTTGAGGGGTAGCTGTCTGAGTCACGGAATAACCAACAAAAAGGTCAGGTAGGTCATCAGTTTGTCTCAAAGGCTTTTTCCTCCATTGAATTTGTTGAATTCAAGTCGACGACCTGCTGTTTTGCTTGATTTGCATGATGTTTTGCTTGTTGGGCTCCAGTTGCAAGTTCGTTTGTGTTTGGTGAAACACATTGGTTTATCTTTGACTGTTCTGTTGTCAAATTTTGAATACCGTCCACAGAAACATCAGCTTTTGAGGAAAATGATGCTACCAAAGACCTTGAAGACATCACATCACAGCAGATTGACTCAAGTACGTGCTTAGAATTGATTGAAATGTGGGGTGTGAGTCTGTGACTTTCTTCTTGGTCAACATCAATAGTAGTTTTATCGATAGTGGAAATCGTAATTTGGTTCATGATTGAATGCGACGAGCTAGAAGCTTCTCGTGACTCAAGCTGTTCTACATTTAACGCCACAATAACAACATCCAACTTTTGTTTCCATAGACAGAGAAATGGAGCTTAATTTTCAACTCCTACATAAAAAGTATTGTTATTGCATCCAAGCGCATGGTCTACGATTGCACGTGGAACTGTTTTGGTAACAGGTTCTTCGGTATCTTCTCTGGAAGCTTCAACATTGTAAGCTCGTGATGTTGAAGTTGAAGGAACATCTTCAGAATATAAGAGAGCAGCTTGATGACCCTTGTTTGTTTTTCACCCTGATAAGTTACCGGAAAAAGTAACTGCAAGTATATGACTTACAGTAACTTTTCCGGTAACTTTATTAAAGAGTGATCCGAGGGATACCAAATCTTACAGCAGCTTTTTTTGGGTGCATGCCATCTATAAAAAAATAAGATGATCCAATAATGGACAGTCAAAAACACCCAATAATGGACACTTGTCCATTACTGGAAAGAGAACAGCAAATTCAAAATTACAGCAATTCACATGGTTATTACCACTAACAGAACAATTTCAGTCAAATTACTCAAACTGCATCAAATAGAATAAGTTTCGACACTTGTCCATCATAGGATACTTGGTCCGAATTCAAACCAGTAATGAACAACGCGAAAAACAAAAGAAAAAGTTATATTTCCTTTTAACATTTTAGCAAAATTTATTCTTAATCTCAAAGAGTTTCCATAAAATAATACACAATTTCAATAGCGAACAATGCAAAGAAGATATTCAAGAAAGAACGTACTCACTTCCTTAACAATTTCCGTAATAAAAATGATTTTTCGGTAACGGCTTAAACACACACTTTTTTCTAAGCTGATATCTTGAAGAAAATGACCGACCGACGATTTTTTTGTGTTTATATGACAGTTGATAGTCAAGTACTCCTTAAGGTGTAGGTTTGCTATTTTATATATACTACTTCTGCTGCTTAATATTTAACTTTTATTTTTCGAACATCCATTATTGGTTCTTGTTCATTATTGGTTCCGTCACCCTAATGTTCATAATACTTACTTAAATAAATCAACAACCTGTGAGTTTTAGTTGCATTCAGGTTTCCAAGAAAATAAAATAAAATAAATAAAATAAATAATAAATAAAATGTTTGTTTATTTTCCCATCACAAATAAAGGACTTAAGTGGTAATTAAAATCTATACCTGAAGGTTACTAAATTTGTGAGGGACTGGTGCCCGATGTAGGTTTCAGAAAAGAAACCTGTGGACACAGGTCGCCAGGCCCACCCACAGACAATAGTTTTTTGGTGTGCCTTATGTAACTTGATACTTACACCTAGTACATGTCAGTAAACAAGAGAAGATTATGATTACAGAAATGAAGTTGAAAAAAACAATGTAAACTAAACTACTTATAGTAAAAACCCCAAGGCTAAGAAGTATATGTGTGAGTGAAGGAATGTGTGTGTAGGTGAATGTGTGTGCGTGTTTGTATGGGTGGTGTGTGCATGTGTGTGTGCGTGAATATCTGTGGGAGCGAGAGATGTGTACCGGTACGAAATCCAATATTTAGTATAAGTAAGTACACCAAATAAAATAACATTCATATTTATTATTTGCCTTAAAATTAGAATTACTTAAATTATTTCAGAATGCTCAGTAGGTTTTCAGTCGCGTCGTAGTCAAGAGTCATGAGAAATTTAATCACATTACATCACATAAATATTAATGTTACAATTACAACCGTCCCCAAGAAAATTTTTACAACCGTCCCCACCCCCCAACTTTTATAATAAATAAGTCTGTCACAAGTACGAAGTAGCATAACCTAGGTATACAAAAACGAGTCAGCTTATTAAAACCTCTAAAATACGACGATTACATATAATAAGAACACTTTGAAACAAAGAAGGTATTTCATAAAGAAATCCGCCAAAAATACTTACTTTTGGTAGATAAAACACAATAGGCCTCTCTGTAAGCGTATACACCGCGCGGAAGATGACGCAACACTGGGAATCCTGTATGGACTTGTCGCCCGCATGCCCTTCCCCTTGTACCCCTAGCCTACCGTGCATAGTTTTGATAATATTCGAGTTGTTACAACCGTACCCTGTTACAACCGTACCCAGGCTAGTTGTATAATATTTATTATGAATGTATATGTTAATATAATATATTCATAATAAATATTAAATATTTATTATGAATCATCATGTCAGCCGAACGACGCCCACTGCTGGGCATAGGCCTCCCCCAAGGATCTCCACAACGATCGGTCCTGCGCTGCCCGCATCCAGCGGGCATATGAATGAATATTTGATAAATTTATTTTCTCTTAAAAACGCTGTTCAGACCTAAGCCCAAAGTGAATGATGGTCCTTTGGAATAGTTTTAGATGACGTTTGCCCAACTATTTTGCAAATAAGAAAGAAATAAAAATATTTATGTTTTTTTGCAACAGAGACAGAAGAGAAAAATCTGAAAATATTTTATGTGATAGAAGAAGTTTATGTAAAGATATTATAGAGCTGGTACACACTGGGCGCTCGGCGTTGCGTTTGGCGAGCGTTGATAGCGTACACACTCAGCGCTTTGCATGGCGTTTGACGAGCGTTACTAGGGCGAGTATACTTCTGGATTAGTGCGGATATGGGTTCCGAAGTAAATTGCTTTGAGTGTGGGTCCTCTACAATTGCTTCAAAAGACGACTACGACGGAGAAAAAATGAACATTGGGTGCACATAATACTAAAAGATATAATAGACGCTTGGAATGTATTTTACATTGTATTAAAACATTGAGCTAAGTTTTTCAAGTGTTTTAGAATTCCTATAAAATCATTTGATGAATTTCTACATATTTTATAACTGACATTACGGATGATTCATAAAAATTTATAGGCTTACTTTCCCAAAAAATTTTCCCAACGTGTGTCCACTCTGCACGAAAGCGCGCGATCACATGTACAGTCCCAAGGCAGCCCCTGTATCTGAGAGCGCGCGGCTAACGCCAAAACTGACAGCTCGAGTCTGACGCGCGTCAGTCAAAAAGCGCGCGGTTCAATGTGTACGAAACATCAAAAATGTATGAGATGACAGGTTCTCAGAGAAGCGCCCAGTGTGTACCAGCTCTAAAAATAAATAGTACTTATTAAACTTTTTCAGAAGTCATCAACAAAAATTATATTAGTTCTACTATCGGTCAAAAGCTGGCGTTGACCTGCATAACTGCAATATTCTACACCGCAAATGCTCTGACGAATCTCGCCTCGCCGATAAAAACATTTTCACGTTGACGAAAGTGAAATTTATTTAACTTTATGATGGTACGAAACCCTCGGTGTGCGAGTCCGACTCGCTTTTGACCGGTTTTTTTTTTATTATTCTGCGGCTACATTAGCGGACGATAATTGTCGACTATCTCTTTCCATACGCCACTACCGGTTAGTTAGAAAGAGAAAGATATAAGTATTTAGAAAAAATCGACCCGTCTCTAACCACTGAGCTAGCTCAGTGGTTAGAGCAGTCGCCCGGAAAGCGAAAGGTCGTGGGTTCGAGTCCCATCGGAGCTGGTTGTGAGACGGGTCGATTTTTTCTAAATACTTCATTTTCCATTTTTCAGTAATAAAAATAGCATTGTGAATACAAAAACTAAAAATTAAAATAACAAGATATAAGTAGCGATACTTCGCCGTAGCCCGCTAATGTAGCCGCAGCATAAGGCATACCTACTCATATTTAATGAAAAAAATATCTCACCAAAATCATCCTATAAAAACTGACCAACTCTCGCTGGAGCTGCTTATTTCTTTACAAAAAGCGTTCAAATCTCTCAGTAAAGTCAAGCCAACTCAAATGTTCCTTTCTGCGATTTATTTATTGATATAGTTACGTTTTATTTTTATGTTAGTTTGGACGTTGAACATTCTACATGTTGGTTTGTTTGGTGGGCACAAGTCAACGAGCAAGTCACATAAAATTAAAACGTAACTATATCAATAAAGAAATCGCAGAAAGGAACATTTGAGTTGGCTTGACTTTACTGAGAGATTTCAACGCTTTTTGTAAAGAAATAAGCAGCTCCAGCGAGAGTTGGTCAGTTTTTATAGGATGATTTTGGTGAGATTTCATATCTTTTTGCTAGGTATTACACATAAGTAGGTAATAAATACAGGTAATACTGATTTATTTACTGCAAATGTAACTTTGTAATCCTATATTTATATAGGATTACAAAGTTATTTATGCAGTTGGTGTAACTAGAAATTATCCTAGTTTTTATAGTTTTCCCTTTATGTGGCCATTAAACCCTAACTCTGTACCAAATTTCAGCTATCTGAGTTTATGGGAAGTAGGTAAGTACTAGTTCTATTTTGATGATCATGAGTGAGTGTCATAAATGCGAAACTTTGCTTTCGCTTAACTTCGGAACTAAATGACCTTCAGACTCAAAATTTTGGATTTTAAGTATGTAATTATAGCTTATTGGATGACGAAAATTTCTGCGTTCTGGTCTTATCCAGAGGTTCTCAAATAGGGGCCTGAAAATGCGGCGAAATAGTTCCAGTAAAGGATGGTACGGCAGTGTTTGCTTCGCGCTCGACTTGGCAGATTAAGGTTCTCCTGTACACTGTAATTTAGATTGTCGGTCGGTGGGATTATCACTATCATTACTATCACTATCACTACATACTTAGTATATAAAACAAAGTCGCTTCCCATCTGTCTGTCCCTATAGGTAAGTATATTATGCCTTTAAAACTTCGCAACGGATTTTCATGCGGTTTTCACTAATAGGTAGCGTGGTTCTTGAGGAAGGTTTTAGTAAATTGGTTGAAATATAACGATAGGTACCTAATTGTCGAAAGTGTCGGCAACACGGGAGCTTTCAACGAAAACGCTGCCTAAATCCTTTCGAGGTTTAAAAAAATAATGCATATTGATTGGGATATTTCTCTCCTATAGATTTACAAAAAAGTCCGCGATAGCATATGTCTTTTAAGGATAGCCTATTATAGCCATTATATCTTATAGTAGTTATACGAACAATGCGGTAATTGGAAAGCTATATTAAATTATAGCTTATCAATCCATATACGTTAGTTGCTTTTAAGCATGTCATGCACATTATTTTACTCGTTTACAACATAAAATTTAAATGAATATCTTAGGAGTTATCACAAATAAATTAACGCACGCCAAAATAAGTCCAAGCGCCTTTCTCACCATAAAGGTCACATCACAGCATAGGTAATATATCAACTCGGAAAGGGCTTCTGGCCTTCCTTCCGGTGCAGCCCTAAATCGAACAAGCCGCCTGTTGTGCGATTCTCTAAGATTCAATCAACAAACTCAACGTTCTTTTTCGCTTGACTTTCACTTGTTTATTATGAATTTTGACATAAAGAATCGAAGTGAACGACGATGTGACGGTGAAACTTTGTTAGAGAATCGCACCCCTGACATTTTCGGTTTTTGTATGTAAAACTGTGAGTGTGTGGCAAATTAGGCAAATTGCGGCCAACTGACACGCCGTTGCCTGCAGGCGGACTGATAGCACAGTGTAAAAAGAACCTACAGTGAGCCGACTCCTTTGTTGATAAACGCATGCCGCCACTGCGTAGATATATTATATGCACAGAAATTCCGTCAAGGCAGGGGGGTGTCACTCCGCAGTTTAGGTACGTTCGGACGGCGCGCCTGCCGGGCAGGCGTATGCCATAGAAATTAGGTCCGCAAAAGAGCTAGAATATATGCGATAGAAAGAGATGCAACGACAACGAGTGGCCGTTCGTAATTTGCTGCGCCGTACAAGCTGAATTCTACTTAATTGCGTTATAGTTAGAGTTGCTATTTATTTAAATGACTTAGCGGAGTGAACTATCTGTTACATAGTAACTATTTAGTAATCTGTGGTCAACGGTCAGGGTTGTCACAACATAAACTACTCAAATATTTTACATAAAAGTTTTGATTTGTAATAACGAAAGAATAAAAATAGTCAATAGAGCGTTTTCAAGAATAACATCTTTAAAGACAAAACCGAAACAGTAAACATGAAACAGCCGATTTTTTTTCGCGATTTCAAATTTTTCCCGTAGTAAAAGTTGTTCAGTTTGATGGTCCCTATCCTATCAAATCAACCATATTCGGCTTTAGGGGTATTTTTTTGTAACACGTTGTATAACCTAAAACCTATTTATATTTTATCGTAAGCAACCTAGTATATTGCTGTAAACGACAGGTACACTACGTGTTATCATTAGCCGATGAAGGTTACGACAAAAAACTGAATGGGTTGTTACTTGTAACTTACTATAAAAACTTCAAAATTTAATAAAATTGAATTATATTCAACTGTGAACTTTAAAGTAAAATAAATAAAAATAAATAAAAATAGCTTTATTTCTCATAGTCAATATACAGTAATTACGCCGAGACTTCCCAGTGAGTAATCAGTGATACTCGTATCGGGGATGACTCGCAACTTCCCTATCGGATTACAGTTAATATGGTAGGTTTACTACAAGCTTATTTTAATACAAAATAAAAACAAAGTAAAATAAAGATTAGAATTAAAATTAAAATTAAGTTAGTTTAATGTGTGTGTGTGTGTGTGTGTGTGTGTATGTGTGTGTGCTTGTGAGTAAGAATGCCTGATTAGAACTATATTATGTTTGTGCAAATTAACCATTTTAGTATTTAAATTATTTACGTTATTCTAACAAGTAGATTTTCAACATCCTCGTATGATTTAGATTTTAACCAATCAGTCACAACTTTTTTACATTTGTTTAGTTGCATAGGGTAGATGTTAAGTACACGATTGATTTTATTGTACAAATAAGCGGATTGGTTATTAAACTGACGTCTGGCGAAGGAAGTGCGAATAGGATGTGTTGATGCAACAATATCCTTTCTCCGTTTATTTAACTTATTTTCGTCGAACTGCAGTGATTTGTGACATTTAATTATTAAATTAAGAACATACAGTTTTCTTACAGACAGAAGACCACTGATTTTGTACAGGGTATCGGTAGGAAACCTGAATGGCTTAGAGTACATAACTTTAATCAGTGACCTCTGCGCTCGTTCTACGTTTAGGAACCACGTTTTATCCGCGCCTCCCCATATTGTGATACAATAGTTGATTATGGATTGGGCCATAGCAACATAGACTTTATTTAAAAGATCAGGCTTCATCACGTGCCTTAATGATTTAAACAACCAAATCAATTTCCTAATTCTGCTCATAGTTGTTTCAATATGTGATTGCCAGTTTAGTCTTTGGTCTAGCATTATACCCAGATATTTAGTACACGTCACTTTTCGCAAAGCCGGACAATCGCAGTTTGAAGATGTAGCGTCTGAGCAGTTATGAATCCTGACGCAGAAACTATCTCCAGGCTGAGAGGCAATATTGGGGGTGAAGCAGATGTAATTTGTTTTCGAGATATTTAATGTTAGGAGATTATTATCAAGCCATTTAGACACTATAAATAAGCCACTCTCAGCATTAGCCCGGACGTCTTCCCAAGATTTGCCAGTAAAAACGATTGCTGTGTCATCCGCATAAGAAAATATCCTTCCTCCAACGCCCTCCAGGTTACAGAGTTCATTAATGTACACCAGGAAAAGCGTTGGACCAAGGACACTTCCCTGTGGGACACCGAAAAGTACACCTTTTTCTTTACTCCTATAGCCATCAATTTTTACTTCTTGGGTTCTGTCACTAAGGTAGCTTTTAAAGAGAGTCAAAGCCGTACCTCGAATTCCTAATCTTTCTAGCCTTAGTACAAGGGTGTGGACAGATACAGTATCAAAGGCCTTTTTGAGGTCTAAAAATACCACAAGACATTTGCTACCCTTATCCACTGCCATAACAATTGAAGACGTTAAGTCTATAATAGCATCCTCGGTGGATATTCTCTGCCTGAAACCGTATTGAGCACAAGATAAGATTTTGAAATTGTTTAAGTAACTAACCAGTCGTTCGTTTAACAGTTTTTCGATTATTTTGGAAATAACGGTCAAGACGGAAATGGGCCTGTAATTATTAAGATCTGTTTTGTCCCCTCCCTTGTACACGGGAGTGACAATGGAACGTTTTAATACCTTGGGAAATACCCCGGTGTGGAAACAAATATTCGCTAATGTGGTGATGTGAGGAACTAGGAACTCCTTAGCACACTTAATAAATTTAGTAGTTATGCCATCCCAACCAGGCGCACTGTTCGAGTCCAGTCCTTTAAGAACGCGATCAACTTCACATGGGTCAGTATCCAATAAAACAAATGAAGAGGAATGGGCCACTTGAGTGTCAGTAATGGAAGAGCATGAATCCAATGATTGGCCAACTCGATTCCTAATAGATTCTGCTAAATTATGACCAATATTTATAAAGAAATCGTTAACATGATTCACTGAAGTTTGGGGCGATGATGTACTGTTAAGCAGTTCTGAATTAGTAGTTTTAGGTGGTTTATAATGAGTGATATTATTTATAGTTGACCATAGTTTTTTAGGATTATTCATTGTGAGATTTATTTGTCTTTTATTGTATTGTCGCTTTAACTTTTTAATCAGATTACTACAGTAATTTCGAAAGCGTTTATAAGTTATTCTCAGGATTTCACTGTGTGTAGCTGTCCTTATTTTTAACTGCATATTATTCCTTAGCTTTATACAACGTATAGCACCCATCGTAATCCATGGCTTCAATATCCTAGTTTTACTTGGTATTGGTATATTTTTAGAGTTTTCATCTAGCGCTGACTTGACCATACCAATCAACGCTGACGCAAACACATCAGGATCGTTGTAAATGTTGAGCATAGATGTTTCCGCAGCCAAAAGAGTATTAAGTGCATTTTCGTAGTTTATGACCGTTTTAAACCTACGCGGATTTTCTTTCTTACCGACATGCTCAATGTTTAGAAAAACCGACTGATGATCAGTCACGCTAGTATTCAGAACTGCAACGAAGGCTGTCTTAGATGTATTATCAAGTTTCAACATGGCATGGTCAATACTGCTGTCTAATCTTGTGGGGAAAGTGTGCCCGGGTAGGAGTCCAAACGACGATAGGACACAAAGATAATTTAATCTATTTCTACGTTCATGGGCTTTTTCAGTAGGTGACACAATTAGATTAATATTTATATCGCCCATAATTATTATATTTTGATGCCCCGAGAAACAATCTAGATGTGTATGTAGGGAACTTAAAAAGTTTTCTGCATTTATGTGCGACGGGGAACGATAGATACCGAATATTATTAAATTGGATACCTGGATTTGAAGACCAGTCGCTTCTGATAAGTTAAGCTCGTTAATTTTAGCTTGAATATTATTCTTTATGTATACAACGACGCCGTCATAATTTAATAACGTTGGGATTGGTTTCAATAAGTTCAACCGACATTCAGTAAGTATAAGAACATCAACCTCACTAGACAATTGTGATAAAGTTATCTGTAAGTCATCGATGTTCCTATAAATACTTCTTATATTTTGGGTGAGAATCGATATATTATTATTGTGCAAATTTGCAATAAAATAATTCGACAAGGATTCAATGTTGCATGTCACTGAGTTCGCAGATCGAATATTGTCTAAATCTTGTATTATATTAAAACCGTCTGTCATAAAAATAGATCTAAGTTATTATGCTGAGCATAGATGCTATGCGGTTGTTGTTTAAAAAGTACCTTAGTGACAGAGCGACAATCATCGGACGCGGACATGCACCGCTCGATAAAATTGACTTTAAATGATCTATAATTGCCAGTCAAGCGCACAGTTTTGTTAAGTAAGTGAATAAAAATTGAAAGAAAGTAAAAACATTCAAAAGTTGTATAGTAAATATCAGCTGTTAAGTGTATTTGATGTGTTCTTTTAAAAGTTATGAGTGCGAGTAATAGGTTCATTATGTGATATGTATGCGTGTGGTTAATATTAACGTGTTTACTCATTTCATGTGGACAAGTGTACGAATAAATGTACCTACGCATCTTTATGTACAAATAGTGATAAGTGTGAACAAGTTACTAGGTAAGTTAAGTAAAGATATTTTGAGTTAAGTGTGTGTTTGTGTACTTGTTTATAGGTCAAGACTTTGTGTTTTATTATTGTTAGGTTAGTTATACAAAGGTTTAAAGAAATTTCTATGTAAACAAAATTGAACAGAATTTTTATAAAAGTAGTAATATTTTTTAACAATATGAGTAGCCTTATAAATAATGACACAAAAGTAGTATAAATAAAATTCGATAGTCAGGCTTCCTGAAGAAGATGGTGTACTTGAGCTTCGTTTTGGATTAAAATTATTTTAGAGTTGTCATCCTTCCTTACAAAGACTTTACCGAAAGCAGTCCAACAGTACTTGTACTTATGCGATTTTACCAAGTCCCGGGATAGAAAGTACAGCCTGGCACCTTTTGCTGTTAATTGTTCAGTAATAAAAACTGGTGTGTCCTCGTTGAAAGTTAAGCCCAAGTGTTTAGCTTGCAGTTTTGTTTTGTTTTTGTAGTTAAACTCCTTTGTTTTTTTCAGTAAATCTGTTCTCGTTATGGTGGAGGTTAGTTCAATGATAATGGGGGGATTTTTTTCAGCTTCCTTTCTAGCTTTCAGCCGAAAAATGTCCTTGATATCCCGTGGACAGAAATCAAGATTGATAGTTTTAGCTAAATTCGTAACCATATTTAACAAATCATTTCGATTTTCTTGTTGTTTTCGTGGTACGTTTTTTAGTTCAATACTAGACTTACGGGTGTATCTCTGGAGATCCTCAACCCTGTCCTCAAGGATAGTTATATATTCTTTGTCCTTTTTTGCCTGTTGTTCAAGGAAATCAATTTTTTTACGAAATTCTTCATTTTGGTGAGTTAATAACGAGATGGATGATTCAATATTTTCATTAGTCTGTTTTATATCCTTTAAGCTGTTTGTGATTTCAATAGTTTCCTTCCGAATCAGCGAAGTGATTAGCTCCTTGATTTCCTCCTTAAAGCTAGAGAACTCAGACGGAGATGTCTCAGTTTCTCTAGGCCTTTTACCACGGTGGCAACCATAATTTTGCGGTGTTGTTTGCTCCACGGGTTGTTCATTCAAAGATTTAGACGACAGTTGGGGATCCGACCCATAACTAATGAGCGTGCTTTCTTGTTTACGAGTCGAAGCAGTCGCAATATTAGTCGGTGGCGAATGTTGTAGTGCCATAGTAGGCTTATTTTATGAGCGTAGGCCTAAATGAAGTGCGTGCCGACGGGTTTTACAACAAGCAGCGGGCAGTGCCAGCGATCTGGGGTGGGGCGCTTATGTTCAATGCGACCAATAAACGGCAGGGAGCGATGACAGCAATTGGACGAGCTTGAGTGCTTCACTTACTTGTGCAGCGGCGCAGGAGCAGCTGGTGGCTAGTTGCCTTTATCCTTCTTCACGGTCTCTTTCACTCAGTGTGTGCAGGACACTTCTTCTTGTTTATTGAATCCTGGTACTTGGCTTGAATTTTGTAACTATTTTAATATTATTTATTTCGTAAATTTAGGCGTAAAATTGATACGGAGCTTGCTCAAATGCGACCGGTAGCATCGGCATCCAAGAGGGGAGAGGAAAAGTCAGTGTAAAGTCAGTGTTATAAGGTGCAAAATCAGTTGATACTATAAAAACACTTTTTTGCGAATTTTGGCAGTTACGTTACGAATTACGATGTTACCTATACACTGACAGCCGGTTGCACCAAAATATTAATTTTACGAATTCGTAAAAAGTAACTGAATTTTGCTGTCAAAACTGTCAAATCCCATACATTTTTAAACCATAAACCCTGTAAAAATAATAGTATAATGTAAAAAAAAAAAGTTGCTGCTACCGGTGGTGGTGAGACTTTAGAGTTCGTAGTTAGAAAATAATTCAAATTTGATTAAATTTTGATCTTGTTTTTATCGTAAGGTAAATAAAACCCGTTAGTTTTTGTCTTAACCTCCATCAACTGATATATCGCGTAAATATAGTACCTGTCGCTTACGACAAAATACTAGGTCGCATACAGTTTTGACAGCTTTGTATAACCTGACGTACTGCTGCTTGTTATGTAGGTAGGCAGAGGTACCCTTTGTGGCCACTCTAAGGATTTTTTTGACTTTTAAGCACTAAGTACTAAATGGTCTTAGGTATTTAAGACACAAATTATATCTTAAATTATAGGAAATTTATCTACCTTTAAAGGTACATGCATAATTCAAATTTAAAAAAAGTGAAATTGTTTTTGTATATAAAACAAAAAGTGTGAGAGGTGCCAAATGTACCGGGTTTGGCCACTTATTGATAGGTAAACTTTTGTAAGTATAGCGAAAAATCAAAACTTAACCCAGGTTAAATCAATATATTCTAATGCGCTAGAAAACAATCAATTGCAAAACGACAATTATTTGTAAAAAACAAAGGTTTATAAAGTATTTCATCCAAAATAAATTTCTTAAAATTTTCATACAAAACATTTTTTAAAACAGAAAATGGAATTTATTGACAAAAAATTGTATGACATAAAAAATTGTAACGGTTGTTATCATTAGCTTAAAATACCTTATTTTAATTGCCTTTAGCAAAAATGGCGAAAAGTTGTTTAGAAAACGTTTAGAGCAAAAAGTGGCCAAAACCGGTACAGTGGCCAAAACCGGGGCTTCTGCCCTGCTTACATGTAAAACACGAAACGAAACATGCAAAAGATTCATCAGAACTGTATGAAACTTTCTGTATTTTATTGAAAAATACAGTGGCCGTAGCGTATGAAAAATAATGTACGTAGGTAGGTATGTAGGTAGGAGTAGAAGGTATTTAATGTAGCTAGATGTATGTGTCATTTTCAGTGCTACCTAATCTGAACTAGGTTTATTGATGTAGGTAGGTACTAGTATACGTGCGTGAATTTACGAACAACTCATCTAACATACCTAACATCAATTTTAAAAGCAAGGCAGGTACCTACCTAATTACCTAGGTAAATAAAAATAACTTACCGGTCGTACCGTTGAAATCGGTGGAACTTTAAATCTTTATCAAACCTTGACGTGAATTTACAATTAGAAACGGAACAAATCCTGTAAACCATTATTAGTTTTGAAATTTCGTTACGCTGCTTAAAACGTAGACCCCTTCAAGTTAGAGAGCGCAAACTAGAGGAGATTGCGCTCGCCGACTCTGCCGCTCACTTCCCCGCGTACCCCCCATCGTTGCCCTGCGCAAGTACATGAGTCGGTCGACTGTTAGTACTAAAAAGGGCTTATTACACCTTGGCTAAATACAGCATCTAATTCAGTGATGCAATCAAAACAAGCAATGTATGCTGAATTAGATGCTGAATTTAGCCAAGTGTAATAAGCACTTAAGGCTGTGCTGATAGTCTGTGCTGTGGGGCTCTTTACAGTGCGACAAGGATATGTTGGCACTTGGATGACATTGACAAGCGCTAGTTGACTGATTGACTAGCTAGAGAAGGGCTAGTTCCCGATTTCAACCGTGCGCCAAAAGATTCCTAATATTATGTCGCATTGTATGTAGGTACCTACTTGAGCGTACTCTTATTGCGAGATTATTTACTCATGTGGTAGTAGATTATCATAGTTCAGATTGATCTGCTGTGCTGTACCTACCTACCACAAGCACGGAAAGCTCGTAATCTTTTGTAAACGATACCACAGAATTATAGGATACCGTCCAGCTACCAAAACTGTAAAAGGTGCTGCCGGTGCTGCCTATCGAATTTTAGTTCCATAATCGGCGGCGGGGCGCTGCTCTGGTTTTCAAGCAAATAAGCGGTTACGTTTACGCTAACTAGAGTTTTTCATTTGTAATGTCGTTGATGGTATGATGCACATAGCACCACATTAGACGTTAATGTCAACGTTAATAATAATAATAGGCAGAATGTAATGCGGCATTTATGTAATGCACGCATAGAGTACCTACGAATCAAATGTGCGGAAAACAACTAGGTACCTACGAATTTTTTCGTTTGTTCAAATTCCACCATTATAATAATATTGTTTTCGCGCACATAAAATATGCTCGAGTGCCTTTAGATATTGGTTAAAAATTAATTAAATTGCAAAGGTAGTGTTAGAGTTGATTGCCGTGGAATTCATTGCCAATATGGTTGAAGGTGTTGAAAATGAAGTTTTTCAACCGGTCACGTCATCAATAGTGCGAAAAATATGACACAGATATGGATTGGATTTTGTTTGTTCAGCACTCTAACATCACTCTTTCTTCCGGTAATTAAGAATTAAATTATTTTATAGAGTACTGTGTTTACCATCTCAATAAATTAATATACCTAAGTACCTAATTATATTTGTGTACAGGTAGACGGCGAGAAAGTAAACAAATCATGTGGTAAGCATCAATTAAAGTAAGCTATTTCGCGATTCCCAATTATACCTCTGGTATTTAGGTAGGTACACACATCAAAAATGAGAATCTAGGGATCAAGTACATTTTAAAGTATCGTCTTTTATGGAATCGTTATTGATTCATTTTATAGTGAATTTCACGATATGAATGTTTTTTTTTCATTGTTATATGGAAATTTAACTGTCAATCTGAATTCCTTTAGAAGAGCGTAATGGCAATTTTACAAAAGCAGTACAATTTCTGCACTGGACGTGAAAAAATTTGCAACTATATGGAGACGGCGTCATTGACAAGGGAGGAGATGTTGAGAGCCGTTGGAATGTTGCAAACGAAGGTACCTACTGTGGCTGCCGCCATTGGCAATACACAGAGTGTCATATGCCGCCTCTGGAGACGCTATCGTATCACGGACAGCGTGGCCGAATGACATGGAGAAAGATCTCGTACCACCACTCGAAGACAAACCTGGACTTGTACATCTAAAATACTGCTCGGCGGAATCGTACCATGACCGCTATGATGTTGGCCACAAGGCTCCACAGCGCTTCAGGCTTATGGATAAGCGACCAAACTATCTGGAATCGTTTACGCGAAGTGCGTCTGCGTTCCCGAAGGCTGCTGTGCTGAGGGTTCTAGCCATAGCACCCCACAATCGTAGGGCCCGTTTAGGTACAGTGGGCGCGCGAACACCGAAATTAGGAGGAAGAGGACAGGCGCTGTGTTTGCTTCTGAGATGAATCACGTTTCAGTATGAGGCCGGATACAAGATACACTCGAGTTTGGAGGACCTCTGGACGTCAAGAACACTTGAGATTTTGTCAGGAAGTTCATCCATATGGAGGGGAAACAAATTATGGTTTGTTTGGGCCGGTATTTCGATCGGTGGAAACACCGATCTCATTTGGATCAGGGGCAACCTCAATGCTCAAATTTAAGCAGAGAGGATTGTTTCAGATGTGATCATCCGCTTGCTTGCGAGGCCGATTGGGTGATTCGTTTCGACTAATGCATGACAATGCACGTCCACACACGGCTAGAATCGTAACACGCACTCTTGCCGATTCTCATGTCAACGTCCTGCTGTGGCCTGCACAATCATCAGACATCATGGTATGGGACATGCTCAATTGGGTTGATAGATAACTAACGAGCCATTGTTAGGAAGAACGTGGGCGGCTATTCCTCAAAGTGATTTGGATGAACTGATTTTAAGCATGCCAAATCACTGTGTTTGTGTGATTCTTGTGAATAGTAGAAATACGAATTATATTTTTTACCAACAAATCAACCTTGTTCTTGATTTTTTTGCCACGATCTTAACGTAAGCTATATCTACCCCAATTAGTCAAAATTGCATTTTTTCTAATTTTTATAGGGATAAAATTGTTTACTAAAACATAACATATAAAGCAAGAAGTCAGTGGAAACCAGATTTTAATTAGATTTTTATTTACAGCTACCTACAAAGTACTTGACCCCTAGACACTTTTGATGTGTGTACTTTCAACAACCTACACCCTATACATAGTCAAGTAGAAATTAACTCATGTTTCGTCATCCAGACACGCGGTAGAGTGTCAAAGCCAAGTTGAATCAAAGCCAAGTTCAAGCTAACAGAACTGGCGAGCAGCACCGTGTGTATCATATTAACACGAACCATTTGGAGCCACTTTTGACCCCCTCATAACTCAAAAACTATTACACATAAACATGTCAAATTTGGCTTATGTATTGAGTATTGCCAAATTTTCGGAAGAATACAATAAGAACTTCGGCTTTATAGCTTGCGAAGGCTATAATATATAATTCGTATATGAGAACTAGCCAAGTCAGACCTTAGGCTTCAATATATTATCCTAAGTTATAAGATGAAATTATATTTTTCACACACTTGCTCATAAAGTGAGCCTTATTACTAGTTGCGTAATAGAATTATCCCTACAAAGTTAAGTAAGTACCTAACTGCAAATTATATGCGAGTAAACAGAGACTTTTCAATTTAACCGGGTAATACAGTATCCCTACAAAGTTAAGTTAGTACCTAACTGCAAGTTATATGCGAGTCAACAGAGCATTTTCAATTTCAGCGGGTAATAGATACAGTTCTTTTTTTGTAACAACAAAGAGGTATTATACGGCTGAAAATCCATTTACGTTTTTTGAATAAATAAATGTGTCCCTAATTAAGACAAAAACATAATTAAGTATATTATTATCAAATTATTTATAATTCACAATAATTTGTTTTGCAAATGTTGCAAAAACATTAGCATTTTATCACTATTATTATACTTAATTATTTTGAAGTAGGCTGTATGGCTGTATGTAATCAATCACCTCACATTTGGCGCGTGCAAAAAAAAAACTTGCGCGCTTTTTCCCTTAGTTAATATTAGGTTAATACAATATGTATGCAATAAATGTTTGTTTTTCCTCGCAAGTGTGTTGAAAAAGTGCGTATGAAACTCGTGAGCAACTTACTCACTAGACACTCGGCTGATTTACGCCCTCGCCTGCGGCTCGGGCTGCAACCCACAGCCTCGTGTATAATGAGCAACCTAAGCTCACTTGTATCATAATATACTATTAAGTTGTTATAAAACATTTTATGTTATAAATTTTCAGGACTGAGCGTTAAACTTGGCACCCATTTAGATCTCACATCTTTTGTCGTTGAAGTCAACAACCAAGGCATATTTCCTAATATTGAAGTTGGCTCTCACTACACATATTTTATGTTTTTGATGGGATTAATATTTTACAAAAGATGAATATGAACTACAAATAATTTAATCACGAATATTAAAAAGAAACCTTTCTAAATTATGACTTAATTAAAAGTATATGAAAGTATCGCAAACGTCTGATGTTCGAATTAAGTAATCGAATAAAGTGTTTAAGTAAACACTTAAAACAACTTCTCCCATTAATTTAACAATATCTTATTACCTATCTAGAATGTGGCATCGGCGGCAAGAGTCGTCGCATCGTTGGTGGAACAACGGTCCAGCCTCACGAATACCCATGGCTGGTGTCCCTTATGTTGGGGCCAAAACTGCATTGCGGTGGAGCTATTATCACTGACCAACACGTTCTCACCGCAGGACATTGTATCACTTTTGGGTACGTTCGTTTTTGAGGATGTGAAATTTTAGAATATCATTGGCAACTTGCAAGTCACAGAGGTAAACGGTTAGCGGGAGCTGAGATCTCACCGTTTCGTATTGGATTCTTACGTCTAGCATACCGGCTTGTTTGCTTGGTTGTGAACTTGTATGATAGAACTACAGATAATCATTCTGTGTGAAATGACTTCTAACTATCTTAAACTGAATCGGTTAATTAAGAAGGGGAACATGTCATGGCTCGCAAATTTATCAGCAGACTAAACAAATACATTTCTAAAAATTGTAAATGTTCCTTTTCTTACCGTCATGTAAAAATTTGGTTCCTTATACTTTTTAAACTATTGTACTTACATATTCTGTTTCTTCACGGTTATGTCTGTCTTGCAATAAAAAATCGAAATCCATAAATGTTACTAAATGAGAAAAGAGGTGACATGTTCCCTTTCTTAATTAACCGATTACTGATGTCTAATAAAAGAATCGCGCGAAATTTTCTTATTAAGTATATAATAAAGTTAATGTACCTACCTACCTAGTACATACATCAAAAGAGCTACCGATACGCTTTCATAGGACTCATTTCCGACAGTTGATCGATGACTTTTGCAATGACTAAGGAATTTTGTTAATAATGGGCAATTGTTATGATAATTGTCATTTATTTGTTTCTCCTAGCGTTCATTACCGTGATTTAACAGTTTACGTGGGCATGCACGATCGCCTGGATAGCTCGTTTACGACATTACGAGTGCTAAGTGGCGTTAAACACCCAGCATTTACATCAAATGCCGTACGGGATATCAACGACATTGCTGTGCTCACTCTTAGCAAGAAACTCAGGTTTAATGACAACGTCCGCCCTATCTGTTTGCCCACTGAAGGTAATTGAAAAATATTTTCTATGTTTGTTTCATTTAGTCTTTAGTAAATTATTTTAATTTTTAGTTTTTTGCATTCACAATGCAATTTTTATAATAGAAAAATGGAAAATGAAGTATTTAGAAAAAATCGACCCGTCTCACAACTAGCTCCGATGGCTCCCATCGGAGCTAGTTGTGAGACGGGTCGATTTTTTCTAAATACTTCATTTTCCATTTTTCTAGTCTTTAGTAACTTAAAATGTACAATACAACTTCTTAACACGCTTCTAGTATTACTAAAACCTGGAAAACCCCATAATAGCTGCTCTCATCTTCTCATCAATGATTGTGGTTTTAATATGGTTATCTGTAATAATATAATTAGGACAGCATCAGTCAACTCTTCCCTCATGCGTGAGTTAGGTAATATCAGACAGCAATCTAAAAATCTATTCGGGGACTTTTTCATAGAAAAGAAATAAGTTCGTTTCCTTTTCAAATGATACAGCGATGAGAATGCTGCAGTAGGTACATAAGCAGACTTAAGAAACCGAATGCTTCTAAACACTTTTTCCAGCGTATTTAATTGATGATTATTAAACTGTCGCAAATATTTTTCGGTGATTTGACCAGGGATGAATTTCAAAAGTCTGCCTCTTACGGTGGCGGGCTGGGGTAAAACCAGACAAGGAGCGCTGACCTCATCAAGATATTTGCTAGAGACGAAAGTGCAGATCGTGGACTCCGAAAAATGTAGAAAGTCATCAATATACAGAGACAACCTCGTTTCTGACACCATGATGTGCGCATACAGCTTAGGAAAGGACGCGTGTCAGGTATTTAGATAATATGGTATAGAATTCTAGTAAAAATAAATAAGCAATGCAGAAATCCATACTAGTGTGTTTGTTTGTTTGTCCGTCTTTCACGTCAAAATGGAGCAACGGGTCGAGGTGATTTTTGGT
This sequence comes from Crambus lathoniellus, assembly GCA_949710035.1. NCBI lineage: Eukaryota > Metazoa > Arthropoda > Insecta > Lepidoptera > Crambidae > Crambus > Crambus lathoniellus. Next base: position 10,905,199 of record OX453307.1, read on the forward strand.
ATGGGGATATTTTGGGAGCTGGAGAGTGACATAGCTTACTTTGTTATCCCATAAACATCACATTCCCGTGGGATAACGTCGTGTTGTCCACACGTTTTTAGGGTTCCGTAGCCGAATGGTAAAAAATGGAACTCCTAGAGATTCGTCATGCCTGTCCGTCCGTCCCTTCGTATGTCACAGCCACTTTGTTACAAAACTATTAAGACTATACAGGGTGTTAGGGGCACCCTTGCAAAAACTTTAACCATGGCTTCAGGCCTTCATGCTGAACAACGCACAGCAAGATTTTTTGTCGGAAATGAAAAAAATATTTCGACTCTCAATACAAAATGTCCCGATAAGTTGTTAAATTTGTATGAAATGTCCATTTTTTTTTTCATTTCTTTAACTTTGTCCTTCATACAAACACTATGAAAAGAAAAACATGGTTAACATTATGTATAATTAGGTGATATTGTTGATCGAAGATAATTACTGAATAATTAATCCACCAGACTTAACCTGACCAATAACATCAATTTTACAAAAAACTTAGCTTTGGCACTGATTAAAATTTAGTATAAGGTCAAACTATTATAAAAGTCTAATTTTTTTATCTTATATATTATTTATTCTGCTACAGGGCGATAGTGGTGGACCCCTGTTTTCTACACATAGCCAAACACATAATAAGAAATGGTATCATGTTGGTAAGTTTGAGTCTAACTGGGTAACGTTGAAAATGTTAGGTACGAGTACCTATACTTAGGTAAGTACCTACCATTTGTTACTGATATCAATTTACGTTTCGCAGGTATTGTTTCATGGGGAATTGACTGTGCCATGCCAGATTATCCCGGTAAATATAAGCAATAAGAACACTTCAATACATTAATTTTTCACCACACCATTTTAAATATGTTGCTTTATCCAATAGTCAGTCAATCTTGTATGTCAAGTCATTTTGGATGTCTGTCAGTCATGCCAGTGACGCCAGCAGCCGATGTCAATCATAACAATATGTCTAATTGTACAGATCGCGGCAAACAACTTGAGCAAAAATGGTGGGGCAAACAACCAGTCACAACACGTAAAACGAGTTTTAGCGAGTTGTGATTGTTTGTTTGCCCCATCTGCCCAAGTTGTTTACTGCGATCTGTATTACAGCATTCATTTTTTTAACGTGAGGAAAATGCTTTATGCATACCTACCCCGACAGTAGTGGGAGGTTTCCGGGCGGGGCGGGGATATGTGGGACTCTCCGCCCAGCCGATCCCTCTCCCAACCCTTGTGGTTTTAATGGGGGGCATTTCCACTAAAAACCACATGACGTCCTTTCACATCACTTCGGCGACAGAGCCTCGTTAAACCAATCGACGTCATCTGACGAGGAATCGTTTAAAGAGGAAATGCCACCTGGCGGTGTCACGGGTATCTACACTCTGTCTGATATAAGTTAATAATATGAAACACGTTTTTTGTTCACAGGAGTGTACACAGTTGTATCCAAATATATACCCTGGATAAAACAACAGACAAAAGAGGCAATGTACTGTGAATAGTCCAACAAACTTTTTAGTTTAGTAGGCAACCAATTCAAGTAGCATAAGTCCATTGTACAAAAATAAAACGTTGTTAAGGATACCTTTGTTTTGTTTTCACAGTCCTTGTTGATAAACTTTTCGTCAAGACCATGTGACCAGCCAAGTTCCAAACATGTTTATCTACGTAGCGTACCTACGTACCTACGGCAGCGTGCATAGGTACCTTTGTATATTTATGTTATGTACCTACCGTATGTGTACATAATACCTACTTATTATGGGCTCAAGCATGACCACCTTTTATGGCCTATCCATAGGGGTAATGATTAATAGCGGCAAATAGACATCTTAATTAAAGATAGTTGAGTTGATTTCGCAATTTTACCTATTTTTATATCATCATCATCATCATGTCAGCCGAACGACGCCCACTGCTGGGCATAGGCCTCCCCCAAGGATCTCCACAACGATCGGAATTTAATTTAATTATACATAATGTTAACCATGTTTTTCTTTTCATAGTGTTTGTATGAAGGACAAAGTTAAAAGAAATTTTATTATTTTTATATACTTAGTTATTATTATCTTAACGATATATTTCATGTAGGCAGCCACGAATAATATTTTTGCAAATGTAAACTAACATAATAGTCCCGCTTTACTTTATCGGTAGCAGTAGTTTTATTTAAACATCTCCAAACGTAAAAAATATTATGTTAGCTTCACGTTTTAATAAACGTTAGGTGCCTTAAAAGGCTAAAGGCTTTATGTGGCTCATGTATAATAATTATGGCCCGTCATCTGTTGTAGGAAAATTCACTAATGTATCCTTATGAAAATTGTGTCCTCGTCCGTTTGTAGGTAAATGTAATCTGCCCTATAAATTGGCGAGGATAATTAGTTACTATGGATAAGACCACTTGGTTGTTGTATGAGGGTTATAGTGATACAAAATTAAAATATTAATAATTCTTAGTGTAAGTTTGTCAATGTACTAACTTTTAAGTATCGCGTTCGCTTTAAAAAGGACGATGAGCGTTTTGATCCTCATATCCAACAGCTATTATTGTAGTGTCGTTAGAAAGGTCTTCTCAAATGATACATTATATACTAATAAGATTCAAAATATCTCGAAAAGTACAGCGAATTGGTGAAAGTCGTCATAGTAAATGATCTTTTATTTGAAAAGACCTTTTCAACGACACTACAATTATTGCTCTTGGCTATGAGAGAATTCGCAGATTCATTCTGTCATCTGCGAATTTTATTCTAGATCTTATTTTCTTTACTTTTACTATCAACTGCCAAAAGTTCACTCAAACGCAGCCCGAATTCTGCAGGCATAGACTACCTCATAACCTGCAAAAACAGAAGAGCGAAATCACAAAATAACCATTTTCTAATATATATGAATGCTAAATGGTTTCGATACGCACGAACTGCCACGCCACGCGTCATAAATTCTTACAATATGCCGCAGCAATTTGTAATACTGCGATAACTATATTGTGAAGCCTTAAGGCGATACTCGGAAAAAATATGCTGAAGCGAGATAGCAATGAGAAAACGACGCGCGCGGGAGCGAGACCGATTTTGCAGATTAGGCAAAAAAAACACAAAATCACTTCGTATTAAAAAACTATAGCGATTTTTTAAAAATGCTTCTACACGATCCTAAATATTATTGGTGTCTACAAATTAAACCAATTTCCAATAGTACTTATATGTAACTCCATTTAAGAATAGGTAATCTTGATATTTCTTATTTTTAGAGGTATTTTCGAAAATAAAAAGTGTCGAGCCAAAATCATAAAATCGTGTTTCTGAAACTATACGATTCTAGATAAAGGTATGAAGAAATATATATCTTACTACCAGATTTGTAGCAACTCTAACCGTCCTATAGTTTTATATCAAAAAGTCCATACTTTTTCCGAGTAGCGCCTTAACGGCCACTTAGACTGGACACTACCCAACTATACCTAACATTTTTCTAAATATAATTGTATTTTTTTATTGCGAGTATTAATTAAAATAACATTTGAAGCAACCCCCGACAAGAAACAAAAAAATAATATTCCTCTCTCGGTTAAGAGGGATCTGTAACAAACACCCCTATAACACCTGTCTTTTTGCGGTCACCAAGAGTGGAATTCACTTTTTGTTTTTTTTGGTGTAGTTAGTTAGCATAAATTTTTTATTTTTATTTTTATTTCATTATTTTTAAATAACACCCATAATATGTTCGCAACGCTCCTTCTGACGCAGTCGGGTAAAAAGAGCATATGTGATGACCTTGAAACGTCTGAACAGATCTTCACAATTTCTAGCTAAGAGAAAATATTTCGCGATCACGTCAGCTTTCAAATAAAAAATATGTAGTTTAAAAAACTAAAAAAACACACTTTTATAGGAACAGACTAAAAAGTACAAAATAACGGTCTATTCAGTAACTGAAATTAAAAAGCGTGGTGCGCGTTATCAATATTAAGTACTTGAATGCATGCTTTGCAAAGGGCGCACCACGCTTTTTAATTTCAGTTACTGAATAGACCTTTCGATCGGAGGTTGTACATAGCGATAATAGCCCTTTTTTGGAGCACGAATATACTTTGGATGTTAGTGGCTGAGCCCCACAACAAAAGGTCGTAGGACATAACATGTCGAAATTACTGAAATTATTCAATATCGGTTAAAAGCCTTATCTTCTCTGCGAATGCCACCGAACTGAGTCTACTCGCCAAGGCTTATGGGGATCCCATTGTAGTCGCGGAATAATGTAATATCTAGAAAAGTTAATGAATTCGACCATATCGCAGTCTAGTTTAAGATGAAAATCAACTTGTCTGTAAAGAAAATTTTAAACACTTAGTTTTCTTTGAGTTTAATGATAAATTATTACTATTAAACCAATGTGACACTTTTGATAGAGCACCATTTACTTCGTCAGAACAGTCATCACCTCTGTCTACTTTAAAAACTAGAGATGTATCATCGGCAAATAACACTGTCTCACATAAATTCATCGCGTAGTAAGGAAGGTCATTCATGTATATTAAGAACAACAGCTGGCCCAATATTGATCCTTGGGGTACGCCCATAGTAATGGGAGCTCCGGTGGACTTAGTTCTATTAATTACCACATTAATTAACTACCTTCTGAGTTAACGTTAAGTTAATAAGTTGATTATTAGATCATTTTCTATAGAATGAATAAAAACTAAATTTGATTATTTTTACTTTTTGCATGATAAGATAAATATCTATAATGTTACCTTCATTGTATATAGTCCATTCGCTTAGATAGTGTCGCTCTGCCACAATGCCGGCCGTGAGGGTGTACCGACACTATCTAACCGAACGGACTATACTTACATTGAAATTGTATTGTGTTTAACAATTAAACAGTAATTGTTTATGGCATTTTCTGGCTGTTCACTGGCTGTAGTCAACATTATCATCTGGTATTCCTGATGTTCCCATGATGGGGCACAAAACTACGTTATGGATACGGCAATATGTAAAATATGATACCTAATCCTTTTTTTAATCCCTGACTGAAAAAAGAGGGATTTTTAATCCCCAACTGGAAAAGAGGGGTTTTTAATAAACGACTGAAAATGATGGGTTGTGTAAGTTTGACGTGTCTATCTGTCTGTAGCATCGTGACTCCTGCCTGAGCGAATGGACAGATTTTGATGTGGTTTTTTACCACACTTTTATTAGCTTTACTTGTAACTAAGTCACAATGTAAGAAAATCTTGGAATTCAATTTTAACCTACTTCTAATTGTCGTATTGAATCCGATGACAATACAATAATTTGCTACCATTGAGCTGATCTGATGATGTGGTCAAGAGGTGGGCAATAGAACTCTTCAATGGCTGCTAGGAAACCCCTCGAGTTTAGGCTCATTTCTTTTGTTCTGATGAGACCTATTCGCTACACTTGATGGTGAGGGTCTGATGATGGAGCAGAGAGGAAGCCAGTGGCACTTCTTAATGACCACTAGGAAACCCCTCAAGTTTGACCTCCGTTGTTTCGTTCTGATGAGACTTATTAGTCGCACTTGGTGGTGAGGGTCTGATGATGGAGCAGGGAGGAAGCCAGTGGCACTCCTTAATGACCAATAGGAAACACCTCGAGTTCTGGCTCATTTGTTTCGTTCTGATGAGACCTATTCGCTACACTTAGCGGTGAGGGTCTGATGATGGAGCAGGATGAAAGCCAGTGACACTCTTAATGACCAATAGAAAACCCCTCGAGTTTGGGCTCCTTTGCTTCGTGTTGATAAGACCTATTTGCTACACTTGGTGGTGAGGGCCTGATGATGAAGCAGGGAGGAAGTCAGTGGCACTCCTTAATGACCACTAGGAAACCCCTCAAGTTTGGGCTCATTTGTTTCGTTCTGATGAGACCTATTCGCTACACTTGGTGGTGAGGGTCTGATGATGGAGTAAGGAGGGAGTAAGGGTTCGGCTCGCGCATCTGGTAACTAATAGACTCCACTTGAATTTGTAAAACTAAATATATCTTGAGTTATAATGTTTACGGGGTAGGCAGACACATGAATGGACAATGAAATCTTTCACCATCCATCCATAGCTTGCCATTTATTAAACTAAAAAGTAAAAAATAAATATGTAGTTTAAAAAACTAAAAAAACACACTTTTATAGGAACAGACTAAAAAGTACAAAATAACGGTCTATTCAGTAACTGAAATTAAAAAGCGTGGTGCGCGTTATCAATATTAAGTACTTGAATGCATGCTTTGCAAAGGGCGCACCACGCTTTTTAATTTCAGTTACTGAATAGACCGTTATTTTGTACTTTTTAGTCTGTTCCTATAAAAGTGTGTTTTTTTAGTTTTTTAAACTACATATTTATTTTTTACTTTTTAGTTTAATAAATGGCAAGCTATGGATGGATGGTGAAAGATTTCATTGTCCATTCATGTGTCTGCCTACCCCGTAAACATTATAACTCAAGATATATTTAGTTTTACAAATTCAAGTGGAGTCTATTAGTCACCAGATGCGCGAGCCGAACCCTTACTTCCTCCTTACTCCATCATCAGACCCTCACCACCAAGTGTAGCGAATAGGTCTCATCAGAACGAAACAAATGAGCCCAAACTTGAGGGGTTTCCTTGTGGTCATTAAGGAGTGCCACTGACTTCCTCCCTGCTTCATCATCAGGCCCTCACCACCAAGTGTAGCAAATAGGTCTCATCAGAACGAAACAAATGAGCCCAAACTCGAGGGGTTTTCTTGAAGTCATTAAGGAGTTTCACTGGCTTCCTCCCAGCTTCATCATCAGACCTTCACCACTAAGTGTAGCAAATAGGTCTTATCAACACGAAGCAAAGGAGCCCAAACTCGAGGGGTTTTCTATTGGTCATTAAGAGTGTCACTGGCTTTCATCCTGCTCCATCATCAGACCCTCACCGCTAAGTGTAGCGAATAGGTCTCATCAGAACGAAACAAATGAGCCAGAACTCGAGGTGTTTCCTATTGGTCATTAAGGAGTGCCACTGGCTTCCTCCCTGCTCCATCATCAGACCCTCACCACCAAGTGCGACTAATAAGTCTCATCAGAACGAAACAACGGAGGTCAAACTTGAGGGGTTTCCTAGTGGTCATTAAGAAGTGCCACTGGCTTCCTCTCTGCTCCATCATCAGACCCTCACCATCAAGTGTAGCGAATAGGTCTCATCAGAACAAAAGAAATGAGCCTAAACTCGAGGGGTTTCCTAGCAGCCATTGAAGAGTTCTATTGCCCACCTCTTGACCACATCATCAGATCAGCTCAATGGTAGCAAATTATTGTATTGTCATCGGATTCAATACGACAATTAGAAGTAGGTTAAAATTGAATTCCAAGATTTTCTTACATTGTGACTTAGTTACAAGTAAAGCTAATAAAAGTGTGGTAAAAAACCACATCAAAATCTGTCCATTCGCTCAGGCAGGAGTCACGATGCTACAGACAGATAGACACGTCAAACTTACACAACCCATCATTTTCAGTCGTTTATTAAAAACCCCTCTTTTCCAGTTGGGGATTAAAAATCCCTCTTTTTTCAGTCAGGGATTAAAAAAAGGATTAGGTATCATATTTTACATATTGCCGTATCCATAACGTAGTTTTGTGCCCCATCATGGGAACATCAGGAATACCAGATGATAATGTTGACTACAGCCAGTGAACAGCCAGAAAATGCCATAAACAATTACTGTTTAATTGTTAAACACAATACAATTTCAATGTAAGTATAGTCCGTTCGGTTAGATAGTGTCGGTACACCCTCACGGCCGGCATTGTGGCAGAGCGACACTATCTAAGCGAATGGACTATATACAATGAAGGTAACATTATAGATATTTATCTTATCATGCAAAAAGTAAAAATAATCAAATTTAGTTTTTATTCATTCTATAGAAAATGATCTAATAATCAACTTATTAACTTAACGTTAACTCAGAAGGTAGTTAATTAATGTGGTAATTAATAGAACTAAGTCCACCGGAGCTCCCATTACTATGGGCGTACCCCAAGGATCAATATTGGGCCAGCTGTTGTTCTTAATATACATGAATGACCTTCCTTACTACGCGATGAATTTATGTGAGACAGTGTTATTTGCCGATGATACATCTCTAGTTTTTAAAGTAGACAGAGGTGATGACTGTTCTGACGAAGTAAATGGTGCTCTATCAAAAGTGTCACATTGGTTTAATAGTAATAATTTATCATTAAACTCAAAGAAAACTAAGTGTTTAAAATTTTCTTTACAGACAAGTTGATTTTCATCTTAAACTAGACTGCGATATGGTCGAATTCATTAACTTTTCTAGATATTACATTATTCCGCGACTACAATGGGATCCCCATAAGCCTTGGCGAGTAGACTCAGTTCGGTGGCATTCGCAGAGAAGATAAGGCTTTTAACCGATATTGAATAATTTCAGTAATTTCGACATGTTATGTCCTACGACCTTTTGTTGTGGGGCTCAGCCACTAACATCCAAAGTATATTCGTGCTCCAAAAAAGGGCTATTATCGCTATGTACAACCTCCGATAGAAAGATACTATAAGAGATCTGATTAAAGAAAGAAACATTTGAACTGTTGCAGGACAATACATCTATGAAAATATAATTTATGTGAAAAGTATTATAATACATTTGTAAAGCACAGCGATATTCATAGCTTTGATATAAACTTGTCGTTCCTAAGTTTAAGCTAGAAAAAACCACAGCCTTATTTCTGGGGAAAACCATAGCTTTTTTAATAAAGTTTCACAGCATATAAATTGAACTACCTTTCAATAAATTTAAATGTTACATTAAGGAGTCGCTGATGAGTAAATGATACTATCCTTGTCCTTGTCCTTATCTATGTAATTATATACATATGTATATAAACATATATATATTTTTTAAATGTTTAAATTTTATTTTATTTTATTTATTATTATTATTTTTTCCCCCTATAGTATAAACCTTCTTTATCCTATCTTGTTTTTGCACCCATTCCCCTTTTCTCCTAGCTATTTATTTCTTCTTTCACCCAAGGTTGCCTGGAAGAGATTGCCATTAGGCAATAAGGCTGCCTATTGTCTGTTTTCTATATTTTATTTTGTCTTCTTGTTATTGTATTTCTTTCGTTGTGTGCAATAAAGCTTTTTTTATTTTATTTTTTATTTATATAGTAGACCATAATTTGAATGACCGCAATGCATAGTCCTGATGTAATACATAACATAAATCACTAGAAATGTTTTAAAATTATGTATTTTATACTATATATGCAAATTGTTGTATTAGTAACGACATGACGTATATTTTTTTTTAATGTCGTTACTTACCTAAAAACGCAGGCAAGTTTTTTGCGCCTGTTCTTCTTGTCAGCAAAAAATATGTAGTTTAAAAAACTAAAAAAACACACTTTTATAGGAACAGACTAAAAAGTACAAAATAACCGTCTATTCAGTAACTGAAATTAAAAAGCGTGGTGCGCGTTGTCAATATTAAGTACTTGAATGCATGCTTTGCAAAGGGCGCACCACGCTTTTTAATTTCAGTTACTGAATAGACGGTTATTTTGTACTTTTTAGTCTGTTCCTATAAAAGTGTGTTTTTTTAGTTTTTTAAACTACATATTTATTTATTACTTTTTAGTTTAATAAATGGCAAGCTATGGGTGGTTGATAATCGATTTCACAGTCCATTCATGTAAACATAACATAACCCCGTAAACATAACTCAAAGGCGTGATTGTATGTATTTAGTTTAACAAATTCAAGTGGAGTCTATTAGTTACCAGATGCGCGAGCCGAACCCTTACTTTCTCCTTACTCCATCATCAGACCCTCACCACCAAGTGTAGCGATTAGGTCTCATCAGAACGAAACAAATGAGCCCAAACTCGAGGGGTTTTCTAGTGGTCATTAAGGAGTGCCACTGACTTCCAACCTGCTCCATCATCAGGCCCTTACCACCAAGTGTAGCAAATAGGTCTCATCAGAACGAAACAAATGAGCCCAAACTCAAGGGATTTCCTAGTGGTCATTAAGGAGTGCCACTGACTTCCTCCCTGCTCCATCATCAGACTCTCACCACCAAGTGTAGCGAGTAGATCTCATCAGAATGAAACAAATGTGCCCACCTCGAGGGGTTTCTTAGTGGTCACTAAGGAGTGCCACTGACTTCCTCCCTACTCCATCATCAGACCTTTACCACCAAGTGTAGCGAATAGGTCTCATCAGAACGAAACAAATGAGCCCAAACTCGAGGAGTTTTCTTGAGGCCATTAAGGAGTTTCACTGGCTTTCTCCCAGCTCCATCATCAGACCCTCACCACCAAGTGTAACGAATAGGTCTTAACACGAAACAAATGAGCCCAAACTCGAGTGGTTTCCTATTGGTCATTAATGAGTGTCACTGGCTTCCTTCCTGCTCCATCATCAGAACCTTACCACCAAGTGTAGCGAATAGGTCTCATCAGAACGAAACAAATGAGCCAGAATTCGAGGTGTTTCCTATTGGTAATTAAGAAGTGCCACTGACTTCCTCCCTGCTCCATCATCAGACCCTAACCACCAAGTGCGACTAAAAAGTCTCATCAGAACGAAACAACGGAGGCCAAACTCGAGGAGTTTCCTAGTGGTCATTAAGAAGTGCCACTGGCTTCCTCCCTGCTCCATCATCAGACCCTCACCATCAAGTGTAACGAACAGGCCTTATCAGAACAAAAGAAATGAGCCTAAACTCGAGGGGTTTCCTAGCAGCCATTGAAGAGTTCTATTGCCCACCTCTTGACTCCATCATCAGATCAGCTCGACGGTAGCAAATTATTGTATTGTCATCGGATTCATATAGACTTGCAAAGTTTCAAATCAATACGACAATTAGAAGTAGGTTAAAATTGATTTCCAAGATTTTCTTACATTGTGACTTAGTTACAAGTGAAGCTAATAAAAGTGTGGTAAAAAAGTCTTGAATTGGCGGTAGGAAAATGTTGACGATTCATAAGTGCATTTATTATGTCTAAGTGAATAAATAATTTATTACTTTATTTTTTTAAAAACGTTAAGTAATTAATATTTTTTTCATCTTCTCCCAGAGAATTGATTTTCTTGTTATATCTAAAGGTAGGTACCTCAGATATAGGTACAAACTTTCATCTCTAAATTCACCTTATTCACCTCCATAATTCCTCGATCGAAATGTTGCACATAAACCAAACCTGTTTCTTTAGTCAAGGCAAGTATTAAATCAAAATAAATTTATATAAAGGTACCTACTTCTAAATTATAATATCCTTGCAAACTAAACTCCTCCCTAGTAATAAGTTCTTTGATTTGTTTTTGTAGTAATTTCACGCATGCTTTACAAACTCATGCTGTTGAATTTTATGAAAGCATTTCAATTACCTATAAATAAACATAATTTTATAGGAGTACGCAGTTATAAATTCCATTTTTCTATTTAACTATTTCCTAGTATTCCTAATAATCATTAAGGTGGATATAGGCACTAAAAAGTAAAACAAAATAGTAGGTACGTTTTTGATGTAAGTTACATACTTACTTCTATAACTTTCTTTGCTCAGTTTTAATTAATCCCACAAATGAAGTTAGCTATAAATGTAGCTCAATCGGTAAAAGATTGATGGGCCATTAATTCTAGTCCAAAATCCGCAAATTGTGTGAAATCAATTATTATCCGCATATAAACGAAATATGATTGACATTTCAGAAACTATGAACATTTACTGAAATGGGACACATATGGCTCGGTGAATCACAATTGCAACGAAACAATCGCGTAAATAATTTCTATGCAATTTGCCATGCACTGAGTAGCATTGGAACCTTCAGAGGAAACTGTACTTTATTGTGTTCCTGCTTATGAGTTCACGACTGACTGATAATAGTTATGATGACAATGCTTACAAACTTTGTGATAATTGCTTTATTTATTCAGGTATGTCTTAATGGAATACCTAGATTAAAACAATTTGAAGATTAGTGTAAAAATTATTGAATGTCGTTTTAGGCTATCATAGTGCCGACTACTATTGGGTTATCTTGTGGTAAGTTATATTTTCCATTACTCAGTGACTTTTCCTATTCCATCTAATCCATGAGAAAATCACAACTTTTCAGAACGGTAGTATCGCGCTCATGATTATTTTAATTATTATCTTATCTTTCCTTGCAATTGTATATCTCTTCTTGCAATTGTATATAGGTAACTAGCTTATGCCCGCGACTTCGTTCGCGTGATTAAGATAGTTGTGCGATTATTTTGAAAGTTACGGATTACCAATATAAGTATCAAGAAAGCTATCTACCCTCCAAAAATGTTGTCTCTACCTTCAACCTAAATGGAAATTCCTTTACATACTGAAACACCTTGTAGCACCCCGTATAATGGGAATTTTCCAAATCACTTTCTTAGTGCTCACCTACACCATGAAAGGTATTTACCCTTCAAAAATGGTGTCTCTACCGTCAGCCCTATACAAATCCCCAATCTCCATACAAAGTGGAACACACTGTAGCACCCTGAATAATGGGAATTTTAAAACGCTTTCTTAGTACTTACCTACACCATGGAAGGTATCTACCCTCCAAAAATGATGTCTCTACCTTCAGCCCTATACAAATCCCCATACAAACTGGAACATCCTGTAGCAGCCTGTTTAACGGGAGTTTTCCAAAACCCTTTCTTAATGCTCACCTACACCATGAAAGGTATCTACCCACTAAAAATGGTGTCTCTATCTTCAACCATATACAAATTCTCATACAAACTTGAACAACCTGTAGCACCCTGTATAACGGGAATTTTCTAAAATCCTTTGTTAGTGCTCATCTACATCATGAAAGGTATCTACCCTCTAAAAATGGTGTCTCTACCTTCAGCAGTTAAGGCTCTACACCTATGCCAACAATGAATCAGTCAATCAATTTAGACTTTAATATGTATAGATTAGGGTGCTTGCTATTACCTTTTCTTAAATAATAAAATAAAACTTTTTCTTCAAAGACTAAAATTTTCAAATCACTAGTACCTATTAACTATCCCACGGATTGCGGTAATAAATTTTTCTTATCATGTTTAACTTTTTCCTTTTATAACGATTTTTTTATCTATGATATTTAAAATAAAATATAAATAAAAGAAAACTTGGCGGTGAACGATTGGCTATAAAATTCGGTTCGAATTGAGTACCTCCCTCCTTTTTTTGGAAGTCGGTAAAAATCAAACCAAACAAACCCAAACAGAATGCGGGAAGCCTTCAGACACGGTTGTGTCAATGCGTATAGTCGGCGGCCGAAGGACAGCCCCTCACTCTTACCCCTGGACGGTGGCCATCCTGAAAAACAAAAGGATACACTGTGGCGGAGCTGTCATTACGAACAAGCACGTAGTCAGTGCTGGACATTGCTTCAAATGGTAAGCTTCATTGTCTTCAGCCATTTTAATGACCCCTGCAGACACATGCCTTCTTTATGGATGGATAATCAAGTTAATTAATATAAGAATAAATAGTTAATAAACATAAATCCACCTAACGAGGCTTTCTAGCAGCATCAAACGGGACTAGTAATCGAATAGAAGCCTTTGTGGTATATCTCATGATGCCTTGGCAGCAACATCGTCATCAATTAAAACATGTCAAATGACGCGAAGGGTAGCCATAAAGCGCTGCTGGTTTCGCGACCAAAGGCATCCAATGAAATATGGCTCTTAATTTCACCCTTTCAAGCAAAATAAAGAAGCTTTAATACGATGTCGATTAATATTTTTTTTACCTAGGGATAACTACAAAACAATGGAAGCTCTCATCGGATTAGATAACCTGGATAATCTAGAAAAAGTGGCAAAAAGGAATATTTCTCAAGTGGTAATCCATGAAGCTTTTACATCTACAGCGGTTCGAGATGAAAATGACATCGCAGTAGCAACTCTCAATGAACCTGTAGAATTTAGCAGTATCATTATACCGATATGTTTGCCCAAACCAGGTAATTTTCCGTTATCGTTCTTAGATAATCTTTATTTCTCTCCTTTTTAAACCATGCTTCTTGCTTAGGTATGTACACGTAGAATATACTTATAATCTACAAGCGACCCACTCGGTCTATTGATGAAATGAAAATCACCATTCAAATCCGTTGCGTAGTTTGAAAGATAAGCGTACCGACCGACACGGCGAGAAGTGACTTTGGTTTTTTATATGTATTTAGACAATAAGCTGCAAACACACATTAAAAATTAAAATTACAGCAATCATAATCACAATTTAAATTTTAAGGAGAAAGTTTTTCTACCAAAGTCGGCACCATCGTAGGATGGGGAAGAATGGGTGTCGAAAAGTCATCATCTAAAGTCCTTTTAAAGGCTGCCTTGAGAATTCTCTCTGATGAAGAGTGTCTTAAATCGGAGTTGAAGGAGCACCTTAAGCCCACAATGATGTGCGCTTTCTCGAAAGGAAAGGACGGTTGTCAGGTGATTGAATTTCAAATTCGATTAGTCATTATCATTATAAATAGCGAAGTAGATAATTGATATCAGTATCTACACACGAGAACTCCTTGTGTTTGATTAACTTTTAAGTATAGGAATCCAATTACTTATAGCAACTATACAATCATAACATAACTCCGAAATTATTATGTAAAAACAATATGATCCCCACTTACTACTTGCAGAAATAGATAATTCTTACATCAAACATATCTTGAGAGATTATGAATGTCGGGTTATGCTTAGGGTGTGGCATTCAAAACCTATAGCGAGTTTAGGTTGATCTTTCTAAATTTTGTTTGATAAAATTAAAATAAAGACTGAAATCGCCGTAACCAATAGCACTCATGTCTTTAGCAGTTTAAAGGAGTCGTCTAGTCTAGCTAGAGCACACTCATGTAAATTCTACTGTCGTATATTTTAATGCCTATATTTTGTACTCGCATGTCTTGCTATTATCTGATTTCTATCAATTTTATTAAAATGTGTGAACGTTTCTGGTTGCAGGGTGACAGCGGGGGGCCTTTAATTGTTTTTGAAAACGACTTTCGCTACGTATTAGCTGGTACGTATATTTTACCAAACTCTTTACAATTATTTGTGTGCATGTACATGTCTATTTGTCTTGGTCTGGGTGTTAATTATGTATATTAAGTATGTATTTACAAACAAAAAGTATTTAAGTATATATTTATCCGTTATCAAGTTTTCCATGACACAGTTTCTTAATGACATTAACATGGGCTTAGATAATTGGTGTGAATGTAAGAAGTTATTTATTTATTATTTATTTATTTATCTCAATTGGTTTGATTGAGATGGCTTAATAAACTTAAGTTATAATTTCATTTGATTACAGGGGTTGTATCGTGGGGCATTCGTTGCGCAGATCCAAGGTATCCGGGTAAGCAAGACTCTTCTAATTATAACTTTTACTGTTAAACAACTTCATTTTATCCACTATTCCAAATTGTCCAGGAAATTAGACGAGGTAACACGAGCGCAAGAGCATGGAACCCTCGTCTTTTCCCTCTATTTTCGTCCTGTGTCTGCCAAGGCGTGGCCGTACACGAGCCATACGAGACAGTCACAAACTCTGTCACGTCACTTGAAGTTAGAAACGGCTACAAAGGTAGCTAAAGCGCGCGACAGACACTTGTGGTCAGTAGTAGACACTTGCGGTCGGTTGCAGTATTTTGTGTCGGCGTTAGTGGCCGGTGGTGGCCACAAGAAGTTAATGGCGACAATTTGTAGCATGTGGCGACCACCGTCATCAACAGTGTGCGACGAGTTCATATAAAATGTATGAAAACTACAGGAAATAGGTCGGTGGCGGTGCGGCGTTTTGTGGTTGTGATCGGTGGCCCGTGTGCGGCCAGGCTATACTATAATCGTTTCGCCTAGCATTGTCGCCAAGTGAAATCATAATTTGACAAATTTGCGTGGCGGTGTATAAATACTCGTTTCACACAGTGAACCAGAAAATCTTAATCCAAAAGTAGCACTTAGGTCTTTAATACTTATTCAATGGCTTAGCTAATTGTCATGAAGTTTACTAAAGAAATCAAAATGATACGGGTTTGAAAACGTATCACCGGCCATACATGCTTTTCTTGAAATCTATGTTATAGCAATTAATTAATTTGTTTTTGTTCTAGGCGTGTACACAAAAGTCAGTAACTACATCGATTGGATCAAAGCACATTCAAATGATGGACTAACGTGTGATATTTAATAAATTAATTGACATCGACTTTGTTTGCTTCTTCTCCCGTAAAACGCAGCAAAAACATGGGTTTCTATAATGGAATGTATAAGGGGACCAGAAACTTAGGCAGGTGGGCATATTCCTGGTCCAGCCAAATTAGCATATTATACTCACCCGCTGATCCACGACGCTATGATGTTGGTTCAATCGCAGTAGCTGACACTATTGAACTGACAAAAAAAGAAATCCTTATCCTTATGGACGGATAAGGATTTCTTGCCTTGAAGGCCCATGCTCCAACAGTGGGGAAAAATGGCTGATAATGATGATGGCTATGATGATAAAAAACTATTTATCAATTTTGTTAAGTCAAGCCAGTCGCCAAGTCGAGCGTGAGGCAAACACTGCCATCCTTTACTAGAACCATTTCACCGTAATTTCAAGCCTCTATTTGAAGACCTTTGGATAGTTTTAAAACGCTGTAATTATATAGTAAACTGTATGCACACACCCGGACACCAAAATTTCAAGTTTGTAGCTAATTTATTTCCGAAGATAAACGAAAACAAAGTTTTGCTAATTCGATACTCACTGATCATGATCATCAAAATAGAACTAGTACTTCCCATAAACCTAGAGTCCTGAAATTTGGACCCCGAGAGCTCACTTAAACTATGTGAGATATGAAAATGTCGCCTTAACAGTGTGATAAGCCCCTTCTATTGATGTTTAAAATCGGCCAAGTGCGAGTTGGACTCGCCCATGAAGGGTTCAGTACCCACTTAACGTACCGATTGCCTATACGACAGAACATGTGCAAGTTGGACTCGCCCATGAAGTGTTCAGTACCCACTTAACGTACTGATTGCCTATACCACAGAACATGTGCGAGTTGGACTCGCCCATGAAGCGTTCAGTGAAGAAAATCTTTCCGAGTTCTGTGACCTATACCTAGAAAAAATTCCACTATCATTTTTCGTTAGCAAAATGTGTGTAAATTTGTTTTTCATAGTGTTTCTAAGTTACATTTGCGGTTTTGAAAATGTGCATGTTTCTAGGAGAATGTTGCTGGCTTACAAATTCTGAGTCGTACTTAAAAATTTGGCCAGTGGTTTTAAAATAACCTTGATTTGAAGAGTGCTATTAATAAAATTTATTATCATCAATAGGTATATCGAAATCAAATTAGGCAAACAGTGAAATCTAATTAAATTTAAATATGACTACTAGGGGGTCAAAGTTGACGAACAATAAAAAAAAAATACGTGTGGCACTCGGGGACTGCCGCGGTAAAGCTATTGCATAAGTAAATAGTGTAATCAGACATCAAAACAATTATTCATTCAAAAAAATATGAACAAAAAGAACGATATTATATATTTAAGAGCTTGATCATCGAATTTCGCGCGAAGAACATTTATATAGATATAATATCAGATATAGGTACTTTCTCTGCGCGGCATTAATGTGTATTACCTATACCTATACCACTATTATATATTATGTGCCTATACACAAAAAACAAAGGTACCTACCTACTTCGATCAACAATAGTACTAGATGAAGGCTCACGAACTAAATGAAAACTTTATATGGACAGGCTGACATTTTTTTAAACGAGGAAAAAAGGTTACGAATGTTACGATCTTACATTATAAATGACAAGAAGCGTTCCAAGTTTGAAATACCTTAGTATTATTGACACTGTCAAAATAATCTACTTATAATTATACTCTCAAGTGAGCGTTCGACGCTTGGCCATGTCTGTCACTCCAACTATGTATCTAGAACTAGGTGTTATTGTTGATCGAAGGGTACACTAAATAGTACACGTGCTTGGTTTAATGGTTTCTATTATATACAACTAGCGGATCCTCGCGGTTTCACCCGCGTGGCACCCGTTCCCGTGGGAATATCGGGATAAAATATAGCCTATGTCACTCAGGAAGAATGTAGCTTTCTAATGGTGAAAGAATTTTCTAAATCGGTCTAGTAGTTTCGATGCAAACAAACAAACAAACAATCAAATCTTTCCTCTTAGTATAGATGAAGAATCCATACTAATATTACAAATGTGAAAGTGTGTTTGTTTGTTTATTTGTTTGTTTGTTTGTCCATCTTTCACGCCAAAACGGAGCAACTGATCGACGTGATTTTTGGTATGGGGATAGTTTGGAAGCTGAAGAGTAACAGAGGCTACTTTTTATTACGGAAAATTATAAAATAAAAATGGTAATTTTGTATGGATAATAGTTTTGACTGTCGTACGATACCAAACTGTCATTTATTCCATGGCCGCCTCCGCATCTGCGCGCGGTCCAAATCGAATAGGTACTAATCTTTTCCATAAGATTAAAACAAAAAAATTTACTGTAACTAGCGCCAAAAATGCCCCAGACGCACATGCGCGCAGACTTATCTGTCACGTAAGTCTATGTATTTTACTCACTTCGTGATTATTTATTTTCATCCGCTAATAATGGTGATACGAAGTACTCTGTCCTACTAAATTATAAATGTGAAAGTTTAGATGTTTGGATGTTTAGATGTTTGGATGTTTGTTACTTAATCACGCCAAAACGGCTGAAAGGATTTGGCTGAAACTTGGGACACATATACTTTATAGCTTGAAGAGGATCAAGGGTTCTTTTTATCCCGGCAAATTATATCATTCCCTCGGGATAACGTGGTGTAGTCCACGCGGGCGAAGCCGCGGGCGGAAAGCTAGTAATTTATATGGCAAAGCAACGTTTGCCGGGTCAGCTAGTTAATATATATAGGTATACAAGGTGTTAGGGGCACCGTTGCAAAAACTTTAAACATGGCTTCAGGCTATCAGGAAATGAAAAATATATTTCGACTCTCCATACAAAATGTCCCGATTAGTTGCTAAATTTTTATGTAAAGTCGAATTTTTGAATGTCCGCCATCTTGTCGACAGTGCTGCTCTCTGTAAATTGGTGTCATCATAATAGCCTGTACTAAAGCCACTCGGCTGCCAGCTGGCCCTATGGCCCTATTCGCTAGCTCAAATGAAAAGTGGATGTAATTCCCCTTTCATTTGAGTTAGCGAAAAGACAGTCATCGTAGTTCTACTGATTTTAAGAAGTTGGCGATAAAAATAAAACACCCAGTTTTGATTTGGATTTTTATTACATATTGTACCTATATATAATTATATATGTTTGTATTTATTATATACATCTTCTTTCTAAGACTAAGGTTGACGGAGTGGTTGTGGTCATGGTCCGCTAAGTTGGTAGCGGCTTTTGCGGCGATGCTCCTCTATATCTCTCTATTTGTGGCACTGCGTGTGCATTCTGTAAGGGCACACTTGGTTGTGGACTTGATAATGACTTGATCATCTTGCGGGTTATCAGCCGCGAAAACATTGACTCTTCCTTGTTTCTTCAATCGAATCGTTCCAAGGAGCTTGCATTATGGATGATAAGTCCAAACATTCTTAGAATTCGCACTTGCACAATCGTCGAAAGCCTTTGTTTGATCCGAAGCTCCTTTTTAGTGGAAACATTTGTGTGACGAGCAGTCCGTTTGATCATCATACACCACATCTCAATCTTCTTGTGGTACTTTTGTTGGAGCGTCCATGTTTCAGCTCCATATAAGAAGATAGGAAATAGTAAGCTTTTCGTGTATCGAACCTTGGTGTTATTGATTGTGCGGCGATCTTTCCATATTATTATCTTCGTTAGCTTTTCAAAGGCTGATCTGGTTAGGTTAGGCCAGCTCGTCTTTTGAGATCAACAATAACACCTAGGTCTGTGCAACTTCCAGAATTTGTGATTTCAAATCATCGTCATCAGTTAATATGTGTCACTATTTGTAGGTACTTAATTATTACACGGATTCACCAACACACTCTTGCCTTAACAATGTTTTCAACATATTATCGCACTGCTTTTACAAAAATATATTATTTTAGCAGCTAACTTTTCCATACTTTTTCATAAAAATCCGAGAATGACAAGTGACATTAATTTGACATAATTTTGAGATTACTCACAGCCTTCTACCAAAGAATACTATAATATTACTAACGTAAAGAAGCGACACTCACCTCCCCCCGCCAATTCATTTCCCCCGCATTGAGATAGTAAACCATGAAGTTTGACTTAATACTCTGAGGTAACTGGAGCTCTCACCCTGAATAAAAAAGTGTCGCCAGCAAATTTGACATTTATGTATGTAGTGGCTGTCAGCTGTCTCATATGACCATACGTATTTTTTTAAAGTGTAGGTGAGACGGAAGACAGCCACTGTGTTATTTGTGGTATTCAAAAAATTGTTCGTACTGCACTCTCCAGTTACCTCAGTATTAAGTCGAGCTTCATGTAGTAAACCGAGGAGTAAACGTCACACGTTTGTCGGTTGTCTTGTCAGTCATTCAGTCAACAAGAATGTAACCAAGTCAACGATGTCATTATATTTCGTAAGCAAACTTCGATTTGAGGATCGTGCGATATAACCTTGCAGTGGCGTTCGTATATGCAGTTGAATCGTAGATGATTGATATCAAATTTAATATTAACAGAAAACAAATATTCCAATACGAATTGTTTGACCAAATAAAAAATGTTATGATACGATTAAATTCTATGAAATTAGAGGATCTTTTATTGATTTGATTTAACTTGCATTAGGTGCAAGTATTGGATTAAAGAAATTGGTCGAATGGACTTAAGGCGCTACTCGGAAAAAGTATGGACTTTTTGATTTAAAACTATAGGACGGTTACAGTTGTTACACATCTGGTAATAAGATATATATTTCTTCATACCTTTATCTAGATTCGTATAGTTTCAAAAACACGATTTTATGATTTTGTCTCGACACTTTTTCTTTTCGAAAAGACCTCTAAAAATACGAAAATTGTAGATTATTCTTAAATAGGGTTACTTACGCTATTGGAAATTGGTTTAATTAGTGAACACCAATAATATTTAGGATCGTATAGAAGCATTTTTTTAAATCGCTGTAGTTTTTTAATACGAAGTGATTTTGTGTTTTTTTGCCTAATCTGAAAAATCGGTCTCGATCCCGCGCGCGTCGTTTTCTCATTGCTATCTCGCTTCTGCACAATTTTTCCGAGTATCGCCTTTTAAGGCGGGCATTCCCCAAAATAGGGTATTTTAAATTATGGATTACTCGCAAATCACAAGTACTTAAAACTTGGAAAAAATATATGTTATTTTACAGTTATTTATCTAGTGCTTCCGGCCGTTTTTTTTCGATTGGTGATATTTAAGTGTGTCAAATAAAATCCCAAACATCCGTCTAATCGTAATCCAAATATCGTATTATTTGCAAAATACTTGGTTTTAGTTAATGAAAAATATACGAAAGTAATTGTCTTTGAATAGCCGAGGGATTCCGGCCGTCATAAGTCTAATTTTTTTTAAGGCATTGTTTATTTTCGAAAAAAACCTATTTTGCTACGTTGACGGTCGTAATTTTAATCAATCAGTCCCCTGCGGAATGAGTTAGAGGTCGGACGCGTGCCAATTTTTGCGGCGCAATTACCTGCGACGAGCGAAATTAAAAACAATTCAAATATTTGATTGTGTAGAGAGTTCAGTAAGCTATATAGATACAAATAATTATGTGTGGTGTCGTATAATGTACCTAGTTATAGTTTGTACAAATATATAATAAAAGTTTGTAGGAAAATAAGTATTTTAAATTTAATGTGTATCTACTGTTTGTTTTATGCATTAACTAGGTTCATTCAAGAATAATTCTGTAAATATTTTATAGTGATTACGATAAAATGGCCAATAAAAAGAATAAATAATGAAGATTTCGTCGCAGACTCTGCGAAGGATAAACAAACATAAAAGGTAACTAAGTGATTTGAATTTTTTTATTCATTTGGAACGAATCGGATATTAATCTACATAGATTTCTAAATAGTAAGTTGTGTCACAGTGTATAGAGATAGGTGAGGCAGTGTACGAAATTAACCTAGTGGACCCCAACAGTAATTCCTTAGTTAGGGAAAACTTTACAGCATGATGATATAGTAGCAATAAATTAAACGTATTGTATAACTTTCCAAAGAATATTAATACTTAATAGAAATTAGGTATTTTTAATAAAGTTTTAGTTCATTGATATCTTTTTCAGGAAAAATTATCCGTTTAAACTTTCTTCACCGGACATATTTATATAACGTATAAAACAATTTAGGCAATATCCAAAAAAATATCCCAACAGAAAAACCAAATTTTAATCAAATATGAAATTTTGGTGTTACTTGAAATGGAAAATTTCTATGTCGAACTTTCGATGTTATTCCTTTTGGATATTTAAGATTTGTGGTACATGTGACTACACATAATTTTAAAAAGCAATAATGCTGAGAAATTTCCCATAGGTACTGAATTTGAGTTGTTTAAAATAAATTAATATTCGTATGCATTTTTTTGGATTTTCTTACTCGTGACGCCAAATTTCATTCTAATATCATATAAGAAAAAACAAAACTGAGCAATTATTAATGAAAATGAGGGTCAAAAAAAGGAATTACCATAAGTACTAATAGCAGTAGAATAGAATAGAATAGAATAATATTTATTTGCATAAAACATGGTACATCTGAGGTCTTATAAATAGGTTAGAACTAACATGTTTTATCGATTTGTCGATATGCAAATATTTGTCGTCGTGATTTAATTTAAATAATATAATTTTTTTTTGTACGAGTATTAAATTTGGTTTCAAAATTCATCAATCTTAGTATATATCATTGAATGTCAAACGGTGAAATGAATAAAATCAGTCAAAATAGAATAATAAAAGAGAAAACAAAATACTACTTAGTCAGGTCAGGAGGACACAATGCCATCGTCACAAAGAAATAAATAAATTATTACCTAAAATCATCCTAAAACATAAAGTACATAAAATTCAATGTCATTAGAGGTAAAAATAAAAATTAAATGTCCAGATGTCAAATTTAGGTTTCATTCACATGTCAGCATTTTTTATCTTTACCTCCATTACGGCAAAAGGTTA
The DNA here is from genome assembly GCA_949710035.1 of Crambus lathoniellus. Classification (NCBI taxonomy): domain Eukaryota; kingdom Metazoa; phylum Arthropoda; class Insecta; order Lepidoptera; family Crambidae; genus Crambus; species Crambus lathoniellus. Next base: position 10,928,510 of record OX453307.1, read on the forward strand.
CAAATTCATTAATGTCATAAAAACTATTTTTAAAAAAACTAATATCCCAAATATTGTTTTTTTTAAAAGATTGAATGGCATATTTCTTACATCATTGGATAGTAAATTATATAATTTAATACACATATTATTACAATTATCACTAAAACATGTTGTCATTGAGCGAAGCACAACTAACTTATTGGGATATCTAGTATGAAAATTGCAATGTAGGTACTCATGTTTTCGATTTTTATCAAGTATTACATACTAACTGGTATAAATAAGTCATTTTATGTACTGCGAAATTACTCGGTTAACTATTTAAACAGATTTGTATATTTAGGTATAACGTCGGCCACAGTCTCTAGCGGAGCGGCTTGCGGTGCTGCAAAGCAGGGTACTCATCTAGCTTGTAGCACGTAACCTAACTGTTACTGTATCAACCTGAAAGTGAGTACGGCTCGTCCACGTTCACCGCGTAACCAGAAGGCCTACTCTGAAACGCAAAACTCGAAACTTCGTTATACCCGTCACTCTCACTCCCCAGTTGTGATGTGACAGAATCGAGTGAAAGGGACGGGGCTAACCGAAGTTTCGGATTTGCGTTTCAGAGTACGGCATCAGCTACGAGCTCCCGGATCCGCAGTGCTTGTGACGAAATCACGCCTACAACATTCTGCTCACTCCATGATTGCGTTCGTTTGAAGTTCGCGTCGCGCGTACTCACTGCACAAGAGGTCTTGTCGTAGTCCACGCGCACACTGCGAGCCGCCTTCCTTTGTGTTCGCAGCGATACCGCCACTCGGCGGGTCACTGCGAGCTTACTGCGAACCACGCGCGAGCGGCTCGCAGCGAGCTCGTGCCTCCCATGTCCTACTCACTTGACAGTAGCAGTTACGTTACGTTACGTGTTACACAGCTCGGTGAGTACCCTGCTCAAGAGGCGCGGCGGGCGGTATGATTTGCGGTGGTATGCTATAATAGCTTGACTAGTTGCAACCGCGGCGGCCTCAGCGGTGGACGTTTTAAGAGAATTTGGAATGGCACTATCAAAAATGGCACGATATTGCCTTGACACAAGTGCGTTCTCAGCTCAAGATATCATTTAGTCAAGATTCTAGATTTAAGCCATGTTTTACCATTATTATTGACATACTTATTTATTTTAATTTTACTCCTATTCACTTACTCCAATCACCACTATGATTTCCTCTACGATCCTCTCTTCCATTTCCAGTCCCACTGTAATCCCCACTCTGATACCCTTTCCGATTCTCACGCACTATCCATACCTACAAAAAGTAATTCTATCGGCCTATTTGTTCGTCCATATGTTACTTTTTGGGCCTATGCCCAGCGGTGGGCGTCGTTCGGCTGCCAAGATGATGTTACTTTTTACGCCAAAACAGCTGAACCGATTTTGATGAATTTTGGTACAGAGATTACAAATCTTGGAGAAGGACATAGGCTACTTTTTTACGCGATATAACTGCAATTACAATACAAATGCAATGTCCAAAGTTCATGCAGACGAAGTTACGGGCCACAGTTAGTATATCAAATTACTAGATGCAGCCCGCGACTTCGCCCACGTGGATTTCGGTTATCGCATGAACAATATTCTATGACCTTCTGCAAGGTTCAATGTATTTCAAAATTCCAAAATTCATCATTCAGCGTTATTAAGCTAGTACTATAAATGCGAAAGTAACTCTGTCTGTCTGTTAGGTTTCATCCCAAAACCGATAAACCAAGTTAGTATATAGATGAATTTTAGTATAGAGATAAATAGGACGATCGAGAATGATATAGGGTACTTTTCAACTGAAACTCATGTTTTAACTGAAATACAAGCGGACGAAGTCGAGGGCAACAGCTTGTTTACTATAATTCTATTCTAGAATCGATCATTTCGCTTGAAATTCATAATAATACCCTCACCGTAACAATATTGTAATACATTCAATGTAATATTATAGTATGGTATACAGTGGTAGGTAATAATATTATTTGTACTACAGTTATCTACCTATTTCGTTTTAAAATAATAAACATATTACATTAAAATGAAACTTGAGTGGTTCTACTGAATATCAGTCACTACTGTCTTGCTGCTACACTGTGGCGCGATAGCGGCCGCTGGCCAGGGCCGCGCAAGTATACTGAGACGCGCGGGGTGTCCCTCCGATGGGCGGAGCGTATGCGACGTTCTTCACCCCCTCAAATTATTTCTGCGCTCGGGATTCCTAGCCTTAAACCAAAAAAGCGTGGAGACACTTCATACTAGTTATTTTGTTTGCGAACTTCATTTCCCTAATTCTGACCGCGCAAAAAGAGTGTCTAAGAAAAATGCAGCCCCTACCCTATTATTACTGCAGCCAGAAGACTCATCTGGTACTCGTATTTACATCAAAATTTACTCAAACTGATAATAGCCTTTTAGAGTACTTGCAAATCTCAAACATCAACAGAAATTCCAAGTACAAGTACTTCACAGGTGTCACACTCAGTGCAGAAAACACAGATTTTAAGTGAAAATTCACCCCGGAAAAGGAAGTTGCGGCTTGACTTTAAATCAGAGGCTAAGAAACGAAGATTATTGGAATCGTCGGTAATAGGAAACCCCAAGTAGGCTGATATGTCACCTCTGCCAAAAAAAAAAATTTATACTCAAAAAGTATTTAAAACGAAAGTCTCAGGGAAACAAATATGACCAAGAGTTATAATGTTTGCATTAAATATATATTTATATAGTACTAGCCTTCCGTCCGCGGCTTCGCCCGCGTGTACTACACGACGTTATCCCGTGGGAAGGTGATATTTTTCAGGAATAAAAAGTAGCCTATGTCCTTTCTCAGACTCTAGACTATCTCTGTACCAAAATTCATTCAAATCGGTTCAGTAGTTTAGGTGTGATTGTGTAACACACAGACAGACAGAGACGCATATATAATATAAGTAAGGATTTGGCGCAGTGGATAGCGCACTTGGCCTGCGATCGTTGAGGTTAAGCAACTTTCGCAATGGTCGGTCACGGGATGGGTGACCAAAAAACTTTTCATCTCGAGCTCCTCCGTGCTTCGGAAGGCACGTTAAGCCGTTGGTCCCGGCTGCACTTGCAGTCGTTAATACCCACCAATCCGCACTGGGCCCGCGTGGTGGGTCATGGCCCATTCTTCTTATCCATCCATAAGGAAGGCCAGTGCCCCAGCAGTGGGGACATTAAATGGCTGATGATGATGATGATTTATTTATTTATAAAAATATAGTATTTATTTTTCCTTCAATAAAAAGTATGGCTTACTACAGTCTGTGACTGTGACAACAGTCACATTTCTTTCATTAGCCATGTTTAAAAAATTTGAGCCTTGATCTGATACAAAGGCTACATTACATGAACTCCAATATTTAAAATTTGTGAAATAACATGATCTAACCACGCACTAAGTTCTTTGTAATTTTTGCTTTGAGCGAAAAAACAGTATGCGATTGGTTGTTTCCAATTTTAATGTATAACTCTGGCAATGATTACAAAAGCTTGCGTTGCTGGTTCTCCAGTTTGTGTCCCGTCAATCTCATGAAAACCTATAATCTTATCCTCGTTAATTTGATGATATAATTACCGTTTTAATGAAATTTCGTCAGCGCAAATAATGCAGTATTTTTCTGAGTCTTATAATATTTTAAATTGGTCTCTAAACATTGTGAAACGTTAGGTGAAAATTTTGTATCAATGTTGATATTCATTCGGCGCAACGTCCTTTCGCTTGGCATGTTTAACGTTTGCTAAGACTCTTTATGCTAATGGACTGGCAATATAAATTTAGAGCAAATAACTGTAAATCTTTAGTGTTTCTATTGCCATGACTGTTTTGTTTTAGACGGGTTTGAAAATTGATATTTTTTTGTAATTGAGAGGACATATTGGTATCTTTTTGAGATGCACATTCTTGCTGAGTATCCAAATTTTTTCGTCTTTTGCACTCTGTTTATAAGTCACTTAACAATTTCCTTTTACGTGGTGTGTTGGCTGACAAAGGACTTTGTGCACGATGTATAGGCCGTTTGGCTTAACATGCACATTATTTAAGCAATAAAACTATATGTTTGGAAGTTTACACTACGAAGAAACTGTTTATCATTTTTGTTTTGTGTCAAATAATAAAAAGCTTAGAAACAGACAGACAGAAGCGAAGAGCGACTTTGTTTTATACTATGTAGTGATAATTAAAGACAATTTTATTTGTTGGATTCATTACATTTTTTATTAAATTAGTTAGTACCGTACGACAGGTGCGTTTCATTTTAATGTACTTTGTATTGAAATCTTCAGATTTCAATACAAAGTACATTGTGCCATTCACACGGCCTTTTGACAATCGCTTTTGTACTGAAAAAAGCTTGTAAAATGATTGCTTCCGAACATACCCGACATAATATAAACATACGTAAATAATAAATTGGGACGCTCTTGCAAAGTTATTTCGTGACGCACGCGGCACACGCCATCTAGTCGATATATTTTGTACCACTAGCTCCGGAGTGTGCTACGGCGGATGTCATCCCTGCATCGTTGACGCACACATTTGACGCGTGTACACACGTTATGTCAGTTACGTAGTAGTAGAAGGTTATTATGCGGGGGTCGTAGTATGGAGTGTCGTAGGTGTGCTTCTACAATAGCACAGCCATCTCTATCGTGTAGAAGACGATAGAGACGGCTGTGACAATAGAGAAGGCTGTGGATTACTGCATTTTCTTCTTTTTATAATTATTTCTGTTTCAGCCAGTGCTTCACGGTTTAGGCGCTAGTTACAGTACATTTTTTGTTCAAAAACTTATGGAAAAGATTAGTATTCGAATTTGACCTATATAAAAATAAACACATGTAATCAAAAAGAGAAAAATACGTTTATCTCTTTTTAACAACAGGTTTTTTGTATATTTATCTCTTTTTACCAAAACAATGTTAGTAAGAGACAAAATATATGTAAACCCCTATTGTCAAAAAGAGATAAACAATGTTTTGTTAACCTCCTAGGGTGTTAGGTTTTTTCGTTACGGAATTTCTTGGTTCGGTCGCCGCGCTCAAAGCCCGCGATAAAAGCTATGCAATTAGGGCATCGAACCCGGGTTTACCCGGTCCGGAAAAACCCGGGTTTACCCGGGTTTTAAGGAACACAAAAAACCCGGGTTTAATTTTTAAAACCCGGGTTTTTTTCGGGTTTTTCGGGTATTTTTAATACTTTGTGAAAAACTAATCCTTTCGACTAGTCTGTCATATATTGCTCATGAAGACGACCCCGAAAATATAGCATATTTTCGATCTGTTTGCGTCTCTCTTTGCAGAGAATTCACGTGTAGATGTTACACGCCAAACTCCACCGAAGATACCTCGTACCTAGCTCATCCATGGGTAATATTCACATTCGCCACAAAGTTTCTCAAAGCTCTCCGTGGTCTAGGAAATAAGGTTAGTGGTCCTAATGGAATCCCGGCAATAGTCCTGCGTAACTGTGCACCCTAGTTGTCTCCTATCTTGAGCCGCCTCTCACTTGAGACTTGTCTTGTTCCACAGTCGTGGAAGCGTGCCAATGTGCAGCCCACACCTAAAAAATATTGTCATGCCAACCCCACTAACAACAGGCTGATTTCAGTCACCTTCATACTCTGCAAGACTACGGAGCATGTACTGAATAAATATCTATTGGCGTAACTTGAAACTAACGAGCTCCCTAGTGACTTCCAGTATGGTTTTTGCCGCGGACGGTCGACTGGAGATCTCCTCGTGTACGCCACCCACCTTTGGAATCAAGCGTTCGATATACATGGCGAAGCACTTGCTGTCGCGCTTGATATTTCCAAAGCATTTGATAGGGTCTGGCATGATAGCCGAATTGGCAAGCTTCCCTCATATGGAATCTCTGACGGCCTCTGCATCTGGATCACCGACTTCCTTAGGAACCGTTCAATTTGAGTCGTTGTGGATGGTCAGACATCTGACTTGAAGAACATCACCGCTGGAGTTCCCCAAGTTTCGGTATTATCTGTAACACTATTTCTTCTCCACATTAACGAGTTGTTGGTGCCTGGTACATTTGGTTATGACGATGACACCAGTGTGTCTAGCAGATATCTTTCAGATGCACGGGCTACTAGTAATGAAGTTCAGTCTTGTCGAGAGTCACTAGTTGAGCAAACGAACCTGGCACTTCAGGCACTTCTGATTGGGGAAATGCCAACCTTGTCAGTTTGAACGCCTCGCCACGCAGGCGTGTCTTTTCTCAAATAAACGGAGTCCCTTTCAACTAGCTCCGACTTTACTGGGCGTATCCTTACCAGTAACCGAGAACCTGCAACTTGGCGTTACTATATAATCGTTACTGAACTTCGGTGAGTAAATCAACTCAATTGGTAAAACTGCTGCCAAAAAATTGGGCGTCCTCTCAAAGTTCCTTACAAAGTACAAATTCATCCGTGCATGGAGTACTGCTGTCACCTTTGAGATGGCTTCGCTAAAGTTTTAGTAGTAGTTTCACATGTATCTTATTGCATTACTCGTGTTTTCTTTCAAATAAACAATTTTGATTAGATTTTTTAAGTACCAACTGGCAGTTTTAGATGCGTTTGAAAACCGCGCAAAGAAGTTAATTGGAGACACAACTTTAGAAAAAGCTAAACTTCAAAGTCTCAGTCATCGCCGTAGAGTTGCTGGTGCTGGTCTGGCGGTGTTTTACCGGATTCACTTTTGAGAGTGCTCTCACAGGAACTCTACAATCTCTACAAATCTCTACAAACTCTACAAGCTTACCACCCATACATCGTAGACATACCGCCTGTCCGTACTAAGCGCTTCGCCAGTACTTTTTTAATGCGAGCTGCTAAAGATTGGAATGCGCTACCTGCGAATGCGTTCCCCGATCATTCTTCTTCTTCTTATCAATACGGGCGGTTTCTGCACCTCGACGTCTATTGCGCCAATTTTGCGTCTGGAGAGTTCGCGGCCAGATCACTCCAGCCAGCGCAGCTCAGCCAGGAACGCTCCAAGAGCTTTCACATTCGTGATCGCTTCCTGGACGCTGCCCGGCGAGCCGAGGTACCTCGCCCAGTAGGGGCCACCCCCCTGCATTCCAGCAGTACGTGGGCAGCTGTTGCTTCTTCCTCCATGCACCCTATGCATAGGGGACTGTCGGCGACATCTAAATTAATAAGATGTCTGTCAAATTGTCCACGACCAGTAATAGCACCTGTTACCAGGCAAAGTTTCGGTCTGCACAGTTGTATCAGGGCCCTGGATAGACGCCAGTCCTTGCGCGGTTGTGCGAGTTTCGCCTGTCTGCACGAATCCAGCGAGCTCCAATTCAGTTGGTGTAATTCTATAGTGCGTTCACGGATCTTATTTGCAAACCAGCTTGTCTGGATAGGCGAGATCGCCTCTGGGCCAACAGGGGTCGAGCCGGATGCGCGTCTGGCCATTATAACCTTGGCCTTTTCAAAGCAAGAGTGAATGGGCACCTCCTGGGTAAGCATACAACATCCTAGTCTGCATACTGTCTGCTATGCTGGATGGTGGTCAAATGCATGCATACTGCATACCCTGTACAAATATAAAAAAAAATCGTCTGCAACCAGTCCCGAAATTTATGATGGCCAGTCCAGCAAGTCTGTGAAAGCGCTAAGTTAGTAATCTATACTTACTTAGTTTTAAGATATTCTGAAAAAATAAAAATCAATGACTTTTTTTTATATTAGATAACTGTTTTTGTAATTTGGAAAGTACTATTTTTCATTTATTTTAATCCTTCCACATTCCTAATATCTTGTACTCATTGTAAAAATTGATATAATAACACAGTTTCTTGTATTTAATATTATTATAATAAAAAGATCGAAAAGCTCGAAAAACCCGGGTTTTGATTACTCTTAGACCCGAAAACCCGGGTTTTCAAAATTGAACCGAGTTTCGATGCCCTATATGCAATAGCTTAAAACTTTTTTGTGATTTTGCAAATTTTAAAATAGCCGTATCTTAAAAACTATTTGGCCTCCAAAAACTAATTTATTCACTTTTTATTGCAAATTTAGTCTACTTTAAAAAGTGCATAGTAACATTTGACGTAACTCAGATCCTTCGTGGTAAAAATTGACAAAAACTGAAAAATATCCGAAAATTTTATGGATTTTTAAGTATTTAACAATGATCCAAAGGGCTTTCGAGGTGGAAAACTTGGATTTGTCATTACCATCTCATCACTACTAACATATAAAAAAATCAGAACTACCTCATTTAATGCAAGGCAACACCACTTATTTGGTACGTACGATTTCCATGTACTAATAGTCTATGCGCTCTATACCTTCTAAATTCAAAATTCTAATTTTAAAAAAGTTTCTTATTGTTGCCGGCTAAAGAAGGCCTTGAAAGAGTTGGAAGTCAGGGCCGGTAAATCCTACGGTTGCCATGGAGATTGTAAAATTAAGAAAAATAAGTGTTTTATAATGAGTGAAAGCTGTATCCGGTTGTATAATAATGACCATTATTAAACAGTTTTATTATTTAAAGTTGACTATGGCATAAAGTGTATCAGTATACGTTCAGGCATGAGTTCATAATTCGAATATTATAACATGAGTGTAGATACTAGTAGTTTATGTGACTGTCGCATAAGGAGGGGTATTAAAACACGAGTGGGAGTTTAAAAAACGAGCCTTGGCGAGTTTTTTAATAGAATTCCACGAGTCTTTTAATACCGAGTTATGTGCAGTCTCATACACTACTTTATCTACACTCATTACATTTATTATATATTTCAAAAATAAAGCAAATCAATATTAATTATTAAATGTGAATTGGTGCCAAACCCCACTCATAGGAGTCTATACGGTCTATTCCTTCTAAATTCAAAATTCTAATTTTAAAAACGTTTCTGATTGTTGCCGGCTAAAGAAGAGCTTGAAAACGTTGGAAGTCAGGGCCGGTAAATCCTACGGTTGCCATGGAGACTGTAAATTTAAGAAATATAAGTGTTTTATGAGTGACAGCTGTATCCGGGTGTTGCATAATGGTCATTATGAAACACCCGGATACAGCAGCTTTATTTTTTTAAGTTGACTATGGCATAAAGTGTATCAGTATACGTTCAGGCATGAGTTCATAATTCGAAAATTATAACATGAGTGTAGATAAAATACTATACGAAACCTTCTTTTGCTTATTGTACCTACGAACAAGTTTAGTTGGCAATATGAAAACATGTGGGGCGTAGCAGTTATATGAAATTGGGGTGAATCACGAATAAAATAATAATATTTTCAACACACTTGCTCATAAAGTGAGCCTTATTACATCGATCTTAGGGCCATAAACCGAACTATAACACACGCGTGCATAATAATATTACAGTACTAGTTGCGTAATAGAATTATCCCTACAAAGATAAGTAAGTACCTAACTGCAAATTATATGCGAGTAAACAGAGACTTTTCAATTTAACCGGGTTATACAGTATCCCTACAAAGTTAAGTTAGTACCTAACTGCAAGTTATATGCGAGTAAACAGAGCATTTTCAATTTCACCGGGTAATAGGTACAGTTCTTTTTTTGTAATAACAAAGAGGTTTTATACGGCTGAAAATCCATTTACGTTTTTAGAATTAATAAATGTGTCCATAATTAAGACAAAAAACATAATTTAATGTATTGTTATCAAATTATTTATAATTTACAATAATTTGTTATAAAACATTTGCATTTTATCACTATTATTATAATTATTTTGAAGTAGGCTGTATGGCTGTAAGTAATCAATTACCTTACATTTGGCGCGTGCGAAAAAAAAACTTGCGCGCTTTTTCCCTTAGCTAATATTAAGTTATTCTAATTATGTTATGTATTCAATAAATGTTTGTTTTTCCTCGCAAGTGTGTTGAAAAAGTGCGTATGAAACTCGTGAGCAACTTACTCACAAGACACTCGGCTGATTTACGCCCTCGCCTGCGGCTCGGGCTGCAACCCACAGCCTCGTGTATAATGAGCAACCTTAGCTCACTTGTATCATAATATACTATTTTAATAATATATATTTTGAGGCGAAGGAGGCATAGTTTTAGGACGAATCGTGGCGAATTTAAGCGATTTTTTTTAATGTGGGGCGAAATTCAGTGAGGCGAACGGGGAACAAATCTAAAAAAAATTGGCTAACTCTCGCTGGAGCTGCTTATTTCTTTAATAAAATAAAAAAATAATAAAAAAAGCTTTATTGCACACAACGAAAGAAATACAATGACAAGAAGACAAAATAAAATATAGAAAACAGACAATAGGCGGCCTTATTGCCTAATGGCAATCTCTTCCAGGCAACCTTGGGTGAAAGAAGAAATAAATAGCTAGGAGAAAAGGGGAATGGGTGCAAAAACAAGATAGGATAAAGAAGGTTTATACTATAGGTGGAAAAAATAATAATAATAAATAAAATAAAATAAAATTTAAACATTTAAAAAATATATATAAGTTTATATATATAATTACATAGATAAGGACAGGAAATTCTTTATAAAAAGTGATGAAATCTCTCAGTAAAGCCAAGTTCCTGACTGCGATTTCTTTATTGATATAGTTAGGTTTTATGTTCATCGCATTGAGTGTTTGTTTTGGTTTGTTTCAACCGGGGGGATCGCACCCACGCCACGACCCCTTCCGCAAAATACCTATTGCTACCGTATACAACTCCTGCCCCCTCTGATTCACGAACCATCGCAAACGCTCCAGACATGTATGCCTTGCCCGTCTCTGTCACTCACTGTAGAATAGACACAGACAAAGCACAGAATTCGAATCCAATTCCGTTTCCGACAGGTTGTAAATCAGGGGGCTGGAGGATCATTAGTAAACACTTTGAAACAATTAAAGAAACTATTGTATACAATGTCAAGAAAGATCAAGTTTTTCATTACTCAATTCTTAACGAAGTTGTGATTGTCTACACTCCAACAATGAAATGTATGTTACTTTATAAACCCGAGCGAGTACTAGCATAGTCAGTTCATCTCCCGCAGTGATAACTATAGTACAAAATGACTGCGACCTTGCAAACTCCCGGTGTCATCAACGAGAAAGGATCAATTAAAGACAATAAATTGGAATTGCAAATAATTGGAACCGACTTGTCATACAAACATGAAATAGTATGGATAAACGCCATAGCTTTTTTATTATTGCATACTTTCGCTCTATGGGGGTTATTTATAATGCTAACTGGAGGTATTCATCTTAAAACATTTGTATGGAGTAAGTTCTAAATTCTCTCTTGTTTATGTTCTATTTTTACATGTTTTGTGTACTGAAAATAATGAATAAAAATATTGTAGTGGCATTCTATGCATATACGTGCAGTGAAGGCGTTACCATTGGAGCCCACAGGTTTTACACGCACAGAAGCTTTAAGGGTACTCCTCTTCTAAGAGCTATTCTACTCGTACTACAGGCGGCATCTGGACAGGTAAGAAAATATTATATTTTTATTAAACTTATAAAAGTTTCTTCAAAAATTACAAATTGTTACAAATCTGGTAATAAGATATGTATTTCTTTATACCTTTATCTAGATTCGTATAAGTAGGTAACTTTTTTTTTGAATTTTTAGTTTTTTTTGCATTCACAATGCAATTTTTATTACTGAAAAATGGAAAATATTTTTCGTATAAGTAGTTTCAGAAACACGATTTTATGATTTTGGCTCGACACTTTTTATTTTCGAAAGTACCTCTAAAAATACGAAATTTCAAGATTATTCCTTAATGGGGTTACATATAGGTACTATTGGAAATTGGTTTAGTTAGTGGACATCATAATATTTAGGATCGTGTAGAAGCATTTTTATTAAATCGTTATAATTTTTTAATACGAAGTGCTTTTGTGTTTTTTTTTTGCCTAATCTGCAAAATCGGTCTCGCTCCCGCGCGCGTCGTTTTCTCATTGCTATCTCTCTTCAGCATATTTTTTCCGAGTAGCGCCTTAATGCACCTAGGTATTACAACAATGAATACATTTTCATTGCATTTCAAGCTTGAATTGTTTTTATCAGGACCGATCGTTGTGGAGATCCTTATTGGGGGAGGCCTATACCCAGCCGTGGGCGTCGTTCTGCCGACATGATGGTGATGATGAATATTAAGAAACTCATCTCCCTTAAACTTATAAAATTTGTCAACATGTTATTGCGAAACACTTTTACCAAAAAGTAATTCTTAACGTATTTAATGACAGAAGAAATCGAAAGCTGTGGGATATTTCCTCTTAACAATAGTAATTATGATTTTAAATAAAATGTATGTTATGTAAATGGTTTCACAATCAATTCGTGTGATTATAGAAAAAAAATATAATAGAAAAAACCTCTAGCCTCTCAAATGGATCCGTCCCGTTCATAGACCTAATTGTAAGGCTAGTCGATTTTTTATTATTATAATTTTTCATATACTAACAGTACTGTAACAATAGTAATGTCATTCCCAGGAAACAAGTTCTCGTAGCACAAGTAAACGGGAGTATTCCCCTTTTACTATTTCTATACATATTTTCTGCGGTTATCATGGTGTACTACTACACTACTACATGTTGCAGGAAAATGCTAAAATCAGAGATTTGATCAAATTACTAAGGGATTTGATCACTTGAAACAAAGTCGATATCGGTACGGTTCTACTTACGCGGTAGTCGCTGACGCTGACGCTCGCTACGAAATGTTTTTCATACTAACACATAGGTACTAGAAACCAGTATAGTGGTTGTCGTTTGACGCCGATTACGAATTCATATCACACCTTAATACTGAGCATGTAAAGAGATATTATTACGTTGTTTAGAACTCCATGTTCACGTGGTGCCGCGACCATCGTCTCCACCACCGCTACTCGGACACCGATGCTGATCCTCATAATGCAAAAAGAGGCTTCTTCTTCTGCCATATAGGTTGGCTGATGTCCAAGAAGCACCCTTACGTCATAGAGCTTGGCAAAAAAATTGATATGTCTGATTTGCAAGCCGACTGGATGGTCATGCTTCAAAAGAAGTAAGTGCCTATAGTTTAGTACTTTAGTACTTACCTACTAGCGGATCCTCGCAGTTTTACCCGCGTGGTACCCGTGGGAATATCAGGATAAAATATGGCCTATGTCATTCAGTAATAATGTAGCTTTCTAATGGTGAAAGAGTTTTCAAAATCGGTCCAGTAGTTTCGGAGCCTATTCGATGAAAACAAACAAACAATCAAATCTTTCCTCTTTATAATATTAGTAAAGATGATCAGGCTTATATGATCAAAGTTTAGTACAGACAGTCAGTTTAGTAGTTACTGTGCCAGCAGGCCCGCTGCTGGTGCAGTGGTACCTACTGATCATACCTCATGAGTAAGGGGTCGTAGGCTAGACCCGGGATAAATATTTATACAACGAACTGTGTACCTAAAACCTGGGTAGGTAATTCTCTTCGCCGCGATGTTCATCGTTGCCTCCGTGTAAAACACTTTCATGGCATAGGTGATTTTATGCCATGAAAGTGTTTTCTGCATGCTGCAGTAAAGGTTTATGCAATTTTCCACCATTCCAAAATGCCACAAACAGCATAAGAATTCAGTGAAATTAAACACGACGTTGATGAGAATCGCGGATGCATGCACACAAAATTGCATAAACCTTTATTGCAGCATGCAGAAAAACACTTTCATGGCATAAAATCACCTATGCCATGAAAGTGTGTTACATGAATCACGGCACCGGGTGTGGTGATAAGAATGGCCTAATAATTTATTATACCGAGATGGAAGCGAAGGGCCGCAACGGCCGAGCCGCGGCGCCCACTTTCAGTGTAAAATTATTTCAGCTTTATATGCATAAGTAAAAAACTAATACTGTTTGAAAAGACTGAAAGAAGCACAGGGCGGTCCGCGGCGTCGCGCATCGCCGAGAGCAGCCGCGTGCAGCCGCGCGCCGATAGGTACAAGGCGCGTGGGTTCGGGAGGCCTAGTGGTCGCTCGAGTGTAAATTAAGAATAATTACCCACCTCCGTTGCTTCTGATATCCGTAATAAGTTTAAAGTTTAAGCTACAAATAATTCTGAATCAAATGTGAGATTATTATATTTAGTGAGAAATGTATATTGATTCTACCTTTTTTATTTAGGTACTATTTACCACTGTTCTTGCTGACCGCGGTGTGCATACCAGTCTGGGTGCCAGTTCATTTCTTTGATGAGCCCTTGTGGAATGCGGTACTGACTGTCTTCTTCTTTCGCTACACCTTTCAACTGAATGGAACCTGGTTGGTCAACAGTGCCGCTCACCTTTATGGAACAAGACCATATGACAAGTAAGTGTTCTTCTTCTTTTTCATTCGCCATTTAATCTTGTTGAAAAAATATTTTTAATAATTAGGTAGGTACTTACTTATCTCAAATATAGAATTTTCAGTGAATAACATAATACCTGCTTATATTTAACATGCCGCTTTTCAGATAACAAAGTTAAAACAGTGTATAAATTTAAATACGATTGACGGCAATATTATTACAACATCTAACCTTTTCATTGTTTCTGTCACCTGTGCGCCGTGCTTAACTAATTTGTTTGTAGTTCAGTATCAGTGAATAAGTTTGTATAGTAAACAAGAAATGTGTGTAAATAAGTATGTTAAGAGTAGGAATTTTCTTTAAATCGCTGATATTTCTTGGATTGGCTATGACAGATTAATCATTAATTATTAGTGTTAACTGTGTTCGTGTCGGAGCACGATTTAACTGAACATTACGCGGAAGGAGGTCGCGGACATCATTAAGTCTGCATTATTTTTATGTTGTTCTGTCATGTTTGTTAGGAACATCCAGCCAGTAGAATCATGGTTCGTGTCAATGCTAAGCCTGGGAGAGGGATGGCACAACTACCACCATGCCTTCCCCTGGGACTACAAGGCGGCTGAGCTCTCCAACCATTTCAATTTGTCCGCGCAAATTATCGAATTCTGTGCTAAAATTGGATTGGCTTATGATCTGAAAACGGCGTCTCCCGAATTGGTAGGTATTTTCTTAATGCGTAATTTGTCAAACATTTTCTGTATCAATATTACTGGTATTTTAAGTGGGATATAAGTACATGCACCAACATATTATTTTGTTTGAATACAGGTGAAAAATAGAATCAAAAGAACTGGCGACGGAACCCACAACGAGCTTGGAAATGATGAAAGTAAAGCTGCAGTTAAGGCAACTGGACCTCTCCACCCGCTGAACCCAAGTTACACTGTAACATACAAGGACCCCGAAGCGGTCCTCAAAATATCTGGTCTACCACTTTACCACGAAAATGATACGTTCGACTGCAGTAAAGTTACTTTCGAAAAAAAAATTACGAATCGAATAAATCAGGATCGTTTTGAATCTTAACTCTTAACACTGACAGCCGATCACGCCCTGAGATCGGCCCTGTGATCCGACTTCATAGACTTTTTCTAAAAACACAATGCTATAACGTGATTGGCGTTGAGTGAAATGTGTAGCTGCATTCTTTAGCTACACATACATATGCGAGTCATCCAAGAGCAACCATTTGGCTGGCATGCGTGGGGGGGACACTTGACTCCAACAAAATTTTGCACTTTAAAGCTTATAATTCACAAACGGATGCCTCAATCAAAAAACTGTTTGCACAAACCTACAATATTTTTGAAATTGCTATCCAACGACATCTATCCTCACTTCACGTGTAGGGGTAAGCAAAAAAAAATGTTTTTTCTAAATTTTACTTTATTACTTTGTCTGCGTGATTAATATGTATACTCATGCCAAATAACAGCTTTCTTTTAATTACGCTTTCAATAACGTAGGTACTAAGAGTGTATAAGCTAGGCTGGGGACAGACAGACGGACATGGCGAAACTATAAGGGTTCCTTGTTGACTACGGAACCCTAAAAAGGGCAAATAGAGGAACTAACCTATGTAGTTACAATAGTTTTAGGATCATGTAGGGGTAGTTCTCCTCAGTAAAGTCTAATAAATTCCTCTCGATTACACGCACCGCGAGGTGGTAGGGGGGTTAAATGTCTCATTTTTCAGTTTCTTGCTCGAAAATCGTAAACGGTGCGTCTTAGTGACATTACTTTTAAGGAGCAATTAAATCTTATTAAAATTATTACAACTTTGGTATTACACTTAATTACGGAAAATGCATGGTTTTTAAGATATAGCCTACCTATACAAAGTTTATTGTTGTTATTTTTTTTACTATTGGAACTACATAGGTTAGTTCCTATAATTTTCCTACTCTGCACGGGCTAACTTTAACATACCCATACAAAAAGAATCAAATGCATTACTATATGTATAATAATGACGACAAAGGCAGGCGCTCAGGTGGATGCGCGTAATAACATGCCCGGCTGTCAAAGTGTTAAGATTTTATGAATTACTTACATACTTAATTTTTAGAGTCAAAGTTAGTTAGAATGTAAATATTATAGGCAATAGATTCATTATTCATAAGCTCCTTGTAGATTTTCATGAAGCAATATGCTCACAATAATAAATTATATTAAATAAATAAGTATACTTTTTGATTTAATGTTTAATTTTTCATCAATTATACCTTAACACTTATTGGACAGAGGCGGAATGTTGTGCAAATCTCTAAAACTTCAATCAACAAACTCGACGTTCTTTTTCGGTTGACTTTCACTTGTTTGTTATGCATTTGACATACAGAATCTTACTCAAAATCTAATTGAACGTCGAAGTGACAGTGAAATTCGTTGGAGAATCACAGCCTTCGATCAACAATAACACCTAGTTGATCGAAGATCACACCCCTGAAATGTGTGACATAGCCACTTCGATCAACAATAACACCTATATAGTTGATCGAAGATCACACCCCTGGAATGTGTGACATAGCCACTTCGATCAACAATAACACCGTTGTTGATCAAAAAGTATAGCCATGACATAGCAGTCAGCTCAACAACACATTTTACTGAAACTCAGCTCAGCTCCGCGCAGCTCCGCTTCAAATATAGCCCGAGAGCCAAACTAATTCGCTCTATGGAGACTCAACAATAATTCTATATCAGTAATTTCTTAACATTGAAAATTAGACTAGTTTAATAAATAATTCATTAGTAATCCACCAATATTTATGACAGCGACATAAAAAAAAAACAAATACAAAGCTTTAAAAAATCTATAAAAAAATAGGCAAAAATGGTATAAGTTTTATTCACTTCACATTTGAATACATTTATTATTATCTTTCGTAAAAGTATATAATCCCCCTATATTTGTAAATGAAAAACAAATAAACTTTAAAAAAAACTCTCTACGTAAACTCAAATTGGCATTACACCTATGTTAAAAATGCTATCAGAAACAACGGACTTCTTCCTAAAGTAAGTATTAGTTTCCCGTTTTATATCTTTATGGATTTCGACTTTGGTGCTTAGATATGGTGAACATAAACACATGTTAACGATAAAATTGGTGATAGCATATTTGCTGAAAGAATCGCACCATTTTTGGGGTATAACTTTTTTTTTATACCTTCCAATGCGATATTATGTTGGATTCCAAAATATAGTCTCTTAAAATTATATTTAAGGGCCGTTTACAAAAATTTGGCCTGTTATTGAATTTTTTACAAAAATATCGGATAGTTCTTGGGGTAATATGGTATACCCCTTCTAAGGTATACCCATGGCCCGCTATTATTTCTCGGCTGCTTGCGCTCCTATGCAACGAGTGAGATAGAAGATGGCTTTGGTATACCTCTAACCTTCTGTGAATGCTACTAACGGCTTGACAATCACGATTAAAATGTTTGGCAAGATAATTTATTGTCTCGATTGATATAGCGTACAACGTTATTTTCCCCGATTACATAAGAAACCAGAAGCTGAAGGGTAAATTCTTTTCTATCCATTCGTAAGAAATATATTTTTAAGATTATATTTAAAGATGTATAACAAAACAGTTCCTGGAAACCATTTTAGCTATTAGTTTAATGACCAACTTATTGCATCCTAGAACATGTTGACAGCAATTCAGCAACAAGTTTATTAGGTAAGTACGTGACTTTAGTCATTCAGATTTTAAAAACAGGGCAATGATAATAAATTTATAGTTCTCTACATAAACGAATGACCTTTGGGTCTGAACTATGGGGTTTTCTGAGAAATAACTTTATTTGCACAGAATAATATTTTTATTACTTACAAGCTTTTGTTATAAGTTGGCCTGTTTGTGTAGTGTGGGAAAATTTGGGAACTGAATTTTGAACCAAATAACCTGCACCGATTGAGCTGAAATTTTGGACACAGGTTTAATTTGGATGACAATATCATACATTCAGCAAAAGAGCTTGTCATATTTTTTTTTACAAAAAATTTATTACTCTACTTAAGTATACATATTTATACTTTCTTAGAAACTAAAAAAACTTAGAAACACTGGCAGTCGTTTCGTACGTGGCTGTATATCCAACCGTAATGCGCCTTGATCCTCGTGTAAAGAGGAGGTGTTAGACCCTCACATGACGCTGATGAGATCACGCCAATCAGTCGAAATGATGCTCCTGACTTCCAACGGGACATCACTGGAACCCCAACATCTCCCTGCAAATGAAAAAAGGTCATTTCAGCCATACGACGCCCACTGCTGGGCATAGGCCTCCCCCAAGGATCTCCACAACGATCGGCCTGCGCTGCCCGCATCCAGCGGCTTCCCGCGACCTTGACCAGATCGTCGGTCCACCTTGTAGGGGGCCTGCCCACGGAACGTCGTCCGGTTCGCGGTTGCCATTCGAGAACCTTTCCGCCCCAACGGCCATCGGTTCTCCGCGCTATGTGTCCCGCCCACTACCACTTCAACTGAGCAATCCTTCGAGCGATGTCAGTCGTTTTTTTTCTCCTGCGGATCTCATCCTTTATGATTCGACCGAGCAGCATTTCCCTTTTCAGTTGACAGATACTTTTTGAAATAGGTTTTATTTTTTAAATTATTTATTTCTTAATTTTAAGTGTAGATTATACCATAATATACCTATACCTACCCATATATCAAACATGACTTAACCAATTTTGATGAAACTTGTACTGTTTCCTTACACAAAGTAAGTACGCGGCGCGTTTCTTTATTTTGTGTTCCTAAGTTGGAATACACCTAATTAAAGTCAAAAAGAGTCACCTCGATATTGCTTTTACTTTTCGAGAAATTCGTGGACATACAACCAACATAATATAAACATACAAACATTCATACACTTGCAATTTAGCACACGTGCTTGGAAGCCTAAATAGAACGTTATACTCGATACGGTAAAATTCCGTGTAGTGCACAAGCGCCCTATCTGTGGTAACTCAGTTACACAGAGACCACGCAACACGCGTTTAAAATCCAAGAGTTACACTAATAAGGTAGGCCTTAAAAATTTCAGGAACAAAATCCATTTTTTTTTAAAGTGCCCCATATAGAAGGTGACAAGACAAGACGATCTCAATAATTATGCCTCACAGGGCAGATTTGGTATACGTAAAGACTGTTTTTGCAATCACTAGAATAAAAAAAAGGTATTTAAACAACGAGTTAATGAAACTGCGTATCATACATAAGCTGAAATAAGTTTGTTCAGAATCGAAAGTAGAATCGATTTCACTAATAAATTAAAAACGGGTCTACTTTTATTAAAATCATCATCATCATCATGTCAGCCGAACGAGCGACGCCCACTGCTGGGCATAGGCCTCTCCCAAGGATCTCCATAACGATCGGTCCTGCGCTGCCCGCATCCAGCAGCTTCCCCGACCTTGACCAGTCTCCTGGTTCACAAGCCATCAGAAACGCTCTCGACAGCGGATTGTATGCGCTTTCACTGTCACTCACTAAAGAATAGACAAAGACAGAGCACATATGTATCCATTGCATTCATATGTATCTATTGCATTTGTAATTCTGCTGCAGTCTCCTATAAATATTGATCTGAACTCTATTCAATCAAGTAACGTAGCAATACTTACTTTGCATATAACACTTTTAGAGCCCAGTGGTCCCAGACAGCCTTTGTCCAAAGTTATCAGGGCCGGATTTTCATCAACATCGACTCAGGATAGCTTGGACAGTATCAGTAGGTTGGTGGCGCATCTATATGTATTTACTGCACTTGTAATTCTGCAGCAGCCTGCTATAAATATTGATCAAAACTAAATCCAAAGTAGCGTAGCAATACTTACTTTGCATAGAACACTTTTAGAGCCCAGTGGTCCCAGACAGCCTTTGTCCACAGTTATCAGGGCCGGATTTTCATCAGCATCGACTCAGGATAGCTTGGACAGTATCAGTAGGTTGGTGGCGCATCTATATGTATTTACTGCACTTGTAATTCTGCAGCAGCCTGCTATAAATATTGATCAAAACTAAATCCAAAGTAGCGTAGCAATATTTACTTTGCATAGAACACTTTTAGAGCCAAGTGGTCCCAGACAGCCTTTGTCCAGAGTTATCAGGGCCGGATCTTCATCAGTATCGACTCAGGATAGCTTGGACAGTATCCGTAGGTTGGTGGCGCATCAATATGTATTTACTGCACTAGTAATTCTGTAGCAACCTGCTTTAAAAAATATTGATCTAAACTAAATCCAACGTAGCGTATAGCAATACTTACTTTGCATAGAACACTTTTAGAGCCTAGTGGTCCCAGGCAGCCCTTGTCCAGAGTCATCAGGGCAGGGTCTTCAGCAGCACCGACGCAGGATCGCTTGGACAACATCGGTAGGCTGGTGGCGCGAGGAGTGCACGAGAAGTTCCCAGGACCTTCTGCCCAAGACGCAGTCCATGCGACTCGACCGCGTTCTTCTGAACCTCAAATAAAAATCGAATATTAAAAATAAGTAGTTTAAGCACCTGTGTCAGGGTCCACGATTATACAACAAAGAAGAGTGTATTTTTAATTATATGGACATTAAAAAGTGGTAGAGAATGCCTTATGGCATTAAGTCCGCCATTTTTTCCCTCTCGTGCAATAAAGTTTAAATAAATATATCACCCTTAAACAAACCAGTTACAAATGGTCATTGCATAAACATTAATTTTGATCAGTCCCCAGTTTACAAACCGTCGGAAACGTTCCCGACAGCGAAATGTATGTATTGTCACTGTCACTCACTTCAGAATAGACAAAGACAAAGCACATCATTAATACGAATCCGATTATCTTTCCGATCGGTTGTAAATCAGGGGGCTGAGTGAGGATCGAACCGACGACGCAGTAAGTAAGTTACTGCACTACCAACCAACTCTTGGAGATGCTCCATGTGGGGGCGAAACACGTTTAGAGTGATTCATCATCATCATCATCATGTCAGCCGAACGACGCCCACTGCTGGGCATAGGCCTCCCCCAAGGATCTCCACAACGATCGGTCCTGCGCTGCCCGCATCCAGCGGCTTCCCGCGACCTTGACCAGATCGTCGGTCCACCTTGTAGGGGGCCTGCCCACGGAACGTCGTCCGGCACGCGGTCGCCATTCAAGAACCTTTCCGCCCCAACGGCCATCGGTTCTCCGCGCTATGTGTCCCGCCCACTGCCACTTCAATGATGCAATCCTTCGAGCGATGTCGGTTGTTTTAGTTCTCCTGCGGATTTCATCATTTCTGATTCGATCGAGCAGGGAAATACCAAGCATCGCTCTCTCCATTGCTCGCTGGGTGACTTTGAGCCTTCTTATGAGACCCATAGTAAAAGACCACGTCTCACTTCCATAGGTCATTACTGGCAACACACACTGGTCAAAGACTTTCGTCTTGAGACATTGAGGTATTTCGGACGCGAATATATGTCGGAGCTTCCCAAACGCTGCCCATCCGAGCTGGATTCGACGAGAGATCTCTTTCTCAAAGTTGGACTTACCTAACTGGACCGTCTGTCCTAGGTAAACATAGTGGTCAACAACTTCGAGTGTAATGTTCCCAACATTAACTGGAGCGGGTGCAACATGGGCATTGGACATGATTTTCGTCTTGTCCATGTTCATCTTAAGACCCACTCTTTGCGAAGCATTACCGAGATCTTCGAGCATTGTGTTCAGGTCTTCCAAGGTCTCAGCCATAAGAACTACATCATCGGCAAACCGTAGATGTGTTAGGTACTCGCCATTGATGTTGATGCCGCATCCTTTCCAGTCCAGCAGCTTAAAAATATCCTCCAACGCAGCTGTGAACAGTTTGGGAGAGATGACATCTCCCTGTCTCACACCTCGCTGTAGTTGGATAGGATTAGAGCTCTGGTTCTGTAATCGGACCGACATGGTGGCGTTTTGGTATAGGTACCTCAGCACCTCGATATACCTGTAGTCTATTTGGCACCTCTGGAGAGACTGCACCACGGCCCAGGTCTCGATCGAATCAAAGGCTTTCTCATAGTCCACGAACGCCAAGCAAAGTGGCAGGTTATACTCTTCGGTCTTCTGTATAACTTGCCGCAGCGTATGAATGTGGTCTATGGTACTGTAGCCTTTCCGGAACCCGGCTTGTTCGGGAGGTTGGAAGTCGTCGAACCTGCGAGCGAGACGATTCGTAATGACTCTCGAAAACAACTTATAGATATGGCTCAGAAGCGAGATGGGTCTATAATTCTTCAAGAGAGTTTTATCACCCTTCTTGAAAAACAGCATCACATCGCTTCTGCCCCATGCCTTTGGCGTTTTGCCCTCGAGGATGACAGAGTTGAAGAGCTTCTGGAGGACCTTAAGTATCGGCTTACCGCCCGCTCTTAGAAGTTCTGTTGTGATTCCGTCATCACCCGCCGCCTTGTTGTTTTTGAGCTGCTTGAGAGCCATTCTAATCTCGTACAGGCTGACGTCCGGGATATCTTCGGTATAGTGTCGGGTAAGCTTGGCTCTAGGGTCTTTATTAGCCTTGCTTTCAACAGGTGTTTGCGTGGAATATAGCTGTCCATAGAAACTCTCAATCTCCCTCAGGATTTCAGGTGTTGACGAAACGATGCTACCTTCCCCAGTTTTCAGCCTCGTCAATTGACTTTGCCCGATAGACAGATCTCTCGCGAACACTTTGGAGCCTTTGTTCCGCTCAATGGCTTCTTTAATACGCTCGGTATTAAATTGGCGAAGGTCGCGCGTCAAGGACTTAGATATCTGTCTATTGAGCTGCCGATAACGATGGGCATCCGCTGAGTTCTGCAGCGTGATTAGAGTGATTAGTGAAATAGAAAGTGTGTGACACTGTGTGCATTGAGTGTTTGGTGAAAGTGCAATGTGTGTCACGGAGTTGTAGCGGAAGTAAGCTAAATTTTTTTTTTCAAATTTGGAATTATTGATACTTACCGAAAAACGGCATGCAGACAGGAGAAACGAAGTCGTTAAAGACAACCTTGTGTCGCAGCCTCAGTACAGCTATATCGTTGTCTCCATTGGTGGGGGAGTATCCTGGATGGAGTGAGAGGGACGACACGCTGCTGACCAGGGCTGGGTTCTCGCCGCAGCGGTCGTGGGCTCCAAGGGTTACGGTTACGTTTCCGGCTGATAACCTGCAATATATAGAGGCAGATTCGACAGACGAGTTTATGTTTACTGCAAAAGGGTCTAAATACAGGCTCGAGTAGAGTTCCAAAACTAAATTTTTTTAAAAAACAGCGAGTAAAAGAAACAGAAATTCTTTCATGGTAACTATTTAAAAATATTTCTAAGTCCATTGAAATATTTACCAGTTTGTAACTGGTTATGAGAAAAGAGAGAATTTTCTTCTTTTGTAGCCGATTACAAAATACAGTTACATAGGCGGCTGAAAGGTCCGGGAGTGCCAGCAGAAGTAAAAATTGAATATTAACGTTGTGCATTTTTGATATGCTTAAATTTTTGAACCCGTTGATTTTTATAAAATATACTTAGAGATGAATAAGATGCGTTGATAAAGGGCTCCCTAGACTTTTTTACAAAAAAAGGAATTTGGATAAAAAAAGGAAATTATACAGACATTGTAACGTTTTTTAATCAGGGTCACGTGTACGTCTTACGGTAAGACGATCACGTGATCCTGACGCGAGTTTAACAGTTTTTACCCATCACAAAAAGTTTCACTTCAATTAAAGTTGGTATAGTTAATTAAGGGAAATTATAAATTGAACAAAAAGCAATACCAAGTAAGCACCTGTTTTAGATGTGTATTTCGGTATTTTTCTAGATTAGGGTAGACTATTGATCAATTAAATACAACCCATTAAAATTGCATCATTTTGATACAAATCGCTTAACAATAAAGAACTATAAACTCGAAGGTTATAATTTTATGGCACTATGACATGATGATGATGATGATGATGACTAAAAATATATACTTACTTAAGTAATAAAATAATTTCACACACTAACCCATATACAGGTGATGCAGCAGTGACAACATGCCGGTCGGATATCAATGACCCAACGGCAACTTTCGACCCAGCATCCACCACAGCCAGCCAAGGGAACAAATGAGGGGAAATATGTTCCCCTCCTAGAAGCCGGCCGGACCTCTCGTGGCTTGTTACGTATCTAGCTATACCACAACCTGGGCGGAGTTTAGCAATCACATTTAGTACAACAATAACTGATACTTCTCTTATATTCTACTTCAAACGTAGTTAGTAATTAAAATAAAAGTTATTGAAGCCTGACGTAAGTTCAAAATAAGCCAAATAGTTAGATAAATTTGAATTGTTATAAAAAATTTAGAAATACTTACGACACAAACAATACTTTTGGAGTCCAAACACGAAATCAAACAAGCCTGTAGAGCTTATGGCTGACTGTAGGAAAATAATTAATATGAATGAGTAGTGGTCGGTCACCATCACCAAGGAGCTTAGAGACAACTTGGTGAAAAACATAATTTATACCTTACATTCTCGAACTAAGTGTAACTATGCAAAATCTGGGAATATCCATGCAGTTATAGCTTTCACAGTGCCTTAAGAACACAAAGCCTCATATTTTCTTATGTAAACATTCAAAGACAAACGACACAATGTACTTACAGCCAGTTGAATAGAATAAAAACCATATAACGAAAGAAATAACATGTTGACCAACAGTTGTTGTTGTTCAGTCAACGATTTACTATCAAATGTTACCAATGCGTAAACCCAAATTCTATATTTACAATTAAACATGGAGTACATACATTATGCGGGTATTGAATTACACAACCTTGATTGTAGAAAGCTGTTAATAAAAAACCCTTTTATTTTCCCTTTCAAAAATATGTAGGTGTTATCCAACTGATAAGACTTGTACCTACCAAATTCTTTTTGCAATCTACGATGTCAAAACAATTATCTTGTAATAGGAAATTGTATCATCTCGTATCATATTAAATTATATCTTTAAATTTATTTCTGATTGGAAGGTTATGATGTGTCTGAAATAAGTAAAACAAATGAAAAATGGAAAATGAAGTAGGAATTTAGAAAAAATCGACCCGTCTCACAACCAGCTCCGATGGGACGTGAGAGGAGGTGAGCTGGTTGTGAGACGGGTCGATTTTTTCTAAATACTGCATTTTCCATTGTCAATAATAAAATTGCATTGTGAATGCAAAAAAAAAAATTAAAATAACAAGTAAAACAAATGATGATAAATCTTTTTAAATTTATTTTATTTGTTCATTAATAATAGGTACGTTAACAACGACATTGTAATGAAAAGGTAAAAGATATTTTATAAATAACAGAGTGTAGCTCTACGAGTATATGAAGTTAAATAGAAATTAATCATACATTTTTTTGGAATTATCGCGATGTTGAAATCTAAAAGCTTTGCAATGCAAACCAGCTTTTACAAACAAAAATTGGTGTTTTAGACAGGCAATAAAATTGTTCAACAAATTTTAGTTACTACAGTAGCACCCTTGTCTGGCGTTATCTCTAATCCAGTCTAAATATTTGGTAACCCTCGTGTAAACTCCGGGGTAGCCAGGCCGCCCGCACCCCACACCCCAGGATACAACACCTGAAAAAATCAGGAAGCAATGACGCTGTTGTTAGTACTTTTGGCCTTGTGATAGTTAATCAACTTTCGCAATGATCGGTTCAGGGGGTGATTAGTGATCAGCCATAGACTATTATCTCGAGCTCTTCTGTACTTTGGAAGGCACGTTAAGCCGTTGGTACCAGCTGCATTTGTAACCATATTAGACCCTCGTGGTGGGCCATGACCCATTTTAATTATCCAACCACAAGTAAGACTGAAAACTAAAAAAAATCGGGGTAGCAAAAATAATAGGATAAATATTAGGTAGGTAATAATCTAGCTAAACCCAAACCTATTTGTTCCGCTGCCAACCTATTATTATTGCTACCCCAACCTATTAAGTTTCAGTCGCCCGGTTTATTTATAATCCAGAAATAGGGTTTGCTTTTTTTCTTCAGATCTTAAACTATATAATATTTACCTAATAATTCATATTGCTTGTCTCGTCTCTCTGCGCATAGAGGTCCTCCGCTATCACCCTGTAATTTTACAAAACAAAATAGGTTGAAAAATGGAAAATGAAGTATTTTAGAAAAAATCGACCCGTCTCACAACCAGCTCCGATGGGACTCGAACCCACGACCTTTCGCTATCCGGGCGACTGCTCTAACCACTGAGCTACGGAGTCGTTACGAGAAGCGTCGAATTTATCAAATACTTCTTACACGCTGTATAGCCAGCGTTAATTTCATCAATGTGAAGATATTACTACCCCCACACGCGAAAGAAATACCTTTCCAGATATTTGACAATCGCTAAAGAAGAAATTACTATGGCAAATTATTTAAATTTTTATTTTTTTGCATTCAGAATGCAATTTTTATGGTTGAAAAATGGAAAATGAAGTATTTTAGAAAAAATCGACCCGTCTCACAACCAGCTCCGATGGGACTCGAACCCACGACCTTTCGCTATCCGGACGACTGCTCTAAAGGCTGAAGGTGGAAGCGCACTACTCCCGAAATCCTCAGTCACTAAGGAACTGGCTGGCAGTTAGAGATAAGATATCTCTAACTGCCGGAACACAATAATGCTGAAAACATCATTGTTATGGCGTCAGACTTAGTGGTACATAGCTGGGTGGTAGCTAGCCCAGGCGGACTAAGAACTAGTCCTACTCCTACCACAAACCAAACCGAATATAATAATATGTACCCCCACTGGGAATCGAACCCGGGACCTCTCGGTCTGAAATCGGTGGTGTGAACCACTAGACCACAGAGGCGGTTGAAAAAGGCAATAAATATCAAAAAGGATCTATGGCTGATAAGATATTTTTATCGCATTTTTCCTAGTATAACGTATAGTGGCAAGTAGTGAGCATCAGGATGGCGGGTGTACTTCTCAGATTAGCTTAAATTTATTGCAGATATTTGGTACCTTCTGTGTACCTTTACGTACCTCTTTTAAAAATCTGTGTACCTCTGTATTTACTAATATATTCAATTCGCTAGGTACACCCGCGGACCTGACGTCAGGTCCGCGGGTGTACTTGAAACCAATGAGTGTATGGTAATGAGTTTGTGTACAGATTTGGTACCTTCTGTGTACCTGCAGAAAAAAAAACGTGTTGTGGTTGTGGTACGTGTGGGTTGACACTATAATAAGTTAAAATAACTATATAAGAACTACATACAAATTAAAAAATAAATTAAAATTAATTAAATACGTAAATAAGCGCAAAAAACGAGATCCCGAGACTGATAAAAATCTGAAAAATAGGTGATTTAAGGTGCGATGATTTTGAATAAGGGGTCGTGACGTCAAAGGGAGTCGGAGCTTGCAGACGTTCCACGTAAAAATATCTATTTTTAAATAATCTAAAACTCAGCCGTTTATTGATCGATTTTAATATTTTTCTGATATTTTTTAGTCTTGATCTATAGTTTAAATTCTTTATAGTGAAACATAATAATATCAATATAAGTAATTAAACTTACTCATAGTAGGATTGTAACGTTTGTTAAACAGGGCCCAGCAGGATGGGAAACGGTCAAACTATCGCATTGAATATTTTTGATACCTTATCGAATTGTGGAAGTCTAATACATGTTTCTGCAGGTACACAGAAGGTACCAAATCTGTACTCAAAATCATTACGATACACTCATTGGTTTCAGAAAAATCCTAACCTCGGGTTGGCGGGTGTACCTATTGTATTGAATATCTTCGATACCTTATCGAATTATGGAAGTCTAATACATGTTTCTGCAGGTACACAGAAGGTACCAAATCTGTACACAAACTCATTACCATACACTCATTGGTTTCAAGTACACCCGCGGACCTGACGTCAGGTCCGCGGGTGTACCTAGCGAATTGAATATCTTAGTAAATACGGAGGTACACAGATTTTTAAAAGAGGTACGTAAAGGTACACAGAAGGTACCAAATATCTGCAATAAATTTAAGCTAATCTGAGAAGTACACCCGCCATCCTGATGTTCACTGGCAAGTAGTACAGAATACTATATTAATTACCTACCTGACAAGAATCCTTGCCCCCAGTCTTCGGATACCCAGCGCACAGCATGCTGTCAGCGATCATCTTCGAGTCATAGTTGGTGGCCTTGCACGCCTCGTTGCTTAGAACAGGCAGTTCAACCTCCATGAGACGACACGAATGGTTCTTTTCTTCGGACACGGAACCCCATCCTATAGCTATCGCTTTCACTCCTACGAACGTGTTATCTGAAAACAGCATAGTAGTACCTATATTAGCATTAGCAAGTAATTTGGGAAATTTTAACTGTGAACAAATTACACGAATAAATTCTGTTTCATAATGGTTCTACTTTTTATAGTTTCATTATTTATCGGATGAAATGTTTTGCTTTTTTAGTATGTGCAGTGTATGGTAGTGTAGTATGCAGTCGTCTCAGTAAATAAATAAATAAATTTCTTTTAATCACACCAATTATCTAGCTCGTAAGTAGTTTTCATTAAGAAACTGTGTTACGGAAACTAGATAACGGATAAATATATACTTAAATACTTTTTTTGTAAATACATACTTAATTTACATAGGAAACTCCCAGATCAAGACAAATAAACATGTTCCTGTACACAAATATTTGTCTTGTTCGGGAATCGAACCCGAAACCTCTGGCGCAGAAGGCAGGTATCCTACCCCTGGGCCAAATCAGTCGTCAAAATCGTCCATTGAAACAGGTATTTATCAAAAAAACTGCTCATCTAACATAAATATTGTTTCGGGAGTTCTCAGTTAATTCCACTTTAATCACAAGCCCCACTGCCAGTTGGCGAGCGAGCTAGATAGCCGAGAGATATGATGTTGCACTCTTTCGCACAAGCGACACGCTCGCTTCTCTGTCTCTCTCTCTTGTAGTATAAAAAGAGGTAAAACGTGACGTTCGTCGGTCGCTTGGCTCGTTAGCTCACTCGCGAGCTGGCAGTGTAGCTTGCGCTTTATAACCCACTGAAACTATATTATTTTCATATATCATCATTGTTCCCAAAAGGTTAATCTCACCATCTGCATGTGGAAGGCAAATCGGCTTCACCTCATCAGTGATGGCGACCGGTTCGTTCAGCTTGAGAAGAGCGATGTCATGCTTGAAGGTGGTAAACGTGAAGTTGTTGGCCACCATTTCTGACACGAATCTGGTGACTGGGCGACGAGTGTCGTTGCAGCGGTCGTGCTCGCCCAGTGTCACTTTGATCATGAACCACATGAAACTGAAAATGTAAACAAATTTTATAGATTAAATAACATTTTAAGATGGTTCGATTCTCTGTATCCATCCATAAAAAGAGCCTGTGCTCCAGTAATGGGGTCATACAATGGCTGATGATGAGGATGATGATAGATTTCTTATCAGCCGTACGAGATCTAGTCCTGAAAATAAACGTCACTCCAATGGAATGTCATAAACTCGATGCTTTTGAGTTACATTAAGTACTTATCAAAATTCATTGTAAAATTTCTGGTATTTATATCTGATCTAGCACAAAGGTTATGTCGAGGTCAGTATACTTAGGTACTATAAAGCCTTGCTACGCAGAAGATGCTTAATTTACTGTAGAATACTTTGTACTTTCTCAAATTGAAACAGGATTAACCTTCAAAAACTTAACATACCCTTTCACACAGTGAGCAGCAGTGAGCAGGTTTCGGTCGTTGATGAGCATACCGCTGCAGTAGAACTTGTTAAAGTAGGACAGACGAGCCACTCACGGGAACTAGTTAATGCCCAACCAGAGCTGTGCTATGAACTATACGAGAATGACGTCACAGACTATTTAACCGCCTCTGTGGTCTAGTGGTTCACACCACCGATTTCAGACCCAGAGGTCCCGGGTTCGATTCCCAGTGGGGGTACTTATAGTATTCGGTTTGGTTGGTGGTAGGACTTGTTCTTAGTCCGCCTGGCTAGCACCACCGTCTTATCTAAGTCTGACGCCATAACAATGATGTTTTCAGCGTTATTGTGTTCCGGCAGTTAGAGATAAGATAGCCAGTTCCTCAGTGATTGAGGATTCCGGGAGTAGTGCGCTTCCACCTTCAGCCTTATCACCACTTAACATCAGGTGTGATGAAGGCTAAGTGCTACACCGTTGTGAATAAAAAAAAAAAAAATATACATACCCTTTAACACAGTGAGCAGCAGCAGTGAGCACGTAGCGGTCGTTGATGAGCATACCGCCGCAATAGAACTTGTTCAAGTAGGACAGACGAGCCACCCACGGCAACAGTTAATGCCCTACCAGAGCTGTGCTATGAACTATACGACAATGACGTCACAGACTATATACATACCCTTTAACACAGTGAGCAGGTATCGGTCGTTAATGAGCATACCGCTGCAGTAGAACTTGTTAAAGTAGGACAGACGAGCCACCCACGAGAACAGTTAATGCCCTACCAGAGCTGTGCTATGAACTATACGACAATGACGTCACAGACTATATACATACCCTTTAACACAGTGAGCAGGTATCGGTCGTTAATGAGCATACCGCTACAGTAGAACTTGTTAAAGTAGGACAGACGAGCTACCCACGGGAACTAGTTAATGGTTGACCAGCTGTGCTATGAACTATACGAGAATGACGTCACAGACTATATACATACCCTTTAACACAGTGAGCAGCAGTGAGCACTTAGCGGTCGTTGATGAGCATACCGCTGCAGTAGAACTTGTTAAAATAGGACAGACGAGCCACTCACGGGAACTAGTTAATGCCCAACCAGAGCTGTGCTATGAACTATACGACAATGACGTCACAGACTATATACATACCCTTTAACACAGTGAGCAGCAGTGAGTACGTAGCGGTCGTTGATGAGCATACCGCCGCAATAGAACTTGTTGAAGTATGACAGACGAGCCACCCACGGGAACTCATTCACTGCGGTCTCCACGCCGCCTATGATCCGGGATGCTTCATTGCGAACCCCACAACCTGCGTAACAGATAATTATGTAGAAAAAAATATGCATTACGATTTATCACAAAAAAATCATAAAATTAGCCGTAGCTTTTAGGGATAGATATTTTTTTATTTAGTATTTTTTTTACAATATTTAGGGGTCCTTATAGTCCGTCTAAGAAAAATAAAGGAACAAAATCTTCCGTTACCACTTGAATGTTTTAAAAATTATGATTTTTTTATGTACTTAAGTAAATATTTTGTTCCATCTGTAGTTAAAAACTTTCTTAACAAAACCTTTTAATATTATTATAAATTAAATTAATATTTTACTTACGACAATCACACGTCCTCTTTTCCTCAAATGGTAATGGTTTAGCATCCTTTTGAACAACCGTATCATTTTCCGCAAGCACCTAAATAAACCAAGTTCAACAATGCAGTTACAACACTCGCTAACAAACACATCAAACAAAACTCTTAACACTTGTATTGAAAATATGAACAAACTCACCACAGGTAAACTTAAACAGATGCCAAAAAGAAATAAGAAGCTCTTCATTTTAACAGTGAACTTCCTAGAATCGAGGGTTGAGTAAGGGGAATTCGTGAACCGACTTGTTTGCTTGCACTAGAACGGGAATGGGTGCAATGCACTCCCGCGCAGCGATAATGAAGTAGGCTCCGTTTGAGGAAGGCCCGTATGAAAGCGAAACTTTATAACTGGTTTTTTAGCTTTTAAAGTAAAATAATTATTTGATATCTCTACGAAACAACCAGTGCATTTGGAGCTTTTTAAAGACAATTTGATGCCATTAAATTCTTCTCATTAATGGGAAAAGTCAATAAATGGTGTGCATTATTTGAAATATACAAACTATTATCACATATTATACCTTTACTAATATACTTTTTGCATTCACAAATTCAAATCGACCCGTCTCACAACTCGCTCCGATGGGAATCGAACCCAAGACCTTTCATTGTCCGTTTTACAAGATTCTAAAATGTCTACTTGAATTTTCATAACGATAATAAGGGTTGCCATACGTCCCGTATATACGGGATTGTCACCGAATTTGACCATCCCGTCCTGGGCCCCAAGTCTGCTAATTTTAATTTAAATAAGATTCTATTGATATTCAATTGAGACTCAATTACGATTCCATTACGATTAAAACAAATTGGGTATTCTATAAAAACTTGTACGTCATCGTAATTGAATCGTAATGGAGTCTCAGTTGGATAGTTACCTTCGGGTATGTATCATAATAACTACGGTCGTTTCGACTATGGTCGAAATAACTACGGTCAAAAGACCTACTGTTCAAAATAACTATTGGTCGTTACACCTATTTTTAAAATAACTAAATTTTTAAAATAACGGTTTATTAAGTTTAAAAATAGTGACTCATGTACAGACACGAGCAATAATATTATGTATACAATACAACATAGAACTTTGTCACACTGTAGCGTTCCAAAAGAAAACGATCAGTGTCACAGAAGTCATTCAATATTGTAATATGATATAGTCCTATGTTGTATACATATTATTGGTCGTGACTGTATTGCTGTTAGGTGCGAGGAGCGAAGCGACGAGCATGTTCGGTTTACATGAACATACCGCGCGAGCCGAGCGAGCGAAGCGAGCGTGCCGCGGCAGCGGCCGGCAAAGCGCCAGAAACGACTATATATATATTCCCATTTCCTATTAAACTGAAGTAGGGGGTAGGAGGGGTGTATAAAGTCGATTCTGGCGCTTCGCCGGCCGCTCCCGCGGCACGCTCGCTTCGCTCGCTAGGCTCGCGCGGCGTTTTGGTCACTGTTCTAACCTAACCTAACCTAAAACGTCTGTTACATTTTGTTGGGTGGCAGGGGGCTTCGACCCCCGAGCCCCCTTGGCGGGGGGGTTACCCTAACCAAAAAAACTATCCAACGCGCCCAAATCCATTTAATAAACTTTCCAATTCATAAGCTTGTTGTAGGCGAGTCGTTCATAGTCGAAACAACCAGTAGATGAAATGAACATTAGGCCAATCGTCCGTTAGTTGAATCAACTGTAGTTCAATCAACCGTAGGTGAAATTAACAGTAGGTAGTTGAGTCGTTCAATAGTCATTACGAAAATATGTGAATCGATCGTAGTTATTTCGACCATATCAAAATCAAAAATCAAAATCAAAAATCATTTATTCATTTTAGGCTTATACAGCACTTGTGAACGTCAATGAAGCTACGCTATCGGTTCGCAAATCCTACGGCGGGAGGCCTTGTAACGAGAAGAACCGGCAAGAAACTCGCCAAGGGCTATTTTTTTCTCCCTGTCATATTTCATACAGAGTCGTCAAATTGAAAAGTGACTTTAACATAATATAATATGTAAAGTCACTTTCCATCACAAATTAATCTTAAGTTTAAAAACAAAATAAAAAAACCCGGTAATCATAGCAGTAAATAATTTTCAATAACTAAGAAATAGACATCCAAAAGGTAGTTTCTTTAAAATATACACCAACCAAAAACGTAGCAAATAAAATAATAAATATAAATGCCAAACAAGGGTAATAAAACTTTGAATAGTTTAAGAACATAAGAGTCAATAATAAACAGTGCCATACAAGCCACGATAAAATAAAACTAATAACAATAAAACATTAAAAATCTGCATATTTTGAGACAAGAAGCCAGGAGCAGACCCATCCCACTGGTGGCACTCGTTCACGAGCATGACGCATGAACCAGCCATCGCTTCGCTCAACCATATTTTAGGGAACGTAACGACCCGCCTCACACGACACCACCGCAGAAATGTTTACAGAGAGCATGACATACTCAAACTTCTCATCTCAAGACGCAGAAACCAATATAAGAATGTACCCAGTATTAATAATTTTGTAAAACACGACTCACAATTAACTAGAGAAAAAATCCTTCTCAGCTTATGACCAAGTTGCTTTGTCATTTAAGTAATCACTTACAGTATAGTAGCCCTTCTTGAGGAGGCAATTTTTTATATGATTCTTAAACTCTTCAAAGGGTAACTCCAAGATATCACTTGGAATCTTGTTAAAGATGAGTATACCTTGACCCATGAAAGACCCATGTACCTTCTCTAATCGGTACCGAGGCATTGAAAGTTTATCCCTATTTCTTGTATTGTAACCATGCAAAACGCCATGTTTAGTATACAAGTTAATATTACGACGCACAAAAATAATACAATTTAATATAAATTGAGATGCAGCTGTCAGTATACCAATTTCTTTGAACTTCTCCCTAAGAGAAGTTTTAGAGCTTAGTTGATAAATGGCCCTTATTGCTCGTTTTTGCAGAATAAATATAGCATTAATGTCAGCTGCTAATCCCCACAAAAGAATGCCATATGACATGATGCTATGAAAATAACTAAAGTATACAGTCCTAGCAGTTTCTATGTCAGTTAACTGTCTAACTTTTCTAATAGCGTAAGCTGCAGAGCTGAGCTTACCAGCTAATGCAGCAATATGCGAATGCCACTGAAGTTTTCTGTCTATAGTTACACCCAGAAAGACTGTTGATTCAACTAAATCTAATTTTTCATTATTTATTACAATTTCTACGGGTGGAGATTGTACATTTGGTAAAGAGAATAGAATGCATTTCGTTTTCTTTGCATTAAGCTGTAGATTATTAAAACTAAACCAAGTGAGTATTTCCGAGAGTGCTTTGTTTACATCGTCAAAATTAGATTGATTTCTGTCAATGTTAAATATTAAGGAAGTATTTTCAGCAAACAAGACAATCTCACATAAGTTATTTGCAAAGAAAGGTAAATCGTTAATATAAACCAAAAACAAGAAAGGGCCCAAGATAAACCCTTGAGGTTCACCTAGCTTTACATCAGAACCCATTGATTTCACCCCATTTATATCAACTGTCTGAGTTCTGGAACTAAGATACGAGTGTAATAGTTTTTGGGCATTATTTTTTACACCGTAATGATTTAGCTTCAACAGCAGCGTCCGATGATCTACACAGTCAAAAGCTTTGGACAAGTCGCAGAATATGCCAAGAGCATTCTGCGACCCCTCCCAGGCCCCAAAGACATGCTTAAGAAGTGCAACCCCGGCATCAGTAGTAGACCTACCCTTCGTAAAACCGAACTGTTTGTTATGCAAGAGGTTATTTAAAGTAAAAATAATGAGTTAATAATTGCTCCAGTATTATTTTTTCAAAGATCTTGCTCAAGGCGGGTAAAATAGATATTGGTCTGTAATTACCTGGGTCTTAGTCGTAATGACCTTAGTTATTATGATACATACCCCATTGAGAGTCCTGTCAAACAAATGTCAAATGAGAGTAGAATACGATTGTAATACGATTGAAGAGCAGACTAGCAAATATTCCGATGGCAGTTCAATGGCAGTTCAGTCGTATACCATTGGTCTTATGTTAGTAGCAGAATACCAAAAATGTCAAAAACCGCTATTGAGATCCAATTAAGATTCAATTGAACCATTTGTAAATTAGCAGACTTGGGGCCCTTTATTACATGTCCCGTATTTGTCCGGTATTTTGACAAAATATGGAAATTGAACTAACTGTTACAATATATTATACAAACAAAACAAATAGATCTATATTGGAAAGACTGTGGCCCTATTAAACCTGTTTGTTTACTTAAAAGATTATTTGAATAAAAATAGTGTATGGTTCGCGTGTCGGGTTTTGGGCATCGGAAGAGAAAACATCCCGTATTGGTTCCTAGAAGTTATGGCAACCCTAACGATAATAGTAATAAAATAAAATAAAAAAACCTTTATAAATAAAAAAAGTATATTCATCTCATCACAAAATTATGGCATTAAAAATAAGCGAGGTTAAATTATGTTGCAATTTTAAATTTTCACATAAATATTAAAATTTGCAATAGCATCCATCGTCCGTGTTGTCCCTAATCCAATCCAGATATTTGGTTACCCTTGTGTAGACACCAGGGTAGCCTTTTCTTGCACAACCATATCCCCACGACACGACTCCTGAAAATATTCAGATTTTTTGTTTTAAACCATCATGGAGTCACTTACCGCCGGTTTCCGAAACGCCAATTAAAATTAAATTACCTAATTCCCAATTAATCTCCAATTAATTGTAGTTTGGGTTTCTGAAGGAAAAATGTGACAGACTGTCAACAGTCTGTGAACAGTCTGTCAGTGCCCATACAGGGGGCCGATTCTCAGGCAATCGAGAAAAGTTCACATTTATAGCTCGAAATTCAAATATAACACAGTTTTTGTGTTGTCAGAATTTCACAATCGAAAAAGTTCGATCGAAAACCAGTCGAACGCTACGAGTGGTAAAAACCAATAGATGTTCGTATACGAACTTAGCTGTCAAAATGAATTTGTTGACATGTGGGACAGCTTAGTTTGTTTGAAACGTTCTAACTTTTCAATA
Organism: Crambus lathoniellus; assembly: GCA_949710035.1. NCBI lineage: Eukaryota > Metazoa > Arthropoda > Insecta > Lepidoptera > Crambidae > Crambus > Crambus lathoniellus. The sequence continues at coordinate 10,965,376 of OX453307.1, forward strand.
GAAACCACAAACAAAATGTTCGACATACGAATTACCACACTGAAAAAGTTCGAATGCCTGAGAATCGGGCCCCAGATCTAAACCTAATTGTGAGATAATTTTCGTTTCAGAAACCCAAGGTGCTTTTAATTGGGAATTAATTGGGAATTCATTGTGCAGTCTGTTAGCTTTTTTTAAATTTTGATTGGCGTTTCAGAAACCGGCGGTTAGTTATCTACAAGGTAAAAGTAACAAGGTATACTTTAAGGTTAAATAATCGAACTAATTAATATAAAATTCATATAGAAATAAGGCGTTGAAAGATCAATTTGATCTTGTGAAAACTTATCTACTTTTTCTACTTAGAGAATTGCTTACCTATTAGTTCATACGCGTGGTCAGCATTCTCTGTTATAAGAGGACCTCCACTGTCACCCTGTAGAAAATTAAAGCATTCTCTTCTTTAAAAAAATTATGACGTTGAAGTTTTTTTGACCAATTAGCGTAAAATCAATTAAAAAAAAACCTGTGTCAAGAAATGTAAAATAAGCAACTGTAATTTGCTTCTAAGAAAAACAACTCTTTTTTTATGGTGGTAAATCAATTTAGTTATTACACGGTTTAAAGTTACATTGAATAACATCGTCAATACAATTTATTCATTCAAACTTACAGTGCAGGCATCTTTATGGGCAGTGGCAGGATACCCGGCGCACATCATGACATCTTTTATCTTAGTAGCGTTGTACTTGGTGTTCCTGCAGTCGTCGTTGCTCAGCACTGGTAGATCAGCCTCCATGAGGCTGCATGACCAGTTCCCGGTCTCAGCGGTGGCACCCCATCCGGCAACTATGGCTGACGCTCCAACATAGGTGTTCACTAGGAAAAAAAAACAGTGATTAACTTATCTTATACCATTTAGTGCGGATGGAGTTGGTTCTAAGGTGTCATTGTAGAATACTACCTGATTTTTGCAATTCTACCTCAGTTTTTAGCGTGCCAAGCAGCCTATACACATTGAAAATTTTCAAACCTTAAAAGTTGAGAATTGATTATTTCTTTAGCTGTTCACAAATATTTCACAGATTTAGGGTTTTGACAAAAAATAAAAGCCTTTCCTTATAGGATAACTAGTGCGTTTGCCCGTCCTGGTGTTACAGCCAATTTATTCCAAAAGTACTGGATCAAATGTGTTGAAATTTGGTACTAGTGTGCTTTACTCTTTCAGTTGTTTACGTTATACCTCAAAGACGAAGGTATAACGTAAACAACTGAAGTTTAAATTAGAAATGATTTTTGGGTGGCGAAATAAAATACTTAAATTAAAAAAAAACTGTATCGTGTGGCCCATCAAAAGAAAGGTCTTGTTGTAAGGATTTCAAGGATATATTTTTTATAGCTCTTAGATCTTTTTTAAGCTATTCAAGTAAGGATAGGAAAGTTTTTGTAATTTTTAGTTTTTTGCATTTACATTGCAATTTTTATTATTGAAAAATGGAAAATGAAGTATTTAGAAAAAATCGACCCGTCTCACAACACGTGACGTGACGTTGTGAGACGGGTCGATTTTTTCAAAATACTTCATTTTCCATTTTTCAAGGATAGGAAAATTTACCATTTCCTTCCCTTCAATTTGCTCCGAAACTACTGGACCATATGACTTGAAATTAAGCATATTTATATGTATATGCTTTTACGTGACTAAAATCGAGATTATAACGTAAACAATTGAATTTTGAATTGGAATAAAGTTAATAAAAAAAAGTTTTGCAAACTGTATCGCGTGGCACACATAACATATTATAAAAGATTTTTCTCGTAGTGCTAGCGGTACTACAAAAAAGCTGCAAATCGTGTTAAAAGCATGAAAATCAGAACGCTTAATCTTAAGCCATTGACCCGTAGCACTAAATAAAAATCGGCCAAGTGCGAGTCGGACTCGCGCACGAAGGGTTCCGTACCATTATCTATAGGTAGGTACTACAACATTAGACACTATTTATAACGTACAATATTAATCTATAGATCATTACTTAGACACATTATTTAAGATCGAGAAAAAACGGCAATAAGTCACGTTTGTTGTATGGGAAATTAAATATTTAAATATTTATTTTATTTCAATTTAATTATTTATTTGTAAATTGAATATACAACTACAAATTCTGTGAAAATTTGAAGCGTCTACCTGTTGCCGTTATTAATATTGAGCAAAAAACGACAAAAAAGACCCGTTTGTTGCACGGGAGCCCCCCTATTTTAATTTAATAATTTATTTTTAAATAGAATATATATCTAATGAAAGGGCTTACTAAGCCGATACAAAAAATATATCACATCATTAAGTATATTTCAGTCACTTGATTTAAATTAAAATAAAAATCATTTTGAAAACATACCAAGTTTAGGCTCCTCCAGTCCAGACAGATGTGATACGGTTGAATCATTATTTGTAAAATATACCTAAAATGATATGTAATAGCCTCGTATCATAACCAACCCCATATGTTTTTTTTTTTAAATGTACAAAATGTGATAAAATCACAATTTAGTTGAAACATGAAAAATGGAAAATGAAGTATTTAGAAAAAATCGACCCGTCTCACAATCAGCTCCGATGATTGTGAGACGGGTCGATTTTTTCTAAATACTTCATTTTCCATTTTTCAGTAATAACAATTGCATTGTGAATGCAAAAAACTAAAAATTAAAATAACTAAGTAGTTGAAACATGTCTAAAAAGTTCAATTTTTGGACAATGAGGATGATATTTTTTACTTGTAAATTATACTTTAAATAATTTACTTGTACTTTTTTTAAATGAAACTAAGATTATCTGGTTTCTTGCGGAAACCTATCTCCACGCGAGTTTTTACTCGCACCTGTCAAGTTATTTCAACTGAAACGTTTAATTACAGGCAACAATTTATGCTTACTGTATAGAAATAGAAGGCCCTGATCCCATGAGTTTCCGTGGTGAAACAAAGTGTTATAAAACAAGTTAGATAGGTACCTACTACGAATATAGGTACAATGCATTCTCATTCAGAGGATATAACAGCACTTTGACTCTACCAACTGCGTTTTGTTATTGCGGTTACATTCTCATGACTCATTTAAGCTTCTAACTACCTATTTGTGATTCAATCACTAATACAATCAACAGAAAATCTTTCAACTGAGTATTTATTCAGAATTTAGATACAAAACTAAATAGGTACTGCGAAACTTTAGGTGCCTATTTGTAGGTAAAAGTGTTAAATAATTCAATAAACATCGCGAACTGATTGTTTTCCTCGGAACAAATTGCCACAATAATAAATTCGTCGTGTTAATGGAAAATAGAAATATGATTTAAATATTATTATTTTTGACACGTTTCCAACATGCGCAATTCTAATGACAATTTAATTTGCTATAAGTAGGGCAGGCGTACCGGTTTTGGCCACTTTAAGGATTTTTTCACTTTTAACCGCTTAGTGCTTAATGATCTTAAGTATTTTAGAGAAAATTTATAATGTAGAGTCATAGATAATTTATCGACCTTTAAGGGTACAATCTACAAAGTAAAAAAAAATCAATAGTTTTTTTTTATTTAGAACAAATTCTGCGGAGGGGGCCAAATACACCGTTTGCATTGGTTTTGGCTACTTTCATAAAATTACTATATTTATAAGTTGAGTTTATGCTTAATTGATGTCTTATTAGAGTTCTGGACTAAAACACTACATGGAATAGTATTTCAATCACAGCTAGCTCCTTACTACAATTTTATAAGTATACCTTTATCACTTGATTAAAAGAAAATTAGCGGATTGAGGCTAGTGTAGGCTAGTGCCTACACTAGCCTCGATCCGCTAAATTTCTAGTACGTTAGCTAACAAAAGTGAGTTGTGAGTCTTTTAAAATAAATGAACTTTATAATAGGTTGGAAACTTTCTACTAATGCCAAAGTGGCCAAAGGTGGCACAATGCTAAAATTTCTAGCCCCACTTTTGACCACTTATTGTTTCCCAACTTTTTGTAAGAACAGTGAAAAAACAACACTTAATCCATCTAGAAGAAACATATTCCAATATGAGATTTTATATTATTTTTATGCATTCACAATGCAATTTTGTAAGTATTTTGTAAGTTTTTTTGCTATCACATTTTTTCTATATTCCAATATGATATAAAATATTAAATAACCATAAAATAATTTTATTGTAGAAAAAAAATGATTTTACAAAACCTTTACCCTTAACATTTTGCTTAAGAATTTTACAAAATGTTAACTTTGAAACATAACACGTGTTTATTTCTAAAATATCGTACTACATAAAAAAAGCTAAGTGCTGTAATTATTAACTAAAATTCCAATCTTTTATTCGCCTTTAATAAATATAAGAAATAATTATTTAATTCCTATTTATATAACTTTAAAGTGAAAAGTGACCAAAACCGGTACAGTGGCCAAAACCGGTACGCCTGCCCTACTTATAATTCCCGACAATCACTTTTATGTTAATAAAACTTAAAAGGTGTCTGGCTGTGGCATTGCCAATTACAAATAAATTATGTACCTACCTATATTTTTTTTTGAGAGATGAGAGAGACGAAATTATGTGCTACATTTTCAGTCAATACCATCCCACCAAAACATTTTTCTTTGTAAAAATTTGCCAAGTCTCGTGCGTGACTACCATAAAAATAATTGAAATGTAAGGAGCCAAGTCTGGCTGTTTGTATTTGAATCATTAACTATTTAGAAAATTTCTCCATTGCTTTATTTTTAAGATACTATGTGAAACGTAATGTTTCTTATACAGATGTAGATTCATTAGGTATCTACAGGCGCGGACCCAGGATTTGGTTGAAGGGTGGGGGAGGGGGCAATCTTAGCTTATTTGACGTGGCAAAATGTGTTTCAGGGGGGGGGGGAGGGCAAACGCCCCCATTGCCCCCCCCCCCCCCCCACCCCCTCTTGTATCCGCGCCTGATTAGTTGTAGAATGGGATATCTTAATGCTTGCAACTTTGTTTATCAGCGAGCCATTGCTCAAATTTAACGGGCAGGAGTTAGACTGCATTATAAAAAATAAGCATTACGTACATGATACTTGTTTATTAAACTACTAGCTTTCCACCCGCGGCTTCGCCTGCGTGTACTACACGACGTTATCCCGCGGGAATGTGATATTTTTCCGGGATAAAAAGTAGCCTATGTTCCTTTCCAGGTTACAAAGTATGTGTCCCAAATTTTAGCCAAATCCGTTCACCCGTTTTTTTTATCTACCGCGGTGTAGCACTTAGCCTTCATCACACCTGATGTTAAGTGGTGATAAGGCTGTGTTGAAGTGCGCTACTCCCGGAATCCTCAATCACTGAGGAACTGGCTATCTTATTTCTAACTGCCAGAACACAATAATGCTGAAAACATCATTGTTATGGCGTCAGACTTAGATAAGACGGTGGTAGCTAGCCAGGCGGACTAAGAACAAGTCCTACCACCAACCAAACCGAATACAATATGTACCTCCACTGGGAATCGAACCCGGGACCTCTTGGTCTGAAATCGGTGGTGTGAACCGCTAGACCACAGAGGCGGTCTTGGCGTGATTGAGTAACAAACATACAAACATCTTAACTTTCACATTTTATAATATTAGTAGGAAGTAGGACTGCTGATACGTGGCTGATACTGAGTGACCAAAACTAAAGTTTAGCTACAAAAAGTTAATGATTCGTGAAAATGCTACTATGGACTACGGATAGAAATTAGACAGAAAAAGTTTATATCTAACTTTTAACTCTATTTTTTTCAATAAATTTTTAATCTAATAAGGTTTTTCTAACAAAAAAGTGAGGTAGCTTTTTCATGAAATCTCGTCGTTCAATAATTCAACGGACGAAACTATTATTAACTTGACTGTACTTATCCTTTTTGCAACAAAAATTAATAATTAATGTTTAATATTTATTTTTATTATTTATTATATTTTTTTTAATTTTATTAGGATACTATTGTAGTACTTTAATAAAAATATTACATAGCAATATCTATGCTGTATCAGGACATTCAGAGACTGGACTATCAATACTAATATTATACCTAAGAGGAAAGATTTGATTTTTTGTTTGTTTGTACTTATGTTTGTAATGATTAATCTCAATAACTACTGAACCGGATTTAAAAATTCTACATTCATCCTAAGTGACATAATATGCTATATTTAATGCCAATAATTCCACGGGATGGGTACCATGCGGGTAAAACCACAGGGAACCACTAGTAAACTATGTAAATACTTGAGTAAGAAAAGCAACTATACGTTCTTACAAGAAGTGAAGCTTTTCCGCATATACCTACTTAACACACCTGCCATAAACTAGCTAAAATCAATGAGACTTAATATCTCAATATTACTCACCTGGGTGTCATGGTAGACAAACAGGCCTGACGATATTTGAGTACTCAACAGGCTTTTCAGGCGCTACTCGGAAAAAGTATGGACTTTTTGATTTGAAACTATAGGACGGTTACAGTTTTGTTACAAATCTGGTATTAAGATATCTTCATACCTTTATCTAGAATCGTATAGTTTCAAAAACACGATTTTATGATTTTGCCTCGACACTTTTTCTTTTCGAAAAGACCTCAAAAAAATACGAAAATTCAAGATTATTCTTAAATGAGGTTACTTACACTATTGGAAATTGGTTTAATTAGTGGACACCAATAATATTTAGGATCGAATAGAAGCATTTTTAAAAATCGCTGGAGTTTTTGAATACGAAGTGAATTTGTGTTTTTTTTTGCCTAATCTGCAAAATCAGTCTCGCTCCCGCTCGCGTCGTTTTCTCATTGCTATCTCGCTTCAGCATAATTTTTCCGAGTATCGCCTTAAGTTTCAGCAGTGTTATGTCGTTGCTCTGATCGATGAGAGGGAAGTTGTGGACGACCATCTTCACTATAAATCTCGTCTCTGGACACAAGAGGGCCTAGACAAGTGGCTTTCTATTATCGATATCGCCAGTAGAATAGAAAGAAAATGTATGGGATTGACATTACCCGTCACGTGACATTTCGATCGCTAATGTCAATCCCATACATTTTCTTTCTAATAAACTGGCGATTTCGATAAAAGAAAGTCACTTGTCTAGGCCCTTTGTACAATATCAAGCATAGATAGCACAAAGATTTAATATTATTCACCTGGATTTCTTGGAAGACAAACAGGCCTGACGATGTGTGAGTACTCAACGGGCTTGTTGAGTTTCAACAGCGATATGTCATTACTCAGGTCAGCCAGTGTGAAGTTGTGAACGACCATCTTCACGACGAATCTCATCTCTGCGTGACTGTCTTTAGAGCAGCGGTCGTGTTCGCCGAAGGTCACGCGGAACATGAACCACATGAAACTGTTGGTAAGAATTGAGAATCAATTATTGACTTTGGTCACAAGTTGAACAAAAAAGTGGGTAAAGATTGGTTTAAATGATGACAAAATATATTCAGGTTGACAAGAAGTTTCAAATATCTACGTTTTTAGAAGTAGGTACCTGTTTGATCTTAGCTAGAAAGCAATGAAGATACTTAAGTGGAAGAATTTTCCAAAACCGTAGCTAAAATAGCACATTAGCACCATTAGGTACTGTTTGCTTATTCTACGAGGCTGCTTTATACTTGGTCCTGAACATGAACTAAGATCAAGCGAGTTCTATATCTCATAAGTTTATTTCGAATATTCTGTACCCCTTGATACAATGTGCTGCGGAGACAACGTATCTGTCGTTGATCAGGGAAGCACCGCAGCCAAACGATTTGTGGTAGATGAGGCGGGCCAGCCAGGGGTACGCGTTCATACTGGACCCTAAGCCGCCCACCACTCTTGGCTCTTCGTTGCGCTCACCACAATCTGATAAGATAGAATTCATTGATACAAAAAATCGGCCAAGTGTGAGTCGGACTCGCCCATGAAGGGTTCCGTACCCTCTTAACCTATCGATTACATACATGTAGCAACAATACCACTATCATTTTTCGCGAGAAAAAAAAATGATTTTCATAGTGTTCGTATACCTAAATGACAAAGTTATATTTGCGGTTTTCGAAAATGTGTTATATCTCAAAAACTTGTAAAGCCTACTTAGCTGTCATAGTTTTCCTTTTAACTTCGTCATATATACAACTAACGTGAATTTTTTCACTTATCCCAAAACAACCATTTGGCTGGACACTTGACTCTAACAAAATTTTGCACTTTAAAGCATAATAATTCACAAACGGATGCTTCAATCAAAAAACGACAGACGGACATGGCGAAACTATAAGGGTTCCTTGTTGACTACGGAACCCTAAAAAGATCAAGCTTTGACTTTTTTTTTATTTATTTTTTATAGTGAGGGGAATGCCTTTACGCATACCCCGTCCACGTTGGTGTGCGGACGGTGGTTATGTTGGACTCGCCTAGCCGCTTCCTGATCCTGACCCTCCATCCAGTCGCAAGGACTCGATGGGGGGTCAGAAAGGGGGAACACCCACTAAACCCCTCACTACTTGCTCTCACCGCAGTCATCAAGTTTTGACCTAAAAATATTAAGTGATTTGTCGTGCTATCTGTAAAAGACTGTTGGTCTTAGGTAAGTCCTTCTTTCTGTGGTCACCGATTAAAATAATAAGATTAAACACTCCCGTTCAAAATCTCTTTCTCTCACACCACAACAATAAAATAAAATGAACTATGTGATGGTTCATTATTTAAAAACTACTTTATTTCCCCTTAATTTTCAGAAGTCTTTTGAAGGAGAGAGATTTTGTATTTAATTAAAAGTAACAAAAGTTAATAATTTAATTAAAATTCACAGGAATGAGAAAGTCACTTACTGCAGTCTTCGCATTGGCGGAGGGGGCTTTCCACTTTAGGTGCATCCGTCGGCGTCGGTTGACGTTGGAACGGTGGTTGATGATGAACTGGTGGTTGATGATGAACCGGTGATTGATAAGAGTGTTGTGATATTATGAGACCATCCTGAAAGATATTTTATTTAGAACACAAAATATTTGATCTGTCCATAGCTATGATGCTGTAACATCGTCCCTATCTACGACGCAACAACTCAGTGAATTGATTTTAAATAAGTTAGTAAATATTAATTAATTTTTGTTCCTCAAAGGTTGTCTGGAAGAGATCGCTTTTAGCAATCTTTGTGTATGTACTAAACTGTGTCCAACTATCTCTATCTATTTAATTTATCCCACCTAGGCCAGCGAACCGCCTCTGTCTGTGTCTGTGGTCTAGTGGTTCCCACCAACGATTTCAGACTCACGGATCCCGAGTTCCATTTCCAATAAGCATTATAACTAAACAACATGCTGCTTTAATTTATGAACCGAATAAAACTGTAAAGAGAAGAAAATACGCTGTTTGTAAAATTACTCACAAATTTAAAACTGCCTTCAGTTCTAAATTTTTTAAATTCCTGGGCCCAATTTTATACAATAAAATTAATAAAGAAAATAATATTTACCCACTGAATACAATTGAATGTAAAAAAGTAACCTCTAAATGGTTAAAGTCACTCTCCTATGAAAAAACAGAAAACTTACTTAAAGTTACAAAGTAAATTGAAAAGTAAGTAGATTAAAATACTTATAAAAAATTTAAGAAAACTGACACAACCTCTCACACACACTCACACACTTACACCGTACACACCGAGAGGAACACTAGCACATAAGTTAATAATTAACTTTACTCATAAAAAAAAAAAAACAATTATTTTTCTATTTGTTAAGTATGAATTATATGTAAATTAAACTTAGAAAACTATTATGTTAAAATACTATTTCAGATTGTTCTTGGGGTTTTGGCGCTGTAGGCCGTATGTACAGACTCCGGTCTAGTATGGCAACAGATGCCTGAAATTAGTTTGATAATTACCTAATGTAGACTAATTTAATTTCAGTTTTCATGTTTGTAAAAAATAATTAGAAAATAAACGTTATTTATTATTATTATTTATAATAGGGGTACATATTGTATTCGGTTTGTTTGGTACTAGGACTTGTTCTTAGTCCGCCTGGCTATATACCTAGCTACCACCAGCTTATCTAAGCCTGACGCCAATCCAATGATGTTTTCAGCATTATTGCGTTCCGGCAGTTAGTGATAAGTAATAAGTAATAAGTAAGTACTTAAAAATGGCCTGTAGTGTATGGAAACTAGAAAAAAGATACAATGAAAACCAGACCGCCACAAACATTTTACATCTGTCGTCTGTATTTTGAAAGAATCGAACCCACGACTCGTGATCAGCAATCAAAAAGGAAGCCAGTAAAACTAAGTAGTAGTATGATTTCCTGTACTAACTACAAAGATAAATTATCGTTTTGCACCGGATACAAAACCGTCATCGGCATGGACGTTACATTACACGTCGTTACATTACAGCACATGTTCACTATCACTGTAACTCCAATGATGTTTTATATGTCATTGTGTAACTCAATAAATATTGTTCACTCGTTTATGACAGTGATAGGTACTAAGTAAATAAAAATAATGAACTAAAACACTTAATTTATCACCAATTTTTTGTTACCATTTCTTTAAAAAAACACCAAAAAATCGCAATAAAATTACCTTATTCATCCTAAATCCATTTGCACAACAACAAAATAGCACAAATACACAATAACACCAAAACATGTTTATTTTCTACGTGAATCTTCACTTAAATCACTCTCCAAAGAAAGTTCATACACATTAGGTTCAATGTTTTCGTTACACTAACTCATGTCTTGGTTCTCGCAGTACTTTATGGTTATCGGGCACTTAAAATGTCGCTGCCCGCTTAAAATGCACTCGAAGCTAATCTAGTCCATGATCCAAGAAAACACGTGTGCGTTGCTCTGATCATCGATATCGACTGTGGATTTTGTTTTTGAAAAAAAAAAAAATGATGTAAATCAGACATTTTATCTGATATAAAGAAACTTAATTATTAATCTTGGATTATTTATTTTGCAAAAATTTCGCCTAAAATATTTTCCCAACATACTTAACTCTTAAAACGTATTTGTCTTTTAAAAATTATTATTCAAGGACCTCATAATGCGTTAGATACTTATAAAATCGTTAGCATCAATACAATAATAATTGAGGTCCATCTTGCTATCTGCTGAAACCGGGATACGTGTGCTAAAAGGTGTCAAGTTGTTTTGAGAAATGATTTTACGTTAATGTATTAATTTAGTAACAATATACTTTACTGTTTTAATTTCTTTCAGAAAATATAGGAATTATTTTGTTCCAAAAAGTAAAAATTCAAATATTTTAACTTCTATATATTTTGATCTGCCAAACTTAACAAACAAGTACGTATTTAAGTTATTATGAATATTCAAACACAGTTATAGACTTATGGATGACTCCCTACATCAAGTCAGAATATTTAATCAAGTTGCGTCATTTTAGTCCGCATTCGGAGGCTGTATCTGTATGAACGACCGTAATATTTGGCAATGACCTCGCGGATCAATGAACTTTCTCAGTTATTTGCTTTGTGTTTAATGCCTCATCGATTTTAAATCTTATGATTACCTTCATAAAGTTTATAATTAATGATTATTTTTCTCGCAAGTTCGCCAATATGTGAAACAAATTTGACTGCAGTTCTTAAACTGAAACAGGTAATGCGATAATGAGAAAGAATTTTCTTTCGTTATTTTATATTTTTTGACAATTTAATTAAAAGATAAGTAAATTATTTATAAGATAATTATTTATTTACATTTTACTATTTTGCATTCACAGTGCAATTTTATTATTATTGAAAAATTGAAAATGAAGTATTTAGAAAAATTCGACCCGTCTCACAACCAGCTCCGATGGGACTCGAATCCACGACCTTTCGCTATCCGGGTCCGGTATGTGTTTATTTAATTAAACAAATATTAATTCAAGCGACTATTTATATGTTTGAGGCTCTTACTAGCACACTGATATTTATTTCAATAAATACTCGACCAGTTCCCATAGGAATATCAGGTTAAAATACTACAGCCTACGTCACCTTCGTGGACTGTAATATTTTACAGGAATACTTACTGCAGCTTACCACCTGGTGAAACATTTTTCAAATTCGGCGCTGAATTTCTAGAGATTACCTCAAACATCTAAACAAAAAAAAATTACCTGTATAAAAATAACTAGATGTAGATAAAAACATCTCAACTCGTATAGTGTACCTACATAAGTAAGAACTATGTCTACTAAAAATATCTTGCAAGAAAAACAGTCTTCGTAATCAAAACTTATGGTTGAACCTAATATCTTTTTTAAAATTTTATTTATTAGATAGTAGATGGTGGTCGTGGGTTCGAGTCCTATCGGAGCTGGTTGTGAGACGGGTCGATTTTTTCTAAATACTTCATTTTCAAATTGATTTTACGATCTTATCCTCAGAGAAAAATATTACTGAGAGTAAATACCTACAGTCGAACTAATTGAATTAAGACCCATTTTGATAAAATATTTGAGTGAAAGCGGCAAAACTGCATTAACAAACTACCTAACACTAAGGCCAACGTCAACAATAATCCGAACTTCTTGAATTATAATATATGTTTGAAAATGAGCTTACGGTGGGTCACGATTCGGTTGGTTTGACTGTACCTAAGTAGGTACGCGTGAAAATTAAAGTAAATGTTTTGTAAGTGCAAACCATTTACTTCAATTTTCGCGCGTTAGGGGCTGATGCGCTGAAAATTAAAGCTGAAAATACGGGAAATCTTAAAAAATCAAAGAAGTTTTTTAAAAGAGGTATGGTCAAATGGTCTCTAAATGCACTTTTTAAATTGACCTGAAATTAGTCACTTAACAAAGTGACGCTAGTGAAAGAACCGGCAAGAATATTACGTTTAATTAGGCTTGTTAATTAGTTGCATCAATTTTCCCTATGTTTAAAAAAAACTGATACTTATTTAGACGACCTCCGTTGTCGAGTGGTGTACGCACCGGTTTTCATGGTGCCGCATTTTCGGGTTCGATTCTCGATCAGGTAAACGTCAAAAAGAATTTAATATTTCGATATCTTCTTGACTGGGTGTAGATGGTGGTAATTACCGTCATTAGTTCCAATTTCCGTAACACAAGTCCGTTATGGTACAGTCGATTTCAATAAAATCTTCGAATTAAGATTTTTGACATCGTCTTTGACTTTCTGTGCAAATTGTCACAATAAATACTACGACAAAGTTCAAAAGTGCACTGTATGTTTAGATTGGAGCAATGTAGTTACTTATGTAGTGATTTCCAATCTTTGATCGAAATTACCACTAGATAACTGGGGGCCAAAAGCACTGCAATTGAACTGAACTTGAACAATTGAAACACGATTGAGACACGATTATGACTTAACGTTAGCAGTCTTTGCCCCCTGGTTGGAGTATCAAAAACGGCCGAGCGAATAAAAGCGCACCTTTGACGTGCAGGGGGCACATTTCATATCGATTCCTGACATTTTTTTACTTATGATCGTAACAAAAAAATCTTTCCGTGTTCTGTGATCGTAACACTCGTTACATTTTCCTTCGTTGAAAAGAAAGTCATTTGGTGCCACCACAGAACACGGAAAGATTGTGGGTGCCACGTTTACATTGTGTCTTAGTTAGTGATCGCGAGCCGTCATCAAGTGGTATTTGATCGAAGTTTCCGATATTAATTTATTTATTTACGCTATAAAACGCATAAATCATGAAATTTTTAACCGCCTCGGTGGTCTAGTGGTTCACACCACCGATTTCAGACCAAGAGGTCCCGGGTTCGATTCCCAGTGGGGGTACACATTGTATTCGGTTTGGTTGGTGGTAGGACTTGTTCTTAGCCCGCCTGGCTAGTTACCATCATCTTATCTAAGCCTGACGCCATAACAATGATATTTTCAGCATTATTGTGTTTCGGCAGTTAGAGATAAGATAGCCAGTTCCTCGGTGATTGAGGATTCCGGGAGTAGTGCGCTTCCACCCTTAGCCTTATCACCACTTAACATCAGGTGTGATGAAGGCTTAGTGCTACCCCGCTGTGGATAAAAAAGTGCTTGTGGTGTGAGGGAGATATTGTTATTGATGGATCACTAAAATAATACAACAAATTAAAATCGACGTAAATCCTTTATTGTTATCCTATTGTAAGTACAGCACGTCAGGTTACTACAAACTGACAATTTTTTTTAAATAAAATTCAACCTTATCTCCAACAGAAAGAGTTCAGTTTCAATTTTGTCATTTTGTAGTAACCCGACGTGCTGGCGACCGTACAACCAATACTAAACTAATAATATACAAATACTAATAATGTACATGACTAAAATGAGTTTTATTTTATGGCATAATCATTTTCATTCAAATAAGATTGGTATTTAATAAGTACAAGTAGTAACTACTAAAAGATAAATTACATTTATTGAGAAATGAAGTTAATTATGTTTTTCAAGAAATCATATAATAGCTAAATAGCATAATTTATATTATTAACCTAAGATCCATAAGGCGCGCTTACACGGGCTTTTCTTGTCAACTGTGATGGATCAATCTGGAACAATCCTTCGATCAACAATAGTACTAGATGAAGGCTCACGAACTAAATGAAAACTTTACAGGGCACAGACTGTTTTTTTAACGGAGAAAAAACGTTACGAATGTTACGATCTTACATTATAAATGACAGGAAGCGTTCCAAGTTTGAAATACCTTAGTATATTGACACTGTCAAAATAATCTACTAATTATACTCTCAAGTGGGCGTATAACGCTCGGCCATGTCTGTCACTCCAACTATGTATCTTGAGCTAGGTGTTATTGTTGATCGAAGCTTCGATCATATAATTAAGTGGAGCAATCTAGAGCAATAACAATAGTGAGGCATTGTTTCTGGAATATTGCTTCTTATTGCTCCATATACCTATTCCACATTTTTCAATGTCAGAAAATCTTTAGACAATTTTTTTCTATCTCGTTTATACATCTCGTTTTCGCGAGAGAAACACCGACCCCGAACAACAAAATCGCGAAAAAAATCCATAGTAAAACAGAACATCAACTCGACCAAAATGTACCTATGGAACAGCTGATTTTTTTTCATCCCCAAATTTTTTTATATCTACTCATTAAGTGGTATAATATAATAGAGAAACATGCAACTAGAACATGTCTACTTAATAAAAAAGTTAAAATGACTGCTTCAGAATTAGGATTTGATATAATTTGATATAACTTTAAATTATTATTAAGAAATAAGTAGGGTAGAGCAAGGTGAATCGGATCTATGCGTGAATTGGCTCATAATAAGAAATCCGCTCATATTTTTAATAACGACGTTGGCTGGAGGTAAGCACTTAGTGGGAGAGGGTCGCAACGCCCCGCCCCAGTCACTTGCGATCCGTTTCAGGGCGATATATTTAAAATTTTACCGGATTTCTAATTTTGATCCGATTCACCTCGTTCTACCCTAAACTTTGCATAATACCTACGTTTATTTTATTATGACTAAATCTTAATAGATGCATTATATCAATTGTGATTACATTTACTCTAATTTACATTCATTCAGTAAAAAAATGTTATGTTCCATTTTATTTTTACTTTTTTTTGCATTCGCAATGCAATTTTTATTATTGATAATATTGAATTACAAAATATCGACTCCGTACCGTAGCACAGTGGTTAGAGCATTCGCCCGGACAGTGAAAGGTCGTGGGTTCGAGTCCCATCGGAGCTAGTTGTTATATAGGTCGACTTTTTTAAACAGTTCATTTTCAATATTATTATGTTTAATGTTACATTATAATATACCTACAGTTGAAATAAACGTAGATTTATTTGTTACGTAAATAAATAAATAAATAACTTTTCATTCACAATCACACCAATTATCTAGCTCATATGTAGTTATCATTAAGAAACTGTGTTATGGAAACTAGATAACGGATAAATTTATACTTATATACCTAGGTCCTTTTTTTTGGAAATACATACTTAAACTATATTATTAACTACATGTATTTGTAATTGTATTTTTAAACAGGCGTTAATGCACACGTTCGTTGTGGAAATAGTGTAACTTCGTGATTTGATTATTTCAGCTAAATGTATTTAAAAAAACCCTCGTGTTATAGTTATAGTGGAGACGAGTCACCGAGGCGTATCTCCGAAACATTTGTAAAGTCTCTCGTTCACTACGCTCTACCAGTATCCGACCCTGCAATCACTGATCCGATCTGTTACTTAATATAAATGTTTCAGCGACTATCGTTGGAGACTAGTTGATTGTAAGATTCGTAATTTAAAAACAGGTTGTATAACATTAGTCATTAAACACGTTAATCCGAGCAGTAGCACCCGTCTTGCGTGTTCTCCTTGATCCAGTCGAGGAAGTTGGTGACTCTGGTGTACACGCCCGGGTAGCCGGGCCGCGCGCACCCGTTGCCCCATGACACCACGCCTGCGCATAGGTACAAAAATCTATTAGTTTCCTTTTTATTTAAAACGGGGTAGCACTAGATACCACTAAACTCCTAGATACACTTAACTCCGCAACACGTTGATTCAACTTTGTTACTAAACAAATGTTTACCATGAATACGAGGCTTAAGTTTCTCTGTTCCTTAATTATGTGTAATGAGCAAATTAATTTGTACTTATATTTTAACTATGTAGGTTGGTAAGTAGGTACTGTAGTGTGTATAACCACAGCCGTTAGATGAAATTGTAGGCTGTGGGCAGTTAGCTTTTTAAAAAGGAATAGAAACTGCTTTACGATTATATTCTCAAATCAATCTTTAAAAAATATGAGTTTAAAAATGAAAGATGGATTTGACGCAGTCATATACTAGACGGTAATAAGGAGAGAAGTTCCAAAAATATAAAAGATGCTATAAAATAGCATATGTACTAAAATAATATTGAAACTAGTGAAATAAAAAGAAATTATGAATCCCTGTGTTTAAATCAACACCAGTAGCTAATAGAAAAAGCTTACAGTGGTGAAGACGCCGAGTCGAAGACAGAGTTGGAAACCAATGGAAGTATTGTATATTTAATTATAGATACATAATTTTCTTTTTCCCCGTGTACCTAGGAAAAAGCAGCTAAGCGAGTGGCCCTAATATTTTGATATAAAAAATAAATAAATAAAAAAATATATCATTTTTCTGATCGGCGGACATTTTGTGAGAAAATATTTTCACGGAAAAATTTTCACAATGGAGTCGATATCAACCTGTTTCTCGGGCAGTCCGCATGAATCCTTTTCATCATTCTTAGAAGAGTTCAAGGAAGCGGCTGCCAAACAAAAATTCATTTCATCGAATGAACTCCTGATGTTAATACCATCATATTTGAAGAACGGGGCATTATATTTCTATAGGGAAGTTAAGAGCGCTGTTAAGACATTTGATGAATTAGTGGAAAAATTCAAGGAAGAATTTGTGGAGTTGGATTATGGTGAAAAATTCTACAATGCGAGACAGGAGAACAGGAGTCCCCTGGATTATTTTTATTATTTAGCCAATCTAGCAGGGAAGGCTGGCATTGTAGAAGATAATATATTCATAACACAATTCCTGAGGAATCTACAACCATATTTACGGAGTAGATTGATGCTAACCCATTTCACGGATAAAAAGGCATTGAAAGCAGTATTAATCCAAATGGAAAAAGTTGGCCCTGATAGAAAGGAAGAAAATATAAATGTTTATAGAAACTCGGCGAGTTTTGGTCCAAATATGGCCACAGCTAATAGGGGAGGGGGAGATAGTAGGCCGTGCAGGCCATTTAATTTTAATACGCCGGTACAGAACCGAGCGAGATATTCATCGTCACCGCGTGCTCAAGAAGCTGGTGTTGGTCATAGTGTTAATGGTTTTAATGTGTATTCTAGGAAAGCGGAATATGTACCACGTCGCAATGACGTAGGACAGGGAGAGCATCTCTCCTGGCGGATGCAGCAGCATGGCACGGAGGAAGTAGGACGATTGGGACATGCGAATGTTGTTGCGGACGGAGCGTCGTCGAATCGGCAGGTCAGACCAGTTGTTCCTTTTTATGCGCATAATTTTGCAGATGTGGCCTTGATCGATACAGGCGCTACAATTTCATGTATTAGCCAGACCGCTGCGGTACAAATGAATGCAAGGCGTGTGGCTGATGATGAAATGTGTGCGAAAGCAGTGAATGGGAGCTTATTACAGAAAGTAGGAAAATGTAGCATAGATTTTTCTCTGAATAATTTTAATTTTTGCCATGAATTTTTAGTAGTAGCTGATTTGAACCGTAATGTTATTTTAGGAGTAGATTTTTTAGTAAAGAATAGAATGAATATTGATATGGGTAATTCATGTGTGTATTTTTTCCAGAATAAAATATTGTTTTGTGATGACAGTCAGAAACAAAACACGATTCGTGATAGGATTCTTTCAGAACAAAAGATAGAATCGATTTTTCTTGACAGTTCGAGTTCGATCGCGAACGAACAAATGAAGTTCAGCGGAACAGCTGAGAATAAGGGTTATGATATAGTAGGTTCGATGAATTTTCAGGGTTTAAATAGGAAAGATTATGTTGATTGTTTGGATTCGCGCAAAGTTGCGTGTGGGGTAGAAGAGAAATGTGTTAAGGTAGAGAAGGATTTAGGTAGGAGTAATAAGCGGGGTTTGTTAGATTTATCAGAGGGGAAAGTAGACAAGTTTTCTTCTTCGAGCAAACAGTTAGATAAGCCAGGGATAGTACCGGTTAATAATAGTGTAGGAATGAGCGGGGATGAGTCTCCGGTGCAACGGGACGTTGTAGGTAGAGCCAACGTAGTGGTAGATTTTGTAAGTAGGGAGTCGTTTAATGAGGAGAGAGGGCGAGAGGTAGGAAAGAAGCAATCTTCTCTACATATTGAACCTGATAATGGTATAGATTTGTTTAGCATCAACGTACCAGCAAAGGTTCACGCGAATAATAGTAATGTACAGGCATCAACAAAAGTATCGCCAGATAGTATTTTGTTAGGTAGGGAAAAGCCTTCAGCAGTAGATCGTTCGTTGAGGTTAGATATAATAGGTTTAGATGAGACGGTAACAGAAAAGGTTAATCGTATAGGCGGATTATTTACTAAGGCTTTAAATAATTTTGCGAGGCCGCAAGTTGTTAAAAAACGGTATTATTATAAAAGGGCGCGATCTAGATCGTTTCGGGTCAATGACCAGGTCTTATTACATGTGCCGAGGCGAGTTACGGGTAGATGTATGAAGTTGGAGCGGCTGTACCGTGGTCCTTATAGGGTCGTACAGAATGTGGGACGGTCTGATTTGTTGATACGTCGTATAAATTCGCGATCGCGTGGGGTGGTTGTACATTCGAATCGTTTGAAACGTTTCGTGCCACGCTGATGTATCTGTCTGATAGAATGTTAGATGATAGTTATTATTCGTAAATAAGAAAGTTATTTGTGGTTACATCTTTAACCTGTAATTTTATCCATGTTGTATATTTGTGTTTTAGGAAAGATGTATTGTATGGTTGTAAATATGATATTAACCGGTGTTTCTTTTTCATGTTGATCCTGAGCTGTGATGACTGATGAGCTGGAGAATGAGGCCACATTATAAGCATGCTAGGTCGTGCGTTGCGAGGACCCAAGGATATATCTTGTAGCATACTAGGAATTTCCGTGGTAGTCTACCTTTGTATGAGAAATATTTGTTGGTTGACATAGTTTGTTGGACCGATCGCTTGATTTTATTTTTGGGAGCAACATGATAAGGCAATAAGCTATTTGTCATGGGGTCCTGGTTTTGGTCCCACGCCCTTAAGAATGAGATTGAGACGAGTTGGTAAGGTAAGAGTAAGGGATTGTTCCCAAGGTTGATAACGAATGTTTCTCAAAGAAAGTAATTTCTGACGTGGAATAAATCGGGTATTCTATGCATGTTCGGAATTCCTTTGTAGTATTTTACCTTGGGTAATCGTTTGAACTCACGATAGTCATCTTGAAACTTTGAATGGTAACAGATCATTTCGTGAACTTCGATAGATTATGTGAGATGATTGTATATTGTGGTATCGGCTTTAAAAGTAGTGGATTTCGCTGTGCGGTTGGGACAATATCTATGGCCTCATTCTTAAGCATCTTGAATTTGTTTATTCTTTAAGAAGCTTTTGTATCTGGTTGTATTTTTATCGTCTTGATTACATATGTGTTATTTTCTGCATTTGAAAAAGATAATTTTTTCTTCTGTCTTTGCCTGCGTTAATTTTGGATTATTTCTATTCGGTGGAAATAGATCACGAGTTGGTGATATAATTATAATAGTTGGCAAGGAGTAAAGTTTAGGGTTAATAAATAACGGGGTCATGGGAACCTCTGGTAAATTTTTAGACCAGTTTTTTTTGCCAGATAGTTTATCGAATGATGATCGTTCGAGAAGCTAGATCCTAGCTGGGTCATGTTTCCATGGTTCTATGGTTTATAATTCCGTTTCTGGTCTTAGCTAGTTTAGATTTTAAGTCGCGATACAAAATGTACTGGAACTTGTAATGATTATTTAAGTAGGGTCTGCACCTTAAGTGTGGATAGGTTATTGGTTAAGTAGGGTCTACGCCTTAAGTGTGGATAGGAGTTTGGGGTTAGGATCTGCACCTTAAGTGTAGTTAGGTATGTATTTTGAGGGTCATGCCTTATGTATGATCGAAATTTTTTTCTTAGGGTTGTCACCTGTTGAAAAAAAAATTTTTTTTTTTCTCCGATGAAAAATTTTTTTTTTTTGAATGGAGGGGGGAATGATTGTAGTGTGTATAACCACAGCCGTTAGATGAAATTGTAGGCTGTGGGCAGTTAGCTTTTTAAAAAGGAATAGAAACTGCTTTACGATTATATTCTCAAATCAATCTTTAAAAAATATGAGTTTAAAAATGAAAGATGGATTTGACGCAGTCATATACTAGACGGTAATAAGGAGAGAAGTTCCAAAAATATAAAAGATGCTATAAAATAGCATATGTACTAAAATAATATTGAAACTAGTGAAATAAAAAGAAATTATGAATCCCTGTGTTTAAATCAACACCAGTAGCTAATAGAAAAAGCTTACAGTACCTACTTACTTTCATCATTATGAAGAGGTTAAGAAAAGATTAAAGGACAATAGGATTGCGCAATAGCACACTTGACCTGCGACTGCAGCGGGTAGGTAACTTTCGCTGGGGTCAAAGGTTGTTAAGTTTATCAGTTTTAGGATGTACTAGAAGCCACTCTGGTCCTACAGATTGGTTTTTGATTTATGACGAATAACTTTTTGTTGGAAATCAAAAAAAAGTGTTACTCTCTCAGTAACTTCATAGAGTCAAAATACGACAACTTTAAAATTGGCTATAAAATAGCTACAATACTTAAAAATAAACATTAAATTCCACTTTTTACAAATCGGGTTTCTTATGATGATTATCGATACGAATTCATTCATTCATTCAATTGTTACTTGACTGCTCACTTTAAAAATGCTGCTTAAATGTGTTTGCGCTAGGACATAACATTACCTATTTAAGTAATTGTATCATGTATGGTAGGTTGGGCAATGTTTGCAAAGGTTTACACATAATAGCCAGTCGTGTCAGGTATACATCAATATTCATTACCTATTAATTCGTAGCGCTTGTCAAACTTTCTCTCGGCGATGAGGGGACCGCCACTGTCACCCTGAAAAATGGTAGAAAGTCATATCTTAGAATGTGCTGTGAAACTCTACATTCTGAAATCATCGTTGGTTTTGGTTTATTGTGAATATTTTTAACTTAATTCTAAAGCCTATGTACAATATGTACATAGTGATTCCATTTAATTATAAAAAAAACTAATCCACTAAGTTTACATAGGGATACTTATTCTACTAATATATTTTTTTATTTATTTAAAATGTTTTTCGAAATTACCTACACAAAACAAGTTGGTATTCATAAATAGGTATTATTTTTCTTAAAGTTCAACAACAGTGAAAAACCTTCAATGTAAGCTTTTATTTTTATTCATTTATAGTGAGGGCAAATACTGTCTTTTCGTATACCGCTAGCGGCATGTTGGACTCAATGAGACACAGGCCTGTCTCTCGCCGCGCCCAGCCCTCCCGCTTAGCCTAATAGGCTTCGCGTCAGGGCTAACTGGTTCTTACCCCTGCTCCGCCCCCACACATAAAATTATTTTTACTTTTTTCGCATTTACAATGCAATTTTTATAATTTTTTTGAATCAGGCGTCACCTCGCAGAAGTCCCTAACCATTGTGAAAATCGAAATATACGTAGCTTACTTCCGCAAAAAATTAAACATGCTGCAAGATGCTAAGTCCGCCCAACCGCAAAAAGTTGCAGCTCCGAAGGATGTTGGTTCGATGATGGTTTTCGCACGCCACGGGTTGGGGCTAAACACGTGTAGAGTAGTTTAATCGGTGAAGGTGCAAGGTGTATTGCTGTCTTGCTATATGCAGGTATTGTGCGCTGGTACTTTCGTGGTGTGTATGTGCAATTTTTTGAGGGCGGGCGTTTGGTGCATCTTGCATGTTGTGTGTTTTGCAGAAGTAAGCTACATATATTTATTTTTTCAAAATGCCATTTTGATTATTAACGCTGGCTAAACTCCTAACGAATCCGAAGCTCGGTTAGAGACTCACAACTAGCTCCGATAGTCACTCACAGACTCACTCACTCACTCACTCACAGACAGACTCACAACTAGCCCACGACCTTTCACTGTCCTCGCCCGGACAGTGAAAGGTCGTGGGTTCGAGTCCCATCAGAGCTAGGACGGGTCGATTTTTTCTAATACTTCATTTTCAATAACAAAAATTGCAATGTGAATGCAAAAAAGTAAAAAAAAATTAAATAGGCAGCAATTATTTCATCTTTAACGATTGTCAAATATCTAAAAGGGTATTTCTTTCGTATGTGGGGGTATATAGGGCAGGCGTACCGGTTTTGGCCATTTAAGGATTTTTTCACTTTTAACCGCTTAGTGCTTAATGATCTTAAGTATTTTAGAGAAAATGTATAATGTAGAGTTATAGATAATTTATCGAACTTTAAGGGTACAATCTACAAAGTAAAAAGATCAATAGTTTTTTTTATTTAGAACAAATTCTGCGGAGGGGGCCAAATACACCGTTTGCATTGGTTTTGGCCACTTTCATAAAATTACTATATTTATAAGTTGAGTTTATGCTTAATTGATGTCTTATTAGAGTTCTGGACTAAAACACTACATGAAATAGTATTTCAATCACAGCTAGCTCCTTACTACAATTTTATAAGTATACCTTTAGCACTTGATTAAAAGAAAATTAGCAGATTGAGGCTAGTATAGGCTAGTGCCTACACTATCCTCAATCCGCTAATTTTCTAGTATGTTAGCTAACAAAAGTGAGTTGTGAGTCTTTTAAAATAAATGAACTTTATGATAGGTTGGAAACTTTCTACTAATGCCAAAGTGGCCAAAGGTGGCACAATGCTAAAATTTCTAGCCCCACTTTTGGCCACTTATTGTTTCCCAACTTTTTGTAAGAACAGTGAAAAAACAACACTTAATCCATCTAGAAGAAGCATAATCCAATATGATATAAAATATTAAATAACCATAAAATAATTTTATTGTAGAAAAAAAATGATTTTACAAAACCTTTACCCGTAACATTTTGATTAAGAATTTTACAAAATGTTAACTTTGAAACATAACACGTGTTTATTTCTAAAATATCGTACTACATAAAAAAAGCTATGTGCTGTAATTATTAACTAAAAGTCCAATCATTTATTCGCCATTAATAAATATAAGCAATAATTATTTAATTCCTATTTATATAACTTTTAAGTGAAAAGTGACCAAAACCGGTACAGTGGCCAAAACCGGTACGCCTGCCCATAGTAATATCTTGACATTGATGAAATAAATGCTGGCTAAACAGCGCGTAAGAGATATTGGTTAAACTCACTTCTCCTAAGGTGTAGCTCAGTGGTTAGAGCATTCGCCCGGAAAATGAAACGTCGTGGGTTTGAGTCCCATCGGAGCTAGTTGTGAGTCGGGTGGTTTCTTTCTAATACTTACTTCAAATATTTACATACAAAGAAAAAAATCCTTTATTTATCTTTCTACAATATGGTACCCTGTGCCGTTAGTTGTTAGTTGCTGCTTTTCTAGTAACGACCTCAGACCATTTGGTCTGAAGTCGTTACTAGAAAAGCAGCAACTTCTCGTCTGATTAGTCTGTCTAGTTTTCTAACAAACTACACGATATCTTTGCACTAAATTGTTCAATTAGGAAGTCTATCATCTTAAGCAATGGTTACTTAAGAAAATAGTTTATAGTTGAATGCTAGCCAGGTTTTAGGGCTTTTATTTAATGATTACGTTAATATTTAGTTGTGTCTTTTAACAAACCTGGCAAGAATCCTTCTGTCCAGACTGAGGATACCCTGCACAAAGCATGTTGTCCGTGATCATAGTAGCTGTATACTTGGTGGTGCGGCACTCTTGGTTGCTTATCACAGGAACTTCAACTTCTTGCAACGTGCATGATACCTTGCCTTCTTCAGTTAGCGTGCCCCAGCCTGCGGCTAGTGCTTTTACTCCAACGTATAAATTGTCTGAAAATAATTGTTAGAAATTTTAAAACATTATGTACTTAATAAAGTAAATGTTAAATAGAATAAAAAAGTATACATATTTCAAAACCTGCAGCAAAGTGGTAACGTATTGCTCTTAAAATGTAAACATAGTCAGAGCTAGATAGCAATTCTAATATGATAATTATTTAAGTCCCACAAATGTGTAAGTACAAAATTAGGATGGTGATGTTTGAGATATAGAAATTGATATTATCAAAATCATACCTACGACTCGTTTATAAGACCAACTTCATTGGTTCTCGGCGATCTCCAAACGCTTTTTACAGCCTTATTTAAATGAAAGATTTTTAACTCGACTCACCTTTAATAGAAGGCAAGCAAATAGGTTTGATGGCGTCAGTAATAGGTACTCTTTCGTTGAGCCTCAGCAAGGCGACGTCATTGTCGAAGTTTGTGAGGGTGAACTTGTTGGCGATGGCTCGCAGCACGAACCTGGTCTCGGGCTTAGTGGTGGAGTTGCAGCGGTTGTGCTCGCCAAATGTCACCTTTATCATGAACCACATGAAGCTGGAAATGGAATAAAGGAACTCTATGAGAATATGCACAGTAGCAGAATTACTATGACATGCGCAATGCGCCATCGGATCGGCCAACAACAACCAAAAATCTGTTTTACGAAATGCTTTAAAAAAAGAAGTTAAGTTTGGATAAACGATCAAGAACGATAAAAAAGTGATTTAAAAAACATCTCGTCTCATCTAACACTCATGCTAATATTGAATGTGAAAAGTGTGTTTGTTTGTTTGTTTGTCTTTCTTTCATGTCAAAACGGAGCAACGGATCGACGTGATATTTGGTATGGGGATAGTTTGAGAGCTGGAGAGTAACATAGGCTACTTATTATTCCGGTAAACTAAGTACTTCAAAATGATAATTTTGTATGAAAAATCGGTCTGTCATCAATGATATTATAATTTAAAAAAATATAATATCATTGTCTGTCATACCTTCGTTACAAAACTGTCATTTCTTCCATAGCCGCTTCCAAGTATGTAATAGGGTTTGGGAAGTCTCAACAATTTTTAAGTCCCGAGACACGAGACAGCCGAGGATCAAAGTCCCGGGTCCTCCCGGGACTTCCCGGGACTTTGAAATCGAGTTAATTTCCAGCGAAATGTAATAATAAAAAGACTTTTTTTTAAATCAACATTTATTGCAACCCGCAGTAGAATCTCTAGATAACATATCCACAAACATATCTAAGAAACAATTCTGTAGGCAATACTACAAGACCCATAACAATTAATGTCCTAGCATAAGCCTGTCTCCCGACACCCATCCTCATATAAGGTCATGTTATTATGCGAATGAGTGGGAAGAAACAGCATCCTATAGATGGAGCTCGGAGGACTTCCGAGGTTTAACATTTCTGAAGATATTTGAATTCAATTTCCATGTGGACACCATTGATATAATATCGGACAAAGCTATAAAATACCCAAAGCCTCTGAATGGGTTCACGAATATGATTCGAAGGCGTTCCGGACATTGTACGGCAGATTTCCCTCTGGTCCCCTTCCCAACCACGAAAGGCGTGGTCATGCACTGTCTCACCACGGAGGTGATTATAGATCTTACAGACAAAGGAATAGTCCCCGCTGACTGAAGAGTGATGATCGATGTGCCGTAAGAACGAGAGTTCAAGGAAAGCGATGCAATGTGCTTCTTTTAATGATTTAAAAATTGTTGCAATAGATGGCGCCTTTCAATGATTTGAAAATAAAAAATTATTTTAATTTCAACAATCGTGTCTCGTCTCGAGTCTCGACCGAAAGTCCCGGGACTCGAGACAGCGAAATTTACCAAAAGTCCCGGGACTTCGAGACACGAGACGTCTCGGGACCCAAACCCTAGTATGTAATCACGTCATGACGTCAGCGCGCGGTCAAAATGGAATACTTATCTTTTCCATAAGCTTAGAATTAAAAAATATACTGTAACCAGCGCCAAAAATGCCCTAATCGCGCATGCGCGCAAAGTTATTTGACACGCACTCTACTTCACAGAGTAATTTTTTATATGTAGGAAATAGAGACCAATCTTGGGCCCCTTTATTGGTAGTGTATAACTAGCGCTATCTGTTGACTAGTATAGGCAATTTTTGGTGTATAAACACACATTTATTAATACTATATTCACCGGGTCCACTATAATTTGTATGGCAAAACAACGTTTGCCGGGTCAGCTAGTAACTCATAAAGGGTCTTTTAAAATTCAAAGTATTTTTTGGTATTCATCTAATATTACTTTTTCAGATTTCACAAAATCCTGTCAAGCCTCGTTATATTTATTTACCATTACCTAAAATACGAAATATTTTTAGGAAATCATCTAAGTAGTCTATAACATTATTATAGTCTGTATGAACTGCTAACTCGTCTATGATATTAATGTTCATTAGCAAGGCGATCAACGAATGTTAACATATATGAGACGTAACTCTAAGAAAGCGTATATCTGCTGCACATTTCTAAATTTAGGTCTAAATAATTCAATTGCGCCTGGTCAATACAATATGTAACGGTGTCAATTACACAATGGGTTCGTTTGTATTAGCATTGGGCGAAAGTGACTCAATGTTTCGGTACCTGTCCTCGTCAATACTGTTTAATGCCTCATTTGCACTTTCACTCGCTTTAGCTTCCGTATTATTTCCTTATTTTTATTCGTATACAAACAGTGCTTTTTTATGATCAGTTTTGTTTATTACTTAATATCATACAATTAACTTTCAATGGTGTTTAATTAAAACACCAATTATAGCATGTATAGTTTGATCCAAAATATATTTATATTTTACATCTGTGCTATGAGTGCATCAATGTATAGTGGAAATACGACTGTTTTATAAATAACTCGTTAAAATACCTGCCGCTTGAAATAAGTGTGATATTTGAAGTTGCGCATTTAACAAGCCCACAGTTTCCCAAAACAAACGTTGTTGGCACGAAAGGCATAAATATACAAATCAGAGAATTTCGAGGATAATGAACTTTTAAAATTCGCAGCGCCTGGGTCCGGTTTGAAGGTGAACATACCTTCAACAGCACATCAGGCTTTGCAAAACTTTTGAATTTCTCCATTTGAATTTGATTCTTAACACTTTAGAAGATGGGCTTGAAATCGATTGAAAAAAAAATACATGTTGTATAAAATCACATGTTCGTTGACTGTACCAGGTGATACCGATTGGTATTCACAAAATTGGTTTTGTTTTGGACTTGTTTGCTCATTCTTGGGTTATCGGACCTGTTTCGGAAGATTAACGATTTCATCTGCAGTTTCCTCTAATCTGCATTTACGTTCTGTCCCAAATTAGTCATAACTAACCATTAAGTTTAATTTATTATTTGTAGTCTCCCATTATTGTTATTATGTTTTTAAAATAGTATTTTCACTGGAGGATTTTTTATTATCTGTGCTTATAAGTATGGAAGATTTACTAGCATTTAAATTGTCGTTTATTCGTCATTACCCCAGATTAAGTAACCACAGGCAAGTGATGATTATTTTTCCAACATATCATCCAATATGAAAACTATTAGCCCTAATGGAAATTTAATTTACTTAAATATATTTAAAATAATTTCATTTCTCTTTGTATTTGTTGTCAAATGTTTTACTTATATGACCATTTTGATGTCATTATCTTTACGCGATGACTATTTAGAATATATATTTTAAAGTACTAGCTTTTCAGCTACAATATTTTGTCCCGTGTGGGAATGAGATATGCCGATGTAAAAAGTAGCCTAAGTATATAATTGAGTAACAAACTTTCGTAGAAAAAATCGTATGGGAAAATAACTCTATCGCAGATTCAACGTATTGAAGAAGCTATGGATGACACTTGTGAAAGTCGTGGGTCGCGGCAAAGGTGAGCAATACTTGTATTTTATGCGTAAAATACATCACACGCTGAAGAGAAGATCAAACACTTAAGGTATCCCACGGAAAAGCTTAACATAATTTTCACATTTGACAGTATATTAAGCTAATATGACCTTTTTTATCATTTGTGCGAAAAAGGAACCACATAAGCGGTTTACACGTGAAGTTTGATGCGTAATGGTTGTCGAATGTGAAAAATGTTATGCGCAAAGTTTGGGAGTTGCAGAAAAACTCAGGAAGACTCAGGGTAGACCCTAGAGTTAGGGTTGACTGGATAAGGCATGGTATTAACTTTATAACGTCGCTTGAAGTACGTAGTCTCCGTGTACGAGTTCCCGTGGATGGTGAAATACCTTGACAGCCACCCAGAGGTATACGAGCTTCATGGCGTCACAGACTACACACCCTTTGACGCAGTGCGCGGCAGTGAGCACGTAACGGTCGTTGATGAGCATGCCGCCCCGCAGTAGCACCGCTTGCAGTACGTGCTGTACGCAAGTCTCGTGATCCACACGAACTCGTTGACACTCATCCAGAGGCAAAATACGAGCTACATGATGTCACAGACTACACACCCATTGACGCAGTGCGCGGCATTGAGCACGTAACGGTCGTTGATGAGCATGCTGCCCCGCATTAGCACCGCTTGCAGTACGTGCTGTACGCAAGTCTCGCGATCCACACGAACTCGTTGACACTCACCCAGAGGCAAAATACGAGCTACATGACGTCACAGACTACACACCCATTGACGCAGTGCGTGGCAGTGAGCACGTAACGGTCGTTGATGAGCATGCCGCCCCGCGGTAGCACCGCTTGCAGTACGTGCTGTACGCAAGTCTCGCGATCCACACGAACTCGTTGACACTCACCCAGAGGCAAAATACGAGCTACATGACGTCACAGACTACAGACCCGTTGACGCAGTGCGCGGCAGTGAGCACGTAACGGTCGTTGATGAGAATGCCGCCTCGCAGTAACACCGCTTGCAGTACGTGCTGTACGCAAGTATCGCGATCCACACGAACTCGTTGACACTCACCCAGAGGCAAAATACGAGCTACATGACGTCACAGACTACACACCCTTTGACGCAGTGCGCGGCAGTAAGCACGTAGCGGTCGTTGATGAGCATGCCGCCACAGTAGAACCGCTTGAAGTACGTGAGTCGAGCCATCCACGGGAACTCGTTGACGCCCGCCTCCACCCCGCCTACGATTCGCGACACCTCATTTCTTTCACCGCATTCTGAAATTGATTTATTGAAAAATTAGGGCACGTGACGGACGTGGATAAAACTTCGGGGAGTAACTTGTATCTCAATAAAGTAATTACATAAACGGTTATTATGTCAGTCTTATCAATTAATCGTTTGGCTGCCTTTTTTTTGTTTTTGATTAAAATTATTATCAAATAATTAGAATGTAAGTACTTACTACAAGTGCACGTTGTCCTGGGTTGGTTAAGCTCCATAATTGGCGGTCGGTTTCCCCAAACTCCACCGAAGATATTTTTTGTGAATACTCCCCTAGTGTCTCGTACTCCATCATTGCCCTGGACAAAGTTTTGACAGTTTATGACGAACAAGTTTTATTATTTTTATAGTGGGTTTTCATTTCCCATTTCCTACATAGTTAACAATTTATGTTGTACGCAATCGGATGTTTCACATAAGTTTTATGTTAGGTACTTTGCCAACATATATTACTGGTTTGAAACATAAAATTACTTTAAAACATACACCAAAATTAACCTTTGTTTATGTAGTCGCGATACATATCAGAAAGGTAGTGATCATATATTTTTAAGCACTGAACTTAGAATAAGATTAGCAGGACTCGGCGAATTTTAATCCTCGTATATCACATACAAATTTATCACTAATGAAAGTATTCAATTGACACCAACCTCAGAACAAGTGAAAGTCGAGACCGCAAGCACAAAAATAATACACTTCCACATGGTTGTCTCCAGTTAACAAAAAATTGATAAAAAAATTACTTTTTATTTTTAATTTAATAAGGAACGAGAATTCGAATTTAAAATTTCGCGCACAGCTGGCGCATGGCGTGGAGCCGCGTTGGTACGCCTTAAGATGCTCTTGGACTGACAACAGTGGTCGCACGACACATGACCACTAACGATGTATGTCATTTGGTTTCGTTAGGGTGACCAACTATTCTTGTCCAAGTAAATATCAATATGGAACTTATTTTATACTACTTAGTTGGTAATCATTTGCTACTTCTATTGCATATTTTTAACTTCGAATTTAATTGTATGAACATAACGTGCATATTAAACAGGCAGGTAGGTACTCGTTGTTAATAAAAATGGCCAGAAAATTCAAGCATGGGGTAGATTAGACGTCTGCCTCATATACACAGTCACATTCCAAATGATAGCATAATCAAGATCATACTTGATGACATATTATATTAAACTAGCGGCCGCCCGCGGTTTCACCCGCGTGGTTCCCGTTCCCGTGGGAATATCGGGATAAAACGTACATATAAACCTTCCTCTTGAATCACTCTATCTATTAAAAAAAAACTCATCAAAATCCGTTGCGTAGTTTCAAAGATTTAAGCATACAAAGGGACATAGGGACAGAGAAAGCGACTTTGTTTTATACTATGTAGTGATAGTGAAGTGATTAAGAGTATTTTTGCCTCTGCCTAAATTGCTATTTTTAACCGACTTCAAAAAAAGGAGGAGATTATCAATTCGACTGTATTTTTTTTATTTTTTTTTTATTTTTTATGTGTGTTACCTCAGAACTTTTTAGTTAATGAACCGATTTGAATAATTCTTTTTTTATTTAAAAGGTGACGCTTCTCGTGTGGTCCCATTCAAATTTTATCAAGAACTGGCAAGAAGTTTAGGAGTTATCCTGAATAATGTGTATTCAGACTTTATTTGGGTATATGGACGATTTCATAGTTTCATCAAATTGGGGATCATTTTCAAATTTTTATTTTTTTCGAAAGTTGGTACTTCTGACCTGATCTTACTTTCACCAAGTCAGGACCAGGGGATCAAATCCCAGGAAAATTGAGAGAAATTCTCAAATATAGGCAAGCCTTATTACGTTCCATTTATTTTTGAAGTTAGTCAAGTATTTGCATCTGGTAGTCATCATCTCATAGTGATGAGCTGTATTGGAAGCTACAACTCCTTAACGGTTAGGAGCTGGAGAATATTTCTTTAAGTATTAATCGTACGTATGGGCCAATAGTTATATTCTTTCAGGTTATTAGGGTGAGCTGCTGATGAGAGGTGAAACTCCTCAACAGTTAGGAGTTATATTATGATGTTTTATAAATACCATATGCACGAATGGACCTTCAGTTGTAATCCTTCAAGTTATCTAAGTAGCTAAAGATGGGAAGCTGAATTCCGTAACTGATAGGATATTTACAACAATTTATCATAATCACCATGTAGTTTCTTAAGCTACTTCACTAAAAATCGAAAAATAAAACGTTTTTGAAAAAAATGTAACCGCCTTCAAAACGGATCTTCAAACAAAATTAACAAACACTAAAAAACGAAAAAAATAATAAGATTTTTTAATTCAAAGGACGAATGATACGTGACTTTTTCTAATTTATCTTGGTACTTACTGAACTGTTTGAAGTCGGTGCCAATCAAAAAGAATAAGAACGAAATATACCGAGTGAAATAATTATCATATAAAAAAAACCCGGTCCCAAGCGTGAGGTGTAGGACGTAATTACCTCAATACGTATAAGACGGCACCGACTTCAAACAGTTCAGTAAGTACCAAGATAAATTAGAAAAAGTCACGTATCATTCGTCCTTTGAATTAAAAAATCTTATTATTTTTTTCGTTTTTTAGTGTTTGTTAATTTTTGTTTGAAGATCCGTTTTGAAGGCGGTTACATTTTTTTCAAAAACGTTTTATTTCATCTCGATTTCTGTATAAAGGTAAAACTAGGTCATTCAGATGACTGCTCTGCAGTCATCATCATCAGAAAGGTCATTCAAATTAAGAGCCCGTAAATGCCAGACTTTCGTTATTTTACAAAAACTGTTAGTTTCTTTGCCCATGCTTCTAACACAGATAGATATGATGGGCTATTAAGTACTAAGAAACTTTCAGCTTTTATAAAATAACGATGGTCTGGCATTCATGGGCGCTTACTTTATTTTACTGTACAAAAACTTTATATTGACGGCATAAAACAGAAAACAGTGTTTCGCGGTCTTGATGCTGACCTAATAAAAAGATCTAATAGAGTATATTGTTGTTATGTGTCTAAATCTGTAATTGGCTTGCATGTTTTCATAATAATATATCAAAGCTGTTGAAATACCTACCTACCTACCGAATATATAAAAAAATTAAAATAAGAAAAATAACATCCTTACTTTCCTTACTTTATTTTTTTATATTATAAATGCGAAAATGCGAATCTGTCTGTCTGTGTGTTACACAATCACGCCTAAACTACGGAACCGATTTGAATAAAAATTGGTACAGAGATAGTCTAGAGCCTGAGAAAGGACATAGGCTACTTTTTTATGTGAACAAAGGGCTGTAAGGGGTTGAAATAGAGGATGAAAGTTTGTATGGAAATTACGTCATCTTTAAAGCTAGAAGCTTCAATATTATTTTATAGGCTTTTGATTAGATATTAAATAAATACGACATTCAAAGTTTGTAAAAAAAACTACCCGAAAGAGGGTGAAAACAGGGGATGAATTTTTTCGTGTGATGACGTCGGCAAAAAAGTTTACGGAACGGATTTTGATGAAAGTTTTTTTGTTATACAGCTATTGGTCCTTGCCAACATATAGCTATAATTTATTTTGAAGATCGCTATTTCTGATGTGGAACCATAGCAGTCCAGCCAAACTATGAGAGATATAAAAATATCGTTTTAAGGAAAATTGTTAAACGTGATGAGCACTTTCTATTGACGTACAAAGTTTGAAAGTCTGGTACACCTGATGTGGAACCCTAGCAGCCAGATTAAACTATATGAGATACAAACATAGCGTCTTAAGAAAAGTTGTTTAACGTCATGGACATTTTCTATTGACGGAAAAATATCGAAGGTCTGGTACTCCTGATTTGGAACCCTTGCAGCCCAGCTTAACTATAAGAGATACAAATACAGCATCTTAAGAGAAGTTGTTCAGCGTGATAAGTATTTTCTTTTGACATACAATACACGCGGCAAAACCGCGGGCGGAAGGCTATGTGATATAATTTTTTAATGTGTTAATACGTAGGTACTGTTTATGTAATATTCACGGTTTTTTTTTATCAGCCCGAATATTTTTAGGGATTATTTTACTCATGAAAACAAACAACTTTTATTAAAGGACCAACACTGAAATCGCGAAAAAATATCAGCTGTTCCATACATTTTGATTAAATATTTTTGCACTTTTGTATGGAATAGCTGTTTTTTTTGCGATTTTAGTGTTGGTCCCATAATAAAAATTGATTGTTTTCATGGGCAGAATAATTTTTTTGATTTTATCCGGGGTGATAAAAAAATTACCGTGTATATTAAGTAAATAAATAAAATAATTCATACTTATTATAAAACTGTATGCGATTCTATTCAGGGGGCTACCGGCTTAAAATTATGTGTATGGACATGGGCTTGATTTGACATTTGAAGCCCATATTATGCCCTTAAAAGCACAAAATATGGGCATCAAATGTCAAATGAAGCCCATGTCCATATCCATATTTTTTTGCCGGTACAGGGGCTGTATACATTGAAAAGAAATAGAAAAATATAGTTTATAATTTAAAATGTAGTTAATAATATTAAAATATTGACGATTCATAAGTACATGCTTATTATGTCTATGTGAATAAATAAATATTTTGATTTTGATTTTGTTTTTGAATTTTTTGTTTTTCTGTCTGTTGTCCACGTTTCAGGCAAAAACTACTGAACGGATTTTAATGAAACTTTTTTGTTATATAGCTATTAGTTGTCGCCAACTTATAGGTAGGCTATAATTTATTTAGAAGATCGAAATGGCCGATGTGGAACCATAGCATTCCATCCAAACTATGAGAGATATAAAAATACCGTCTTATGGAAAATTGTTAAATGTGATGAGCATTTTCTATTGACGTACAAAGTTTGAAGGTCTTGGTACACCTGCCTGGCTAGTATTACCATCATTATATCACGCGATATGATATAGCACGTCTTGCTGTCTTGCTTTCACCTTAGTGGGATAGGTAAGCAAGGCAGCATGACGTGCTGTATCATATCGCATGATAAAAGTCGTTCATGCTAGGCCAGCTGATGTGAGACCCTAGCAGCCAGGTTAAACTATATGAGATAGCATCTTAAGAGAAATTGTTCAGCGTGATAAGTTCTTTCTTTTGACATACTGTTTGTATTGTTTGTATATCCGTCTTTCACGTCAAAACGGAGCAACGGATCGGCGAGTTTTTTTAGTGGATATTTTAGGAGCTAGAGAGTGACAAAGACTAATTGGTATCCCGGGAAAATATAACTTTCCCTCGAGATAACGTCGTGTAGTACAGGCGGGCGAACCGCGGGCGGAAGGCTATGTGAAATATTTTTTTAATGTGTTAGTATGTATAATAGCGCTAAACTAATATATATAAAATAAATACACAAAAAAACGAAAAACCTTATTAGCTAAAAAAATGAAAAATGCTGCCGAAAGTCACTATTCCACGCGAACGAAGTCGCGGGCACAGCTAGTAAAAATATATGTATAAAGGCTTCCATCAATAATCATAGTCACCCTACTGGCTAAGGATTCAGTAGTAGTGGTAGTTTCTACGTCATAGCTGACCACTACTTTATAACGCTTCTTCGTAAGTAATATGCAAATTTTGTTTTTATATGTAATCAAGTTATCATGAATTAATATCAATCGTTTAATTACCTGTTAAGGTGTATCGATGAGCTCAGTGGCGCCGCCAATGGAAATAAATCAATTGCATTTTATTAAAGGCTTGGATTAAAAGTTTCGGTTATTTCGCGCTAATAGAAGAGCAAAATGCAATTTTTAATTGTTTTTTCATGGTCTCAAATATGAGCACCAAGTTATGGATCTCGATATTGCCAAATGTGGCCACTTTTGGCACTATTGAGATTCACGACTTATTGCGTAAGTTTGAGTTCTCAAAAGTATATTTATAAAATGCATTCCACTCTTTCACCTGCGCGAAATAACCGAAACTTTAATCCAAGCCTTTAATAAAATGCAATTGATTTATTTCCATTGGCGGCGCCACTGCGCTCATCGATACACCTTAATGAGTTATTGTTAACAACCGGAAGCGTTTATTGTTAACAACCGGAAGCGTTTATTTTAGATATAATATGTTGGCCTCTTAATGAGGCCAATAGAAAATTAAATACAAAATTGTTATTTAAATAAAAGTCGATGTCAATGTAAAGTGGCTGTTCAAGTGTTCATTAATCACGTGAGGGAGGAATCACCAAGTACCATATCACAGTCACATAGTTCAAAGCCTCAAAATATCGTCAGGAGGGAGGGAGGGGTCTAAAAAGTTGCTAAAAACAACACGTGATTAATGGACAGCCCAAATTGGTTAGTTGAATGAATCCAAACAGAATTCGGTCAACTGAAATTATTGTATTTTTGGCATAAGTCTTTACTTTCTAATAAAATACAAGACGGCTTTGCCAAAATAAATAAGTTAAGGATCTACTTTCTTTAGAAATAATAAGTCATTTGAAAGTTGCGAGATTTATTTACTTAATAAAGAGTTTTTAATAAATGCTTTCTCTGTGAAAAAGAGTTCAGTGCGAACATTTTAACCAACGAGTAAGAATGAAGATATTTTAAATAAATTAATTTGATGTGCTTCATATTAAAGTTCCTAACTTAAAATTTTCCAAACTTTCTATACTTCAAGAGTGTGAACGTTTGTATGAAAAAAAATATATCAGAAGAATGGGTTTTTTTGCAATCATGCAAAAAGGGGATTTTTTTCGCGCTCTAACTAAAAGCGTTTATTTTCCATAGAAACGTACTCCTAGACTCAAGTTTAAATAAAAAAAATCGGTCGAGTGCTAATCGCACTCGCTCATGGAGGGTTTTTAAAATAACCTTGTTTTTTATAGTGTTTGTATAAAAGACAAGTGCGGTTTTTTAAATGTTTTATATCTCAAAAACTACTGACTATATCTCCTTCAAACTACTTTTCGTTATAAGTGTATTTGAGGTCTATAACATATAATTATTTTAGACTTTTCACTCTCCTACTATAAAAGTTAAATGGAGGGACACACTTTTTACCACTTTGGAAGTCTATCTTTAAAAAATTTTACTACTAGCGATTCCTCGCGGTTTTACCCGCGTGGTACCCGTTCCCGTAGGAATATCGGGATAAAATATAGCCTATGTCACTCGGAAAGAAAGTAGCTTTCTAATATAGTCAACGAATTTTCGAAATCGGTCCACTAGTTTAGGAGCCTATTCGATGCAAACAAACAAACAAACAATCAAATCTTTCCTCTTTATAATATTAGTATAGAAGTAGGTACTTATAGATGAGAGAAATGGTTTGAGAAACCTTTATTTCATTTTTAAATACCTATCTATAAACATCCTACACGAATATGTTTGATGAAAAAAAATATTTTTCAGTTTTAGTTCCAGCCCCCCTAGCATGACCAACAAAATGGGATATGATATGATAAGTTATCCGGTTTAACTGTCAAAAGACTATGGGTTTTGACGTTTGAATGTCGATAAGTCGCTTTATCATTCGATACATATCGCGTTTTGGGTGGTCATGCTAGGCTTACATGTATGGGGACTTGGGGAGTCCCCCTAAACTGTTTTATTTTTTATTTTCGTAAGAAAATCGTAAAGCGGTTAACAAGATACATTAACCTACCAAGTTTAGGCTCTCAAGTCTTAATAGTCTTCTAATAAAGTGGCTGTGACATACGGATGGACAGACAGACGGACCGACAGACATGACAAATCTATAAAAATTCCGTTTTTTGCCATGCGGCTAAGGAACTCTAAAAAAATCATTAACTTGTCTGTGGAGTCAGTCCTTGTTTATTTTTCAATTACCAAACCATGAGTTAAGTTATATATTTTTCATCCCATCGATTCGAAAAGCGATGATTGTTTATCTAATAACAGGGTCCAAAACGATTCATTTTTTACCTGTTATGACAAGAGGGTATAAATGAGATTTGAATTTTGAACAGCTTCATAACAGGGTTCAAAACGATGAGATTTGAATTTAGAACTTAATTAAAGAAGCATTGGTTGGAGTGTAGCAAAGGGTGTGCAGTACTTAAAAAAAAATTCAACTGATTTTGTATGGGGCCGGGACTTTTTTCGGGACCGAGAAATTTTCAAAAACGGAATTTTATAAAATTGAGAATAGCTCGTAAACGGTGAGTCGTAGCTAAAATCTAACAAAATTTTCAACCCCCCTACGGCATCCCCGGAGATTTTTAAGAAATCTGATGGAAATATATTTTTTTTATTTAATTTTTTTTATTTCAAATCTCAAATTTTTTTCTTGCCCGACTAGCGCTATGATGTATCCGAACGACAAAGAAAGGTAGGTAGTTTGCGTTGTCTTTACTGCTTTTCTTATAGAGGGGGATGAAAAGCAGAGTGTATTACTCGGCCGCAAAATTATTTTCAACTCGGGCGGCGTATATTGAATCCCTCGCTGCGTTCAGGATTCTACTTTAGAATCCCTCGCTGCGCTCGAGATTCTACTCTAGAATCCTTCACTGCGCTCTGGATTCAAAATAGCGCCCTCGCCGTAAATATATTATTTTGCTCCCTTGTAATACAATCTACTATTTTACCATCGCCTCTCGAAAAAGTGCATATAAATTCATCGCTAACGGTGAATAATACGCGATTTTATTCACCGAGTGAAAAAAATATTTTGAATTTTGAACAAGACTCCACAAAAAGTGCAGAGAGTACATAGGTACCTACATTACCTACTGGCTGTGGGCTGGAGAACTGGAATTTTATAACTAGGTTATTTTCTCGCAGTCAATGGTAAAAAGTAGAGTACCTTCTACTTACACAACTCGTGAAAAAAAATTGTTCTTGGCCCTTGTATCCCTCGCTCCGGTCAGAATTCTACTCTAGAATCCTTCGCTGCTCCAACTTAGTCCCTCGAACTAAATTCCCATTTTTTTCAGTTGTTGTATAATCTACTTATTATTATCATTAATCGAAAACGAAGAATGTCATAGGTATGTTTAGAATATTATGTAGCGGTCTGTTATTTGTATAATCAAATTTCACTCGAAGACTTGACTTTCCTTCACTGCAAGTAGAGCCTGTGCGCTGTCTACGATTTTAATGACCGATCTTACAAAGAGAAAAGAATTGCATTAAACGAACAATATCAAAGAAAAGCATAATAAAATGTCTCCGTAGCACAGTGGTCAGAGCATTCGCTCGAACAGTGCAAGGTCGTGGGATCGAATCCCACCGGAGCTAGCTGGGAGACGGGTAATTTTTTTATACTAATTCAATACACCTTATTGCGAAAAGCTTAACAACCAATAGATGGTCATACTTTAGTATTCTAGTTTTGTTCAGCTATCTTGACTCGAAAGTGCTAAATTTATGAAGTACGCGGCGTGGTTCAGTAATGTACATTAGCAACGTGAAAAGTGGAATTTCTGATAAATAAATATAGCATATAAATAATAAGCAGCATTTTAGCGTTCGACACTCTGAAAAATGTTTCTTCTTGACATAATTTTGATCATAACTTCATTACAAATACCTATAATATTAATAATTGTTTGCATCATTGTACATAAATCATCTTCTTATTATCATTTTCACGATTCCATTTCATCATTTCAGCCGTACGAAGCCTACATCTGGACATGAGCCATTTCAAACCTTATGATACTACAAATGCGTTTTTTTTCTCCTCTCCTCCTCTCTTTTATTTCTGTCCTTCCAACTCTGCTTCTTGTCTACCACTCCTCGTCGTTCTCCAAACCTAGCAGTTGTTCATAAACTTAAGATAGATGGAGATATGACGGGGTCTTGGGTTAATTTGAAACGAAACAACTATTTCACCAATTAAATTTTTATTGGAATTAGTTTAAAAAACTGTTTGTAAAAGCACCACAACTTAGAAAATGTAACTATTAAAAAAGTAACGTAAATTATATCTTAAAACAAGTTAACATAAGTTAAAACCCTCTAGCTAACTATCATAACTAGGAATAATTTAAAGCTCCTAATAGAATAAGTAACTTAAACATAATAATAAAACATAACAATTTTCTGCCGAAATGTATAACAAAAGGATCACAGGTATAGCCCAGAGCGCTGATTTTTTGTAATTAATAAATTTATATACAGGGTGTCAGAATAAATAGCTACCTATAGCCATGGATAGGTTATTATCAATTAATATAATACCCACAAAAAATATTTAAACTATGTGACAAAGATAACTTTATACATACTTACTTTAGATACATTTGCTTCTTTTTTTTATCTTGCACCACTGTGCTAATGCAATGCAATGCAATTTTATTTACACCCTGTATTTAATAAATATACCTATTCTTATTTAAACATCGTTTCTCTCAACTTAAAACAAAATGTATCTCAACACAATAATTTATATGATGAAAGACAAGTATTAATTTCTCTCGACATACCTATTAAACTAATCACCTTAGGACTAATTTTTAATACAGAAAAAATATACCTCTATCGTATACGATTGAAGAAATAAATAACATTTTATGTACAAAAAACATCGCATTGAACACTTAGGTAGTTACTCTTATTTCTATTGGTAATCTGCACCACCGGCCTTTCCATATTTAAATAACTTAAAATTAATTTATGAATAATAATATGATTTAATAATATTATCAAATGAGTGATGGATGATGGATGATGATAATGAAAATGAGCGATGATAAGTAATGAATAAAATTAATAATGAATGAATATGAAAATAATTAATGTTGAACAACAAAACTAAAGACTTTCAAAATGTTAGTTGATGAAGAAGGCTACTCGGAAAAAAATGGACTTTTTGATTTAAAACTATAGGACGGTTACACTTGTAA
This sequence comes from Crambus lathoniellus, assembly GCA_949710035.1. Lineage (NCBI taxonomy): Eukaryota > Metazoa > Arthropoda > Insecta > Lepidoptera > Crambidae > Crambus > Crambus lathoniellus. The sequence continues at coordinate 11,006,056 of OX453307.1, forward strand.
CAAATCTGGTAATAAGATATATATTTCTTCATACCTTTATCTAGAATCGTATAGTTTCAAAAACACGATTTTATGATTTTGCCTCGACACTTTTTCTTTTCGAAAATACCTCTAAAAAATACGAAATATGAAGATTATTCTTAAATGGGGTTACATACTATTGGAAATTAGTTTAATTAGTGGACACCAATAATATTTAGGATCGTATAGAAGCGTTTTTAAAAAATCGCTATAGTTTTTTAATACGTTTAATTTTGTGTTTTTTTGCCTAATCTGCAAAATCGGTCTCGCTCCCGCGCGCGTCGTTTTCTCATTGCTATCTCGCTTCAGCATATTTTTTCCGAGTATCGCCTTAATGAAATGATACTTATTTTATTATTGTTAATATAAATTACTACAAATGTTGACTCATAACACTTAATAATAATTAATTTATTATTCAGAAAGTATTAAATAAAAATAATGTGTATGACCTATTAAAAAAATTAATAAAATTGCCATAAAACTATATAACACGTTGAAATTAACCCACTTATACCGCACCGCTCCCACCCAACCAAGGTATGTAACCATAATGTAGATGCACTTTAGCTTGCGGTAAGTTGCGGCAAGCTCGCTTACCGCGCGCTGTCTGCTATTTTATATTGTTACTGTAAAGTGCATCTTCAGTGCACGATATTAAGTCCATATTTGGCTGCTCATACTTTGGTTGGGTGGGAGCGGTGCGGTATAAGTGGGCTAAGACCTTGAGGGCCCACAGACTGGTAGTCCGCCAGCAGGCAACGGCCTGTCAGTTGGCCGCTATCGGCCATGATATTCGGTTTTTGTATGTAAAACTGTGAGTGTGTGGCCGATTGCGGCAGACTTTAGAAACCCTTTAGAAACACTGCAGCTTAGATTTTCTCATTCTAATGATTTACATTATTACATTTCATTTTTAGGTATGTATTATTTATATGATTGAAAGTTATATTTCTTATTTGTTTTCAAATTTCTTAATTTTTCGTACTTTGGAAATCCTAAAATAATTTTAGTTTCATTAGAATTAACAATAATGTGGTCATTCATTTTCAAACAGTTTTAAACTGTCTTGTACCTAAATACTAAGTAGGTACTGAGTATTTAAATTAACTGGCATTTGAATCTCAGTAAATACTTGTTTAACATACATACACATACATACAATCCCTAAATGTAATCAAATACTTACATGAATAAGTAATTAATTACGAACCTACATGGTACCTACCTACTTTTTTTTTTTATTTGTAGTTCGATCGTTTTACTTATCGATTAGTTATTAGCTAACCGTCTTAAAAATGAACATCATTAACTTTTTCATAATTTGTGTATTTTACAAGCTTTTATTTAACTTGCCATGTTAGATAGTTTGTTAGATAGTGGGGGACAAATCTTGCAAGCTAAATTTGACCCACTTCCCAGTGTCCGATGGAGCTGAAACATACAGGTTTGGTTTGGATGACAATACAATATTAAAGTACAGTCAACAAAAAATCTTCTCATAAAAATTAAGTTTTTACAAAAAACTTATTTATGCTGTTTACGAGTATATGTATCTGGAAAATCATGAAATAATTACGTATATACGTACCTACACAATATTAAGGTTCATCAATCAGATGGTTAGTTTCAGTTGGCACAGAGGCAGGTATCCTGCAGGTTGGTCTGCAGCCGGGGCAGGTAGCGTGTGATACACACTCCTGGACACCCCGTTCGCCTACCGACCCCCAATGATACGAATGGTTTATCAATCAGACGGTTAATCTCAGTTGGCACAGAGGCTGGCATTTCGCAGGTTGGCCTGCTCCCGGGTAACCCACCGCCCGCTTCCGACTGTTCACAATACGTTATGGTTCAATAAATACTCAGACGGTTGGTTTCAGTTGCCACAGAGACAGGTGTCCCGCAAGTTGGCCCGCAGCCAGGGCAGATATCGTGTGATACGGGTGTACACGCCGGGGTACCCTGGTCGCCCGCAACCAACTCCCCATGACACTATTCCTAAAGAATAAAGAGAAAATGGTGGTTAAATCTTTTTTTACAGTCTTATATCATGAGTTTGGATAGTAGGACTTTGTCCAAAGATCATTTCCACCGGAGTTATATACTTTCGAAGATTTTTAATTGCAGACAGTTCGAAAATTAGGAATAGTTTAATCACTTCAAAATTAGAAATATTATAGTCGAAATGTTAACGATCCCAATGCTTAAAATAACAACAGCTTATATCAATAATTCACCAGATCAAGATGCAAAATGCCAACATTATTAAAAGCGCGATATGAATAAGTTTAAATGCATAGTGTGTGTTACAAAGAAAAAATTAAAGTGATCAAATTAATTCCTATCTCCCGCAAAATAAACATCAGCAAGATGAGCGTTTATCATCTAAATCAAAATTATCAAAATTAATTAGCTATTGTAACTAAGATTATCTACTTATAGCAATTTAACATCAAGCTACGGTCATTAATCTATCTCAGGCGAAAACACATTGTCATGTCTTGGATAACTAAGTAAATAATATAATAATCAATAGATATTTTTCGATGCTATATTCGTTTAATGTATTTACCATGTCATAAAAAATTTACTTCTAAAGACTTTAAACTCGAGAAAACATTTTTGCAGCAAGGCACATTCTTTCAACAGGTTGAGACGTCTAAAAATATAATTAATTATAAATACTCTCAATAATTCCGCTCCCAATTGCAACCGGTTCCGTTGCTCTTGTATGTTAATTTTGGGCATTTTTCATACATAACTTGTTCTCTCAGAACAGTTAGTAGTCTTGAGAAGAAGTGTCAAGTCACTGTTCCTGTTCCGAAACTTTCTGATGCATGAATGTTATAAAATGTTTACTTCGGTTGCTGTGTAATCATGTTATTGAAAACGTAATGTAAAAGTCATCTGCTTTTAGCAAAGTTTTTATGGCCTAAAACGAATAACTTATGTATGTTAGCTAGTTCAATCACGCAGATTATCGATATAATTTAAGAGCAGGCCTATTGAAAGCAAGTAAGTACCTATGTAATTTAGGATCCACCCACAATTCATATACTTAGATAATAATTTCATTTATTCTCTTGTATTTATTATACTTAATCGTATTCAGTAAGCATGTATGAAACATGTATCCTGATTCATGTTCAAAAATGATGGTTCTGTCTTTTATAATCGCTTCACCGACATATAACATTCGATAGCTTTCAAATCGAATAACTAAGTTGTACCAAGTCAAGTTTGCTGATATATGCTACAATACATACCAACAATTTGAAACTTGTCTCCTTGTTGCACAAGCAGCGGACCTCCACTGTCACCCTGGCACGAGTCGGTGGATGCTCTGCCAGCACATAACTGTAATAAAACAAAAAAAATTGACGATTGAGAATATTATGCTCTGAACAATATTAGGGTCTTAATTTAATAAACTTGAATATAATGGAATACGTGACACTAAAGCATTTTCGATATCAGTACATATTGAACTGCGGATAAGCACAAAGGTCACTATTTTCGTGAAAAATTACCTTATAAGGTTGAAATAAGTGAACACGATGCAATAAAATGTTTTCAATTTTTTCAACATGATGCATTAATGTCCTCCTGGAAGAATTCGCAATCAAACGCAAGTTTTAAATAAATATAAGGAACAGTTGTATTCAAGTAAAGGAGTTAATGAGGCTGGCACATAATGCGTGGCTTAGCATAACATCATCGCGAACTTTCTGCCTGGCATGCATGCGAATGTATGGTAAGTGATACCTACCACAATACATATTACGTAAGCACGCATAACCAACGCATACAAACGCCCGAAACTTCCGCAGTGGCATTACACACTCCGGTCGGCTTCACTGCAGGTGGTTTTCTTTTAAATGCTTCATGTACAGTCTTGACATATCGGTATCTTATTGGTATTCGTTAATTTGACGACCTCCGTGGCCGAGTTCTCAAGGTGCCGCTCATTGCAGAGGTCCCAGAGGGCCTACTCTGAAACGCACATCCGAAACTTCGGTTAGCCCCGTCCCTTTCACACGATTCTGTCATGACGCGAACGTGCGAGGGACGGGTATAACGAAGTTTCGGGTTTTGCGTTTCAGAGTAGGCCCTCAGGTTCGTTTCCGATCGAGTAAATTTTGAAAACGATCTTTTCAATATTTTCTTGTGTGTATGGGTGTATGTGGTAATACCCGTCATTGTTTCTAATTGTCATAATACAAGGGCTAAGCTAATTAGCTTAGTACAATGTCTGTGATGGTGTCCAATATTTATATTTACTTGCAATCTAAATTCGGTTTAAATCTTAATGGTCATATGCAGGGCTTGGGAACGGTTCGTAAAATACCGCTTAACTATGATCTTAACCAGGTTTTTGAAAAATGGCTCGCGCGGATTGGAATCGACTCGTGAGTGTTTATTTGTTTGTTTATTTAAAAAGGTAAGCTAACAGCATACATTTAAAGCACTAGTGTTATAGGCGTTGTAGCCGCTGCGATTAACTTGGGTAATCGAAATGGGTGGGGCGTCGTCGGGAGATGGCAGATGTCACGGCGCACATCTGCCATCTCTGACATACTGTCATACGGCTGGCGTCTGATTGACTAGCTGAAAGCAGCGAGCGAAATTAACCGGTGTTTCGAGCAGGAACCGTTTTGTTTTGATCTTTGATTAGAACCGAAATAATTTCGATTCTGAAAAAGCGAAACAAATGCAAAAGCTCTTTTGACAATTTATGTGAAATTAACCGGTGTTTCGAGCAGGAACCATTTTGTTTTGATCTTTGATTAGAACCGAAATAATTTCGATTCTGAAAAAGCGAAACTAAAATACAAATGCTCTTTTGATTTGATGATGTATGGGAGTTTCTTGCGAACCGTTCGCGAGTTTTAACCAAGTTTCCGAGCCCTGGTCATATGGTTTGGTCTACTCTACTTACCATATTGTTAGTGATCCTGGACGCTCGGTACTTCATAGCGCGGCACTGGCTCAGAGATAGTATGGGCACTCGAACTTCTTGCACAATAGCGGGCAGCTGCCCACCCTCCGAAGTACGGCCCCACCCCACTACTATACCCTCTTTGCCTGATGGCTCAGTGCCTGCAATGTTTACAAGACATTGAATATATTGCTCGAATACTTATTAAGTTAATTGACTCTTTAAAAGGAAAGGAGATAAACTTCTGAAACTTTCTGGATGACGTACTGAAAGAAGTAAAGTCTACTAAGGTTTAAAAAAACGGCTTAACTTTGATATAGCAGGGCATATATTATATGGCAGGATCTGATTCAAGTTGCTTTACAAAAGGAACAGGCGTTTGAAATATCTACGCTAGGTTAGGTACTCATTATTACTAACTTAACCGTTTTTTTATCTGATTTTATTGGAATAGCAGGACGTTTCCTGAATGACGTGGAAGAGGTGAACAATGATTGAGCAAATCGAATCTTCTTGGTCATAATTCGCGAAAATGCAGCTTTCAAAATAAAGTTCAGTTCAGGTACTTGCAGGTGGTAAGCAAAAAGGTTTCATGATTTTTGAGTAGCTGGCCGGTTTCCTCATCTTATGCAAAGCGATGTCGTTATTGGAAATCCCGGCGTCGTACACTCGTACCTATGTTAACACACGATGGTTACCTTTCGGTTGTGATGGTCAGGTCGTACCTAGTCACCCAAAACCTCCAAGCGATCACCTAAGAAGTTAAATTTTGATATTTTCATTTCGTCTGTAACTAAAGCCAACCTACTTGCAGGTGGTAAGCAGACAGGCTTGATGATCTTGGAGTATGTCACAGGTTTCCTCAGCTTGAGCAGTGCGATGTCATTGTTGTAGGAGTCGGCGTCGAAGCTGCGGTGCCGGACGATGGCGGTGACCGCCCGCATGATGGCCGCACTCTCGGTGGTGATGGTCTGATCGTGGTCGCCCAGGATCACACGGATTTTGGATCGTTTCAACCTGGAATAAGAATACAAAAGCTACGTTTAGTTTTTATTATGACGAATAAGGATTTGATGATAAAATATGCTGCTCATGCAGTATTTCTCCTAAATAAAATGTAAAATTTACTTTAAAAAATTTACATTTTACAAGAATTTATTTAACTACTTATAATGGGTAAAAATATGATACAAATCTGACCCAACAAACAACGGAAGTAAAAATTCACAAATCTCGTGCTCCACACGACTTGAAAGGGCATTGAAAATGAATCTACCTTTTATAGATTATAAAAAAAACACTTTTCCAAAATATTTTTACATCATCTTAAAGCCCTTCGAATTCCGCGTCTTTTGAGCTCTCATACGTCCTCGTGCCCGCACGCGAGCCACCCGCCGCGTGATATCGCACCTCGTGCCGCGCAAAACTCGCGACTAAGTGCACCTCTACAGCCTCAACCGTCACCAATATCGAAAAAAGTGTAATGACCTAAAATGTAACGAGGTGCTTTTTTCATATTTTTGAAATTCGGCCCCGTTCTCGAGATATCGGAAATTTTCTTTGAAAACACGATTTTTCGGTCGAAAAAAGTAGGTTTTTTTGATTTCCAAAAATGTTTTTGGCTTTTCCAAAATAATTTTTACATCTTCTTAAAGCCCTTCAAATTCCGCGTCTTTTGAGCTCTCATGTTACGTCCTCGTGGCCCTAAACCTCAGGGTATCACGGGCGAAGGACTAGAAAGCAGACTACTGCCAAAACAGAACATGAGACCACCACTAGCATCCGATAAGAAAGGCACTGTAAATGTGCCTAATGCTGTGAGTGCAATTCCGACTTCGCTACACTCCACTCCTGCTTCGGCGAGCGAGTCTGCTGCAGGTCTTAACCTGCCGCTTGAGCCAATAACGGTAACGGAGAAGCCGGAAAAGCTTTCAAATGATTGGAGGAAGCATACAAACAAGAAAAAGAAGAATAAATCTTCACAAAAACAAGCGGGTACAGATATTACGTCGACACCTCCGGAGACAGTGGCGATTCCTGCGCTATCTTCGCAGCTGACAAAAAAGTCAAAAGTAGTCAAAAACGTTAATAAATTGGTAGTGCCGAAGTCTTCAGCGGTAATTGTTTCGATTCCCAAACAGGCTTCGGAAAGGGGGTGTACTTATGCAGACGCAATAGCAAGGGTAAAAAAGGAGGTTAAACTAAACGAACTCCAAATAGAAGGCATCAAGATCAAGTCAACGGCCACAGGAGCCCGTATTTTTGAAATTCCAGGTACGGCAAGTGTTGAGAAGGCAGATCAACTTGCTGAAAAGCTTCGAGAAGTACTGGGCGACACGGCGGAGGTTTTTAGGCCAATTAAGTGTGTGAATCTTCGTATATCAGGTCTGGATGACTCAATAGACGCAGAGGAACTGATCGAGGCAGTGTCAATAAAGGGTGGGTGTTGTAAAACACAGGTAAAAGTGGGACCATTTAGATACAGCTTTAGAGGATTTGGCTCAGTGGTTAGGTGTCCTGTGGTTGCGGCTAAGGTAATAGTTGAGGAAGGTAGACTTTTGGTTGGTTGGGTATCAGCACAAGTTAGGGCATTGGAGACACTTCCCATGCGTTGTTTTAAATGCATGGGAATTGGACATACGAGAGAATTGTGTCAATCAACCGTAGACAGAAGTGGCCTTTGTTTTAAGTGTTCTGGGAATGATCACAAAGCTGCTGAATGCTCCCTTGAACCGAAGTGTGGAGTATGCGTAGAGGCTAAGTTGCCCCATAATCACATTATGGGAAGAAGAAACTGTAAACCACCGCCAATAAGGGGGAAATTGGTGCCAGTGAAGGTTAGCACTTGCAGGATGGAAGCCAGAATCGTGGCTGTAGAAGATATGGAAACTCGCTGATGGACCAGAAGCACTTCAATTTTCTTCAAGGGAATGTCAATCACTGCGCTGCCTCACAGGACCTGATGATGCAGTCGGCGATGGAGTGGTTAATTAACGTCGTTGTCATGTCGGAGCCATATTGCATCCCGAACCGAACCAATTGGGCTGGCGATACTGATGGATCAGTGGCAATCATGGTCCCTTTTCTCGGAACCTATTCCCCTCGTCTTATGGTCAAGGAAAAAGGCTCAGGATACGTAGTTGCTTTTTGGAACGGTTTAGTGATAGTAGGTACTTACTTTTCCCCCAACAGGCCTTTATCGGAACTGCAAGATTGGCTTGATAACTTGAGTGGGGTAGTTGGTCGCTTATCCCAAAATCAGTTGCTGATACTAGGAGACTTCAACGCAAAACATGCGGCGTGGGGATCTCCTGTAACCGACAACAAAGGTGATGCCGTGCTCGATTGGTCTATTCAGTGTCGCCTTGCGATAGCAAACCGGGGCACAACTCTCACCTGCGTTAGGGGCACAGGAGGATCTCTGGTGGACATAACCTTTGCTTCGCCAGCAATTGCTGCCAGAATACAGGGATGGCGAGCGATAGACTATGTGGAGACATTTTCCGATCATATATATATAAGATTTCGTTTGGCACCGTCATCGGTTAGAGGTATGGACCACAGGCTTCATCGGTCGAATTTTCAATTCCCACGCTGGACCATCTCAAAGCTAGACAAAGAGCGAGCGGAGGAAGAAGCACTCACTCTAGCGTGGAACCTGGAGTCGGAAACCCCACAGGAAGCAGATGAAAAAACTCGAAGGTTCATAGAGTGTCTGAGGAAGATATGCGACGCCTCGATGCCAAGGACAAGAAATCTGCCTAACAAGAAACAGGTGTATTGGTGGAACGAAGAGGTCGCTACACTACGTATTTCGTGCATCAGAGCAAGACGATCTCTCATGCGTCATCGTAGGAGAAGTAGAAGGGACCTTGGCATTGAGGTTGAATTACAGGAGTCATACAAATCAGCCAAGAAAGCGCTTTCAGATGCCATTTGCAGAGCTAAGACTGGCGCATGGAAAGAGTTTCTAGAAACCCTAAACCAAGACCCCTGGGGACGGCCCTACAAAATGGTTAGGAACAAGTTGCGGCAATCAACTCCACCTACGGACTCTTTCGATCCGCAGCTGTTGGACCATATCGTGTCTGACTTGTTTCCTTCAGAGGTTCCTGAAATCCCTATCTTAGTTGAGGAAGATCACCAAGGAGAGTCGTTGGAATTTCCCAGAATCACTTTAGAAGACTTAGAGCCCGTAATTGGTAGATTGAAAGGAAGAAAAAAGGCTCCAGGCCCCGACGGTGTTCCGGGACGTGTTCTCCCCATTGCACTCAAACATTTAGGGGAATACTTTGCTGACCTAGTGAACACGTGCTTGGAAACGGGCCGATTCCCACAAGCGTGGAAACGTGGTAGACTCTGTCTTCTAGTCAAGGATGGCCGCCCACTAGATTCTCCGTCAGCCTACCGTCCAGTTGTACTCCTTGATGAAGCTGCGAAGATGTTCGAAAAGTTGATAGCCGATAGAATAGTCCAACACCTAGACTCCCGTGGACCCAACATATCTGGAAAACAGTACGGCTTCAGAAGAGGTCGCTCTACAATCGACGCCATCCTGGAGTTGAAGAAGCTGTCGGAAAAAGCAATCAGGAAGAGGAAGAGGGTAATAGCGGTGTCCCTAGATATAGCTAATGCCTTCAACTCTCTCCCTTTCCAGTGTATTAAACAGGCTCTCAGATTCCACCGTATTCCCGCGTACCTTAGAAAAATAATTGAATCTTATCTAGAAGACAGGGAAATCCTTTATATTGGCGCGGATGGACAGCTCGTTTCTCGTCGTATGTGCTGCGGAGTTCCACAGGGGTCGGTGTTGGGTCCGCTTCTGTGGAACATGGGATATGATTGGGTGCTTCGTGGAGTTCTGCTTCCCCGGTTGAACATCCTCTGCTATGCAGATGATACGCTCATTTTAGCGCGGGGCCGAAATTATGAGGAGGCACGACGTCTGGCAATTGTGGGGACTCAATTGGTTATAGATCGGATACGCCTTATAGGTCTTAAAGTTGCTGTACACAAAACGGAAGCTATTATGTTCCACGGACCGAGACATCAACCACCAAGAGGTGCACACATCAGGGTCGACGGGGTAAGGGTGGATTTGAAACCCCACCTCAAATACCTGGGGCTAGTACTGGACAGTCGCTGGAAGTTTGAGACACACTTTCAGTTACTAGCCTCCAGATTGGTCAAGGCAGCAGCGGCGCTGGGCAGACTCCTTCCGAACTTGGGAGGCCCTAACGAAAGTTGCCGCAAACTATTTGCTGGAGTAATAAGGAGTATGGCCTTGTATGGCGCACCGATTTGGGCTGACGCCCTAACAGAAAGAAATAAGACCCTTCTAAGGCGTCCCCAGAGGATAATTGCTGCCAGAACAATTAGAGCATACCGTACTGTATCCAGAGAAGCAGCGTGTGCTCTGGCAGGCACACCTCCTTGGGAGCTAGATGCACGAGTCCAGAGGGAGGTGTATAAAAGGAAAGCGGAGGCCAAATCTAGAGGACAGCGATTGGCTCTTGAGGAAATAGAAGTCATTCGGAAAAGAGCATACGAGTCTCTACTCGACCAATGGGCAATCCAACTTGAATCGCCCACAGCGGGAGTATGGACGATTGAAGCACTGCGCCCAATTCTTCGCAGTTGGATTGATAGGCGACACGGCACCCTGACCTTCCGCCTTGTTCAGGTTCTTACAGGCCATGGGTGCTTTGGAAGGTACCTGTTTAAGATAGCAAGGAGAGAGGAGACTCCCGTATGCCACGAGTGCGGGGCTATCGAGGACACCGCGCAACATATGCTTGAGTTTTGTCCAGCTTTTCAGCAACAACGTACAGCATTGGTGGCGGCAATAGGGCCGGATCTCACACTCCCTGACGTATTTAATGCTATGGTGGAGCATGAGAGGAGCTGGAGAGCGGTTGCTACCTACTGCGAAGAGGTGATGATTGTAAAGGAAGCTGCGGAGAGAGTTCGCGAGGAAACAGCAAATGCGAGTTCCATAAGGCGGAAACGGATCGGCAGACGGATGAGGCAATATTTGCGCCACATTCCGCCTTAGTGGGACTAGCGAGCGGCGTCGTTTGCCTTGTGCGCTCAGCCATCTCCCAATTCGTGGGTAGACCCGGGTAAGCCGGGTTGGCCCCTGGTCACTGCGAGAGCGTCCGCTCGGGATCCCGCAAGACCAGGGTAGGCTCTGTGGGTGCAAAGTGAGGGGTTTAGTGGGTATTCCTAACATTCCCTTGGCGAGTCCCACATAACCACCGTCCGCACAACGTAGGCGGGCGGGGTATGCGTAAATGCATTCCCCTCACTATAAAAAAAAAAAAAAAAAAAAAAAAAAAAAGGGTATCACGGGCGAGTCGCACTTTCAGCGAAAATGGGGGTCTAACTGGAGCGTTGTGAAAAGTTTTAGTATCTCGTTTATGTCTTTTGTTACCACGTTTTTATTAGGTTGCTTTCTTGTTTGTAAGCAAATTTTGCAAACGATTTTATACTAGCTTCCCAAAAAGCTAGAAACTTGAAACTTTGGACATATGTCAGAACTGGATGACAATGCAATATAACGGTGTCATTGAGCTGATCTGATGTTGGAGCCGGAAGAACGCCACAGGAACTCCATGATAAAACCGTGCTACCCCATTGTGTTTGGGCTCGTTAAAATTGTCTTGACACGTACTCTGACGGGAGACGAGGTTCAGGGTCTGATGATGAAGCCGGAAGGTCATGCCATAGGGACTCAATATTGAAACCATGCAACCCCATCGAGTTTAGGCTCGTTTGAATCATTTTGGCGAGCACTCTTTTGGAAAATATTTCTAGTCTGTTTTAAAAAGGTGGTTTATAAAAAAAATATTAAAGAAGAGATTTTTAGAAGTTATACTGACTTCGTTCACAGCATACATACAACATGTGCATAGATACGTACTTCCTGACGCAATGTGGCGCCGCGCCGTCAGCATAAACTTCTTGGTGAGCAGTGATGCGCCGCAGTGGAACTTGCCGTCATACTATATTCTGGACATCCGTGGGTACCACTAGCCTGCCGGCATAATGAGGCCAAATACCACATATGCGTAGATACTTACTTCCTGACGCAGTGCGCCGCCGTCAGCACATACTCCTTGGTGAGCAGTGATGCGCCGCAGTGGAACTGGCCGTCATACACGATCCTGGCCATCCACGGGTACCGGTTGGTGCCCGCCGGCATGCCTCCCACGATGCGGTTCTCCTGGTTGGAGCCGCCGCACTCTGCGGATGAGAAAGTGAACCTTAAAGGTTAATGAACTTGATAGTTATTTGCCAGGGTAGCGTAAACAGGAAATTAGAAACAGATTATTTACAGTCCTGTATTTAAAGCGTAGTTAGACACCATTTACATTTTCGAAAGAGTAAGGTTATAAAAATCATATTAATGTAGGTATGTATATACGTAATAATAGTACAGTGGTTATCATGGATTGTACTCTCAAAAGAATATAGTTTTAGATATCAAGAACCGAAAGAAGTAAGTAAATAGTTTACCCAAGAAGTAGTGTATAGCAAAAATGGATATAGGCGCTACGAAGGAAAGTACAAATAAAAAAAAAATATTAATTAAGTTTTTTCTTACGGACATGAAAATAATTTCATCTGACCGGTATTCAAAAACTAGAACCTGAACCGTGATCAATAGAAGATTTAAAGACTTTTCTATAACCATGGATAATAAATTGTAATTGGTGAAACTAAAATGTCGCCTAAGACTGCCTATTCGTTGATATGCATGCATTTCAGTATTAGAACATAATTATTGTTATTCTAGTCAGACTCACGCGGCGGCCCTAGGTAAGTTTATTGAACCGACAGGGAAGTGAGTCTGAAGATAGAAACTCGACCATGTACCTGTTATCTGCAGCACGGATGTTTTCATTTTCTAAACCAATCGCTACCAGTAATAATATTATGTACAATAATAAAACGATGTTCAATGACAATAATTAAATTAAAAGCTTAGTAACAAATCGCACTTTTTATATCATTGTAAGCTTTGCAGTTGGTTGTTATGCGCTTTTCCATATTTTTGTCAAGTAAGTGATAGACGTGTTTTTCGGTAGGAAAATATAAAAGATATATAGGTGTAAGAAGAAATCAATGAGATACAGGAGATTTTATATACTTACTAAAGTATTATTTCATTGACAGGTTAACGATGTATATATTGGTAACGGAATGCCTTCCAACTAAAGAAAAGAATTTTTTTTCTGCACCTAACATCATATTACAAACAAATAACAGAACTACAAGCAGTTACCACAAAAAAGGTAAAAAGCACTGCACTGCATTACGAGTACAAAGCAGCCGGTGCCCCGGCGCAGCGCGATCTGTGCAAATCTAACGCTTTCACTATCACTTCCATAGTTCAATGCACAATTTCTTCCACAGTCGATGATCGCTGCGGCCAGTTTTTGCGCAAACGATAGACATTAGCTTGGGAAAGATAAGCGGGAATCTATATATGTATTAGCTTAAGAGACTACATATAAATACGTGGAAACATATATATTTTAGATTAGTTAAAAACAAAAATCAATTAGAAATATATAGACGCGGCTTTAATAATACAAAATAATATATGTTTGTAAGTACTACGTACACAGTTACACATAAACAACACCATTGTGATCTACGGGGTTTTTCATACATTTAACTTACCCATTTTTCTAGGTAGAGGGTTGGCTCTGCCACACTCTAAAAAGTGAAAGTCAGAGGAACATAAGTGACTAAATTCATTGAAATTATAGGGTGCTAGTGCGTTAATGTTCTTGAAATAAAGTGACAGTAGGAAAATACCTACATAAGAAACCTTTTTACATTTTACAAAACTTTAAAAAAAGTTGTATTTTCTGCAAACAATCAATTTTGTATGCAACATTTTTGTCTAATAATAACTTTCAAATATGTACCTACTTATACTATACACAGGTACCCAATACCAAGATTGTTTGTGTTTTAAAATGCTTACATACATTAGATTCTAAATGGCTTATCCATTTGACACAAAGGAAATTATAACGATTGAGATTTCAATCTATTTATTCACTATCAAAAGTAACTATGTAGTCCAACTAGACTATTAGCAGTAATAGAATTTATAGATGCGGTGATTACCTGTTTTACGACTAATAACTTATTATTAAGTAACAATAAATTTCAATTAACTTTAACCGTTGCTGTAACAATTAACTTTCTTGCAAAACATCATGACTTAAAATCTAATTTTATTCCTCAAAACTAAAAAAAACTCCTCATAAACGAGATTTTTGTCGGATCTCATTACAAGGTTAAGTAAGGGCTAAAGGCCAAAGCCTTTACCCCTTACTTAACCAGCCCAATAACAAATTATAGCTAAGGGGCGTAGCTTCTTTGACATCCACAAGATCAACTAAGAGCCAATATTGAATAAATGATATTGTGGTTATACCTAATTGCTTTAATTTATTTTACGTAATCATTTATCAGCACAGTACTTGCACAGTAACATAAAAGAGCCGAGTTTTTTTTTCACCCTATTTGCACTTATATGAGCCCCAGTAGTGGCGCGGGTTAGCGCGTTCGGTTTGCGAGCGTATTTGTTAAGCAACTTTCACACTGGTCGGTCCCGGGATGGGTGTCCGAAAGATCTCGAACTCCTTCTTGTTTCGGAAAGCATGTTAAACCGTTGGTTTCGGCTGCATTTGCAGCCGTTAATACCCACTAATCCGCATCGGGCTCGTCCAGGTGGGTCTTATACATGCTCAAAGGAAGCCTTTGTCCCGGTAATGGGGATAATAAAATTACTAATAATGATGATGATTAGTACTTATAAAATTGACGTACCGCAAGAGCAACTATTGAGTGCAGACTCATCTTCGTCGTCTTCCACACTTTGCTCCTCTAGGATAGGGACCTCTAGCCCGAAGATGGCGTCGAACAAAAAACGCTGCGTCCTGTTGCCTGATGACACCTGGAATTTAAGTGATATTGGAATGTAAATAAATGGGATAACAACCTTGTGTGGCCTTTGAAGATTCAATGTCTAAATAAATCACAAATTAGTAGAACGCATACACAAAGGTTACAAGATGTACAAAAATACATTTAAGAACACATACATTTCTACATGTGGTAGCTTGTCAATAGCTGTATGTTTATTTAAACTGTTAGCTATCCAAAAACGATAAATAAATACTTTTACCTACATTTATGTATTATTAGCTTCAAAAACATAATGTAATTTTTTTTGCACAGGAAAAGTCTTTAAGATAAATACGATTCATCTGCAAAGGTTTGGATCTTGGAATTGAAAATGTAAGTAGGTACGATAGTTCTACCAAGACCATACAAGTTGAATTTAGGCAGCGAATTTTTTAATCTTGAGTGCGTTTATTTAGATCGGTCATGCTCATGTCTAAAACCATATCATCTATTTTAGTAAGTAACAAGATAAACGTGTCTTGATCTTTGTAAATATGTGTTATAGTTTCAGACTTGCCATACTGCTGACCGATCAAAATGGGGTCACCCTATGTTTAAAAGTGTCACAATCTGAGACTAAAAAATTGCGCGAACTTTAGTCGCTGCGCAGGGTATGCCTAGGAACTATGTTAAAATAATATATTTGTGCGTCTTCCAATTGTTTTCGATTTCTTTCCACTTACTAACTACCCCTTACCACCTTTAGTAGCACTTAGAACGTAACACATAGACGTATATCTATGTGTTACGTTCTAAGTGTAATATAAGTGGTAATAACTTAATATATTTTTCACACTTATGCTCTGAAATGTTAATATTATATTTGAGAAAAGAATGCAGTACGTGGCACTTTTCCGAGGTAAACATTCTAAATTTGAAAATCACTGCAGTAATGAATTTCAGTACTTACTTACTGCACTGATTTTAGTGCAGTAAGTAAGTACTAAAATTCATTACTGCAGTGATCTGCAATGGTACTACCAACTTTTTTTCTTTATTTTTTCTTTCGTTATTCCTGTGTATAAAAACAGAAAAAGCAAAGGGACATTTGCACCATACAGCCACATTATTATTATTATTTTATACCATACAGCCACATTATTATTATTATTTTATTAGGTTAACTTTTTTTTAATACGGTGCGCACAGAGTATATTACTTCGTATTGTACCACAAGCGCTATGTACCCTTAGCACGAACATCAATCGAAAAAACAAAATGAGATTTATCATAGACAAAATATCCTTTACGAGTAATTTTGTATGGGATATATGTACAGCGCCATCTACCGCCCAGAAGCGGGTATTGAAGTTGCGCATTTTCGTAGCAAGTAGTAAGTATCAATAGGCTGTATGACCGTTCCACATGGCCTCACAAACCAATATTAAAAAAAACGGCGGGAATGATTTTCAGCGGTTCATTTGATATCAATACAGCTTATATTGTGTAATAAATTATCAAAATGAGTTTTGCCAATGAAACGTACTTATATACAGACAGACATTGTATGTACCTACTCCACCAAATTTGAGAGCAGAAGCAAAATTAATAACAGAAAACTTACTGCCAGCAAAATCAAAAGAAAGATACCTATATGAAAACCTACGATCTGATTTGGAAAAGTGAAAAAAGGCGCATACGTTTTCGGAATCTGTGTTGTTGGCGTATTTTAATGATACATCATTAAAATAATATTATTATGGGCGATTTATACATAAGTGTGCCCGGGAAAACAATAACATTTACATTTAATAATTGCCCGAACATGTGTGATATACTTAAATTTTCATAAATATTATTTAGTTAAACAGTTTTTTTTATTTCCTCGCATTTCTTGAGAAAAGCACTATACAAGCCTTGTACGGTAAGCAAATTACCTGTCCTCGGCTGTAATGTACTATTTCACACTTATGCTCTGAAATGTTAATATTATATTTGAGAAAAGAATGCAGTACGTGGCACTTTTCCGAGGTAAACATTCTAAATTTGAAAATCACTGCAGTAATGAATTTCAGTACTTACTTACTGCACTGATTTTAGTGCAGTAAGTAAGTACTGATGATGCAGTGATTTTCAAATTTAGAATGTTTACCTCGGAAAAGGTACTACCCAAAGATATTATTACCAAATTTTTTTCTTTATTTTCTCTTTCGTTATTCCTGTGTATAAAAGCAGAAAAAGCAAAGGGACATTTGCACCATACAGCC
This sequence comes from Crambus lathoniellus, assembly GCA_949710035.1. Classification (NCBI taxonomy): domain Eukaryota; kingdom Metazoa; phylum Arthropoda; class Insecta; order Lepidoptera; family Crambidae; genus Crambus; species Crambus lathoniellus. Next base: position 11,023,216 of record OX453307.1, read on the forward strand.
ACATTATTATTATATAAGTAATTATTATATCATAATTAGGTTAACTTTTTTTTAAATACGGTGCGCACAGAGTATATTACTTCGTATTGTACCAAAAGCGCTATGTACCCTTAGCACGAACATCAATCGAAAAAACAAAATGAGATTTATCATAGACAAAATATCCTTGTACGAGTAATTTTGTATGGGAAATATGTACAGCGCCATCTACCACCCAGAAGCGGGTATTGAAGTTGCGCATTTTAGTAGCAAGTATTAAGTATCAATAGGCTGTATGACCGTTCCACTTGGCCTCACAAACCAATATTAAAAAAACGGCGGGAATGATTTTCAGCGGTTGATTTGATATCAATACAGTTTATTTATATTGTGTAATAAATTATCAAAATGAGTTCTGCCAATGAAACATATACAGACATTGTATGTACCTACTCCACCAAATTTGAGAGCAGAAGCAAAATGAATAACAGAAAACTTACTGCCAGCAAAATCAAAAGAAAGATATATGAAAACCTACGATCTGATTTGGAAAAGTGAAAAAAGGCGCATACGTTTTCAGAATCTGTGTTGTTGGCGCATTTTAATGATACCTACATCATTAAAATAATATTATTATGGGCGATTTATACATAAGTGTGCCCGGGAAAACAATAACATTTACATTTAATAATTGCCCGAACATGTGTGATATAAATTTTAATAAATATTATTTAGTTAAACAGTTTTTTTTTATTTCCTCGCATTTCTTGAGAAAAGCACTATACAAGCCTTGTACGGTAAGCAAATTACCTTGCCTCGAATGATTAAAGCCCTCGCCTGCGGCTCGTGCTTCAAACCATCCTCGACAATGTAATTTCTTACTTACCTGTCCTCGGCTGTAATGTACTATAACAGTGCAATAAACATGCATTAGTTTATAAATATACCAACTCGATAGATGTTTTGTAACAGTTCCAGAACATTGAGTCTAGGGGTAGCTATGTAACTTAAATACTGCACGCCTTTTATGATCACGAAATACTTCCACAAAACGTTCCGGATATAACTGCATAACCGGAAGATCGCGTGACGGCATAATAAATAACATTACGAGCGTCATTCGTGCATCTATCTAAACGAAAAGTGGGTCATTTAAATGTGTGAGATAATTTTGCCATGTTACATCACATGAAACTGGCATTATGTTGTCCTCGGAAACGTATTTTACGTAATATTGTTTACCATTTTATAGTTAACAAAGCACTTTCGCATTGACAGCCGCAGCGCTACCGTCGCGTTATGTAATAGACCTCAAGTTAATTGGCCAGTAATGTCAATGTTACTTTCACAATGGTTGTTATTGTTATTTTTTACTTCCCCAGCACTTGCACTTTCTCGTCTTGACAAATTATTGGATTAGATAATATGAACGGATTTTCGAGATGGACTTGTTCAGTAGTTTATTGATCATTTGAACATTTGCATTTGCCTGATGACAAATTAATTATTATGTATTTTTGATGACTGTTCGAAACAGTAGACTGTTCAAATAAAACATAAAATGAGCATTAGATTGATTCGAACATCATTTTCTCGATTACCACTAGTAAACTACATTATTGCTGAGAGGCATAGGCTACAGGTATTTTATATTGGTACTAGCAATTTATATCATCGTGTATTCCACGCGGGTGAAGCCACGGTCACCCGCGAAGAATACACGGCGATATACCGCAGGACTGTGATATTTTTCCGGGATAAAAAGTAGCCTGTCGCTCTCCAGCTCCCAAACTATCCCCATACCAAAAAACACGTCAATCCGTTGCTCCGTTTTGACGTGAAAGACAGAAACACACACACACACCCTTCCACATTTATAATATTAGTAAGATTAGTGATTACCACGAAAATGGGAACGCGCAGATAATACCACGAAGCTGTAGCTAGTGAATAGATAATACACAAAGCACACGCACCATCGTGTAAGCAAATAACATTCTAGGGCTAAGGTTATGTAATGTAAGTAGGTACGCCAAGCTTAGGCAAAGTATTGAATTTTCCTGTTTCCGGCCGTTTAAAGGTTTCACTCTCGACTAAGAGGAAGGAATAATCAGTAAGGATAAAAAAGCGTATAAAGTAAATAACATAAGAATTAAGAAGTTGATGCGGTTGATGACAAAATTAAAATTTTTTATGTGTGTAAATTTATTTTGATTGTTTATACAACTTGTAGAAGCCTTCGTCAACGTGAAATCCAGTTCATCGTCTTCGCGATAATTAAGTACTTAAATCCAGTTAGATAAAAGGTCAGAATTTTAGAACAGTCAGCAACCATATTTTTAGGCTCCGGCATTTTTCGACACCGACCGGTGTGTATGAAAAGATCGCTCTTACACATATAATAATATTCAGATGTGCGAGATGATTACCTACTGTGATACATAAACCGAAATGAGATAAATCTTTACTGCATAGGTGATTTGCAACAAAATTATGATTGCAATAGCTAACATGGACTGTTTTTATGCTTTGCGCAAACGTGCGGCCTCACTGGTACACAGAGTGCGGGGCAGCAAATGATAAGATAAGAGAACTATACGATTGCATATATATTTACTTATATATTAGTCACTGCTGGGGATTGCATGCGCCCTGCAGGGATTTTATTCACTAACACTTAGTATAAGTTTACTAACTAACAATATAAATAATAAATAATAGTTTTTCTAGCTCGAAATAAATTATTTTTATTTTTATTATTTATTTATTCAAAAGTATGAAGTCAAGAAAAGCCCAAATTCGCAAAAACGTAAAGAACTCATTGTTAACAACTTTGTTAAAAAATCTTGTTTATTAAATGCGTCTGAAGGTTGTGACTGCAAGATTCACCGACTTTCCCCTGACGGCCTGCTTACATAACATACAAACCTATGGCTCGCCAAGTTAAATAACGTGTGATGTAACTCTCTATCGAGGCTAAGGTTGTCATACCTATTCGGCAACACACGTGGCCTCTTCGATCATAAATAGGTACGTTGAATGACTAATAACATTTAAAAGTGTGTCAATAGTTTGTTAACTTAGATAACGATTTGTTATGGAATTGGGGAAATAAGAAATCTAAATATAACGACTTGTCATATTTGTTTAATTTTGGAATTTCCCAAAGAGACTAAAGTAATTTAATAGTTACTAAGATAAAATAAAATATACCTATGCAAGTTTAACACCCTACTTTAGAAAAAACTGTTCAAAACTTATAGACTAAATTAAATTTGTATTTTTCTTCATTGCCAAACAGTTGATAGATAATCGATAATTTCTCGACCCAACTCGTAGGTTTATTAAATAGTTTGCAGCTTTGAAACAGTAAATTGTACGAAAAATTGTAAAATTAGTTCTATCTACAGATATCAATGAAACAGACGATTTTTTGCGGATTAACTGAAAACAGTTAATCATTCCTGAATCTAAAATGCCATGACCCTCTAAATAATTTTGCAACAGCTGACCCTGACAACAGCCCATTTTGCTGTTAAAGTTCAATGGCGATGATTTAACGTGAAAATTTGCTCAAAAAAAGGTCCTTGACTCTTCTAATCATTACGTACAATTTTGCCGATAATACTAGTTTTGTTCAATTGAACTTCTCATCATCAGCCATACGACCCCCACTGCCGGGCATATAGCCTAAGAACTATCCGATATATTTGTAAAAAATTCAATAACATGCCAAATTTTTGTAAACGGCCATTAAATATAATTTTAAGAGACTATATTTTGGAATCCAACATAATCTCGCATTGGAAGCAGGAAGGTATCAAAAAAAAGTTATACTTACCCCGAAAATGGTGCAATTTTTCAGCAAATATGCTATCACCAATTTTATCGTGAACATGTGTTTATGTTCACCATATCTAAGCACCAAAGTCGAAATCCATAAAGATATAAAACGGGAAACTAATACTTTAGGAAGATGATCGCTTGTTTCTGATAGCATTTTTAACATAGGTGTACTTAATGCCAATTTGAGTTTACGTAGAGAGTTTTTTTTTAAGTTTATTTGTTTTTCATATACATATATAGGGGGATTATATACTTTTACGAAAGATAATTAACATATGTATTCAAATGTAAAGTGAATAATACTTATACCATTTTTGCCCATTTTTTATAGATATTTTATAGCTTTGTATTTGTTTTTTTTTTTAATGCTGCTCTCATAAAATATTGGTGGATTACTAATGAATTATTTCTTATTTAATTCTAGTAAAAAAGTATACCAATCGTTACGATTTCACTGAATTCGTAAAGCTGGAGCAAATTTTCACAGCAGTAAAAAGTGCAAAGTGATTTCATGCGAATTCGTAAGGTCAGAATCAAGTCACTTTCCAAAGTATGATTGCGAGCGCCTTTCACGAGGTAATTGTGGTTCTGCTCTCGTTTTTGTTATCCGTGGCCGTTTATCAAATGTAAGAAAGCGACGCAGGAGTGTTGGCGCCACGACGCGACCGTCGAAGCCTCAAAACCTCTTTGATTTCAATATGAAAAGTTTTGCAGGATAGGAGACCGTACTGTTTTTATTTTTTTTAATTAAAATGTTTTAAAAATATCAGATTCACAACACAGGTATTTATTTTCAATTATTTTACATATTTTTGAAGATATAGAGCATCAAACTTCCTTATTAGACAAGGACAGCGCTAACTACGTGTGGCGGGCGTCACACGTAAATATAAAATTTCTTTTTAGAAAGAGATGGCTAGAGTCACGGTGGGTCACAATTCAGCAGCTCATTACTTAATTAATCCTTAAAACTAAATTAAACTAATTTAAGGCAATTGTGAAGCGCAGAAGCGATTGCCTTAGGTGGTTATTTTTATTGTGAAAAAACAAAGAATTAGAAAAAAAATCGTGATGCGCTTTACAGAATCCATCTATCCACCAAGTTTCAACAGTGTAGTCTTAAGGCGCTACTCGGAAAAATATGGACTTTTTGATTTAAAACTATAGGACGGTTACAGTTCTTAAAAATCTGGTAATAAGATATATATTTCTTCATACCTTTATCTAGAATCGTATAGTTTCAAAAACACGATTTTATGATTTTGCCTCGACACTTTTTATTTTCGAAAAGACCTATAAAAATACGAAAAGTGAAAATTATTCTTAAATGGGGTTACTTACACTATTGGAAATTGGTTTAATTAGTGGACACTAATAATATTGAGGATCGTATAGAAGCATTTTTTTTAAATCGCTGTAGTTTTTTAATACGAAGTGATTTTGTGTTTTTTTTGCCTGATCTGCAAAATCGGTCTCGCTCCCGCGCGCACGTTTTCTCATTGCTATCTCGCTTCAGCACATTTTTTCCGAGTATCGCCTTAAAAGATTCGCAATAAAGTGGCTGTGACATACGGATGGACGGACGGACAGACTAATAAACAAGGTGTACATTTTACCGCCTTATTTTTAAGAACTGTTTAGAATGAGATTTCTTATCGACTAATTCCGATTTGTTAATTGACCACTAATAACTGCCTATTCAGTCATATTACTGCTCAATATTTATTTATCTGCCCATTTTAATATTTCTTACTAATCATTATGATTTAGTTTACTGCTCAGTTTTTACTGCTGAACTTGTTATTAAACATGTATTTTGTAATTTTAAACTTACCTACCAATTCTACAATATACAACTGCCGCTTTCCGATAACAATACTTTTCCGAGAAATACTCAGTAAATACTTTATCGATATTATCCATTGAAATTTTTTTTTATTTCAATTCGTTCATTCTTATACCCCATCATTAGTAAGTCAACTGACAGTTGTCAAAATCGGAACACAAATTTTGGTCAACGTATGGTTATTTTGATTATTTTGCAGCTTTCGACGGGAATTATGTGATATTTACTTTGGAAAAGGATGCAGTGTAATATGATTAATGAATGAATCACTTGTAGTTTGAATAAATTTGAGTGATTTCTTTGGAAACACAAGATATGTGTTCAATGTCAGGTTTGTTTACGTTATAAGACATTTTATTTTAATTTTTAGTTTTTTGCATTCACAATGCAATTTTTGTTACTGAAAAATGGAAAATGAAGTATTTAGAAAAAATCGACCCGTCTCACAACTAGCTCCGATGGGACTCGAACCCACGACCTTTCGCTTTCCGGGCGACTGCTCTAACCACTGAGCTTCGGAGTCGTTACGAGAAGCGTCGAATTTATCCAATACTTCTTACGCACTGTAAAGTCAGTGTTAATTTCATCAATGTGGAGATTTTACTACCCTCACACGCGAAAGAAATACTGGTTGGCAATCGCTAAAGATGAAATTACTATTGCAACTTATTTTAATTTTTAGTTTTTTGCATTCACAATGCAATTTTTGTTACTGAAAAATGGAAAATGAAGTATTTAGAAAAAATCGACCCGTCTCACAACTAAGCCGCCCGGAAAGCGAAAGGTCGTGGGTTCGAGTCCCATCGGAGCTAGTTGTGAGACGGGTCGATTTTTTCTAAATACTTCATTTTCCATTTTTCGTTATAAGACATGCTGAAATAAAAAGACTTTAGTTTGCACTATAAAGTCATTGATTCAATCAATAAGTATTATCTTAGCACCCTGACATTGTGACAAAAGATTTTTCAGACAAAAGACGATTAGGTAAAACAAAAACTTCGGATATTCGAACAGTATGGATTTTGACGACCGATTTGGCGCAGGGGTAGTCTACCCACCTTCTGCGCCAGTGGTCTCGGGTTCAATTCCCGAACAAGACAAATATTTGTGTGCATGAACATGTCTATTTGTCTTGGTCTGGGTGTTTACTATGTATATTAAGTATGTATTTACAAACAAAAAGTATTTGAGTATATATTTATCCGTTATCAAGTTTTCCATGATACAGTTTCTTAATGAAATTAACATGGGCTTAGATAATTGGTGTGAATGTAAGAAGTTATTTATTTATTTATTACCACACTTTTATTAGCTTCACTTGTAACTAAGTCACAATGTAAGAAAATCTTGGAAATCAATTTTAACCTACTTCTACTTGTCATATTGATTTGAAACTTTGTAAGTCTATATGAATCCGATGACAATACAATAATTTGCTACCATCGAGCTGATCTGATGATGGAGTCAAGAGGTGGGCAATAGAACTCTTCAATGGCTGCTAGGAAACCCCTCGAGTTTAGGCTCATTTCTTTTGTTCTGATAAGACCTGTTCGTTACACTTGATGGTGAGGGTCTGATGATGGAGCAGGGAGGAAGCCAGTGGCACTTCTTAATGACCACTAGGAAACCCCTCGAGTTTGGCCTCCGTTGTTTCGTTCTGATGAGACTTTTTAGTCGCACTTGGTGGTTAGGGTCTGATGATGGAGCAGGGAGGAAGTCAGTGGCACTTCTTAATTACCAATAGGAAACACCTCGAGTTCTGGCTCATTTGTTTCGTTCTGATGAGACCTATTCGCTACACTTGGTGGTAAGGGTCTGATGATGGAGCAGGAAGGAAGCCAGTGACACTCCTTAATGACCAATAGGAAACCACTCGAGTTTGGGCTCATTTGTTTCGTGTTGATAAGATCTATTCGTTACACTTGGTGGTGAGGGTCTGATGATGGAGCTGGGAGAAAGCCAGTGAAACTCCTTAATGGCCTCAAGAAAACCCCTCGAGTTTGGGCTCATTTGTTTCGTTCTGATGGGACCTATTCGCTTCACTTGGTGGTGAGAGTCTGATGATGGAGCAGGGAGGAAGCCATGCCACTTCTTAATGACCACTAGAAAACCTCTCGAGTTTGGGCTCATTTGTTTCGTTCAGACGAGACCTATTCGCTACACTTGGTGGCGAGGGTTTGATGATGTGAAGATAGAGCTGGGAGGAAGCCAGTGGCACCCTTAATAACCACTACGAAACCTTTTGAGTTTGGGCTCATTTGTTTCGTCTGATGATGGAGTAAGGAGAAAGTAAGGGTTCGGCTCGCGCACCTGGTAACTAATAGACTCCACTTGAATTTGTAAAACTAAATACATACAATCACGCCTTTGAGTTATAATGTTTACGGGGTGAGCAGACACATGAATGGACTGTGAAATCGATTATCAACCACCCATAGCTTGCCATTTATTAAACTAAAAAGTAAAAAATAAATATGTAGTTTAAAAAACTAAAAAACACACTTTTATAGGAACAGACCAAAAAGTACAAAATAACCGTCTATTCAGTAACTGAAATTAAAAAGCGTGGTGCGCCCTTTGCAAAGCATGCATTCATGTACTTAATATTGACAACTCGCACCACGCTTTTTAATTTCAGTTACTGAATAGACTTGTGAGACGGGTCGATTTTTTCTAAATACTTCATTTTCCATTTTTCTACATATTTATTATTTATTAATGAACTTTATAGCAAAGCTGTGTAAAATATCATTCGGAGAAAAAAAAATATGAGAAGAAAAGGAATACCTTGAGATAGCATAAAACGCTCGAAAGCGAGAGAAACTCAAGTTAATGAAATGAATGAGTACTGGCTACTTGTAATTGTAAAGCAAAGAACAGCTGACGCACGACCTCTCTAAAAGTACGTGACATATAACTTTGCGCGTGTCAATATCGGCCGGTCTAGCATGAGCGGCTTTTATCGCGCGATATGATATGGTACGGCAAGTTGTCTTGCTTACACTTTAGTGGGGCTGGAACTAAAGTTATGACATAGGTATATGGTTTATTTTCCGACCGACCTCGACGATCAGCGCCCGCATGTGCCAAATGCTCCAAGCTCTCATGCGAAAGTTCGACTCGAACGTTCATAGTTTTGCTCGAAAGTGAATGCTGGGCTCGCTGGGAAGCATTTGTTGCTCGCCTACGATTGCTTGGTTACAAATGTTCACGAAAGAATGTTCCCAATGATGACGCTCCTTTATAATCAACGGACACGCGTTGATGTCTTTTCTATGTAACCTAATACAGTTCGAAAAGTTTGATAACATTCACGCGATGAATATTATTGTGTTTGTTCTGTGTGTGTCTTTATTTTTTATTATTCACAACGGGGTTGCACTTAAGCTTCATCACACCTGATGTTAAGTGGTGATAAGGCTGAAGGTGGAAGCGCACTACTCCCGAAATCCTCAATCAAAATGTAATAATGTAATGTAATGTCAATGTGAGTATTATGTGTTTTTATTTAGATATGATATTCAAAATACATTCTTACCTTAAATAAATAAATAAATAAATATACTTTTTCATCTTATAGCTTTACTCAAGCAAGACGAATTTAGTGACATTGCAGTAGACGTACGAAAAGAAAGTAGGGATTTATGAAGTTTTATGAATAGCCTAAATTTGCTACAGCAGTGTAATAAATTGGAATGTTACTCAGAATATTACTCTTTTGTTTTATAAAACAGTGTCACGTAAATACTTGCCTACATTAGGTATTCATCGTCATGACATCCAATTCAATTTGTCGAAAACATGGTATTATTTACATAAAGGTCTTAAAAAATAAATACAGTGCTCATGTTTTGCCGTATCAGACAGCATACAAATAGAAATTACACAAATGAAAATGTCATTAATTATGGTACCTACATACTAAAATGTTGTCATATTACTTACTACAAAATTATTTCAAGTCAAACAATTCTTTTGCGTTATAAAAATTCATTGAATTTAGCCATTTGAAAAGTTTATTTTTAAATTTTGCTTTATTCAGCGACTTTAGTTCTTTCTGAATTTTGTTGTAGATACGAACGCACATTACGAATCTAGAAAAACACAATAGTTTTATTTTTAACCGACTTCTAAATCAAAAAGGAGGAGGTTCTCTATTCGTCTGTATGTATGTTTTTTTCTTCTTTTTTTTGTGTATGTCCACCGATTACTTGAAGACGGTTGGACCGATTGAAATGATTGAAACGTTATTACATCAGGTTGGTTTCCAAGTGGGTCCCATTTTTTGAAATTTTGAAATCGGTTCAGTAGTTTTTTTTATAAAATTAAGGATACCATTTCAAGACATTAACTAATTAAAGTAAATATAAATTGTAAACTGTAACACGTCCTTTTGATTCTTGATGCTTTAATTACCATATCAGGCAAGATAACATAATGAAAACATTTCGTTGCATAAACGGACCACGTAACTGGCGAAAGTAGTGCACATCCGTTTCATGTAATTACCTATCAAATGATCATCATTTTGAGCGAACTGACTATGGAATATTTCCGGTTCATTATATCCCATTATAGTTACATAAGACTATGGTGTGCTCGGTGTGCCCTTTATGTCAGTCAATGTCGTGCCGCCCATTCTCGGTTCCATTTTAAATCTGTATCAATAAAACGAACGTAGCGAAAATAAAATGTAAGTCATACTATATACTTTTATAATATTATAAATGAGCAAAATGTGTTTGTTTCTTTGTCCGTCTTTCACGTCAAAACGAAGCAATGGGTCACCGTGATTTTTTGTATGGGGATAGTTAGGGAGCTGGAAATTGACATAGGCCTCTATTTCCGGAAAAATATTACATTCCTGCGGGACAACGTCGTTTAGTCCACGCGGGCCAAGTGGCGGTGGATGGCTGGTAAAACATATTATTATCCAAGTTTTGACGACTATTTCAAAAGTGTGACACTTGGGTTTATATGATCGAAGCTTGTGAGACATTAGTTTAACATGTGATTTTGCATATTACGAAGTGTGTACGATCGTATGTTAACCAAGTTCTCTTTGAGTAAGAAAGAATGGCATCATAGCTCCGGAACCACTGGACTGATTTTGATGCGATTTGTTTTGTTTGCAAGCTGACGTGAATCGTGATGAGTTGGTTCTTAGCCACAATTTGTGAATATCTGTCGAAACAGATCTTCACAAATTGTGGCTGCAGCCGGGATCGGAATAGCATCTTTATAGGTGTAGTTGGTATGAAGCTAGGTATTTAAAATTATAAATTCTTGTATAAGAATTAATTCATTTAATTTGTAGAAGAAAATTATAATATTTGAAAATTAAAACATAGGTAGTATTAGGTCTGATTCCTATTAATGAAGTTATTTCTGAAAAGTCAATTTTTTTCCATATAATTATCAAATATTATTAGAACCACATTTTGCAAGCCAGTTCGCTAGGCGTTATGTGTACCTAATTAATACCAAAACTTTTCCGCACAAGCAAAATATGCTATAAGTAGGAAATGGGAAAATGTAAACGATTCATGTAAATCTGTAATGAAATTCACATGCGGGAGTTCCTAGTTTTTCAGTTTTGTCCACACGCTGTTATTATACGGCTGTGCGATTACATTTGTCGGAAAGTAAAAGTGTTTTCAGAGTCATTGGCCGCATCGCTGGGACTGATACCGTATGTCTGATAGTGCTGTTTGTATACTTACATTGTTATCAAGCGAAGTGACGTCCGGTGAGTTTATTTCCCTTGTATCAGCCAAATTCGATGCGATGACCACGTAAATTATAGTCACTATCCATTGGCACATTGTCGTGGGGATCCGGAGCCGGCGCGAGAGTACAGTATCGGCACTAGTATTTATTTGCGCGGCATCTCTGGGCACGCCGCGGTCACTGTCGAATTCGGCGGGTGTTCAATGGCATTATTTCGCAAACGTCTCGCCCGTGGGCAGGCGGGCGTGTGTCGGCCGCGGCCGCGCCGAGTGCTTGGCTCTCCGACCACCACCAGAGCCACTTTCTCTGCGCACCAAAAACCCAAGCCCCTCCTCAACCACCACGGATCACGATTGGTGCCCGACATCATTGCGTTGTTATCCAACGCTAGCACACTATGTATTATATCATAGGTAGGGCAGAAGCCCCGGTTTTGGCCACTGTACCGGTTTTGGCCAGTTTTTGCTCTAAAAGTTTTTTTAACAACTTTTCGCCATTTTTGCTAAAGGCAATTAAAATAAGGTATTTTGAGCTAAATGATACAACCATTAGAATTTTTTATGTCATACGATTTTTTTTCAATAAATTCCATTTTCTGTTTAAAAAAATGTTTTGTATGAAAATTTTAAGAAATTTGTTTTGGAAGAAATACTTTATAAACCTTTGTTTTTTGCAATTGATTGGTTTCTAGCGCATTAGAATATATTGATTTAACCTGGGTTTGGTTTTGATTTTTCGCTATACTTACAAAAGTCTAACTATCAGTAAGTGGCCAAAACCGGTACATTTGGCACCTCTTACACATTTTGTGTTATATACAAAAAACTATTTCACTTTTTTAAATTTGAATTATGTACCTTAAATTACCTATAATTTAAGATATAATTTGTATCTTAAACACCTAAGACCATTTAGTACTTAGAAGTGGCCACAAAGGGTACCTCTGCCCTACTTACATTTGTCAACAGAAGCCGGAATAAGTTGATATACCTACCTACCGTCCTACCTCTTGTTTTGAAGTTCATTAGTTAATTTACTGAAGGTTCTTAATAAATTGCTAATTATTTTTAAACTTTTTTTATTTTATATGGTTAATAGTAGATTGTACAACAAGTGCATAAAACATACCATTTTACCCGAGACGTATATATCCACCCGAGCCGTAGGCGAGGATGGATAGTCAATTCGAGGGTAAAATGGGTTTTATGTACGAGTTATACACTCTGCTTTTCACTTCGAGTGTGAGGAAAATAAATTACAATATTGCAAAAAAGAAAAAAATACTTCGCCATATTGGCGGGAAAACTTTCTTTTTCTTTTTTTTATACGTGGAAGTGGCAGCACAGTTACTTAGCATAGATCGTAGTAGATAATGCTCTTGAAATACTTATTTCTTACAAAACTCATTAATTTTGCCTAGTTTTATTTATTTAGTAATTTAACATGGATTATGTACAAAATTTAAGAAACAGAATGAAACAACAAGTTTATTTAACGAAGTTTAATTGCGTGTGTGACTGTTTACCTGACGACCTTTGTCTTAGAGTCTGTGACATAGACGAAGATTTTACTTTATGCACTAGAGCATAAAAAGCGATTTTATGCAGCCTATACCCAACATAAACACGAACTTTACGAGCATGAGAAGTGAAAAGAATATTTATTTCTCATACGAAATACAAATTTCACTTACTGAGAAACATAAACAACTTAAATAAACTTAAATAGGTACAAACGCACAAACTTAAAATATGAAAAAAAAAACAAACACATAAATTGACAATAACATTGCGGGTTGACTAAAATAAACATCAAACAAATGCTGTTTGACGCGTACGATACGAATCGAACCGAACATGGTCGATACCATGAACCGATGTTTATATTATCCTAAAAGTATACACCTCTAAATTTTAAATAGTAGCTGTACAAAGCTCAGAACACGGAAAGATTTTTTTCTCTTGTGTACATAATTTAGGGGATGATAGCACAGGTTAAAAAAAAATACTACTACCACAGAACTTTTTCTTTCGCGTATCCGTGGTTGAAGCATTTTAAAAACTGTTCGTATTGATGGACACTATCATAACATGAGTATACGTAGTAGTCACAGAGAAAAAAAAACTTTCCGTGTTCTGTGGTAGTAGTATTTTTATTTACCCTGTGCTATCATCCCCTAAAATTTTTGTACACAAGAGAAAAAAATCTTTTCGTGTTCTGTGCAAAAATTAGAGGTGTATACTTTTAGGATAATATAAACCTATACCATGAACCTATAAAATAAAAAAACCGCAAACCGCCCCTGTACACGGTGGCCCATCATGGTCGGCCAACATGATCGGCCATCCTGTACTGGGTGCTTACCATCAACTCTTATTGCGGTTTTGTTTAGGAACCTAAACTGAATTGCTTCGCTTATTCGTACCACGACAGCTTAATATCAATGACAGCGATTCAGTGATCGATCAATGACATTTCACAGCCGCTAAGCTGTCAGGAACTCTTATTTGACTTATAACCCGGTCGATTTAACATGTCACCTGCAGGTTATACCCGTCCCTCTCACTCTCCGGGCATGACAGAATCGAGTGAAAGAGACGGGTAGAAGAAAAAGGACACAAATCGTTCGGTCATTAACATTTAGCAATTCATTTGCGATCCAGTTCTAAGAAGGTCAGAGTACGAAAGAAAGCAATTCATTTTAGGAACCTATTCTGCATCGCGCTAGTTTTGAATCGCTGTCTTAAAGTTGATGGTAGGCACCCTGGGGGCTTTACGGTCACGTGATCCTGACGCGAGTTTACAAGTTTTTACCCATCACAAAAAGTGCACAACGCCGCTACAGAAGTTTTCACATTAAAAAGCTTGTAAAAAACAGCTGTTCCATACAAAAGTGGAAATGTATGGAACAGCTGACTTTTTTTCGCGATTCCGTGGATGGCCCCAAAATAAAAATTGTTCGTATTGATGAACACTATCATCCCCTAAAATCATACAAATACATACATACCAATACTTACTATATATTATTTATATTATTTTATTTTATTACTTACTTACTAGTACCTACAGAACTTTTATCATCTAGCAAGGTTGTGACGTCTTTCTTTTACAAATATCACTAAGTATTTATAATTCAAATAAAAGTTGATGAGGGCAAGACGAGGGAGTAGGTATATCTATGCGCCGTTGACAGATAATATTTTGCTGCTTTTGTTGTAGGTTCACTGAATAAGAACTGGAAAATGCCTATACTTATACTTTTGAGTTTGAGTATGTGTATTTGAGTATGGCATGCTCACTAAAACATTTCTACGGTGGTGGCGTGTGAGGCGGGTCGTTACGTTCCCTAAAATATGGTTGAGCGAAGCATTGGCTGGTTCATGCGTCATGCTCGTGAACGGGTGCTGCCAGTGGGAATGGGTCTGCTCTTATCTGCTTGCCTTAAAATGTGTTTTCTTTTGTTTATATTCATTTTATTTAGAACTAGCTTTCCGCCCGCGGCTTCGCCCGCGTGGACTACACGACGTTATCCCGCGGGCATGTGATATTTTTCCTTTTTATATTCGGGATAAAAAGTAGCCTATGTTCCTTTCCAGGCTACAAAGTATATGTGTCCCAAATTTCAGCCAAATCCATTCAGCCGTTTTGGCGTGATTGAGTAACAAACATACAAACATCCAAACATCTAAACTTTCACATTTATAATATTAAAATATAAATATATAAGTAGGAAGTAGGATTACATTTGAAACATGTATGGCGCAACTTGCAGTATATAGTAGAATTGTCTTTTGTTTTTACCTAATATTAAAGCTTTAAGAAGAGTTCCTAAGTAATTGAAAATTGTTTACCGCTATGATCATTACTTCGCCTATACTTAACTCTATTTATCATAACCCATTGTGTAATTGTGATGGAAACTGACCTTAGTCATACATACCTACCATGTTAAGGTCATTTTTCAATTTGGCGACTATGTATGAAATAAAACTGGGAGAAAAAAACAACCCTTGGAGTTTCTTGCCGGTTCTTCTCTAAAGGTCTCCCCCTGTAGGGTTTGCGAACCGATGGCGTAGCTTCTATGACGTTCACAAGTATTGTAAATAACAAACTAAATTGAATAAACAAATTTGACTCTTTGACTCTTTGACTCTTAGTTTATTTACTTAGTTTTTGCCGTGCCCAAATGTGTGCACGTCCCGAGTTTTTAAAGTCTATGATTTCACGTTACATTTGTAGAAAATATTGAAAATAAATTAGTATTTATTAGAAAAAATCGACTGTCGATTTTTTCTAATAAATACTAATTTATTTTCAATATTTTGACTAGTGATGTGCCGCTGGGAATATTCCCATTTCCAAGTAATTTACTCTTTGTAAATTTACGGGAATATTCCCAATGTTCCCGGGAATATTCCCAATGTTCCCGGGAATATTCCCAATGTTCCCAGACTAATTTAATTTCAAGTATGGCAAAATTTTGTCATATTTATATTTCCTTTTTAACCGACTTCTAAATCAAAAAGGAGGAGGTTCTCTATTCGTCTGTATGTATGTTTTTTTTTTTTTTTTTTTTTTTATGTATGTCCACCGATTACTCGAAGACGGCTGAACCGATTGAAATGGTTCAAACGTTATTACATCAGGTTGGTTTCCAAGTTGGTCCCATTTTTTGAAATTTTGAAATCGGTTCAGTAGTTTTCAGGAAATCTTGAAAATACTGTCGTTTTCGTTACCACTTTATGTGAATTTAATACGTATCTTTAGGCATAACTCCTTTGTTTATAAACCGATTTAGATGATTCTTGTTTTGTTAAAAAGGGAATACCTCAAGGTGTTTTAACCGACTTCAAAAAAAGAGGTTTTCAGTTTGATCACATACCTATTTACCAGAAAACACGTAAATTGCCTGTACGATGCACTAAAAAGAGTGAAATAAAAATTATTTTTATAAAAAAATAAAAAATGCGGCGTGAAACATGTACAATTTTTTGTTGTTTTTGTTAAAACCCGCCCGACTTCAAAGTACTTACGTTATTTATTTGGTGAGGAATTATTTCTTACTTTTTTGATGTGGTTTTTTTGAAGGCGGTTTTATTTTTTTTACTCCCATGGTTGCGCAACTACTTACTAGTTTTTGCCTGCGATTATACTTCTCTTAATCTCTATTACAAATAGAACAAGACTACTGAATTTTAAACTACATAGTTTAATTTGTTAACTGAGCAAAGTAACGGTCTTAAGCCAACATACTTTGCAGCATCGATTATTACAGATCCCCATAGCCAAGGAAGTCAAGAAACAGTTATCACATCGAAGAAAATATTAACGGATGCCAAGTGACTAAAAATGTTAATCAAGACCTTTTAACTTCTTGAAGATTTATCAAGCTACAAGTGCAGACGTGGAATTTGGAGTCGTCCCGTCTTCCTGCTAGCTCCGATGAGACTGGAACCCATGACCTTTGTACGGGCGAATCGAATTTATTTAATACTTCTTATAAGCTGTTGGCCAGCGTTTATTTCATCAATGTGAAGATATTACTACCCTCGATATTTAATAATAGAATATTTGATAAGATCTTTTTTTATATGGAGCTGGGCAGGCATTTGACCACCATCTTGTTTAATCATAGGATGTGGTTTAAGATGAGGATGTTTGCCCAGGATGCCTGTTCACTCTGGCCTTGAAGTGTTCAAGCTTGTAGTTATCGGGGATCACATAAGCAGGCAGCGCATTCCATTCTTTAGAGGTTCGCATAAGAAACGAAACTGCGAAGCGCTTGGTGCGGACAAGTAGAGTTACAACCACATAATAATGATAAGATAGCCAGCGTCAGGTTCCCCGATGGTGGAAAGGGGCTGAAAGAAAAAGGTCGGGCAGTTCTCTCGCACACTCCCAAAAGCGTATTCTATAAAATACCGATAGACACGCAACTTTGGGTTGGTGACTGACATTCTGGAGTTCCGCCGGCGCGGTAGCCAACGCTGAGTTTCCAATGAATCTCCTGAATAGTTTTCAATCAATTCTAGAAGCCTAGCTGATACTTAGCAGAACCATTTCGTAAGTGACAACAGTACTCCATGCACGGACGAATCTGCGATTTGTATATCAAAGGCAGTTGGTCCGTCCGGCGTTCCGTACCGTTTAGAGCCCTAGAGAAGACGCCCAGTTTCTTAGCAGCACACTTTGCAATGGAATCGATGTACTCACCAAAATTAACGTTGGATGGTGAGTTCAGGCCAAGAAGTTGCAGATGTTCAGCTATTGGCAATAATACACCCTGGAAAGTTAGAGTCAGTTGGAAAGGACTCCGTTTTGCAGTGAATAAAAAAAACAGTGTTTGAGTAGCATTGAAAGTAGCAGATTAATTTGCTCAACAAGGGACTCTCGACAATAGCAATAAATTCTTTATGATTTATGACAAGACTGGATTTCATCATTCGTAGCCTTTACAGTTGAGTGAGATATATCTGATGGTAGTTTCATCTGCATACCCGATAGTATTTCTCAATGTCTCAAGACTAAGGTCTTTGACCAGTGTTTGTTGCCAGTTATGACTTATGGAAACGAGACGTGGTCTTTTACTATGGGTCTCATAAGAAGGCTCAAGGTCACCAAGCGAGCAATGAAAATGAAAATGAAAATGAAAAACATTTTATTGGTTAATTTAGCAGCATTATACAAATCTGAGGCAACAGCTGATACAAATTTTAAATAAAATAACCAATTTGGTCACCACTCAGTTACACTGTGACCCAGAAAGGTCGCAGCACTGGTCTTCCGTGGCGCCAACAGCGTGTGTAAGTAAGTGATAAGGTTTGCATCACGTGCATAAAATATATATCATATCATAACAAACAAAATGTGTTGTTTTTTAAATATTCATTATTAATAACAATTTAAGATACTAATTTTAGATACTAAGCAAGTCAAGAAATTATATAATGAGATGGCGTTGACAGAATTATACAAACCGTTTGAAATAGATTAAGATAAATACTTATGTACCAAACAAAATACAAAACAGCCGCCTATATGTTGGATTTCTGTACATTTAATAAGTGTTTTTTAAGATTTATTCTGAAAGTGTTAACTGTTTTAGAGTTTTTGATCGGTGGTGGCAAGTTGTTCCAACATTTAGTGGCAGCGTAGCGGAAGCTACCACGAAAGGCGGCGGTCTTGTGCTGTGTATGAACCAAACGTGTACCAAATCGTACATTACGTTGTGTAAAAGTAAGCTTTTCATATAAATATACTGGCTTTTTAGTCTGGATAACACCAAAAAGTAATGTGGCAAAATGAAGAGTTCGTCGCGATGCCATGTTCAAAAGTCCAAAACTATTTATGTACGGTGATATGTGTGCCCGCCGTGGGATAGTATAGCAAAATCTAATACATGCGTTTTGTACACGTTGAATTAATTTTCTAGAACGTACGAGCAAACATGCATCAAGCACGGTATCAACGTAATTCAGTTTAGAAAGGATCAGGGAGTTGCATAGTTTAACTCTTATATCTATTCCAGTAAAATCTCGAATCTTGTAAAGAACAGAAAGTCTATAAAAACAGTTGCGTACAATTTGCAATAAATAATTTTCAAAACGCAATGGAGAGAGCGATGCTTGGTATTTCCCTGCTCGATCGAATCAGAAATGATGAGATCCGCAGGAAAACTAAAACGACCGACATCGCTCGAAGGACTGCTCAGTTGAAGTGGCAGTGGGGGGGCAAATAGCGCGGAGAACCGATGGCCGTTGGGGCGGAAAGGTTCTCGAATGGTGACCGCGAACCGGACGAGACGTTCCGTGGGCAGGCCCCCTACAAGATGGGCCGACGGTCGCGGGAGCCGCTGGATGCGGGCAGCGCAGGACCGATAAAGATAAAGGTCTTGAGACTTTTTGCCGTGTGAATATGCCATAATAATAAGTCTGCGGTTGTGACTGATTATTATCTTGTTCTTTTTTAAACAAATAATAAAATGTAGTAAATAAAGAGAAAATAAAATAAATAAATACACATGTGGGGAATATACGTTAATCAAGCTGTAAATTTTTATAAAAGTTTAATATTATATTACGACATCATGATACGACACTATTGTGATTCAAGTTATTTTAATAAATGACTAGCGGTCCTCTCGGTTTTACCCGCGTAGTACCCGTTCCTGTGGGAATATCGGGATAAAATATAGCCTATGTCAGTCGGGAAGAATGTAGCTTTCTAATGGCGAAAGAATTATTAAAATTGGTCCAGTAGTTTCGGAGCCTATTCGATGCAAACAAACAAACAAACAATCAAATCTTTCCTCTTTATAATATTAGTATAGATTATTATTAAAAATATTACAAAAAAAATCTGTTTGACTAAATAGGTATTGGGAATATTCCCGGAAACATTGGAAATTTACTGGGAATATTCCCGGGAAAATTGGAAACTTTCGCCATTGAAGTGATATTAAGTTTGGCATATTCATTTTGCTGTGTAATTTTTGCCAATGGAACGGTTAGCACAAAACAAAAAAAGATTGAAATACATTATAAGCAATTTTCCCCAAAATTTCCACTTTTGGGCATATTGCCGGGAACGCTTCTGGGAATATTCCCAATGTTTCCAATATTTCCGGGAACGGCACATCACTCACAACTAGCTCCGATGGGAATCGAAACCACGACCTTTCACTGATCGGGCGAATTCTCTAACATTAGCATTGCATAACACTAGCATTCGCAAACTGTAGGTATAAAATTCATCCAAGATTGGTTCTGCCCTGCAGAGTATTTTCATGTGGTTATACGAAAGTGAAATCAAATAGTTTACGATTGTGCGCGTCCGTCCGTGCGCCCGGCGCGCCCCGCTGCTGCCATGACTTCCTCATATCAACATCTAGGTATTTACGTACCTAGCTACATCTCAAACAATATTAATGTGTGTGTATGACCCATGAGCTTGGGATGTGTGTGTGTATCTACAGCTTCCTCATAAGACAGATAAATTCTAAAGGGCTTATTACACCTTGGCTAAATTCAGCATCTAATTCAGCATACATTGCTTTCTTTGAGCTCATTTGTAGCAAGTGATGCAATCAAAACAAGCAATGTATGCTGAATTAGATGCTGAATTTAGCCAAGTGTAATAAGCACTTAAGCATGCCATATTTTAAAGCATATTTTAAGGAATCAAACGTATCAGTAATAATTTTAGAAGCAACTACAACTTCGTTATTATGATTTGTTTTTTTTATCCTAGCTGGAGAAACGTGTCCCCAGCTAACATAATAAGTGAGTAATTCTTGATGTAAGTACGCACATAGGGGAGCGCGGAAACAATCACATTTTTAGCTTTACGGCCTGGCCTTGGCCTACAATTTGACTGCCTTTATTTTCAAGTAGAACTCTTATCTGAAAAATTACTGGCAACCCCAGTACAGGATGGCCGATCGTTAACCGACAATGGTCGGCGATCGTGTACGGGGCCAGTTTATGTGCATTTGCAACACTATGGCAACACTGACCTCTATTATTTACACACTGGACTAGCTGACGTAAAATATTTTTGTGACTATTTGAGTATCGGCATATTCGCCATTTTGGCGCTGTAGGCCAAGCTGCAGGCAGATACGAGTGTCCATGTAACTAAAATTATTGATGTTCATGTCGACTGCGGTAGTGATTAAGTCAAAATTAGTAATAAATAATGTAATAATGTAGGTACTTATCTAGCAATTAAATCCTTTTTTGTATTATACAAAATAATGGTAATTCAGTGATAATGATCTCATCAAAAACATAAAAT
This sequence comes from Crambus lathoniellus, assembly GCA_949710035.1. Lineage (NCBI taxonomy): Eukaryota > Metazoa > Arthropoda > Insecta > Lepidoptera > Crambidae > Crambus > Crambus lathoniellus. The sequence goes on from OX453307.1 coordinate 11,044,415, forward strand.
ATGTGAAGTGAGAGCCAACTTCAATATTAGGAAATATGCCTTGGTTGTTGACTTCAACGACAAAAGATGTGAGATCTAAATGGGTGCCAAGTTTAACGGTCAGTCCTGAAAATTTTGTACATAAAATGTTTTATAACAACTTAAAATATAATTTCTTCTTATAACTTAGGATAATATATTGAAGCCTAAGGTCTGACTTGGCTAGTTCTCGTATACGAATTATTATTAGGTACTTACTGAAACAGTCATGGAAGAGTCCTATGTTCATCTCTAGTTTCTAGTCTACCAGCAAGCCAAATTTTCGGAAGAATACAATAAGAACTTCGGCTTTAGAGCTTGCGAAGGCTATAATATATATATATATAATTCGTATATGAAAACTAGCCAAGTCAGACCTTAGGCTTCAATATATTATCCTAAGTTATAAGAAGAAATTATATTTTAAGTTGTTATAAAACATTTTATGTACAAAATTTTCAGGACTGACCGTTAAACTTGGCACCCATTTAGATCTCACATCTTTTGTCGTTGAAGTCAACAACCAAGGCATATTTCCTACTATTGAAGTTGGCTCTCACTTCACATATTTTATGTTTTTGATGAGATATCATTACTTTTTGTAGAAAAATTATTAGAAGGTACTTATTCATAATAAAATTAATACCAAATGTTTCAGTATATTTTATTTGGTCAGTTATATTACTTTGCCCTTGTGTACCAGCTACTGACAATGAAACTAATTTTATGCTCGTGTTTGGTGTGGACGTAGAAATATAATTTTTAACAGATTTTCCTATTTCCAACAGTTTCTTTTTCCTAGTCGTAATTGTGTATGGTGTTTTGCTTGACGAAGTTGCAGTAGGTATTTAATGTTTCTGAGCAGATATTGCATTTCCATTTACGTTTTGATTCTGGTTAAGCGATAAAGCTTTCCGGACAAACTCGTACCTTTTGCCGCGGTACAATGTACTAATATAGAATCCTTGGCAGTAGCAAAGAATACTATTTAATTATTACTACGTAGCCACTGACCTCTATTATTTATACACTGGACAGGCTGTCTCCATACAAATTACAGCTAATTTTGTGTGGCAATTAAAAGCGCCGCCACTACGAGTGTCCCGAGAACTAATTTTGACACAATCATTACCGCAGTTGACAATATTTTATGTCAGCCAGTCCAGTGTGTAAATAATAGAGGTCAGTGTATATAGCAGTAGTTTGTCTTTTACATTTATCATTTAGCGCTATCTCTTGTCAATTTATGGATGTAGACGTTTTTGTTGATATCTAATCTTGCATATTGATTCTTTATTTGCTAACTAGCTTAAGCTGACCCGGCAAACGTTGTTTTGTCATATAAATTATAGTGGACTAAAGTAGAATAAATAACAAGAAGACTATGTCTAATGTGTGTGTTAATACACCAAAAGTTGCCTACACCCGACGATAGATAGCGCTAGCTAGGTATACACTACCAATAAAAGGGCCAAGATTGGTCTGTACTTCCTACATATATTAATTACTCTGTAAAGTAGAGTGCGCGTTTTAGGGCGGGGTTGGATGTGGTCTCATGGGGTTTGCCCCATGGCCTTTGATCGCCGAGAGCAGATCCAACCCTAGTCTGCCCTCCTGTCCGGAGAGCTGACATGGCGAATGGCCATGGGAGGAGTGCAACAGTCGCTGATCCCCATGGCAAGTCTAGCTGATTATCCTTCCCGCGGTTGCTGCCTGTTATTGGTCTGGTTCCTCTGAAACAGACGTAACTGAAACGGCTTAGACGTTCCCACCCGACCTTTCCCATCCTTCCATCCTACCCTAACACCTTACTGCGGGTAATATGTGGTTGGTACTTGCGGCCTCATCATCAAACATGACTGATGGTGAGGGGGGGGGGAGGGGACAACCACCCGCGTGTTTGTGCCGTGCGCGGGGACCCGTACGGGGGGATGAAGGTGTCCTGGTGATTGAGTCGATGGAGTGTAGGTTGTTTAAACATTCCTGAGACAACACATCACTTTGGCCCGGATTTCCTCTCACACGGGAGGCCTAGGACTAGCCATCCAAGGTCAATCGGCTGGGACTTCCCGTCAGAGGGCTGTCAGGCAAGAGTCCTGATATGGTGGGAGTGAACGACGGGCGGGACGACTTGTCTTCCGGCTCTGTTCGGCTCACTTCCTGCTATATTGGGGCTCTATATCTTTGCTGTAATTCTGGCGTTTGTGTGCCTTTTGCCGCAGCGTCCCCATTTGAGGGCTCCAAGGAGGGTGGAAAACAGCAAAGACGAATATCACAATCACCAACTCATGGCTAGTAAAACAAAAAAACAAAAACCTACGCACACCAAGGCTGCACCTCAGGTGAATAACCCGAGTGTTGCGCCAAATAACATACCGGCAGCTCCTCAGGTGCACAACCCGAGTGTAGCGCCACAAAACAACACACCGGCAGCTCCTCAGGTGCACAACCCGAGTGCAGCGCCACATTACAACACACCGGCAGCTCCTCGGGTGCAAAACCCGAGTGTAGCGCCACAAAACACACCGGCAGCTCCTCGGGTGCACAACCCAAGTGTAGCGCCGCCAACACAACACAGTTTGGACCTCTCCTCTCTGAAGGCAGCAATGCCGACGACGTCTGTACCCCAACAGGAGGAATCCGGTTGGAGCACAGTAGTCGTTAAGAAGCAGAAGCCCAAACAGACACCCAACCCGCCTGGCCAATCACGCAAGGCCAAACGAGCGGAGTCCCGGTTGGAAGCGAGGAAGGCGCGGCGACAGGCTACGGATGGTAGTAGGCCGCGTGAAGCTGCCGAAGGGACTGCAAAGCCCCGCGATGCTCCCATTAGTGATGCGCTGACTCCTCACGTGGACAACAGTCCTGTCGAGGAGAAAGATGCACCTAAAGGGGCACCATCTGACGCCTCGAAGCCAGCTGCCGACAACGCATCTGAGAGACGTAAACCCGCCAGGCGGGGTAACCGTGGGAAAGGGATTACCGCCACGCCCGCCAAGCCCGTAAAGAGAAATCGCCCCGACGATTCCTTTACTCCGCGAGGCGAGGGCAAGCGTAGTAAGCCCCATCCCACCACCACCAGCTCCATTGCATATGCCGATGCGTTGAAATCGGACCTAAGCGTCGCGATCATGGTGGAGCCCTACCATGACCTTACCAAGGAGCAGGCCGAAGTCGTCAAGAGGCAGGTGGATGGTTTGCTGGACGAGGAGATTTTTGCTCCGAGTTCATCAAACCATCCATATGTCGGACCGGCTTTTAAGGCGAACGCCTTCTATAGTGAGGGCGTCCTTAAATTCTGGTGCAGGGACGACTTCTCGCTCCAGTGGCTCCATCGCACAACAGCGAATATCGGTTCGCCGCGTCCTGGCACCAAACTGGTTGTCAAGCGACAGCTGGAGATCCCCAAACGCGTCAAAACGGGGCTCTTGGTGCCACAATATGGACCGGACGACACACCAGACCGGGTACGTAGACGCCTCACGTGCCAGAACACCCATCTTAACGTCTCCAACTGGGCTGTTTACCACGCCGAGGAGCAGGAGGAGAAACAATGCCTGTTCCTCGTGCTTGGAATCCCAGAAGAAGACGTCGAGAAACTCAAGGCAAGCGAGCGTAGAGTTTACTACAAGCTGGGTAACATCTACGCCCGCTTCCTTGATACCAACACCATCACGCCCCCGCCGAACCCCAATGCACCTGGGGAGGTCACTAGTGACCCAGGCAGCGGCACACTCCACCACAGTACACACCAAAGCCCTCCACAACCACCACACACGACCGACGACGCTAAGCCGCCCATAGTCAACCCCAGGGAAGTCCCCCAGGAGGAGGGAATGGGGGTTGACGAAGACGAGAGCGGTGAGAGCGACGTAGACGAGGAGGTTATGCTTGACAGCGACGATGGCGCTGCCAGCACCCCTCAGCAATAACCTCCCCGTCCTCCAAGCCAACCTCCAGCACAGCCAGACTGCAACAGCCACTATACGCAGAATGCTGGAGGTCAATCCCAAGACCGTGGCCCTAATCCAGGAACCGTGGATTAGGAAGGGCAGAATATGCGGTCTAAACAACATCGGAGGTAAGCTACTCCTAGACACTACCACAGACAACCCGCGTACATGTATCTACACACCTAAACACGCAAACACAACCTTAATGACCGAGTTCTGTTCCAGAGACCTGACCACCATCAGGCTCCGTAATAACCCCTCCCCAGGCCTGCCTGACGTGGTAATGGCGTCCGCCTACCTGCCGGGCGACGCGGATATCCCCACACCTGAACTGGCCGCGCTGGTTCAACACTGCGAGCGCGAGGGACTAGAACTGATCATATCAGCTGACTCCAACGCACACCATGTGCTATGGGGCAGCAAAGAAAACAACACGCGAGGTGAGGAATTCGTTTCTTTTTTACTCGCGACTAATATGAATACAATCAACAGGGGCTCGGAACCGACTTTCGTAACATCACGAGCCCAGACAATCGTTGACATTACTTTAGCAAGTGAGCACGCGTCTCATCACATTTCTGATTGGCATGTCTCTGATGAGGCGTCGTGCTCCGATCATCGCTGGATCAAATACAACCTAAATACGACTCTCACACCGCCTAAGCCCCGACGTAATCCACGCAAAATGGACCGACGTAAGTATGAGCTTATGACCGCTGAGAAGCTAAGGTGTCTAGACACACCTACAACTCACGCGGTTAAAGCGGATATTGATAACCACGTTGATCGCTTAACAACAACATTAATTACCAGCTTTGAAGAAACATGCCCACTTTCTGCTCCCAGCTCCCGGCCAGGCAACAAACATCACTGGTGGGTACCTGACCTGGAGAAATTACGCCGGAAGGTAAGAAAGTTGTTCAACAAAGCAAAGAACTCTCGAGAAGCGCATGACTGGGACGCCTATAAACAAGCCCAATATGACTACAGGAAGCGTATTCGCCTCAGTAAAAGAGAATGCTGGAGACGCTACTGCACCAATATTGAAAGCAACAACGAGGCTAACAGAGTGAAAAACATTCTGTGTAGCGAACCAGTACACAATCTTGGTTTTCTGAAAAAGCCTGACGGAACATACACCAAAACAGATCAAGAGACCTCAGAACTGTTAATGACCACTCACTTCCCAGGATGCCGTATAACAGAAAGTCGCACATGGGAAGAAAGAGAGGAGATTTCACCTGTTGAAACCGACTGGATCACCGCCCACAAGGTTGTCAACTCAGAGAAAGTAAGATGGGCAACCAACAGCTTCCTTCCATTCAAATCAGCGGGACTAGACGGAATCTTTCCAGGGCTGATGAGGTGGAGCGACGGAGGTCTCATTGACCACCTCGTAGCCATTTACAGAAGCTGCCTAGCACACCGCCATATTCCTATGAAATGGAGGGAAGTCAAAGTAGTCTTTATCCCTAAGCCCGGCAAAGGAGACTACACTCAACCTAAATCATTCAGACCAATTAGCCTCACATCATTCCTTTTAAAGGTGTTGGAGAGACTAATAGACAGGGAGATAAGGAGCACTGTATTGGTCAGGAACCCCTTAAATCCAAACCAACACGCCTACTCTGCAGGCAAATCAACAGAGTCCGCCCTACATAAGGTGGTTTTCTTATATAGAAGACAATCTCAAACACAAAATATCAACACTAGGCACCTTCATCGACATAGAAGGAGCTTTTGACAAAACTAACTTTACCAGCATAAGCCAGGCCCTCTCCAGACATGGTGTCGATCCTACTATTGCCGGGTGGATTGACAGCATGTTAAGAGACAGAGCCATACAATTTACTGTGAATGATACTACCAGAGGAGTAGTAGCCAAAGGATGTCCCCAAGGGGGTGTCCTCTCACCTCTCTTATGGAATATCGTGGTCAATGAGCTGATTAGTAGGCTCAACGACCGCAACTTTCTCACAGTAGGCTATGCAGACGACCTGACCATACTCATCAGCGGGCGAGTTGAGAGCGTGATATGTGACCGAATGAGGTCCGCTCTAAAGGTCGTCGAACAGTGGTGCACTAAACACAATCTAACAGTGAACCCAACAAAGACAGAATTGATCATGTTCACAAACAAACGGAGTCTAGGAAATCTTAAACTCCCAAAACTTTTTAATACTAGTCTGTCCCTAAGCAAGGAAGTCAAGTATCTAGGAGTAATACTAGATAACAAACTCCTCTGGAATAGACATCTCGAAAGTAAACTAAACAAAGCCACAATCATCTTCTGCCAATGCAAAAGACTACTCGGAAAAAGTTGGGGACTATCACCGAAAATAACGATGTGGCTGTATAAAACCGTTATACGTCCCATAATCACATACGGAGCCGTTGCCTGGTGGTCCAAAACAGAGCAAAGCACCGTCATCAATAAACTGCAGAAATTCCAAAGATTGGCATGCTCTGCGACAACCGGCTGCATGCGAACCACCCCCACAGCCGCCCTAGAAGTAGCCCTGGATTTAACACCCTTGGATCTGTTTATACAACAGGAAGCCTCCATGGCTGCTATAAGGCTTAAACACCTGGGTCTGTGGTACAATCGAGAGGGTCCTCACTCCACATTGTGGAATGATTTAGTGAAACATGAGTCACTAATCGCTGCCCCATGCGATAGGATACCCAAGCAATACACTTTCGAAAAGAAATACCAAATACAGTTATTTGAAAATGACCGAGATCACTCTGGCATACATGAAGTCCGAATCTATACGGACGGCTCCAAGATGGGGACTGGAACTGGAGCTGGAGTATTCTCACAAGATCTAAATATCAAAATATCACTAGCGCTGGGCAAACACAGTTCGATATTTCAATGCGAATGTGTTGCAATAATAAACGCCGCTACCACGGCCCTGTCCAGAGGTATGAAGGAACTAAACATCCGCATACTGACTGACAGCATGGCTGTCCTAACAGCACTGGAGGCCAACACGATCAACTCCAGTATCGTCTACGAATGCCACAAAGTTTTGGATCGTTTAGCATCCAACAACGGAGTAATCCTACAATGGATTAAAGGGCATAGTGGATCACCCGGGAATGACGCCGCCGATGAGCTGGCTAGAATGGGATCCTCCACAATAGTGGCAGGACCTACACCCATTCTGCCACTCCCATTCAGCCAACTGCGCTCATGGGTAAGGCAACGAACTCGTGCTGCACATAATACTCGTTGGGTAGCTCTAACAAGCTGTAGACAGTCTAAGATGGCGATGACTGCAGTCTCGCCGCGTTTGACCTGCAGGCTGCTCAGCCTTAATCGTCCAGACCTCCGGATAGTTGTTGGTACACTTACAGGTCACCTAACCTTAAACCGACAACTATTTATTATGAATGCGACGGACAGTCCTCTATGTAGAGGTTGCCTGAACGCAGAGGAAACAGCCGCCCACGTGATCCTGGAGTGCGTGGGTTTGGCCGCACAACGAACAGAAATTCTCACAGAGGTGGGGTCGCTCCTAGAAGCCTGTGAACGCCCCAGGAGGCTTCTGCGCTTCTGGAAGGAGCTAGGATGGCTCGACTAGCCATGTTCACGCATAACGGACCAAATATGAGTCTAAATGCGGAAAAGTGTCAATACCAAATACCAAATACCAATAGAGTGCGCGTCAGATAACTCTGCGAGCATGCGCGACTGGTGCATTTTTGGCGCTAGTTACAGTACATTATTTATGCTAAGCTTATTGAAAAGATTAGTATTCGATTTTGACCGCGCGCAGACGTCAGTGATTACATACTCTTTGGAAGCGGCCATGGAAAAGATGACAGTTATGCAGTTTTGTATCGAAGTTATAGTCTCACACTCCATTTGGTGTATCTGGATACGCGGCAGCGTATCAGCCAAGTTCAAAAGCAAACAGAACTGGCGAGCAGCACCGTGTGTATCTTAACACGAACCATTTGGAGCCACTTTTGACCCCCTCATAACTCAAAAACTATTACACAGAAACATGTCAAATTTGGCTTATGTATTGAGACTAGCGAGATAAATATGTGCTCCAAATTTTATATACACACCTCAAACGGTTATTTAGATATTTACGTCCAAAAATCGTGATTTTTATCACTGACTCACCTGTAATCAAAACTCTAACCCACTTCCAGATGACCTAGAAAGCTGAAATTTGGCATGTAGACAGGTAATCTGGTGAATACAAAGGAAAAAATCCGAAACTAGTATTTTTTTTAAATAAAACGTTGACAAACTTATATTTGCGTTCCCTATGCACTTATCCTGTATAAGATCTTGTATAAGATGAAGTACAAATATAAGTTTGTAATAGTTTTTATTCTGTTATATACCAATATTTCGTCATACCTCTTGAAGTTCAGCTAGCGCCGACGGCGTGGCCATTCAATATTGAGGACTCGAGAGAACCAAGTTCGAACCCCAGATTACCCAAATGCTTTTTTGTCCTCGCGTTAAATAAATTACAAGCTTGCGCCATCTAGCACGATATCCATATTATTATTTATTAATTATTAATATTAATATAAATTATAAAGTTATTGAAATTTTTACTTTTTTGCATTCACAATGCAATTTTTATTATTGAAAAATGAAAAATGAAGAATTTAGACAAAATCGACCCTCATCTCACAACCAGCTCCGATGGGACTCGAACCCACGACCTTTCACTTAAAATAATTATTAATATTAATATAAATTATAAAGTTATTAAAATTTTTACTTTTTTGCATTCACAGTCCAATTTTTATTATTCAAAAATGGAAAATGAAGTATTTAGAAAAAACCGACCTTCATCTCACAACCATCTCCGATGGGACTCGAACCCACGACCTTTCGCTTTCCGGGCGACTGCTCTAAGCACTAAGCTACGGAGTCGTAATGATAAATGTGAAAGTGTGTTTGTTTGTTTGTTTGTCCTTCTTTCATGTCAAAACGGAGCATAGTACTTATAACCCGACCACCAGGGGGCGCAATCTTCATACATTCAAATGGGAACTAACGAGAAGCCAAAAAATGCGAAAGTTGCTATGTTCTCCCTGTAGGTGCACACTTTGCACATAAATAGTTCACTAAAGTCAACGATAGATGACTCCATATACACCCACCCACAGTATAGAAAACAAGAGAAAAATCCTTTTTTTCTATACTATATTGTTGAAAGTTGATGGAAGAGTATACACTTTATAGAGAGTAAAGTGTACTCATGGAAAATAATGTCAAATAATCTAAATTATACTTTTGTTTGTTAAATTTGTTATTTGCTATGTTCTGTTTCGTAAAGATCCGTAATTCCGTTAGCAAATTACATAGTTTCGTAGTTTGCCCGGAAAGCTTTATCGCTTAATGAAACCAGAATCAAAACGCAAATGGAAATGCAATATCTGCTCAGGAACATTAAATACCTTCTGCAACTTTGTCGAGCAAAACACCATAAACTATTACGACTAAGAAAAAGAAACTGTTGGAAATAGGAAAAACTGTTAAAAATGATATTTCTACGTCCACACCAAACACGAGCATAAAATTAGTTTCATTGTCAGAAGCTGATACACAAGGGCAAAGTAATATAACTGACCAAATAAAATATACTGAAACATTTGGTATTAATTTTATTATGAATAAGTACCTACTAATAATTTCTCTACAAAAAGTAATGATATCTCATCAAAAACATAAAATATGTGAAGTGAGAGCCAACTTCAATATTAGGAAATATGCCTTGGTTGTTGACTTCAACGACAAAAGATGTGAGATCTAAATGGGTGCCAAGTTTTACGGTCAGTCCTGAAAATTTAGTACTTACATAAAATGTTTTATAACAACTTAAAATATAATTTCTTCTTATAACTTAGGATAATATATTGAAGCCTAAGGTCTGACTTGGCTAGTTTTCATATACGAATTATATATATATTATAGCCTTCGCAAGCTCTAAAGCCGAAGTTCTTATTGTATTCTTCCGAAAATTTGACTAGAAACTAGAGATGAACATAGGGCTCTTCCATGACTGTTTCAGTAAGTACCTTATAATAATTCGTATACAAGAACTAGCCAAGTCAGACCTTAGGCTTCAATATATTATCCTAAGTTATAAGAAGAAATTATATTTTAAGTTGTTATAAAACATTTTATGTAAGTACTAAATTTTCAGGACTGACCGTAAAACTTGGCACCCATTTAGATCTCACATCTTTTGTCGTTGAAGTCAACAACCAAGGCATATTTCCTAATATTGAAGTTGGCTCTCACTTCACATATTTTATGTTTTTGATGAGATAAACATACACATATGCAAATTACAAAGGCATATAAACACAAACACACATAGGCATAGTATACATATTATTTATTTATAAGGAAACTTAGTGTAAATGAAACATAGGTTAACACTGCACCCTTTATTAACAATAACACAACAAATATGAATCACTAAAGGCATTAACAATGTTCAAAGAAGTCTTTTTTCAAACACAGCACATCACCAAAGAATTCTATATACACACTCAACACAAACGAGTCTTTTTCTCAAAAAGCGGTACTCCGAGCAACGAAACTATGTAATTGCTAACGGAATTACGGATCTTTACGAAACAGAACATAGCAAATAACAAATTTAACTAACAAAAGTATATTTTAAGTTTTGATTATAGGTGAGTCAGTGATAAAAATAACGATTTTTGGACGTAAATATCTAAATAACCGTTTGAGGTGTGTATATAAAATTTGGAGCACATATTTATCTAGCTAGTCTCAATACATAAGCCAAATTTGACATGTTTCTGTGTAATAGTTTTTGAGTTATGAGGGGGTCAAAAGTGGCCCCAAATGGTTCGTGTTAAGATACACACGGTGCTGCTCGCCAGTTCTGTTTGCTTTTGAACTTGGCTTTGATACGCTTCCGCGTATCTAGATTCTTCAATTCATATAAAACCGCCTTCAAAAAAATGCCATGAAAAAGTAAGAAGTAATCCCTATAATACTGTACTTATTATTCACACCAAATAACGTAAGGTACCTTCTTTAAAGTCGGGCGTGAAACATGTATAATTTTTTGTTGTTTTTGTGTAAACCCGCCTTTTTTTTTTTTTTTTATTCCCTCTTTGGTCTCGGTTTTCGTAATCGGGGGTCCGTTGTGGCATTCTCCCCTACGATCCGACGACCGTCCCGGTGTTTCGGGCTCCTGCCTGGTGATGAGGCTAACAAGGCCGTCGACCGCACCACACCACCCCGTTACGGGGGAATAAGATGCGCATAGCACCGCCTCCTCCGCCCCACCCGCCTCCGCCGAAGCCGATCTGCATGAGCTTCCTGCTCACGGATCCGCTCTGATGCCTCCTTTTGCGAGACGACATCCTCGCAAAAGGAGACTACTGCCTCCCACGATCTGTCGCTGCCCAGCATGGCCCGAACCATGCTCGGCAGAGAGAGATCCCTCCCTACCACGGCGCACAGGTTACTGCGCTGCGAGGACCAGGCAGGGCACACCTGTAGAGTATGCTCCGCACTGTCCTCTCCGTCGCCGCAATCGTGACACCGTGTAGTCGCCTCACTTCCTATCCGACACAGGTACTTTCCAAAGCATCCATGCCCGGAAAGAACCTGTGTCAGCCTGAAGGTAAGCATTCCCGATCTCCGGCTGTACCACTCCCTGAGTACAGGGCGAATGGCGTTGGCCGTTCGCCTACCCGCCGGATCCGCATCGAGTAACGCCTCCCATCGAACCATCCGCTCCTCGTCTGCACGACGTCGGGCTGCCGCTATCTCTGCCGGGGCCAGGCTGTCCCCACTCGACAATGTCGCTACCCTTTGCTGGTACCCTTCCATCATCACCTGGGCGTCTAACTCCCAGGGAGGTGTGCCTGCCAGTGCACACGCTGCGTTGAAGGACATGGTTCTGTATCCCCTTGCGATTCTTATAGCGATCGCTCTTTGAGGCCGACGTAGGCATCTCCGGTTCTCAACGTTAAGCTTGTCGGCCCAGACTGGGGCCCCGTACAGGGCCATGCTCCTCAACGCTCCAGCGAAGAGCTTTCGACAAGTATCCCCTGGGCCACTGGTGTTAGGTAGCAGCCGTCCTAGCGCCCCCGTTGCCTTCATTACCTTCGGGGCCAGCTGACGGAAGTGCTCGTCAAACTTCCATCTTTCGTCGAGTACCAAGCCCAGGTACCTTATCCACGGACGCAGTGTAATTTGCGCCCCGTCAACTCGTATGCTTGCTCCTGCCGGGGGGCCTCTCCCTGGACCATGGAAGAGCACGGCCTCAGTCTTCTCTATGGCCACGTTCAGCCCTAGCATACGGATCCTCTCCGTCACCAGGGAGGCTCCAGTCCCCGCCAGCCTCCTCACATCCTCATACGTCTTGTCCCGGGCCACAACCAATGTGTCATCGGCATAGCAGATTACTGCCATCTGGGGCAAGAGGACCCCTCTCAGCACCCAGTCGTACCCGATGTTCCACAGGAGCGGACCCAGTACCGATCCCTGTGGAACACCGCACACCATCTCCCTAGCGACCGTTTCCCCGTCTTCTGCAGGATAAAGCACCTCCCTCTCTTCCAGATAGCTCTCCACAACCTTGATCAAGTACGGAGGCAGGCCGTGAAATCGGAGAGCCTCTCGGATCACCGAAAAGGGAAGCGAGTTAAACGCATTTCTTATGTCCAGGGACACCGCGACTACCACCTCCTTTCTTTGTACCGCCTTCTCTACTAACTCTCTGAGCGAAAGGAGTGCGTCTACTGTGGACCTCCGCTTCCTGAACCCAAACTGGTTATCTGCCAGGTCTGGGCCCACCGTTTCTAAATGCTGGACGATCCGCTCAGCGATAATCCGCTCGAGGAATTTCGCAAGCTCGTCAAGCAACACCACCGGCCGATAGGCAGACGGGGAGTCCAGTAGTCGGCCCTCCTTTACCAGCAGACACAATCGCCCTCTTTTCCATTGCCTAGGGAACACACCCGACTCAAGACAGTCGCTATATAGTTCCTTAAGCGGTTCACCGAGATGTTTCAGGGCCGTCGGCAGAATGCGCCCAGGGATCCCATCCGGGCCAGGAGACTTCTTTTTGTCCTTCAGCCGATCTACCCCTGCTTCCATCTCCACTTCGGTGACAGGCGTGTAACCCGATTCTACCTCTCCAGGGCGCTGGGGGGCCATCAACGGGGCCACTAGGGGGGCATCTCCGGGGAAGAGGCTCGCCACTACTCTTTCCCGGAGTTCTGGTTCCATAGACGCCATGGGGGGCGCTTGATGGCGTAGCTTGTTACTCACCATTTTAAAAGGCCGTCCCCATGGATCCCGGTCTAATTCTGTGAGAAACTCTTCCCAGGCCAGAGTTTTGGCCCTGACAATCGCCACTTCCAGTGCCTTCTTGGCAGCTACGTAGACCTCACGGAGCCTCTCCTCATCTTCCGGCTGGCGCCCTTGCCGCCTCCTGCACCTTTGGTATGCCCGGCGTGTCCGTGCCGACTCATTAATTTCCATGAGGTTTTGTGCCCCACTGTCAGCTCCCCTGCCTTTGGGGAGGGGCTTCGGCTTAACCACCGGGGGACGGCAGTTCTTGCTCCCCATGATGTGCTCAGCTGGCAGCTTCGCCGTCAAGCAAACCGAACATTTTGGGTCTGCCTTGCAGGTGACCGCCTTGTGACCATCCTGTCCGCACCTATAACATGCGTCGGAAAGGTCGATGGTCTGCGGACACATTCGACGCATGTGCCCCGGTGCCATACACTTATAGCACCGAAGCGGGAGAGCTTGCAGCACACGAATTTGGGCACAGCTCCATCCCACCATTAGCTTGCCGGACTCAACTACCAACTTCGCCGCCGACATCGGACACTTTACCATTGAGGTGAATAGACCACCGGGCCCGGATTTAAAAGGGCCAACTTTGATCAGCTCCTGCGAGCATCCCCCCTTCCCTGCAATTGCTGCCTGTATATCTGATACTGACACAGAGTCATCCAACCCGGAAATGCGCAAATCCACGGACTTCACGGGTCTGGTGACATTAGCATAGCCCTCCAGCGCCTCCATGAGCTTTTTCGCCATGGTGTCGGCCTTCTCCGCACCTGTGGGACCGGGAATTTCTATCATGCGGGCCCCTGACTGCGTTGGCCTGACAGAGATTCTTTCGAGCCCCAACTCTTGGAGGCTAACCGCTGCTCTGGCTTTCACCATGACTTCCGCGTACGTGACACCTCTCTCCGCCGCCTCATCTGGGACCGTCAACACTACCGCCGCCGTGCGAGGGGGGGTCAATTTGGGCCCCTTATGAGCCTTGGGTGCTGACTTTGATTTGGGTGGCTTGGGCCGGGTCTTTTTCCCCTCCTTCACCACCCCGCCGCGCCCGTCGGCAACCTGCCACGGGGCAACCTGCCACGGCGATTCTGTCTCTGGAGCAGAAGACGCCGCCATCTGCGCATATGAAGAACTAGAGGGCCCTGCCGCCACTGGGTTAGGCTGAGCCTGCGCCCTGTGCTCGAGGGCATCTGCAGCGGCCTTCGCCGCGTTCCGTCTATCCGCCTCCAAGGGTGGGCGGCGCTGCGGATCCGGGAGGAGTCTGTCCTCCAGGCCCTCAAGCCTCGCATTTAGCATGAAGCCGACTGACTCCATAACCGACCTACGTACATATTCGGCAAGTTCTGCTGCACTCGATGTATCATCCTCGGCTGGCTGACGCCCGCCCTCAACGACCACTACTTGGGGCTTGCCCTTAGCCTGTTTTAGTCGTGCCACTTCTCCGCTCTTCTCCTGGTAGCCCTTGCGGTGGGCCTCCATATCCCGTTGCAGATTGTTTATCATCTCTCGGAGCCGAGCGTTCTCTGCTTTCACACTCCGTATCTCAGCTGCGAGGTTTGACGCACTCAGCTCTTTCAGCATCCGCGTGAGCCTCTGAGTGGACTCTTTAACTACGCCTTTCTTATCGAACTTTTTGGAGTTACCCACCGCTTTCCAGATCTTATCGAGATCGGCCAATGCCGCTCTTCCCCATTCCTCCGGACCAGCCTCCGGAAGTGGTATCGGCTCCTCCGGGGAGCCCAGACTTACCGACTCGTCGTCTTCCCCCAGCGTAAAGTCATCGGAGCTGCTCCTTAGCCGGCGCATGCGTTTTTTGGCTTTCGACAGGCCAACGGTGGTCTTCGCCGCTGGATCCTTCGCCTTAGTTTTACCCGCCGTAGTTTTACCCGCCTTAGCTTTTTTACGAGGCTCGGTATTTTCCGGGTTTGCACCAGCATTGACAGGGCGCTCCCCCAAAATGGTAGGCCTTTGGTTATCCTCCGCTGCTGCCATAGCCCTAGTTACTGGGCGCCTCCGACTCCCATGAGCACTAGAACACTCACTTAGTGCATCATCAGACATGACGTTTATATCGCCATTTGCGCTGTTTTTACTCGGACTCTGCGCTCTGTCCTGTAGGCGGCAAGTGCCCCCCCCCCAGAAACGGTGGGGCTGCCCGAGGCCGAAGCCGCGGGGAGGGATTCTCCGGCACAGTCGGTGCCGGTACCCTCCTGGGGTAGTTTGATTTGCTTGGACGCCATTATCATAAGTTTTTTGTCCTCTTTGTTTAGGGGGTTCGGAACGGATTCCCCCATTGGTTTTTTAGAGTGGTGACCTTCCACGCGGCCCCCACCCTAAGTGGCGGCCTCCAGCCCCTGCACTGTGTACATAAACGCAAAGGATTCCCTTCCCTTCCCGACGTCCACTACTCGGAATGTGTCCGAGCCGCCGGCCGGGTCCTACCTGCTAGATTATTTGCCACCACTGTAAGCAATGTGAAAATTACTTACAGTGGCGCCCGGGGTGCACCGTCCCGTCCACTGTTGTTCCCAGCGCATATCAGCATGAACTGGGATAAACAGCGGGTGGGCACACGTGGAGGTTATCTAGCTCGCACCCCGTGTAAACCCGCCTGACTTCAAAGTACCTAAATGTTATTTGATGTGAATACAGTATTAGAGGGATTATTTCTACTTTTAGATGTCATATTTTGAAGGCAGTTTTATTTTTAGTAAAAATATTTTTTATTTCACTCTTTTTAGTGCATCATGCAGGAAATTTTCATGTATCCTGTTAAAAGAGTATAGTAGGACCATAAACTTATTATACTTACCCCTAGTATAAATAAGTTTATGGGTAGGACTTAGGATGTACAGTCGCCAGCACGTCAGGTTACTACAAACTGTCAAATTTCTTTAAATAAAATTCAACCTTATCTCCAACGGAAAGAGTTCAGTTTCAATTAATAAATTTTGACATTTTGTAGTAACCTGACGTGCTGGCGACCGTACAACATAAGCCGCATCAATCAATAAAAAAATGATTTATTTAACTAACTAAATTTAAATTTTACGTAAGTACCTACTACAAATTTTAAGTAAGAGAATTCTTGGAAGCAGGCGGGGTCCATTATATTTTTATAGATTTTATATGCAAATGGATCCCGCCTGCTTCCAAAAATTCTCTTACTTAAAATTTGTAGTAGGTATAGCTACTTACGTAATATTATAACGCTGCATACAATTTACTAGTAAGAATTAAGAACACATTCAATCCACAGTCGCTATTTTTTTTTAAGTACTTGTTTTTTTCTTTTTAGTTAGTTGAATAAATCCCTTTCCCTTTCCCAAAATGTCCCCTTTCCCAAAATGTCCCTTTCCCATAATGTCCCTTTCCCAAAATGTCCCCTTCCCAAAATGTCCCTTTCCTACAAAAGATAGAATAATTGATTATTAAGTAATAATTTATTTAATAGTAGTTATTATACACCGTTATTTTTTATAACCCCGGATAATTTTAAAGATTATTCTACTCATGAAAACAAACAACTTTTACTATGGGACCAAAACTGAAATCGCGAAAAAAAAGACAGCTGGGGGGCTACCGCCTAATAAGCACCGTTTCGGCTTGATTACGATTACGACGCATAGTGCCATCCTTGTCATGTCGTAACACATTTGGTATGGCTTATGCTTAAGCGGTAGGGGGGCTGTTCCATAGAAAAGTGCAAAAATATTTAATCAAAATGTATGGTGCAGCTGATTTATTTTTGCGATTTCAGTTTTGTTCCCTTAATAAAAGTTGTTTGATTTCATGAGTAGAATAAACCGTGTCCATCGTTCCAGCAGCGCCACGGTCTCCGATTTGCTTGAAAAAAATACACCATGCAGGCCAATTTTTTACCAGTCGGGAAAAAATACGATTGATTTTTTCCCCCCACTGGATCCGAGGATATACGGGGATTTCTGTGGCGCTGCTGGAACGACGTCGTCCTGGCAGCGCCCCGCTATTCCTCATTAATTACAAAAGCTATAATAAATCTAATAAGACACATATTTTTGGCTTTTTTTTCCATTTCACATAAGCTAATGTCCACCTGTAAATGTCGACAGATTCAGGAGTAATCGTAGGTCACTTGGGGCGCTGCTGGGACGACGTCGTCCCAGCAGCGCCACGGCCGAATCTCAGCAATTCGATTTTTTTACTGAAAACAGTGTGCCTGTATATTTACTTCCTTCATCATAGAGTACGGAAAAAATTGAATTTCTACATTTCATCATGGAATAATGATTTTATAGGCATCGAAAAATTATAACCTCAAAAAAATTTTTTTTTGCTCTACCGCCTTTAATTGATGTATTAAATAGCATTTGCGCATTCTTTTATCTTCCTATAAAGGGAAAAAAATAAACCACTCTCGCAGCATTAACTATTCCAGAGAAATCCTAGGTTTAGATTGTGTTCATACATTTAGGCATCGTTCCAGCAGCGCCACACCCAGTACAGCATGATCCAGGGCACCTGTCACCAAACTGAGCATGCCAATATTTACTACTACCATAGCGAACACGGGAAAAAATCTGATAACGAGTATAACACAGCGAATTTCCGAGAAATAAGCCTTTGATTCAATATGCCATACAATTGGTACATTCGAGTAGAAAAGTTTTATTTAAATTCTTTTTAGTGCCACAAACTTGGGGGCTTTAAGCCCCCAGTACAGGCTGTCCGATCATGTTGGCCGACCATTATGATGGGCCATCGTGTACAGGGGCGGTTTGCGTGTGATTGCCGTCTGCGAGCAACGCAAACCGCCCCTGTACACGATGGCCCATCATGGTCGGCCAACATGATCGGCCATCCTGTACTGGGGGCTTCATACTTCATGTTTACCGGGCTTGTCAAGCATTGCATTGCATCATTGGGGCACAACATCGGTATCGCTATGCGGATCGCAGCTCAGCATTATTATGGTGCAAATAATGCAATGCAAGCAAAGTAATATTAACGTAATAAAGACCGTACGAGACAAAAAAAACGTTGGCCATTTGTTTCCACATGCCATAGAGAAAGGTTAACCTATGGAGTGTAGGATAGAAGCATGATAGAAGTGGGTAAAAAACCACATCATCCATCATAGCCTGATTACACCTACCGAGTAGAGTGGCGAGACAAGTGCTCTCGGCTCGGCCGAATACTAGGTACATGTAAACACAGTACTCGGCCGAGCTCGGTACAACATTAACTCGGTCCCGTCAGATACTTTTGATTGGGTAATCGATACTTAGATTATTTGAGCCAATGACATATCATTGATTTGAGCCCCAAAAATAATCTACAATACAATGGGTGATTTTCTGAAAGCTCGCTCACTAGATGGCGCTGTCCCACCTCTATGCAGTTAGAAGGAACGGAACGTTATAAATTTTACTTTGACGCGACTTTTGTTACGTAAAACGGAACGTCAGACAGATGTTATTTATTTACCTTAATCTTTAAATTTACCTATTTCGTTTCTGTTCCTCACAGTAGTACCTATCAGTACTTATTTAATTTATTTTAAGTTTCCTTTGGGTTTTTTAAAGTAAATAAATTAAATATGATTCATACCAAACTATACCATGTACATACTTCGTTCAACGCCATCTAGTGAAGCATTTGGAAGCTTTTTTTTAAATAGCCTCAGAAAATCGCTCATTAATCGATTCGGATCGATTATCCGGCAACAATCACTAACAAAATTTAATTAACGGATTTATTTGAAAATGAAATTGTATTAATTTTATGAGAACACAGAATCCTAAACTTATACTAGGCTCCTCAGTGTTATCTGATATGCAGTGTAGTCTCTTTAAATGATCTCGAAGATTTGTTAGGTACCTATGTTTCCACAAAGCTTTATTTTCTTTTTACAAGTTTTATTTTTCTTTTACAAGTTTTGCACGTGGCCTCCAGTTCCCCCTCTCTTCTCAAAATGCGTCCAAATACGAAATTTACTTTTTAACAACGACAGATAAATAAATAAGCAGCCCTAAATTACCGCCCAAATAACTCTACAATTCAAAGGTAACTGTACTGTCATTGTCATGTCACTATATGACACTACAGTCTGTAAAATTTGGCATGGTTGGAATAGCGGCTCATTTGTGCAAAGCAAAAAGATGTTAATGCTATTGGAATAAAGCTCAAGAAAAACCACATCAGATATTTTTTATGACAATGTAGCTTACGCTAGAAAATTAGACTCTATTCCTTGTGCAGAAGCAACGTTTTTCTTTGCACGAATGAGCTGTCATTTTGGCCATGCTGGGTTTTACTGTTAAGCCCCCAGTACCTTTTTAAACTTGTTCGTTCTAAAGTGTCAATGTACGATGTATTGGTCATGGTCGCCGACCATGGTCGGCCAACTTGTACTGGGGGCTTTACGTTACGTTACGACTCCTTGCCAGAAAGTTAAAAAAAAGCAAAACCATGTCTGATGAACGCCATCTGTTGAGTTTTTAGGAACTAACTTTTTTCTTTTTTAATCATCTGTTAAGCCCCCAGTACAGGATGGCCCATCATGGTCGGCCAACCAACATGATCGGCCATCCTGTACTGGGGGCTTCAGAAAATCCCTCATTATGACGTTCGGTTTTCCCCATGACTTTTAATGGGGACAAGGATCGGGACCAAAATTTATTAAATTTATTCAATTCAACGGGAATACAGGGCTGAGACATACATGGACAGACATACATATATGACGAATCTATAAGGTTTCCGTTTTTTCCTATTAGGCAACGGAACCCTAATAAAAAGTCAAAGTTAAAAACATAAAATGTAATAAGAAAATTATTTATTAACTTATAAAATAATGCACAAATAAGGACCATGTCCCAGCGTGTGTCAAATAATGCCACAAGATGATAATTACCTACTAATCTGTGATGGATTATTTTTAAATACAAAAACTTTTCTACTCGAATGTACCAATTGTATGGCATATTGAATCAAAGGCTTATTTCTCGGAAATTCGCTGTGTTATACTCGTTATCAGATTTTTTCCCGTGTTCGCTATGGTAGTAGTAAATATTGGCATGCTCAGTTTGGTGACAGGTGCCCTGGATCATGCTGTACTGGGTGTGGCGCTGCTGGAACGATGCCTAAATGTATGAACACAATCTAAACCTAGGATTTCTCTGGAATAGTTAATGCTGCGAGAGTGGTTTATTTTTTTCCCTTTATAGGAAGATAAAAGAATGCGCAAATGCTATTTAATACATCAATTAAAGGCGTTAGAGCAAAAAAAAATTTTTTTGAGGTTATAATTTTTCGATGCCTATAAAATCATTATTCCATGATGAAATGTAGAAATTCAATTTTTTCCGTACCTACTCTATGATGAAGGAAGTAAATATACAGGCACACTGATTTCAGTAAAAAAATCGAATTGCTGAGATTCGGCCGTGGCGCTGCTGGGACGACGTCGTCCCAGCAGCGCCCCAAGTGACCTACGATTACTCCTGAATCTGTCGACATTTACAGGTGGACATTAGCTTATGTGAAATGGAAAAAAAAGCCAAAAATATGTGTCTTATTAGATTTATTATAGCTTTTGTAATTAATGAGAAATAGCGGGGCGCTGCCAGGACGACGTCGTTCCAGCAGCGCCACAGAAATCCCCGTATATCCTCGGATCCAGTGGGGGGAAAAAATCAATCGTATTTTTTCCCGACTGGTAAAAAATTGGCCTGCATGGTGTATTTTTTTCAAGCAAATCGGAGACCGTGGCGCTGCTGGAACGATGGACACGAATAAACCGTAAAATTATCTGGGGTGATAAAAAAATTACCATGTATAGTACTTAGTTCATCATCATCATCATGTCAGCCGAACGACGCACACTGCTGGGCATAGGCCTCCCCCAAGGATCTCCAAAACGATCGGTCCTGCGCTGCCCGCATCCAGCCGCTTCCCGCAAACAGGAATTCAAGTAATGAAAATAAATAAATAATCAACTTTACTATGCGATTATTATAAGAATAGGACTGTCAAACGGCATTCTTCATCTTTGTTCCTTTTCTTGCACATCCTACACCCTGAAGTGGAAGCGAAACGCAAACAAATATGGCCGTTTTGACAGTCCTATTCTTATAATAATCGCATAGTACAATAAAATTGGTAAATTGGGGGTCTAGTAAAAAATTGTATTGGTCTATCATGGTAAAAGGATTGGCCAGCTAGATTCTGCACGTTCTTTGAAGTTAGATTCGGCAGAATCTAGCTGTTACCAGGGTGCGCCGGGTATCATTCAAGCCACTCGGGGAGGCGCCTTTCGTGAATCCGCCAATTGTAAATCAAAACACATTATGCTTGCTAATGCTATTCCACCTCTTCTATTCCACTCATTAGAGAATCATAGTCCCGCTGCAGCGGCGCGCTGGTCTGAGCTGCTACTGCAGCTGCTACTGCTACAAAGACATTGAAGACTTTTCCTTCTGACATTGCAAGGTACTGTAGAAATATGTTTCAAAGCTTTGAACAAATAATCAAATAGGTATAAGGTCTTTTGGCGTATCTTGGTTTTTACAGAAGTGTGAGTGACCGCGAAAAGTAGAGACAGGCAAAAAAAAAGTTGAGCAACTCGTCCCACATGTCTACGGCCCATTTAGTATGAGATAAACGTTTTTTTGTTTGGAATTTTAAGCGTTATTTTAAACGTTTGGTAATGTTAGTAAGACAAGTAAATTTCTTTTAAATTATATTTGTTATTTTTGTGATCTGACAAAATTACTAAAAATAATATAGTCTTAATATTTTTAAGGATAACCATTTACTATGTTATTTTACAAGCAAACGCCCAAAATTAATATCATGCGCATACATGAATAGAGTAATATTTATTTTATTTTATTCAGCCTCACATTCCATCGCCTTAAAAAAATATATATAAAAATAAGATACTTAATTAAGCGTGCCGTGCATAATCTGTGAATTGTTAACAAAAACTTATATAATTTGTTAAGTTGTGAAACAAAAGTACAACAAAACAATCAAATCACGGGTCTAGTACATAAAATAAAATTAAATTGTGCAAACATTTATGAAAAAACAACGAGATAAATCACACAAAAACAATTTTACAAATACAGACAAATTGTAATCATGATTAAACACGAACAGATTTACTAAATTTAAAATAGACATCACAAAAATCAAGAACAAGCGAGGTTCAAGAAACAAAAAGTCAACCCCGATGCACCCCCATAGCTGTTGATTATTATCTGTATGACTATTGCTTTGCTTATTATTTACTAGCTTCCGCCCGCGACTTCGTCCGCGTGGACATTCGAGAAAATACTTAGGGGACCAATAACCAGGATAAAAAGTATTCTATGTTTTAATTTCATAAATCCGTTCGTCATCCGTTTTTACGTGATTAGGCGGGTCCTCCCTCACCAAGCAAGCAGTCTCGCGCGAGGCAGAACGTTTGCCACGTGCAGCGGGCCTCGCACGAGGCTGCTCACTTGGTGAGTGAGGACCCGCCTAATCACGTAAAAACGGATGACGAACGGATTTATGAAATTAAAGGCCTGTGCCCAGCAGTGGGCGTCGTTCGGCTGACATGATGATGTGTTTGCTTATTTGTTTTACTTTCCGACCATAAGTCTAAATAATAAATTAAATGAAGGACTTTCCATATACAACATTTCATCCCCCTTTTCACCCCTTCGGGGGTGGATTGTAAAAAACGCTGACACAGGAAAATCTTTATTTTCAATTGCCAGCCTAAATACAAAATTCGAAGATCCTAACTTCAAAACTGACGGACTTTCATACAAACATTCATCCCCTATTTCACCCCCTTAGGGGTGGAATTTCCAAAAATCCTTTCTTAGTGGATGCCTACACTGTATAACGTATCTATGTGCAAAATTTGAAGTCTCTAGGTTCAGCGGTTTGGGCTGTGCGTTGATATCTCAGTCAGTCAGTCAGTCATTCAGTCAGTCAATCAGTCAGTCAGTCAGTCAGGACTTTGAATTTTATATATATAGATAGATAATTTTAACTTTAATATTATACCTACATTTATGTATGTTCTATTTATCAAATTTGTTATATATTTTTAATATTTCCACACTTTTGGTGCAGATTATACAATTTCTTATTAAGATAATGAAGGCGGATGAATTGCAGACTGAAATTTTGTATTTTTTATTTTATTTAATTTTATAAGCTTGCTCTTGGTTTCACCAAGCTGGCTTGGTTGAATCATAAGGTTTAAAAGAAGCCTAAGATGGAGCGAGCTTGCCTAGAAGCAGCCTATTTACTCTAGTTTTAAAAATTACAGGGTTGTAGTCATTAGGGAAAAGAGACGCAGGCAGGGTATTCCATTTTTTGGCGGTGCGCATCACAAAGGAAGAAGAAAAGCGCTTGGTACGCATCCGCGGAGTGTTAACCAAGTAAGGATGAAAGCCTGCTGTGTGTCTAGATTCTCGGTGGTAGAACGGGTATGGCAGAATGAGCTCATGCAGCTTATAAGCACAGCACACTCTCCGAAGTAGGGTAAGGTGGGGCACAATGAAACAAAAAAGTGTTTTTTGATCATAGAAAATAAATATATTATTATTTTAACCAACTCTTTTCACGAAATGAAACATTGGTTATTCCTTTAATAATCAACAGTATCAAACTAAATGCTTCTATCAATAATCTAAAATTATTGTCACTTTTTCAAGATAAATTTTTTGTTGCACTGTGCCCCAGATCTGGGGTACAATAAAACTAGGGTAGGGGTACTATGAAACAGATCGAGGCACAATGCAACATAATGTAAAATGTCATACAAAATCAACATAAGTACTTATTTATAAAAAAATATATGAAAGGAACATTACCCAAATTAAAACATTTTAAAATTTTGCGGTCTTTCCATGATTGGGAAGTATCAAGGTTATGATGTGTAGCTAATTCGTACGCCAACTTTCTTGTCTTAATGGTGTTTAGTCCATATGACATTTTTGCACAGGTAATCAAGTACTCTTTTAAATTGTTCTCTTAAATTTCCGTAAACACTTTTAAAACATGTACGCATTAAAACATGTTTCACTGTGCCCCGTTTCACTGTGCCCCATGACCACCTTTAATAACAAAATAACTTATAAAATGTTTGAGGTTATAAACACCGGTCTTCTGCTGATCCCAATATTACAAGAAATGTACAAGAATTATCCAAAAAATAACCAGACTCACCTTAGGTAAACGATGTTCTAATCAAATCAAAAAGATTTTCTTGAAAAATGACACGAATTACTTTCAAAAAACAGTTTTTTGCATAAAATCAACAGGTAGCTTTCCAATTAAGAAATCAGAAATGACAACTGCGCCAATATGGCGGTTCGAGCACTTTATAAAGCAGTGTTTCTAGTCCAAAAAAATTAATGGAAAGAGGTTGAAATATTGGAGTTGTTTTACTGTACCCCGTGTGTCACTGAGCCCCACCTTACTACAGCCTGTAAAATACCGACAAGCAACCCACTTTAGTTAGTTAGACTATGGAGCTTGATTTTTACCAGCTCATCGTCTCAGATTAATTGTCTGGTTTTACGTTCCACTGAGTCAAGTGCAGCTAACTGGTATTTAGCCGAACCATCCCAGAGGTGAGTGAGAGCAATACTCCAAGCATGACCAGATTAATTAATTTAGATTTCTTTCAACTCGTACTAAATGGGCCCTAGGCATGTGGGACGAGTTAAATTTACTGCTGCTGCTAACGGTACCCGTCGCATAGCGCGGCAGGGTTGCATCGCGCGCGGGAACATCCGCGCATCAGGCCGAATAATCTGTATGAAGAGATGCGCCGCGCCTCAGCCCTATTGTTCATTCTACACTCTCTGTGTGAACGCACACTAACGTAAAATCCATCTTAAACCAAAAGAACTATACCCAGAGGCGGCGTAGCATGGGTTGACACCCGGGGCGGTTTTCTATTGAGCACCCCCAAAATAAAACTACAAAATATTATACCAAACGTGCTTACGTCACTTTATTTTGTTAAAATATTCAATCACATTGTCAAATTTTTCTTTCCTGTCCTTTTTAATCGACTCCAAAAAAAGGAGGTTCTCAGTTTGTTTAAGTATGTATGTATTGTATGTTTATCCGCGATTATCTCGCGTTTGGCTGAACCGATTTTGATGCGGTTTTTAAGCTAAGTATTTGTTACATTTAGAAGGTTTTGCTATTTAACCGATTTGAAAAAATAGGTTTTATATTACATTACAACCGACTTCAGAAAAGGAGGTTCTCAGTTTGATCCGTATGTATGTTGTCCGTGATTATCTCATGTTTTGCTGAACAGATTTTGATACGGTTTTCATCAATGGACAATATGGAAAGTCGGGCTTGGCTCATTTTGGATCTTAAAGTAACATTTTATCAACTTTAATTTTGAAAAGCTTCATTCACAAGAAGCCACTGAAACACTTTTAGTACTTATTTACTATGTATTGGCGATACCAGGAGCGCCCCCTGATTTACAACCCGTCGGAAACGCTCCCGACAGCGGAATGTAAGTCTGACACTCACTGTAGAATAGAGAAAGACAAGCACAGACTTCGAATCCGATTCCGTCTCCGACGCTTTGTGAATCAGAGGGCAGGAGCGGTTTTGCGCGTTGTAACCGTGCTTAGGTAAAATTGAATGTGTTACCTACTTTAGGGAATAAGTCAAGTAATAAATTTTAATGCCACCAAAACCCAGGCGTGTCTTTTTACCGCAAAAAGGATTCCTTTTACCTTAACTCCTACTTTCCGTGGTAGGTACAATTGTACCGTACCTATCAGTTAGTTTCTTTGGCGCAGCGCATAAACTAATCGGAGACGATTAGCTGGTTCAAACCAAGCTCCATAATAGATAGACTAACCCATCGACGTAAAATGGCTTGCTTGTCTGTATTTTACAGGCTGTACTTCGGTGAGTGTGTTTCTGAGCTGCATGAGCTCATTCCACCATCCCCGATCTACCACCGAGAATCTAGACGCACAGCGGGCTATCATCCTTACTTGGTCAACATCCCGCGAATGCGTACCAAGAGCTTTTCTTCTTCCTTTGCGATGCGCACCGCCAAGGAATGGAATACCCTGCCTGCGTCTGTTTTCCCAAATGACTACATTAACCCTATAATTTTTAAAGCTAGAGTGAATAGGCTGCTTCTGGGTAAGCTCGCTCCATCTTTTAGGCTTATACTCAACCCTAACGTTCAGTGTGAAGCCATAAGAGCAAGCCCATTAAACATTTTAAAAAAATTAAATTTTTGAGTTAGTTGCTATATTAGTTATCATATACAAACTTTCATAACTGATATCAGTTATCAAAGTTATAATATTGACATTTTTGAGTCAATTGCTATATAGCCATGAAGCTCGACTTAATACTGAGGTAACTGGAGAGTGCAGTACGAACAATTTTTTGTCCACCACAAATTACACAGTGGCTGTCTTCCGTCTCACCTACACTTTTAAAAAATACGTATGGTCATATGAGACAACTGACAGCCACTACATACATATTATGTCAAATTTGCTGGGTACACTTTTTATTCAGGGTATATACTTGAAGTTGAAACTTAGTAGGTAGATATATTTTGTAAACCACTTTAGGATTTTGTAACAAAAATAAAAGTAAAAAAAAATTAAGGGGGGCTCCCCATACATGGAGCTGAAACTGAAAAAAAATATTTTCAAAAAACATATACGTGTGGGGTGTTTTTAGATAGGTAGGTATTTAAAAATGATATTTAGGTTTCTTTTATAATTTTGTATCAAAGTCAATATTTTGAAAGATATACACTTCCAAATTGGTAAAATGTGTGTCCCCCCCCCCCCCCCCCCACTAACTTTTAAAATAAGAGAGTGAAAAATCTAGAAAAAATATATGCTGTAGAACTTAATAAAAACTTTTAACGAAAATTGGTTTGAACGAGATATAGTTAGCAGTTTTTGAGATAAAACACATTTTCAAAACCCGCAAAGTAAGTTCGTCGTTCATACAAACACTATGGAAAACAAAGTTATTTTTTGCTGACGAAAAATGATAGTGGTATTTTGGCTAGGTAATTAGGCAATCGGTACCTACGTAAAGTTGGTACGTAACCCTTCATGGGCGAGGCCAACTCGCACTTGGCCGATTTTTTATATTTTTAGTCGTGTTATTTTATGTGTATTCTACCTGTTGTCTGTTAATTGTGCCTTAAATAAAAATAAAATAAAATCGAATACCACATCTCCTTTACTGGCTCCAATACATAGTTATTTAAACTATTTTGCCAGGTGCCAACAACCAAGGGGTGACAACGTGCGTGGTGACAACTCACTCGCGGTATCTCTAGCGTCAGACCGCGAACGACGTACGTTGTCTGTCACGCCTTGGTGCCTGGCTGGCACCCGGGGCGGACCGCCCCCACCGCCCCCCCTTTACGCCACCTCTGATCCACTCGTTTTTTCATACTAAATGTTATAGAGAATAAATTTTATAGAAAATACAGTGACAACAAAAACATTATTAAGTAAATCATATCAGTAGTAGGCATGAATATCATGCTATAAAGGCTGATTTACATTTGCATAAGTACAGTAGCGAGTTAAGAAATCAGTCAGTTAAGTAGTAAGTTGTAAGTTAGCGTCCAAATGTATAGGCGAGTAAGTAGTCATAAGATGCCGTTCGAGAAGTGTCCGCTCCGCGACGAAGACAACAGTTGTAGGTTATTTGACTACGCTTCAGGGTGCGGGAGACGCGAGGGCGGGGTAGACTTGCACTTGACTTGCCGAAAAAATAGAACCTCATCCTATTCTCTGTACTTAATCGTTAAGTTCTACTTGACTGGCAAATCCCTGTCCAAACGATGATAAGAACTTAACTCGCCAAGACCGTAAGTCAACTCGCTACTGTACTTATGCAAATGTAAATCAGCCTCTAAGTGTATAAAAACAACTAATAATAATAAACCCTAAGTTTGTCTTTTAATAGGAAATAGCCGTCGCCCGCAGATAAGTACCTACGCCTGCGTTGTTTCCTCTTTTCCTATGGACCCTCGCGTTCATCTCCTAAAGTCACCACACACGGACAGCGGATGCATCGGTGATTTATTTTGTATTTTTCGGTCTAGTTTCAAGACTACACACACAAGCCCTGCCGGCCTAGCATGAGCGGCTTATAACGCGCGATATGATATGGTACGGCATGCCGTCTTGCTTACACTTATTCGTCACTATTATACGCCACTAAACGCCACCGAACGCGTAGTAGTTCTACGCTACCATCTCTATACTTCTGCGCCATCAGCAAAAAATGGCGGCCTCACCCATGCAGTAAGGGGTTAACTTCCGTAGTAAACATAGTATAGAAAAAGGGATTTTGTCTTCTTTTCTATACTGTGGTTAAATTA
The DNA here is from genome assembly GCA_949710035.1 of Crambus lathoniellus. Classification (NCBI taxonomy): domain Eukaryota; kingdom Metazoa; phylum Arthropoda; class Insecta; order Lepidoptera; family Crambidae; genus Crambus; species Crambus lathoniellus. Next base: position 11,073,126 of record OX453307.1, read on the forward strand.
ATCGTGGATTGAACTCAATGAAGTTTGACTTAATACTCTGAGGTAACATTAAGTCGAGCTTCGTGATTGAACTCCTCTGGTATGTCCGGCCATTTTGAAAAAATGGCGGTCATCTGTCATGGCAAAATGGCGCCGGGTGACGTAAGGTCAACTTGACGTTAAGAAAAGATGAACGTCATTTCGTGTGTACCTTACTCCTTCTGGCTTATGAGCTGTAAAATCCTTCAGTGACGGATAAACCATTTCTTATTTTAGTATTCACAACAAACGTAACGCTAGAGTTTATGAATTATTGACGTTTGAACAAGGGCCACACGACCTGACGCTTCAGATTATGGATGCTGAAAATAACAAAAACTAGCTAACGAAAGTCCAGTTTCACTCCCTGGCTGCTCAGTGACGCAAAAATAAATAAGATTTAACACACAAACATCATTCAAAAATGAATAGATCTTTAATAATCGTTGTTCAAACAAGGGCCACACGAAACTGTGTGTACCAGATTTAATTTGTCAAAATATCGATAAGCATACCATTTGGAGCCAAATAAAGCAGTCTAGCAGCGTCACGTTTGATATGTGACAGCATACAACACTTCAAATCCGTTCTCATAACAACACATCAATAGAAAAAGCAAAAACAATATTTTGACCCGTCAGACTGTGTGGCCCTTATTTAAAACCGTCACATTACGTGAATTTAGCGTTACGAATGTTGTAAAGCACTTAATAGTCAAGGGAATTTCCGTCACTGAGGATCTAGCTTTACCTGGGACCAATCACTGCAGTACTTACGATGCAATTCAAGTTTAAAATTAGTATGAAAATAAGCTAGGGTGACCACGAAGTAATTTTTTGAGGACATCGTATTGAAGTTTACTGAGAATGTATGTAGCTTACCTATTGTAGCATTAGGATTTTAAGCAAATAAAACTACAGTAAATTGTTCAAAAATTTATGATTTAGGTAAGTATTAACGCTAAAGTGTGACACATTAAAAAAAGTTATGTTGTTATTTTAATTTTTAGTTTTTTGCATTCACAATGAAATTTTTATTATTGAAAAATGGAAAATGAAGAATTTGTATTGATAAATAATGATTGAAATATTTTATAGAATAAAGAACGACTCCGTAGCTCAGTGGTTAGAGCAGTCGCTCGGAAAACGAAAGGTCGTGGGTTCGAGTCCCATTGGAGACGGGTAGATTTTTTCTAAATACTTCATTTTCCATTTTTAGGGTTCCGTAGTTAACAAGGAACCCTTATAGTTTCGCCATGTCCGTCTGTCCGTCTGTCCGTCCGTCTGACCCCAGTCTACCTCATAGACTCTTAGTACTAGAAAGCTGTAATTTGGCATGAATATACATATTTATCACGCCAACAAAGTGCTAAAGTAAAATTTTGAAAAATATTTTTTTTTATGTTACCTCCCCTGCACGTGAAGTGGGTATGTAAGTTTTTTTTCTTGTTTACCCCTTAATGTGGGATGTTGTTGGATAGCAATTTCAAAAACGTTGTGGGTACGTAAAGACAGTTTTTTGATTGAGGCATCTGTTTGTGAATTATTAAGCTTTAAATTGCAAAATTTTGTTTGAGTCAAGTTTCCCCCCCTCTACCAGCCAAATGGTTGTTTCTGGAAACGTGAAAAATTCACGATAGTAGTACATATGACAAAGTTAAAAGGAAAACTATCACAGCTAAGTAGGCTTTACAAGTTTTTGAGATATAACACATTTTCAAAAACCGCAAATATAACTTTGTCATTCATACAAATATTATGAAAAACAAAGTTATTTTTTTCTGATATAGAATGACAGTGGTATTTTTGCTAGGTGTATGTAATCGGTACGTTAAGTGGTACGGAACCCTTTATGAGCGAGTCCGACTCGCACTTGGCCGATTTTTCAAGTTATTTTGTGTCAAATATGTCAATAATGTCAAAGATATAACAGTTCAATCACAATATGTACAAATGATTTATTGAAAATCAGACTAGTACTATAGGTACCAACTAGGTATTCTAAAATATCGATACTTACCTACTATAAATTAACTGTATTGGTACTGATATTAAAATATCGGTATATTAACCAGTATGTCATCAGTAAACCTTATGCAATTATGTTTGTGTAAAAGAAATCAGAAAGTAGTTGTTAATAACATCGCATCTGCTGGAGCCCCCATTAATATGGGCGTCCCCAAGGTTCAATATTGGGCCCTTTATTATTTTTGATTTACGTAAATGAGCCACCTTGCTACGCGAATAATTTGTGTAAGACAGTGACAGTGCTATTTGCCGATGATACCTCATTAATTTTCAAAGTTGATAGAGGTAATAATTGTTCTGACGACGTAAATAGTGCTCTTTCTAAAGTTGCTCATTGGTTCAACATTAATAATATGGCCTTAAATTCTAAGAAAACTAAATGTGTTAAATTTTCCTTACCTAATGTAAGGGAGGTTGATTTGGATATTATGTTAAACGCAGTCGTAGTCGAGTTAATTGAAAGCACTTAATTTCTTGGTGTTACATTAGACTCACGACTTTAATGGGATCCACATATTAAAGCCTTGTTGAGTAGACTCAGTTCTGCAGCTTTTGCAGTAAAAAAATAAGGCAATTAACTGATATTGAAACGGCAACACTAGTATACTTTAGCTATTTTCATAGAGTAATGTCCTATGGCCTTTTGTTGTGGGGTTCAGCAGCTAATGCTGGAAATATCTTGATACTCCAAAAGAGAGCTGTTCGCGCCATATACAATCTTCGGTGAAGAGATTCTTTAAGAGACTTGTTTAAGGAAATTGATATATTAACCTTGGCAGGACAATACATTTATGAAAACTTAGTGTATGTAAGAAAGCATCTTAATTCATTTGTAAAGAAAAGTGATGTCCATAATTTAAATACAAGAAATAAGAATAAACTTGCTGTTCCAAGATTTAGACTAGAAAAAACTAGAGGCTCGTTTTTGGGGAAAGGCATAACCTTTTTGAATAAAGTTCCACAAGATGTAATATAATTGCCTTTGCATGAATTTAAAAACATGTTAAAAAGACTCTCATCAGCAAAGGTTATTATGAAGTCAAAGATAATCTGAAAGACCACAACACAATGCTTGGTTATTAAATGTACCTAAACCTATAACATTACATTTGTTTAAAAGGATAATATTCTAATATTTGGGTATGAGAAAATTTTCCACTGAAGTGTTATTTAATAATATTGTATAATAATATGTGCTTAACGCTATAAGCAATTATTGTAATAAGTAACGATATGATTTTTTTGTAAATGTCGTTACCTGATAAACGCGGACAAGTTTATTGCGCCCGTTCTTCTTGTCAGTTAAAAAGTCTTGAATGGGTAGTAGGAAAATATTGACGATTTATAAGTACATGCTTATTATGTCTATGTGAATAAATAAATATTTGATTTGATTTGATAACACAATATTGCGAATTTTATACGTATTTTAGTGAATCTATGGTGGGGACATGGCTGGTGTGTATAATAATTTCATTTGTTGCGTTATTGGTGTGATAGAAGAATTGGTATAACCCTTACTAATATACTACTTACTACTTACTACTATCCTAATAATCCTACTATTATAATATTATAAATGTGAAAGTTTAGATGTTTGGATGTTTGTATGTTTGTTACACAATCACGCCAAAAGGCTGACCGGATTTGGCTGAAATTTGAAACATAGATACTTTTGTAGAGATGGCGCTGACTGATTAAGGAAGACTAATGGTGTGTCTTCCTTCCGGGCTAAGGGTTGTTAGCCCGGGGACAACTGTCCGATGGTTGTATGTCGGAGGTTCTATATATTGTAAGTTGCTTGATAAACTTTGTGAGCGTGATGTAGGTTCTTCACTAAATCCGAGATTGACTGCTAGCGCCATCTATCGCTGCGATGGTTAAAACTCCGTGTTATGCGTCCATGTGTGCGCGTCGTCCATATGTCGCCACACTTTGTAGCCTGGAGAGGAACATAGGCTACTTTTTATCCCGTAAAAATATAACATTCCCGCGGGATAAAGTCGTCTATACCACGCGGGCAAAGCCGCGGGCGGAAAGCTAGTGTACTATAAATTATGTTGTTGTGTGGCCCATGGATCAGGCTAAAACTTCTGACGTAAATATAGCCGAATTTGCGATAAATGGGCATATCTCGAATAATCTGGCCACACTGGACGCACTTCGGGAGAATCGGGCAAACGGTTAAAACAACGTCCGTGCGAGCACACAGCTGGAGAGGAACATAGGCAACTTTTTATCCCGGAAAAGTATCACATTCCCGCGGGATAACGTCGTGTAGTCCACGCGGGAGAAGCCGAGGGCGGAAAGCTAGTTATTAATATTATAAATGTGAAAGTTTAGATGTTTGGATGTTTGTTACTCAATCACGCCAAAACGGCTAAACGGATTTGGCTAAAATTTGGGATATAGATACTTTGTAACCTGGAAAAGAACATAGGCTACTTTTTATCCTGAAAAAATATCACATTCCCGCGGGATAACGTCATCTATACCACGCGGGCGGAGCCGCGGGCGGAAAGCTAGTGTACTATAAATTATGTTGTTGTGTGGCCCATGGATCAGGCCTAAAGCTTCAGGCGTAAATATAGCCTAATTTGCGATAAATGGGCATATCTCGAATAATCTGGCCACCTTGGACGCACATCGGGAGAATCGGACAAACGGTAAAAATGACGTCCGTGCGAACACATAGCTGAGTAGTCATGTGATGTGACGTTACAAAGGAAAAAGTCCTTATTCTCGTGGATTGTCACATAATTATGATCCATGCTTCGAGCGTTAAAAGAAACGTGTGAGTGTGATAGAACTTCAAAAAAGCGCACGTGCAAACGATACCTGCTGGCCTAGCACGAGCGGCTTACCCCACTAAGGTGTAAGCAAGACAGCATGACGTGCTATATCATATCGCGTGATATAATGATGGTCATGCTAGGCAGACTGGCTTGTTGAAAAAATATCGATATATTGATATTTTTAAATCGATATATTTTTAGCTGATAAATTATTTTGATCCGATATAATACAAAACCTACAAAATAAGTCCCACCAACACATCAAAATATCACTAAAAAAATTACTGCGCGTTAAATGCGCATTTAATGCGCGTACTCGTGCAAGTAGTAACAGTTTTTGTTTCATCGAAATCTGGCCACGATTTCCAAAGTTACAGCGTTGTAAAGTTTCACCAGCTTTTGTAAATTTGCTTTCCTTGCGCGCTATTGCGATGACGTCATGTCGCACTGACATCTCCGATTGCAGCTGTTGCGGGTGATTTCCGTCCAACTGTACCTACATAGAGTCCGTCCGTGCGCAATCTGTGCGCAACTGGTGCGTTTTTGGCGCTAGTTACAGGACATTTTAATCGTTCTAAGGTTATGGTAATTGATTAGTATTCGATTTCGACCGCGCGCAGGCGCAATCTAAAACTGTCACCTACTGTCGATACCAAAAGACATTTATCCCACAAACTTATCTGACTCTGTGGTGGAGGCGCCACTAGCAGTACAAAATTATCGAAATGGCTGTCAGTTTTTAGGGTGCATATTTGACCACCAAGTCAGTTAAGGTTGTTAGTACATTTTGTTTTGACGGTTGCTATATGTGTGTTCTGTCAATACATAATTGACAGAATACCGCCCGCCATTATGAAAGTTGATTTAATTTATGATTCATGAAAATAAAACATGTATTTGAAGGTTGTTTTTTTACATAGGCACAATACAAAATTTTTAAACATTTCATTGATCGACTATAAGAAAATAAATAAATTTATTGCGAAACCGTGAGAGCGCAACTTATATAGTTGCGCTCTCACGGTTTCGCAATAAATTTATTTATTGCCAAACGATTATATGTAGGTATATGGAAGCGCCAACTCTCAATTGCGATGTGACGTCACACGGTACTGCCATTGGTTCACCCGAATTTTCCACGGAGGCCGTACCTACTTTAACGTTTAATAATAATATCTCAGTCATTTTTGAAGACAGGAAAAAAATAAAATCAGATTCTTTTTTCTCGAGTTACATATTTTTTAGATATGCTGATAACAACAATCATTGGTGTGACTCATTATATCCAACTAGCATACGCCCGCGACTTCGTCTGCGTGGAAAGTTTTTTGCTGTAGGTACGTGCAATTGCGTCAGGTGATCGTATTAATTTGACAGATAATATCGTATTCAATCGGCTGCATTGTATGGAATGACATTTATTATGATACAATATGAACTTTCAAATGAATACGATTGACTTTACGCAATTCCATTCCGCAGTTCAGTAGTTAAGATGTAAAGGCGTAACAAACAAACAAACGGATATTCACAGTTATAATATTAGTAAGGATATGGATTATTTTTATTTGGTTTCAAGGTGCCGCTATCTCTAGAGGTCCCGGGTTCGATCCCCGGTCGGGTAAATGTTGAAAACGAACTTTTCTATATTTCCTCGGGTCTGGGTGTATGTGGTAATACCCGTCGTTGTTTACAATTTCCATAATACTAGTGCTCAAGCTACTATACCTTGGTATTGGAACAATGTATGTGATGGTGTCCAATATTTATTTATTTATATCTAGGTAACTTTAGTCGCTAGAATGCAAAGCTGTGAAACTAACTAACTAACAGGACAATACGGTATTTTACTGATTTTTTTTTATTTCTTTAAAATGTTTTTCGAAATATTAGCTACACAAAACAAGTTTTCATTTTGAATTATCTTGAATATTTTCAAAGATATAGGACTTCAAACTTTATAATTAGACAAGGACAGGACGCTATCTTAGTGACGTCAGTTGGTTAGTAGCGTCATAGTCACGCCATAGAAGATTTCGTTTTAGAAAGAGACAGCTATAGTCAAAATCAAACAGACTATAATTCTTTTATTATTATTAAACAGATTCAAATTATTTTTTCACATTTGGTATTCTTAATTGCAATATTTTTTAACGTCATCATTTAATATTTACATTTCAACAACAGTAAAATACCCTATTATAGGCTTTTTGTCCATTAATGTACGTACATTGTTGTCACCCTGTTTTAAAAATCTCATACAAATTTTATCAAGGATTGCATCGTAACTACTGCAGTGATTGGTTCCAGGTAAAGCTAGATCCTCAGTGACGGAAATTCTTTTGACTATTTAGTGCTTTACAACATTCGTAACGCCAAATTTACGTAATGTGACGGTTTTAAATAAGGGCCACACAGTCTGACGGGTCGAAATATTGTTTTTGCTTTTTCTATTGATGTGTTGTTATGCGAACGGATTTGAAGTGTTGTATGCTGTCACATATCAAACGTGACGCTGCTAGACTACTTTATTTGGCTCCAAATGGTATGGTTGTCGATATTTTGACAAATTAAATCTGGTACACACAGTTTCGTGTGGCCCTTGTTTGAACAACGATTATAAGAGATCTATTCTGTTTTGGATGATGTTTGTGTGTTAAATCTTATTTATTTTTGCGTCACTGAGCAGCCAGGGAGTGAAACTGGACTTTCGTTAGCTAGTTTTTGTTATTTTCAGCATCCATAATCTGAAGCGTCAGGTCGTGTGGCCCTTGTTCAAACGTCAATAATTCATAAACTCTTGCGTTACGTTTGTTGTGAATACTAAAATAAGAAATGGTTTATCCGTCACTGAAGGATTTTACAGCTCATAAGCCAGAAGGAGTAAGGTACACACGAAATGACGTTCATAAGAAAAGGCGCAAATAAGCTTCGTGATTGAACTCCTCTGGTATGTCCGGCCATTTTGAAAAAATGGCGGTCATCTGTCATGGCAAAATGGCGCCGGGTGACGTAAGGTCAACTTGACGTTAAGAAAAGGCGCAAATAATGGTACTGTGACGTTTTATCGCTTCAGTGTCAAATCCCACAGACAATAAACAACTAAAACACAGATAGGAGTAGCAGAATAGAGTACAAACGTACCAAAATGTTCCATCGCCCCGAACATAGATGTATTACATCTATGGCCCCGAAGCCTTATAAGGCTTTGACAGATGCGGCCATTTTGTAAAACGCCTTATTAAGGCCTCGGGACAGACGAGAGAGTGCAAACCACGTGCAAACTGACACCTACAACGTGAATTTAGCAACTTTCGCATGTAGAGTGCGTGTCAGATAACTCAACACTTGACTGGGGCGTTTTTGGCGCTAGTTACAGTACATTTTTTTCAAATGGTTAACTAATAGATTAGTATTCGATTTCGACCGCGCGCAGACTTATCTGGCGCTCATTCTAGAGCTACTATTGCGCCTCGCCTGCGTGTTGTAGTTGTGGTTCGTGTGGGTAGACGCCTCTAAAGGAGCCCACAGACGGTCAGGTTGCCTGTCGGCCTCTACAATCGTCACAAAATAAGATGCCCGTTTTGACACATGCTAAAGTGACGTGATTAGGCATGTAACCATACGAGTCTGTGATCGATTCTTGCGATTAATCGATTAAGGTTCTGAGTAACTAATCGATTATAGTAGGTTTGCAACATAAGTGGATTAAGACTAAAGTTATTATTATAAAACGTTAAACTTACTATAATAGGTACTTATACTTTTAATAAACATATTATTTAAGTATAAATTGACCTTTTATGTTATATAAACTTGAATCGAATCCACTTAAATTGCATAATTTATATAAGACCGAAAGCGCACTTGTGATTTTTAATCGGGCGATAGTTTGGTCGTTCTCGGATTCAGTATAGAGTTATATGGCAGTGGCAATCGTCAGTGCGCTTAAACTATCGACCGATAAAACTATCGAAAATGACTGGCCGATAGGTGTGCTACATCACGGCGCGGCCCACTCTGAAAACCGCAATTCTGACTACATGGTCATTTTGTCCTATTTCGTCCTATTTCTGTCCCAAATTTTCAGAATTTGTCGTAAAGGGGACGAAAAGATATAAGCGATTTAAATGGTCCATGCCAAAGCAAACCTTCATTATGGCACGGACAGGCTATATTTATTGAACCATAACACCTAGCCAGGATCTGATAAGTATAACATTTTGTCCTTTTTTTATAGAACCCGCAATGCCTGGAATCAAAACGAAATGAAGCGCCGTTCAAAAGATATAAAGGAATGATTTGGTCCATGCCATAATTAACCTACATTATGGCGCGGACTTTTTAACCAGGTCACCTAGAGAAAATCTGCTTATTGGAAACGATTCGTGTACATTCGTCCCAATTCGTCCTAAAAGCCACAGAATTCGTCGTCCTTTGGTTTAGGAGATATTCAGTTTTTTTATATAAGTACAGTCACGTACAAAAGCGTACAGTAAAAATTAATTAAAACTATTCCGTTCCGTAATACGCAGTCCGTACGCAGTAATCCGTAATACACGAATCGTTTCCAATAAGCAGATTTTCTCTAGGTGACCTGGTTAAAAAGTCCGCGCCATAATGTAGGTTAATTATGGCATGGACCAAATCATTCCTTTATATCTTTTGAACGGCGCTTCATTTCATTTTGATTCCAGGCATTGCGGGTTCTATAAAAAAGGGACAAAATGTTATACTAATCAGATCCTGGCTAGGTGTTATGGTTTAATAAATATAGCCTGTCCGTGCCATAATGAAGGTTTGCTTTGGCATGGACCATTTAAATCGCTTATATCTTTTCGTCCCCTTTACGACGAATTCTGAAAATTTGGGACAGAAATAGGACGAAATAGGACAAAATGACCATGTAGTCAGAATTGCGGTTTTCAGAGTGGGCCGCGCCGTGATGTAGCACACGGCCGATAGTTGTACGATCAAACTATCGCACAACTATCGGCCGGGCGGTAATGTGCATGAAGGACTATGTGAGCGCGCGCACTGCATTCAACTAAACTATCGCCCAACTATCGGTAGACTGCGCATTCAGTATCGAACTATCGAAAATGACTGGCCAATAGTTACTACAACTATAGTTATAGTTACAGTTATACAACTATCGGCCTGTGCATGAAGGACTATGTGAGCGCGCGCCCGGATTCAACTTAACTATTGACCATCAACTATCGGTCGACTAAAAATCACAAGTGCTCGCAGGATCTCAAAACTAAACTATAGGCCGACAGTTTGATCACGATCGTCTAACGATTCCGACTAAACTGTCGGTCGACTAAAAATCACAAGTACGCGTTGGCTCTAAAAGTGCCAGTACAGTGACACAAGCTTTTCTGTTCCGGTGACAGCCGTGACAGAGGAGCCACTTGCAATACGAAATTAGCTGTCAAAATGGACTGTCTTATGAAAACTGTTTTAGTTTCAAAGATAATCACCGGAACAGAAAAGCTTGTCGCACTATATTTTAACTACAGCTCACAGCATAGACATGGTCATAGAGTAGCTACATTACTTATTATAGCGGCCTACACGTTGGCCCAACCATTGGCCAATACATCGTATATTAACACTTTTGAAAGAACCTTTTTAAACGTCTTGTTCGTTCAAAAGTGTCAATGTACACAAAGCGGCACATCAGACTATACATGTTGACCTTGAGACCGCCTATATGCCCTACGTAATAAAAGCTGTTATCGCAGTTCAACTGTTTAACCTGATGTGCTGTCGAGTGTACGATGTATTGGCTAGTGGTTGGACCAACGTGTACAGGCCGCTTATGGTGAACGCACGCTTGTCCGATGCGAACGCTTCGAACAAGCCGAACGTAACGTGTTTTATGAAATCTCTGGAAAGGTGAACGTGACGATTCGAACATGGTGAGGTGTGCAAGGTTGTCTAGGTTTTATTTAAAGAACTTTTTTTTTCATTCGGTTCACTCGAAACGTTCTCCTTGGATAAATGTGCGTTTGCCTAGAAACCGTTTTATCGAAATCATTGTTGCCAATGGGCGATTTTCTGAAAGCTCAGTCACTAGATGGCGCTGTCCCACCTATGCAGCTAGAAGGAACGGAACGTTATAAATTTTACTTTGACGCGACTTTTTTACGTAAAACGGAACGTCAGACAGATGTTATTTATTTACCTAAATCTTTAAATTTACCTATTTCGTTTCTGTTCCTCACAGTAGTGCTTATTTAATATATTATTAGTTTCCTTTGGGTTTTTAAAAGTAATTAATTTAAATATGTTTCATACCAAAATAGACCATAGACATGTACATACTTATTCAACGCCATCTAGTGAAGCAATTGGAAGCTTTTTTTTTTTTAAATGTCCTCTCAGAAAATCGCTCATTCATAATTTCACTAATGCTTTAAGCGCCAATCTAGTTTTCACTCAAAAAAGATCAATTTTACAAATTAATCTATTAAAGTGGTTATAACGATTATTTCGATAAAATTGAATGAAGCTAGAGAAATCCTGCACAAAACGGTTACAACACTTTTCGAGACGTTTCGTAGTTAATCGAATTTGCGTTAACTTTAGAATAAACTCAAAAATAATACGCGGAATACACTTTGCCTTAATTTATGATGCGTTAAAAAATGTAACATATTATTTTCATACACCTTTGTTAAGTAATCAGCATATATTTGATTTTTTGGTTTTCGTAACAAGTTACATTCTAGGGTCATTACCATGTGTCAAAACGGGCATCTTAATTTGTGACGACTGTTACTGTAGGTCTACCGGATCGGCCGTCTGTGGCATGGGCTCCTAGTATGTGTTTGGCAACTGTAGGCCAATGACTGTAGCTATTCGTAATCGAGAAACAGCAATCGCTCTTTCATGTCCTTTGACTGCTTTACCGACATGAGCAGTTCAACAGAGTTTTCGTTAACGTTGAAAGTATATCAACTGATTTGACTGTTCTAACAGGCCGTTGCCGACAGGCGAACTGACCATCTGGTGTCCGTTACGCTGGCAAGAAAGTAGCTTCTAGAGGGAAGCGAGTTTGATGAATAGTTAGTGCGTAATTTGCTGTAAATGTGCGCCAAATAAAAAATTTGTGGGCCTAATACTTTTGGAATAAAACGGGAAAAACGAATTCTGCTGGAGTAACGGTGCTCCAGCAGGAAGATTCTAAACTAATGATCGGAGAGAAATAAAAATTATGTGGGCGGGTAGCTTAGATTCTAGCAGGAATGTGCGCCAAATATGAAATTTGTGGGCCTTACAGTTTTGGAGATATTTGATTTTCTGCTGGCGTAACGTTTTGCCGAGTCCCAGATCTCGGGAACTACTGGATGTGCGATCTTACAGTAAAGGCATATAAGTAGCGCCTAATTTGTGCTGTATGCACATACAGAAAACATTTCAAAAATATTCACGGATTTGAAGTAAACAGACATTTTCAGAAATCAAAAAAATAATTCTAGCGCCTAAACTACCACACAAATATAGAAACCAAAAACGGTGTTCTATTCTTCTTGCTATTTCTAATTACCATAAAAAGTTTGAGAATCCCACAGTTACGCGTTTTTGAATAATACCCACATGAAGGTGAGACAGACAATGTCATGACTTTGACGATCAGCAGGATAAAGATATCAGAGATTATTTAGATCCTAGCCCAATAAATAATTAGTGCTGTTACTAAAGCACATGTTCTGAAAATTTCAGCATCAAATTTTTCGTAATAAAGTAAATATTCATTAAAATCCAAAACAACTGCCGGTATTCTGATTAACCGACCAAATTCGATAGACCACGAAAAAGCGACGCGCTCATACATATTGATGACCTTCTTTAATGTGTCGTATTATGCAGAAAAATTTAATGTACAGTCGCGTTCATAACTTTTTTTTGGTAAATGTAGGTGAATAGTGCTCTATCATTCAAAAGGATAGTTTGAGCCTTTATTCATACCAGCACAGTATAAGAAAGAACCATTTCTCCATACAGTAGTCCGACGGAGACGTCAAGAGAGACAGGTCAATCGTGCGGGGCGTGACAAATAAACAAATAAACAAACTTCTTATTTAATTAATATTATAGTGCATACGATTTGCATACGTGCAAATCTTGATCTCGCATATTTTATAGAACTACTGTCTGGGACGTATTAATTTCTAAAATCCAAGATGGCGGCCAACTTTTTTGTTTGTTGGCCAATTTCGATGAAACTCGGTTTTTGGTACTATTTGGACAAGAAAACAGCAACGCTATGTTAAAAATTTTTAAAATCCAAGATGGCCGCCCACTTTTTTATTTGTGGGCTGATTTTGACGAAACTCGGTTTTTAGTACTATGACAAGAAAACAGCAACGCTATGATAAAAATATTAAAAATCCAAGATGGCGGCCAACTTTTTTCTTTGTTGGCCTATTTTTATTAAATTCGGTTTTTGGTACTATTTTGACAACAAAACAGCAACGCGGTGTTAAAAATATTAAAAATCTAAGATGGCGGCCAACTTTTTTGTTTGTGGGCCGATTTTGATGAAACTCGGTTTTTAGTACTATTTTGACAAAAAAACAGCAACGCGGTGTTAAAAATATTAAAAATCCAAGATGGCCGCCATTTTTTTATTAGTGGGCCGATTTCGATGAAACTTTGTTTCGAGTACTATTTTGACAAGAAAACAGCAACGCAATGTTAAAAATATTTAAAATCAAAGATGGCGGCCAACTTTTTTGTTTGTGGGCCGATTTCTATGAAACTCGGTTTTTGATACTATATTGACAAGAAAACAGCAACGCATTGTTAAAATATTAAAAATCCGTAAGTTAGATTTTAAATTATTTTTATGCATTCACAATGCAATTTTTGTAAGTATAGGAAATATGTGATAGTAAAAAACCACGAGCCCTATAAGTAGCTTTCAGGCGGGATTCGAACCCGCGCCTCCGGGAATCCGGCCCGATGCTCTGACCAACTAAGCTACCGAAAGGCTTACACGACTCGTTGAATTTTGCTATCACTTGTTACGCTGTAGGCCAGCGTTGTTTCATCAATGTGAGGAAACCCTCGCATCCGAAAGAAACATTTTTACAAATGTTTAACAGTCGATTAAGATGAAACAGCCATTAAATAAGATTTTAAATTATTTTTATGCATTCACAATGCAATTTTTGTAAGTATAGGAAATATGTGATAGTAAAAAACCACGAGCCCTATAAGTAGCTTTCAGGCGGGATTCGAACCCGCGCCTCCGGGAATCCGGCCCGATGCTCTGACCAACTAAGCTACCGAAAGGCTTACACGACTCGTCGAATTTTGCTATCACTTGTTACGCTGTAGGCCAGCGTTGTTTCATCAATGTGAGGAAACCCTCGCATCCGAAAGAAACATTTTTACAAATGTTTAACAGTCGATTAAGATGAAACAGCCATTAAATAAGATTTTTAATTATTTTTATGCATTCACAATGCAATTTTTGTAAGTATAGGAAATATGTGATAGTAAAAAACCACGAGCCCTATAAGTATTCGAATCCCGCCTGAAAGCTACTTATAGGGCTCGTGGTTTTTTACTATCACATATTTCCTATACTTACAAAAATTGCATTGTGAATGCATAAAAATAATTTAAAATCTTATTTAATGGCTGTTTCATCTTAATCGACTGTTAAACATTTATAAAAATGTTTCTTTCGGATGCGAGGGTTTCCTCACATTGATGAAACAACGCTGGCCTACAGCGTAACAAGTGATAGCAAAATTCAACGAGTCGTGTAAGCCTTTCGGTAGCTTAGTTGGTCAGAGCATCGGGCCGGATTCCCGGAGGCGCGGGTTCGAATCCCGCCTGAAAGCTACTTATAGGGCTCGTGGTTTTTTACTATCACATATTTCCTATAATCCGTAAGTTGATAAATTGGTATGGATAAGCTGCGTTCGGAATGATTCCGTTTCGGAATTCCGTATAAAAATTCCCTCTTTATGTGCCCAGTCTAGGTGTTATTGTTGATCGAAGTGCCCAGTGTAAGATCAATGAGAAGATATGTAGCATAGAAAGTTATTGCACACTGTTTGTTGTGTTGAGCACGAATCTGTTCTGTGGCGTTGCGCTTGTGCGAGCTGTTACTAGGGTTGCCTGCCACTGCCATTCTATTTCATTACAAAATAAGGAGATTTAATTATGCGTATTCAACTGGTTCACAAAATAAATTATTTTTCTTTCTTTCTCTCTGTAATCTACAATATTAACTCAAAATTGGCAAGATAAAAGGCCGAAAAAAATACAAAATAAAATCTTGCTTTTTCAGATTTCGAGAAAAACCTACTTCGAGAATGACGTTACCAGCTTCGGTTGTGGTTTGGTTGAAATTATTTAGCGCGATCGCCCCCCAGGAATGCAACAAAACACATTTGTTAATGAAATCTCAAATAATATATAAACATGAAACATGAATGGTTTAAACACTTTGTTAATAATTATTTTTTGTAAATTCAAGTAGTTAGGTACTTAATGAATTATTTGTTGCTTTCTCCCACTTAAAAAAAGGCTCTATAGCGCAAAGAAACTTTCTTCAAGATGAAGATTTGCCCAAGCTTTACAGCTTTTGCTAACACATATTTTTTGCGATTAAATCTAATGATTGGCGAATGGGCGATTTTCTGATTCGTGCTGCTCGTTTTGATTAGCTCAATAGATGGCGCTGTCCCACCTATGCAGTCACTAACAACGGAACGTAATAAAGTTTACTTCGACGCGACTTTTGTTTCATAAAACGGAACGTTTTGTTTATATTTTGATTGATTTTTGCTGCTTTGTTCTGTTGAACGTTGCTAGCTAGCTATCGTTATACCCGACGGCCGACGTCACAAAACAATTGTAGTAGGTATTTTTTTTATAAAATTAGTAATTAAAGTTCCAAAAAGCGTATAAAGTTCATATCCATAAAGTTACGCGGTAGCGACCCTGTATATATGTGATTTAGTTGGAATTGGATTATATTTTAGTATAGCGTTATTAAATAGAATGCTTCCAAGCATCTGTGCTAATTTTCGTAAGTGTATGTATGTTTGTCCACGGTCCACGAATTTCTAGAAAACTAAGGCTACGTACGCACTGGCAGGTGGCTAGCTTGGCGCCTAGAGCCTAGTGGCTTGCATTCTACTAGCGCAACTAGCTAGACGCCAAGCGCGCAGTGCAGCCGGTCGCGAACATTCTAGAACGTTCGTTTTACCAAGGTGACTCGCTATGCTCTAGGCGTTAGTACTATTATATACAGGATAAATTTTTGACCAGTGCACAAATTTTTAGGATCAACTCAGAATCGGTAAGCGAACAACTTTCTCTTAGAAACATGGGTCGAAATACGACAAAAATTTTTGGACTCCCCATATTAAATTGATCACGTGATCAGTCCGATTTGTATGAAGAGTCAAAAAATTTTTGTCATATTTCGACCTATGTTTCTAGGAGAAAGTTGTTCGCTTATCGATTCCGTAGGTGTGTTACATTCCATTGCTTCTTGGAGTATTTGGCGTCAAATACGTCGAGTCGGTCTTCTTGGTAATTCTTGCTGAGGTAGTCACCACTACAATAAAACACTCGGCATCACGTTACCGAGATAGCGCATATTTTAATCATTCCACACATCGTCCAGTTGCGTTCACACTTGGGGCACAAAACCACACCTATCTTGAGTCACAAAGTCCACTATGAAACAAATTGCGATTAATTAAAATATCCACTTAACCTAACCCGCCAAAATGGCGCCAAAAACTCGCAACTAGTGCCGCAACTGAGCCGGGGCGCAAACCAGTTCTAGCCCCGGCGGGCGGCGGCGCATCGGTGAACCCGTCGGTGAGAGGTCACGCACACATCGCCGCGCTATGTGTCGGTGTACCGACAGCGGGCCGCATATTATAGAGCTTATTACACTTGGCTAAATTCAGCATCTAATTAATCATACATTGCTTGTTTTGATTGCATCACTTGCTACAAATAAGCTCAATGAAAGCAATGTATGCTTAATTAGATGCTGAATTTAGCCAAGTGTAATAAGCCCTTAAGGCAGCTTGGTTATTGGTTGGTGGAATATTTATTCATGTGAGATCACTGTCTATTGTCAATTTAATCACATTGCACATTAGGTACCTATGTTTGAAAAAAAAAACGAAATAAAATTACAAAACAACCTTAATTTTATTTTTATACTTAAATAATGTTAAAATTATTTGAATTCTTTCACTTCAAGTAAAAAACAAAACAGAAATAGCTTCATTCGTCATTAAAAATTAAATAAAAGTACTCAGTCAAATCACTTTTTTACTTAAGTGTACACAAACGTGACGTGTACAAATCTGATCGGCAAAAAAGTTAAGAAGGTCATTAATATGTATGAGCGCGTCGCTTTTTCGTGGTCTATCGAATTTGGTCGGTTAATCAGAATACTGGCAGTTGTTTTGGATTTTAATGAATATTTACTTTATTACGAAAAATTTGATGCTGAAATTTTCAGAACATGTACTTTAGTAACAGCACTAATTATTTATTGGGCTAGGATCTAAATAATCTCTGATATCTTTATCCTGCTGATCGTCAAAGTCATGACATTGTCTGTCTCACCTTCATGTGGGTATTATTCAAAAACGCGTAACTGTGGGATTCTCAAACTTTTTATGGTAATTAGAAATAGCAAGAAGAATAGAACACCGTTTTTGGTTTCTATATTTGTGTGGTAGTTTAGGCGCTAGAATTATTTTTTTGATTTCTGAAAATGTCTGTTTACTTCAAATCCGTGAATATTTTTGAAATGTTTTCTGTATGTGCATACAGCACAAATTAGGCGCTACTTATATGCCTTTACTGTAAGATCGCACATCCAGTAGTTCCCGAGATCTGGGACTCGGCAAAACGTTACGCCAGCAGAAAATCAAATATCTCCAAAACTGTAAGGCCCACAAATTTCATATTTGGCGCACATTCCTGCTAGAATCTAAGCTACCCGCCCACATAATTTTTATTTCTCTCCGATCATTAGTTTAGAATTTTCCTGCTGGAGCACCGTTACTCCAGCAGAATTCGTTTTTCCCGTTTTATTCCAAAAGTATTAGGCCCACAAATTTTTTATTTGGCGCACATTTACAGCAAATTACGCACTAACTATTCATCAAACTCGCTTCCCTCTAGAAGCTACTTTCTTGCCAGCGTAACGGACACGACCATCTGTGGGGCGCTTAAAGCCCAAGATCTATCACAGAATCCTCATTTTCGTTCCAGTTTCGCCTGAGCGTTCTCTTTTATAGATTGGGGTAGGCTGCCTTTTTAATGCAGAGGGGTTTGCTAGTGCCCGAGGTTTTGATATGACCATAGTATTCCCCCATTCCGATTATCTTTTCTTCAATTCAGTTTCTGGGCCATTTAGGTACATTTCGTGAAGTGATTAAATTTTTTAGTTCACGCATTTCTTAATAAGGGAGATTCTTTGCTTGGCTTCCTGCATTTAACTAAGCATAAAGAGTCTCTCCCCATGCGATATTCGACTTATTTTATTAGATACTTACCGTAAAACGGGGTGAATAGAACTGCTGGGGTGCTCACCTGCGTCAGTCAGTGCCAGATAACTCTGCGCGCGACAGGGGCGTGGCGCTAGTAACAGTATTTTTTTTGTTCTAATTTTATGGAACTAATTAACTATTTAGTAATCTGTGCTAATACATTGAGATACTTAACTAATATTCTATTTCAACCGCGCGCAGCCTTTTCGAATCAGATTCCGTTTCCGAACGGTTGCGAATCATGGGGCAAATCCTCTGAGTACTGAGGGCAGATCTAATACGGATAAAAAACGGGATTGTGAAAAAAAATGCAAAAATAAGTGGAATTCCTTTATTGATAAATAAATGTTTATTCAAATGTCTTAAATATTGCATTGATCACACTCACCTTAATTGCATTTTGGCTGACCGAAAGTCACGGACGTCGTCACATCGAAGTTCGCCATGGAAATAAAAGTTAGGAGATTAAAAGAAATCAATAAAAATATTATGTACATACATAATTAAATGAATTAATGATAATTTAAACAATATACTAAAGTAATGGAGTAAAAATCAACAAATATATACTACTCGTATAAAAATGTAAATAAGGAATGAAAATATTATCATAATGTTGCTGTTTATTAAAATCTTGTGTTGCTTGTATCTACAACAAAAACAAATTGAGTATTCCTTTTATGACGAGACGCGACGTTATTTAGCAAAACTCACAAAGTGGATTCCTACTTGTTCAATTTCGAAAAATAGATGTTTTAAAAGTCGAAGAGATATAGATTAGGCCATGTCCTATATGTAATGGCAAATATGTACCTACCTACTTATATCCAAAAATAAATCTTGCAAGGCGTATGTAAAGATAAAGATAAAAGCATGTAATAGTATGTACCTACAAGTCCACCTATTCCTGTATTACAGTTGAGGTGATGTTGCCTTTAAATTCAAAAGTACACAACGTTTATCGCTCGGTAGGTACCTAGTTCTAAAAATACTGATGCAGTTGCTAACACGTTGAACGCCATACGAAATACTGAGTTATTTTATTTGGGCTATGGGGGACACGCTGTGACCGACACTGTTATGTTCCATTCAGGCCGTGTGGGGGACACCCATGACCGCGAACATACCTCTACTTGAAACAGATTTTTCAGACTTTTGATTTTGGTTTGGGTTCTGTTTTGTATTTTAAACAATGTGGAAGGGCTTATAGAATACTAAGACCCTAATAACACTCAGCTCAAAGGATTGCTCAGTTGAAGTGGCAGTGGGCGGGACACATAGCGCGGAGAACCGATGGCCGTTGGGGCGGAAAGGTTCTCGAATGGCGACCGCGAACCGGACGACGTTCCGTGGGCAGGCCCCCTACAAGGTGGACCGACGATCTGGTCAAGGTCGCGGGAAGCCGCTGGATGCGGGCAGCGCAGGACCGATCGTTGTGGAGATCCTTGGGGGAGGCCTATGCCCAGCAGTGGGCGTCTTACGGTTGAAATGATGATGATGATGAATAACACTCAGCAAATTTTAAGTAGTTAAAAGGTAATTAAGAGTTTTGTTTTTCACATCTAAATATTGAAATAGACTGAAAACTAAAAAAATGCAGAAAGTAGTATTACTATACAATGGTTTGAATAATACTACAATATGCAAACTAACTGCTCTTAACTGTATTATCCGTCATTAGAACCTTCTAGCGTGTGGGCGACGATGTGATCCGCGTGGCCTTGTTTTATTTTAATTATTTTTTATTGTAGTGGATAAGAAGGGAAACATACGGCACTATCCTTACTAATATTATAAATGCGAAACTAACTCTGTCTGTCTGTGTGTTACGCAATCACGCCTAAACTACTGAAAACTAAAAAAATGCAGAAAGTAGTATTACTATACAACGGTTTGAATAATACTACAATATGCAAACTAACTGCTCTTAACTGTATTATCCGTCATTAGAACCTTCTAGCGTGTGGGCGACGATGTGATCCGCGTGGCCTTGTTTTATTTTAATTATTTTTTATTGTATTGGATAAGAAGGGAAACATACAGCACCATCCTTACTAATATTATAAAAGCGAAACTAACTCTGTCTGTCTGTGTGTTACGCAATCACGCCTAAACTACTGAACCGATTAAATGAAGTTTTGTACACAGATAGTCTAGAACCCGAGAAAGGACATAGGCTACTTTTTAATGCGAAAAACCCTTTTTTCGCATTAAAAAGTAGCTGTAAGGGGATGAAATAGGGGATGAAAGTTTGTATGGAAATTACGTCATTTTTAAAGCTAAAAGCTTGAAACTAATTTTTTAGGCTTTTGATTTGATATAAATAAATGAATACTACATTCAAACCCTGAAGAGGGTAAAAGTAGGGGATGAAAGTTTTTGTGTGATGGCGTCGGAAAAAAAGTTCATCAGTTTTTAGGCTAAAAAATAAAAATGCTGCCAAGACACTTTTCCACGCGGACGAAGTCGCGGGCACAGCTAGTATAAGTCTTGTTTCGAAAACTTTTATGTGCATTAATGACTAAACTCTGTTGATGGTTAATCTCTTCATGTCTTGATTGTATCAAAATTGTGGCTTTGATATTATTTTTGTAGAAAAATCTGTAGTAGGTATTTAGATCGAATGCTTTTTATATGAAACAATTCCTATTGTTGTATGTACCTATTAGGATTTTATAGCAGAGGAAATAATCAATCTTAATTTGAAATTCGTCCCATATACCTACTTAATGATAATTAATTTTTACGTACCTACATACATGCATATACTCACGCCTGTTTCCCACTGACTATGGATCGCCACCTGCTACGTACGATCCTTGCACACTTCTTTCGTTTCATTCACATCCATCAATATCTTTTCATACATGCCCGGAGATTTATTTATTAGGTATAGTTTAATTTTTATCTCTACCAAAATATTGTGCAAAATATAGTCGTTTCACGTGAACGATTCATCTCTTCACACACTGCGCAAGCGTTACTTTGGTAAAGAATCAATATTGCCTTGTGCTTAGGGATCGAGGGCAATGTTGAGACAATACAGAGTGAATTTATCCTTTGTACCCAACCCAACCAGTCACACCAAACGAGTAACACTGACTCGTTGGGACAAAAAATCCCATCCAGTCACAGTGGGACTCGTTGGGACAAAATTAATAAAAACCCCAACATTAAGACAAATCTAAAAAAAAAAATCCCAACGAGTACCAGTGCGAGACTGGATGGGGAAAAAGGAACAATATTTTTATATTTAAACTAGCTTTCCGCCCGCCACGTGGACTACACGACGTTATCCCGCGGGAATGTAATATTTTTCCGGGATCAAATATAGGTTATATTCCTCTTCAGGCTACAAAGTATCTGTGTCCCAAATTTCAGCCAAATCCATTCGGCCGTTTTGGCACGATTGGGTAAGAAACATCCAAACATCTAAACTTTCACATTTATAATATTAGTAGGATATAAAACGTACCTTCCTTTGATTTTACAGAGATCTTTCTTATTCAAATCCCTACTTTATTGCTATTCCACAGAGTATGAAAGATCTTAATAATAGTAGGTACTTTCATGAGGTTAAGTAAACGCTCAAAGTTTTGCATCACTAATCTTTATTTATAGCGTTACTGGTTGGGAAGATTTTTTTTACATCTAGTAACACTGATAAGTATTCGTTCGGAATTATTTTCTTTAAATTTTGCCCCGACTAGTTAGTGTGACTACATGGGATTTTTCGTCCTAACGAGTCAGTGTTACTCGTTTGGTGCGACTGGTTGGGAACACAGGGAATTTATTAATATCTAGAGGTAGAACTGAAATCCAATAAAACTGAATATTTTGCATTTAAATTTATAATCAAGACTATTCTAGTGCGAACTTTCTTTACCCGATTTTTACCCTGCCCTTAAACAATATCTGAGATGACCCCCGTCAAAGTTTTTAGGCAATGCTCAACAGCTATTGATGCAGGAGATTTGTGAATCACAGTTCTAGAGAAAGACCAGACTACTTCAGGAAATTGAATAAGACCTATAATAAAAATAAACTGCTATTTAACCGCTCTAAACAAATTACTCAAATCTTGACTTGACCGATGTCTATAACGTGACTTAGCCCATTTGTCTTTGGCAATGAAACTAACACATGACCTTTAGCGACCTCTAGCCTGATTGTAAATTTGCAGAAATACCGTTACCTATTCAGTTGACCTCCTTTCTTATTAGCGGTTCTTATTTGGGTTCACACATCGAGATGACTTACGGTATTCAGGCTACTATGTACTTACTACACTTACCACCCGACTTCTGTGAAGGCTATAGGAATACTTTCGAGGGTAAAATCAGTTGCATTGTTATGGTGGACCGCCTAAGCGTATCTACTGCTTCTTAAATACTTACATAACTTCAGGAAAAATAACTCACACTTACATTCAAAAAAGTTAGGCTATAAGTAATATTTATTTTTCATATTTTTTCGAATATGACAAATAAAAAATAAAATGTCAGCATTTATTGATCAAACAATCTTTTAGTTTTGCACATCATGGTGCACAGCTGACAAAAAATAAAAAGGTAATATTTACAGATCTAAAGAAACAACCCTACTATTTTTGTATTAAAATTTATTATACATTAAGTTAATCCTACAAGTCAATTATTTTATGCTAATCCTATAATCATCATTCATAAAACAGCTATAATTTGAGAACTTAATACTGAGTGAAGTTTGGAAAATAAATGTCCACATCTAAATCTCTGATCTTGTTCACCTAGCGTCTAGTTGAGGAAATTCTTACAAAGTGTATCCTAAATTGTACTTAATTATTCGTAGAAACGTAACTAATTTCCATTTCACATTAGCTATGTCCTTAAAAGTATGTCACGGTAAGTACCCAAGTACTACAATAAATAGAAGACCAACTTACACAATCAGTACACATTTAAATATATCTATCATAATAATTGTCTAAGATAACGAGTTAAAGGTCCGGCTACATGTCTATTGGTATCCTGACGGCTTCTCCTAGGTGGTCTCGCGTGTGGACCATGAGGTGTGTAACTAGTGCTCCGGAGCGTACTGCCTACACTAGCACGGTTAACTCTGCTTTACTAGTGTACTTAGCACGAAACCTAGAGATTGAAAAAACCTTAAATGAGTCATGTACAAATAAAAATACTGTCAATAAGGGTAACCATCATAGCATTAATCATAATCATCTATCAAACTACGACTGTCCTTCTCTACTTGATATATTCCTAGTCTTAATATTATTAATGCTATGTAGTGTTTGAAGATCTAAAATCTTAGAATACTAAGACGAAACAATTGTAAGATCCTAAAATGTTCTTCGATTAAATGGAAAAATTTAATGGCATATTGTAAAAATACGAGTGAAAGGTGACTGGAGATGAGAAAGTTATACTTACGTTAAACTAAAATCGCCCTCCTCGTCCTCCCTGGCCACCGCCATAGCTGCCGCCGCCGCCATAGCCACCACCGCCGCCGCCACCACCGCCACCCTGGTTCATACTGTAAGGTGTAGAGCGGTTGTTGCTATACTGTTGGTTCCTTGTCGGCCCACCACTATAGCTCTGTTGGCCGTAGTTTCCAAAATCTTGGTTTCCCCATCCCCCGCGGCCGTTACCACCGCCTCCGTAACCACCACCACCACCACCCCCCTGGTTACCGCCCCAGCCGCCCCCTTGATTGTTATCCCACGGGTTCGAATTGTTCCAACCTCCTTGGTTGTTTCCATAGCCACCTGAAAGGTTTTATAAAAAAAAAGTTAGGAAACAAATCGATTATGAACAAAGCCGAACCGATTTAGGAACTTTGACTGACCAGAATTTCCCCAGTTATCACTTCTGCCTTGACCACCTCCTCTGCCTCCTCCTCTTTGGTCAGAGCCATCTTTAGGAAGTGCCTTTTTGACATCCAATTGCTTTCCATTGATTTTATGAGGAACATTCACTGAAATAAAGTTGAATAATAAGTACTTATAATAGAAGTAAGAAAAATATGTAGTCCATTTCAGATACTTATATTATTATACATTATTAAAAAAAATGTCTATTGACTTGCGTACCGAAGACTTACATTAAATAGCAAGCAAGGTATAGCTAGGTCAACGAGTTACTATCCACAGTCAAGAGAAGCCAAAACTGGACACTTAACTTCCATTTTGGGGCAAAGCTGTGGATCAAAAGGACAAACAAAAGTTTATACTCACAGCAAACTTTATCGACAGGGTCATAGTCATCAAACTCGACAAAACCAAACCCTCTTTTCTTTCCAGTAGCTTTATCTGTGACAACGCTGACATTTTGGACGGTTCCATAGTTTGAAAAATACTCGCGCAGTTGGTCTTCGTCATGGTCATCTTTAATGCCACCGATAAATAATTTCTTGACAGTTGCACCGGCTTCTGGGTTTTTAATATCTTGCCTTGCAACAGCACGTTTTGTTTCAACGACGCTGTAAAATAACAAACCGATATGCTAATTATCATCCAAATAAATAAAAAAGTATGTCTTCAGAACAAAAGGAAACTAACTACATTGCATGATCTCCAAAAACGTAAATAGCACTGACATACAACAAACATGTCGACTCCACAGAAAATGCCACGTGAATCAAGTTCACGAGACATTCACCAAGTGATGTCTATAATATTTGCAGTATAAAACGATATAAAAGCTATAAAAACGCTTTCATATAGCTGGACTGCATTAAATCGGCACCTTGTATAGCTCAAGTACCTATATCTATACTTCTATATAGGTACTAATATTATAAAGAGAAAAGATTTGTATGTATGCATGTAATAATGAATAAACTCAAAAACTACCTAGACCGATTTCAAAATATTCTTTCACTTTTATGCTGGAGCTTCACCTGCGTCTAATGCCATTAATTAGCGCGCTATTTAGCTAATTAGCGTTAAGATTAAGACGCGCATGCTGTTATTAACGCCGTTAGGCGTCACGCAAGTGTATCCCTGATTAACACGACGAGCTTTTATCCCGATCCATCGATCGATATTCCCACGGGAACGGGTACCACGCGGGTAAAACCGCGAGGATCCGCTTGTCATACTTAAATAAAATAAATATTATTCAACTAACCGTCCATCGATGCGATGCGGCCTGTTGTTTTGCGCATCATCCACCATGTGCGCCTTGGAATACGTGATGAAGCCAAAGCCACGGGACCTCTTGGTCTTAGGGTCTTTCATTACAACAACATCGACGATTTCGCCCCATTTTTCAAAATGCGACTTTAGAGATTCGTCTGTGGTGCGGTAATTTAGACCGCCAATAAAGATTTTGCGATGAACTTCGGGCTCGTCCTGAAAGTAGGACACTACGTTCAACAAAATGGCGGTTGGCGTGGTATTTTAGAAAATAGGTACCTATTGTCGTGATTCATCTTTACTAGGGCTTGTTCCCCATTATTAAATTCGTAGGTACTTACTACATTTTAAAGCATTTTTATAAACAAAAACAATACAAATAAAATAAAAACCACGCTACACAAAAAAACAGGTACCTAAAGTTAGATGACGCACCGTCACCGGTAAAGAATCAGGGCAAGTAATTTGTCTAAAGGTAAAAGAAAAATATACTCACAAAGCCATCGTCTCCATTTTGTTGCGGCCTCATGATTTTAACACTTAAAAATTAGGTATGGTTATTTCTAAAAATTTACACTTTTTGACGCGTCACTTCAACGAACGACACGACCTTCTCTATCCGATGCCACGCCAAAAAGAACGAAGCGGTGAATGTTTCTACAGAAATCAATAGACTAGACGCATAGCTAGACGTGGCCGGCCGACCGGTTCCGGTCCTACCAACATACAGATAATTCATAAATTGAATGAACTAGTTGGGTGGTATATCATTCAATCATTTATTTTTACTTCTCTTTCACTCGATTCTGTCATGCGGAGAGTAAGAGGGACGGGTACATATTCTACAGGTGTCAATTTTGTCTTGACCGAGTATTTAAAAATATTATTGCCATTTAATAGAATATCCAATTAAAAAAAAACTCTAAAATCACTTCTTTTGTTTTGTTAAATCGCCATAGACAAATAGACCGCTCTGAAACCATAGACTAAACAATCAAAATGTCAAAGTCACTGTCACATCACAGAAAAAAGTGAGTGACGTGACTCTTGAATTGAATTTTGTTTGCGTTGCGCCGCTCGCTTTTTCTTTCATTATTAAATTCCATAATCCTTAACAAGTTTTAGTGTTTCTGTAATAAGTATTGTGATTTTAATCAAAAGGAAAACCTTTGAGACCAAGATGAAGCCTAGTGGTGATGGTGATGGCTATGTAAGTTTAGTGCCCAACTTCGGATTTGCTTTTATCAGATAATCCAACGTAGCTGTTAATTCGATACACTTATTCCATGCACACAGTAAAACGCTACCTATATAACATTTGTTCTCTTAACCTACTGCTGCGCAAGTATTTTGCATGTTTTATCATCTATTGTGTGTGTGGCATGTAGTATACCAGTGCTTCCGCGTGCTCCTACTAATTACTCCTACTGATAGGAGCACCAGGACACCCATGTCCTGATATGTCTAAATTTAATTCCTGCTGCTCCTATCACATAACATATTATTATTGTATAGTCAAACAAAAAATCCTTTTTAAGCAAAAAGTAAAGAGATATTTTTAAGCAAATATTAAACAAATTAACATATTGTTCGGGTTGGATCTTAAAACAAGTCGCCTTCTTTGAGGTAAATTGAGGCTGTGGACGTGTTTTTGGGCTTCGCCTAAAATGCTTTAAAGCAAATTTAGCTGCCGGAAATGAGTCAATTTTTTTAAATTAATTTTTATGAATTCTATTTTTTACATGAACAAACAATCCAAACAAAAAATCCTTTTTAAACAAAAAGAAAAAAATAATAATTTTTCCACGTTTTCTTTTGATAAAGATGGGAAAATTTTCTTCTCCACCGCCATTCATTTTGAAAGTTTAATCTATTTCGGATTTTACGATGGATTTTACTTGCACGGACGCAAAATATGGTGTGACAGTATATTTTTTTTTTATAATTATTCATTTGTTTTAAATGAAGAGGACTTCACAATAAGTAATAGCCACTTGTCTGTTGATTGCCGGATTCCGCCAAATGCTCGGTCTGTTGAAAGCCGGAATCCGGCAAAAAATTTTCAAAATGAAAAGTTTTTTTTGAATTTTATTTAATAAATAAAACGTGTGTTTTGTTTTAAACAAAAAAACAATATGTAAAGTATAATCTAGGCTGAATGTTGAATGATTATATGAACCGCTTGCCATTTAAAAATAAAATAAAGAGCGCGCCAAAAACCCTGTCTGTTAATTGCCGGATTCCGGCATCCACAGTTTGGGGGATTTCGAAAATGACAGTTTAACAAACAAGTGGATAAGTAGGTATATACTAATCAACAAACAAAAGGAGGTTTTATATCTTAAAACTTTATGAAGTTGTGACTCTTATTATTTTGTTGATAACTGTATTCACCTATACTTGAATCACAGTATGCTAATGAGCAATTCTATTTTTGTAATGTCTTAATGCTCCTACTTGACATTTCACAATTTCCTTTAGCAGTAGGAGCATCAGGACATGGGTGTCCTGGTGCTCCTATCAGTAGGAGTAATTAGTAGGAGCACACGGAAGCACTGTAGTATACCTATAGTAGTTAGATTTTACTTCTGCCAGCTGACAGACAACTATGCTACCAAATTGTCGCAAACATTTCAGTAATTTTTCATTTGCAGGACGAGCCAGAGCACATGCGTAAACTATTCATTGGGGGATTAGATTATAGAACTAATGATGCATCTTTAAAAGAATTTTATGAGCAATGGGGAGAAATTGTGGATGTTGTGGTCATGAAAGACCCTCAAACGAAGAGGTCAAGGGGCTTTGGATTCATTACTTATTCCAAAGCTCATATGGTTGATGATGCTCAAAACAATAGGCCTCATAAAATCGATGGCAGGTATGGTCTTTTCTAAATTTATCCTTAGAGCCCCTTCAAATTAGAGGCACTGAGGAAGCACTTCAGTAGTGCCACTAGCTTCCTTCTTCAAGCTCCCTCCTATTGAAGGCATCCTTTGGTGCAATATCCAAAACTTCCAAAAGTGTTATTTGAGTCTTAAACCCCCTAATTTATTTATTTTATAGAGTTGTTGAACCTAAAAGAGCTGTACCTAGGGAAGAAATTAACCGACCAGATGCTAGTGCAACTGTTAAAAAGCTTTTTATTGGTGGGCTTAAGCCGGAAATTGAAGAAGAAGACTTGAAGGAGTATTTCAGCTCTTATGGCAACATTGTATCTGTCAGTCTAGTCACTGAAAAGGATACTGGCAAGAAGAGAGGTTTTGGTTTTGTAGAGTTTGATGACTATGATCCTGTTGATAGAGTATCTTGTAAGTATGTATTGAATATTATAATGCTGTAGTCTCAAATGACCCAAATACACATGTTTTAGTTGACTATAAAAAAGTAAACAGCACAATCAGGACAAGTCTTTGGTTTTGATTTAAAGTCTAAAAAACAAAAGTTTACATGTAAAGACCACTTTCAATTACAGTACAACAAAATCACAAAGTCAAGGGTCACCGTCTCGATGTCAAGAAAGCCTTATCAAAGTCTGAGATACCGAGCGGTGGTGGTGGCGGAGGAAGGCGTGGTGGCCGCGGTGGCGGTGCCGGCGCTGGCGGCGGTGGCTGGGGCCGACAGAGCCAACAAGACTGGGGTAACAGTGGTAAGCAAAACTATAATTCTCTTCCTTGATTTAAAGAGCTCCTCTGGACACAACACAACCTTTTACTTAATCTGTTTGAAATAGCAGCTGGAATAAGCTGACAAAAGCGACCTTTTAAGGGTCCCACATACTATCAGTTTGCCTGCAGGTATCCTGTTAGTTGGGCGCAATCGACCATACAGTTAACAGTTTTACATACAAAAAACAAAAGTCAGGCAGAATATTCGATGGAAGAATGCAGCCGAACTGATAGTGTGTGGGACGGGAGCCTTAAGAGCTTCGCTTTTGTTGGCTAAAATAAGCTAGTTCAAACAGATAAAGGAAAAGGTTGTGGTTTTTTTATAGATTTTATGAGCTTGCTCTTGGCTTCACTCACACTGAAACTTAGGGTTGAGAAGCCTAAGCTGGAGCAAGCTTACCCAGAAGCAGCCTATTCACTATAGCTTTAAAAATTATAGGGGTGTAGTCATTCGAGAAAACTGACACAGGCAGGGTATTCCATTACATGACGGTGCGCATCACAACGAAAGAAGAAAATCGCTTGGTAGGCATTCGCGGTATGTCAATCTTACTTGTAAGGATGATAGCCCACTGTGCGTCTAGATTCTCGGTGGTAGAACAGGAATAGTGGAATGAGCTCATTCAGCTCAGAAGCACACTGAAGTACAGCCTGTGAAATACCGACAAGAAAGCCACTTTACGTCGATGGGTTAGACTAGGGAGCTTGGTTTTGTGTCATATCAAGAGTTGAAGGCATTGACAGTAATATGAGAAGAGTTAAAAGAATTGAAAATGAAGTATTAGAAAAAATCGACCCGTCTCACAACTAGCTCATTCGCCCATGCTAGGGCATTCGCTCAGACAGTGAAAGGTTGTAGGTTCGTCTCCCATCAGAGCTAGTAGTGTGAGATGGGTAAATTTTTTCTAAAACTTCATTTTCAATCTTATTTTTAATAATAAAAATTGCATTGTGAATGCAAAAATGTAAAATAATATGATGAGTACTCCACCAACAAGAACATAATCTATAATGGCAGGTGAGCATCTGAAGTCTCGACTCAAAATTACAATCTACTTCAATAATCTGGAAACTTCTATGGTGTTTCGTAAAATGTTACTAATTGATTAGTATAGTTGATTTATTTTTCCTTTAACTCTTATCAATTACATGCCATAGGAAACTGCATTAACAGTTAATCGCGTAAAACAAATTCACATTGCGCCGATTTCCACCATTGTGTTTTGGCCTCACTTTTTGTACTCCATGAGTAACATAAAAGATTAGAGCATGGGGAATAACAGCATGAGGAATACATATTTTTTTTTGACGACCGATTTGGCGCAGAGGTAGGCTACCCACCTTCTGCGCCAGTGGTCTCAGGTTCGTTTCCCAAACAAGACAAATATTTGTGTGCATGAACATGTCTATTTGTCTTGGTCTGGGTGTTTACTATGTATATTAAGTATGTATTTACAAAAAAAAAGTATTTAAGTATATATTTTATCCGTTATCAAGTTTTCCATGATACAGTTTCTTAATGAAATTATCATGGGCTTAGATAATTAGTGTGAATGTATTTTAATTGCTATCATGACTCTAATAAGAGCACAACGCAGTTTCGGATTATTAGTTGAGCTGTTAGTGAGTAGCCCGTGGCGCATAATACCTACCAATCCGCATTGGGCCCGCATGGTGGGTCGTGCAGTTGTGCTTTGTTCTCGATTGTGCTCCAGCAGTGGGGGCATAAAATGGCTGATTATGATGATGATGATATTAGTTTTACCAGAAAATTATTGTATGAGGAGCCCGCGGCGCAGAGGTTATCGCGCTCGGCCTGCGATCGTTGAGGTTAAGCAAATTTGTCGGTCACGAGATGGGTGACCAAAACTTTTCATCTAGAGTTTCGCCGTGCTTTGGAAGGCACGTTAGACTGTTGGTCCCGGCTGCATTTGCAGCCGTTAATGCCCACCAATCAGCACCGGGTCCGTGAGGTGGGTCATGGCCCGTTCCTCTTATCCATCCATAAGAAAAGCCTGTGCTGCAACAGTGGGGACATTAAATGGCTGATGATCATGATGATGATTATTGTATTTTTAAATTTCTTAGATGGAGGTTATAACTCAGGGTATGGCCAAAGCGGTTGGGGCAACCAGAGTCCGTGGGACTCCAACAGTCAGGGCAACTGGGGCAACCAGGGCTACGGCGATCAAGGCAGCTGGGGGCAGCAGCCGAACAGCTTCGGCGGAGGCTACCAGCAGAGCTTCAGTGGGGGACCTATGCGGGGTAACTACAATACTTCGAGGTCTCAACCTTATAGTGCAGGTAAAAACCTGGTCCTTAAAACTTGATTAGTAAATGGCCTACCAACCTTACTCACCATTTTAAACCTCCTGTACAAACCAATCTCCTTGATAATAATAATCCTTACTCAATCATGGCTGTATAGATCTAGGTGAAATTTGGCACAGAGATAGATTATGGTCTAGAATAGCATATAGGCTTTTTAGTTTTTACCTCGGAGAAATGTCTCATTCCCACTGGAAAACATCATTTATTTCTCGTGGGCAAAGGCTGCGGGAGGAAAGCTAGTATTCTATCGTGGTTATTGGACTTTAAAGTTCAACATATAAAAATTCCTTAGCCTATTCAAACTTGAAAATCAGTAACTTATACTTATGTAATTTTTAAAGTCCCATATAAATAATCAGGGTTGCATAATTTAAATCAGGATTTTAATTGCATATTTTTTTTATAAAAATGACTTATTTATTAAACGCTGCGAGTTTATAATAATAATCAACTGTAATGTTCGAAAACAATGTTAATACAAAGTACGATAGTTGCAAGATAAGTTATTTATCACAATAAAAATCAATAATCAAAACTTTTCGAAAATATAAACAAACAAACACAAGAATTAACACTCAAATATTTTTTCTGGTCAATGTAACATTTTCTTTTTTTGGCTGTATTACCACCACTATACATCAATTCTACCTTTACTTAGATAAAAATGACGCCCACAAGTAAACTAAAGTAATGATCGCATAATTTAATAAAAATAAAAAAACATGATTTTTGTCAACCCTGTAAATAATACAAGTTATGATTAATCGATACCTATTGTGCCCTTGCCCATTTTATTAAAATGATTTGTCCAAGTTATAATATTTTGTCTAGTTATTGCCAGAAAGTATTTATTAGTTTGTTGTCACTCTCTAGTTACTAAAATCTCGACTACTTATACTCTTGTTGACCTTGGGTTGAATGACCCAGAGTACATTGACCAGGTAGATTGACAAGTCAGCGACATCAGATGAAAACATTTTATTATATTTTCAAACGCCTTTCACAGAAGGAGCCGTGCCTCATCCTTACTTAAATAATAAACGCGAAAGTTTGTATGGGTGTTTGTTACTTACTCTTTCACGCAAAAACTACTAAACGGATTTGGTTGAAATTTGGCATACAGATAGTAGATATATATAGCCTGGATAGGATACTATTGATTCCGATATTCCCACGGGAACGGGAACCACGCAGGTGAAACCGCGGACTGCCGCTCGCTAGTTTGATATAATATAAGCCTTAGTGGCGTTTTGGATAGACTGATAGAACAATGACTGGTCGTATGGCGCATGAATGATAAAGCCTCCTATCCATAGAGGCCATATTTGACCCTCAACTTTTTCGGCAACTTTACGCAACATGACGCGACAAACAAAAGTCCTTCAACATGATGAGCAGCATCTTGCTTAATACTCTACCCTTTTCCAATATTTACACTTAAAAAAGTAGATCCTACTCGTCTTTGGGGAAAGGCATAGCCTTCTTTAATAAAGTTCCACAAGAAGTAATTGAGCGGCCTTTGAATAAATAAAAAAAAGCTCTGAGCAAGGACTATTACAAAGTAGATAATTTTAAAATTAAAGGATCACAATGCATGGTTATAATAGTAACACAATGTATAAAAGGAAAATATTCCAATACAAGTATGAGAAAATTTTCCTTCAGCAGTAAATAGCATCAGTTGCAGTTGAACGAATTGAATCATGACTCATTTTCCTAATAATTTGTTTTGAAAACGTCAAACTAAGTACAAAGTTCAATGTCAACAAGCTTGAATTTCGACCATGTTGCATTATACTATCTGCTGGAAAATAAATTTATGTTGGTTCACGATTCAATTCGACTATAACGGGTGTCCCAAAAGTAGGTATAGGATGATATGTCTCAATAAAACGCGAATGGATTAGAATTTCTTCGTAGTTTTATTTTATTTTAAAGAAGAGACTTGTACAATTTTATCTGAATAGAATATCTGCTAAATTGCCGCCACGGGCATTTTTGCTGTGTGCAAGTTTTTCATGACACTTTCACACATTTCGCTACTTATTTCACCAATAACTCGGCGAATATTTTGTCTATATTGTCTACGTTTTGTGGATAGTTGGCGTAGACTTTATCTTTCACGTAGCCCCAAAAAAAGAAATCCAGTGGCATCAGATGGCAAGATCACGGTGGCTATTTGACATCACCTCTTCTTGAAATTACGAGATTTATCGACCTTTCGTCGAGTGTTTCTAATTGATCGTGAATTTTCGTTAAATATTTGTATAACTTCTATGCGCTGTTTTATTGTGAAACGCTCCACGATTAATCTTACATGTGTCAAGATGACGTATGTCAAATTTCAACCCGCCATCCTACTAATATTATAAATGTGAAAGTTTGGATGTTTGGATGTTTGGATGTTTGGATGTTTGGATGTTTGTTACTCAATCACGCCAAAACGGCTGAACGGATTTGGCTGAAATTTGGAACACAGATACTTTGTAGCCTAGAGAGGAACAAAGGCTACTTTTTATCCCGGAAAAATAACAAATTCCCGCGGGATAACGTCGTGTAGTCTACGCGGGCGAAGCCGCGGGCGGAAAGCTAGTCTTGAATATTTCGGAAATAGCGCTAAATTCAAATCCTATACCTACTTTTGAGACACCCTTTACATAGTCGAACAGCCAACTTAAGATCCAGCCTGCTGTCAGGCTTGCATGACGCTTGAGTCGGCATTCAGGCCATTCAGCAAACATGATGGTGTTTGGTTGTTAGTGTGCATGACAATCTCACTTGCAGCATAATTATGTTGAATTTTTGCTTTATGCAGACTTGACGGTAGGCTGGATCATGTAGATATGGCTTCCTACCTTGTTACGATCAGTGGGCCTGTTGGCAACAGCCTGTCAGTTGACTGCAATCGACCATACACTTACGGCCTGGAGGCTTGCATGACGCTTGAGTCGGCATTCAGGCCATTCAGCAAACATGATGGTGTTTGGTTGTTAGTGTGCATGACAATCTCACTTGCAGCATAATTATGTTGAATTTTTGCTTTATGCAGACTTGACGGTAGGCTGGATCATGTAGATATGGCTTCCTACCTTGTTACGATCAGTGGGCCTGTTGGCAACAGCCTGTCAGTTGACTGCAATCGACCATACACTTACGGCCTGGCCACGGGACAGCGCGGCGGCGGCGGCGAGCGAATTGCCCAATCATGGCGCGCTCGCGACAAACGTCTAATTAAATAAGTCAATGAAACGCACCAACTGATAAGCGATTCGCTAGTCGCCGCCGCCGTCGCACTGTCCCGTGGCCAGGCCGTTACAGTTTTTTATACAAAAACCAAATATCATGGCCGAATAGCATGGATTTCGGCCAACTGACAGACCATTGTCTGCTGGCGGACTGATCTTCTGTGGGGCCCTTTAGGGTTATAGCTAAAATCTACCCTCTATGTTTGTAGGTGGCGGCGGTGGCGGTGGCTACACCACGGGTGGCTACAACAGCAACATGGGCAACGCGTCCGCCGGCGGCAGTCAGCGCGGCGGGCGGTTTTAAGCCCGCACTCGATCCTCTTGTGAGTACCTTTCAACTTTTTATCTGTAGAATATGGTCCTTCGACTTTTTCAGTCAACTGCTATATTGTTTCTGAGTTCATTTATACGCATACGAATCAAGGCATGGAAGATAAGGCCGTTCTGACCTTTTTTATCAACTAGAAGTTTAGTTTAAGCATGAAAACTTACCCACCTAATACCATGGTAATAAGAGAAACTACAAAATCTCATTACATAATTATTCCATCCTTAAACATCATTTTCAATTCCTCAGCATCCAGTTTAAGTCACTGATAAGATAATAATAACAAACCACTAAGTATAAGCCCATAGTAATAGATAAATCTGGAGCAAATTTAACCTGGATACAGAAACTAATTAGGGTTGTCCGAGTATTGCTTAGATACACTTTCTATTATGTATGTAGGTATGTCTGAACCAGAATCTTCAGAATCTCTTATAAATGACAAAAGTGAACCTCGAGTTGCGAGGTAATAAGTTATGTTTAATTAAATAATAGAAATTTTATGGGCATTACATCTATAGAATGTTTCACGTCTCGTAACCATTCTCGATGCTTGTATTGTGACCCTTGTAACTATGAGTGTTAAAAATCCCAGCAATGTACTATATCAAATATCTACACGACATTTTAATAAATGAGCTTTTTATACAGATTTTTATAATTATCAACAGTTCTATTTCACTGAAGAGATGATAGAAGCTTTGAGGATACGTGTATAATGTGTATTTACAACATGATTTTTTAATGTGTAGGTCTCAAGTTGCGCTTAGTTGAAGCTAGGCAGGCAGACGGTAGTTAGATGGGAGGTAGGAGCAGATCTAGCTAGTGAGGGACAAGTGGACTTAGTGAAGCGGCTATAGCCATTATACACTTTATACACCTACAGTGAGGTACGGCGACTAAGGTACTGTAGGCTATAGATTCATATCTCTTATGGTTTTAGACATTTAGCACACAATCACAGTTTTTACATTTGAAACATCACGGTGTTTTGCACGGCTCTGTTGTACTAAACATTTTACAGTTGTCACTTTTATTCGAGATATTTCATTCATCCAGATTCAAAGTTATTTGTAAAAGCTGTCGATTACAGGCAATGTTTACGTTACTAGTCCGTAAGGAAAAGATAATTATAGTTTTTATATTAATTAAGGTTTTCAATTCAATTCTATATTATTCAATGATAGCTATGACATTCCAAATCTTATTAGAACTGATGTGGAGATTTGCCAGTACATTAATAATATTGAAATACTATTTTAAGCAATATAACACCAATGTAGCTATCAAAATATATAGGACTCGATGCATGAGTATAGATATTATAAAAATATATTTCAAATATAACTTGATGTTAGATAAGTATAGCTTCTTCTTTTTTGTAAAACATATTTGTAAAAGCCCTGTCTCAGACAGGAATTATAATCAAAATTTAATTTAGATTTGAACATGTCTGTTATTATACTTATTATTGTAACACAAGTAAAATATAGATGTGTGTTAGTTTAATTTTTACGTTGTTAGAGTTTTGGTCAACATAATAAATTGTAAGATATGAAGATGATATATTTTCTGTTCTTTAAATAATATTGTGTGCTTATAATTAAATAATAACTATTTTTCATGGACTGTTCTAAATGTGGACGAGACGACTCGGTGGAAGGGCCGTGGTAAGTTGACTGCGTCCAAAATAAATACAATAAACAATGAAAGTGAGTTTTATTACATACTTTACCTTTTCATACTTACATATATGCTTTTCCAAGGTACTTTAGATGAAAAACTTTTTTCATAGCCTAATAAATACCTTCATGTAGAGAGTTATTAATGTAGATTTTTACTAATTTATTTTATATACATAGTTACAAATATTACAATGGTGAAAGAAAAATCTTTTTGACTAGTTCGTTATTAATTTTGAATAACAGCATATCGCAAACACCAAAGTCGATCGTCGATAGTGGAACCATTCCATATTGGAATCAGACTGTCTCTGAATAGAGACATCAACTTAATTTTTGCTATCAATTGCGACTTTTGTCTTCCATTTCATTTTCCATTAATTGTACGACGTTGATGCAGTACCTACATGACGAGCTTAGCCTACTACATCATCGCCATACAATAGTGATGTTTCTAGAACGTGTTTATGTAATGCTGGCCATACACCATCCTACCTATCGTCCAATCGGCATGACGGACGGCAGGTTTGATCCAATCTGCAGTTTGTCCATAATTTGATAATTACTGTCATGCCAATCCACGCCTACCCACGGTCAATTTTACTTGATCTAATCTGCAGAGTCATGCCGATTGGACGATAGGAAGGATGGTGTATAGCCAGCATAATACTCGATCCTTGACAAAATGCGTCACCTAAACGTGATCGAGTAACTTAAAACTCGCACTATACCTACACTATAATAAACTCATTCAAAAATAACATTCATAAGTGTACACTTACTTTAATGACAGATTTACATGAATCCAGTAGCTGCTTGATTCGTGTAAACGTTTGTCGTGCCAATCCAGCGCTGGCGCCAGCCTGGTACAGAGTAAGTAAAACAACTGCCTACTTACTACTACTGAATTTATGTAAATCTGCTATAAATAGTCTGCAGTCTGCCAGTATTCCACAAGTAACTGACTTCTTTTCAATTTTGAGATATTTTAGTAAGTATCTAACTATAAGTAATGTTTATTTATCTAGCGTCGGCGGATGAACCGGCAAGCAGGGGCACGGCGGGGGACAGTATGGGGCCCCCAAAACGATCGGGAACAGTCCTGATGCTGCAGCCAAATGTCTGCAACCAAATGTTGACACGATAAAAAATAAACGATTCGATGGTTCTAAATATCGATTAAACTTATAATGATATATAAAATTGATTGAGCGTAAAGCCGGCGCCCCGGAGCCAGCACAAACATTTGAACAAATGTTTGGACACATGTGTAGCACTGGTATTTTAGTATTTGTTCAAAGCTTTGATAAAATACTACCTACAGTTCAAATGTGTGTGCTATGTCTGGCCTGTGGTCTGGCGCCGGCATAACAATAATATCAATGATAGGTCTACTACCGAATGTACCTACTTAGAGTGAAATCTATGCTTATGCCTTGATTCACGAAATCAATACTAATCATTTAACACAAATAAGTAAGTGCAAAGTTAATTCCACGTATTCACTTGTTCGGTAACTTATGGGTGAGCAATAGCGAAATAGTCTTAACACGTTTTTTTATGAAACTGGGTAGTCATTTGACCACCATCTTGTGTTTATTAACAGGATGTGGTCTAAGATGTTGCATGCTTGCCCAAGAGATGCCTGTTCCCTCTGGCCTTGAAGATACCAAGGTTGTAGTTATCGTTGTAGGCCTACTAAACATTTTATTGTTGCGGATTGTGGTAAACTTAAAATATACCTGTACTGCTGGTCGTGATGAGCCTTTTCTATTCTTTTGTCCTTAGCTCTTCTATTTTGGAACCATATCTTCACTTGTGTTTCGCTTAGTGATAGCGCCGATGCCAATTCACACCTGAAAAGGGTTGAACTTCAATTAATTATATTTCCAAAATCATATTTACTTCCTCGTTAATTTCATTAAGTAGTTAGGTACCTATTCTTCAACTTTATGAATTCCAAAAAAAATCTTTAGTAAAACCACGAATCTATCAAACGCTTTATAATATATAATATCGCCAACTACGTATTTATTGATTAACTAGCCTTCCGCCCGTGGCTTCGCCTGCGTGAACTACACGACGTTATCCCGCAAGAATGTGATATTTTTCCGGGATTTAAAGTAGCCTATGTCGTTCTCCAGCTCCATCCCCATACCAAAAATTACGTCGTTTTGACGTGAAAGACGGACAACACATAGGTACAACGAAACATTATTTCACACTTATCATTTATTGGTAGGTAATTAATTAAGAATGGATTCGTTTGTGTTAAGGCTGTGCAGCTTGCACACTAGCGCCGCCATTGAAAAAAAATCATAGTGCTTAAATAAAGACGAAATTGTAAATTATCTCTCTGCAGTGCACTCCGAAGAAGCTTTGTGGTACTTTCTATTGCTTTATATATATTGTCTAGCTTGTCGTTTAATTTAAATGGCGGCGCTAGTGTGCAGACTGCACAGCCTGTGTCGAAATGTTGGTTAGATCATGAGAAGAACTATCTTTTACCGCAAAAATAGAGGAAACTGAATCAGAACAGAAAGTATTTAGGTACCTAGCTAGGTACCTACGGTAACTTAAAAATTACACTCGCGGTCGAAGCTATTGGGTGGCCGGCCACCGCCGCTTGTTAATTCGTCATACCATACACTACTATCATATAATCTACATAGCTGATAATATAAGTATCGTGTACCTTCTTGCTCTGGCTACGTATTCCCCACGTGCGTACTCGAGCTCCAGCCGCAGGGTCTGATGTGCTGAGAAGGTGGTCCGCTGCCGCCGAGGCCGACTCTCTTTCCGACGTCGACGAGCCACTGTAACAGAACTTTAAGTTAGTACCTATAGTTCTTATATTATGTTATTATATGCTCGCCCAAATTCAAAGACACTGTTTATAATAACTTCATAATTTACTAGCTTTCCGCCCGCGGCCTCGCCCGCGTGGAATACACGAACACGACGTACTACTATACCGCGGGAATGTGATGTTTTTCCGGGATAAAAAGTAGCCTATGTCACTCTCCAGCTCCCAAACTATCTCCATGCCAAAAATCACGTCGATCCGTTTCTCAGTTTTGACGTGAAAGTCGGGCAAACAATAACACACATTCACATTAATATTAGTATGGATTTTTAGAAGTTCAAGCTCTCTTATGAGACCCTCTTGTATTTTAAAATTGTGTAGTGATAACTTATAACCAGGGTCAATATAGGGTCCCTTTGATTGCGGGAAGATTTCTTGACATCTTATAAAACGTTGACAAACTTATATTTGCGTGCGTATGCACTCTTTTTTTTTTACACAACGGGTTAGCACTTAGCCTTCATCACACCTGATGTTAAGCGGTGAATTAGTGATAAGGCTGAAGGTGCAAGTGAACTATTCCCGGAATCCTCAACAATCAACAATTTCTTATCTCTAAATGCCGAAACACAATAATTCTGAAAACATCATTGTTTTGTCGTCAGTAGACTTAGATAAGTCTACTGACGACAGGTGGTAGCTAGCCAGGCGGACTAATGCTTATAATACACAGTTCAACCAAATTAATTCACTTTGGTTGAAACGCGCAGAAATGCAGGCGCACATTGACATTGAATGATTCATTTTTACTTTTACATTGTTCAATTTGGTTGCTTCATCCAAATTCAAAGGTATAAGTGAACCATGTAGGTATTTCCGCTATAACAACCAGTCCTACCACCACCCAAACCGAATACAATATGTACCCCCGCTGGAATCGAACCCGGGACCTCTGGGTCTGTCACCGGGGGTGTGAACTACTAGACCACATGGGCGGTTTGTATGTTATGATTATGAACTACAAAATATAAGTTTGTATTAGTTTTTTTTTGTGATTCAACTATGAATTACCATTTTTCGGATTTTAAGATCTGAATTCTTGCCAAATTAAATGATTCTAGGTCAAAGGAAAGTAGGTACCTACCCTATAGGCTTTGATGCGAGGGTCAAAATATGTGGCGCATAAACAGCTGTAGGTATATTTTGATTGTTGACTCGGAAGTTTGATTTTTTCTATGCTCTAACTAAGGGATTGCAGACTTGAATATTTAATTTGATACACATTGATTTCAGTTTGATACCTACCTCCACGGGTTTATGAGAAAACGGCTCGGCGCTACTCGGAAAAAGTATGGACTTTTTGATTTAAAACTATAGGACGGTTACAGTTGTTACAAATCTGGTAATAAGATAATATTTCTTCATACCTTTATCTAGAATCGTATAGTTTCAAAAACACGATTTTCTGATTTTGCCTCGACACTTTTTCTTTTCGAAAAGACCTCAAAAAATACGAAAATTCAAGATAATCTTAAATGGGGTTACTTACACTATTGGAAATTGGTTTAATTAGTGGACACCAATAATATTTAGGATCGTATAGAAGCATTTTTTTTAAATCGCTGTAGTTTTTTAATACGAAGTGATTTTGTGTTTTTTTGCCTAATCTGCAAAATCGGTCTCGCTGCCGCGCGCGTCGTTTTCTCATTGCTATCTCGCTTCAGCATAATTTTTCCGAGTATCGCCTTAAGGCGCTACTCGGAAAAAGACGTATGGACTCTTTGATATAAAACTATAGGACGGTTAGAGTTGTTATAATTCTGGTAATAAGATATATATTTCTTCATACCTTTATCTAGAATCGTATAGTTTCAGAAACACGATTTTATTATTTTGGCTCGACACTTTTATTTTCGAGAATACCTCTAAAAAATAAGAAATATCAAGATTATTCTTAAATGGGGATACATATACTATTGAAAATTGGTTTTCATCCCATCGATTCGAAAAGCGATGATTGTTTATCTAATAA
The DNA here is from genome assembly GCA_949710035.1 of Crambus lathoniellus. Lineage (NCBI taxonomy): Eukaryota > Metazoa > Arthropoda > Insecta > Lepidoptera > Crambidae > Crambus > Crambus lathoniellus. The sequence goes on from OX453307.1 coordinate 11,114,749, forward strand.
CAGGGTCCAATACCTAAATGAGATTTGAATTTTGAACAGCTTCATAACAGGGTCCAAAACGATGAGATTTGAATTTAGATCATAATTAAAGAAGCATTGGTTGGAGTGTAGCAAAGGGTGTGCAGTACTTAAAAAAAAAATTCAACTGATTTTGTATGGGGCCGGGACTTTTTTCGGGACCGAGAAATTTTCAAAAACGGAATTTTATAAAATTGAGAATATCTCGTAAACGGTGAGTCGTAGCTAGTAGGTAGTTTAAGTTGTCTTTACTGCTTTTCTTATAGAGGGGGATGAAAAGCAGAGTGTATTACTCGGCCGCAAAATTATTTTCACCTCGGGCGGCGTATATTGAATCCCTCGCTGCGTTCAGGATTCTACTTTAGAATCCCTCACTGCGCTCGAGATTCTACTCTAGAATCCTTCACTGCGCTCTGGATTCAAAATAGCGCCCTCGCCGTAAATATATTATTTTGCTCCCTTGTAATACAATCTACTATTAATTACTGGACATCACTAATATTTAGGATCGTATAGAAGCATTTTTTTTAAATCGCTATAGTTTTTGAATACGAATTGATTTTGTGTTTTTTTTGCGTAATCGGCAAAATCGGTCGCGCTCCCGCGCTCGTTTTCTCATTGCTATCTCGCTTTAGCATAATTTTTCCGAGTACTTACACACATTAGTCTCTACACCGTGCGTACAAAGTCGCTGGCAACGGCTAGTAATACCTAAATAAATAAATTTCTTCATCATTTCAGCCGTACGACGCCCACTGCTGGGCATAGGCCCACGCAGTGGGCGTCGTACAAAATAAATTTCTTACACCAAGTCAATTATATAGCTCATAGGTAGTACCCTAAGTAGTTTTCATTAAGAAACCGTGTTTTAGAAACTAGATAACGGATACATAATTATATAGGTAAATTATATATATACTTTTGTTTCTAAATAAATACATAAGTAGGGCAGGCGTACCGGTTTTGGCCACTTTAAGGATTTTTTCACTTTAAACCGCTTAGTGCTTAATGATGTATTTTAGAGAAAATTTATAATGTAGAGTTATAGATAATTTATCGACCTTTAAGGGTACAATCTACAAAGTAAAAAAAAATCAATAGTTTTTTTTATTTAGAACAAATTCTGCGGAGGGGGCCAAATACACCGTTTGCATTGGTTTTGGCCACTTTCATAAAATTACTATATTTATAAGTTGAGTTTATGCTTAATTGATGTCTTATTAGAGTTCTGGACTAAAACACTACATGAAATAGTATTTCAATCACAGCTAGCTCCTTACTACAATTTTATAAGTATACCTTTATCACTTGATTAAGAGAAAATTAGCGGATTGAGGCTAGTGTAGGCTAGTGCCTACACTAGCCTCAATCCGCTAATTTTCTAGTACGTTAGCTAACAAAAGTGAGTTGTGAGTCTTTTAAAATAAATGAACTTTATGATAGGTTGGAAACTTTCTACTAATGCCAAAGTGGCCAAAGGTGGCACAATGCTAAAATTTCAAGCCCCACTTTTGGCCACTTATTGTTTCCCAACTTTTTGTAAGAACAGTGAAAAAACAACACTTAATCCATCTAGAAGAAACATATTCCGATATGATAAAAAATATAAAATAACCCTAAAATAATTTTATTGTAGAAAAAAACTGATTTTACAAAACCTTTACCCTTAACATTTTGCTTAAGAATTTTACAAAATGTTAACTTTGAAACATAACACGTGTTTATTTCTAAAATATCGTACTACATAAAAAAAGCTAAGTGCAGTAATTATTAACTAAAAGTCCAATATTTTATTCGCCATTAATAAATATAAGCAATAATTATTTAATTCCTATTTATATAACTTTAAAGTGAAAAGTGACCAAAACCGGTACAGTGGCCAAAACCGGTACGCCTGCCCTACCTACTTAATATAGGGCAGGAGACCCCGTTGTGGCCACTTTACGGTAGGAGAAAAGGTAAAAGTGAAAAATCCATAAGTTACACTTTACGGATTTTTTCATTTTTAAGAAGGAGAAAGGAGGAGAAAAGTCCTTCTTGGGGGAGGCCATGCCCAGCAGTGGGCGTCGTTCGGCTGACAATGATGAAGCACTAAGTACTAAATGGTCTTAGGTATTTGAAACACAAATTATATTATCTTAAATTATAGAGAATTTATCTACCTTAATTTTCGATGAACAATAACACTGTTGAGCGAAGACAGATACATTTTTCAAAATTAAAAGAGTAGGTAAAGTAGTTTTTTGTATAAAACACAAAATGTGTGAGTGGTGCCAAAAGCCCCGGTTTTGGCCACTTATTAATAGTCAAACTTTTGTAAGTACTTATAACGAAAAATCAAAACCAATCCCAGGTTAAATCAATAATTCTAATGTGCTAGAAACCAATCAATTGCAAAACAACAATCTATATATCTAATATATAAAATTCTCGTGTCACAGTTTTCGTTGCCATACTCCTCCGAAACGGCTTGACCGATTTTGATGAAATTTTTTGTGCTTATCCGGTATCTATGAGAATCGGCCAACATCTATTTTTCATCCCCCTAAATGTTAGGGGTAGGGGTAGGGGTACGGTAGTGGTAGGGTAGGGGTAGAGTAGGGGTAGCGTGCAGTAGGGGGTAGGGCCACGCGAACGAAGTCGCGCCGGGTCAGCTAGTACCTATATAAATGAATCGCTGTTCGTTAATCTCGCTGAAAATCGAGAACGACAACCGATTTGGCTAATTTTGGTCTTGAAATGTTCGTGGAAGTCCAGGGAAGGTTTAAAAGGTGAGACAATAGGGGAAGTAGGGGTAGGCCACGCGAACGAAGTCGCGCCGGGTCAGCTAGTTTTATTGTAAAATAAACAAAGGTAGGTTTATTATAAATTTCATCCATACTTTAAATTTTCATACAATTTTTTTTAAATAAAATGGCGTTCATGGAAAAAAAATCGTAAGTATCACTTAAGAAATTCTAACTCCTTATTGTTCTTATTACCTTAAAATACCTTATTTTAATTACCTCTGGCAAAAATAATGAAAAGTTATTTAAACAACATTTTACTTATAGCAAAAAGTGGCCAAATCTATGAATGTAATCTGGTTTCCCGTTTCCGCTCCCAATTTAGTAAGTAGGTAGCTACTAGAGCAGAAAATATGCGCACAATAAAAAATGCAGAATGAGGATTCCTGCTAGTTCCTGTATGTATCACAGCGGCGGTCATGAGAAAAGATTGTAAGAGCTCCGCCATATTGTCCCGGAAGTAGTCCGTGAGGCGAAACCTTTCTGGGTGAAACCTTTGACAGGGTTGAATCACGATCACGATATTAATATGGGAACCAACCTGTTAGCTTGTAAACATAATATTAACTTCCTTTTACACCAATTTAGTCTTCGATTTTGACCGCGTGCAGACTTACCTGGCTCGCACTCTTAGGTGTTAATTGTACTCAAATATATGTAGGTAGGTATTCTTTTGTTTTTATTTTTTTACCCACAATAGGGTAGCACTTGGCCTTCATCACATCTGATGTTAAGTGGTGATAAGGCTGAAGATAGACGCTACACTACTCCGGGGGTCCTCAATCACTGAGGAACTGGCTATTATCTCTAACTGCCGGAACACAATGATACTGAAAACATTATAATTACGGCGTCTCCGACTTATAATGGTGGTAGCTAGCCAGGCGGTCTAAACAAGTCCTTCCACCAACCAAACCGAATTCAATTATGTAGGTATCTCCACTGGGAATCGAACCCGGGACCTATGGATCTGATACTGGTGGAGTGTAGATACCACTAGACCACAGAGAGGGTTAAAAATTCTCTAGCCCCTAGGAGCATATTTGTTATCATGGTTAATTTCCCCACGTACAAAAAATACCGGTAGTGATGTGTCCAGCCAGATTGAAGCGCTACAACTCGCGACGGCATATGGCCCCGGTCGGTGTGCGTTACGCGTCCGGCCAATTAGCGATTACACCACGATACGTCGCTCGCAAGTAGGTATACGGCATTTTGACAAGTCACTTAAGTATAAATCTTTACGATTTAATTTTTGAGAAATAGGTAGGTATTATTTTAACAAAATAGCGTAATTTTTTAGCAATAAAGCCGCCCCTAGTACCTAGGTACCTATGTATCCTTTGTTTTTTGTGTGAGGTAGATAGGTTATAGGTAAATAGGTATGTTCTGTGTTTACGATACTTACACCTAGTAGGTACTTACCTATAAATTATCAAGCTGTATCTAACTTAGCTCTCCTGTGTATCTTACTTAACTGTGTGTAGTTTATATTCTAAGTAGTTTAACATCCTACTAATACTATAAATGTGAAAGTTTAGATGTTTGGATGTTTGGATGTTTGTTACTCAATCACGCCAAAACGGCTGAACGGATTTGGCTGAAATTTGGGACACAGATACTTTGTAGCCTGGAAAGGAACATAGGCTACTTTTTATCCCGGAAAAATATCACATACCTGCGGGATAACGTCATGTAGGCCACGCGGGAGAAGCCGCGGGCGGAAAGCTAGTTTACTATAAGTAGATTTAAACCTTCTGTAGCATCTTATTTCAGTCATAGCCTGCGTCTTGCGACTCCTGCGTAGGTACCTAGGTACACGATTTTCAAGGTGCCGCTATCTCTGAAGACCCGGGTTTGATTTTCGGTCCGGTTAATGTAGGAAAAAACTAACTTCTCGATATTTTCTCGTATCTGGTATAATATGTGGTAATAAGTAATACTGAAATAATGTATAGGTATAAGTACCTATTCAATTTAATCCATATAGGTAGGTTTACTGAAATTAACATTGCGCGCGAAAGAAGTGCATATCGATACACTTTCTAATTGAAACGCAAAACTAGTAAAAATCTTAAAATTCAATGATAATTTATTATAGATACACCTACCTTTTACTTTACTCATACCGTTTCTTTTAACAATAAAATTACACATACAATAATACAACAAAACTCACTCATCGAGCAATCAAAACAAAGAATGTTTCTTGTCTTTCATTCCTCTTTTGTAATCAAATAATAAGGCACCCAACCGTAATCACTTTGGTCATTAGAGCAATTCCTCGAGAACATTATTCTCATAAAGAATTAGTGTGATAGAGCCATTCCTCACGATTCGCATGTCGCAAATCATCAGAATCGTTTTAGGATGCGTGCATTGTTATTTTGCTTGTACCTACCTACTGTTATCCCTCCTACGATTAGACAAGATAAACTTCATCGTCTAGTTAAATGATATCATAGAAAAATCTGCTTCCAATATTAGGTAAGTATTGTAGGAACTCCTGTTCCCACTGCTATTCTAAGGGAGCCTAATAAAAGCTGTAGCTTCGCTACCTAAAAAGCGCGTCACAAACGGTGAAGATGCTATAATATTTTATCTTAAGATATCGTAAGATAAAATATTATAGCATCTTAAACTATCACACACGGTTAAGATACGATATATTTTGGAATCTTTTCACTCCCTTGATATCCGTCCTAGGTAGCGGACGAATATTCTGTAAACCATCTTATACAGGGTGATCAAAAATGAGCAATTCGGATTTGCTATTAGACTTATTGGACAGTTCATCAGAAGATGATTCTGACCTGGAATTTGATATAAAAATTGCTATAGCTAATTCGAACTCTAGATCAGTTTGGATAGAAAATCATACTATCATCATTAGGTAGGTACCTACTCCTTACGTTTGACGTTTCAAAGCGTCATTATTTCTAAGCAAACTTTTTGGTTAAACTAGGTGTAAACTACTCTTCGTTTATTATGAATGTGTTACGGGACCCCCTCGTCGGCCAGCGGTACACTAGCCGGAACGTCGGAAGTCACCGCATAGTATTCAATTAGAAGATGTTGTAGAGAATAAAAGATTGTTTCATCACTTGGAGAGTTGTTTTATCAAATATTGTAAACTAGCTTTCCGCCCGCGGCTACGCCCGCGTGGACTACACGAAGTTATCCCGCGGGAATGTGAAATTTTTCCGGGATAAAAAATAGCCTATGTTCCTGTCCAGGCTACAAAGTATCAGTGTCCCGAATTTCAGCCGATTCCGTTCAGCCGTTTTGACGTGATTGAGTAACAAACATCCAAACATCTAAACTTTCACATTTATAATATTAGTAGGATTAGAAATATGAAAGAATATGAAGAATAGGAACTGTTACTATAATTAATTAATTGGCTATTTAATAGTTATTACATTTCACTTATAAATTTTTGGTACGCTAGCTCGTACGCGAGCTCTGTTCAGCTTGATTGTTCTGGTAGGACTGAATCAAAATGCTGAATAGGGCACGTGGAGCGAAGAATTACGAAAGAACAGTGGTACAGCATAAAATTGATGGCCAGTACGTAAAACTATAAAACTTTCCAGCCACTATGGAGTTACTAACCATCCATAATGACTGGAACGAAACGGCATCGTTACAAATGTTTTGACTTTTTCGTATTTATCCCAAAATGTTTAAAAAATAAATGTCCACCCGTGCGAAGCCGGGGCGGGCCGCTAGTTCTCTCTATGCCCAGCACCGAAAACGGGACAACCTGTATACACATCTTTTCGTATCCAAAATATATATTTCGCATGTTAAGATAGTATCTTAACATGCAAAATATATATTTTCAACACACTTGCTCATAAAGCGTGCCTTATTACATCGATCTTAGGGCCATAAACCGAACTATAACACACGCGTGCATAATAATATTATAGTACTAGTTGCGTAATAGAATTATCCCTACAAAGTTAAGTAAGTACCTAACTGCAAATTATATGCGAGTAAACAGAGACTTTTCAATTTAACCGGGTAATACAGTATCCCTACAAAGTTAAGTTAGTACCTAACTGCAGTTACATGCGAGTCAACAGAGCATTTTCAATATCACCGGGTAATATTTACAGTTCTTTTTTTTGTTACAACAAAGAGGTTTTATACGGCTGAAAATCCATTTACGTTTTTAGAATAAATAAATGTGTCCCTAATTAATACAAAAAACATAATTAAGTAGGTATATTATTATCAAATTATTTATAACTCACAATATTTTTTATAAAACATTTGCATTTTATCACTATTATTATAATTATTTTGAAGTAGGCTGTATGGCTGTATGTAACCAATCACCTTACATTTGGCGCGTGCAAAAAAAAACTTGCGCGCTTTTTCCCTTAGCTAATATTAGGTTAATACAATATGTATGCAATAAATGTTTGTTTTTCCTCGCAAGTGTGTTGAAAAAGTGCGTATGAACCTCGTGAGCAACTTACTCACTAGACACTCGGCTGATTTACGCCCTCGCCTGCGGCTCGGGCTGCAACCCACAGCCTCGTGTATAATGAGCAACCTTAGCTCACTTGTATCATAATATACTATTCCGTATCTTAACATACGAAATATATATTTTGCCGTATCGCCTAGCATCTTAAGATACTTAATATGAAAATATATGTTATCTTCGGCGTGTGTGATGGTCCATTGAATTATATGGCGAGCGATATTCTATGTTAAGATAAAATATTATAGTATCTTCACCGTCTGTGACGACCTTAATGGTTTATATTATCATATTTATAATTTTTCGTATCACTATATAACACTTGCCAATATGATTAGCTTACTGGTATTTTTTAGGAACCATGTAGTACTGCCGTTCGGGGCCGAGCAATCACTGCGTCAAATCAATCTTTTCTTTTTAAAATAAAATTCCCAAAGATCAATTTAAGAATACATGTAGGTACAAAGCAGTCGCGATGCATTTTAAAAACCTAAGCGCGCCACAGCCTACAATTCTATCTCGGCTGTGCACGGTATAAACACTCTACACCTACCTAATCTTCTATACATATAATAAAATCGTAGAATTTCCGTGTCTGTACATTGAAGATATTTGCAAAAAAAATACCAGAACATGTTAGAAATAAGCAATAGAGCGTATAAATCTCTTTTTTTAATTTTTTGTCTGTTTGTCGGTTTGTCTGTTGTCCTGTTTGTCTGTTTGTTTGTGACGGCATCACGTAAAAACCACTGAACGGATCTTTATGAAATTCTGTACGAAGCCAACTGGTTACTCTTAAATAAGTATAGGATACTTTTTGTCGCGTAAAAACCCCTTATTCCTACGGGAAAATACAAAAACTGATTCTTACTAAAATAGATGGCGCCACATGATTATGAAAATACGTTAAGTATATTTAATCGCTGTCTCAATTAATATTGAATCATGTTATTTTTTTTTACCTGCTTCAAAACATAATATAAATTGAAACCCATCCAGACCCATTTAAAATCATAAAAATAATTTCATGTTATTACGTCATTATAACTACTAGGCAATAGATGGCGCAGGAAGTCAGTAAGATTACGATATACCTCTCACAAAAGTACATTCGAATGATTTTATTAAGTAGGGTGAAAGCCCCCTCTGTTGCCACTTTAAGATTTTTTTCTCTTCTCTCGCCTATGGTCATAAGTAGGTATCTATAAAATACAAAATTTATATCTAAAATTGTTGTAAGTACCTTATACTTTTCTTTAAATTTTTAAATTCTTACAATACAAAAAAAAACTAAAAAAAATTTAACCGACTCCAAAAAGTATTTGTCACCTGAAAAGGAAAAAATAATATCTTTAATTTAGGTACCTTTTTGAGGTCGTGGCCAGTCAGTTTATTTTTTAAATTACTTTTTATTTCTTAAGTTTTAGTGTATATTGTACCATATCGAAAACTACTAAACCGATTTTGATGAATCTTAGACTGTTACCAAAGTATGAATACACCTAATTTAAATCAAATAGAATCACTCATCTCATCTCATCATCACGATATGCCTTTAGATTTCGAGAAAGTCGTGGACAAACATAGTAAAAAACATATAACTATACTTACGTATACTTACGAAATTTAGTTTTTTTTGGTCAATTAAAAACCTATTTTTTAAACTTAAAATGGGCGAAGGGTGACGATTGATGTGTTTTTTGTTAATCAAAATTTAAAAGATACATCGAGAAATCAATACTTAACTAACTTAGATAAAATTAAATAAACATCTAATTCGATGTAAACTGTAAAGCGTTTATTGAATAATATTCCTAAGTCATAAGGAATTCTTACTATTGTTATTATGACTTAAAAGTCATAGATAAAAAGTAGGTATATATTAAAAGCAAAAGTTATTGACGAAATGTTTTAAGCTAAGTAAGCACTCGGGGCAGTGGCCAAGACTGAAGTTTTCACCCTATTGATGTAATATTTCTATTTCGCATTTCCACTGGACGCTAGATGTCGCTACAGTAAGTATAGTGCCACAAACATATCTGACCCGGTGACAGTGGTGGTGGAGGAGCCACTAGCAATACAAAATTAACTGTCAAAATGGACTGCCGGCAGTGAACAGTATATTTAGTACCAAAAAATAACCACTGTGTGAAATAAGTTTCTCGCAATGTAGACAAAATGACACGAATGTCATTTTAAAAAATTTGCTCATACATGTGGCCAGTACGTAGATATACCTCATATATTATACCTACCTACCTACCATTTTTTATGCAGGCAAGCCTAAGCCGGTTAAATGGCAAAGGCCTAAGCCTTCAGCCGTAAGTACCTACCTTCCACTTACCCATTAAATAAAATAATGGAATATTAAAAATAGTTTTCATTCTAACTTATTTACTAGGAAAGCTTACATAAATGATTTTGATTGAAATAAAATAATTAAATGGTACTTATATCATTACATTTTATACCTGTTACTTAAAGAAAGTTAATTACAAGCTCTCACAAATAAGAAATGTCTCCATATCAAAATACTAGCCTTCCGCCCGCGACTTCGCCCGCTCGGACTAAACGACGTCGTTATCCCGCGGAAATGTTATAAAAAAGTAGCCCAAGGCAGCCATTACACAGTCCATCCAGATCGCGATCACTAATCGTGATCTTGATCGCGATCGATATTTACTATGTAGATATTTTGCGATCAAGATCGCGATCCGTCAATCACCTTCGTACACGGTCAATCTGGATCGCGATCATTGATTTTGATCGCGGATCGCGATGCAGATTGACTATGTAATGGCTGCCTAAGTATGTCACTTTTCAGCTGCCAAACTGTTTCCATGCCAAAAGTCACGTCGATCGATCCGTTGCACCCATTTTGACGTGAAAGACGGACAAACAAACAAACCCACTTTCACATTTATTTATTATGGATACACACAATCTCTTTTTACAAGTAGCTAAATGGGATTTGAAATAAAATCGAGATGCAAGTGGCCCTTTTGATTTATGAAGAAGAGAAGAGAAGTTTGTTTTTTTTCTCGCCTCTAAGGGATTGCAGACTTCAGTATTTAATTTGACATAAATTTCAGCTTGATTTCCCACGCATACTTGAGAAAAAGTTTCTTGACAGACGAACAGATCTATGAATGAGGGCTCAACTATGTTCATGCAGCATATTATTATGATAACAACATACCATGTTCATATCCTAGCCTGCTTTAGACCCTTTTAGTAGAGAATAGGATTTCAAGAAGAGCGTTATGAAATCTAGGCAACTAAACGAACACAAAAGTCACTACACCGCGCGTACGAAGTCGCGGGCAACAGCTAGTCAAAAATATAGGTATGGCGGTACTACAAAAAGGCTGTCTGAAACTGAAACAGCTTTGAAATCTTTCATTTGCTAATCTGATAACAGTGGCCAAGTGACTTGTGGGATTGGATTATTTGTTCTTAATTCTAACAAACTCCAATTAGGTACCTACTTAAATAATGTGTAAAGAGGCGAATACCCATCTATAAGTATAATAAAGTTTGAAAACACAATCCCTTTCGAAGTGCCTCGCAAAGAAAAGCGTTTACACTCGTAAATCTACCCCTTCGTAAGCTGTTGTGTTGTGAAATAAAGTGTAAAGAATCTGATGGCTCTAACGATATTAGCTTATTTGACAATACGAATTCAGTAGGGTGGGTCTGCCTGTGAAAACGTCAGCTGTGGTCACACAGGCGGACCAATTGTTCGCTCGCGATGCTATATTGACAAAGATCGTCACGCGGTTAATCGAGCCGAATGTGAGTGTAATCTATGGTTTTAATCATGGGATGATTATTAGACACAGATTTTTTGTGTTATCCTGAGGATGACATTCATTAAAAATGTTCATACAATACACAATTCTTTCACTTTGTTTTTTTACTTGTTTTAGTATAAGTACTTATAGAAGTTTTAAGGGAGGATGTAATAGGTAGGTACCTACCTAACCAATCTTATTGGCACCATCCCATGAAAATGCAGGAAAGGCACCCAATAATAGGCTGTAGGTAATGTAGGTATTTAGGTGTACGTATAGCTTGAAAATTGGAAAATTGGCGCACTGCACAACCAATATCACTAAATATAACTACTATGAAAAACGGGATTTTTCCATGCAGGTATTTTCAATAACATAAATATGGCATACCTACTTACCTACCTACCTCGGGTAGAATTGAGTACGAAAATCTTAGCTACTAAACAATACAAAAACAATAATATATCCGAACAAAACATTCGATGGACTATTCAAACATCCCCATACTTTATCTGATGCTTAAAAAATCGAGTGTAATCAACGGCTTAACAATACAGATAGAAGCGAGCTTTGGGGCTACACCCCTCAAATATTCATTATCAGGATCTCCTAATTAAGAGATCACTCGTCCGTGCCCGAAGGCTGACCACCTGACTTGTTCGCAATCACAGGTTTTGTTTTCAATATCTTTCAAAGATATTGATATTGCGAATTGAGATCGCACTCCAATGAGTTTCAATTACGCACAATAGCCGCAAGTATTTCCGCTAAGAGAGCTTACGATAAAATTGCTCTCTTTTTATTTTCGTATGCACTATACTTACCTACTGAATAAGTACCTAGTCTATAAGAAAATGGCTAGGGCTGTGTAGATTTCAAAAAACGATATGTTTTATGTTTTCAATGACACTAACAGAACTGATTTCGAAAAATATGACTAAGTATGTAAAAATCTAATTTAGGAATTATTTTAATTTGTAAGTAAGTAGGTATCTACAGCAAAACATTTCTCCTTTCCTTAAACCTACCTACCAGAAAAAGATATACTTAATGTAAGTAAGTACTTAATTTTGTTCTGGAATATTTATGGCAAGTATGACGTCTGTTATTATTTATGCTTTTTTATCAGACTTCTAAAATTGAAATGGAGGAGGTAATTTATTCGTCACGTTAATTTTTTCGTTTCTAATGCCAATAATATTTCTATACACATCAAAGCCAAAAAAGTTATTAAACTAAAAGTGGTGACAAATTCAAATTGAAATGTTATGTTTCCGAATGAACGCGATGAGTCACGCGCCGCGCCGCACGTGTCGTCCTTCCACCTCCCACATTCGTAGTCGTACTTTTATTAGGATTTTAGTTGCATTCATAATATTATTATGCCCCTAATATGCTTTAAATGTTTAGTTGTGTATTATACAATCACGGCAATCAATTTTATAATTTTCCATGAGTTTAAATCTACTTGACGCTTGCATTTAACTACTAGAAGTAACAATAAGTAATCTGACCAAAACATCCTGTAAAAAACTAGCCAAATCTCGCTGGAGCTGCTATTATTGAATTTTTAATAAAAAGCCAACTCTAATGTTTATTACTGTGGGCTTTCTTTATTACCACACTTTTACTAGCTTCACTTGTAACTAAGTCACAATGTAAGAAAATCTTGGAATTCAATTTTAACCTTTTTCTAAATGTTGTATCGATTTGAAACTTTGCAAGTCTATATGAATCCGGTTACAATACAATAATTTGCTACCTTCGAGCTGATCTGATGATGGAGTTAAGAGGTGGGCAATAGAACTCTTCAATGGCTGCTAGGAAACCCTTCGAGTTTAGGCTCATTTGTTTTGTTCTGCTGAGACCTATTCGCTACACTTAATGGTGAGGGTCTGATGATGGAGCAGGGAGAAAGCCAGTGGCAGTTCTTAATGACCACTAGGAAACCCCTCGAGTTTGGGCTCCGTTGTTTCGTTCTGACGAGACTTATTAGCTGTACTTGGTAGTGAGGGTCTGATGATGGAGCAGGGAGGAAGCCAGTGGCACTCTTTAATGACCAATAGGAAATACCTTGAGTTCTGGCTCATTTGTTTCGTTCTGATGAGACCTTTTCGCTACACTTGGTGGTGAGGGTCTGATGATGGAGCAAGAAGGAAGCCAGTGACATTCCTTAATGACCAATGGGAAACCCCTCAAGTTTGGGCTCATTTGTTCGATTTTATAAGACCTATTCGTTACACTTGGTGGTGAGGGTCTGATGATGGAGCTGGGAGGACCCAGTGAAACTCCTCAATGACCTCAAGAAAACCCCTCGAGTTTGGGCTCATTTGTTTCGTTCAGACGAGACCTATTCGCTACACTTGGTGGCGAGGTTCTCATGATGAAGCTGGGAGGAAGCCAGTGGCACTCCTTAATGGCCAATAGGAAACCCTTCGAGTTCTGTCTCATTTTTTTTCGTTTTGATGTGACCTATTCGCTACACTTGGTGGTGTGGGTCTGATGATGGAGCAAGGAGGATGTCAGTGGCACTCCTTAAGACCACTAGGAAACCCCTCGAGTTTGGGCTCATTTTTTTGGTTCTGATGAGACCTATTCGCTACACTTGGTGGTGAGGGTCTGATGATGGAGCACGGATGAAGTCAGTGGCACTCCTTAATTACCACTAGGAAACCCCTCGAGTTTGGGCTTATTTGTTTCGTTCTGATGAGACCTATTCGCTACACTTGGTGGTGAGGGTCTGATGATGGAGCACGGATGAAGTCAGTGGCACTCCTTAATTACCACTAGGAAACCCCTCGAGTTTGGGCTTATTTGTTTCGTTCTGATGAGACCTATTCGCTACACTTGGTGGTGAGGGTGGAGCAGGATGGAAGTAAGGGTTCGGCTCGCGCATCTGGTAACTAATAGACTCCACTTGAATTTGTAAAAATAAATACATACAATCACGCCTTTGAGTTATAATATTTACGGGGTGGGCAGACACATGAGTGGACTGTGAAATCGATTACCATCCCCATCCATAGTTTGCCATTTGTTAAACTAAAAAGTAAAAAATAAATATGTAAGTAGTTTAAAAAACTATAAAAACACACTTTTATAGGAACAGACTAAAAAGTACAAAATAACCGTCTATTCAGTAACTGAAATTAAAAAGCGTGGTGCGCCCTTTGCAAAGCATGCATTTGATAGAATATCAAGTTTTGACACTAATCCAATTTAGTATTTATTACACCTAAATCCATTAAATTAATTTTGTGGATAACATCGTAACTTATTTATCGTGTTTTCATTAAATAGTAGTTTGATTTGTGTCGATGCCATCCGACAACAAAGCGATATGATATGGAGTTTTGTTATTAATCTCATATAGTTATTTTTACATCTAAATTCATTATATTAATTATGGAGAATACATTTTACTACATGTATCCTGTTTCTAATAAAAGTATTTTGATTTGTGGCGGGGCCAACCGTCAACAAAGCATGATTAAGCAATTGTACTTTAATTTGCCTATAAGTACTGAATAATGTGTATAAAATCATGTTATTACTTTTTCACACTTATGCTCTGAAATGTTAATATTATATTTGAGAAAAGAATGCAGTACGTGGCACTTTTCCGAGGTAAACATTCTAAATTTGAAAAATCACTGCAGTAACAAAGAATATATACACTTACGCGAAAAGAAACGACACTTAAGCATGTGTGCACGTAAAATCGCTTGCGGCTATGTGTGGGTGTCTGGATGTGAGCGGGGGCCGTGAGAGGCGCGCGGGGCGGGGAACGGGCAGTCGGGTGAATGCCTTGGCCGAGGGCTGGCGCAATCTTCATACATTCAAATAGGAACTACTAGGAAGCCAAAAAATGCGAAAGTTGTTAAAATTCAGTCCTAATAAATAATTATTGAGAGGACTCATTTTTATTTGGGCGATTATTGATTCACTTACCTACTCAGTATTTTTGTCGCTAACTTAGTATTTTCTTTGGACGATTTAGTATTTTATTCGGACACATTAACTGTGTTCTACTGTTAGTAGCTTATTTTACGTACATATATATATTATTATCATTATTCCCTTTATTACATTTAAAATAAGTACTTACAAAATTATATTTCTAAACATATTTTTTTTACATTATAAAACATTAAAAAATATAACATTTAAAAATACAAAAATGCAGTTCCCCAACGGTAGCAAGATCAGGGTCCCGGCTAACGATGGTTAAGGATCCAGAGACAGATACGGGCCGTGTACAGAAGTAGGTACTGCCTTCTGCATCTGACTCCCGATCCATCCACCTAACGCAAGCCTCTTAAGGTGTTTATCGAGGCTCTTGGCTATCAGACCATGGGCAGATATGACTATCGGAACAACAATTGCTGAATCAAAGTCCCACATGTCAATAGTCAAGAAACATAACAAATCAAGATATTTGTTTTCTTTATCTGTTTCAGCTTTCCCAAGGTTGTCGTCAAGTTGGCATGTCATGGGGAACAGCGACATAAACAATTATTGCGTGGCGTTCATGTCGATCTATCAATACAATATCAGGCTTTTAATAAGCCTGATATTGTTGTATTGTAGCTAATGCTACAATAGTCCTGCCTGTCTGTAATGATAGATCGATCCCAATACATTGTGGCACTGGTGCATACTTGTAGTACGGCACCTCGGATGCCACAAGATTATGTTTCAGAGCAAGTTGTTGGTGTAAAATCCTTGGTTATGTCTATGCAAATACTCGCCGTTTGCGAAACGAGAACAACCGGAGATTATATGTCTAAGGGATTCACCCGGACGATGGCACGCTAGGCAAAATATATCCACTGTGCCATCCCTTAAGATATACTTTCGGTAGTTATTCGTCATCACAACCTTATCCATAACTGCACAGACAAACCTGCGGTTTCACCAAAATGATACTTGTTTACCGAGACATACCTACGTATATCTACGTATACGTATTCCTGAACATATTCTAATAAAGTATTTTCGACTCGAAATTAATCATTCGTAAATTGTCGCTAGCTTAGTTAATTTTTCGCAAACAAAATATAACGCTGCTCTGTTTCTTATTTGAGTATTTTATTCAATGTCGTTCATATTTTATTATGTCGGAAATTTTATTATTTCCCATAAAAGTTGATTGAAAATTGAACGTGTCTTTCATTACCTAAATATTCTTACACAAATTATATAACATCATCATAACACATATAACATCCTACACGTAACCTTCTTTGGCATAAGTCTATATTCAATTTCGGTATCAACCCTAGCGTCGGCTAAACGTCACCGGCGCTCGAACTCTCACGGACACGAAGTGTCACCGCTGTGGCAGTAATGAATTTCAGTACTTACTTACTGCACTGATTTTAGTGCAGTAAGTAAGTACTGAAATTCATTACTGCAGTGATTTTCAAATTTAGAATATTTACCTCGGAAAAGGTACTACCCAAAGATATTATTACCAACTTTTTTCTTTATTTTTTCTTTCGTTATTCCTGTGTATAAAAACTGAAAAAGCAAAGGGACATTTGCACCATACAGCCACATTATTATTATATAGGTAATTATTATATCATAATTAGGTTAACTTTTTTTTTAAATACAGTGCGCACAGAGTATATTACTTCGTATTGTAAGCGCTATGTACCCTTAGCAAGAACATCAATCGAAAAAACAAAATGAGATTTAGCATAGACAAAATATCCTTTACGAGCATTTTTTGTATGGGAAATATGTACAGCGCCATCTACCGCCCAGAAGCGGGTATTGAAGTTGCGCATTTTAGTAGCAAGTAGTAAGTATCAATAGGCTGTATGACCGTTTCACTTGGCCTCACAAACCAATATTAAAAAAACGGCGGGAATGATTTTCAGCGATTACATGCTCTTTGTTTTCAGCGGTTGATTTCAGATTTGATATCAATACAGTTTATTTATATTGTGTAATAAATTATCAAAATGAGTTCTGCCAATGAAACATATACAGACATTGTATGTATCTACTCCACCAAATTTGAGAGCAGAAGCAAAATGAATAATAGAAAACTTACTGCCAGCAAAATCAAAAGAAATATATATGAAAACCTACTTACGATCTGATTTGGAGAAGTGAAAAAAGGCGCATACGTTTTCGGAATCTGTGCTGTTGGCGTATTTTAATGATACATCATTAAAATAATATTATTATGGGCGATTTATACATAAGTGTGCCCGGGAAAACAATAACATTTACATTTTATAATTGCCCGAACATGTGTGATATAAATTTTAATAAATATTATTTAGTTAAACAGTTTTTTTTTATTTCCTCGCATTTCTTGAGAAAAGCACTATACAAGCCTTGTACGGTAAGCAAATTACCTTGCCTCGAATGATTAAAGCCCTCGCCTGCGGCTCGTGCTTCAAACCATCCTCGACAATGTAATTTCTTACTTACCTGTCCTCGGCTGTAATGTACTATTAATATTCATATCAATTAATTTATTACTGAAATGTAATGTAATATAAAGTATCTAAGTAGCGTGTACTTTTACGTTAGTAAGTACACGTTACTTCCGGTTGAAAAGAAAACAAATAGATAATTATTGTAATTATTGTATTTATAAATAATGTTATGTAAAATCATTATTTGATTTTAGAATACTTTTTCATAATTGTTATGTTTAGATTATGGTGTTTTCTGTAATTTTCTAAGACAGGAATTGTCTGTTGAATTGGCGGTAGACGCTAACATTTATAAGGCAAGGCAGCCATTTTATTTAGTGAGTCTGGTTCGAGCCGTGAGCAGTGTACAAGTTAAGTAACAATTCCGTTGTTTCATATTTCTCATTCCTTGTTATTTCTTGCTGTTTAATGCTGATGATATTGCTGAAGATTTGCCCTTGTTCGAAGGATATTCGGTAACTTGTTAAATGTAAATATGCTTATTTGTTGATAATATTAAATTAAAGTTGTCCTTATCGGTTTCGAATAAATTATGTGAGTACTGAAATAATATAAAGTAACAGATTATAGAAAATGCTTGATGATATTCGTAAATGTTGTTTAATCTTTTATCATGAAAAGTAATGTTGTTGTAAATGTTGTTAAATGTTTTGTATGTTCAACAACGACATGATAATTTGTAAATGTCGTTGTTTCTGTTAAAGCTGGTGAGTTTTTTTCGCCCGTTTTTCTTGTCAGCTAAAAGATGTCCTTAACGGGTGGTAGGTAAAAAAATAAAAGGACGATTCAAAAGAATAAAATAGTTTATTAGAGATTTGAGATTTTTATTAATCCTGACCTTATTGAAATAGAAGCTTTATAGTTTTGTTTATAGTTTTTTGAAAAGTTTAATGCTTTTATCAGAACAGTTATATTTAGATTTGAGATTTTTATTAATCCTGACCTTATTGAAATAGAAGATTAATAGTTTTGTTTATAGTTAATTGAACAGTTTAATGATTTTATCAGAATAGTTCTATTTCTATATTATCCGCCCTAAATCTGTCACATTCAAGTAAGTACCTACCTACTTACTTAATTGACAACGCGCACCACGCTTTTTAATTTCAGTTACTGAATAGACGGTTATTTTGTACTTTTTAGTCTGTTCCTATAAAAGTGTGTTTTTATAGTTTTTTAAACTACATATTTTTATTAAAGTTAGATTTATGTGACTTAACCGTTGACTTTTTTTATCCACAACAAGGTGGCACTTAGCCTTCATCACACCTGATGTTAAGTGGTGATAAGGCTGAAAGTGAAAGCGCACTACTTACTCCCGGAATCCGCAATCACTGAGGAACTGGCTATCTTATAGCTTACTGCCGGAACACAATAAGTAATGTTGAAAACATCATTGTTATGGCTTCAGACTTAGATAATACGGTGGTAGCTAGCCAGGCGGACTAAGAACAAGTCCTACCACCAACCAAACCGAATACAATATGTACCCCCGACTTGTGTCCACCATCGCATAAATTGATATTATAATCAATCAAAACTCCTCTGAGCGTTTCTTTGCTAAAAATAACAAAAGTAAGATCTTTTCTAAATAATAAAGTGACATAAAGATAAAATTTCAGCCTTTCTTTCGTTAGAGCTCCTGAAATAGAAACACTAATATTATTAAATGTGAAAGTTTTGGATATTTGTTACTCAATCACGCCAAAACGGCTGAACGGATTTGGCTGAAATTTGAGGCACAGATACTTTGTAGCCAGGAGAGGAGAACATAGGCTACTTTTTATCCTGAAAAAATATCACATTTCCGCGGGATAACGTCGTGTAGTCGTTAGTAATAGATTAACTTAGCTCGTTGATGTCTTTTTCAAGAAAAAATCAAAATATAGTAGGAGCTATGTCATGTTTTTATTCGCATCATCGATATTATTTTGGGTGTGTACTTATTCATTCACTTTTTGTGCTGATTGCTTTTGTGCCTTGGTCTGTATGACTGCATTGTAATGTATGAAAAAAACGCGGGCTAAACGAGGCGTAGGCGTATGTCTATTGTAGGCGTATGCGTATGTATATTCTATATTATGAAACAAGATTTAAATAACATTTGCACCCATGAAAACAACCATTATTACGTCCATCTAAACACAGCATCTTGAATTTCCTCAAATCCCCACCCACTTCGAAATAAACAATAATAATCGGGACAATTTTCATTGTCGCACAATACCTATTCAGTAAACGTTTCATGGACTGTTGTTTCGTAATAGTTATTAGAGTTGAACAATGGGAGATTTTATAGCGGAGTAAGCGAACATTGCCGGCAATTTTCACATGAGAGCGGACTCGAATGGCGCCCGGCTCGCCGCCATTGCGGCGCACCGAGACGTGGTGTGGTAATCGCATCAGCGCCGCCCGCTCCTGTTTGGGGACTCCATCTATACAGTTTTCTCGAGACTGTACTGTACAGTCTGTACAGTTCTAAGATTCGAGATGAGTCTTCACTTCAGTTTTTTAATTTCTCTTAGCGATAGATGCGCTTTTAAAGGTGTCAAGATTTGGTACGGACCTGACTATTGTACAACCATTTATCTATACTCTCTGTAAACGTGGTTTAGTATTCGCATCAACGAAGCCCGCTCTTGCTGTGGACGCCGTCTATACAGTTTTTCTAGAGACTGTACATTTGTAAGATTCGAATTGGCAATCAGGCAGTACGCTATGTGATTTTTACTATCACTGCTGCTTAGCAGTGATAGGCTTTACAAGTTATTGAGATATAACACATTTTCGAAATCCGTTATATATTACTTTGTCATTCATACGAACACTATGAAAACCAAAGTAATTTTTTTCTGGCAAAAAAATGATAGTGGTATTGTTGCTAGGTGTATGGAATCGGTACATTAAGTGGGTACGGAACCCTTCATGGGCGAGTCCGACACGCACTTGGCCGATTTAAGGTGTTCGTAATACCTACATCGCCTTTACTTTCTGCAGACATGATTTTGGTTAACGCATTACCTAACGCCGCCTGACGCTGGCTGCTTGGGCACACCATTAATTTACAGCTTTTACAGAATTTAAATTATAAAAGGTTCCTACTTTTCCTTTATTCGTGGTAACCTTACTCTACGTGAGCCTCCAGCCAGAGATTTTCACACAAAACGAACGGTTTTTCAACAACGCAATTCTATTTTCATGGCAATAAGAATGTCTACACAGGGAAACGAGTCCGTGCTAATAAGCTTACCGGGAAATGCTGATTTTGAACCGATTGTCATTAGAAAATGGTCGTACCGATTACTAAAACTACGAAACATAGGTCATGGAAACGCTAGGTGAACAATGTCAATCATGACTGTTTCATGATTTTCAGTTTGTCAAAAAATTTGCTTTTGAAAACAAAGGTGACAATACCTATTTATAAAAACAACAATTTATAAAATGTAAAAAAAGTGAGACGAGAAATAAATTAGAAGAGCAAGATCCCAGGCCCGCCAGAACTTTTTTTTTTACAAAAAGATGTTGGTTCGTACTTTAATGCTTCAATGACAAATCTTGAAAAAAGGAATGCCAAATCGGTTTTACATACAATCATTTGAAATCATAGATTTGGTGGTTCAAGACACAAAATTATTCAAGATGAAAGTGTCTTTATCAGTTCTTTTTTCCCAACCGATAAAGGGGCACTGCACTATACTTATTAATTATCTTAACTATAGGAGTTGCCAGTGACATCTCATCTTAACATGCCGTGATAATGTCCTACTTTTTGGCAAAGATGTGTCATTATAACGCCTCGGTAGCTCAGCGATTAGAAATGCTCGCACGCATTCGTACGGACAGCGGAAGGTTTTTTCGATCGATGTCGATTTCGCCAGGTTTTAGTTAAGTATATTAGAAGTGAGAGACAGGCATTATTACAGTTATATAGTTAATCTGGATAGAATCATTTACTTTCGTATTATTTTGTTTTTCGTCCTTTCTACAGGGAATTTCATGTTTCTAAACGAAATAATCATCAGTGCCAAATTTCCCATTTTGTAGTTGTTCCATCAGAACATTTTGAATGTTCCTATTGGAATGAGACTTTTCCCCGTAAAAAGGGTAGGTAATCTTACCTAATGATTGACTTTGTTGATAAAAAATATGTAACGTAAAATGGCTGACAAAGCTTCAACGATTGTTTTAGAATAATTAAGTATATCCAGTCCATTAGGCAGCATTGTTTTAGCAATATACATGTGCAGAAATGATTTTATTATAAGTATGTATGTACCTATGTCGTAATTATAAGTACTTACCTATCTACTAATATCAAAATTGTTCAAGAAAAAACCTAACATAAACCCCAATTTCATTTTCAATCAACCTTTTCATATTTTATCAACAGTTGAATCGCTGTTCATAAAATATTAATATCGTGCAAAATGTTATTTTTCTTTCACATTTACAGAGAGATGTCCACTAAAGGGACAGGGATTAGGTTCATATTGTGATACCGCACGAAGCTTATCTGCGCGAGCATTTTTCTAGTGATATTTTTACGAGCAAGGGTTTCAACGATATCTTTGATCGCGTCTCTATGGTGACGGAATTCAAAGGATTCTTTTTATACCTACCTAGACTGTGTATTTTAAATACTATCACCGGCACCAAAACATAGCCAACGTACAATTTTCATCTAGATCGTCTCAAAATAGGAAATTATTTGCAACAATGCAAGGGTTTAGAAGTAGGTATAGAAGATATAGGACGATTCCTTTTGATTTTGACCGTGCGTAAAATATTTTTATTTAAATATGTATTAACATTCCGACCTGCTACCAAGACGAAAACGGCCACAGAAAAGATGCCGAAACGACAGGAAAATCCTAAAAACCTAAAAACATATAGGTAGGTAGTTTCTCAGTGTTAGATAACTAAGTACACTGTAAAAGTTATAATATTTTCCACCAAAAGGAAATAGGTAAATACTAAGCCCTCCAATTTGGAACCTATCTAATCTACCTACTTATTGAAATAAAACAACTTTACAGCTAACACTGAGAAACAATATTTTTGGGTTGTTCTTATCGTTTCTGCGTCTAGCTTTGATGGACCTCAAACACGCGACCTTTCACTGTCCGGGCGAACGTTAACCACTGAGCTACGGATACTCTCACAGTCTCACTCCGTAGTGAGATGGGTACATTTTTACAAGCTTTTATTTAACTTGCATTGTTCGTTCAAATCTTGCAAGCTAAATTATAAATGTGTTTCTGTTTATACGAAAAAAGCTGCCTGCACCAGACAACAGATAACTTCCACCAATAAAGGGGCCCAAGATATGGGCTCTATCCATACTAATATTATAAAATGTGAAAGTGTGTTTGTTTGTTTGTATAACTTTCATGACAAAACGAAGCAACGGACACAGCACAAAAACTAAAACCCATCGTTCAATAAAAATAATAATGATGGCTCATCGAGCATCATGCAGGCAATTTTTCTGTATCCTGGTAAATAGGTACCTATGTTAGGATGTACCTACACATAAACCGCATCAATCAAAAATACTTGTCTAATGAAAACCGTATCAAAGTCGGTTCAGCCAAACGTGAGATAATCGCGGGCAAAAATACATAGATACATACGGATCAAACTGCGAACCTCTTTTTTTGAAGTCGGTTATAATACCAAAACCTTCTCCTAAATGTAACAAATAATTTCCTGAAAACCGCATCTCGCGAACAAACATACCTACATGGTATATCGGTCAAATTGAAAACCTCCTTTTTTGAAGTCGGTTAAAATACCTTAAGGTATCCCCTTTCCAACAAAACAAGAATCATCTTAATTGGTTTAAACAAAGGAGTTATGCCTAAAGAAAGATACGTAAAAACTCGTGCCTAACAAAAAGGTAACCTAACAAATTACCAGTATTTTCAGGATTAGTTGAAAACTACTGAACCGATTTAAAAATTTATGTGCGTCAAGTTAGCAGCCTCACAACAGAATTAGATGGTTTTAATTATGTCAAAAAATACTGTATAAATAGTGATAAATAGTGATGTATATTAAATAAATAGTGATACTTTGGTTCAAAAGATATTTGAGTATCTTAGTGAGGCTGCTAACTTAACGTCAAGTTAGCAGTCACCTCAAGAAATACAGTTCGTATCAATGTGATTTATATGTCAAAAAATACTGTATAAATAGTGTATCGTAAACGCAAAATTTCAAAAGTAGTGCTTTAATACAAGCCGAGATATTAGGGTCTCTAAGTGGGCTGCTAACTTGACGTTTCTTGCGATGGCGATTCCAGGGAAACGGGTACAAGTTTTAAATAAATAAATACTTGAAAAAATACTGTGTGAAATAGTGAATCTTAGGATATAAATAAAAAAAGAATTCTTCGTTGCTATTTTCAAAAAATCTAATGTAAACTTCTACCATACATTCGATTTTAGGTACAGTCGTGTACAGTTTTCTTTAGACGTAGGTACTGATATTGTCAAATTTTTTATTCTAGTCATTTTAAATGACACATAAATCTATCGTATATCGAAACATAATATGTCAAGCATTTGTCATTTGTGACTCGAATTAATTTGGCGAAATCCGGAACGACACCGCAATGCATACAAAGAAGTAGACACGACACGAATCAATCTCATAGTTTTGGATAGTGTTAGACGTTAAAAGTTATGACAATTAATATAACACGTTAAATAAATATTAACTTTGATGCCCGTTAATATTTACACCTGCGTCTAATGCCATTAATTAGCGCGCTATTTGATATAATACGCAGGTGTAGCCGGGTTTTAGCGCACTAATTTGATACAATAAGCGCGCTAAGACGCGTATGCCGTTATTAACGCCGTTAGGCGTCACGCAGGTGAAGCCCCAGCATAACAAAGGTAAAATAAATGAATGAAACAGAATCACTATTTTTTACAGCATGTAATTTTTTCTTGACGTACATTTGGGAACGCCCCCCATCGCCAGCGCAAATGAGTCACTGGCGTAGTAGGTACAAAGCAACACCGCGAGATGGCGTGATTTTGTTTGCTTACGTGATTTCGGTTCAGTGACATGACATTGGAGAAAATTTTGTTTGTTTTAAAATTGGTAAGCAGTGAGTACATTTATACCATAGGAAGTGATATCAAGTGAAAGTTTATATCCTATGATAACAACCTACAGTTTAAAGGCCGATTTCACCATTGAAATTAAACGCGTTCAATTCGAGATAAATTCAGTTTAGGCGCTAAACGTTTAGGGCCGATTTCACCATAGAAATTAAACGCGTTCAATTCGAGATAAACTCAGTTTGGGCGCTAAACGGCGTTCCGTTCTCAACTTTGGGTTTCACCGACATAAGCTAAACTTGGTTCAGTTCTTGAACGGCCGATTTTCGACGTTTAAAGTATCTAAACGCGGTTTAAGAGCGCTGTCAAGTTAAATTGTCAGACAGACAGATCCTATTATTGGTGTCTTACTGTGAAGTATTTGTATAAAGAGAGAAAATCAAATCTATAAACAAATCTATAATCTATAAATATGTCGACTATGGAAAATAATTCTTGTTTCACAAAATAATTGTCATTAACAAATGTAACAAAATACCTGTCACGTTTTATATGCATTTGTATAGAAAATAATTTTCAAAATTGTCACATGTCACCTGTCGCTTGACAATTGTCATTCGAAATATGTCTCTGACAATTGTCGACGTGGTGAAATAGGGGCCTGGCAGCCTCAAGTTCAAAAATCCCCTAAATTTCTTTTGACAATTTACTTAAATTACCTACAAGTTATATAAGTCTTGAATTTCTTAACAAAATAGGTATCTAATATTTTTTGATTTTTAATGCCCATTAAATTTTAATTGAAGAATATCGTGTTCTGCATAAATTTATTTAATTTTATTTTCCCATAAATGAGTGAACAATTTCTTTAATTGCAACACTTTGTTCGCAACTCGTCATGTCATTCACTCGTTCATTCTTTGTCAATGCTAAACTAAGTTTTAGTAAACGGGATCAAAACGAAGCCGGTGAAACTGATGCGACGTAAACCGCGATCAGAACTAATTTCTAATCTCGATTAAGCAGAACCAAGTTCTATTAACCTCGGCTACCATTGGGAATGGTGAAATCGGCCCTAAAAGTACGTAACTTATTTTCTATTTTGGTATTTATTTATTAAAATGATATAGGTTAGTTCTTAGTTATTCAAAACTTCTCGTATTTAGTACCTTCATAAGTACCAAGCTAATCTTTCGTAAAGTTACTACTTACTTAGTTACTTAAGTATATTCTTAGTGCATTAAATATTAAAATTACTGGATTAGTCTTTTATGACTAGGTAGGTATTTAAATCTGTTCAGTTACAGCGGTTACTTTTTTCAAATGACGACCGATTTTGCGCAGGGTTAGGATACCTGCCTTCTGCGCTCGAGGTCTCGGGATCGATTCCCAAACAAGACAAATATTTGTGTGCATGAACATATCTGTTTTTCTTGGTCTGGGTGTTATTATGTATATTAAGTATGTCTATACCAAAAAAGTATAAAAGTACCTAGTGTACCTAATTAATGTGTTATCTAAACTTCGTTTAATGTAGCATGGGTCCTATGACAGCTCATAAGTGCAAAGCAAAAAGTTCTTTTTGATACTGAGATTTTAAATTATTTTTATGCATTTACAATGCAGTTCTGTAAATATAGGAAAAATTGTGATAGTAAAACACCACGAGCCCTGCAAGTAGCTTTAACGCTTTACGAAATTGACAACAATTAATCATAACGAGTTAGTTAAAATGTTTTAAAAACGTTGTTATATAAAAAACAAAAGCCTTTTAAATTATAAAGTGTTTCACGGAACAGTCCCCTGAATGAAATGAGAAATTAAAGAGCTTGGTTTTTTCCTTTTTAGTGGTAAATTTTTTGCAGTCGGGTAAGTTTTTTAATAATTACTTTTATTAAAAACGTTAACGTTTACGTTTCTATTTTCGACTATTTAGTTAATTATCAATAAACCACCTTTCCAAAATAAGAACTTATTAATTTAAAAATTTGTAAATTCCTTCTTTTGATTCACCACTCCCACTCTACAAGTGAGACGTGGTCTTTTACTATGGTAAAGTCACCCAGCGGGCAAAAGAAAGAGAGCGATGCTTTGTATTTCCCTGCTCGATTGAATCAGAATGATGAGATTCGCAGGCGAACTAAACCAACCGACATTGCTCGAAGGATTGCATCGCTGAAGTGGCAGTGGGCGGAAAGGTTCTCGAATGGCGACCGCGTACCGGACGACGTTCTATGGGCAGGCCCCTACAAGGTAGACTGACAATCTGCCTCCTGATTCACGAACCGTCGGAAACGCTCCCGACAGCTGAATGTATGCCCTGTCTCTGTCACACACTATAGAATAGACAGACAAAACACAGAATTCGAATCCGATTCCGTTTCCGACGGTTCGTAAATCAGGGCGCTGGTCAAGGTCGCGGAAGCCGCTGGATGCGGGCAGCGCAGGACTGATCGATTTGGAGATCCTTGGGGGAGGCCAGCAGTGGGCATCGTTCGGCTGATATGATGATGATAATGATGATCCCCCACTCGATAGGATTGAAAAATGTTTTTTTACACTGCACAGAATATGCCGCCTAAAAGCAGCTATTTGGTATTTTTTATACTGATGATTGATGATGATGACCTTACTATGTTCCATAGATTACAGAAAGTAACTTGCCGCCATTTTGTTTTTTTTTTAATTGCACCTAAATTTGCCTAAGGTGTATATTATTTTAGTCAAAGCACCAACTCTGTATCTTTTACCGTTTCGACAGGCAGTTAACCATCTCCATAAATGGCCGTATAGATTTTCATCAAACGTAGCTAAGAACCACCTCGATTAATTAAGCTTTCAATTGAAAAAAACGCATCAAAATCGGCCCTGTCGTTTAGGAGCTACGTTGCCTCAGACAGACAGACAGACTGACAGTAGGTAGGTAAGTAGGTAGGAAGTAGAATAAAAAGTAGAACATGTCATTTGTTTCTTCCGTAAAAATAATATTAAACTGAGAATAAAGTATTGACACAATCAAAAATTTTATGAGATTTAATAAAAAATATCGGATAGATAATTAAAGAAAAATTAAACCACCTTCAAACAAAAACTGCCGACAAAAACTCACTTCCCAAAAAAAAACGTAAAAATAAAAAAAAAATTGAATCATTCCATTCAAAGAACGAAAGGGTGGGACATTATCTAATTAATTTTGGAACTTACTGATTTGATTGAAGTCGGTGCGAAGCCATTACCCACCTACCTATTGTTATGTATTTCACACCACTCCACGCATGAGATATTGTATATTATTGTTTCACTAAATATTTTGTTCTTGTTACTTCCGACTTGACACCGACTTCAATCAAATCAGTAAGTTCCAAAATTAATTAGATAATTTCCCGGCCTTTCGTCCTTTGAATGGAATGATTTAATATTTTTTTATTTTTACGTTTTTTTGGGAAGTGAGTTTTTGTGGTAGTTTTTGTTTGAAGGCGGTTTTTTTTATTGTTTATATTTCCTTTTTTAGTGTAAGAAATCTAATGCGCAAGCGTCGCACAATGTGCAATGTTTAAAACTGTAGCCCATATCTTAATTAGAACACTCAGATAAGCACCATCCTCCAACTTTTAACTGTTATGCAGTTTTTTAACCTTCCACCATCAGCTAACCTAAATAACTTAAAAGAATACAACTGAAGGTCTATTCGTGCATATGGTACTTAAAAAACATGCTTTAATTCCTAAGCGTTAAGTAGTTTTACCTTCCATCAACAGCTCACCTAAAGAACCTGAAAGAATACAACTAAATATCTTAACGTATCAACGATATTTAAAGAATTATCCTCTAACTCCTAACCATTGAGGAGTTGTACCTTCCATCACCAGCTCATCAGCATGAGATGATGACTACCAGATGCAAATAATTAAAAAACTTTAGAAAATCTATAAAATACGTAAACAACCCATAAAATTTACGGGTTTTCAACGATTTCCCCTGGATTCCACCATCAGATCCTAACTTAGTAACAATGTGACCACCTCAGGAGTTTACTCTTTCGAATAAAAAAATAATCATTGAAATTGGTCAATAGTTCGCAAAGATATTGACGTGTAAAGCAGGAACTACCAGTCGAAAACTATATGTTTTTTCAGGATTGTGAAAAAACTACTGAACTGACTACTTTAAATTTTTCATGGGACTACACATAAACTATTTTCTTTCAGATAAAAATAAAATTATTAAAATCGGTTAACAATTGGCGAAGTTATGGTAAAACATACATAAAAAAATACAGTCGACTTGAGAACCTCCTCTTTTTTTAAGTCGGGTAAAAAGTGGGTAGAAATATATTTGTTTAAATATCTAATCAATAGCATTAAACCGATGATACGTATGTATTGACACAATCAAAAATATATATTTCTCTTTTTTGCTCGATAGTACGCACCTCACGATTGAAATAAAGTTTGAACCTTATTACTAAGGAGCAAAGTTCAACATTGATCGTCAGCATATATTCAGATTATTATGTAGAAGTTAACATTAGATTTCTTTAAAATAGCAGAGAAGAATTCTTTTTTTATTTATATCCTAAGATTCACTATTTCACACAGTATTTTTTCAAGTATTTATTTATTTAAAACTTGTACCCGTTTCCCTGGAATCGCCATCGCAAGAAACGTCAAGTTAGCAGCCCACTTAGAGACCCTAATATCTCGGCTTTTATTAAAGCACTACTTTTGAAATTTTGCGTTTACGATACACTATTTATACAGTATTTTTTGACATATAAATCACATTGATACGAACTGTATTTCTTGAGGTGACTGCTAACTTGACGTTAAGTTAGCAGCCTCACTTATAGATACTCAAATATCTTTTGAATCAACTTTGATTCAAAAGATATTTGAGTATCTTAGTGAGGCTGCTATGTATATTAAATAAATAGTGATACTTATCACTATTTATTTAATATACATCACAATTTATCACTATTTATACAGTATTTTTTGACATAATCAAAACCATCTAATTCTGTTGTGAGGCTGCTAACTTGACGCACACAAAAATTTCCCTGATGTAATAACGTTTGAATCATTTCAATTCGTTTCAACACGGCAGAATATTTGTGGGTAGAATTTTCCGGCCGCGTCTTCTCGCTAGATTGGATATCATGAAGACACAGAAATCTTTTGTCCCGAAATAAATCTTGGTAGGGACGAAACGAGATAGAAAATATTAACGGGAAACTCGACGACTCAACCCGTTTCTTAATGAAACTAAGGTCAGTCGGGGCAAGTATTTAGCAAATATTTTTACTTACCGCCATCTAGTGTAAAATTCCAAACTAAGTTTAGTCGGAAATATTAATTGTTTATGGCAAAACACGTGTTGCCTTGGCGTTAGACACCATCTTAATTTTAGTGTCAAATGTACTGTGAAGTCAAGTTGACTGCTGCTCCTCAAAGTGACGAAAAAATATAGAAAACTATTGTTATGTGAGTTAAAAATAAAGTAAGATTATTCCATTAGCCTTATACTTTACGTGTAAATATTGCTTTCAATGTTATTTAGCCAAATAGTTTGTAATTGCGGGGTTACAAATATAGACCTTAAAGATTTGTAAAGCGGGGAAGTGCGTCTAACCGTGTCGGGGCAAGTGCGTTGCTATGACGCACTTACCTCAAGTCAGAGATTGTCAACATTTGTAGTAAAATGTTATAAAAATTAATATTCTAATTACGAAATAAACTTAGGAATGTGAGATAAAATAGTTAGTCCTATTTACCTTGAAATCCAAAGTAAGAGTACTTAAGTAGGTAAATATAACAAACATTTATTAGTGAGGATAATTCGGTAGTCGATATTTTTAGGTCAAGGTAAACCAATGTGATTTGACTCTGGTACTAAGTCTGATGTACCTACTCGTAGGAGACATCAAAATAATATGAATGAATAAGCATAATTCTTCTACAGTTACACTTGTCACCCAAAGCACCAAATAGCTTGAGTATAAAATATACGTGGAAGTAGTAGTAGATCATCCTCAAATTGTCAAGATAAGTTTGAATAATTAAAAGGTTGATGGCCACTGACCGGTAAAAGTATGGCGCACTTACCCCTTTTTGTATTTGCCAATTGATTTTAAACCTTGTATGGGCAGTAATAAAGTTTTAAATAGACTGTCTTGTTTGTTTCGATTACGGCTTTTTAAAAAACTATACCAAAACTTCAAATGACCATAGATAATATTATTTTTGAATGGGTGTCGCACTTGCCCCATTTTTGGAAAAGTGCGTCCACAGGGTATAGTTTACGTAAAATATAAATATTTCCAACAAAAGTTATCCAATTTGCACCAGACATAGCTGTGTATGTTGCGAGTGAAATACGCTGTAATTTAATATTCACTTTAATGCCCAATAGTTGATTGATAATAAAATTATTTACCATCATATTCAACTTTGTGAAAAGTATGACGCGCTTGCCCCGAGTGACCTTACCTAGAAATTCGTTCGCGTGCGGGCAATAATAAATTATTGACTCTGTTGTTTATGGTTATGAACGGGCGGATATTTCTTGTCACAAAATAGTAGTCCCGTCAAATTAGAGCAAAAAATAAGAGTGAAGGTCAGGGTGTTATTGTTGATCGAAGGTGAAGGTACATGAATTCGCAAGAAGCTGAAATAGGGTGAAATTGTTCAAAACATAATTATAAGATGAAATTTAAAAAGTCCTCTTCGATCTTGTACCTGGAAAAACAAATACTCGAGGTCAAAGGTAAAAAAAATAGTATTTCGCGATTTGCAGCAAAACGATAAGTGTCTCATAGAAGTAGCACAGACAAAAATTGTAAACCATATAATTTATCTACAAAAAATGCACCAATACTTTTTCCTTAAGAGCCACTGTTTCTGAAATATAACGATTCAAAAAGTTGGAAGAGTCGTAATCAATCATGTGCATCATAAGCACGTTTTCACGCCACCTAAGTATGAGGTACCGCGTTTTTTTAACGTGGCTTCCCCGGTAGGCCTTTTCCACGGGTATGTTGTGATTCTAAACGATTGCATTATAGCAGACAGCTGTCTGCCCGCGGCTTCGCTCGCGTGGACTTCACGACGTTATCCCGAAGGCATGTGATATTTTTCCGGGATGAAAAGTAGCCTATGTTCATCTCCAGACTACAAAGTATCGGAGAATGGGCAGGAATGTATGGAGTGTGGTCCAACCCTTGTAGCAATACATGCTATGTTGTTACATGTTTCTTGCGCCCATTCTTCTTGTCAGTTAAAAAAGTCTTGAATGGGTGGTAGGAAAATATTGACGATTCATAAGTACATGCTTATTATGTCTATGTGAATAAATAAATATTTTGATTTGATTTGATTTGACATGTTCTACTCGTTGTCCTTAACATATACAGGCATGCCGTTTTGCCCGCAGCGACCGCAGTTAAAAAAAAACGATTGAAAAATAAAAACTTAATGACCAAAAATGTAATTATTTTGCATATTTTGTCTATTATTTAAAATGTAACGTGTATTACATACAAAATCACATAATATATATGTACTAGCTGTGCCCGCGACTTCGTCCGCGTGGAATAGTGACTTTCGGCAGCATTTTTAATTTTTAAGGCTAATAAGCTATTTTGTTTTTTTTTTATTTATTTATCCTACTTATTAATATTATAAATGTGAAAGTTTAGATGTTTGTATGTTTGTTACTCAATCACGCCAAAACGGCTGAACGGATATGGCTGAAATTTAGGACACAGATTGTAGCCTGGTGCGGAACATAGGCTACTTTTTATCCCGGAAAAATCATTCCCGCGGGATAAGGTCGGGAAGTCCACGCGGGCGAAGCCGCGGGCTGAAAGCTAGTTTAATATATAAGTATTAGTACAGCACTATGAATGCTATGATACATATTAGCACATTAAAAATTTACATAACATAGCCTTCCGACCGCGGTTTCGCCCGCATGTACTACACTACGTTATCCCGAGGTAACGTGATAATTTTAGTCTATGTCACTTTCTAGCTCCTAAACTACCTACATACTAAAAATCACGTCGATCCGTTGCTCCGTTTTGACGTGAAAGACGGACATACAAACAAACACACTTTCATATTAATAATATTCGAGATAGTATGTCAAAATAAAATACTCATTACGCTGAACAACTTCTCTTATGATGCTATATTTGTATCTCTTAAAGTTTGGCTGGGCTGCTAGGGTTCCACATCAGGTGAACCAGACCTTCAAACTTTGTATGACAGTAGAAAATGCTCATCACGTTTAATAATTTTCCTTAAGCCGGTATTTTTATATCTCTCATAGATAAGCTGGACTGCTATGGTTCCACATCAGATTTTACGATCGTCAAAATAAATTATAGCCTATATGTTGGCGAGTAGGGCCAATAGCTGTATAACAAAAAACGTTTCATCAAAATCCGTTCAGTAGTTTTTGTGTGAAACGCGGACAACAGACAGACATACAGACAAAAAATTCAAAAACTATATTTTTGGTATCTGTTTTGTTTAAGAAGACCCTTGGTGGTATTTTTTTCTATTTCTTTTCAATGTACAGAATTGGATCGTTTACAGTTTTATTATAAGTATAGATAGATTGTATCTCTTATAGTTTAGCTGGGCTGCTGGGGTTCCACATCAGGTGTGCCAGACCTTCGATATTTTTCCGTCAATAGAAAATGTTCATTACGTGAAACAACTTTTCTTAAGACGCCATGTTTGTATCTCATATAGTTTATCCTGGCTGCTAGGGTTCCACATCAGGTGAACCAGACCTTCAAACTTTGTACGTCAATAGAAAGTGCCCATCACGTTTAACAATTTTCTTTAAGACGGTATTTTTATATCTCTCATAGTTTGGCGGACTGCTATGGTTCCACATCAGATATTACGATCTTCAAAATAAATTATAGTCTATATGTTGGCGAGGGCCAATAGCTGTATAACAAAAAAAGTTTCATCAAAATCTGTTCAGTAGTTTTTGTGTGAAACGCGGACAACAGACAGACAGACAGACAAAAAATTCAAAAACTATATTTTTGGTATCTGTTTTGTTTAAGAAGACCCCTGGTGGTATTTTTTTCTATTTCTTTTCAATGTACAGAATTGGATCGTTTACAGTTTTATTATAAGTATAGAAGATATATACGGCAAAAAACATAGGTAGTTGTTTTGTATATTTCTGTGTGATATTTTAAATAAGATGTGTATTACATGCAATATCTCGATGATGTACCAATAAAAACGATGTATTCAGCGTTGTTATGTTCCGGCAGTTTGATATAAGATGGCCAGTTACACAGTGGTTGAGGATTCCGGGAAAAGCGCGCCCTATTCCTTCAGCCCTATCTTAATGTTCACACCAAGTATGAAGTGTGATGAAGGCAAAGTCCTACCGCGTTATGGATTAAAAAATCATCTAATAATAATTATTATTAATCATTCCCATTTTCAAGAATATTGTCAAGAAAGCTCGCAGGACTTTGAAAATTATTATTTTAATGCCGCGCAAATCCCAAATATCAAACAATACTAAAATATGAACACAAGTTCCGATGATACGACTACCGGTTAAACATGAACAGTAGAGTTGCATTAAGGCTTCTCTACCTGTCATGTTGGTTTTCAGTAAGATGTATGAGTAGTTAATAACTTTTTCTAGTCGTATGTCGTGAATTTATATGGCCTCGGAATAGGACACAGTCATTAGCATCGATTCCATAATTTGAGAGATCTGGACTTATTTCATGGCAAACCTCAATCGTATATATACCTACCACACCTCAAATGTTCACCGACATACTATTTGGCTATTTTCATTTGGTATGTAGGTACATTGTGCTATTAATATAATATCCTGTTCAGTTAACACGTGAAAAGGAATATTTAATCTATCGCTATTTATACTAATGAACAGTGCCCAAGACCAAGAAGATTTGGCATATTTACTCTTTCATTAATAATATTGATGATCTTGCCGGCGGCGTGGGAACTATTGTCTAATGGTGTTCTGAATGTGTTAAGGAAAGCAGCAGCAATGCGTATATCGATAAACAGGTGGCTCATGGCTCTATTAAAATATTCCTGTCGAAATATCTTAAAATCGCGTTTGATGCGGCCGTTAATTACTTCAACTACCCAACGAACAATTGTGACGAGCCGAGAGTTATTTCCTAGCTCAGTACTTAGCTGAGTAGCGTTACGGTCTTTTGAGGGTGGCATACGGGATTCATAGCCGTAGCTTTCAAGGACAGGTTTTGAATCCCTAATCCCACGGTCTAACACGAAAATATCCCCTTGATGGAGAAGATAATGCAAGGGTGCATCTTGTCCATTGCAAATGCAGTTTAGTATTGTTTCATCTGAGGTTCTAGCTGAGTATAGGCCAAATATTTCTAAAATGTAATCATCTGGACAAACGACAAGAAAGGGCTTCAATAGGTTGCGGAACTTGTGCAAGCTATATGTTTTTTTTTTAATAATTTATGGATATAATAGGTCTTTACCTATGAAATTGCCGTTTTCTATGGGGAAATTGTAGGAAGTTGGAATCGGCATACAAAGATATTTGGGGATTTCTTGGACATGTGAACTCCGAATTCAACGAAACTTTCGAAATATGATCAGATAAAATTAATCTAACTAGTTATTGCCTATAATCTCTTTTGATAAACTGTATTAGAATAAAAAAAAATCTGTTCAAATCTGTCAAATTGACGACAACCAAAAAGGGGTACTTTGGAGCATTTATAAAAATTTTTGACGCATGTTTAATTATTCTTTTCTTAGATGTTTAACATGACGATATACTCTATTTTCGAAACTGACTATTTATTTTGATATATTAATATTAATTAAAAAATTAGAGACCAATAAACATGTGAGAAAAAGACGGCAATTTCATATGTAAAGACCTATTATATGTAGGTGCCATCCAAGATTGGATGTTTATTCTCATTATTTCCGTGTATGGCATCTGGGATTTGCAGGATAAGTGATATGATAATCATCGCGGCTCATATGGTCTAAAAGCCAATATGCCGTGGTGAATAAGTGGTGCACATATTGTGATGTGATTTTGGTTTATTTATTACTAACATGGTGTTTACATGTACGTGGATTATATTCCGCCGATATTTCTAAAAATTGCTGACAATATCCCAAATATAACAATATAAGTTTAGTATGGAAAAATTAAAATGTAAAGCCCTATATCTTTTTTCCCAGTGAATTTCAGCATTATCGTCATAATAAGAAATGTTCGTCTAAACAGTAGCTTTCCAATGATATATAGCCCAAAGTGCTACAACACTTGGGCCAATCTGCCCATTCTCCTTTCAGCCAAATCCGTTCAGCCGTTTTAGCGTGCGTGATCGAGTAACACACATCCAAACATCTAAACTTTTACATTTACGTTATCCCGCGGGAATGTGATATTTTTCCGGGATGAAAAATAGCCTCTGTTCCTCTCCAGGCTTCAAAGTTCCTGTGCCCTAAATTTCAGCCAAATCCGTTCAGCCGTTTTGGCGTGATTGAGTACAAACATACAAACGATTACAACTTTTCCAAATTTTTTAATCGGTAGTATATCTCAGAAACGGTGGCTCTTAGGAATAAAAATATTAAACCATTTATTATAGATAATTACATGATTTACAATTTTGTCTTTGATAATTTTACGATAAAAACCGTTTTGTTGAAAAAACGCGAATTTGACATTTGACCTCGAATATATTTTTTTCCACGTATTAGGTACCGGATCAATGAGGGCTTTTTAAATTTAATTTATAATTATGTTTTGAACAATTTTACCAACTTTCAGCTTCTTGCGAATTAATGTATCTTCGGATGTCTAAATTGACCGGACTATAGGTTACCTACCTAGAACGGGAAGTTAGATGTAGACAATAATAAACTATGAAATGTTGTAAGCTGTTGAAAGCGTCCGATATCTAAGAAAGTAATACCTTACCTACCTAATTGCAATCTACATTGTTTTATTTTAATTACATTTATTTTATATTTCAATCTCTCAAAAACTTTTTATTTCTACCAAATGAAACAGATTGATGCCCAAAGAAACGAAATATAAAATATTTTGGCCACTGCCCCGGTTTAGATAACTGTTAAATCTAAATAAATCAATAATTTTTCGTTATTTTTGCCAATTCAAGGAAATCATTTTCAGGTTTTGCCTTTTCGCCTCCTTCTCGCCTCTTTCATACAATCATTAAAATTCCTTATATAGGCCAGTCAAATTAGAATTTATCGTTAATTCCCAGCAACTTGGAAATCGTTTTAAACCTACATTTAGTCCTAAATCTGTGTTATCCGCGTTTGCCCCATCCCAGGAGGTGTGCAAAATTTTTAAAAGCCAAATAACCTGGAAATTTTTCCTCATCTTTCAGTTTTCTGCTTGTAGCTCGAAAACGGTACGTCGGACAGAAAATGTCATTCTATTCAATATTGAAGAAGGTTAAATTTTGCGTCGAATGAACATCTAAAACTTCAAATTCGGTTCAGCGGTATAACCGAAATCAAAAGTTAGAAACCGGGAAAAAATTTCATTTAGGTGCAAACTTACATATTGTTCAAAGTTCTCTGCCGCTTGAATGGCGGTGTTGACGATGAGGGTGTCAGCATCCTCAAGAGCTTGCCTCACTACAAACCCCTGCTGTACTAATTTTTCACGCAGCATGGAGATAATCCGTTCTTTGTTGCTGTCGTTGGACAAAAAATGATTTTTCGGCATGGTTGCAATGGTTGCAGTCACGTTTGCAGAAAGAGGGCTTGCTTTTACGGCGAAGACGCTCAGCTGATTTGGTACGTTTTACTGATGCCTCATCAAGGTAACCTTAAAAAACGATGATTGTACTGACAGGGTTGTAGTATTGCTTAACGTAGTCCACGTATTTTGAAAGAATTGTTGAAAATTCTATTCTATTCTATTCTATAAATACAATGGCACTATCTGCAAGATTTGGTGTTTCAGACACTGGTGAAAATAAATCGTAGAACACAAATTTCTTTGTTTTCCGCATCCCTGTTTCATCAAAGATGGAAAGCAGTTATGGAGCTTAGCAAAGGCAAGCAAAGGCTATTACAAAGTAGAAGATTTTTTAAATTATCATAACGCATGGTTGTCATAATTATAGTAAGTAACACTAACAATGTATAAAAGGAAAATATTCCTATACTCAAGTGTGTGAAAACTTTCCTTCAGCATTAGCTTTTTGTATACATTTTATTATTGTACCATTTTGTCTAGCAAGATAGATAGATAGATAAATCGTTTATTGCTGAATTATTTCACATACATACAATTGCCGAGATAAACATAAAAACAGAAAACACAAAATATACTTAATAAACAAAATTGGAAAATACATATTTTAGAAAAAATAAAGAAAAGAAAGTACGTATGTGCAGCAGCAAAATGGGCCAAGGCTCAGTGTAGTTTTTGCCCGGAGGCAAAACACTGATTTTCAGCCATCACCCTTGAGACGCATGGTAAACAAAATAATAACAGTGGGAGAAAGTGTTTGAGTGTATGTGTGTGTGGACAACATGCAGAATTAAAATGATGGTAAAAATAAATGTCAAAGATCAGTAGTAAGTAATAATCAGAAAATTAGAGAATTAGAATTATAAATGTCAAAAATAGTAATAATAATCCGAACATTATAAATAAAAATTAAAAATAATAATCATTGGGAAATTAGTAATATATGTAAAAAATAAAAAATAAGAAAATGTTAATGTTATGTCAAATATGAGTAATAAAAATCAATAGGCATGCAGCTGTGAATGAAAAAGAAAGGTTAACTATTTTTCACAATAAAAATTATTTTTATAAAAAAATTAAACCGCCTTCAAAAAAAACATCAAAAAAGTAAGAAATAATTCCTCACCAAATAAATAACGTAAGTACTTTGAAGTCGGGCGTGAAACATGTAAGTACAATTTTTTGTTGTTTTTGTTAAAACCCGCCCGACTTCAAAGTACTTACGTTATTTATTTGGTGAGGAATTATTTCTTACTTTTTTGATGTTTTTTTTGAAGGCGGTTTAATTTTTTTATAAAAATAATTTTTATTTCACTCTTTTTAGTGCATCGTGCAGACAATTTACGTGTTTTCTGGTAAATAGGTATGTGATCAAACTGAAAACCTCCTTTTTTGAAGTCGGTTAAAATACCTTGAGGTATCCCCTTTTTAACAAAACAAGAATCATCTAAATCGGTTTATAAACAAAGGAGTTATGCCTAAAGATACGTATTAAATTTACATAAAGTGGTAACGAAAACGACAGTATTTTCAAGATTTCCTGAAAACTACTGAACCGATTTCAAAATTTCAAAAAATGGGACCAACTTGGAAACCAACCTGATGTAATAACGTTTGAACCATTTCAATCGGTTCAGCCGTCTTCGAGTAATCGGTGGACATACACAAAAAAATAAAAAAAACATACATACAGACGAATAGAGAACCTCCTCCTTTTTGATTTAGAAGTCGATTAAAAATACCAATCACACAACAGGTCAGCTTCTAAAGCGGTCGCAGTAAACTTATTCCTACCAAATTGTCGGATTGCCTTGCTTCTGTAATTTTAATAAATGAAGACGTAGTTTTTGTTTGAATGTGTATTTCGAAGCCAGGTTTCTAATGGGTGGTGGCAAATCATTCCAACATTTGGTAGCTTGAAATCGAAAGCTACCTCTAAATGCGACCGTGTGATGAGAACTGTTAGTAAGTGGTGCTCTTGCAAATCTAGCTCCATATCTATCACATGCTGTCGAGAACCTTAATTTATGAAATAAATACTCTGGCCTTTTAAATTTTAATAAATCGAACATGAGACAAAGCAGATGCATTCTCCTGCGTGACTCCATCCTCAGCATAGAAGCTTGGTCCAAATAAGGCGTTACATGAGTTCGAGGTGGAATGTAAAAGCAAAACCTACCACAAGCATTTTGAACACGCTGTAGTAGTTTCTGTGTTCTTGCCAGCAAACGAGGTCCAATCACAATATCGCCGTAATTGAGTCGGGACAGAATGAGGGACTCACACAAAGCAATGCGAACCTTTTCACTCAAAAACTGACGAATCTTGTACAAACCTTTTAGTCGGTACAAGCAGCTCTTAACCTGACCTACAACATGACTTTCAAATCGTAAATATTTGTCAAATATGATGCCTAAGTTCCGAACCTCTTCAACTTTCTCCAGTCTTTGTCCATTGATAATAAGAAAGGGTTTAAAGCTCTCAATTTTACTAATTTGACCTTTTGTCCCTATCACCATGAACTTCGATTTCAAGGGGTTAAGAAGCAACGACATAATTATTTTGTAAATGCGTTGCTTCTGTTAAAGCTGATGAGTTTTTTTCGCCTGTTTTTCTTGTCAGTTAAAAGATGTCCATAACAGGTGGTAGGTATAAAAATTTTGGACGATTCATAAGCATTAATTTTATTTAATCTAAGTATATGAATAAAAATTTATTAACTTTGACTTTGACTTGCTCAAACTCAAAATAATTCTTGAACTGTTCCTCTGATTTTTTAACCAATTTCAAAATAATAAAAAAAAAGAGAAAAAACATACATACAGACGAATAGAGAACCTCCTCCTTTTTGATTTAGAAGTCCGTTAAAAAGGAGGAGGTTCTCTATACTTACGACTGTATGTACGTTTTTTTGTGTATGTCCGCCGATTACACGAAGACGGGTGGACCGATTGAAATGATTCAAACGTTATTACATCAGGTTGGTTTCCAAGTTGGTCCCATTTTTTGGAATTTTGAAATCGGTTGTGTAGATTTCAAGTAATACTGAAAAAAGTGTAATTTATTAGGTAACCATTGCACGAGTTATTACGTATCTTTAGGCACAACTCCTTTGTTTATAAGCCGATTTAGATGATTCTTGTTTTGTTGGACAGGGGATACCTTAAGAGTAGTCTCATAAAAATTGGCATTGGACCTTGGACTTCGGAGATTCTTCAAAATAATCAAATAGGTATGTATTAAATGGTTTGTGATTCTGATGCGGTTTTCAGAGAAGCATTTGTTACATTTAGGGGAAGGTTTGGTATTTTAATTTAACCAACTTCAAAAAAGGAGGTTCTCAGTTTGACCCGTATGTAGGTATGTATGTTTGTTCGCGAGATGCGGTTTTCAGAAAAGTATTTGTTACATCTAGGAGAAGGTTTTGGTATTTTAACCGACTTGAAAAAGAGGTTCTCAGTTTAAACCGTATGTATGTTTGTCCGCGATTGTCTCACGTTTGGCTGAACCGATTTTGATGCGGTTTTCATCAGACAAGTATTTTTGATTGATGCGGCTTATGTTGTACATCCTAAGTCCTACCATACCTATTTACCAGGATACACGAAAATATGCATATGCATGATGCACTAAAAAGAGTGAAATTAAAAATATTATTATAAAAAAAAACTGCCTTCAAAAAAATGCCATCAAAAAGTAAGAAATAATCCCTTTACTAGGTACTGTATTCACACCCAATAACGTAAGTACTTTGAAGTCGGGTTTACACAAAAACAACAAAAAATTATACATGTTTCACGCCCGACTTCAAAGTACTTATTAGGTACTTACGTTATTTGGTGCGAATACAGTACCTGTTAGAGGGATTATTTCTTACTTTTTGATGGCATTTTTTTAAGGAGTGTCATGCGTCGAAAACGTGTATATCTGGGTTGACTGGTGTAACTTCGCCGTGAAGTCCGACTTTCGAGTAAAAAGATTTAGGCGATACTTGGAAAAATTATGCTAAAGCGAGATAGCAATGAGAAAACGACGCGCGCGGGAGCGAGACCGATTTTGCTGATCACGCAAAAAAAAACACAAAATCACTTCGTATTCAAAAACTATAGCGATTTTAAAAAAATGCTTCTATACGATCCAAAATATTATTGGTGTCCACTAATTAAACCAATTTTCAATAGTATATGTATCCCCATTTAAGAATAATCTTGATATTTCTTATTTTTTTTGAGTTATTTTCGAAAATAAAAAGTGTCGAGCCAAAATCATAAAATCGTGTTTCTGAAACTATACGATTCTAGATAAAGGTATGAAGAAATATATATCTTATTACCAGATTTATAACAACTCTAACCGTCCTATAGTTTTATATCAAAGAGTCCATACTTTTTCCGAGTAGCGCCTTAAGAGGAACCACTCTGTTGTTTCGTTAAAACTTGACATTAGTGAAGTCGTTGCCAATAATCTTAGCAATACTCTGACTTCCTTTTTGTAACGCTTCATGGCAGTCAATTTTCTCATCGCTATTTGTTCCTGTGCTAATGGATATCACAATAGTAGATTTCATTACAAGTGCGGAAAGCCTGTCATTGCAAAGAGTTCCGACAAATGTCTACCCGAGCCGAGGCGCAGCCGAAGGTGAGGGTTGACAGTCGGAACAAGTTGCAATGACGGTTCCGCACGTGTACTGAACAACTATTTTTAATACAGTTGCGAAAAAATTAAGCAATTTAATAAAATAATAAAACACAATAAACTCAACTAACTAATCGTAAAAGAATATAAGCAGAGACTTTTTTTTTGTTTTCTTCACTCATTCTGGGTTGGCAAAGGGAACTATGATCATACAGCCAAGGCTTCAGTAGAATTTTTTTATTGATATGAAATGAAAATTAAATTAAATGAAATGAAACCTAACAAAAGCAATCCGAATCCTACAGGAGCGCCTTTCCTTATTTCTCTCTTTTACCACATCGTTTTCCATTAAAGCCACATTATTGCACTAATTCCACCATACTCAGTACCTACCACAATAAAAACCAGAAAAAACTAATTTAGAAAATTAAGAAATAAGGTCCCTCATTTTCTTTTCACTTACTTGCGCAAACTCCTAGCAGATACTATGGTAAATAGTGCACGTCATACCATATTATTTTAGTAATCTGTGGTCATACAGCCAATTTTATGTATTTTTTATATTCATAAATTTAATTTGACCGATACTAATATTAATTTAATGTATAATTAAAATGACTTTTAAATCTGATATTGAAACAAATTAGTAGCTTCTTTTTAGAAATATTTGCATGAATCATAAAAACTTCTATGTTTTTTTTTTTGTAAAAACTTCGTGGTTGGTTTTTTCTTTTTAATAGACAATATTTTGACAGTTGGGAAAGAAAACGCACGAGTTCGGGAAAGGTAAAGAAAAAGTTCGAGTGTGTAATAGCCCACATCCCGAACGCTATACGTCCCTGCAATACGCCACTTTTTGAGCAACTGTATTAAAAATTGGTTTTTCAATAGGAGTAGGTATCTGTTTCAAAGATATGTGGCCTTGGAAAGTCGCATTAAGTAAGTTTGCACCTAAATGAGAAATTTTCCTGGTTTCTAACTTTTGACCTTGGTACTACCTATTACTATATATTCTGTGCTTTTGATTTCGGCTAATACCGCTGAACCAAAAAAGTTTTAGATAAGTATTCATTCGACGCAGAATTTAACCCTCTTTCAATATGTCATTTCCCTAATGTCATTATATTCAATAGAATAGAATGACATTTTTCGTCCGACGCGCGACGTACCGTTTTCGAGCTACAAGCAAAAAACCGAAAAATGAGGAAAAATTCCAGCTTGCTAGGAATTAATTCCTCAAAACGATATTTTTTTTTATCTAATTTGACTGGTCTCTATTATGCCATTTTATCTCCGAAAATTTTAAGAAATTTGATAAGCATGAAGGTATAAATAAACCTTTGTTTTTTACATTTAATTGTAAAAAACAAAGGTTTATTGTAAGAATTGCAATCTGCAATTGATTGGTTTCTATGACATTAGAATATAAGAAATTGACCTGGATTTAGTTTTGATTTTTCGCTTTACTTACTTACAAAAGTTTGGCCAGGTATCCCAAAGGGATCTTCTGCCACAGACTTCTGCCCTAAGTAGGTAGATACTTAGTTACAGACTAGAGTGCGAATCACATGCGTATCAAGGTTCAATAATGCAATTAATAACTCACAAAAAGCAGCCAATCCCGCACCGAAGGCGAGTTGCTGGTGCGGCAGCAGCATCGGGCGCGGGTACACCGGGAGCGGCGGCGGCGCCGGCCACACCGGCGCGTTGCCCATGCCCTCCGCACCCTCATCCCCTATCTCCACATCAGACTCCTCCAAATCCTGACTCTCACTCTGCTCTTCACCCTTCTTATCCTCCAAATGTCCGTAAATCCTAGCAAAAAACTTCCTAGGAGACGAAGGCCGAGGCACTTGCAAAGATTCCGTCAACTCGATTTTGTCGTCACTCATTTTGTCATAACACGTGCGTCCCGATCGCCAAAGACACGTGGATTGACATGTCAGGTGATTCACGAGTTCCCTCGGGATGGAAGCTCCGCCTATCTATCGTCGCGATCCCGATCTGCTCTAAAGGGGAGTGCGGCCAATCGGAGAACCGCTGGAGGGAAGCCACCCCCTTTGGGCGGGATTAACGCTGTCTCAAAGTTTTTGGCTTAATATTTTATTACAAACTTTGTAAAGTTTTCCGCGGGCTTAATTATTTTTAAGCTGCCAATTGTGTTATTACTGAATATCGCTAGTCGCTTTTCTGACCATCGGCTTTGGCTCGTAAATCGTTCACGCTCGTGCAGATAAATATTGAACAATTCTTATTGATGATACATGAAAACTTTATTTGCTTTCATATACCTAAGTACCCGAATAAGTTGCATTTGATATTTTTGTAAAACTATACTGCTCACCTTATGTTTATCGAACCTGTCTGATTAATTTGGTAGAGATATGTTACGGAATAGGTATATTACCTACCTAAAGTAATATTATATGGTACCACCTACCTATTCTTTGGATAGATATTCGGAAACAGAAAAAATCAGAGCTACAACTTGCCTTCAACATAATTTA
Source organism: Crambus lathoniellus (assembly GCA_949710035.1). Lineage (NCBI taxonomy): Eukaryota > Metazoa > Arthropoda > Insecta > Lepidoptera > Crambidae > Crambus > Crambus lathoniellus. The sequence goes on from OX453307.1 coordinate 11,159,331, forward strand.
ATTCTAATACTTAGGTATACCACAGTCTATTTAGTTCTTACGCTGTGGGTATACCATGTGTTTAATTATTTAAGTAAGTAGGTATACATTAGAGGTCAGTGAGTATACATACATAATTAAAAAGAGTACTTTTCTTTACTTTCACTCTAGAGCGCTCGCCAGATAACTTTGCGCGCGGTCGAATTTGGAACTAATTTCAAATTTGGCAGGTCGCCATGGTATTTGTTGTGACAGGCGAAATGAATGTGTCAAGTGTCATTGTGTTTTATTAGTTTATTTAGTAATCGTCATGCCAATAGTTATCAAAAGTGCTGGAAGAGAGATTGTTTTACAGGTGAAATGTGCTTGCGAAATAAAACAGGACAATAACAGGCTACCTATTTAAACCATTTGCTAAAGTGCAGGCGCGGACTGCTTGTTTGATAGGTCATTTTTAGGGTGACCATTATGTGATATTTTGCTTTCGCTTGGGGTATTTTAGTTACTATTATTATCTACTCAAAAGTAACTATAGTTACTTAATAAAATATTTCGAAATATATTTATTTTGTTGTTATTTAATTCCTACATTACTAACAATTATAATAAACAGTGTAAAATCGATCTGCTTATAAAAGTGTTTTTAATGTCTTACAGTTTTATATTGCTATTATAAATGGAAGTATCTAGATACTGTATTCTCAATTATAGCAACCGGACAAAAGCCAGTTAGATTTTTTCCTTATCTACACGTGATGGGAAAATTATTTACAACTACTGGCAACATTAAATACGCCACCAGTCGCGCGCAGACTTATCTGGATCGCACTCTAGAGTCCGTGTGCGCGACTGGGGCGTTTTAGCGCTAGTTACAGTACATTTTTTTATTCTAACGCAAGTAAAAGATTAGTACCTTTTCGATATCGACAGCACGCCATAGATATGTATAGTATAATAAAAAGCAGCACGCAGACCTATCTGGCGCGCACACTAATGTCACTAAAAAGTCAATAAAAATAACTGCTGCTGCTTTCAATAAACAATTATTTTTATAAAACATTTTTATAAAATGCGTAGTAATCATTTAAATTAGCAGTTCTATAAAGGATGCAATTGAATATGGTTTCTTTGATATTTATCTGGGTGTTATTGTGTTTATCCCTGAATTATACTTTTCCTCTTCGTAAAGAGAATATTAAACTGTCACCCGATGGAAGTTCTGGCTATGCAAACAGTAAGTTTTATTAAATTCAATCCTAACTTACTTTGGTAAAAAAATAACATTTTAAACTTTCATGGACATCATCTCTATAATTACTTATTACGAAAACCGAGATGATTACCATGCTTTGATTTGAATCATGCGAGCATTGTGGTGCGCTTAGATTAATAACTCTTCGCTTACGTGGTGCGGCGATCGAACCCACGACCTTTGCACATAGATGGTACCACTGCGCCAAACATGTCGTGAACAAGTTATAAAAGTTTAAATACATAGACGATCGCCTGGCTTCATCAGCAATTCAGATCAAATATACGTTTAAGAAAATTTGACTTGGTAAGCAGGTACCAACCCAATAAGCCAAATTTTCTTAAATTTTACTAGGTACTAAAAATAAATTCTATTGTCAGGCGGGTACCGTCAAACTGATGAAGCTTATCAATATACCACGAAAACCGCTTTGAGTAGTGCGATAAGATAAGGCAACTTAGTTTGAAGCTTTTTAAGTACTGTAAACTGTACGACTAGGTGTGTTTTTAACGAATTTGAAGCGTAAAATAAGTAATTAACATACTTTATCGTTAGGTTCATGGCACTGGGAGGATTTGCTACACCGTGGTTTCGTCGAACGCAGTAAAAAAATGGCCAGTAACATCGAGAATGCCATAAAGAAGATCAAAAGTTCGGCACAAGATATGGGACGAAACATTTACTATGAAAACGGCCTGAAAAGGGAAAATAATAAACTGAGCGAAGAAGATCTACGTCAATATGAACAGCTGGTTATAATGAAAAAGTACCCTTATCTGGATTTCAAGGAGTTCGAGTATAAATACAGTCCCTTGTCAAATAAAAATGTCAGGCAAAGTTGGAGATTTGAGCCAGAATCTCACCTTCGAGATTCTATTTTGTATGAGCCAGAAGAAGGCATTAACGTGGAAATTATAAACAGAGGTCTCTCTGGGTTTTCCATTCCTCCAAAGTTGATAAAAGCTAGTATGGATAACGTCCTGAAGGATAAAAAGGTGAAGAATACTGAAGTAATGGATAACAATGTAAAGTTGTCCAAGAAATCTTCAAGACAAGTTAGTTGGGATGATCTCAAAAGAAATACAATTGAATACGATGTGAAATAATTTTATTGCTTTAGGTACTGAATATATTTATTTATTAGTTTCTGGATGTTTACCTTCTTGTGTTCAGGGGCCCTAACGGCTAACTCTCCGAACATCGGTAAATCTGCCGGGCTTCAACTTAACAGATAAATCGAAGTACATACCTACGGAATTTCGTATTGTATGTAGGTACATAGGTACTATTTGCCGAATTTATTTGGAAATTATCGATGTTCCTGTGACTATGACTGACATCATGAATCCGGGTTCGCTATTTTGGCCTGGTTAATTTATCTGTATTAATTTAGAGCCCGGCAAACTTGCCGAAGATCGGAGCGTTAGGTTGGTCCCTGACTCAACACTGCCACGGCCTTATAGAGAACATCATGTTATTAAAAAAATTGCATAGTCAAGTATTTTCATTTTATACCCTAATTTAGATGCTCGTTGACGTTTAGTCAATGTTAGTAGTTAGAGCAGTCGCCCGGAAAGTGAAAGGTCGTGGGTTCGAGTCCCATCGGAGCTGGTTGTGAGACGGGTCGATTTTTTCTAAATAGGTACTTCATTTTCCATTTTTCAATGGTTTTCTTATTTACAGTTGAAATTACTAATTATTCCTGGCTTTACTATATTAGGTAATCGCTTAGGCCCAAAACATACCGAGATGAAAGCGAAGGGCTATGAACGGACGGCGGATGCCCCGCGCGACCTCGGGCGTCAAGGAGCTACCTCGAGCGTCGAGGAGTGACCTCGGGCGTCAAGGAGCGACCACTAGCGCCTTCCCGAACCCACCCCAGTCGCGTCGTGCCCGTGCCTTGTATCGGCGCGTGACCGCACGCGGCTGCCAGAGCGGTATCGCGAGAAGCCGCTCAGTAGGTATTTGTCTTTCTACGTCTGTAAATACCTAGAGGTGAAATAGTATGAAATAGTAGATTGTTTAGCAAGGGATGTATGGCACCCATAACAGTCGAGTGTTTTGGCGCACGAACGAAGTGAGGGCGCCGATAGTTCAATACTGTTATGGGTCCATACCATGAAGTTTGACTTAATACTCTGAGGTAACTGGAGCTCTCACCCTGAATAAAAAAGTGTCGCCAGCAAATTTGACATTTATGTATGTAGTGGCTGTCAGCTGTCTCATATGACCAAAAAGCTTAGACTAAATACTGAGGTAACTGGAGAGTGCAGTACTAACAATTTCTTGAATACCACAAATAACACAGTGGCTGTCTTCCGTCTCACCTACACTTTAAAAAAATACGTATGGTCATATGAGACAACTGACAGCCACTACCTGCCACTACATACATAAATGTCAAATTTGCTGGCGACACTTTTTTATTCAGGGTGAGAGCTCCAGTTACCTCAGAGTATTAAGTCAAACTTCATGCATATGACCATACGTATTTTTTTAAAGTGTAGGTGAGACGGAAGACAGCCACTGTGTTATTTGTGGTATTCAAAAAATTGTTCGTACTGCACTCTCCAGTTACCTCAGTATTAAGTCGAGCTTCATGGTCCATACACACGAAGTAAACACTCTACTTTTCATTTCTAATAAGAGGAAAGGGGTAGGTAATATGGTTTTCGTCTTATTGCGCAGTGCGATTATTGTGTAAAAGATAGACAACCACATTTACTCTTCTTGTGAAATAAATAAATGTGCAACAATTCAATCCCAGAAAGAATTTTGAATTTACCTTATATTAACTCAGATTAAATCATATCTGGGGGCTACCGGCTAAGAAATCTGGATATGAGTATGGGCTTCAACTGTCATTTGAATTCCTTATTCTGATAGATTATTGCTGCTTTGTTCTGTTGAACGTTGCTAGCTAGTTATCGTTATACCCGACGTCACAAAACAAGGAAGGAACTGATAGCGGCTATTTTCCTTATAAAATTGACTTAAAGTTCCCAAAAACGTATGAAGTTCATATCCATAAAGTTACGCGGTAGGGGGGGCTACCGGCTAAAATTATGGATATGGATATGGGCTTCATCTGTCATTTGAATTCCATATTTTGATAGATTTTTACTGCTTTGTTCTGTTGATTGAACGTTGCTATAGCTACAGTGCACCATACACAAATTTCTTGCAGTGCACTGACCTCTGTTCTACAGTGCCACAAACTTTGATGTTCCGGTGACAGCGGCGCTATGTACGTTTTTCTTGTTTTTGATGCAAATTTACCCGGCCCTGACTTCTAAGGCCGCGTTTCCACCTGCAAGTAAACTTGCGGAAGTCTTGCATGAGTTCTTGCAAAATCGTTGACATATCATACCACAGAACATACTCCTATATCATACTGGCAAGCTGTCGCGAGCAAGTCGCGAGTATGAGCGATTTTCTGACAGGCCATTTAAAAAAAAGCTTCCAAAAGCTTCACTAGATGGCGTTGAACGAAGTATGTACATGTCTATGGTATATTTGTGCCTCCGGAAAACATACAGCATTGTCTATGAAGAAGCAGTGTGTACTTACTTTACGATGGTGTGGTCTGGCCTTTAGCCATAGACAAAGTCGATCTTCCACTATTCATCCGCTAGGCGTCGCCTGTGTCCCCAGCTAGGGCGGAAGGTGTCTGCCGCCATTCCGAGTCTCATAGCGTTGTGTACTTTCGTCACGTACGGACGAAAATCGTCCTGAATCTTCATGATCTTCAAATAAAGATCAGAAATTCAACTCACACGTTAATTATTAACGTTTTTCATAAACGATCTTATTAAATTTGTTATTTTTTTTCTCGGTTATTACGGAATTTGCGGAAAAATATGGCGTTGGTCAACTGGCTCCATTACATCGACACCGACGAGAGGGATCCAGTACAAGAGGAGAGTTTGACCAGCAGCTCCAGTGAGACTGATCAACAAGCATCAAACACCGAGAAAAGGAAACTAAGAGCTGAGGTAACGGTCGATCCTCGGATCGATGCGTGATATATCAGGTCAGTCTTTTTACAAATTCAATACTGATGAGAACTTGACTAAGCCGATTTGTATCAATGTCAAGACACCAACTAGATATGCAAAACTGTTAGAACTAAGTAAATGTACCTAGATAAAAAGTTCATCAAACCAGTTGACAAGAAACTTTTCAAACTTATGATGGAATTTCAACCTTGTTACTATTAAAATCGGCAATACGTTCATTACAAGCTCAGCATGATATGTTTTAACCAACCCAGTATTGAAATTAAAAATAATAAAGAGTTATGTTTACGATTTTTTTAACCAACATGAATAGCAGGCACAATAAACTTGCTAGCGTTTTCTGAGCTAAGGATATTTATATCGTTACCCATTACACATTATTAATAAAAAAGAGAAATAAAAAACATAATGCCTACTGTTTATGTTACATCAATACCATGCATTGCGGGTCTTTATCCCTTTTGCCCATGGGTGAATCTTTATAAACTTTTGAATTTACTTACACAAAGGTGAATTGATTTAAAGGCGGTAGAATTTTATTAAAAAGGCTACGTTTGCTCCCAGAAATGAGCCTGGGTTTTTACCTACCCTCATCTTTGAAATTATTTAAGAAATTTTCACGGAACAAATTCCTTTCAAATCGGCAACGAAAATAGAATAAAACAGACTGAAAAATTAAAGCAATGTGCTATTTCGTACATTTGACATTATTTTCTTCATGTATTTTATTAGAACGTAATGTTAGTACCCACATGTAAATTGGGCTTTCACTATCTTGCACATTACAGGTAACGTTTGTTTTATACACGTTTATATATTATTTCATTATGGTCGTACTACCTACCTACTGTGTGTTTTGTCAACACAATATAGTCACCTCTATATACGCAAAACTGATCTGTGCGGGTTAATAATAGTGAATCTCGTGTGTATCTTGCTCTTGCCACACATTAACCATTTTTTTTTAAAGAAAATAATGCCTTTACAAGTAACAGTGCAACATTAAATGACAATACCAGTGCAATGACAATACCAGTACATGTACATGCAATGACATTACCAGTAACATCAGATTGATCCGGGCACTTTTGAAAGGAGGGATTATGGTCTGTTTGTTATAAACAAGACTCCCAGTCTCATTTCCAAGCCTTTTCTGCGGAAGAAAAGCAAAAGAATAATGCATCCAATCTTCGAAAGCTGAACGAATAGTTAATTAAAATAACTTATCACTTTGTTATTTATTATTACTTGCGCAGACAGTACCTGATTATAATTACATCACCAACAAATATAACTTGTCAGAACTAGTCACTTTTGTCATATTTCACATTCTGCGAAGTCGGTGTTCCTTCAGCTTGGAGACTGAATGGAAAAAAACTAGATATAAAACTAGAGTAAAGGAATCTACACTCGTATCCCTACTGCACAATCGCTTTGGGTGGTTTTAAGGACCAATTATCAAGGTTCGTTTTTGTGTTTGCATTTTCGTTTGTGGGATCTGACAGCGCAGTCTCAGATGACCGCTTAGTGTTTGAGAGGTCAGGTCATGATCACCTACACCTACTAAGTTGCGCCTACAGGCTGCGACGCGGAGGCTGATACACTTTTGCAACAGTAACGTGCTGGGTCAAATAGTAGTCAAATATGAGTGGTCATAAGGAAAAGATTTATTAAATAAAAACTGACGTAAATCTACCTAAACGGCTTATATGCCAGCAAGTAGAAGATATTTTAGATGGTGATAATCAAGACGATCCTTAACATCTCTTGACTAAGCCTTATAATATAGCATAAACTCTTGATAAATCTATTGTAACAGAAAAATTATTATAATCTTTGAACGTCACAGAGAAAAACTATAATGCTCCAACTGAAACTTGAAACTAAATTTTAAATGTGGTTGGGACCCAAATCTATTCCTAAAGTGGCTTTCTGCCAACCAAGTCTAAGATTATTAACTCCTCGATATCGCTAGTACATCAGCAAAGTACTATCCTTATCATCTGGACGCAGAGTCCATTAAAACAGTTTTCTTATTCCATATTTTGGGCTTGAAACTGACTCACATGTTCATAGCCAGCTTGGAAAGCATTTCAAATATACCGGCAGTAATACCAGTAATACTTCTCGAGATAATTAGAGAATACTTCTTTTAGGTCATGACTAAAAGACAAAGTAACTAAATTAAATAATTAATTAAAGCTTAATACTGCAGTAAATGAAATTAAGTATAAAATGTGCTTACTGATAGCTTCAGGAAGCTGCAGATCTGTTCGCCTCTTTGAGGTGGTAAAAAATACTTTCTAGGGGCAATTGGAAATTGTCCAAGACATAATTTTTGTAACAATTATTGCAAACGATTAGTCTCCCTAGAAATAAGTAAAAACCATTTTGATCGTTTTCTTTAACTCTGAAAACTTTCTTATTATATTATAAAGACAATTTAACATTATTTTTATCAGACATAATAGCGTTGTGTTAAGTATTTTCACCAGCAGATAACAAACACGTCTTCATAGACAATGCTGTATGTTTTCCGGAGGCACATCAATTTAACGGTTTTACAAAACAATAAAACCGATATTATGTGCCGAGAGGGAAAACTTACAGCATTGCAGGAAGTTCTTCCTGGTGAAGACTATGAGACTCGGAATGGCGGCAGACACCTTCCGCCCTAGCTGGGGACACAGGCGACGCCTAGCGGATGAATATGCCCCAGGAACTATCCGATATTTTTGTAAAAAATTCAATAACAGGCCAAATGTTTGTAAACGGCCCTTAAATATAATTATATACTAGCGGCCGCCCGCGGTTTCACCCGCGTGGTTCCCGTTCCCGTGGGAATATCGGGATAAAAAGTACATATAAACCTTCCTCTTGAATCACTATATCTATTAAAAAAAACCGCATCAAAATCCGTTGCGTAGTTTCAAAGATTTAAGCATACAAAGGGACATAAGGACAGAGAAAGCGACTTTATTTAATACTATGTAGTGAAGAGACTATATTTTGGAATCCAACATAATATCGCATTGGAAGATATAAAAAAATAATTATACCCCAAAAATGGTGCGATTCTTTCAGCAAATATGCTATCACCAATTTTATCGTTAACATGTGTTTATGTTCACCATATCTAAGCACCAAAGTCGAAATCCATAAAGATATAAAACGGGAAACTAATACTTTAGGAAGAAGTCGGTTGTTTCTAATAGCATTTTTAACATAGTTGTAATGCCAATTTGAGTTTACGTAGAGAGTTTTTTTTAAAGTTTATTTGTTTTTCATTTACAAATATAGGGGGCTTATATACTTTTACGAAAGATAATAATAAATGTATTCAAATGTAAAGTAAATAAAACTTATACCATTTTTGCCTATTTTTTTATAGAATTTTTAAAGCTTTGTATTTGTTTTTTTTTATGTCGCTGTCATAAATATTGGTGGATTACTAATGAATTATTTATTAAACTAGATAATCTAATTTTCAATGTTAAGAAATTACTGATATAGAATTATTGTTGAGTCTCCATAGAGCGAATTAGTTTGGCTCTCGGGCTAATAGTGGAAGATCGACTTTGTCTAAAGGCAAAAGGCCAGACCACACCATCGTAAAGCTAAGTACACACTGCTTCTTCATAGACAATGCTGTATGTTTTCCCTCGGCACATAATATCGGTTTTATTGTTTTGTAAAACCGTTATATTAAATAAGTACTGGTGCCCTACCACAAGCTCTAATAGAAGTTATTTTTAAGTTGAGAGAGTGAGACGCCGCTTTACACGCCGTATAGCGGCACCTGTTAGGTACTACTGTGAGGAACAGAAACAAAATAGGTAAAGAATATGGTAAATAAATAACATCTGTCTTACGTTCCGTTTTATGAAACAAAAGTCGCGTCAAAGTAAAAATAATAACGTTCCGTTCCTTCAAACTGCATAGGTGGGACAGCGCCATCTAGTGAGCTAATCACAACGAGCTTTCAGAAAATCGCCCATTGCTACGTATAGTGCGACAAGCGTATCTGTTCCGGTGATAATCTTTGGAACTAGAACATTTTAATACTAAAGTCTATTTTGACAGCTTATTTTCCAAGTGGCTCCTCCATGAAGCTCGACTTAATACTGAGGTAACTGGAGAGTGCAGTACGAACAATTTTTTGTGACCACAAATTTCACAGTGGCTGTCTTCCGTCTCACCTACACTTTAAAAAAATACGTATGGTCATATGAGACAACTGACAGCCACTACCTGCCACTACATACTAAATGTCAAATTTCCTGGTGTTCACTTTTTTATTCAGGGTGAGAGCTCCAGTTACCTCAGAGTATTAAGTCAAACTTCATGGGCTCCTCTGTCACGTCTGTCACCGGAACAGACAGGCGTGTGGGACTATAGTTTACACTGAGGTTTACACCACTAGCAAGTTGCTGTCGGACAGACCTGTGGACATTTATCGCAGAAGTTTACTTGCAGGTGGAAATGCGGCGTAAAGACCTTCAGCCGCCAGCAGCGTTATGGTTGGACATCAATTTGACAGCAAAATTACATTAAAAAAAACACGTTAGTTTCAGATTTTGGCCACCGGAACAGAAAAGATTGTGGCAGTGTAGCTATTATTATACACAAACGTCCATAAACAGGGAACTGATAGCGGCTATTTTTTTTTATTAAATTGACTTAAAGTTTCAAAAAACGTATGAAGTTCATGTCCACATAGTTACGCGGAAGTCCCCCAGATTATTAATAAAGTTTGAGCTTCGATATGTAACAAAATGATCATTAATTATTACAATCATCAACTAATCTGAGTAACTGGAAATACGTTGACTTGGGGGGTTACCGGCCAAAAATAAGGATGGGCATGGGCTTCGCTTCGTAGGACATTTGAAGCCTATTATATGGACAATAAATGGGCTTCAAATGCTAAATGAAGCCCATGTCAAAAAAATAATAATTTTATTTTTTACCTATTTGAATACTCAAAACCTTAAAATAAACGCCAAGTTATGGCAGCACTGTTCAATGGGCGATTTTCTGAAAGCTCAGTCACTAGATGGCGCTGTCCCACCTATGCAGTTAGAAGGAACGGAACGTTATAAATTTTACTTTGACGCGACTTTTTTACGTAAAACGGAACGTCAGACAGATGTTATTTATTTACCTAAATCTTTAACTTTACCTATTTCGTTTCTGTTCCTCAAAGTAGTACTTATTTAATATATTATTAGTTTCCTTTGGGTTTTTAAAAAGTAATTAATTTAAATATGTTTCATACCAAAATATACCATAGACATGTACATACTTATTCAACGCCATCTAGTGAAGCCATTGGAAGCTTTTTTTTTTAAATGGCCTCTCAGAAAATCGCTCATTGCGTCGCTTTACGATGAACGTCATTTCGTGTGTACCTTACTCCTTCTGGCTTATGAGCTGTAAAATCCTTCAGTAACGGATAAACAATTTCTTATTTTAGTATTCAGAACAAACGTAACGCAAGAGTTTATGAATTATTGACGTTTGAACAAGGGCCACACGACCTGACGCTTCAGATTAAGGATGCTGAAAATAACAAAAACTAGCTAACGAAAGTCCAGTTTCACTCCCTGGCTGCTCAGTGACGCAAAAATAAATAAGATTTAACACACAAACATCATTCAAAACAGAATAGATCTCTTATAATCGTTGTTCAAACAAGGGCCACACGAAACTGTGTGTACCAGTTTTAATTTGTCAAAATATCGATAATCATACCATTTGGAGCCAAATATAATAGTCTAGCAGCGTCACGTTTGATATGTGACAGCATACAACACTTCAAATCCGTTCGCGTAACAACACATGAATAGAAAAAGCAAAAACAATATTTTGACCCGTCAGACTGTGTGGCCCTTATTTAAAACCGTCACATTACGTGAATTTAGCGTTACGAATGTTGTAAAGCACTTAATAGTCAAGGGAATTTCCGTCACTGAGGATCTAGCTTTACCTGGGACCAATCACTGCAGTACTTACGATGCAATTCTAGTTTAAAATTAGTATGAAAATAAGCTAGGGTGACCACGAAGTAATTTTTTAAGGACATCGTATTGAAGTTTACTGAGAATGTATGTAGCTTACCTATTGTAGCATTAGGATTTTAAGCAAATAAAACTACAGTAAATTGTTCAACAATTTATGATTTAGGTAAATATTAACGCTAAAGTGTGACACATTAAAAAAAGTTATGTTGTTATTTTAATTTTTAGTTTTTTGCATTCACAATGAAATTTTTATTATTTAAAAATGGAAAATGAAGTATTTTTTGTATTGATAAATAATGATTGAAATATTTTATAGAATAAAGAACGACTCCGTAGCTCAGTGGTTAGAGCAGTCGCCCGGAAAATGAAAGGTCGTGGGTTCGAGTCCCATTGGAGCTGGTTGTGAGACGGGTCGATTTTTTCTAAATACTTCATTTTCCATTTTTAGGGTTCCGTAGTCAACAAGGAACAGGAATGCTACAGCTACTCGAACGAAATACTTACGTAAATAAAGTAGGTAGGTACCTACCTTAGTTTAGTGTACATATTGTTGATGTTATCGTAGTTATACGACAACGTCTATCGTGAAGTGAAAACAAGCTAAGGTAAGTAAGTAGGTAGTAACAGCGCGGGCGCAGCGCGCGTCCGTGTAGTTCCTATGTGCGCCACGGCACGGTTGCCACGGCGATGAGCGCTAGCGTCACGCTGCAAAGCGAGAATCACTTTGTCGATTTTTATTTTCGTCGTAACTACCTATGCTAAGGTGGGGCGGGGTCATTAAATCAAATATTCGGATCATTAAGTATTATAGATACATATAGAATAAGACAGTATAGTCACACAAAAAAACTTCTTTCAAAGAAGATTATGAAATTTTAAATCCGGTCTCTTTCTGTCGTTGTTAAGACAACCGAAGGCCGCACAATAATAATGTTTAACATTACGCATTTTGCTATGGGTAAAACCACAAAGTAACACACTTGTGTTTTGGCGCGAAAGTGTGCCGAAAGTAAACTACTTAGGTGACTTCTTTCTCGCGTGGCGTCGTCGTCGCCGTCGCATGCACAACTGAGCGCGCGTGACACCCGTGATTTCTCTACCTCGCGGTAGACAGCGCGTAGTCGATGGCATTGCGGAGTGAGCCCCCCCTGATATTAGTAAGGATATGGAATATTTTTATTTGGTTTCAAGGTGCCGCTATCTCTAGAGGTCCCGGGTTCGATCCCCGGTCGGGTAAATGTTGAAAACGAACTTTTCAATATTTCCTCGGGTCTGGGTGTATGTGGTAATACCCGTCGTTGTTTCCAATTTCCATAATACTAGTGCTCAAGCTACTATACCTTGGTATTGGAACAATGTATGTGATGGTGTCCAATATTTATTTATTTATATCTAGGTAACTTTAGTCGCTAGAATGCAAAGCTGTGAAACTTACTAACTAACAGGACAATTATAGGCTTTTTGTCCATTAATGTACGTACATTGTTGTCACCCTGTTTTAAAAATCTCATACAAATTTTATCAAGGATTGCATCGTAACTACTGCAGTGATTGATTCCAGGTAAAGCTAGATCCTCAGTGACGGAAATTCTTTTGACTATTTAGTGCTTTACAACATTCGTAACGCCAAATTTACGTAATGTGACGGTTTTAAATAAGGGCCACACAGTCTGACGGGTCGAAATATTGTTTTTGCTTTTTCTATTGATGTGTTGTTATGTGAACGGATTTGAAGTGTTGTATGCTGTCACATATCAAACGTGACGCTGCTAGACTACTTTATTTGGCTCCAAATGGTATGATTATCGATATTTTGACAAATTAAATCTGGTACACACAGTTTCGTGTGGCCCTTGTTTGAACAACGATTATTTTATTTTATTTTATTTTATTTAACTTTTGTACAAAATACACACAGTAAAATATACAAGGCGGACTTAATACTAAAAGTATTCTCTGCCAGTCAACCTTTGGGAAACAGAGAACAACGAATGCGGTACAAAACCTACTAATACATGCTATATATACACACTAAAATAAACAAATATCAAAAAATATAATATAGATAGATATATACTTATATTTTATTTATATAAATAATAAAAATATAATTCAAATACATGCAGTAAATAAATATATAAAGAATACATAAAATAATATACTACATACTAAAGGGATTAAATCAAAAGTGATATAAATACATCGATGATGATGATGAGCTTATGATGTAAGAACTACGAGTTCAAGCCATCCAGTAGAAAAAGGCGAGCATATATTATAAGAGATCTATTCTGTTTTGAATGATGTTTGTGTGTTAAATCTTATTTATTTTTGCGTCACTGAGCAGCCAGGGAGTGAAACTGGACTTTCGTTAGCTAGTTTTTGTTATTTTCAGCATCCTTAATCTGAAGCGTCAGGTCGTGTGGCCCTTGTTCAAACGTCAATAATTCATAAACTCTTGCGTTACGTTTGTTCTGAATACTAAAATAAGAAATGGTTTATCCGTTACTGAAGGATTTTACAGCTCATAAGCCAGAAGGAGTAAGGTACACACGAAATGACGTTCATGCTTTACGAGTGCATTCCGAGTCGCGCTGTCAGCGATGTCATCGATCGCCCTGATTTGCGCCCAACGGACTCGCTGTCACACCGATTTGTCACCACTGGTGTGTGTGACTACAAATAATTTTTTCTTCGTAGTCACACTCTTTGGTGTAGATATTAGTAAGCACCCAAAACATGAGACTTGTTGTCACACTACTACTGCGGAGAAATGAAATACCATGTATGTGCATATTTTATAACATGGATTCTTCGATCAACTGAATGAAATCAATGAAAACTATACAGGGTTAATTTTTGAACACCGTCCAAATTTTTATGCTAAAAATTTGTGCACTGGTCAAAAAATTTTCCTGTATATATATGGCCAGACTGACTTTTTTAAACGGAGAAAAAAGGTTACGAATGTTACGATCTTACATTATAAATGACAAGAAGCGTTCCAAGTTTGAAATAACTTAGTATTAAATCTAATAAACTTAAACAAAACATAAATAAATTCTTCGCATAGTATAAAAAGGTAGGTAAGTACTTTAAAATGAAATAGGTTCTTTTTAACATACAACATAGAAATGAAAATAAAAAATACCTATTTATTTTATGAAATGACCGACAATAGCCTTCGTTACCCTCCTTACTACCAGACCTTACTACTGATAGTAAGGGGGGGGCAACTTTTATTACCCGCCTTACTACTAATGGCTGTAGTAGTAACACGGGAGATTTTTTACTACTGCATAAAGGATAAGTAGCCCCCCTGAGTCGAATGAAATACTAAGGAACTAGGCATATTGGAAAAATATTGAACAAAAAGTACAAGGGCAGCCTAAGCAACCAGGAGCTATTACTAGTATACCTACTTAAAATGCTGCTGCCTATAAAACTCAAAACATCTAAAATAACTCCTGCCCCCTGATTCACGAACCGTCGGAAACGACAGCGGAATGTATGCCCTGCCTTTGTCACTCACTATAGACAAAGCACAGAATTCGAATCCGATTCCGTTTCCGACGATTCGTGAATCAGGGGAATAGTTAGCTATGCAACCCTGGTACTTACAGCTAATAATATTTTAATATAATAATTAATTTAGTTTCATATTACGTATATTGTATCAAAGTGGTATCAAACTGGTATCAAATTATCAAGTGATTTACGTCAAGTATGATTTTTTGAAAATGGTGTGAATATTAGGAAAAAAATTCTTTGTAGTCACACCAGTGTGAAAAATAGGAAAAAAAATCTTCGTAGTCACACCAGTGTAACAAAACGGTGCGACACCGAATCACCGTGAGCGCGACAACGACATCCAGTGTGACGTCACTGATTGCGTCATGATGAGTCATAACATCCGCCATCTTGTGCTTACGCCGTCCATGCTCCGAACCAAAGATGTACTAATATCACTGTGGGCGTCCTGTCAAAACTGACAGTTGTTTGTTTATATTTACTTCAGCAGGTGTATTTTTTAATAAAATAATAGATAAAACACCGTATCTAAGTGCGAGTCGGAATCGGCGAGTAGAAGATACATTCTCAGCGTCAATGTTTTTTTCAACATTATCCATCTTCCGTTAAATTCTAATATAATAACGTGGTCGGAATTTGAGGTTATTCAGTGAGCGTTATGAGCGCGATCACGAACGTTCCGAATCGTTGACAGGTCCCTACTGTCTCAAGCGCGATATCCGAATCGGTACGCCTGATAACGCTGTCAGCGCTAAAATTGATTTTACGTCGTCACAAATTAAGATGCCCGTTTTGACACATGCTAATGTGACGTGATTAGGCATGTAACCATACGAGTCTGTGATCGATTCACGCGATTTATCGATTAAGGTACTGAGTAATTAATCGATTATAGTAGACTAAAGCTATTATTATAAAATGTTAAACTTACTATATAGGTAAATATCTACTTATACTTTTAATAAACATGTAAATAAAGTATAAATTGACCTTTTATGGTATATAAACTTGAATCGAAGCCACTTCATCATCATCATCATCATCAGCCATTTAATGTCCCCACTGCTGGGGCACTGGCCTTCCTTATGGATGAATAAGGAGAATGAGCCATGACCCACCACGCGGGCTCAGTGCGGATTGGTGGGTATTAACGACTGCAAGTGCAGCCGGGACCAACGGCTTAACGTGCCTTCCGAAGCACGGAGGAGCTCGAGATGAAAAGTTTTTGGTCACCCATCCCGTGACCGACCATTGCGAACGTTGCTTAACCTCAACGATCGCAGGCCGAGCGCGCTATCCACTGCGCCACGGGCTCCTCTTAAATTGCATAATTTATATAAAAGTGCAAGTATTTTAACTACAGCTCACAGCATAGACATACTTATAGATTAGGTACATTACTTATAGCGGCCTGTACACGTTGCCCAACCATTGACCAATACGACACTTTTGAAAGAACCTTTTTAAACTTGTTCGTTCGAAAGTGTCAATGTACGATGTATTGGCCAATGATTGGGCCAACGTGTACAGGCCGCTTATGGTGAACGCAAGCTTGTCCAATGCGAACGCATCGAACAAAACGTATTTTAAAGCCCCCAGTACAGAATGGCCGATCATGTTGGCCGACCATGATGGGCCATTGTGTACAGGGCCAGGGGGGCTACCGCGTAACTTTATGGGTATGAACTTCATACGTTTTTGGGAACTTTAAGTCAATTTTATAAGGAAAATAGCCGTTATCAGTTCCTTGTTTTGTGACGTCGGGTATAACAATAACTAGCTAGCAACGTTTATCAGAACATAGCAGCAAAAATCTATCAAAATAAGGAATTCAAATGACAGTTGAAGCCCATACCCATATCCATATTTCTTAGCCGGGAGCCCCCCAGGAGGGCTACCGCGTAACTTTATGGGTATCAACTTCATACGTTTTTCGAACTTTTAGTCAATTTTATAGAAAAAATTGCCACTATCAGTTTTATATTTTATGGCGTTCGGGTATAACGATAGCTAGCTAACAACGTTGTTTAACAGAACAAAGCATCAAAAATCTATCAAAATAAGGAATTCAAATGACACTTGAAGAGTTGAAGCCCATACCCATATCCAGATTTTTTTGCCGGTAGCCCCCCCGTTTGCGTGTGACTGCCGTGTGCGAGCAACGCAAACTTCCCCTGTACATTATGGCCCATCATGGTCGGTCAACATGATCGACCATCCTGTACTGGGGATTAAGAAATCTCTAGAAACGTGAACGTGACGATTCGACATGGTGAGGTGTGCAAGCTTGTCTAGGTTTTATTTTTTCATTCGGTTCGTTCGAAACATTCTCCTTGGATAAGTGTGCGTTTACCTAGAAACCGTTTTATCGAAATCATTGTTGCCAATTCATAGTTTCACTAATGCTTTAAGCGCCAATCTAGTTTTCACTCAAAAACGATAAATTTTACAAATTAATCTATTAAAGTGGTTATAACGATTATTTCGATAAAATTGAATGAAGCTAGAGAAATCCTGCACAAAACGGTTACAACACTAGTATTTAAAAAAATAAAGACTGAGAACGTAACTGTTTTTCGAGACGTTTCGTAGTTAATCGAATTTGCGTTAACTTTAGAATAAACTCAAAAATAATACGTGGAATACACTTTGCCTTAATTTATGATGCGTTAAAAAATGTTACATATTATTTTCAAACACCTTTGATAAGTAATCAGCATTTAATTGATTTTTTGGTTTTCGTAACAAGTTACATTTTAAGGTCATTACCATGTGTCAAAACGGGCATCTTAATTTGTGACGACTCTAGTCTGAATCGGAATGCACCCTACCAAAGCCATCTTCTATCTCACTCGTTGCAAGGAGCGCAAGCAGCCGAGAAATAATAGCGGGCCATGACCCTACACGTGACGATTCTGCCAACGTCCGAGGGCAGCACCTGTTGTCAATGCTGTTTCATTGAGGGGTGCATTCCGAGTCACGCTGTCAGCGATGTCATCGCGCTGATTTGCGTACCAAATCACCGTGAGCGCGACAATGACATCCCGTGTGACGTCACTGATTGCGTCATGAGTCATAACATCCGCCATCTTTTGCTTACGCCGGCCGTGCTCCGAACGATAATCACTGTGAGCGTCCTGTCAAAACTGACAGTTGTTTGTTTATATTTACTTCAGCTGGACCCCCCCGAAAGAGTCCGTTAATCCGCGGGATGGGCGGGTGGCGGGGCGTCCTCACGGCTATCGCACGCACAGATTACTGTCTGTTTTTTAAAATATCTACTTATTAATAATAATTGAATAGGTGGTTTCAGAAATCACACATATAGGTAGTTAAAGTAAACAGAATTTTACAGGAGAGACAAAAAACCGATTTGTGACAAAAATTTGAATGCAATTTTGTTGTCCATCCATTAAGGCGCTACTCGGAAAAAGTATGGACTCTTTGATATAAAACTATAGGACGGTTAGAGTTGTTATAAATCTGGTAAAAAGATATATATTTGTTCATACCTTTATCTAGAATCGTATAGTTTCAGAAACACGATTTTATAAATTTGGCTCGACACTTTTTATTTTCGAAAATACCTCTAAAAATTAAGAAATATCAAGATTATTCTTAAATGGGGATACATATACTATGGAAAATTGGTTTAATTAGTGGACACCAATAATATTTAGAATCGTATAGAAGCATTTTTTTTTAAATCGCTATAGTTTTTGAATACGAAGTGATTTTGTGTTTTTTTTGCGTAATCGGCAAAATCGGTCTCGCTCCCGCGCGCTTCGTTTTCTCGTTGCTATCTCGCTTTAGCATAATTTTTCCGAGTATCGCCTTTATTTATAAAATAATAGCTTTCCGCCCGTGGCTTCGCCCGCGTGGACTACACGGCGTTATCCCGTGGGAATGTGATATTTTTCCGGGATAAAAAGTAGCCTTTGTTCCTCTCCAGGCTACAAAGTATCTGTGTCCTAAATTTCAGCTAAATCCGTTCAGCCGTTTTGGCGTGATTGAGTAACAAACATACAAACATCTAAACATCCAAACATCTAAACTTTCACATTTTATAATATTAGTATGACTAGGTATATATTTGACTTTGCATGCCACAAATTCCTAAAATATAGTTTCAAAAACAGAATAATGATATTTTAAAATATTGGAAGGGTGCTATTACTTAAAAAGAGGGATATTATTATGTGGTTTCTAAAAAAAATACTGGATATGTGTTGTTTATGTAAAACGCCATTATAAAAATAACAATTAAATATTAGCCCGAGAGCCAAACTAATTCGCTCTATGGAGACTCATCAATAGTTCTATATCAGTAATTTCTTAACATTAAAAATGAGATTATCTAGTTTAATAAATAATTCATTAGTAATCCACCAATATTTATGACAGCGACATAAAAAAAAAACAAATACAAAGCTTTAAAAAATATATAAAAAATAGGCAAAAATGGTATAAGTGTTATTCACTTTACATTTGAATACATTTATTATTATCTTTCGTAAAAGTATATAATCCCCCTATATTTGTTAATGAAAAACAAATAAACTTTAAAAAAAACTCTCTACGTAAACTCAAATTGGCATTACACCTATGTTAAAAATGCTATCAGAAACAACCGACTTCTTCCTAAAGTATTAGTTTCCCGTTTTATATCTTTATGGATTTCGACTTTGGTGCTTAGATATGGTTTACATAAACACATGTTAACGATAAAATTGGTGATAGCATATTTGCTGAAAGAATTGCACCATTTTCGGGGTATAACTTTTTTTTATACCTTCCAATGCGATATTATGTTGGATTCCAAAATATAGTCTCTTAAAATTATATTTAAGGGCCGTTTACAAAAATTTGGCCTGTTATTGAATTTTTTACAAAAATATCAGATAGCTCTTGGGGTATATAGCATAGATTCCGATGTGTGTCATTGCTGCAAAAAAATATTTATTTACTAGCTTTCCGCCCGCAGCTTCGCCCGCGTGAACTACACGACGTTATCCCGCAGCCCGCGGGAATGTGATATTTTTCCGGAATAAAAAGAAGCCTATGTTCCTTTCCAGGTTACACAGTATCTGTGTACCAAATTTCAGCCAAATCCGTTCAGCTGTTTTGGCGTGATTGAGTAACAATCATAAAAACATCTAAACATCCAAACATCTAACTAAACTTTTACATTTATAATGTTAAAGTAGGAAGTAGGATAGGCTAGATGAATGTGTGTAATTTTTATGCTGGGGCTTCACCTGCGTGACGCCTAACGGCGTTAATAACGGCGTGCGCGTCTTAGCGCGCTCTTTGTATCAAATTAGTGCGCTAAAACCCGGCTACACCTGCGTATTAGTTCAAATAGCGCGCTAATTAATGGCATTAGACGCAGGTGAAGCCCGGGCATTACAGAAAACTTGAAGAAGTGTCAAATATTTATGTTGCCTTGTAAAAGTAAATATTTGAAAAATGGCACATGTGTGGTTTCTGAAACAACCGATTCAATTATTATGTGAAAGGACATTTTTCATTTTCGGCTAGGACTTTGTACACTATTCGTACTAATAGTAAAAAATATAGTAAAGTCAAATAAAATATTAAAATTCTCATTGTCTTTCTGGATAAATGGTACAAAAATAAACTTTAAAATAAAAATTCATTGCCATCCATGGTCACACTGGCAACCATATTTAAATCACGTTCGGAAACTTTGATTTCCTCTGGATTTCTTCCGCCGATGATGGCGGATGCGGGTTCGAGCTTCTGCTCCTTCCCCGGGCTTCATCTCGTGGTGCTGCTGCCCCACGGTGCTTGGTGCCGCTTACGCGGCCGTCTTCTGACGGCCTGTGAACCGACACTGAAAAGGTGTGCCCCACTGGATGTTTGCGGCCCTCGGCGCGGTCAGCCAGCCGGGTGAGACCCCATTGGGGGAGGCCCAGCTAGCGCCTGCGAGCGGGCGCGCAAACGGGGTAAGGGCTATAATTTAGGTTGGGGTATTGGGTAGGAAGTAGGAGTGGACAGAAAGGGCTAGGGAGATGGCGGGGGCACACTGTCACGCGGCAGCGCCCACTTCTTCTTGGCTCTGGTGTTGATGTTGGCGTTTGCGAGAGAAGCTGGATCTTCTGGGATCGGCGGCAGTGGTCTTGCGGGCGCGATGCCCTGCAGGTGTTGATGGGGGCCGTGGTCGGCGCAGTCGAACATTCGACGCGCCAGTCGGCCCACGAAGTTCTGTAGCGGCTCGATGTTGAGGTCCCGCGCAATGACCTCGTTGCGGACGTAGCGCCCCGCTTGAGTGATGATGCGGAGTGCCACGTTCTGCTGGGCTTGTAGCCGCTGCTTCCGTGTCTTCGAGCAGAGCGAGTACCACGCTGGCGCAGCGTATGTGAGCCGAGACTGGACGTGGGATTTGTATATCGCGAGCTTCGCCCGCAGCGGCAGTCTGGAATTTAAAACAGGGCGCAGTATGGCCCGCGCGGCGCGGGCCGATGACGTGACATGCTCGAGTTGGGCGGCCATGGTCAGGCCGCGGTCAATATGGCAGCCTAGATATTTGATGGACGGCTGCCATTGAATGGACTCGCCCTTCAGTTCTAACTTGGGTGGCATCTTACGCTGCCTCCCAACGAGTATTGCGGTGGTTTTTTCCACGTTCACCGCGATCCTCCAGTTGTCCAGCCAGGGTGGGAGGAGGTCCAGCTGTATTTGCATCCGCGCCGCGGCAGTTCTGGGCCACGGGGAGGAAGTGAAGAAAGCGCTGTCGTCCGCAAATAGCGCCAGCTCGACCCGTGGCTCCGTCTCTCTCTCGCTGTCGTTTACAGAGGGCATGTCGTTGGTGTTTTTTGACTGAAACTTTGATGTTTCTGTACGAAAAATCGATGACATTGACGACTGATGATAATCTGTCAATGTCAACCTTTTTTTTAATGTTAGTGTGACATTTTACCGCCATATTGAATCGGGGTTGCATAATTATTAAGACTAGATAATGCTTTTGTACCATCAAACGCGTTAGCTTATTGCGATATAATTAGTTTTCAGTTATTATATTTATCTTTTGCTTGCCTATGGTATAGTGTACAAAGTCCTAGCCGAGGCTCCATACAAAACTGAAAAATCTCCTTTGCTACTAGCTTTCCGCCCACGGCTTCACCCGCGTGAACTACACGACGTTATCCCGCGGAAATGTGATATTTTCCGGGATAAAAAGTAGCCTAGTATGTTCCACTCCAGGCTACAAAGTATCTGTTTTCCAAATTTCAGCCAAATCCGTTCAGCCGTTTTTCCTGGGTACGTGCTTGGTTATGAGCGCGATCACCAGCAGCGTTCCGAATCGTTGACAGGTCCCAACTGTCACAAGCGCGATATCTGAATCGGTCATGGAAGTATTACCTAAACAGGAATGCGTTCTCTTCAAAGTATTTACTGTTAGATTTATCAAAACTAGTCTTTATTAGAATGACATAAGAACTATCCTATACGCAAAACCCGAAACGAGCCGAGCGAGTGGGTTGTAACTGTACAGTTTATCCTTGTCTAATTCAAATGCCTAGAACATTGTAGGTTAGGGTGACCATATACATGGGTTTGTCTGTTCCTGATATTATTATTATAAAATGAAATGAAATGAAATGATTATTTATTCACGGAAAACAGAGTAATACATAAGATTTGTTTAAATTTATAAAGTCCGTCTGTCTTGCCAACATTGGGCATGTGAAAATTAAGTACAGAGTTGTGAATATTGATATTAATGTTTATACTAAACAATTTTATAAGTAAATATCAGTTAAGTATGTCAAATTATTGAAACCATTTTTCATATTATTATAAAATTATGTCAATTAATTAGTTCGATATTTATATCAATTTATATTCTAGAGCTTTATAGATATTATGTCATATTATTAAAATCATTTATCATATTACTAGCGGCCGCCCGCGGTTTCACCCGCGTGGTTCCCGTTCCCGTGGGAATATCGGGATAAAAAGTACATATAAACCTTCCTCTTGAATCACTCTATCTATTAAAAAAAAGGCATCAAAATCCGTTGCGTAGTTTCAAAGATTTAAGCATACAAAGGGACATAGGGACAGAGAAAGCGACTTTGTTTTATACTATGTAGTGATTATTATTATAAAATCATGTCAACTACCTAATTTGATATTTAAGTCAACTTATAGTCTAGAAATTCTTTAATAGAGTAAAAGCATTTTTTAATAAGAAATTTAAATAATTCGCTTTTGAACGATTTAAAGGGAAGCTCTTTTACGGAATGCGGTAACTTATTATAAATTCTTACACAGCTAGAATAACAATTTTCTTTATACAAGCTAGTTTGCATTTTAGGTAACAATAGCTTGCCACGTTGTCTTGCCGATTTAAAATTATCTTTTTTTTTAAATAAATATGGGTGCGCCTTAACGAACAAACAACATTCCAGAATATACATGCTGGGTAAATGAGTACATTGAGTTTCGGAAACAATTCTCTGCACGACGTCAAAGGAGGGTATATATTATATATATATATATATATATATAATATAGAGGAGCCCGTGGCGCAGTGGATAGCGCGCTCGGCCTGCGATCGTTGAGGTTAAGCAACGTTCGCAATGGTCGGTCACGGGATGGGTGACCAAAACCTTTTCATCTCGAGCTCCTCCGTGCTTCGGAAGGCACGTTAAGCCGTTGGTCCCGGCTGCACTTGCAGTCGTTAATACCCACCAATACGCACTGAGCCCGCGTGGTGGGTCATGGCTCATTCTCCTTATTCATCCATAAGGAAGGCCAGTGCCCCAGCAGTGGGGACATTAAATGGCTGATGCTGATGATATATAATATTATATATAATATAGATATATATATATATATATATATATATATATATATATATATATATATATGTCGGTGCCTGGCCGATATCAAGAATTAGGTTCATAATAACTTAAAAGTTATTTTTATTTATTGCCTAAAATATTTGAGTGCTACAAAAACTAGCACTTGTTGGGTTTTCAAGAGTCAAGTGTTAAAATATTGATTTGACGTTCTGAGAACAAACGGTGTTATTACACACTGAATGTGGTCGTGGGCCCGCAATTAATAGTGATTTATGAGACATTTATAAAAACTAAGGGATGTTAACTTGATGCATTCTGAGCCATGAAGCTGGGCATTCGGTCGAGAGACGTTAAACGGTTAAAACTTGGCTCACGAACTCATTATTCGTTTCCTAAAACCTAGTCTTAGAAAGAATGTTAATAGGATATCTAGATCGTCACTTAAATTCAGTGTTAATCGCAGTTACATTAGATTTGATTATTATCAACTGTTAACGCCTGCAAGCATGACAACCAGCAAGTTAGATCCCTTTAATTCCCACTACATCTTGACTTCGTCATCATTCGTCGCAACGTGTCATCGTGTCACCGGGCCAGCCATCGGGAGCTTCACATCTAAACCACCGAGCCAGTACCTGGGCTACCTCAACCCTCTTATTAAGCATTCGCTAGCGTTACCCTTTGCCCACAATCATAAGCTCGTAATAAATAATGGTATCCCATCCTGATGCCATTCTAGAGCCCCGCGCTCTGACATATATATATATATATATAATCTTCTAGAGCGCGGGGCTCTAGAAGATTTGCGAGGGCGAGCGAGACTCAGTGTTCATTTTGTCTCTTTCAACGATGACTAACGATGAGTGACCATACTGTCGCCTATTTACGGACGCACGGTTTTTTCACAACAGCGCATTCCTGTTTAGGTAATACTTCCATGGAATCGGTACGCCCGATAACCCTGTCAGCGCTGAAATTGGTTTTAGTCTGAATCGGAATGCACCCGACCCGAGACAATTGACATTGACTTGTCTGTCAGCCGTGACAGTGACGTGTGTGACATTTCGTTTCGTTTGTGTAGAACAAACTGGATGAATTTGTATTATATTTTGTATGCATTGTTCTGTTGCATTGCATGCGATGCAAATGATGCAATAAAGTTTTGTGAAAAAGCGGCATTGCCATTGTTAACAATTTGATATCTAGTAGTGGCAGATAGTCGAGCCCTGTGCTCAAGTCCGACGTCTTCATAGATAACGTTTGTTCAGTTAATTAGCGTTTACGGTAAGTTTTATACGGTTGAAATGGACCATGCACTTGTATTTATACCCTAGTTAACTGTAGCACTCTTTAAATATTGAATTGCATATGTTTGCAGTACCTACATCACCATGGAGCTACAGTGCCAGGTACAGAATTATGACTGGGGCAAATTGGGATCTGAAAGTATGGTGGCAAAATTAATTTCTAGTGCAGATACAAATATAGTCATTGATCCAAAGAAACCCTATGCAGAACTGTGGATGGGAACACACCCTAACGGACCATCACTTATCATTGACAGAGGAGTTCTATTATTAGAATATTTAAAAGACAACCTGGATGCCATTGGTCCAATTGTGAAAAATAAGTTCGGAGTGACTATACCATACCTTCTCAAGATTTTATCTATAAGGAAAGCTTTGTCAATACAAGCACACCCAAAAAAGGTAAATAGCTCAAGATTTAACCCAACCTTTTTCAAGTTGAATCTTGAGTGAATTATTGGTTGATTCAGTTGCAATATAGTATTTCATAGTTAGTTATTATCATAAAACTAGTTTATTACATAAGATTTTAAACTTTCGCGTTATTACAATTAATTAACATATATACATAATGACTCGAGCAGCAATTGCAAGCAGTGGTTTTAAAATAGGCCTAAATACAATTCTTGCTCACCTAACTCTTCACAAAGCATAAAGTTATATTTAGAAAACATATAATATTTTTAGGAACATGCTGAAGAACTTCACAGGAACTACCCAGATATGTACAAGGATCCTAATCACAAACCGGAGCTGGCTATTGCTCTGACACTCTTTGAGGCTCTTTGTGGTTTCAGATCACTAACTGACATAAAAAACTATTTCAAAAGTAAGAAACCTTTAATCATAAACTATAATTTAACTAGACCACTCAAAAATTTGTGTGATGAATATTTCGGTATGTAGTACTTACACAAGTGTTTATACTATGTATATCGGAATCAGTTTAGTCACACACTTAGGTTGAGACAATTTTTTTCAATAATTAAGTATACAAAATAGATTTACCTAAGAACATTGAAAATATCTATTTCAGAGATTCCAGAACTAAGTCAACTTTTGTCAGAAGAGAGTATGAGAGCTCTCATGGCTCATGAAGAACATGGAGATAGTGAAAGCACTTTAAAAATACTTTTTGAGTCGCTCATGACCACAGGTTCTGAAAAAATAAAAGAAAGCCTTAATAGTTTCCTAACAAGGATGGAGAAAGAAGGTAAACATTTGTGATTTAAGTTTATCTCACAGGCCCCCATGGAGTCCCAGAAGCATTCGGATTAACTGATGTGTCGCCACTCACCAACAGCTTGCCACAAGCTGCCCTGCGGGCTTATTATTATATTTATTATTTATTTATTACCTATTAGTATTTATTATAACTTTATTATGTATTAGTACTAATATTATATAGTATTAGTACTATAAATTAAGAAAAATCTTTATTGAATTCTATATGTTTATGTTCTTCAAAATAAATACCCTATTTGTGTATAAGACAACAGCTAGTCCTGGTTAGATATTTCTATAGTAAAATGATTTGTAAAATAATACATTTATAATTTCAGATTCAGCAACACAAACTTCTCTGCTGTTTCCTCTCATTCAGCGGTTACACTCAGATTTTCCAGGAGATGTTGGATGCTGGGCACCTTATTTTATGAACTATCTGACTTTAACGCCCGGCCAAGCCATATTCCTGAAACCTAACCTGCCTCATGCATACTTGAATGGAGGTAAAAAATTGCTTGTTTTAATTATACTGTTGTGGCGAGAATATTGTCAGAAATCTTTTTATTTTGGTTTTGCTCATGCCTTTTCTTTAGACATTCTTTTTGCATATGAGTGAGTATGTACCTATTTATTGCATATTCTTTACACGTGAATCAGGCATCATAATTGGAGTATATTCAAGAATTGTTAGTCTGTGTACTTTAAGCATCAGTTTTCCTACCACTGTAAATGTGTGTGTGTAAAAGTAATGCATTCCTCCACAGACTGTGTGGAATGTATGGCATGTTCGGATAACGTGGTTCGTGCGGGCTTAACACCGAAACACATAGACGTTCCCACATTGGTAGCCATGTTGGACTACGGCAGTTACTCGCGCGAGCAGCTGCTGTTCCAGCCGCAGCTGGAGGACGCCAACAGCTGCATCTGGCGGCCGCCTGTGCCGGACTTTGCCGTGGTCAGAATAAAGGTATGATTCCTATACAGATATATCTACAGTATACATAAAGATATCCCACATTGGTCGCCATTTTGGACTACGGCAGCTACTCACGCGAGCAGCTGCTGTTCCAGCCGCTGTTTGACGATGCCAACAGCTGCATCTGGCGGCCGCCTGTGCCGGACTCTGCCGTGGTCAGAATAAAGGTATGATCACAAATTTTAAGTAACCACAATGAATGTCATGATAAACATATTTTCGAACGGTTTACATAGCTAAGACTATCCCTCTTTATCATTTTTAAATATGGTCAATTATTTAAGGTAATACATTGTCTTATATTCATTTTTATAACTTCGTGAACAATCAAGAGCATCAGGATTTACATGTTAACTTTTGGGCCAACACACCACCAGTATCAAACCAAGAAGTCCCGGGTTCGATTCCCAGTGGGGGTACATATTATTATATTCGGTTTGGTTCGTGGTAGGTCTTGTTATAAGTCCGCCTGGCCAGCTACCACCATGTTATCTAAGTCTGACGCTATAACAACGATGTTTTCAGCATTGTTGTGTTTCTGCAGTTAAAGATTAGATGGCCAGTTTCTCAGTGTTGAGGATTCCGTGAGTAGTGCGCTTCCATCTTCAGCCTTATCTTCACTTAACATCAGTTGACATAACGGCAGGTGCTACCCTGTTTGTGAATTAAAAAAGTCCTCGCGCGGGCGTCCGCGTAACGCAGCGTTGGCCCTTAATGCCTTTAATAAGAGCGATTATAATATTGCAGCTCAGTTCATCAAAATACTTAACGTCTTATAGAAAATACTCCTTACATCCAACAGGTAGTGGATGACGAAGAGCCCTACAACACGATAATCCGCGCGAGTCCGAGCGTTATCATAATAACATCGGGCGCGGGTGAAGTGTGCGACACGGAGCCGATCCCCGCGCGGCCCGGAGTAGTGGTCTTCCTGAAGGCTAGCAGGCAACTCACACTCACCCCTGCAGCCGGACAACATTTGGAGGCCTACCAAGCTATCTGCAACGTGTGATTCCTGTGTTTTATATATATATATATATATATAACGAAGCTGAACTTGTCAAAGCTAAAAGTCACTAACTGGAATATAAGTCTTAGCTTTAACATCAAAAAATTTAAAATTTACTTATAATACTAGTGCTCTCCTTGTTCTGTCGACCGTTCGAATAAAAAACTTCAGTTATAAGTACTTATGTAGAGATGTCGCAGGCGGATGGTTGAATCCGGCAGATGGTTAAGTATGGCAGCATGTACACCTCGGAAGTCCTGTAGAACATGTGATAATCGTCTTAAATTACGTGTATATTTTTTTTTACTTTGTCAACTTATGGGAAGATATAATAGCTTACGGAAAAAATTATCGGCTTAGGTGTTTAATTGAATGGTGGATTCAACCAGTTGACTGCGACAAATATATTTTTTCGGACGGTCCGTATTTTTTTATTGATGATGTGATCGTAGAAAATTCTCTGAAACAAATATAATTAAGTTTCCAATAGAGCAACATTCCTTCTATTTTCATCATCCCAACATCAGGAGCAAGTGAAGTATGCGACACGGAGCCGATCCCGCGCGGCCCGGAGTCATGGTGTTCCTGAGGAAAGCTAGCAGGCAACTGAAATTCACGCCCTCATCAGCCCCCTGATTCACGAACCGTCGGAAACGCTCGCAACAGCGGAATGTATGCCCCGTCTCTGTCACTCACTATAGAATAGACAGAGACAAAGCACAGAGTTCGAATCCGATTCCGTTTCCGACGGTTCGTGAATCAGGGGGCTGGTCATTATTTAGAGCAGTGGTGGGCAAACTGTCTTATTGCCCCGAGAAAATTAAATAAACTTCAGAGGTGGGACAGAAATACACGAAAAATTCATTGTGTTAAATATTTTAATCATATAAAAACGTTATAGCATTACACTCTGCTCAAATTACAATATCACTTTTATCTGAAAGAATTGCTTAATTAGTAACTATTCAATTCGGAAGATCGTCAGAGGGCCGGCCGGCCGGATTAAATGCTTTCGCGGGGCGGAGTTGGCCCGCGGGCTGTAGTTTTGCCCATCACTGATCTAGAGACTTATCGAGCTATCGCAATGTGTGATTTTAAAATATTTTATTTTTTAGTGTTATACCTATTTATAATATTGAATACTGTGACATGACGAAGCAAAATTTTTAATTGAAGATTAGTCTTAGCATAAGTAATTATTATCACCAAACAAGTCTGAATCAGCTGGAAATGCATGTAAAGAACATTGTAACCAATTTAACTTGGTGATCCAATAACCACCACCCCGCACCGGGATATTTCTGTCATCATATTCACCTTGGGAGCGGGTGAAGTGTGCGACAAGACTTCTCATAAACACCCTTAATTTTTAATTGCTATAGATAAGGTTAAAGGTGAAGAAAGTACCTACCCATCAATAAGAACAATTTTTACTATGGGGCCAGCGAAGAAATCGTGACAAAATAACCAGCATGGTATTGTACTTTTCTATGGAACAGCTGATTTGTATTTCGCGATTACGTGGCTCCAGTTCCTAAAATTTTGTAATTACTAATTAAAAATGAAGGGTGTATGTTGTGTTGTTATATAATACCAATAACGAAATAAATGAGTACATACATACAAAAAGTATGTTAATGTTAAATTATATATTTTATTTAATGATACAATAATAATAACATTATTAATTACGAAAAATCTCACAACTAACGTCCCAGCGTAACGAGCTAGTTGTGATGATTGTGAGACAGCTTGATTATTTTGTAATACTTACATACTTGATTTTGAATTTTCAACATTATCATAATATTGTATATTCGATTTTGTGTCTAGAAATGGCAATCATAAGGTGCCAACCCGCTTTCCTTCTGTGTGTTAAGATAATAATAATCAGTTACATTTCTAGATAAGTTACATACAAGTAAATTAGTATTAAGACATTAATAAATTATTCTATTTACACTTATTGCCTAGGTAATTAATGAAATTTTATTAATTTCATTAATTACCTAGGCAATAAGTGACTTCGTTTTTTTTAAACATAAACATGTTCCTATTCTATTTTTCGACGAATCGAAGAATTTTGTTAAGTTTACTTTTACCAAAATGTGCCTTTTGTTATTATTGCTATTTCAATATATTATATTTTAAAGAAATCTATATTTTTCTTATTCAATAAATTTGTATAGCTTACCTACCAGAGCAAATACCTACTTGTGGCGAGCGAGTACCTACCGAGTGTATTGTCCATAGGTACTGAATTAGATAGTTTTCTAATTTCAAGTTTATTACGCGACACAAAACTCCCGTGTAATCTATATTACAGAATCGCAGCAAAAAGGTAATAGTTTGATAACGTCTCGGTTTTTGTCGCTTGGGTTAGTTCACACCGAGAAAGCGATGCGGCACGATTTCAAAAAGCTTTCGAATTCTATCTCATGTCAAGAGTAGGCAAGTACCTATACACGTAATGTAACCGTCCCCGCACACGAGCAGTCACAAACGCCGGCGCCGCCACTTGCAGCTAGAAAAAGAAACATGTGACGACTACCGGCGTCGGCGTTCACATAAAATGTGTGAAAACTACAGGAAAGAGGTCGGTGGCCCGTGTGCGGTCAGGCTAAGTGATGGCTGATTTACATGATTGGCGCTCAAATCTATGACAATCTAGCTGGCCGCTGCCACTGGTCAGCCCTGCGGGCCAATCGCCGTAACTCTACAAATTATATAGACTAGTACAGATAGGAATCAAGCCTTATAGCGGCCGTTTGTTAGTGAATGACAGCTTGCCCCGTTGATTTTGACAACATAGTGCTGTCAATACTATCGACGCCCTTGATAAGTTATCGATAAATGTGTAAATCATCGACATTTAGTTACAACCCTAGTGATATTAATTTATAAATAAATCCTGCAAGTAAGAAAAACTCATTTGTTGATGAAAAAAGGCGTTTATTACTCTACATAGTTTATTTTATTAAATACAAAGTACATAAGTGTCAAATCTATTGCTGTCACTTATTTTCTTGACAACGAGAAAGTGACAGCAATAGATTTAGTGAAGCATTAACAGAACTTTAATGGAGCTTTCTGCAACTTGGTGCTAAACACTTTAATAGCCAATAAAAGAAAGCATAAACTGCTTGCAAATATTTTTTACGCACAAACGCTATTGCTTTCAATGCAAAACACAATAACTTAAAATAGTTAAACATTATAATACAGTATATAATAATATAGCGACTAACAGTAGTAATTTGCACCATAATTATTCTGTTTTGATAATTTATTACCGCAGAAATAGGCAGACACGGGTATCTTCGCAGCACTCCATGAACCTCGTTGACACTCAAGTTATCTGAAAAGATTAGATTTTGTTACTAAGTATAGATTTTAGATATTGTTACTACTGCCATAACATTTCATAAACAAATAAGTGAAAGCTGAATAGTTTGTAAATCAAGAAAGAGTAGTGTGGCTAAAGCACATTGTTTGTTGTGCCGGTATGCACATATTAAGTTATGGATAATCAATGTTTCTAGATAATAGTAAATAAGTAGGTAAGCTTTGTGCATAGACTTATAATATGTGTATAGTGTGTATAAGTAAAATCTAAGATAGTAGCAGTAACAGTTATAATAACACAGTCATAAGACAATCACAATAAACCGTCATTCGTACCGACACCACAACAATTTCTTATCCTGCCGGAACATTTGTTATAATTCTGTTCCGTTTGTCAGAAATATGAATTTGCTGATAAGTCAGTTTTAAATGCTTCGACAAATTTATTGAATTACATTGTTATTTTCTCTCGATTTTGTATTAACAACTTTACTAACTCCACACAATTGAAATTAGTTAAATGTGTCCCAAGGTACCTAATCTACTGTAAAGCAGTACCTAATAGTATATCACAATATGATATCACTGCTAAATGGACATTGAAATTATTATGAAGATTTTTCAACAAACTAATCAATAATTAATTTTAATATACAAAGGTTAGGTTCATATTCATATATAAAAATTAAACAAACATTACCTTTCATTCATAACTTTCTGAAAATCTTCTTTGCTCCGGATTGTGAACTGTATTTTGTATTTTTAAAATGCGCTTCCTCTCCTCTTCCACCAAGTTGCGTACCCGACCGACAGGATCCTTATTGATCTTTAGATTATAAGCTTTTACCACCTTATGTACACTATAGTTAGCAATAAATGATTGAGTATTGAGTATTTTCTTATGGTTTGTTCTATGAAATACAAAGTTGCCTCTTGGAATTTGCCTGAAACAACAAACTCAAATATAGGTAGACCTACAGAATTATTGATACATAAAACTACGTAAATAGTATTTACTCACGTACCGTAGGCACCTTCGAATACCGTAAGTATACATTATATCTAAAAACAATACAAAATGAAATGTTGAACGCAATAGAAAGAAAACCGAAATGAATTTTGTAAAAAACTGAAAAACATAAACTCAGTGTTGCCAGATGCCCGTGTTGCATTCTCCAAAATCCCGAAAATCCGAAATCCCCAAAACGCTGATTTTTAAGAAAAAGCCCCACAACAACCTGAAACACTTGAAAAGGCGTTCTCCTATGTCACTGATTACTCGATAAGCTTTTTTTAGAGTGTGGCAGAGTAGAGCACTTGCACCAAGAACACTGATTGCTATATATAATCAGTTCCAAGCGCTAAAACACACTTAAAATAACATTTTTGCCATGAAAAAATACCCCACATCCCCCCAAAGTCAAAATTCTTCCTCCCGAAAATGTCCTCCACTGCCCAAAATAACCCCGAATTTGGAGGGTAATCACCCCAATCCGGCAACACTGCTTAAACTATACGTCAAAAGTGACCGTATTAATTTTAGCCAATGGGATTCACTTGCGGCACAGAAACAAAATGGCGGTCTTAATTATAGCCAATGAATGGACCGGGGAAATTGCAGTCACTAAGTTTTGACCCAATCTATGGGTGATTCCAACGCCTGATGCTCTTTGTCACTTTGTTGTGGCAGGCGATTTATTTGTTTATTTTTAGGGAGTAAGAGCACAAATTATATAGACTAGTACAGATAGGAATCAAGCCTTATTAGCGGCCGTTTGTTAGTGAATGACAGCTTTCCCCGTTGATTTTGACAACATAGTGCTGTCAATACTATCGACGCCCTTGACACGTTATCGATAAATGTGTAAATCATCGACATTTAGTTACAACCCTATTGATATTAATTTTTAAATAAATTTTGCAAGTAAAAAAAACTCATTTGTTGATGAAAAAAGGCGTTTATTACTCTACATAGTTTATTTTATTAAATACAAAGTACATAAGTGTAAGTTAAGATTTATACAAGGCAAAGAATGAGAGTAATTAAATTATTACTACTTACATTGAAATTTTAGATAAACTAAGAATTAAACACTCAGTTGGAGAAAGCTCTCATCAAATCTATTGCTGTCACTTATTTTCTTGACAACGAAAGAGTGACAGCAATAGATTGTGAAGCATTAACTTTAATGGAGCTTTCTGGGTGCTAAACACTTTAATAGCCAATAAAAGAGAACTTAAACTGCTTGCAAATATTTTTTACACACAAACGCTATTGCTTTCAATGCAAAACACAATAACTTAAAATAGTTAAACATTTATAATACAGTATGTAATAATATAGCAACTAACAGTAGTAATTTGCACCATAATTATTCTGTTTTGATAATTTATTACCGTAGAAATAGACAGACACTGGTATCTTTCGCAGCACTCCATGAACCTCGTTGACACTCAAGTTATCTGAAAAGATTAGATTTTGTTACTAAGTATAGGTTTTAGATATTGTTGCTACTGTCATAACATTTCGTAAACAAATAAGTGAAAGCTGAATAGTTTGTAAATCAAGAAAGAGTATTGTGGGTAAAGCACATGTTTTGTTGTGCCGGTATGCACATATTATTAAGTTATGGATAATCAACGTTTCTAGATAATAGTAAATAAGTAGATAAGCTTTGTACATAGACTTATAAGATGTGTATAGTATATATAAGTAAGATCTAAGGTAGTAGCAGTAACAGTTATAATAAAATAACACAGTCATAAGACAATCACAATAAACCGTCATTCGTACTGACACCACAATCATTTCTTTTCCTGCCGGAACATTTGTTATAATTCTATTCCGTTAGTCGGAAATTTGAAGTTGCTGATAAGTAAAGGTGTCCGTTATATTCGATAACGCATATAGCATAACGTTATAAAAATATAACTATCGCACCTAATATAAAAATATAACTTATTCTGCTATTGCTATATTAAATTATATCAAGCAGGGCGCCGCACGCCATCTAGTGTATTCGAAATCAACAAATGAAATTACAGAACTGAACGAATGAACTGTGTTCTCCTTCACTATCCAGCCGCACGCGATGCAAGTATTGCTCTCTCTTTTCTTGGTAATCAAATCTATCAAAATTCAACTCTATCAAATAGAAATAGAGTTGAATTTTGAAAGTTGGAAAACCAAATAACGCCTTATATTTGAAACAGTTGAGACAGACTCTAATGTCTTATCAATAAGGACTAATATCATAAATCACGTACGACATGCGATTTGAACGAACATGTTATTTTTCTGCTATAATATATATTACTGTTATTAGAATATTTAACTAATGCTGTCCTGTGGAATTCTTGATCGCGAACTCACGCTCGCTCGGGGCTTAAAAAGTACTTAAGAATTCTGTTTTTAATAGCGTAATATGAATTTATTCGCGTTGTTATTTGTAAAATAGTGGAAAAAAGAATAAAGCATTGGTTTATTAATAGTAATTGATCATTAAGTAGTGTAAAAACATTAATAACTACTTTTAGTTTAACATAGGTTATAAAAGGTTATTTTATTATATTAGGTACTTAATACTAATATATTATAGCATTAAAAATAACCTTATATTTTAATGTAGCATAACGATATGCTATAATATACGAATATAACATAATATCACACCTTTACTGATAAGTCAGTTTTAAATGCTTCGACAAATTTATTGAATTACATTGTTATGTTCTCTCGATTTAGTATTAACAACTTTACTAACTCCAACCAATTGAAACTAGTTAAATGTGTCCCAAGGTAACTCTACTACTGTAAAGCAGTACCTAATAGTATATCACAATATGATATCACTTCTAAATGGATATTGAAATTACTAGGATCATTTTTCAACAAACTAATCAATAATTAATTTTAATATGTACATAGGTTAGGTACATTCATATATAAAAATTAAACAAACATTACCTTTCATTCATAACTTTCTGAAAATCTTTGCTCCGGATTGTTAACTGTATTTTGTATTTTTTAAAGACGCTTCCTCTCCTCTTCCACCAAGTTGCGTACCCGACAGGATCCATATTGATTTTTAGATTATAAGCTTTTACCACCTTATGTACACTATAGTTAGCAATAAATGATTGAGTATTGAGTATTTTCTTTTGGTTTGTTTTATGAAATACAAAGTTGCCTCTTGGAATTTGCCTGAAACAACAAAACAAACTCAAATTAGGTACCTACCCTTAGAATTATTGAAAAGTACATAAAACTACGTAAATAGTATTTACTCACGTACCGTAGGCACCTTCGAATACCGTATACATTATTTATTTCTAAAAACAATACAAAATGAAATGTTATGAACTAAATAATAATAGAAAGAAAGAAAACCGAAATACCGAAATGAATTTTATAAAAAACACAAACTCAGTGCTGCCAGATGCCCATGTGGCATTCTCCGAAATCCCGAAAATCCGAAATCCTCCAAAACGCTGATTTTTAAGAAAAAGCCCCACAACAAGCCGGAACACTTGAAAAGTCGTTCTTCTATCTCACTGATTACTTGATAAGCTTTTTTTTAGAGTGTGGCAGAGTAGATCACTTGCACCAAGAACACTGATTGCGATATATAATCAGTTCCATACGCTAAAACACACTCAAAATAATACTTATGCCATGAAAAAATCCCCCAATTCCCCCCAAAGTAAAAACGCTTCCTCCCAAAAATGCCCTCCACTGCCTAAAATAACCCCGAATTTGGAGGGTTATCACCCCAATCCGGCAACACTGCTTAAACTAGACGTCAAAAGTGACCATTTTAATTTTAGCCAATGGGATTCACTTGCGGCACAGAATTAAAATGGCGGTCTTAATTATAGCCAATGAATTGATCGTGGTAATTGAAGTCACTAAGTTTTGATCCAATGTATGGGTGATTCCAACGCCTGCGTAACTCTATGCAGCGCGTCTTCATCGCGTTTGGATCTTGACCACAGAACACATTTACTCCTAGCGGAGGTCTTGACGTTTGGCTTCGTATTGCCGTAATGACATAACGACGCACACTACACGTCACGCAAACCTATAGTCCTACAATCCTGTCTGATCCGTGACAGAGGAACCACTTGCAATACGAAATTAGCTGTCAAAATCAAAGATATTATAATATAACAAGATTGCGCACTCATGAGTTACAGCCGAGCCGAGCGAGATAGGCCTATTATGGTGTGCGTCCCTCTCTAATGAGAGAGACGTGAGTGACTACACGATTCGGTTTTTTCGAGGACAATTTATAGTTAACCAGACTTGGCTCACGTAGGATTCGAACATCACGCTTCCTAGGGAGCTCTTGTAGCTAAAAAAAAATATATTTAAACATCCTAACTCACTTTCTATTTATAATATTAGTTAAGATGAGGACTTCGCGAGGCAAAGCATTTGCACCACTTATGAGGCAATAATGTGACAATCGACACATACACATATGCTTTATAAGCATACTTACTTTTGAACCGACTTCAAAAAAGGAGGTTGTCAGTTTGACCTGTATGTACTTATATGAAAAGTATGTATTTTGCTAAAATGGATAGAAATAAAAAGTCCACGTACAGTAATAAAAATCTGTTTATTAGTTAGACTATACATTGCTAAACAAAATTGTCTTGCGGATCTTTTGACGCACAGAGGCTTTGTGTCCAATTAGTTTTAAAGATTAGTATTTTGCGTACCTACTTTTTTTAACCTTAAATTAAAATACAGATTTTATAATACATTTAATAAGTTCTGTTTCATGCCTATATTCTGATAAAGTTCTTCTTTTTTTTCTTCTGCTGAGTATTGTGTAATTTTTTGAGGTATGACGTTAAGCCAACCTTTTTTAATTTCTTCATCTTTAGGAAATCTGAAACAATGAAAATTAATGTTTGGGTTAAGTAAGAAAGTAAATTCCAGTCTATAGATTACAAACGAAATGGACACCCTACTATACGCAAGAATAAAACTTTGGCTAAATACTTACCTATGAAAAGATACACCGCTACGTTTATATGATGCGTTTTTGCATCCTTTCACACATCAAGTGAGAACCATTTTTATTGATTTAAACGTAATTTTAAAATGATAATTAAGATCCACACACTAACTTTACACACATAAATTAATTTGCCGTCGCCATATTGATGATGTTTTTATTTTTATTAAAATTGTCCAGACGCAAAGTGTTGCAAATTTATTATAATTAAAACTACCATAACACCGACTCTTACATTAAACAAGTAGTTGTTCAAGGTTTTAAATAATACAAATGATATGGACTTTATTATTATCAGCTTAACATTCCTTTTAATTAATTAATATTTTGAAAATTCTCGAGAACAGGAAATATGAATTTGAATTGAGTTCTACTACAACCAAAAATATTTCATGGTGGCAGCCCAGTAGACAGGGATGCAATCCTATTTAGGAGCCTCTCGCTCGGCTCGTTTTTCCGTTTATCATAATGACATACGAAAATAAACCTTATTGTAACTGCATAGAATTGAATTGACATTGCTTTTATTTTCATAGTGCACAATCTTGTTATATTATAATATCTTTGGTCAAAATAGACTGTCGTATGAAAACTGTTTTAGTTCCAAAGATTATCACCGGAACAGAAAACGTTGTCGCACTGTCAAAGCCGCGCGTTATCAAAAACGGTTTTGCACAGCAACTGCACTTCAACTGCACGTACCTACACTTGACTAATGCGTCATAGAATTACCGCGATCGGGACCCTGGTATGGAGTAAAACAACCATTAAGTACCTAGTTCCTTACTGTAATGTAACATTGAAAAGTGCGCACAGCGACGACGTGTCTCGTCTCGTGTCGTCGCTTTGTCAGTGTGAACATACCCTTAGTGTAGCGGTACGAGGCTAATCGGTCTTTTGATATCATAATGGCAACCCTCTATCGCCTTTTCTCAATTATATTATTGAATATTCTATACAATCATCATGTCAGCCGAACGACGCCCACTGCTGGGCATAGGCCTCCCCCAAGGATCTCTACAACAATCGGTCCTGCGCTGCCCGCATCCAGCGGCTTCCCGCGACCTTCTATACAATAGTCTAAAGTTTTTCAATAAGTTTCAACAGTTAAGGCCTCTACAGATCAAAGCCGGCGACCCGAGCCTGTTTTCATACTTACATAATAAAACGATAAATAAATAATAAAATAAATAAATAATCGTCGCAAAACAAGGCCGCGCCGGCTTTGGTCTGTAGAGGCCTTTAAAGCATCTGGATTTGTTATCTTTTTTATGAAATACAGTAGTAGAAGAGTTAGTTGAAAAAGTTCACAAGTTAGTCGCTGTGCACAAACGTTGGCATTTTTAGATAATAAAAAAACAGAAATTCATTAATTCTCTCGGGGGGGGGGGGGGGGGGGGGGGATAGGGGATGCCCGTCAGTGACTGCTGAAGGGTAGGAGCGAAATAAAATCACATAAAATAGCTCCCAGACCAAAAAGACCGGAGAGATATTCGGATCGGTGCTGAAGTCCCTAGCTGTCATTAGGCTCTTAGGTCTGCGGGCTCATTTAGAGATGGCGGTGAAAGAACCTCACAGTGGTCAACGGCGGCCCTGAAGTCTTCCTGGAAGATTAGGACCTTGGTGTCAGGTGGCAACCGACCGTAAAACTTTATAGCCAATATTTCATACCTATTGATCATGAGGCAAGACAAGACAGAAACAAGGAATAAGGCTTGGGCGTCCCCCGCAAGCGACGGCGATGTTAGACATGTGACAAAATCTAAGCGTCCTCCCAAAGAGACGTAAAATCGAAACAACATAATACTGTGAGGCAGTTGGAACATTGGCACAATGACAGGACGAAGTGCCGAACTGAGCACTATCAGGGGGGTGTCACTCCACAGTTTAGGTACCTACGTTCGGCCTACGCGCCTCCCGGGCAGGCGAATGGCAGAAGGATGCCGCATGCATGCATGCTTGTTTTGACGACCGATTTGGCGCAGGGGTAAACTACCTGCCTTCTGCGCCAGAGGCCTCAAAAAAAAAAAGGTCTCGGGTTCGATTCCCGAACAAGACAAATATTTGTGTGCATGAACATGTCTATTTGTCTTGGTCTGGGTGTTTTCTATTTATATTAAGTAATTGTATGTACCTATTTACAAACAAAAAAGTATTTAAGTATATATTTATCTATTATCAAGTTCACGTAGACACAGTTTCTTAAGAAATTTACTATGATGGGCTTAGATAATTGGTGTAACTGTTAGAAAATATTGATTTATTTATTAGGTATTTATTTATGCGCGAACTTTAGATTATTATAATCTTCGATCATATATTATAACTAGCTTTCCGCCCGCGGCTTCGCCCGCGTGTACTACACGACATTATCCTCAGGGAATGTGATATTTTCCGGGATAAACTACATCACTGTCCAGCTCCCAATCTACCCCCGTACCAAAAATCACATTGATCCGTCGCTCCGTTTTGACGGGAAAGACGGACAAACAAATAATACCTACTACTGGTTTTCCCGTGAGAATATGATACTTTCCTGTGGTAAAAAGTAAAAGTAGCCTATTATAATCCTTCCTAGGGTCTCAAATAATTTACTTAAATAGGTACCAATTTCTGGCCGCAAATTAGCTCGCGCTTAAAATGATTTTCGTATGGGAATGAGATTTTTCCCGCGGTAAAAAGTGTTAAGTATATCTTTCCCAGGGCCTTAAACTGTCTCTATTCTAAATATAATCATTTCCATTAACTTAAACTATCACCTTAAATACCAATTCCATTCCACAGCTATGCCCGTGCTAAAACTTATTTTACCATGGGAATTATCCTTATTCCCGCGGTAAAAAGTCCTTCCTAAGGTCACAAAATTCTCCATTCCAAATTTCATCTGAATCGGTTCAGCCGTTTTGACGTAAAAACAGAACATACAGACAGACAGACAAACAAACATAAGTTTTCGCATTTATAATAATATTAGGGATAGTAGAAAAATGAATATGATTGGCCGGCCGCGACTACGTCCGTCCGTGAGTAATTTGTGGTCGTCCAAATCAAAAGGGACCTTACGCCTTATTGCTGTTGTTCGAATACAATACAAACGACAATAAAGACGTATGTGCCGGCCGCAATAAGGTCCCTTTTGATTTGGACGACCACATTTAATTTGGTACATCGCAAAATTTCATGTCAAAAAGTAGGTAGATAGGCGTTCTCTAAGGTCTCATCAGTACCATCATCAATCCATTTTAATGTCCCCGCTGCTGGGGTACAGGCCTTCATATTGATGGATAAGGAGAATGGACCATGACTTTCCACACTGGCCCATTGCAGTTATGGGGTATTAACCAATCCAAATGCAGCCAGAACCATCGGCTTATCGTGTCTTCCGAAGCACCATAATTGAACAGCCATCCCGTGAAAGACCACTGCGAAAGTTACATAACCTCAGCGATCGCAGGCCGAGCACGCTACCTATACTTTATACCAAACATGAAAGTCAGATCAGTGGTTTCTTCTTATGCCTATAAGAAGGTTACGATACCTAGACAAACAGTAGCTACTTTCGTATGAATAATATTCGGACATTCTCCTACTCTTGAACTACCAAAATGCAAAAAATCAAGTCAATACTTTGATATGGTACTTTTTATTGTGGCATAGGTTCTATGCCACATTAAAAAGTATTTTATAGTGGCAATACCATGAAGCTCGACTTAATACTGAGTTACCTCAGAGTATTAAGTCAAACTTCATGGGCAATACAGTGCCACAAACTTTGCTGTGCCGGTGGCCAAAATGTGAAACTTACGTGATTTTTTTTAATGTCATTTTGCTGTCAAGTTGATGTCCAACCATAGCGCTGCTGGCGGCTGAAGTTCTTAGAAGTCAGGGCCGGTGAAATTACTACAAAAAAAAGAAAAACGTACGTAGCGCCGCTGTCACCGGCACAGAAAAGGTTGTGGCACTGTACGCTAGTTAATACATAACTACTCTTTGGTGGCAATGAGGTACAGTGCCACAAACTTTGCTGTGCCGGTGGCCAAAATGTGAAACTAGAGTGTGTGTCAGATAACTCTGCACGTGCCTGGCGCGTT
Organism: Crambus lathoniellus; assembly: GCA_949710035.1. Classification (NCBI taxonomy): domain Eukaryota; kingdom Metazoa; phylum Arthropoda; class Insecta; order Lepidoptera; family Crambidae; genus Crambus; species Crambus lathoniellus. The sequence continues at coordinate 11,200,956 of OX453307.1, forward strand.
TTTGGCGCTAGTTACAGTGCATTTTTTTGTTCTAATGTTATAGAAAAGATTAGTATTCGATTTTTACCGCGCGCAGACTTATCTGACGAGCACTATAACGTGATTTTTTTAATGTCAAGTTGATGTCCAACCATAGCGCTGCTGGCGGCTGAAGTTCTTAGAAGTCAGGGCCGGTTAAATTCCTACAAAAAAAAGAAAAACGTACGTAGCGCCGCTGTCACCGGCACAGAAAAGGTTGTGGCACTGTACGTCACACTGTAAAAACCATAGATGTAAAAACCGATTGAGTTTTCAAACATGTGTCAAAAAAAATCAAAAGCACTAAGGAGTATCGATATCAACTTCGATGCAAATCACCCCCAAAATAATTTTCTATCCCTTTTCAAACCCTGCTAGGCAATGAGTTTCAATGAAATATGAAAAATCTTTGATTATTTCTGTACCCCGAGTGTAAGTTTTTATGTCAAGCAAACGCAAACTATTTCGAGTACGTATTTATGTCAATTTGTATGAAAACTGCATAAGCGCGCTACTCGCCGCTAGAGGCGCTGATACAGTTTTCATACAAATTGACATAAATACGCACTCACGATAGTTTGCGTTTTTTGACATAAAAACTTACACTAGGGGTACTGTTAAAGAATGTTTATGCAAAATTTGAAGAAGATTGGACAAAGGAATTACTTTGTCCCATACAAACTTTACCCCCGTTTTTCACCCCCTCGGGGGTAGAATTTCGAAAAATCCTTTCTTATCGGATGCCTACATCATACAAGGAACACACCCTCCAAGTTTCAGGTCTCTACGATCAGCGGCTTAGGCTGTGCGTTTATCCGTCAGTGATTCAGGACAAAGGATTATATGTATAGAAAAGATAGTAGGCAAGCGATGACAAAGCGACTGGAATTGGACTTTATTTTCATGCAGAAAGATTTATTTTTATTTGAATGAGTTTGCAGAGTGCGCCTTCAGTACCTTAGTAGGTATTATTATAAATTTTGTGGTAGGTACTATTCTGGATCGAGCGACGTCGCGTAAATATTTGCTATGTGCAAGAGACAAGTTGGAAAGGTGCTAAATCACGTCAAATCGGAAATGGCTTTAAACTCATTTAAGTACAATTGAGTGCAAAACACCAGAAATGGCACCGGATTCATTCTAGACAAACATCTAAGTGAGAACGTACCTAGTTGAAATAACCAGAGTCAATGATCGTATTATGTCTGTGAAACTTGCTCTCGAGAGATAAGCATGCCTAATCGTCATCTCAGTCTATGTACCCCAGGTAAACTGCCCAGAAGTTGAGGAGCAAGAATTCTGGGAAGACCTACAGAACCACTTACCTAACCACTATACCTGCAATGGAACAAAAAGTCATATTCGGTGATCTCAATGGGCATGTGGGTGTGCCTCGAGGTAGTTTTGAAGGATGTCATGGCATGGGGGCTTTGGATTTGGAACACAAAACAACGAAGGTGTTACCATCTTGGAGTTTGCTACATCTCAAAACCTGGCAGTAGTGAACAGATTCTTTCAAAAGAAAGAAGAGCACCTGATGATAATATAAAAGCGGAGGCTCAAGGACCCAGAACGGCTATATTTTGGTGAAAAGACAAGATCTGAAATTCAATAAAGACTGCAAAGTTATACCTGAACAGAACATGTAGCAGACTACCTGACTAAGCGAGCGCCTTCTAAAACTCACAAACCTAACAGACAATCAGTTTTGGTTTATCGCGGGGAAAGGAACCACTGATGCGATTCACGCAATTAGACTGGTAATGGAGAAAGCTTGTGAAAACAAACAAACTCTTTGGATGGTCTTCATAGACCTCGAAAAGGCCTTTGATCGTGTGCCGAGAGGTTTAATATGGCCAAGCACTTAGAGCTCAGAATGTGCCAGAACGCTATGTCAGACTGCTAATGGACATGTACCACAACGTTCAGACTGGTGTAAGGAACCCAGCCGGGATGCCAGAGAGTTTCGACATTAAAGTAGAAGTTTATCAAGGTAGTGCTCTTAGCCCCCTTGCTATTCAATATCACCATGAACTACCTTACCGAGAACATTCAGAAACCTGCACCTTGGAACCTTTTGTACGTAGACGATGTGGTTCTGATCTCCAACAGTATATTCATTATACATAGGTACATGATATTCAAGAAAACCTGGATCAGTGGAGGAAATTTCTCGAGTTAAACGGGTTGCGCATAAGTAGAACAAAAACCGAGTACATGGTCTGTAACTTAAATCCCGAAGAATCGAGCCCAAACGTCACGCTAGATGGTAAAAACCTACCTAGAGTAAAGGTTTACAAGTATTTAGGCTCTGTTCTCGCAGAAGACGGATCTATAACTCCTGATATTACACACATAACTACATCTGGGTGGAATAAATGGCGTACCCTTACGGGAGTTCTAAGCGATCCTAAAATGCCAGTAAGAACCAAGGTTAAGATCTATAAAGCTGCTGTAAGACCAGTATTGCTCTACGGTGGCGAAACCTGGACCTCAAAAAAGGCACATGAGCAAAAACTGCATGGGTTGTACCACAAAAAAGCGTATGTTATGCTGGGCGGGAGGAGTCACTCTCAAAGACAAAGTGCGCATCAAACACGTCAGGGGGAGGTTCAAGGTTGCACCCATTACAGAAAAGCTCACGGAGTCCAGACTGAGATGGTTTGGGCATGTCCTGAGAAGACCCGATGACCATATTTAAGTTAAAAAGTGCCTTTCCATTCCATCAAAAAAGCGAGAGAGAGGCAGGCCGCAAATGACATGGATGTCGAAAGTCCAGAAAGACATGAAGCAATTCGACCTGTCAGCAGACGATGCTAAACAGCGGAGCAGATGGCGCCTCAAGATAAAAAAAGCCGACCCCGCGTAACGGGAAATGGCGAGGCCGAAGAAGAAGAAGAGAAATTAAATCATTTACAGGAAACTGGTGAAAAAAAAAAGCTTTATAACATTCGACAGCACTTAGGTAGGCTCCAGATAGCACTCTGTTGCTATGTCTACATCTAAATTAGAAAAATTAACTCGTGCGCGAATTCTACCATAGCTGACCCAACAATTAAAAAATATTTAAGATTAAACGGCTCAAAAATGTATCCAATTATATTAACCCGATAGTTGGTGTCCGTAATAAAACAAAATAACAATTCCAACTTAAGTATAATACAGACATAGATCATTAGTGGTAGGTACCTACCTAAGACTGACTCATTTCTGACTTTACAATTTTATAGCGTGTGGCTGTGGCGCCGATCTGCGGACAATTTCAGGATAAATTCAACGATAAAATCAGTTAAAACCTAAATCCATAAAAGGATTTCTGTCACGATGTAAGGTTATTCTTGCAAGTATTTGCCCTACAAATCCTTATAAAATCATATCACTAAGTTGAACTACTTTAGCTACAACACGCTTGTTTAAAATTACATAGGTACCTATCTACTTACCTAATCGAAAATTGTATGATTGCTATACTTCAATCAATAATAGTACAGGTGTTATTGTTGATCGAAGTTGCTATCTTGCATAGCCATTTTATGATAAAATTTAGAATGACAATATCTTGCTTGACTTCTAGTGTGCATATGCCAAATGAAAATGCTGCATAGTTACTTAAGTATTTAATTTGTGACATCGTTTACTTTATTTGTGCGGATGGACGATTAAATTGAGATAAGTTTTCAAATGGATGAGCCTGTTTGCTGGTATTATACCATCTTAACTTTTTTTTTATTAATATAAGTACCTGGGTAACTACGTTTATCTTTTAAAATATTGAAAATGAAGTACCTAATAGACAAAGTCGACCCTTCTCACAACTAGCTCTGATGGGAATCGAACCTACGACCTTTCACTGTCCGGGCGAATGCCCTAACCACTAAGCTACAGAGTCGTTAAAACATTCGCCTTGTGAATGCAAAAAAGTAAAAATAATACGTTTATCTTTTAAAACTTGAAGGCCTATTCTTTACATTCTAAACTGCAGTTTACTCATTTATCTACCTAGAGTTTTCTGACGAAAGATCGCGTACAGTTTCTGTAGCAATTACTTGCAAATCAGTTTTATGCTTGCATATTAAGTGAACACTAATATTGAGTAGGATTCAGTCTAACGGGTCAACGCTACGTACACATGCATATCTATTGAAGTTTCACACGATGTAGGTAAGACAACATCTTTATCAAACGAAATTGCGAAACTTCGGATGATGCTCTCAAATTGCAGAGTTACGTCAGACTGTATTATGGGAGATTTACGAAACAGAACATACAGGCAAAGCGCGTGTGTTGTTTATGAATTTTATTATGATCGAGATTAATTTAAAAACAATGCAATGAGACAGAAGGAGCCCTTCAAGGTTTTCCTTCGAAATTGTTAGTGCGTTGAACCGTAAGTAGGTACTTCCCATGGCGTCCATACTTCGATCATAAAAACCGTGCATAGTAAAATGTAAGCGCGAGAAAGACGTGAAAAATTTAGTCGCAAGAGCAGCGCGCCAGAGCCATTTCGTTCCGTGTAAAAAACATTTTGAAAAATTTTAAGCCAATTCAAAATTCAAAATCATTTATTCATTTTAGGCTGATACAGCACTTGTGAATGTCAATGAAGCTACGCTATCGGTTCGCAAATCCTACGGCGGGAGGCCTTGTAACGAGAAGAACCGGCAAGAAACTCGCCAAGGGCTTTTTTTTCTCCCTGTCATATTTCATACAGAGTCGTCAAATTGAAAAGTGACTTTAACATAATATATACATATTATATTATGTTAAAGTCACTGTCCATCACAAATTCATCTTATATTTAAAAACAAAATAAATAACCCGGTAATCATAGCAGTAAATAATTTTCAATAACTTAGAAAATAGACATCCAAAAAGTAGTTTCTTTAAAATACACATCAACCAAAAACGTAGCGAATAAAATAATAAATATAAATGTCAAATAAGGGTAATAAAAATTTGAATAGTTTAAGAACATAAGAGTCAATAATAAACAATGCCATACAAGCTACGATAAAATAAAACTAATAACAATAAAACATAAAAAATCTGCATATTTTGAGACAAGAAGCCAGGAGCAGACCCATTCCACTGGTGGCACCCGTTCACGAGCATGACGCATGAACCAGCCATCGCTTCGTTCAACCATATTTTAGGGAACGTAACGACCCGCCTCACACAATGAAACACGAGGCTAGGTGCTTTGAAAAGGAACTTCGTAGTACCTATCGATAAATCAGTTTAAAATAACCAATTGTGGCTAAGTACTAAGAAGCCCTACACTGGGATTCTATTAAATAATAAATGTAATTGCAATCGATATAATCTTTACTGCGGCACCATGGCCGATATATTCTATCTACTACAACCCGCGCCCGCGGAATCGTCTAGACTCTAACAAACTACTCGCGTAGGTAATGACAATCCATTCGATATTTTGAATACTGATTTAAACATAAATCAACCATAGACAATGCAAGGAGGTATCATATCCTAACAATATGATACCACATGCCGCCGCCGCAACAAAAAAAACCTTTCTTACTAAAGAAATGTTTTTTCCTACATGGATTACCCTAAAGCGAAGGCCCTGCCTACCTTGGAACGATATCACATCAATAAGACTGGTCCTCACTAACGGACAGCCAGGACAATGGTCGATATAATTATTAATTTCTTGAAATCAAAACAAACCAACCATTGCATTGGCTTGACATACCAAAACCAAGGGAAAAGGTCTGCCCAGCCTTAAACCTAACCTTAATACATCATATGTAGTTACAATCAAAGCTACCTAGGTATTTATTTCAAATAAGTGTAGAGTACCTAGTAGTGTACCTAATTCTAATTGAATCAGGTATTTTTGAAACAACATGAGTCCACTTTTTGGTGAAATTGACTTTTTTGCATTTGTATGCTGACAATCATGCCATACACCCCTAGCTTAATTGAAACAACACAAGTCCTTTTCTTTCCATATATTTTAAATTGAGATATTTTTGAAACAACACTAGTCCAGCCTACTTATTGTCTAATTTCAAAAACTATCGCAATTTATACTTCTTTTTGGCACAAATATAAACTTACCAAAGAAATGTAGCAATGTGTTACATCTATCTGTCAAATGAAAGCGATTGCGATAGATTTATAAGTTGTTTCTATAATTTCTTAGTGGCATTATTCTATTTGATTGTGATTGTAGGTATTTTGGAAATAAGTAATTTCGGTTATTTTCTGAAGAAGATTTTTTTCAATTAAACACAAATTATCCAACATACCTACCTATTGTCTTACATTTTCAGAGAAATTCTAGTGACAACATAAGTCCATCACTTTCAATGCATGTACGAGCTAGTTTGACTACGCACACTCTGCAGATGATATTATTTGTAGTTGGAGTACACAGTTAGAGAGAAAACCCGAAGTTACTAGTTGTATGTTTATTTAGTTTGAACAATGATGCGTAATTAAGCTATAGGTAGACTCTTTTCTCGACCGTTCGGTGTAAGCGTTTTTGCGTACTACTAATTTAAATAAATTATGCGATGACGCGCGACCCAAAGTGTATCGCGGTATCAGCAAAAATGTACGGTGATGAGACCGTACAATGCAATTTTTTTCAAAAATGTGGACATTTTTGACCGTCCAAGATCCATGAGAATATGTAAAAATGTGTCAATTTTATATTTTCTAAACGAAATCATCACGTGTCGTTTGATTTTTTTTCAGTAAGTACCTATCTAGTTTTTTACCTCTCCTGAAAAGTTTGGTCTCATGGACTTGTGAAAAAATATCTGATTCAATTAATACATTCATAATTTCATTCGTGTTGAAACATAATCTACTTACTTACTGCATTAGGCTTGTTTAGCAGCTAAAGGAGCCGATTATCAAAACATGATAAGTGAATCAAAAGTGTATTGCGTTATTATAAGACGACAGGATCATATCAATACATTGTGGAATACAGCCCCAGGCTACGCTGAATTGGTACCGATTATATTGGACATAATGAAATGTGTCGAAATTAAAACATGTTGAAGAATTGATTTGTATCTTTGAGATAGTAAACTCCTTGACTTGTTACTGATAGATCATTAGCTTAAATAATTTTTCAGTAAGTACCTATTATTATAATATCATAGCTATAGATAATATATTTTTATTTATAAGTATTGAGTCATAGTATCACTTTTATAAGAAAGACTATGTGCATGATATCAAACTAGTCAAAGATTTAATCACTATCCGATACTTCTAAGAAGTAACTTGAAATTCTTCACCGAAAAGTTAAAGCTTATTAGGTCAAAATATTTCACAATCATCACGCCACGAACGACCTATAACAATTTGTCTGAACTGTGTACAAGATTTGAATGATTTATCTATCAATAACAACACGAGGCCACGCATTTAGTGAAACCAGAATAAGATTTTATCCCTGGGGCTGTTATGTAGAAAACAAGTTATCGGATATTTGAATCACACGTTCGTGACATCGACCCTGGCACGATCATAATTTTGACAGCTACAGATCATACTCATGAACCTCTATTGAAAGGTGGTTACTAGAGTAGCATACCACGCATTTTATAACGAATTGTTGATTGAATGGCTCACTGCGATGTCACGACTTGAATTTATTGACCGTAGGGCTATACAGATGATCCGTCTTGGTCCAGAAAACAAATAAACAACGCGTTGCAGTGTGTTCTATTACTCAGGCTTTTGATGGAACATTTGCAATATGTACCTATATCTCAGAGTTGTGCAACGAAATTGATTGAAGTATTTCACGATATCTGCAAAGTTTACCGCTCCTGTAGAGATCGTGATCTCTGCAGTGTGATTTGCAGATAACGCGCATGCCGTTATTAACGCCGCCGTTAGGCGTCACGCAGGTGAAGCCCCAGCATAAGAGTAAACTCTACCTACAATGTCTTTCATTAAAAATTTGAACATGCATTGAGGTCAGCTTTGTTTATTAAGTAATATAATATTTACGATCTTCGTCATGGTGGTTAACGCGTCTTAGCACGCTAATAGTATCAAATTAGTGCGCTAAGACCCGGCTACAGCTGCGTATTATATCAAATAGCGCGCTAACTAATGGCATTAGACGCAGGCGAAGCTCGGGCATTACTGAGTTATAATTCTGATAAAAGCAATAAGGGTCACCTACCTTAACTTTTAAGAAGACTGAATGAAACATGCAGTAATGTTAATTATACATTCAAATACCTAAAATATTACCACTTATTACTATACCTAACCATAATATACCACTTTTGTTAATCATGCCTGTTTCCCACCGGGGGTAGGCAGAGACTATGGATATACTTTTACTATGCTATGGATCGCAAACCTTAGCCGACCCTTGCACACTTCTTTCGCTTCATGCACATCCATCAATCTTTTCATACATGCCCGGCGATTTTTGTCACTGCGTACCCCAGCCTTTTAGCAGTAAATGTTACTATGAGACATGATAAGTACCTACTTAACTTAAATAATAAAACACACGTCTAAAAATTACCAGTGAAGTAAAATCCGTAAAAATGATTTATTTCAATGAACATATTTCATCTTCCCTTTCGTCACCACTGGCAACAAATGGTATTTTTTTTCTCGTTTGTCCCCAGTGGCAACGAAGCCAGTGGTGACGACTGGGAACAAGGGAACAGTTCGCGCAGAAATCTAAAATGGCTGAGATAATGAACAGTCGTAATAAGATTAATAGCATGTAAGCTTTACAATTTTATTGGATACTAGCGGCCGCCCGCGGTTTCACCCACGTGGTTCTTGTTCCAGCCGCGGGAATATCGGAATAAAAAGTACTAGCCTAAGTTACTCCTTATTACATCAGCTACCTGCCAGTGAAAGTCCCGTTAAAATCGGTCCAGCCGTTTCAGAGATTAGCCGGAACAAACAGACAGACAGACGGACATACAGACAGACAGACAGACAAAAATTGTAAAAAATGTTATTTTGGTATATGTACCGTATATATTATTATAATGCATATGTATATACGTATATGCATTTAGTTATGCACGGTTATTTTAATATTACAAACAGACACTCTAATTTCATTTATTTGTATAGATGTATGACTAATGTAAGGCATTTGAGTCCAACATCCTAGTAGTGTCGGAGCATGTGATTGTCCAATTAGTGGATCATGGCAGCCGCAGCCGCCCAAGCGTCGTGACCGCGGTTGCGCCATGCGCCGCCCACCGCGCCGCGCGCCGGGTGCGCCCGCACACGCCCTTACTAACACTTTGTAACTACATATCGCACTACAGCATAATTAGACGCAGTTTATGCGGTCAAGGGTGTCGACGGTGTGGTTAATCTATGGTCAGGGATACATTTGCGAAATTGTCTGTGATTTACTTATATTTTAAAGTTATAAGGTTAAGGCCTGAGTCACCAACAGTCAGCTGTTATGTTAACCGTTGGTTAAACGTCAGTAAGTTGGTTAATCAACCAACCATCCGACGATTAAACCACGGTAAAAGTAACCGACGAGACGATTGGTGAACTCTGGCGTTAGTGTGTCCTAACCCTAACGTTAGAAATAGCACGTTTTGCACCCATTTTCAATTTAATTAAATTTTATGTTTTCTAAGAAAAATTAAGTAGTCATCCAATCTGTAGTTCTAGCTGACATGTTTTTTAGAAAAGTCTAGTCTTGGCGGCCGAATCAAACGTCATCTTCACTACCTAGGTATTTATTTTATTTTTAGTTTTTGCGATGGCTCCTAATTTGATGTATAGGTCCCAAGGAGTAATAAAATGGGGACATTTCAAGGACCACTGTTTTATTCCCTATAAGATGTTTGTGTGACCCCCCTATATCTAATTATCTTTGTCAAAATTCATCCGAATCAATAGTAACCAATTCCTTATAGTGTTAGCATAGTACACAAACAAGTAGTTAGATGCGCCTGGAACTTTGGGATGAATTGAAGCACAGAATAAAGCAAATAGTACTTTGCTCATTGTTTTGTTCATCAACGATGATCTCTTATGTAAGGTATACCTTGTACCTAAGTACATACCCCAAATAAACTAGTACAAGGTTGCTGATGATATCTGAGAGCTCACACAGTTAAGCATTAATGATTTACACCTATCTATCTCTAAGGAGGTTACAAAAGTAAGTAGGTACTACTTATGTACTTTTTAACGAAAACAAAATAACTGTTGATTGATTACTTCATTTCATCTGATAGACTTTTTTCCTACATTAAACTCTTCGCAACAGATGAATTACAAAACCGACGCGGCTAGGATTCAGAAGTTTAAGCTTCAGGCCAAAGTTTAAATATCAGTTAAATATTTCAACAACATTTATTCAATAATTATTAGTTTTACAACATTCCGCCATTTTTCGTGTCCAAACATCATCTGCCGCCTTTTCCTTTTTCTTTTTTTAATTTCCTCTAAGGCAGCGGCACCAAAGAGGTTTTAAGAAAAACGTACCTATTTATAATTTGGCTTTAACAAAACGATATGTGAAAATATTTACAATAATCGAATACCGCACCTTAACCATAATTAATAATTTTAATACAACTTAGAGTTCATGTTACAACAACTATACAACCAAAATATTAGTTATATCCTTTAACAATCGACGTTATTGTACGTGTACCTAACAGCTCGGCCTTCCTGCTAGACGCGTGTCCCTTCGCGTTTTATGCAAAGCAGAGAAAAACATTATACTTTCAGCGAATACAAAATCAAAGAACAAATTATTTACACAAAGTACTAGGTACTTATTCAAAATATTCTTATACGAACAGCAAAAATATGATATATATATATATATATATATATATATATAAACACCAACCTGGGCACTTGGTTGATCCAGCCCGACTGCCGTGTATTGTTGACTCCACCTTTTTCGCCTTATTACTCGACTCCTATGGCAAATATTTCGCACGGAGTGGCAACGCCACCCTCAAACGTATTCATTGAGAATGTGATATACTGGGCATTTTTTTCATTGCAATTCCGAACTCAATCGACTCCGTAACGGTCAAAATTCTGAAATGCTGACACACTTGTTGACTCCGTTATATATACATATTTTTGTATACACTTCAGTATTGTTGGCTCCGAATATATAATACTTGCAGTTCTCGATACATTGCTAAATCCACGAGAAAGTGATATACTAGATATTTTTTTCATTGCAATTTCGAACTTAATCGACACCGTAGAGGCCAAAATTATGAAATGCTTAAACAATATTGTTTGCTTCGTTCCATAATACTTATATTCGTATGCCTTTCAGTATTTGTTGACTCCGAATATATAATATTTGCAATTCTCCATACATTGCATTGCTAAACCCACGTTGAGTAAACAAACCGCGCTGCAGCGATTTGTTTATTTATTAACAACCGATTTCAAAAAAGGGAGGAGTTTCTCAATTCGTCTGTATGTTTTTTTTATGTGTGTCACCTCAGAAATTTTTAGTTAATGAACCAATTTGGAAAGGTAATTAACTAATATATAAATAATTTTTTATCTAACGTCACCACATCGCGTGGTCCCATTCAAATGTGATCAAGAGCTGGCGAGAATCTTTGCAGTTATCCTGAATAATGCGTATTTAGGCTTTAGTTTTGCGTGTTTAGACGATTTCTTAGTTATTTGGGGAACAATATTCATTATTAAAAAGGATATCATTTTCAAAATTATTTCTTATATAAAGTTTATACCTCTAACTTGATCTTATTTTCAACAAGTCAGGACCAGAAGATGAAATCCAAGGAAAATCGAGTGAAATTCTCAAATATAGGCAAGCCTTTTTCCCGTGTACTGCCAGCACATGAATAGAATAGCACCACCCCCCTCTCTTTCCGTAGGTGTCGTAAGAGGCGACAGAGGGAAAACGGTCATCCAGAGATAAACAGCAGTGTCTCCCTTTAACAGCAGGCCATACTGCGATCGCCAACCCGCCTGCCAAGCACGGCAATGGCAAACCCCCCCAAAATGAATACACCACAAATACATCCGGCCGCCAGTCCCCGGCGGCCCCGCTATTCCTAGCTAAGATAGCGGCTATAGTAACGGCGGGGCATGGGGTGCTAAGAACTTCCGGGTAAGATCCGGCTACCAACACCGACGAGTCGACCTAGTAACCTACAACACGCGCACATTGAAGATGGACGCGAAGCTCATGGAGTCGGAAGAGGCAATTAGTAAGTTACATTGGGGTATCATTGGGTTATCAGAAGTCTGATTCGAAGACTCGGCGGCCCCGCTATTCCTAGCTACGATAGCGGAGGGCTCGATTATCCTGCAATCCAGTCACTTGCTATACCACCGGGAAGGCGAACAACTGTCCATAGGTGGTTTTCTGTTCATCGTCCACAAGTCCCTTGTCAACAACGTGATCAACATCGGAAGTGTCTTGAGCAGGATAGCGTACCTGATACTCAGAATATCGAAACGATATTCGCTGAATCTCATCCAGGTCTACGCTCTGACCTCGAAATAGATAGGCTATGTATGAGATTTCTAAATCAATTCATAGCTATAGAACCCATTACACGTTTGTGATGGGGGATTTCAATGCAAAGTTGGAGTACAGTACTTATGTAAAACCCACCGTGCCAAATTGAAGAAACTCTCCACCCAGACTCTTTTAAAAGAAACTAGCAAAAAGGCAATGACAGCTCTCATGTAGTGCAGAAGAGCCGTTGGCAGGAATTGGGGCATGAAATCTGAAGTGGTGAACTACCGAGGATCCTCCACGGAGCACTAGTATGGTGGCATAAGGCACAACTAGAATATAACTTAAGGCAACACTGTTACTTGTACTTGTACTATTTCTGTTATTTTAATGTTTTGCTAGCTGTCCTTATAAAATAAAATAAAATAAAAAATAAAAATAAAATAACAGAAAAGAACCCCACTAAGGTACAAGGACTAGCTACTAGCTAGCATCATGGTATCAGGAGCCATGAGAACAGCTCCCACGGGCGCCTTAGAAATGATACTAGGCCTTAGTCCAATAGATCTTGAACTTGAAAAGAATGCTACAGAACAATGGTAGCACTTACCTATGGATAGGAAGGCACAATAATAAAGGTCACGCTGAAATAAGGAAAAAGTACAAAGAAATACTATCTATTATGATACTTACAAGTTAATAACGACCTAATGAAAAAGGAAAAAATTTTCGACAAAAAGTACAGAATAAGCACCAGATCTAGAGAAGACTGGAACCTACAACAAGACGATCTGGATAGCACCGCAGTATGCTACACAGATGGGTCAAGAAAAGAATCAACCAAGCTATCGGGAGCTGGGGAATACATAGCCAAGCCCAACACTTAAAGAACTACTTTCAATCTGGGCAAATGCACCAGCGTATTCCAGGGGCAAGCATTCGTGATAGTAGAGTGTACGAACATGATTAAAAGTGAGATAAGCAACTATAACGTAGGGAACATAATAATATATAGCGACATTCATGCTGCCATCAAAGCCCTTGACAAAACGGGAGACTAGCCTAGCCTTGGTGAAGGAATGCAAACAAAGCATTCAGGAACTTGCACACTTGGTCGAGGTGGAAACTGCCTGGGTACTTGGACACGAAGGTAACAAAGGCAATGAGGAATCCGATGAATTAGCCAGGGGAGGAGCTGATGAACCATTCATTGGCCCTGAACCAAGACTGCCAATCACACATAGAATTACTAAGAACATTATCGAGATCAGAACAATCAAAGAAACCAACCAAAGATGGAAGAAAAAAAAGGACTATAGACAGTCTAAGTACTTCATCAAATCAGTTGACAAGAAGAAAACTAGAGACTTGTTGAAACGAAGCAGGAGAAACCAGAGAACCCAATCTGTCCCCAATGTAAAGAAAGCGAAGAAACAAGCTACCACTTCATGGCAGAATACCCGATGTACGCATCACTGCGCTGGGAGCTCTTTGGAGCGGACAAGCTTAAGGAAGAAGATATAAAGCAGTAACGATAAGTCAATTCAGCAGGTACTGTAAGCGTACAGGTAGTTTCGAGGGTACGACGCCGGTGGGGTAAACGATAACCCGCTTCCCCCAGCTCTCAGCTTTGCGCAGTCATCAGCAGGGGACTTGGGGAACTGGGTGAAATGGTTCCTATCAAGGTGACTGATCACCCGTCCGGCTTCGCTGGCGTCCCCCTTCTAAATAATAAAAATAACCCAGACTCTTCTACTCATAAATCAGAGGAACTCAGCGGATGCCCGTCGTTATCGGCAGCTCAATAGACAGATATCTAAGTTTTTGACGAGCGACCTTCACCAATTTAATACCGAGCATATTAAAGAAGCCATTCAGAAGCTTTTCAATTCAGTCATCCTTGAGGGCAAAACGCCAAAGACATGGGGCAGAAGCGATGTGATGCTGTTTTTCAAGAAAGGTGATAAGATTCCTTTGAAGAACTATCTAGCTTCTGAGCCATATCTATAAGTTATTTTCGAGATTCATTACGAATCGTCTCGCTCGCAGGTTTGACTTCCAACCTCCCGAACAAGCCGTGTTCCGAAAAAGCTATAGTACCATAGACCACATTAATACGCTGTAGCAAGTTATACAGAAGACCAAAGATTACTTGCCACTTTGCTTGGCGTTCGTGGACTATGAAAACCTTTGATTCGATTGAGACGGCGGGCGGTGCTGTCGTCTCTCCGGTGCTAAATAGACTACAAATACATCGAGTTACTGAGGTACTTTTACCAAACGCCTCATCCGAATACAGAACCAGAGATCTAATCCTATCCAACTACAGCGAGGTGTTCAGGTGTGAGACAGGGATACGTTATCTCTCCGAAACTGTTCACAGCTGCGTTGGAGGATATTTTTAAGATCCTGGACTAAAAAGAATGCGGTATCAACACCAATGGCGAGTAACTAACACACCTGCGGTTTGCGGATGATGTAGTTCTCATGGCTGAGACCTTGGAAGACCTGGACACAATGCTCGAAGATCTCAGTAATGCTTCTCATAGAGTGGGTCTTAAGATAAACACGGAGAAGACGAAAATCATGTCCAACGCCCATGTTACACCTGCTCCAGTTAATGTTGGGAACATTACACTTGAAGTTGTTGTTACCAATATGTATACCTGGGACAGAAGTTCCAGTTACGTAAGTCCAACTTCGAGAAAGAGATCTCTTGTCGAATCCAGCTTGCATGAGCGGCGTTCAGGAAGCTCCGGCGGCGTATATTTGCGTCCGAAACACCTCAATGTATCAAGACGAAGATCTTTGACCAGTGTGTGTTGCCAGTACTGACCTATGGAAGTGAGACGTGGTCTTTTACTATGGGTCTCTTAAAAGGGCTCAAAGTCACCCAACGAGCAATGGAGAGAGCGAGGTTTAGTATTTCCCTGCTCAATCGAATCAGAAATATTGAGATCCACGGGAGAACTAAAACAACCAACATCGCTCGAAGGGTTGGATCGCTGAAGTGACAGTGGGCGGGACACATAGCACGGAGAACCGATTGCCATTGGGACGGAAAGGTTCTCGAATGGCGACCGCGTACCGAACGACATTCCGTGGGCAGGCCTCCTACAAGGTGGACCGACGATCTAGTCAAGGTTGCGGGAAGACGCTGGATGCGGGCAGCACAGGACCGGTCGTTGTGGAGACCCTTGGGGGAGGGCTATGCCCAGCAGTGGGCGTCATTCGGCTGACGTGATGATGATGAACCAAGTCTTATGAGTTCCATTTATTTTTGAAACCATTCAAGTATTGGCATCTGGTAGTCATCATCTCATGGTGATGAGCTGGTTTATTATTTATTGCGTATCACATTACAATTTGTAAAGATGAAATATTATATTAAGGTATACATGTAACGCCCTGCAAGGGCATAGCAAAATTAATTTAGTAATAACGGGATACATAATCATAAAAAATGCTGATGATGAAAGGTACAACTTACAAAAACAAAAACTTATTTTATTTATCCGTTATCAAGTTTCCATGACACAGTTTCTTAATGAAATTTACATGGGCTTAACATTTCGTGTGAATGTAAGAAGTTATTAATTTAATAATTATTATAATTTATTTAATTATTTAATGGTCCTAACTGTTATCCAGTTCTCCAGCTCCTAAGCTGGAGAATATTTGTTTAAGTATTGTTCGTACGTACGTATGACCGCTAGTTTTATTATTTCAGGTTATTAGGGTGAGTTGATTACCGTTAGGAGTTATATGATGTTTTTAAAAATACCATAATGCACGAATGGACCTTAGTTGTATTATTTCAAGTTATTTAGGTAGCTAAAGATGAAAGGCTATACCACAGTCTCCAAGTCAAAAAGAAGCTCGGTGCCAAACCAAAATAAATAATAAACATAATTTAAAAAGAACTCAGTCCCAGGCGTGAAGTGTGGTGTGCTTGTGATGTGGTGTGGGCGGACTTACGTAACTTTCGTAGGACATATCTATTTACCTTAAATACCTATTCGGCTTGGCACCGACCTCAGACAGTTCAGTAAGTAGGTACCAAGATAAGTTAGAAAAACTCACGCATTTTCGTCCTTTGAATAAAAATTATATTTATTTTCTAGTTTTTAGTGTTTGTTAGTTTTTGTTTCAGATTTTTAAGGCGGTTAAATTTTTTTCAAACGTTTATCATACTATAAGTAGCGTATGTCCTTCTTCAAGGCCCTACCTATCTCTATACAAAATTTAATCGAAATCGGTGCAGTAGCTCCTCTTAAGTTTTTTACGCGAATAATTTCTACTCCCATGGGATCACCGGAATAAAAACATAATTATTGTCAAGGTCCCATCTATTTCGATGCCTTTCATCAAAATCGGTGCACTAGTTCCTGCACCGGGTTTTTTCCTGCATAAGTTCCGTTCTTATGGGATTAGCGGGACGAAAAGTAAATTCATGTCCATCTCCAAGTTTCCAGCCTATTCGATGCAAACAAACAAACAATCAAATCTTTCCTCTTTATAATATTGGTATAGATTTAGTAATAAGTACCTAGTTGTATAAATATAGATTAGAATAATAATCTCTCCTTTTATAATTTTATTTTTTTAAACCACGTTTTTAAAACTGACTAGAAATAATTTCCAATGGAGCACTCGTCAAGACGATTCAAACGAGCCCAAACTCGATGGGGTTGCATGGTTTCAATATTGAGTTCCTAAGGCATGGCCTTCTGGCTTCATCATCAGACCCTGAACCGTCAGAGTACGTGTCAAGACAATTCTAACGAGCCCAAATACGATTGGGTAGCACGGTTTCATCATGGAGTTCCTGTGGCGTTCTTCCGGCTCCATCATCAGATCAGCTCAATAACATCGTAATATTGCATTATCATTCAGTTTTGACATATGTTCAAAGTTTCAAGTCTCTAGCATCAAAATTTGTGTACAAACAAGAAAGCAACCTAATAAAAACGTAAAAAAAAATAGAATAGGATAAAACGATTCAATCATTGTAGTTATCTTCCAAAATATTAACTTACTACGCATTCACTCTTCCCAAAGTCTGCTTTCTCTGTCTCTCGGGCCTGAGCGCCAATCACAACGCATAACGTGCTGTGATTGGCCCATTTGAATCGGATTAACAAGTGCTCTAACGCGAAAAAGGTGGATTTGTATAAAAAACAGGTAATTATTATTATTTTTGGTGGCGACACTTGTGGCTCCGATCGGATCCACACATTGACGGCGATGTGGCATTGGATCAAGAAATACTGCCCGGATCAACAAGTGTAAATGGATCAACAAAATACTACCTATATGGCACGCTTGAGCCACAAAGTGCCCAAGGGGATATCTATATATATATATATATATATATATATATAGGCCAGCTCATTTAATTATTATTACAATTTTCAATTCACCGTAAATAGGGTACAATACAATGCAGTTGGTCGTATTTTTTTAAAACTTATACTTACCTATTTTTAGCCATTTGTTACACTTTGTAGGTACTTACCTGACTTTCACAATTAATACCTACCTGCCATGCTCCTCAACCATTATTATGATTACAATCATTAACATCATCATTTACACAATTAAAATATGTTTATTTATACCTAGGTGCACATATTTATCAGTCACCCAATAAAATGTCTTATTCCTTAGTACCTACATTTACAAGATCACAATTTCAAAAGCAGTCGGTGCATAGACTACCACAGAACTATTCCGTAAAATATAAGAAAAATGTGCATCTCATGCATCAAACATTTTGGTAGGTACTATTGCCCTGAAACGCTAATAAAATACATCGTTCGATTAACCAGAATATTTTTTTTATATCTGAAACTTACATTGTATCAGTACCAAATAGTCTGTCTAGAGCATCTTCAAAATTATTGTCATAATCATCATCATCATCACCAGAACTTCTATCAATGTCCTGATCTTAACTCATCTAAGGTTGAGTTTTATCCATAGCTATCATTCTCTCATAAATATTCGCCCGTCTTTGCCGACAGTGGTGCATCCATAATGGCGTTTTTCTCTTTACAAGAACAACCGCGTAAGGCGATGCTGACTCCCTAACTACTACAACAATCAATAAATAATTCATCTATTTCCAATAAATTCTATTAACATAGGCACGCCGCCCGCGACCGCTTCCTGGACCATAACTACAGATCAATAATTTAATACAAAATAATTATTACAAATGCCAAAATTTTAGTTTAATAAAATAAGTAACACCTTTGATTTGAATAGTAGAATAATGTTTAACAAATCCAGAAACGAATTCCATAAACAAACAGAGTAGGCGATATATTTTACAACTTTTAACGTTGCATACCAACGTCGAAATAGTGGCGATATTATATCTTAGGACGTTTTCAAGCTACCGTTATATATCTGATACCAATGTTTCTATTTTCATTTATATAGTTATCTCGCGCCTATTGGGACATGAGACAATGTCAATTTTATCTAAGAGAATCCAAACTATATGATGTTTGTAAATACACCACACCACCGAAGCTTTGCGCAAAAGCCCTCGCAAGAGCCTTATCTGATTTTAACACAATGTAAATCAAGTCCTTGTCTTCTTCATCTCGGGTGACTATTTCTTGGCGTGAGCCTCTTTATAGCGCATCGGCTCATCGGGGCGCTCACGCACGGTTGACTCGGTCATCGGACCTACCCCAGTCAGTACTCTTCACCGTCGTCGCGCGGTCTGCCCCGCCAGGTGAGACCCGTTTGGGAGGCCCAGCGGAGGCGACCAGCGGACGAACGACGGGCTTATGTGCGGGGGCGTGATTAAACCATGTTAGCGGGCAATTCAGCAAGCCAATAATGCCATTTATTTATTGTAGTAAATGACTATTCTCCATTCTTCATCCTACTTTGTTAATAAAACAATAGTGATTGGCTGTTATCATGAGCTATAAACAAATCCAATCCCAAATCCAATCCTATATCCCATCCTAAATCCAATCCCAAATCCAATCATAAATCCAATCCCAAATCCAAGCCCAAATCCAATCCCATATCCAATCCCAAATCCAATCTCAAAGCCCAAGATAAATCTCGAATCCAATCCCGAATCAGTTCCCGAATTCAATCCTGGACCAAACCTCAGATCCGATCCCAGTTCCAATCCAGGATCTAAATCTCGAATTCAATTCCGAATCCCATCCCGAATCCAATCCCAAATGCAATCCCAAATGCAATGCCAAATCCAAATCTAATCTCAATCTAATCCTCAATCTCAATCTCACTCGCAAACGCAATCTCAACCTCAATTCTCAATCTAAATCTCAATCTCAATATCAATCCCAATCTCAATCTCAGTCACACATGCAATCGCAATCTCAATCGCAATCTCAATCTCAGTCGCAATCTCAATCTCAATCTCAATCTCAATCCCAATCTGAATCTGAATCTCAATCTCAATCTTAACCTCAAACTCAGTCGCACACACAATCGCAATCTCAATTCTCCATTTCAATCTCAATTTCTCAATCTCAATCTTAATTTAAACTTTGATCTCAATCTCAGTCGAACACGCAATCGCAATCTCAATCTCAGTCACACACACAATCGCAATCTCAATCTCAGTCGCAATCTCAATCTCAATATGAATCTCAATCTCAATCTCAATCTCAATCTCAATCTCAATCTCAATCTAAATCTAAATCTCAATCTCAATCTCAATCTCAATCTCAATCTCAAATCTCAAATCGCAATTCTCAATCTCAACTCTCAATCTCAATTCGCAATCTCAATTCTCAATCTCAATTCTCAATTCTCAATTCTCAATTCTCAATTCTCAATTCTCAATCTTAATTCTCAATCTCAATTCTCAATCTCAAATCTCAATCTCGATTCTCAATCTCAATTATCCATCTCAATTCTCAATCTCAATTTTCAATAACAATTCTCCCTCTCAAATCTCAATATCAATTCTCAATCTCAATTCACAATCTCAATCTAAACCGCAATCTCAGTCGCACACGCAATCTAAATTCTCAATCTCCATCTCAATCTCATGCATTTGCTTACCACCACTGTAGTCCCACTAAAGCTATGCTATGGGTCTATCCTGTTTTTAACGCCCTTACCGTTGCAAAAACTTGCGTCTTATCCGACCCCCGAGGATCTCGACGATATAGCACGCTATAAGTCCTTGCTATTGCTCAAACTTCACAATACATAACGGAAAGGACTTGTTAGCGCTTCATATTATATTTCTTATATTGTAACATAGTTGGGTATGGAATAAGTATCGTTAAAGTTATTCAAACAGACTTTCACCGCAGCCTTCTCAAGAAGTTTAAAGTTAAACTAATTCACACTGAAAATACCTAATGTTAATGGCTAATGACGATAGTACTGCCTACTCCATCAATTTCATAATGACCTGGAGAAAAAGGTCATACTGTCCCATTAGCCTCAAAGAACACCCATTATTCCGAATCACTTGCTATACTAATTCAAATAATTGAAATTTCGCATTTAAAAATAATGTTTGCAAGTCGAATATGTCGATCTACAAGTCGCAAAGCCACCACAAGTGAGTGATACTATGGCGTTCATACGGGCACACCTCTCATACGATTATCACATCTTAGGTGATCCACGTTTTTTTCTTTACGGCACAAAACGTGCATGTACTAACGGAAAATCATAAGTCAATCAATGTCGTACACAGAACATTATTGAAATACTTACTTAAGTTTAGATAGACAATCCTTCAGCTATAATGTTTGCTTGACCAGAATTAACCCGTGCTCAAATAATATGGTTGCATTGACTCGCAACGTTCCTTTCGTAAAAACACCGGTTTGTCCTTCGTCTCACTCTTCCATAGGCTAGGGAGTCTATGGGAGTCTCGCTCCAGCCTTCACCAACTTCATCTTCTGTATCCGGTCCGGCCCTTAACCCATCATCATATATCATCATCATGTCAGCTGAACGTCGCCGTCGCCTACTGATGGGCATGAACATCCCCCAAGGATCTCCACAACGATCGGTCCTGCGCTGCCCGCATCCAGCGGCTTTGCGCGACCTTGACCAGATCGTCGGTCCACCTTGTAGGGGGCCTACCCACAGAACGTCGTCCGGTACACGACACCAGCCCTTCACCTCGGGCAGCATCACATACCAGCTCTTAACTTCGTGCATCATCACAATATTAACCCTTATCCTCGGGCATCCTAATAAACCAGCTCTTAACCTCGAGCATCATCACATATTAACCCTTATCCTCGGGCATCCTAATAACCCAGCTCTTAACCTCGAGCATCATCACATATTAACCCTTATCCTCGGGCATCCTTATAACCCAGTTCTTAACCTCGAGCATCATCACATATTAACCCTTATCCTCGGGCATCCTAATAACCCAGCTCTTAACCTCGAGCATCATCACATATTAACCCTTATCTTCGGGCATCCTAATAACCCAGCTCTTAACCTCGAGCATCATCACATATTAGCCCTTGTCCTCAGGCATCATCATATACCAGCTCTTAACCTCGAGCATCATCACATTTTAGCCCTCGATTTCGGGCGTGTCGTTGCCATCATTGTCTCTGGAATTTAGAGAAACGCATAGATCAAAATGTTATAATTAAAAACCTTTACAAAAGAAAAACGGCTTTATGTAAGAAGAACCCCGGAATGAAACTCCGTCAAAAACTCTTTATCTCTCTTTAATCCAATAAAAATAAACTGCTTATTTCTTGAGACAATGCTGTCTAAACCTTCATACTAACTACTCAACACCCGCCATCTAC
The DNA here is from genome assembly GCA_949710035.1 of Crambus lathoniellus. Taxonomy (NCBI): domain Eukaryota; kingdom Metazoa; phylum Arthropoda; class Insecta; order Lepidoptera; family Crambidae; genus Crambus; species Crambus lathoniellus. Next base: position 11,223,246 of record OX453307.1, read on the forward strand.
ATAATCTTTTTTTTCATCCGCGCACGGCTCATTATCAAAGGCAAATTCCTTTTTGGACGGTTACAATTTTATTCTGTATTATCAATTGCCGAATTTTATCTTAATGTTTTTTTTACTTGCATGAATTTTACATAAATCTTTCATTTATTAAAAGCAAGATTATAGAATCCTTAACTTGTACCTAAACAGGATTCTTAACCGAAACCATAACGCAATAATAATTTTGATTTGCTGCATAACGTTATTTTTACATTTAGAATAGCTTTGAATCATAAAAGAAAACAATAAAATTAGTATGTACCTATTTCGTTATATTTGATCAACATCTTTGCATTGCCAACAATATTAAATAAAAGGTTTTTTTGTTTTAATTAAACTATCAGGATCCTTAGGTTCATTTATTACTTTTATTACAATAAAAAAAATACTATCACAAGTTGTAGCAGCTTGACAATAACTTAATTAGCAATTGTTGGAAGTTTGTAATCTGCTTGAACGGAACATAATGACATGTTATTCCGAACGGGAATCGAGATCTATGGTATGGTTAGATATACAGCGCTCAGCTGCAGCTGCTTTTTAGGATTCCAAATCAAAATGGTAAAAAGGAACCCTTATGGTGCGATTCAGTCTGTCTGTCACAGCTGGACATCTCGAGAACCACTAATGCCATCAACTTGAAATCTTGTTTAAGAAGACGTTTGCCAAACCATTCCGCAAATAAGAGAGAATTAAAAATATTTCATTGTTTTTTGCAACAGGTTCTGAAGAACAGAAGAAACAGAAAGAAGTTTATGTAATGATTACAGGAAAAATAAAACGATGTCTCCAAACAGCAAACCTTTTCAGAAATTATCAACAAAAACCACATTAGTTCTACTATCGGGCAAAAGATGGCGCCGACCCAAAACTGCAATAATTCTACACCGCAAATTTTTTGACGAATATAGCCTCTCCGATGAAAACATCCTCACGTTTTACCCATTCACATGATTGTACGGAACCCTCGACGCGCGAGTCCGACTCGCTCTTGACCGTTTTTTTTTTGTCATTGATTCCATTCCAAAATACTATAACACAGATTTTATTATTCATCATTAAAATCTTGTAGGCTTACAGAAAAAAAAATCAATGCAATTCCAATTTCAAATCACACTAAGTACAACAATTTTCTCTTGTCAATTTTCACAATTCATTCCAATCAAATAACACCAAATGAATAATTATTGTCAAATAAATAAATCATGCGATCTCAATACTTTTTCAACATAAATTGCACTTTACGCTAAAGTTTTATTTTGCAATAAAAACTATCTTCTTTAGCTATATACTTTTTTATTTGGTCTGAGAGCTATATAATAACATGCAACAAGTTCACTTAACTTTGGTTTTGCAGGCGTGGAAGGAAATTTTGTATATCCTTTACGTGTCCTTTAGTTTAAACATCAGTTAAATATTTCAACAACATTTATTCAATAATTATTAGTTTTACAACATTCCGCCATTTTTCGTGTCCAAACATCATCTGCCGCCTTTTCCTTTTTCTTTTTTTAATTTCCTCTAAGGCAGCGGCACCAAAGAGGTTTTAAGAAAAACGTACCTATTTATAATTTGGCTTTAACAAAACGATATGTGAAAATATTTACAATAATCGAATACCGCAACTTAACCATAATTAATAATTTTAATACAACTTAGAGTTCATGTTACAACAACTATACAACCAAAATATTAGTTATATCCTTTAACAATCGACGTTATTGTACGTGTACCTAACAGAAGAGTGCGAAATCAATGGTTTCTGATTGAGCCATCGTACCTAATTACAATCAGGTTTCTGCATTCTAATTAGAAATGCCAACAATCATCATGGGTTTTGATATTGAGTAAATGCAATATCGTTCATTGAAATCTAGGTTTAATTCATAAGAAAGATGTGTGCAATGGGGCACGTACTTCCAAATTATCGAAATCAGCCAATTTTTTATTCAAAAGTAAACAATCAAATATTCTTTATTATGAGCAGATAAAAATATAATGTTGAAGTTTCATAAACGATCCTGATTATTTTGTGGCTAGAAACACGATATTCGTATCGTAACTCAACAATAAAAAAATTCAAAAACAAAGTTAATTTTCATTATTTTTATATTTTTTTTGGTTTTATACTTAGATTATTAATCTCTAATTCACGAATAATATATAGAAAAACAGGTAATGACATATTGTAGACTATTCTCAGGCTACTTTTTCAAAAAGTGAATTTATGCTCAAAATAACAACAAAATCATTGAAAAAATGAAAAAGTGAGGTTATTTTCATTACTCTTCACACGTAAGGAAAAAGACAAAGACAGAGTTTTTGGAAGATCCTGCCCTAATCTTTCATGAAACAATGAAAGCAGGTTTGATTTTATCTAATTTTTTTAAATTATTTAGTATTCTTGACGACAAATAGTAGGTAAGTATCTTTTTACAATGTAGCTATACACTTTAAACCACTTTGTCTTGAAATGAATGACGAAAGAACTGAAGAAATTAGTAAGTAGTTAAGTAAAATGGACAAAGCCAGATAAAAAAAGAATACGCATAGGTACCCTCAAAAATTAAGTGCCATAGTGAAGTGTTACTCGTGAAGTCTTATCACTGACATTTTAATGCCGACCACCGAGTCAAGATCCCACCCTCCCCATTCCACCTCGGCCTTCACAGTCACATGACTCGTCTGTGATCCACTTTGCCCGTGATAGACCGGCGCGCGCGCAACGCCCTTCAACATCGCTCCGACCGCATCGTTGACTTTCACTAGCCAAGTAATAACTTTGCAATCAATGTAGGCTTCGATATCATCTTTTTATTTCCAAAAACATTTCGCAGATTTACTAGAACACGAAATTATCTTGTTTTTGTTATTAAGTAACTATAAAGTTTGGTATTGGAACTATGTATGTGATGGTGTCCAATAAAGGGTAAACTGCCCTAATTTTTGGCACCCGTTCTATTATTGGCACCCTAGAGTTAAGCTCGAATGGCAAACACTGAACTTGAGTAATTTTTTTTTTTGTTTTTGATTTAAATTTTTGGGGTGCCAATAATAGGATTGGCCCATATAAAACGGTCAGTACGGGCAACTCTGAAACTATATTACATAAATAAATAAATAATAAATAAATAGTAAATAAATAACTTCTTACATTCACACCAATTATCTAAGCCCATTTTAATTTAATTACGAAACTGTATCATGGAAAACTTGATAACGGATAAATATATACTTAAATACTTTTTGTTTGTAAATACATACTTAATATACATAGTAAACACCCAGACCAAGACAAATATACATGTTCATGCACACAAATATTTGTCTTGTTCGGGAATCGAACCCGAGACCACTGGCGCAGAAGGTGGGTAGCCTACCCCTGCGCCAAATCGGTCGTCTAAAACAAATCGTACATACAAAGTTCTGTTCTTAAGAACCATGTAATCGATTCTATTGAAAAGAAAAACTGCACTCATGTATTTACATACACAAAACATACATACGCCACTCACGCCTGTTACCCACAGGGGTAGGCAGAGACTGGATCGCCACCTGCTACGATCCTTGCCCACTTCTTTCGCTTCATTCACATCCATCAATCTTTTCATACATGCCCAGTGATTTTTGTCACTGCGTACCAGCCTTTTAGCAGTAAATGTTATTATGAAACATGAGAAGTACCTACTTATCTTAAATAATAAAAAAACAGTTCGCGCAGGAATCTAAAATGACGTGCTTATCATACTGACCGTTCTAAATCTGCCAACCTTAATAATCCGACATAAGTTATTTTATGAAGGTGGAGGCTCACAGAATCCTCAAACTGCATCTTATCTCTAACTGCCGGAACACAACAATGCTAAAAACGTCGATGTTATGGTAGCTATCCAGGCGGACGTAGAACAATTCCTACCACTAACCAACCAAAGTAGGTTATTTTTTTTAAATCATGCAATACCTACTACTTTACAAAACAATGTTATAAGTATCAAAATCTCCTTTGGCCACAGCTCCATTCCAATAACCACAAATAATATTATTTCTATTGTTGGTATTACGAGACACTTCGATTATAGTAATAGGACGTAATAGTGTGAAATTGTTATGTCTGTGTTCAATTTACACCAAATAAAAAAAACACGAGGTTCTACCTACTTACTCGTAGTTAACTGAACAGTGTAGCTACATAATATATGCAGTTGTTTATTATAGATAAAGATAAGATAAAAATATTCTTTATTCACTTAGACATAATAAATATGTACTTATGAATCGTCAATATTTTCCTACAACCCATTCAAGACTTTTTTAACTGACAAGAAGAATGGGCGCAAGAAACTTGCCAGCGTTTCTTAGTTAGGTAACGACATTTACAAAAAAAAACCATATTGTTACTAATACAACAATTGCTTAGTATAAAAATACATCATATTAAACAGTGATTATGTTATGTGTTACATCATGACCATGCATTGCGGTCTTCGAGCAACGCGGGCCTTCGGGACGGAAGACCCGCGTTGCTCGAAGATTGCGGTCATTCAAATAATCGTCTACTTTATAGTATCCTTTGCTCATCATTTAAATTTATGCAATGGTAGTTCAATTATATGCTGTGGAACTTTATTAAAAAAGGCTATGCTTTTCCCCAGAAATGAGGCTCTGGTTTTTCTAGCCTAAACTTGGGAACGACAAGTTTATCTTTATTTCTTGTGTTAAAGCGATGAATATCGCTCTGCTTTACAAATGTATTATTATATTTTTTCACATAAATTATATTTTCATAGATGTATTGTCCTGCAACAGTTAAAATGTTTATTGTTTATTAAAATTATTAAAATTTAAATTTAAACCTTAATGAAGTTATTTTTGAATAATTGATTCGTATATAGTGCAAATGATAATTTTGATATGGTCTTCACAGTACCTACCTATATATTTTCGTACAGTGCAATAAATTATGACTTAAATCCGAAAATTAAAAGAGTTTTCATTAGCTTTACTCTATTAAAATCATTAAAATAAGTACTTAATGAAGTATTCCTATTGATTTAATTCTAATCCTTATCATTTGACATTTACTAAAAGGCTCGACATTATGAACTAATAGTAAATGGATTTAAATTAGCCACAATCTCTTTATCTAGGATCAAATCATTTAAAGTTAAAGTCGTGTAAATGTCTTTAATGGATCCAGGAGGTAAGTTACATCCTGTGTTACATGATGTACAATTACGAAAGTCACTTAGCACTAACTTATATAAACACTTATCTTTTTTAATTGTTAATGATTGCATTCATACCTAAATTTCGTCATTTCTAGGTTTCCGATGTATTTAGTTACTTGTAGTGAAATGCCTAGCTTTATATTAGATTCTGGAATTAACGTAATGAAAAACTTTATGAATATTTAAGTGTTTATATTTCCGTGCAACATTTTTGTCTCTATTTTCTGCAACCGATAGTTAAATAAATAATGGACACCATCACATACCTACATTGTTCCAATACCAAACTATTAAGCTTACTACTAGCTTAAGCACTAGTATTTTATGGAAATTTAAGGCGCTACTCGGAAAAAGTATGGACTTTTTGATATAAAACTATAGGACATAAATCATAAATCTGTTGTCATAAATCTGGTAATAAGATATATATTTCTTCATACCTTTATCTAGAATCGTATAGTTTCAGAAACACGATTTTATGATTTTGGCTCGACACTTTTTATTTTCGAAAATACCTCAAATAATAAGAAATATCAAGATTATTCTTAAATGGGGATACATATACTATTGAAAATTGGTTTAATTAGTGGACACCAATAATATTTAGGATCGTAAAGAAGCATTTTTTTAAAATCGCTATAGTTTTTGAATACGAAGCGATTTTGTGTTTTTTTTTGCGTAATCGGCAAAAACGGTCACGCTCCCGCGCGCGTCGTTTAATCATTGCTATCTCGCTTTAGCATATTTTTTCCGAGTATCGCCTTAAAGCAACGCCGGGTTACCACATACAACTAGAACCGAGGCAATATTGAAAAGTTCGTTTTCAATATTTACCCGACCGGGAATCGAATCCGGGACCTCTAGAGAAAGCAGCACCTTGAAAACCGGTGCGTACACCTCTCGGCCAAGGTCGTGAAATGGAACAAAGGAGTCTTTATATCATATAGTTATATATATTGGATATACATACTCCATAAAAAACCATAACAACTTTTACATGGATTTTATCGTTTGCAGAAAATAGAGAAAAGAAATGTTTCACGGAAATATTAAACTCAATATTCATATAAGTAAGTAATTTATTGTCTATAATGTAAAAAAGCCTTTCTAAAGGTAAATTATAGCATAATTTATTGCTGTTCTCAAATGTATTATTCGAACTGTAACTTATGTATAAGTCATGTATAAGTAGTCTTTGTTTGACAAGTAAGCATTACATAATGTTGTGGGCGTGTCAGACAACATGACATACAATTGTGACAGTAGGCACCTTACTGTTACATTTTTGTGTAATGCAAATGAATCATTTTATGATTATAAATTTACACTTCTTCCAGAAATAATAGTATGATAATATGATATTTACACGATGATTTTAACTTATAAAGGTATTGATAAAAACACTGAAGAAGCATTGTTGATGTAGGGCAGAAGCCCCGGTTGTGGCCACTGTACCGGTTTTGGCCACTTTTTGCTCTAAAAGTTTTCTAAACAACTTTTCGCCATTTTTGCTAGAGACAATTAAAATAAGGTATTTTAAGGTAATAATAACAATCGATAGAATTCCATAAATCATACGCTTATTTTTCAGTAAATCCCATTTTCTGTTGTAAAAAATGTTTTGTATGAAAATTTTAAGAAATTTGTTTGGATGAAATCTATACATATAATAAAACAGAAACGGAAAAAAAGTCTGTACATGAAAGATTTAAAAAAAATAATTACTGCTATGAGATGTGTACAGGATATAGACCCCAAAACGATAGATATTAAAATTTTTGTCTGTTTGTCTGTTTGTCTGTTTGTCTGTTTGTCTGTTTGTCTGTTTGTATGTTCGCTTTTCACGCAAAGACTACTGGACGGATTTTTACCAAATTTTGTGTAGTGATAGCTTATAACCCGGGTCAACATATAGGGTACCTTTTATTTAATAAAAACCCCTTATTCCTACGGGAAAATACAAAGACTGATTCTTACTAAAATAGATGGCGCCACATGATTATGAAAATTTGAAAATACGTTATATTTAATCGCTGTCTCAATTAATAATGAATCATGTTATTTTTTTTACCTGCTTCAAAACATAATATAAATTGAAACCCATCCAGGCCTATATAAAATCAAAAAATTAATTTCATGTTATTTACGTCATTATATCTACTAAGCAATAGATGGCGCAGGAAGTCAGTAAGATTACGATATACCTCTCACAAAAGTACATTCGAATGATTATATTAATTAGGGTGAAAGCCCCCTCTGTTGCCACTTTAAGATGTTTTTCACTTCTTTCGCATCATAACTACTAAGCAATAGATGGCGCAGGAAGTCAGTAAGATTACGATATACCTTTCACAAATGTACATTCGAATGATTATATTAAGTAGGATGAAAGCCCCCCGCTGTTGCCACTTTAAGATGTTTTTCACTTCTTTCGCCTATGGTCTTAAGTAGGTATCTATAAAATACAAAATTTATATCTAAAATTGTCAAGAATGTATCTTATACTTTTCTTTAAGTTTTTAAATTCTAACAATACAAAAAAACTACTTCAAAAAATTTAACAGACTCCAAAAAGTATTTGTCAACTGAAAAGGAAAAATATAATATCTATAATTAAGGTTACCTTTTTGAGGTCGGTGCCAGTCAGTTTATATTTTTTTAAATACTTTTTTCATATCTTAAGTTTTAGTGTGAATTGTACAATAACATACCCACAACGTGTGAATTGTACAATTGTACAATAACATACAAAACTACTAAACCGATTTTGATGAATCTTAGACTGTTCCCAAAGTTAGAATACACCTAATTTAAATCAAATAGAATCATCTCGATGTGCCTTTAGATTTCGAGAAATTCGTGGACAAAAATAGTAAAAAACATATAACTAAGTATTCATATACTTACGAAATTTAGTTTTATTTTAGTAAATTGAAAACCTATTTTTTAAACTTAAAATGTGCGAAGGGTGCCGATTGATGTGTTTTTTGTTAATCAAATTTTAAAAGATACATCGAGAAATCAATACTTAAGGCGCTACTCGGAAAAATATGGACTTTTTGATTTAAAACTATAGGACGGTTACAGTTGTTACAAATCTGGTAATAATATATACAGGATAAATTTTTTATCAGTGCACAAATTTTTAAGATCAACTCAGAATCGGTAAGTGAACAACTTTCTCTTAGAAACATGGGTCGAAATACGACAAAAATTTTTGGACTTCCCATACTAAATCGATCACGTGATCAGTCCGATTTGTATGAAGAGTCCAAAAATTTTTGTCATATTTCGACCTATGTTTTTTGGGGAAAGTTGTTCAGTTACCGATTCTGAGTTGATCTTAAAAATTTGTGCACTGATAAAAAAATTATCCTGTATATTTCTTCATACCTTTATCTAGATTCGTATAGTTTCAAAAACACGATTTTATGATATTGCCTCGACACTTTTTCTTTTCGAAAAGACCTCTAAAAATACGAAAAGTGCAGATTATTCTTAAATGGGGTTACTGACACTATTGGAAATTGGTTTAATTAGTGGACACCAATAATATTGAGGATCGTATAGAACATTTTTTTTGTTATCGCTGTAGTTTTTTAATACGAAGTGATTTTGTGTTTGTTTTGCCTAATCTGTAAAATCGGTCTCGCTCCCGCGCGCGCCGTTTTCTCATTGCTATCTCGCTTCAGCGCATTTTTTCCGAGTATCGCCTTAACTAACTTAGATAAAATAAAAGAAACATCTAATTCGATGTAAACTGAAAAGCGTTTATTGAATAATATTCCTATGTCATAAAGAATTATTACTATTGTTATTATGACTTAAAAGTCATAGATAAAAAGTATATTTTCAAGCAAAAGTTATTAACGAAATGTTTTATGCTAAGTAAGCACTCGGGGCAGTGGCCAAAACTGAAGTTTTCACCCTATTGATGTAATATTTCGCATTTCCACTCGACGCTAGATGTCGCTACAGTAAGTATAGTGCCACAAATATATCTGACCCGGTGACAGTGGTCGTGGAGGAGCCACTAGCAATACAAAATTAACTGTCTAAATGGACTGCCGGCAGTCAACAGTATATTTAGTATCAAAAAATAACCACTGTGTGAAATAAGTTTGTCGCAATGTAGACAAAATGGCACCAATGTAATTTTGAAAAATTTGCTCATAAACGCTAAGTGGCCAGTACGTAGATACCTACACCTACCTACCATTTTTTATGTCATTTAACCGGCTCTGGCTACTTAGGCCTTCAGCCGTAGGTACCATCCAATAAAATAAAGGAATATTAAAAATAGTTTTCTATCTAACTTATTTATTCATTTACTTACTAGGAAAGCTTACATAAATGATGTTTGATTAAAATCAAATAATTAAATGGTATATCATTACATTTTATACCTGAAATATATGTTAATTATATGTTATTTATCTTATATTTTAAAGAAAGTTAATTACAAGCTCTCACAAATAGGAAATGTCTCCATATCAAAATACTAGCCTTCCGCCCGCGACTTCGCCCGCTCGGACTAAACGACGACGTTATCCCGCGGGAATGTGATATTTTTCAGGGATAAAAAGTAGTCTAAGGCAGCCATTACACAGTCCATCCGATCACTATTCGTGATCTTGATCGCGATCGAGATTTACTATGTAGATATTTTGCGATCAAGATCGCGAGCCGTCAATCACCTTCGTACACAGTCAATCTGGATCGCGATCATTGATTTTGATCGCGGATCGCGATTCAGATTGACTGTCTAATGGCTGCCTAAGTATGTCACTTTTCAGCTGCCAAACTATTCCCATTCCAAAAGTCACGTCGATCCGTTGCATCAATTTTGACGTGAAAGACGGACAAACAAACAAACCCTCTTTCACATTTATAATATTGGTATGGATACACACAATCTCTTTTTCATTTTATAGTAAAAATATGATTGGCCTGATATTATGCATTACTAAGTAAGAACTTCTGTTTGAATCGTGAAAGCGCGCATATGCGGAAAACGATAATACGCGCTCTAATCGCGTGCGGCAAGAGTGCGCTCCACTGGAGCTCCATAGTAGTGGTTGGAGTGGACGTGCCTCGTGCGATCCAAGAGCACCAAGAGAACAAATTCGATTCACGATCCATGATCCCCAATCTTAGATCGTGGTTGGCCAATCCAAGATGGATCGTTTGGTGTGGTTCAGTCTTATGAACCTCGCGTAGAATAGATCTATTTCCCGCTAGCAAGCAACAAGATAAGTTATCACAACTTACTGTAAATCGAGATTTGACAGCCTAAACCGACCTAGATAGCGGTTTAAATTTAAATCGAGATCGGTAACAACAAGTAGCTTAATGGGATTTAAAATAAAATCGAGATCCAAGTGGCCCTTTTGAGTTATGAAGAAGAGAAGAGAAGTTTATTTTTTTTCTCGCCTCTAAGGGATTGCAGACTTCAGTATTTAATTTGACATAAATTTTAGCTTGATACCTCCCACGCATACTTGAGAAAAAGTTTCTTGACAGACGGACGGATCTATGAATGAACATATATGCAACTATGTTTATGCAGCATATGATAACAACATACCATGTTCATACCCTAGCCTGCATATTCGATATTCTTTAGACCCTTTTAGTAGAGAATAGGATTTCAAGAAGAGCGTTATGAAATCTGGGCAACAAACACTCATAAACTAAACTAACACAAAAGTCACTACACTGCGCGTACGAAGTCGCGGGCAACAGCTAGTACTTTATAAACCTTTGTTTTTTACAATTTAATTGTTATACTACGTTATTCCCCTTCCAAAAAAATCAAAACCTACCATGTTTTCCGATTTTTGACCTATTTCTATCCTTCCCTTCCTTTCCAAAGTCCTTGAGAAACTTATTCACCGTCAACTTACTGACTATCTAAGCCATAACAATCTCCTTAATCCCCTTCAGTCTGGTTTTCGTAAAGGCCACAGCACATCTACAGCACTGGTGAAGATAACAGATGACATACGCCTGGGGATGGAAAATCGTCAGCTGACAGTAATGACATTACTAGATTTTAGTAATGCATTTAATTCGGTTGACTTTGACATCCTGCTGGGTGTTTTACGCTCTCTTAACATTTCTCCAACTGCAATTGATTGGTTGCAAAGTTACCTGCGAGGGCGACGGCAACGTATCCGCACTGGAGATTCATTTTCCAATTGGTGTGGTATTAACACTGGGGTCCCTCAGGGTGGCGTCTTATCTCCTCTTCTTTTTTCAATTTTCATAAATTCAATCACACAATACCTTTCAAGTTCGTACCACCTCTACGCTGACGATCTTCAAATTTACACACAGGCACCGTTATCAGAGCTTCCACGTGCAATAGCAACTATCAACTCAGATCTTGCCCATATAAGCTCTTGGAGCAAGTCGTTCGGTCTCGCACTCAACCCCTCTAAGACTCAGTGCATTATTATTGGCAGTCATCACTTCGTTTCGAGGATCAATTTTGAACAGCTTCCTGTGGTTACTTTGGATGGCACCATGATTCCTTACTCGAGTTCTGTCAAGAATCTGGGTATTATTCTTGATCAGCATCTGTCTTGGAAACCTCACGTTGAGCAAATTAGGAAAAAGGTGTTTGCAGCTTATGGCTCTCTTAACCGGCTTCGCAACTTTTTACCGACCAGCACCAAAATTACGCTGTCTCAATCTCTTTTGCTGTCCATATTAGACTACGCTGATGTCTGTAATACAGACCTATCGGAGGAGTTACTCGACAAACTGGAGCGCCTGCAGAATGTTGCCATTAGATTCATCTTTAACCTACGAAAATTCGACCATGTGTCACACTTCCGGAATAAACTCAACTGGCTCCCTATTCGCCGGCGCAGGGACTTACATATTCTAAAACTTCTATATTCTATTCTTTTCTTACCTTCTACCCCTCCTTACCTTAAAGAATGTTTCTCCTTTCGCCCTTCTTCTGTACATTGCACCTTGCGGTCTTCCTTTAACCTTGCACTTGATATCCCACGTCACTCCTCTGACTTTTTTTCCTACTCCTTCACGGTCCATGCAGTTCGTCTGTGGAACGCACTTCCTGAGGGTATCAGAAAGGCTCAGACTCTAAAATCCTTTGGAGATCAAGTTAGGAGTCATTTCCTGTCCTTATCTATGTAATTATATACATATGTATATAAACATATATATATATTTTAAATGTATAAATTTATTTTATTTTATTATTATTATTATTTTTTCCCCCTATAGTATAAACCTTCTTTATCCTATCTTGTTTTTGCACCCATTCCCCTTTTCTCCTAGCTATTTATTTCTTCTTTCACCCAAGGTTGCCTGGAAGAGATTGCCATTAGGCAATAAGGCCGCCTATTGTCTGTTTTCTATATTTTATTTTGTCTTCTTGTAATTGTATTTCTTTCTTTGTGTGCAATAAAGCTTTTTTTTTTTTTTTTTTTTTTATTTAATTGTTGTTTGCAGTTGATTGGTTTCTAGCACATTAGAATATATTGATTTAACCCGAGTTTGATTTTGATTTCCGTTATACTTACAAAAGATTTGGCACCTCTCACACATTTTGTGTTACAAACAAAAAACTATTTTACTTTTTTAAATTTGAAAAATGTACCTTTAAAGGTAGATAAATTATCTATAATTTAAGATATAATTTGTGTCTTAAATACCTAAGACCATTTAGTACTTAGTGCTTCAAAGTAAAAAAATCCTTAAAGTGGCCACAAAGGGTACCTCTGCCTTACCTACCTATTAAAAAATATTATATTAGCACTTTAAACAGTTAGGTATCAACAAAGTGGACATCAAAATATTTAATTAAATATCGCAACTGAAATCAGAGCACCGTTAAATTTAAAACAGAAATCTCGACATTATGCAAAGTATTACAGTGATCTAACACGAATTTGTTACTTGTTGCAAATTGCTAGGTTCTCGCTGGGTTTTGCTAGCGTCTCTGATCAGTTCGAATTTAAGTAATTTTTTTACATTAGTTGAAGCATACCATTCTTTTCAGAATAGTTATTTTTGTCGATTTTTCATACCATTTTTATATGTTGTTCTTACCTGATGATAGACGATAGTTGAAAGTGTGAGAAAAGTTACAAAAAAGGAAGCCTATGTTAAAGAATTAAAAAAATTAAACCAACTTCAAAAAGTATTTACCTGAATTATGCTCCATAGCCCCCGGAGTGAGTGAGTGACGGTTTAATTACTTTTTTAAGTAGGGCAGGCGTACCGGTTTTGGCCACTTTAAGGATTTTTTCACTTTCAAACGCTTAGTGCTTAATGATCTTAAGTCTTTAAGAAAAAAAATATATCTAGAATTATAGAGAATTTATCGACCTTTAAGGGTACAATTTACAAAGTAAAAAAAAAACAATAGTTTTTTTTTATATAAAACAAAATCTGCAGGGAGGGCCAAATGTACCGGTTTTGGCCATTTTGCATTGGTTTTGGCCACATCGTTTGCATTGGTTTTGGCCACTTTCATAAAATTACTATATTTAGAAGTTGAGTTTATGCTTAATTGATGTCTTATTAGAGTTCTGGACTAAAACACTACATGAAATAGTTTTTCAATCCCAGCTAGCTCCTTACTACAATTTTATAAGTATACCTTTATCGCTTGATTAGAAGAAAATTAACGGATTTAGGCTAGTGTTGTAGGCAATAGCGTCAATTCGCTAATTTAGGTATTTGGGGCAATAAAACAATAGTGCCTCTTACCTTTGACATCAGAAACACGTCGATGTCATGTTTGGATGAGATAAGTGTCACTTAACTTTAAGGGACACTTGAATTTGATGTTGTCTTCTACCTCTAAAATCAGTCAATGTCACGTTCAGTGAGGGGCACTTATCCATGACGGCGTCTTCTACCTTTTTTGACATCAGCAACACGTCAACGTCACGTTTAGTTAAGATAAGAGTTATCTTTCTTTGAAGGACACTTAACTTTAAGAAGCACTTAACCACTATGGTGGTTTGTATCGCTGTTGTTAATATGAGTGTCACTTAACTTTATGGGACACTTAACTACTATGGTAGTTTCCATCTTTGACATCAAAACACGCCGATTTCACGTTAATATGAGTGTCACTTAACTTTAAGGGGTACTTAACTACGATAATGGTTTCCATCTTTGACATCAAAACACGCCGATTTCACGTTAATATGAGTGTCACTTAACTTTAAGAGGCACTTAACTTTAAGGGGCATTTAACTACTATGGTGGTCTCCATCTTTGACATCAAAACACGCCGATTTCACGTTAATATGAGTGTCACTTAACTTTAAGGGGCACTTAATTTTAAGGGGCATTTAACTACTATGGTGGTTTCCATCTTTGAAATCAAAACAGGCCGATTTCACGTTCAGTTGAGTGTTACTTAATTTTAAGGGATACCCAGCCTTAATTGGCACTCGACCACGAGTAAAAATTTCAACTGTCGTCTGTCTAGCTGTCACGGTTCATGAAATACAGCCTGGTGACAGACAGACAGACAGACGGACAGCGAAGTTTTAGTAATTGGGTCCCGTTTTTACCCTTTAGGTACGGAACCCTAAAAAGAAGCGGTGTGAGGAAACCTAGCAGAGAAGCGGAGAGAGAGAGCCAAGCGGGGCAAGCATCCTGACTCCACTTATCCACTCGACACGCTCGCTCCACTTCCTCTACCGTGTCACTATAAAGCACGGAGATTTATATCACTTTTTAAGTGAAAAGTGGCCCTAACAAATACGAATGATTCCGAAGCAGAAACAGTGTGCGACTCCGCTCTGCATTGCTGACCCACTCCGCTTCACTACCGCGACCGCGGACAACCTAAACATTATTAAAAGTTTTGTGAGTTGTGAGTCTTTTATAATAAATGAGCTTGAAAAGTTGGATACTTCCTACTAATGCCAAAGTGGCCAAAGGTGGCACAATGCTAAAATTTCCAGCCCCACTTTTGGCCACTTATTGTTTTCCAACTTTTTGTGAGAACAGTGAGAAAACAACACTTAATCCATCTAGAAGAAACATATTCTAATGTGATATAAAATATTAAATAACCATAAAATAATTTAATTGTAGAAAAAAAAAATGATTTTTCAAAACCTTTACTCTTAACATTTTGCTTAAGAATTTTACAAAATGTTAACTTTGAAACATAACATGGTGTTTATTTCTAAAATATCGTACTACGTAAAAAAAGCTAAGTGCTGTAATTATTAACTAAAAGTCCAATCTTTTATTCGCCATTAATAAATATAAGCAATAGTTTTTTAATTCCTATATAAATAACTTTAAAGTGAAAAGTGACCAAAACCGGTACAGTGGCCAATACCGGTACGCCTGCCCTACCATAAAATAACCATATTAATAAAAACAACAATAAAAACAACCCTTGGAGTTTCTTGCCGGTTCTTCTCCAAGGCCTCCCGCTGTAGGGTTTGCGAACCGATAACGTAGCTACTATGACGTTCACAAGTATTGAAAAATATCTTGATATGACTTTTAGTTTTTGAGATATTCGTGGACAAACATATAAACATACATTACATACACTTACGAATTAGCACACGTGTTCGGAAGCCTCAAATCTTCTTAAATAGAAGGAACTGTATACATACTCAAATATTGTCCAATCCAACTAAATCACATAAGTACTTACAGCTCAAACTGATAACCTCCTTCTTTTTTGAAGTCGGTTAAAACGTAGTAGTTTCTATGTTTTCCTAATAACTTTTGGAATTAATATAGTACAATAAAAAAAACCCTTTCCACTTTTATGGACGCCATGAAGTAACGGTGAAGTATCAATGTAAGAATGTAAACTACGACTAATAAAAAGACAGATTCACAACCATTAATAACAAACAATACTTTATTTTGTAAAATATCATTATATAAAACTTCCAACTTACTATTCATTTCGGCGTCAACACCTACCTAAACAAACACTATCATTATTTATTTGCACCTACAACGAGACATGGCACCCATTTACATGGTAGACTTTTAACATTTAAATGCCACATTTATACTATAAATCATGGTAATGACATTCTGTATGTCTGTGTCTGTCGGCTTGTGCATTTAAATTACTTCTAGGCGTTAATTCTTACAGTTTAGAAAGGTATCCGTTTGTGAGAAAAGTTACACATGTATTAATTATCATTATTATCTATATATATAAAATATGTAGTTTAAAAACTAAAAAACACACTTTTATAGGAACAGACTAAAAAGTACAAAATAACCGTCTATTCAGTAACTGAAATTAAAAAGCGTGGTGCGCGTTGTCAATATTAATTACTTGAATGCATGCTTTGCAAAGGGCGCACCACGCTTTTTAATTTTAGTTACTGAATAGACGGTTATTTTGTACTTTTTAGTCTGTTCCTATAAAAGTGTGTTTTTTAGTTTTTAAACTACATATTTATTTTTTACTTTTTAGTTTAATAAATGGCGGATGGTAATGGATTTCACAGTCCATTCATGTGTCTGCCCAGCCCGTAAACATTATAACTCAAAGGCGTGATTGTATGTATTTAGGTAGTTTTACAAATTCAAGTGGACTCTATTAGTTACCGGATGCGCAAGCCGAACCCTTACTTCCTAGTGGTCATTAAGAAGTGCCACTGGCTTCCTCCCTGCTCCATCATAAAACACCCACCACCAAGTGTAACGAATAGGTATCATTAGAACGAAACAAATGAGCCAGGACTCGAAAGGTTTCCTATTGGCCATTAATGGTGCCACTGGCTTCCTCCCTGCTCCATCATCAGACCTTCACCACCAAGTGTAGCGAATAGGTCTCATCTGAACAAAACAAATGAGCCCAAACTCGAGGGGTTTCTTAGTGGTCATTAAGAAGTGCCACTGGCTTCCTCCCTGCTCCATCATCAGACCCCCACCACCAAGTGGAGCAAATAGGTCTCATCAGAACAAAACAAATGAGCCCAAACTTAAGGGGTTTTCTTGTGGTCATTAAGGAGTTTCACTGGCTTCCTCCCAGCTTCATCATCAGACCCTCAGCACCAAGTGTAGCGAATAGGTATCATCAGAACGAAACAAATGAGCCAGAATTCGAGGTGTTTCCTATTGTGGAGTGTAAGGAGTGCCACTGACTTCCTCCCTGCTCTATCATCAGACCCTCACCATCGAGTGTAGCGAATAGGTCTCATCAGAACGAAACAACGGAGCCCAAACTCGAGGGGTTTCCTAGTGGTCATTATGAAGTGCCACTGGCTTCCTCCCTGCTCCATCATCAGACCCTCACCATCCAATGTAGCGAATAGGTCTCATCGAAACAAAACAAATGAGCCTAAAC
This sequence comes from Crambus lathoniellus, assembly GCA_949710035.1. Taxonomy (NCBI): domain Eukaryota; kingdom Metazoa; phylum Arthropoda; class Insecta; order Lepidoptera; family Crambidae; genus Crambus; species Crambus lathoniellus. The sequence goes on from OX453307.1 coordinate 11,240,850, forward strand.
TCGAGTGGTTTCCTAGCAGCCATTGAAGAGTTCTATTGCCCATCTCTTGAATCCATCATCACATCAGCTCGATGGTAGCAAATTATTGTATTGTCATCGGATTCATGTAGACGTGCAAAATTTCAAATCAATACGACTATTAGAAGTAGGTTAAAATTGAATTCCAAGATTTTCTTACATTGTGACTTAGTTGCAAGTGAAGCTAATAAAAGTGTGGTAAAAATGAATCCCTATTTCCCTTGGTCACGACATCACGCGTGAACGGCTGGACCGATTTGGCTAATTTTGGTCTTGAAATGTTCGTGGAAGTCCAAGGAAGGATATAGGGGTAGGGTAGGGGTAGGGTTGGGTAGGGGTAGGGTAGGGGTAGGGTAGGGGTAGGGGTAGGGTAGGGTAGGGTAGGGCTAGGGGTAGGTTAGGGGTAGGGTAGGGGTAGGGTAGGGGTAGGGTAGGGGTAGGGTAGGGGTAGGGTAGGGGTAGGGTAGGGGTAGGGTAGGGGTAGGGTAGGGGTAGGGTAGGGGTAGGGTAGGGGTAGGGTAGGGGTAGGGTAGGGGTAGGGTAGGGGTAGGGTAGGGGTAGGGTAGGGGTAGGGTAGGGGTAGGGTAGGTAGGGTAGGGGTAGGGTAGGGGTAGGGTAGGGGTAGGGTAGGGGTAGGGTAGGGGTAGGGTAGGGGTAGGGTAGGGGTAGGGTAGGGGTAGGGTAGGGTAGGGGTAGGGTAGGGTAGGGGTAGGGTAGGGCTAGGGTAGGGTAGGGTTGGGTAGGGGTAGAGTAGGGGTAGGGTAGGGTAGGGGTAGGGGTACGGTAGGGGTAGGGTAGGGTAGGGGTAGCGGAGGGGTAGGGTAGGGGTAGGGTAGGGGTAGGGTAGGGGTAGGGTAGGGGTAGGGTAGGGGTAGGGTAGGGGTAGGGTAGGGGTAGGGTAGGGGTAGGGTAGGGGTAGGGTAGGGTAGGGGTAGGGTAGGGTAGGGCTAGGGTAGGGTTGGGTAGGGGTAGAGTAGGGGTAGGGTAGGGTAGGGGTAGGGTAGGGTGGGGTTGGGTAGGGGTACGGTAGGGGTAGGGTAGGGTAGGGGTAGCGGAGGGGTAGGGTAGGGGTAGAGTACGGGTAGGGTAGGGTGGAGTAGGGGGTAGGGCCACGGGAACGAAGTCGCGCTGGGTCAGCTAGTAATATTATAAATGTGAAAGTTTAGATGTTTGTTACTCAATCACGCCAAAACGGCTGAACGGATTTAGCTGTAGGACACATTATACTTTGTAACCTGGAGACCTCTCCAGGCTACAATGCTCCTATGTTCCTACAAAGGTTACTTTTTATCTCGGAAAAGATCACATACCCTAGGGATAACGTCGTGTAGTTCACGCGGGCAAAGCCGCGAGCGGAAAGCTAGTTTTTCATTTTTTTACCGCCTCTGAGGTTTAGTGGTTCACATCACAGATTTCAGACCAAGAGGTCCCGGGTTCGATTCCCAGTGGGGGTACATATTGTATTCGGTTTGGTTGGTGGTAAGACTTGTTCTTAGTCCGCCTGGCTAGCTACCACCATCTTATCTAAGTCTGACGCCATAACAATGATGTTTTCCGCATTATTGTGTTTCGGCAGTTAGAGATAAGATAGCCAGTTCCTCAGTGATTGAGGATTCCGGGAGTAGTGCGCTTCCACCTTCAGCCTTATCACCACTTAACATCAGGTGTGATGAAGGCTAAGTGCTACCCCGTTGTGGATAAAATAAAATAGTTATAATAAATGGCTTAGAAATTTAAGTACTCAGCGCACTCACTACTACGGATTACGCTGTAAATTATGAGCTCATTTACATTGCGTAGCCGTAGATACAAACAATTTCAAATACTGCGGTGTATGAGTTTGCGTCTTATTATTTGAAAATCACTTCGAAAAGCACGTTAAGCTGTTGGTCCCAGCTGCATTAACAGACGTTAACACTCGTCAATCCACATTGAGCCCGCGCGTGGTGAATGATGACCCATTCTCTCATCCATCCATAAGTAAGGCCTGTGCCCTAGCATTAAGGACAGTAAAATAATAATAATAATAAAAATAATTTTTTTTATTTTTTCTTTTACATAGTACAAAAATGAACATTAAGACATAACTTAGTTTTCTACTAAATAAAAACTATGTGAAAGACTGGTGTCTGTACTAGGAATACCTGTATGACAGATTACCAGCCTCTCCACAGCCGAACCGGTCGAAAAACAATCTGGGGGCACGGCAGTGCCCCCGCCAAGTCGAGCGCGAAGCAAACACTGCTGACAACACTTTACTGGAACCATTTCGCCACATTTTCAGGCCCCTATTTGAGAACCCCTGGATAAGACCAGAACGCAGAAAGCTATAATTACATACTTAAAATCCAAAATTTCAAGTCTGTAGGTCATTTAGTTCCGTAGTTAAGCAAAAGCAAAGTTTCGCATTTATGACACTCACTCACTCATGATCATCAGAATAGAACTAGTACTTCCCATAAACTCAGAGAGCTGAAATTTGGTACAGAGTTAGGGTTTAATGGCCACATAAAGGAAAAACTAGGATAATTTCTAGTTACACCAACTGCATAAATAACTTTGTAATCCTTTATAAATATATAGGATTACAAAGTTACATTTGCAGTAAATAAATCAGTATACCTGTATTTATTACTTACTAGCTGTTGCCCGCGACTTCGTACGCGCGGTGTAGTGACTTTTGTGTTAGTTTAGTTTATGTGTGTTTGTTGCTCAGATTTCATAACGCTCTTCTTGAAGTCCTATTCTCTACTAAAAGGGTCTAAAGAATATCGAATATGCAGGCTAGGGTATGAACATGGTATGTTGTTATCATATGCTGCATGAACATAGTTGAGCCCTCATTCAAAGATCTGCCCGTCTGTCAAGAAACTTTTTCTCAAGTATGCGTGGGAGGTATCAAGCTAAAATGTATGTCAAATTAAATACTGAAGTCTGCAATCCCTTAGAGGCGTCAAAAAAAACAAACTTCTCTTCTCTTCTTCATAACTCAAAAGAGCCACTTGGATCTCGATTTTCTTTTAAATCCCATTTAGCTACTTGTTGTTACCGATCCCGATTTAAATTTAAACCGCTATCTAGGTCGGTTTAGGCTGTCAAATCTCGATTTACAGTAAGTTGTGATAACTTATCTATATTTTCATATGGTTTTTATACGCAAAAATGCATGTATCACACATAACAGTGTATAATGATAACGATTATTTTGAACAGCCGTTCTTCGTTCTTCGACGTTGCTTGCTAGCGGGCAATAGATCTATTCTACGCGAGGTTCATAAGACTGAACCACACCAAACGATCCATCTTGGATTGGCCAACCACGACCTAAGATTGGAGATCATGGATCGTGAATCTAATTTGTTCTCTTGGTGCTCTTGGATCGCACGAGGCACGTCCACTCCGACCACTACTATGGAGCTTCAGTGGTGAAGCGCACTCTTGCCGCGCGCGATTAGAGCGCGTATTTTCGTTTTGCGCATATGCGCGCTTTCACGATTCAAACAGAAGTTCTTACTTAGTAATGCATAATATCAGGCCAATCATATTTTTACTATAAAATGTAAAAGAGATATTGTGTGTATCCATACTAATATTATAAATGTGAAAGTGGGTTTGTTTGTTTGTCCGTCTTTCACGTCAAAATTGGTGCAACGGATCGACGTGACTTTTGGAATGGGAATAGTTTGGCAGCTGAAAAGTGACATACTTGGGCAGCCATTAGACAGTCAATCTGGATCAATGATCAATGATCAATGATCGCGATGCAGATTGACTGTGTACGAAGGTGATTGACGGCTCGCGATCTTGATCGCAAAATATCTACAAAGTAAATCTCGATCGCGATCAAGATCACGATCAGTGATCGCGATCTGGATGTAATGGCTGCCTTTGGCTACTTTTTATCCCTGAATAATATCACATTCCCGTGGGATAACGTCGTCGTTTAGTCCGAGCGGGCGAAGTCGCGGGCGGAAGGCTAGTATTTTGATATGGAGACATTTCTTCTTTAAGTAACAGGTATAAAATGTAATGATATACCATTTAATTATTTAATTTTAATCAATCATCACTTATGTAAGCTTTCCTAGTAAATAAATGAATAAATAAGTTAGATAGAAAACTATTTTTAATATTCCTTTATTTTATTGGATGGTACCTACGGCTGAAGGCCTAAGTAGCCAGAGCCGGTTAAATGACATAAAAAATGGTAGGTAGGTGTTTTGAATACTCAAAGAGGTAGGTGTAGGTATCTACGTACAGTACCCCGAGTGTAAGTTTTGATGTCAAGCAAACGCAAACTATTTCGAGTACGTATTTATGTCAATTTGTATGAAAACTGCATAAGCACGATAGTTTGCGTTTTTTGACATAAAAACTTACACTAGGGGTACTGGCCACTTAGCGTTTATGAGCAAATTTTTCAAAATTACATTGGTGACATTTTGTCTACATTGCGACAAACTTATTTCACACAGTGGTTATTTTTTGGTACTAAATATACTGTTGACTGCCGGCAGTCCATTTTGACAGTTAATTTTGTATTGCTAGTGGCTCCTTTGGACCACTGTCACCGGTTCAGCTATATTTGTGGCACTATACTTACTGTAGCGACATCTAGCGTCGAGTGGAAATGCGAAATACAAATTTTACATCAATAGGGTAAGAACTTTAGTTTTGGCCACTGCCCCGAGTGCTTACTTAGCTTTAAACATTTCGTTAATAACTTTTGCTTGATAATATACTTTTTATCTATGACTTTTAAGTCATAATAACAATAGTAATAATTCTTTATGACATAGGAATATTATTCAATAAACGCTTTTCAGTTTACATCGAATTAGATGTTTCTTTTATTTTATCTAAGTTAGTTAAGTATTGATTTCTCGATGTATCTTTTAAAATTTGATTGACAAAAAACACATCAATCGGCACCCTTCGCACATTTTAAGTTTAAAAAATAGGTTTTTAATTGACTAAAATAAAACAAAATTTCGTAAGTATATGAATACTTAGTTATATGTTTTTACTATGTATGTCCACGAATTTCTCGAAATCTAAAGGCATATCGAGATGATTCTATTTGATTTAAATTAGGTGTATTCTAACTTTGGGAACAGTCTAAGAGTCATCAAAATCGGTTTAGTAGTTTTCGTGGGTATGTTATTGTACAATATACACTAAAACTTAGGAAATAAATAGTAATTTAAAAAAATAAACTGACTGGCACCGACCTCAAAAAGGTAACTTAATTATAATATTAATTATATTTTTCCTTTTCAGTTGACAAATACTTTTTGGAGTCGGTAAAATTTTTTAAGTAGTTATTTTGTATTGTAAATTTAAAAATTTAAAGAAAAGAATAAGATATAGTCCATTCGCTTAGATAGTGTCGCTCTGCCATAATGCCGTGCGGGTGTACCGACACTATCTAACCGGACGGACTATACATTCTTGACAATTTTAGATACCTACTTAAGACCATAGGCGAAAGAAGTGAAAAAAAATTAAAGTGGCAACAGCGGGGGCTTTCACCCTACTTAATATAGATAATCATTCGGATGTACTTTTGTGAAAGGTATATCGTAATCTTACTGACTTCCCGCGCCATCTATTGCTTAGTAGTTATGATGCAAAAGAAGTGAAAAACATCTTAAAGTGGCAACAGAGGGGGCTTTCACCCTAATTAATATAATCATTCGAATGTTCTTTTGTGAGAGGTATATCGTAATCTTACTGACTTCCTGCGCCATCTATTGCTTAGTAGATATAATGACGTAAATAACATGAAATTATTTTTATGATTTTATATGAGCCTGGATGGGTTTTAATTTATATTATGTTTTGAAGCAGGTAAAAAAAAAATAACATGATTCATTATTAATTGAGACAGCGATTAAATATAACGTATTTTCATAATCATGTGGCGCCATCTATTTTAGTAAGAATCAGTTTTTGTATTTTCCCGTAGGAATAATTAAATTTCCCGCAATAAAAGGTACCCTATATGTTGACCCGGGTTATAAGCTATTACTACACAAAATTTGGTAAAAATCCGTCCAGTAGTTTTTGCGTGAAAAGCGAACATACAAACAGACAAACAGACAAACAGACAAAAATTTTAATATCTATCGTTTTGGGGTCTATATCCTGTACACATCACATAGCAGTAATTTTTTTTTTTTTATCTTTCATGTACAGACTTTTTGTCCGTTTCTGTTTTATTATATGTATAGATGTGTAATACCTAGCAAAAAGATATCAAATCTCACCAAAATCATCATATAAATAACTGACCAACTCTCGCTGGAGCTGCTTATTTCTTTACAAAAAGCGTTGAAATCTCTCAGTAAAGTCAAGCGCAACTCTAATGTTCCTTTCTGTGATTTATTTATTGATTTAATTACGTTTTAATTTTATGTGACTTGGTCGTTGACTTGTGCCCACCAAACTAACCAACATGTAGAATGTCATTTCTGTCTGTCTGTCTCTCTCAAAACTGTCATTTCTTCCATTGCCGCTTCCAAAGAGGTATGTCAAAGAGTATTGTAATCACTGACGTTTTAGCCCATGAAGCTCGACTTAATACCATGAAGCTCGACTTAATACTGAGGTAACTTTGACATTTATGAATGTAGTGGCTGTCAGTTGTCTCATATGACCATACGTATTTTTTTAAAGTGTAGGTGAGACGGAAGACAGCCACTGTGTAATTTTTGGTGACAAAAAAGTGTTAGTACTGCACTCTCCAGTTACCTCAGTATTAAGTCGAGCTTCATGCTTAATACTGAGGTAACCAGTATTAAGTCGAGCTTCATGTTTTAGCCGCTTTGGATTACCTACTTTTTAATAAGTAGCATTTGTGGCAGGCAGAGTATAAAACTTCTTCGCGATTATATATTTTCATCCGACTATCTATCTATCCACCATAATTATTATGGCAAAACAACGTTTGCCGGGTCAGCTAGTTTTATTATATAAGTAACGTCCAATAAATCCAAAAAACCTTCTTGAAAAGGATGAAGTCCACCGGGTGTTTGGACGACAGACTTTATGCTTAAGTCGTTTATCAGCAACACTAGAATAGTCATACTATGTTTCAGAGTGTTGTTTAAGCACAGTATGGAGAATAAATAGTTGACGGATAGAATAAATGGTTGATAGTGATGAAATAGAAGCCATCTAGATTTTTTACAATATTTTTATTCCCTTTATTAAATGGAAAGAAACATCCGGCATGAACTGCGATGCAGTAGATATGCACATTCCTCAATTTAAACTTATGCAACACTCAAGGTAACTGTAACAAGGTAGCCAATTAGGCTTAAGTGTAGCAAGTAATAACTTATAAAAAAAATGGATTGCTTTAGAAAACATCATGATATAAGCAATGTGCAGATTATAGTTTGAGTTTAAGTAGTAACATATTGTAGGTAACATCTTTTAGACGTGTTGTAGTAATCTTTTAATTAATGACACCCCTAATAAATTTGTAAAATTATAATGCTTCGGTGTGCATACCCATATTCTTACTTAAGTAGTTGGTAATTGATATTAACTATGAGAAATTACGACAACGAAGCCTCTATTACTGAATTGCAATTACAAACATCAGCAATTTATTAATTACGTTGACTTGAAAAAGCTGTTGATTTACTCTTAAACTTAATGTCAGAGGTTAATATAAAAAAATAATATATGTTGTGAATGTTGTGATATTTCCGTATACCTACACTATAAGTCAGCATGATTTGGTATCTTTGAGTCATTCCAATTATTATCATGTGCATAAATTTAATATATTCTATACATCCGGGCCCCGTTTTTTACAATTGTAAACTTTCGTTAAACAACATTTTACTTTACAATTATGTAAGATTTTTAGTTGTAAAATTCTTGTATTAAATCTCTTCAAATTTGTCACTTTTTAAAATATACTTATATCTTGTAAGCTTGGTTAAGCAGGGCCCCGGTCAGCTGGCGAAGTTTCAAAAGCTGTTGAAATTTGCTTAGCTGACTTAAATATTGGAAAGAGGTCACACACAAGTAAAGTCACTTAATTTATTTAAATCGTTATTATCTCGTGACACAGTAATGGTTGTGCGTGCTCAGAGCCCGTGATTGTGAACTCAACACTAATTGACAAGTGTAGGGCTTAAGAAAAAGTTTGTAAATATAACTTGCATAACATGTAAGTGTACACGTTTTCAGCAAAAAGTAACGGCGGGAATACAAATGGATGATGGCGCCAATGTGAACGAGTGCTGGATTAAAATCAAAGAACTGTTGCTAGCCGCCCACAAAGAAAGCCAGGATGATACGCGTGATTTACCTCGCAGCTCGTGGCTGTCGGATGAGACATGGGACATAATTAAGAAAAGGAAAGATCTACTGAAAACACTCTCAAATGAAAACAGTCGTGAGCTTTATAAAGCTTTGTCAAAGGAAATACGACGTCAATGTAGAGTGGACAAAAATCAGTACGTTAACAAGATATGTACCGAAATTGAAGATCATGCCCACAGAACAAGGAAAGATTTTTTTCTCTTGTATCATGCCCATAAGATGCATACTCGTGATCTTTTCACAAAGATTAAGTCTATAACACGAGATTTTAAGGCAAAAACTTGGGCTATAGAAGACGCAAATGGAGGTTTGCTCACTGAAATTGATAAGATAGATGAGAGGTTATTGCGAAAACTTGTACGGGGATGCGGAAATGGCATCAATTAATCTTCACAATAGCATGACCAATATTCCTCTTGAGCCTGACATCTTGAAATCCGAAGTTGAGTGTTCGGAAAAGATCGACGTTTCTCAACGCAGCTCTAATGTCACGTCAAATTGACATTTCGCTGTCACTTGAAGTTGACAGCCCCACACTTGATTGGAATTCTTGTAAGAAAATGTCGGATTAATTTTGCTGAATTGTGAAAAACCGCTCGCGTTGAATATGCCTGGCATATCGAGTTTGAATTGAATCCTGAATTATCCGTTTGATCCCGTTTTGTACGACCAGGATTTTGACGCCATCTTGACGAGTGGCCGGTCGCGAATAACTTTCCACGACACGCGTTGTTGTCGGGACAATATATCTTGATAAAAAAGCTCCCCCGTGTGTGTTGGTGTATATTGTTGAAGCGCCCAGTGTCTTGGGACCGCTGTGTTGTGTATGGGTTTTGTGAGTAAGGTGACGAACTGGTAAGGTCTGCAGAAGAACACGGAGCACATACCAAGGGGGCCCCCTTACACCACTTCTGCCCTGGAGACCTTCGACACCACAGAACCGTATGTGACATTCATCTTAATTTAAAATAAGTCGCTGTGTATCGCAGTCCAATTGTTCAGTTACATCCCGGCTGAAACCAAGTTTTGTCCGGAGTCTATACTCATGATAAACTTCCACTGCACCATGCTGATTCCGCGGTCTAGGCGGGGGTGTACTGAACATTTCTTGGCAGCAGTAGCGTAGTTTGAAGGCCTGACAGGCCCACGCCAAAACTTTGTCGATTAATCAGTGCCGTTTTGATGACCATCTGGTCCGGACTAGATTAATTTGTACTTGTAAATGGTAATTAACTTGCATTTGAAAAGTAAAGGGAATTCCTTTGTTATTGGTTCCATGTCTTGTAATTAATTGTCATGTATTGAAGTTCCAAAATGTAAACAGATGCCTTTCTTTGCTCATAATAATTATTATTTAGTTTGTTAGCAAATTTGAGTTGTGAATATTGACAAGTTGTTGCTAAATAATAGCTAATAAAAGGTTAGCTAATAAGTTTGCACTCAATACTTAGTGAAACTTAAATGATTTAAGACATTGTTTACACATTGAAACTTATTGAAACGTGTGCTTTGAAATAATTAAAATTAGCTTGTTGTATGTTGATATCCAAGTGAATTTCAATAGTCAGTGATTTTGAGTGAATTTCAATGAAGTGAATTTCAATAGTCAGTGAGTTTTGTTGTTTTCTGATAACCTCCAAATATTTAAGAGTTTGTGTCATTATAAATACTTTGTTGTTGTAATATTGGAATTTTGTGGTTAGTAATAACCTCCAAATATTGGAGATTTTGTGTTATAGTAAATATTTTGAATTTGTTGTTTTTGTTGATAAATTTGTGACGTTACAATGACGGCCTCCTCTGCTAAAGCCAAAATACGTTCTGAGTTACGGTGGTTAGCTTCTGCGGTGGCATTGTTGGATCGACCGGATAGGACGGAGGCCTTGTTGAACAGATACGTAGATCTGCCCGTACGTTTGGCTGTTGTTGATGAACAGTATGCCTTATTTTTGGAAAGGACTGTTGAGGCCGAGGTGGAAATGCGACAAGAAGTCGGTTTGGATGTGGACCAGTGTTATGATTTTGCGGACAGAATTATCCAGGTGGCTCGACCTTTGCAAGTGGCAAGAGAGAATGAACCGAGCCCGTCCCCGGTCACATCTAAGAGTATGCCCCCTCTCTTTGCTAGATTGGCCCCCTTAGACTTAAGGCGTTTTGCTGGTTGTCTAGAGGACTGGGAGGGCTTTATTTATATTTTTGATAGTCTGGTACATGCCCGGGATGATTTGACCCAGGGCCAGAAGTTAGCGTACTTGTTATCCGTGTTGGAAGGGGAGGCCCTTGAATCGGTTCAACATTTGGCCCCCTCGGATGAAAACTACCCTATTGCTAGGGATTTGATTGCCCGTCGGTACCAGAACGTACGACGTCTGGCGGACAACCATGTGGCCGCCATTTTGAATTTACCCCGCGTTGCCAGCGTGATGCACTTGAGAGTGGCTTTGTTGAATCCGCTGTTGGTTGCCTACAACGCATTAAAAACCTTAAAACTCCCAGTGGAGCAGTGGTCGTTTTTGTTACTGCACATTGTCCTGGGAAAGTTGCCGGACTCTGTTAAGGTCCGTTTTGAGCAGCAGTATGGTGGGGATAGTGCGACTTATCTGCCACCCTTCTCGGACCTCTTGACGTTCCTGGAAGGAGAGAGTAGACTGGCAGATAATTCCTCTCTGGCCGGTCCTATGGGACCCGAACGACCTGTGCCACAGAGTAGATCCCCCACCGGACCCCCCCGTAGGGGGCGTATGGCCCCTCGCGCGCCCGGCCGCTATGCCGCCGTCCAGGAGACCGCCCGCTGCTTGTACGGTCGGGAACCGGGTCACAGCACGACCCGTTGTGATAAGTTCCTCGACCAGCGCGTCCAAGGCCGTCGAGCGATCGCGCGACAACGGACATGGTGCTACTCGTGCTTGGGCCTGCACATGCAGCGCGAATGTACCCAAGCGCACCCATGCCGCTTTTGTAAGGGCAACCACCATCCCCTCCTCTGCATGAACAGCCCAGAGGGCGGCGGAGCTCCGCAGCGCGTCGCTGCAGGATCACCTCGTATGGGTGGGGGTCTCGGACCCCCCGCGGTGTTTGCATCCCGCAGCAGTTCTAGTGGCCACCAGAGTGGCCCCAGACGCTCTCCGCCACGTTTGGAGCCTCAAACGGGCGGGGGTCCCAGGGACCCCCCCATGGGAAACCGATCCCCAAGGATGGGGATGAGTTATGCGAGCGTTGCCGGAGGTCGTAGAGGCCCCCCGCGACGTTTTGAGCCTCGCACGGGCGGGGGTCCCAGGGACCCCCCCATGGTAAACCGATCCCCAAGGATGGGGATGAGTTATGCGGGCGTTGCCGGAGGTCGTAGAGGCCCCCCGCGACGTTTTGAGCCTCGCACGGGCAGGGGTCCCACGGACCCCCCCATTGGAAATCGGTCCCCAACTAGGGGGTTCGATTTTGCGAGCGATGCGGGAGGTCGTAGAAGCCCCCCGCAACGTGTTGAGCCTCGCACAGCCGGGGGTCCCCGGGACCCCCCTTCTGAAAATCGGTCACCGTGCCCCCGCGACTATGGGGCGACGTACACGGTGGATGCTAGGCACCGATTCTCGCCGCCGCTCGCCGAATACCCGCGTTTGGAGCGGCGCCCGCCCCGTCTTCAAGGGGCCGGGAGATATAACCCGCCTGATACCGGGCGAATTGGACGTAGGCAGTATGTGGGATCGGTCGATGTACTGGATCGCTATGAGCGACCCCCTTACCATGGGGGGACGTCTGGGGACCCCACATACTAGCAATCAACGTGTTTACGGTCGATTGTAGCCACCCCTCCAGAGACCGTTTTGTTGCCCACGGCCTCTGTGCTTGTCAGGGGATTGAATGGCGACCTTGTGGAAGTTCGCGCCTTGTTGGATTCCGGTGCTCAGGGGTGTGTTGTGTCATCTTGGTTAGTTAGGCGGTTGGGCCTCAAGGTGCACCCCCACACGGAAGGCGTGAGAGGTGTTGGCGATGTGAAAGTCCCCGGGTTGTTAGGGCATGTTGACTTCACATTTACATCACGTAATAAGTCCACGCCAGGCATTAAGACCTCGGCGATTGTGTTGGACACAGTTGTTGGCCGTCAACCTTCAGTTGACTTGGGACCGAGTATGTTGTCTTTGGTGTCTGATTCCCCACTCGCCGATCCAAATTTCTTCCGCCCAGGCCCGATTGATGCTCTCCTTGGAGCCGATGTCCTGGGGCGAGTTTTGTTGACGGGGAAGCGAGTTTTGCAGCCAGATGGCTTGGTAGCTCTGCAGACGACACTCGGTACAGTTGTGATGGGCCCTGCTCGCCGCGTTTTGGATTCCCTTGATGAGGATCGCGGTCTTGTTTTTAATGTGTCTCTCTCCGAAGTGGTGCAGAAGTTTTGGGAGGTTGAGGAACCTCCACCAGCCCCGCGGGTCGACCCAGTAGCGGATGAATGCGAGTTGTATTACCAGAATAACACTGGTCGCCTCCGCTCTGGTCGTTTGATCACCCGTCTCCCCTTTCGTGCCGGCCGACCTCCTCTGGGCGAATCCCGACCGCTAGCGGAACGTAGGCTAGTGGCGATGGAGCGTCGCATGAGCAAGGATCCGGTCTTCCGCCAGAAGTATGTTGAATTCATGCGGGAGTATGAGGAGTTAGGGCACATGTCCGTGAGCGATTTGGATTGGCGCTCCGTTGAGCACTTCTTTTTGCCGCACCACGCCGTTTTGAAATCCGGAAAGATTCGGGTGGTCTTTGACGGTTCGGCTCCCACCTCTACTGGAGCGTCCTTGAACCAGTGTCTGCATGTAGGGCCCAAGCTGCACACGGAGATCTCAGACATTTTGACCAACTTCCGGCGGCACCAAATTGTATTTATGACTGACATCCGGATGATGTTCAGACAAACGGTCATCCATCCAGAGGATAGGAGGTACCAATTGATTTTGTGGAGAGAGAGTCCTAGGGACCCCTTGTTGATTTATGAATTGAATACGAATACGTACGGTTTGGCTTCGAGCCCGTTTGTTGCGATTCGTTCTTTGTTGGAGTTGGCCGAGAAGGAGCGCTTGAGATACCCTCGCGCCTCCGCCATTTTGGCCAGTGACGTCTATGCTGATGACATTTGCACGGGCGCCTCATCTGTCTCAGAGGCGATTGTCCTGAGAGACGAACTCACCGCCCTTTTGAAGTCGGGAGGTTACGAGTTGAGGAAATGGATATCCAACTCGCCTGATGTACTGGTAGGTTTGCCCGAAGAGCACCAGCAGGACCCCCACCTATTCGAAAATGTTGATAATCCCCATATGGTGACCGTCCTTGGCGTACAGTACAAACCGGTCTCTGACACGTTCACTTATTGTGTGGATTTACGACCACCGAAAGTCTGGACCAAGCGTTTAGTATTGTCTACTGTCGCACGTACCTTTGACCCCAATGGGTGGATTTGCCCCGTGCTGTTTATGGCCAAGTGTTTCTTGCAACGGTTATGGGCTTCGGGTGTGTCGTGGGATGAACCCCTCTCGGACGAGTTACTCCGAGATTGGTTGAGCTTCGTTTCATCCCTCCCCGAGATTATTGAAGTGCATTTGCCGAGGCTATTCCTCCCTTCTGAAAATTGTAAAGTTACTCTTCACGGCTTTTCCGATGCCTCCGAACGTGGATTTGCTGCGGCCGTGTACCTCCGCACCGTTACTGTTGACGGAGTTGTTGCTGTGCATCTGGTGATAGCGAAAAGCAAAGTCGCTCCCCTTCGGACTCGTCATACGATCCCGAGGTTGGAATTGTGTGGAGCTGCCCTCCTAATGTTGAACCACGTATGGCTCACATTCATCATCATCATCATCATCATTTCAGCCGTACGACGCCCACTGCTGGGCATAGGCCTCCCCCAAGGATCTCCACAACGATCGGTCCTGCGCTGCCCGCATCCAGCGGCTTCCCGCGACCTTGACCAGATCGTCGGTCCACCTTGTAGGGGGCCTGCCCACGGAACGTCGTCCGGTTCGCGGTCGCCATTCGAGAACCTTTCCGCCCCAACGGCCATCGGTTCTCCGCGCTATGTGTCCCGCCCACTGCCACTTCAACTGAGCAATCCTTCGAGCGATGTCGGTCGTTTTAGTTCTCCTGCGGATCTCATCATTTCTGATTCGATCGAGCAGGGAAACACCAAGCATCGCTCTCTCCATTGCTCTCTGGGTAACCTTGAGCCTTCTTATGAGACCCATAGTAAAAGACTCCCACGTCTCGCTTCCATAAGTCATAACTGGCAACACACACTGGTCAAAGACCTTAGTCTTGAGACATTGAGGAATTTTGGACGCAAATATATGCCGGAGCTTCCCAAACGCTGCCCATCCGAGCTGGATTCGACGAGAGATCTCTTTCTCGAAGTTGGACTTACCTAATTGGATTGTCTGTCCTAGGTAGACATAGTGGTCAACAACTTCGAGTGTAATGTTCCCAACATTAACTGGAGCGGATGCAACATGGGCATTGGACATGATTTTCGTCTTATCCATGTTCATCTTCAGACCCACTCTTTGGGAAGCATTGCTGAGATCTTCGAGCATTGTGTTCAGGTCTTCCAAAGTCTCAGCCATGAGAACTACATCATCGGCAAACCGCAGGTGTGTTAGGTACTCGCCATTGATGTTAATGCCGAATCCTTTCCAGTCCAGTAGCTTAAAAATATCCTCCAACGCAGCTGTGAACAGTTTGGGAGAAATGACGTCTCCCTGTCTCACACCTCGCTGTAGTTGGATAGGATTAGAGCTCTGGTTCTGTAATCGGACCGACATGGTGGCGTTTTGGTATAAGTACCTCAGCACCTCGATGTACCTGTAGTCTATTTGGCACCTCTGGAGAGACTGCAGCACTGCCCAGGTCTCGATCGAATCAAAGGCTTTCTCATAGTCCACGAACGCCAAGCATAGTGGCAAGTTATACTCTTCGGTCTTCTGTATAACTTGCCGCAGCGTATGAATGTGGTCTATGGTACTATAACCTTTTCGGAACCCGGCTTGTTCGGGAGGTTGGAAGTCGTCGAACCTGCGAGCGAGACGATTCGTAATGACTCTCGAAAACAACTTGTAGATATGGCTCAGAAGCGAGATGGGTCGGTAATTCTTCAGGAGAGTCTTATCACCCTTCTTGAAGAACAGCATCACATCGCTTCTGCCCCATGCCTTTGGCGTTTTGCCCTCGAGGATGACAGAGTTGAAGAGCTTCTGGAGGACCTTAAGTATCGGCTTACCGCCCGCTCTCAGAAGTTCTGTTGTGATTCCGTCATCGCCCGCCGCCTTGTTGTTTTTGAGCTGCTTGAGAGCCATTCTAATCTCGTACAGGCTGACGTCCGGGATATCTTCGGTATAGTGTCGGGTAAGTTTGGCTCTAGGTTCTGTAGCCTTACTTTCAACAGGTTTTTGTGTGGAATATAGCTGTCCATAGAAACTCTCAATCTCCCTCAGGATTTCAGGTGTTGATGGAATGATACTACCGTCCTCAGCTTGCAGCCTCGTCAGTTGACTTTGCCCTATAGCCAGATCTCTAGCGAACACTTTGGAGCCTTTGTTCCGCTCAATGGCCTCTTTAATACGCTCGGTATTAAATTGGCGAAGGTCGCTTGTCAAGGACTTGGAGATCTGCCTATTTAGCTGTCGATAACGAAGGGCATCCGCTGAGTTCTGTAGTTTCATTTCGTTTCTCTGATCCATGAGTCGGATAGTATGGCTGGAGAGTTTCTTTAATTTAGGACGGTGGGTTTTGTAGTGCTTGGACCCTACCGTGCGGACAGTGTCCACCACCATGTTGTATAGATCGTCCATATCGATGCTGTTCTCAAGGGCTTTGAAGCGGTTTTGGAGCTCGAGCTGAAAGCACTCGGGGTTTTGAATTTGAGCCGGTATTGGTCGGAGCGTAGATTTTATTAGTCGAGATCTTTCCAGCTTGACGTTGATATTCAATGTGCCTCTAAGCATGCGGTGATCGCTTCCCGTCTTTACGGCGTTGATCACAACGACATCATTGAATATTTGCTTCCTCGTTGACATAATAAAATATATCTCGTTTTTGACTTTACCGTCCGGACTAATCCAGGTCCATTTGCGGCTTACGGGCTTCTTAAAGAAGGAGTTCATCATGTAGAGGTTCTCCCTCTCCATGAAGTCTGCCAGCATCTGGCCCCTTTCGTTCCGTTGCCCAAATCCAAATTGCCCCACTCTCAACTCATCACCGCAACGTTGCCCCAACTTAGCATTAAAATCCCCCATCACAACCGTGTAGTGGGTTTTGTAGCTATGCATGGCTTTAGAGATCTCCTCATACATAGCCTCCACTTCGACATCGTCGTGTTTCGAGGTCGGAGCGTAGACCTGAATGACATTCAGCGAATATCGTTCCGATATTCTGAGTATTAGGTACGCTACCCTGCTCGAAACACTTCCGATGGTGATCACGTTGTTGACAAGGGATTTATGGACGATGAACCCGACACCACCTTGGGACTGTTGGTCGCCCTCCCGGTGGTATAGTAAGTTACCGGATTGAAGGGTAATCGAGTCCTCCCCCTCTCTTCGGACTTCAGATAACCCAATAATATCCCAATGCAACTTACTAATTGCCTCTTCCAACTCTATAAGCTTCGCGTCGAGCCTCAACGTGCGCGTGTTGTAGGTTGCCAGGTCAAGTCGTCGGTGTTGGTAGCCGGAACCTACCCGGGGATTCTTAGCACCCCCTGCCCCGCCGTTACCATAGCCGCTACCGTAGCTAGGAATAGCGGGGCCGCCGGGGACTGGGGGCCGATTTTTAGTGTGTGTATCCATTTTTACGGGGGGGGTTTGCCATAATCGCCACGCTTGGCAGGCGGGTTGGCGATCGCAGTATAGCCTGTTGAAGTCTGGAGACGCTGCTGCCCATCTCCTTTGGCAGTTTTCCCTCTGTCGGCTCTTACGACACCCACGGGAAGAGAGGGGGTAGTGCTATTCTTTTTTATGTGCCGGCACTACACGGCACTCACATTAGGTCGATCTATTAAGATACAAGAGGTTTATGCTTGGACGGACAGTCAGGTCGTCCTTTGTTGGTTGAAGGCTCCGGCGCACACCTTGGACGTGTTTGTGGCCAATCGAGTGTCGCAGATTTGTAATTCCGACATCGAGTTGATTTGGAGACACGTGCCGGGAACCATGAATCCCGCGGATTGTGCGTCTCGGGGTTGTGTAGCCCCAACCCTAATTAACCACCCCCTCTGGTGGGGCCCACAGTGGTTGATGCGGCCTGAGTCGGAGTGGCCGCCCTCTCCAGCGTTGTCGAACGTAGCCGTTCCTGATATGCGGGCATGCGTCCTGGAGACTAACCCCGCCGGGGAAAAGGATTTGTTGTTGGATCGGTACAGCTCCTTACAGAAGCTGCTTGGTGTTACCGCTTGGATCAGACGTTTTGTGTACAATTGCAGAAACCCACGCGCGAGGCGTGATTCGTCGGTTCTCACTCCGGACGAGCGTAGGGACGCGCTCTTGTTTTGGGTCCGGAGAGTACAAGCTGATAGTTTTGAGTCCGAGATTGAAATTTTGCGTTTAGGCCGTCGCAAGTTGAAGGGCGCGGTATCGCGATTGAATCCCTTCCTGGACGAGAGTGGGCTTTTGCGAGTCGGCGGAAGACTTCGAAATGCGAACCTGCCGTATGGAGCTCGTCACCCCCTTTTGTTACCTAAAGCCGGACATTTGACTCAACTGATAATAACAGATCGCCATGTGAATGCACAACATGCTGGCTGTAATGCTTTGTTGGCCATTTTGCAGCGTGAATTTTGGATTTTGTCTGCTCGTCGAGCCATTCGCACTGTGGTTTTCCGTTGCCTGCCTTGTTATCGATTGAAGGCCGCGACCATGCAGCCCCAGATGGGTGATTTGCCTGC
Organism: Crambus lathoniellus; assembly: GCA_949710035.1. NCBI lineage: Eukaryota > Metazoa > Arthropoda > Insecta > Lepidoptera > Crambidae > Crambus > Crambus lathoniellus. Next base: position 11,259,112 of record OX453307.1, read on the forward strand.
TGATCGCGTCACGGAACGTAGAGCTTTTGCCGGAGTCGCCACCGACTTCGCCGGTCCCTTTACTGTAAAGGCTTCGAGACTGCGTAATGCTAAAACCTATAAGGCGTACTTGTGCGTGTTTGTGTGTTTGTCCACCAAGGCTGTCCATTTGGAAATTGTCTCGGAATTGTCTACCGAAGCCTTTGTCGCCGCCTTGAGCAGATTTGTTTCCCGTAGAGGACTGCCGACATTGATACGTTCCGATTGTGGTACTAATTATAAGGGAACGTGTAATTATCTTAAGGAAGTAGTTAAGTTTTTTGTTGACAATAAAATAGACATTGGAACCACCCTCTCCCGGCGTGGGATAATCTGGAAGTTTAGCCCTCCAGCTTGTCCGACCTGGGGAGGAATTTTTGAAGCTTGTGTAAAGGCTGCCAAGACACACTTGCGTCGCGTGATTGGAGAAACTATTCTCACGTTTGAGGAACTTGATACGGTATTTTGTAAAATTGAGGCCGTCCTCAACTCGCGACCCTTGTGCCCGTTGTCTTCGGACCCGAATGACCTGGAAGCGTTGACCCCAGGTCATTTCTTGATCGGACAGCCCCTTTTGGCTTTGCCTGAATATCCGATTCAGGATGTAGGATCCCATCGTTTGTCGCGATACCAACTTTTGAAACAGATGTCCCAAAACTTCTGGGCACGTTGGTCGATGGAGTATTTGCATATCCTACAACAGCGCGTGAAGTGGACAGATAAAACCACCCCACCCCAGACTGGCGACCTCGTGTTGATTAAGGATGCTAACCTGCCGCCCCTATGTTGGCGAAGGGGGCGCATTGTTAAACTCTACCCCGGAACTGACGGAGTTCCTCGTTTTGCTGAGGTTTTGGTTCGAGATTCGGTTTTGAAGAGAGCAGTTAGTGGGCTCTCCCGATTACCCGTAGATTGACGTACCGTTCTTAACGGTCCGGGGCGGGGGGATGTTCGGAAAAGATCGACGTTTCTGAACACAGCTCTAATGTCACGTCAAATTGACATTTCGCTGTCACTTGAAGTTGACAGCCCCACACTTGATTGGAATTCTTGTAAGAAAATGTCGGATTAATTTTGCTGAATTGTGAAAAACCGCTCGCGTTGAATATGCCTGGCATATCGAGTTTGAATTGAATCCTGAATTATCCGTTTGATCCCGTTTTGTACGACCAGGATTTTGACGCCATCTTGACGAGTGGCCGGTCGCGAATAACTTTCCACGACACGCGTTGTTGTCGGGACAATATATCTTGATAAAAAAGCTCCCCCGTGTGTGTTGGTGTATATTGTTGAAGCGCCCAGTGTCTTGGGACCGCTGTGTTGTGTATGGGTTTTGTGAGTAAGGTGACGAACTGGTAAGGTCTGCAGAAGAACACGGAGCACATACCAAGGGGGCCCCCTTACACCACTTCTGCCCTGGAGACCTTCGACACCACAGAACCGTATGTGACATTCATCTTAATTTAAAGTAAGTCGCTGTGTATCGCAGTTCAATTGTTCAGTTACATCCCGGCTGAAACCAAGTTTTGTCCGGAGTCTATACTCATGATAAACTTCCACTGCGCCATGCTGATTCCGCGGTATAGGCAGGGGTGTACTGAACATTGAGTTTGCCATAAATAAGCTTAAATCTAATAAATCGGCCGGAAGCGGTGGTATCTTTGCCAAAGATTTAAAACTCATAGGAGACAGCGGTATTTGCCTTCTACAACTATGCAACAAGATCTGAAAAAAAACGGGTAAATGGGTCGAAGACTGGCAGGTTTCCACCTTATACCGCTGCATGAGAAAGGATCGACTAAGTCCTGCGGAAACTACAGGACTGTGGTACTCATATCTCATGCTAGCAAAGTTCTGCTCTACATCATCAACGAGCGTCTTCAAGCCTTCCTGCAGTGGCAGATCCCAGCAGAACAGGCGGGTTTTGTTAAGGGATGGGAGACAAGGGAACAGATTCTGAATGTAGTCAAAATAAGGTTTGGGGTCACATTAATTGCACCTTTAAATAATTTATTTTTAAATAATAGTATTGCCATTTTTTTGAGCACTCATCGTGATTTTGTAGGTATACTGGTGCGCGTTTTTTAGAAATACCTAAAGTTGTGTTTTAGCCATTTATAATTATTAGACAAAAAAGACACTGTAGGTGAATATTATAATTTAATCTATGGATACCATTTAGATTATGATAAGCAAGTAATCCCTGATGTAAGAACAATATTCTGCACATTACGACGTTTTTTCTATCAAGATTAAATATCACTCGGACTGCCATTATTGTTATAAAGGTAGGAACAATTTGATATAGAATATTCGAAATAAATCGACCCTGACAAGAGATTTTTTATTCTTCAATGAAGTCATTCTAAAATTCTCTAACATGAACAAAATCACCAGTTTTCCATTTTTTGTTCACACCCAAATTCTATTTTCTAACTTTATTGATTAATTAACAAACAAGTACGTAGTTAATATCAGGGATTATTCTGATTTCCGGTTTTACAACTATTCATTTATGTTATTCTAAATTATCACCCGAAGTGCTATAAGTACAACTTACTCCATACAAAAACATTTATTTTGACTGGACTAATGTTAGGCAGATCATGGAAAAGTGCCGCGAGTTTAACATTCCAATGCTGATGTGTTTCGTCGACTACTCAAAAGCATTTGATTGCGTCAGGTGGCAATGCCTGTTGAACATCTTAACAGAAATGAGAGTACCAAAGCACCTCATTATCCTTATCCTTAGGTTATCGCAAACCTCTATCAAGATAGCAGCACAGTGGTCAGGGTGAACAATAATGTGTTGTCGAAACCTTTCCAGCCGCAAAAGGGGGTCAGACAGGGATGCATTCTCTCTCCCATCCTCTTCAACATTTATGGCGAATATATTATGAGACAAGCCCCGGAAGGATGGGAGGGTGGAATATCTATAGGCGGCAAGAAGATCAGCAACTTACGTTACGCAGATGATACCACGCTATTTGCATCGTCCGAACAGGAACTAGCTGAACTCCTCTCACGAGTAGAAAAGGAAAGTGAATTGGTCGGCCTCAGCATTAATAAAGCGAAGACCAAGGTGTTGGTGGTGGACAGAGCAGGTACGCTAATATGCTCCAACGAATTGAGGGACTTAGAATTTGTCGACCATTTTGTCTACCTTGGCTCTCTTATCAGCAATGAGGGTGGCAGTGGAACCTTGAGTGGGTAACCTTATGGGGAGATTGTGAGGAGGCTGCCTCCCTCTGTTTGGCCACCTCTCAAACTTTCGAGCTTGTTAGGGGGCCGGGGCAGGGGTTAGAACCGCCCAGCCGTGACGCGAAGCCTATTAGGCTTGGCGGGAGGGATGGGCGCGGCGAGGGACAGGCCCTGTGTCTGACTGAGTCCAACATGCCGTTTGGCATGGCATGCACTATAATAATAAAAAAGGGTGGCAGTGGAAGGGAGATCATTAGGTGAATCCAAATGTCCAAAGCAGCGATGACTAATCTCACTAGGATATGGAAAGACCGCAATATATCTCGCAAAACTAAGGTGAGGCTGGTGCGGGCATTGGTCTTCTCTATCTTCTTCTACGGTGCTGAATCCTGGACGATAAGTCAGAAAGAAAGATCTAAAATAGACGCTTTCGAAATTTGGTGTTGGAGGCGTATGCTGCGAATGCCATGGACTGCACGCCGAACCAATGTCCATCCTCAAGGAGCTCGGAATAACCACAAGGCTATCCACTATCTGTTTCCAGCGGATACTTAAGTATTTCGGACACGTCGCTCGAAGAAACACCGATAGCCTGGAAAAATTTCTGGTAGTTGGTCAGGATGACGGAAAAAGACCCCGCGGTCGCTCACCTACCCGCTGCTGGTCAGACCAAATCAAAACGCTCACTGGCCTGCCAATACCAAAAGCCATTAAGACCGCCGAGGATAGCACCACGTGGAAGAGCTTAGTACATCGGGCCTAAACATTTCAATTTGGACATGACCTTCAGCAATGAAGATACCGACTAAGAAGAAGAACATGTAAGCAATACATATTGTTATGAATAAAGCTCGTGTTTATTATCACTTATTCAAACAATGATTATCTGGTGTTAATCTCTTAAATAATATTCATTGGTCCAGTTTAATTACTTTGTTATTACAAGTCTGCACCGTATCCGCTACTTGTGATTTGTGAATAATTAATTCAGGGCCATCAGTGTATTTTCTTAAACGACTTAACTTTGTAGAGCAAGAAGAAATGATGAAATATGACTTATTATTTTTATCATACTAAAAATATATTGACGGATATAGACACTAAAAATATACAGGGTAATTTTTTTATCAGTGCACAAATTTTTAGGATCGACTCAGAATCGATCAGTGAACAACTTTCTCCTAGAAACATGGGTCGAAATACGACAAAAATTTTTGGACTTCCCATACTAATTCGATCACGTGATCAGTCCGATTTGTATGAAAGGTCAAAAAAATTTTGTCATATTTCGACCTATGTTTCTAGGAGAAAGTTGTTCACTTACCGATTCTGAGTCGATCCTGAAAATTTGTGCACTGATATAAAAATTATCCTGTATTGACGGATTATATATTATAGTCTACCGAAAAGAGGTTGTATCTATACTAATATAATAAAGCTGAAGAGTTTGTTTGTTTCTTTATTTGTTTGAACGCGCTAATCTCAGAAACTACTGGACCGAATTGAAAAATTCATTTGAGTTGGATAGTCCATTTATCGAGGAAGGCTATAGGCTATATTTTATCCCGATATTCCCACGGGAACGGGTACCACGCGGGTAAAACCACGAGGATTCGTTAGCGTTATACAGGGTGGTTTTGAAGTCATTGGCATCCATTCGGCTCATTAATGTACTCTCATGAAGGTATGTTTTTACGTAAAAAGACGGCGTCAGCGCGGGCGCAGGGACGTGGGCAAAGCGGGCATGAAGCATGGGTGACAATGTTTTATCTCAGTGAACTCCGTGCACAAACTTGAATAAATTCATGTTCATGCGGGCTCTACTAAGAGCCCGCGTTTTGTCGGAGGCCAATGAAGTAGTTTGAGGCTTGTATGTTATTTGAATATTAATTATTCAATGTTTTTTTATCAATTTGTTATTTTTAGTTATCTTAATTTTTATTTGTTACAGTGATCAATTTTACACAATTTTTCGGGGATTAAAGAAAAATACTTTTACATCTTGGATTTGCCTCATATTTGGGAAAAGGACTCTGTATCATGAGTATGTTCTTATTTTTTGCTATAACGACTTCAATAACACCCTGTATATGACGACCGATTTGGCGCAGGGGTAGAATACCTGCCTTCTGCGCCAGAGGTCTCGGGTTCGATTCCCAAATAAGGCAAATATTTGTGTGCGTGAACATGTGTATTTGTCTTGGTCTGGGGGTTTACTATTTATATTAGGTTATCACGTTACGGAAGGTAACGGATAATTAAAAGTTAAAATAAGAGGGGAGTTAGTAAAGGAAAACAAATTGTATAGAACTTAACTGCCAAATTTATTAAGATAATTAAATATAAAAATTACACATGAAGTTTCTTAAAATAACCTAATATTACACGTAAACCGAGAATATAAATTATTGGTATCTACCGCTGTTAATGGAGGGACTCGCAGAGGGGAAGAATATGACGCGTATATGGAGAGGTTCATGGTAGTGGAGACGGCATAATAGGGAACCACCCCGCAAGTCACAACGCTCTTCATTGGAGGCGGCGCGTGGCAGGAGGCACATCAGTAGAGGGCGATTCCGGAGGCGCGTGGTAAGAGAAACATTCCGTGTAGTACGTGACGAAACGTAACTGTTTCTGGGTAGGAAGACGTCGATAATGTCCTCGAGAATGGTAGACAACAATAAAATAAAGTGCGATAAAAATGGGAAATATTAAGTTAAAAGTTTTGCAGCAACGCCTAGGATCGCTGGAAAAATAGGAAGTTTCCATAATTACTACGCTTTGTAGCAGAAATCGTTACTAATTATTGTCTGTCAAGCTTACCCTACTAAAAACATATAATTTAGGTAGGTAATACGACGGTAAGAAAGTGTAAGCAGATAAAGATTTACGTTACAAAAGATGTATTTACAAACAAAACGTATTTAAGTATATATTTTCCGTTATCAAGTTTTCCACACAACACACACTTTTCTTAATGAAAACATGGGCTTAGATAAATAATTGTAAGAAGTTATTTATTTATTTATATGCCATCTCGAGAAAGCATGCCTCTAGTACTAGTATTCTAGTCGCGTAGTTATTTTCTATTTTGATAATTAAATTTTGTTCATTAGATACTATACATTTGGGTCAAAAGCAATCGCTTTATTGTTGCATTCCAATATAATAACATATCTGACATTTACTAAACTCTTCTTAGACTCAGTAAAAACAGATATAAAACAGTTATTTTGTAATGTGCTGTAATGAAAAACTAGAAGTCTTATAAATCACTTTATTTCTTAAACGAATTTACGAAATGCAAGAAACGTTATAGATAGCCATGCGTATAATTTTGCACAATATTTTTTGCACATTATAAAGTGTTCCATATATGGTACGATCAGTCGTACTCAAACGAGAGGTAACGAAACGACGTCAACGGATCGTAATGACTGTTTGTGAAATGTATGTGAAAATTATTAAAATTATTTCTCGATCGCAAACTAAATCACTGGTTGTGCACCCGCCCACATCATTAATTCCTCATTACCCTCAGCCAGCCTAGCATGAGCGGCTTATAACACGTGATATGATATAACACGTCATGCACGTCATGGTGTGATACACCTTAGTGGGGTAAGCAAGACAGCATGACGTGCTAAATCATATCGTTTGTTTAAGCCGCTCATGCTAGGCCGGCAGGTTGACTGGTGGAGGATACCTAAGGCATTAATCCATCTATGTACAATTAGAGCATTACGTATTTAACAAATAAATATATCGTAGATCGTAATAGATAGATAAAAGATAGATATTTTATTGATTTAAATTGTATGTTTTCTCGAAGGAATCGAGAAAACATACAATTTAAATCATGGTCCCACAAAACGACATAAATAAGTTAAACTGATTGCAACGACCTTGAGTGTACAAGCAGCAAAGTTTGCGCAGCCAATCGCCACGATATCGTTTGAGATTAATCTAATTAATCGTAACTACGGAATCGGCCCGTATATGGAGCCCTTATCACAGTATGTTTGATATATTGACAAACCTAGAGAATTCAGATTATTGTCACTGCACTGGGCTAGGTAAAGCGTTGATTGGCCACTTGCCAGCTGGGCAATTTACTGGCGGAATGTTGGCACGGCTCGTGCGCGCACTCAGCGACCCCAAAGCATATATATCCAGGCATTTCCGATGTATCGACATCGATAATGATTTCGATTTTTTTTTCTTAAAATACTATGTCGTCTGGCAAGATGGTATTTGATTAGTCACTAATCGAAGAAATATGTAAACAAGTACCTAGTCCTGGAGATAAATTAACTATGTCATTGAAACGTTTATTTTTTATGCCTACGTAACTGATCTCGTCGTATCGAACGAGCATAGTACAAATAAAAACAGAAAAAAATATAAAAAAATTAAATATTATAAAATAGGAACTAAAAATCATTACCTTTTCTCCGGACTTATATTTAAAACTAGCTGCGCCTTTTTCCGATATCAGAAAAAATATTACCTATTTCATTCAGGCATAATGTACCTAGCTGTAATTTTTTTATTATCTGTTCAGTAGTTCCAGAGGTTACCTTACATCCAAAGTTACAAATATCTGTTTATCTCTTTATAATAATAGTGTAGCCTGTAGACAATAGTAGATTGTATTACAAGGGAGCAAAATAATATATTTACGGCGAGGGCGCTATTTTGAATCCAGAGCGCAGTGAAGGATTCTAGAGTAGAATCTCGAGCGCAGCGAGGGATTCTAAAGTAAAATCCTGAACGCAGCGAGGGATTCAATATACGCCGCCCTAGGTGAAAATAATTTTGCGGCCGAGTAATACACTCTGCTTTTCATCCCCCTCTATAAGAAAAGCAGTAAAGACAACTCAAACTACCTACCTTTCTTTGTCGTTCGGATACATCATAGCGCTAGTCGGACAAGAAAAAAAAATTGAGTTTTGAAATAAAATAAAAATAAAAAATATGCCCATCAGATTCTTTATAAGTATCGCCGGGGATGCCGTAGGGGGGTTGAAAATTTTGTTAGATTTGAACTACGACTCACCGTTTACGAGATACCTATTCTCAATTTTATAAAATTCCGTTTTTGAAAATTTCTCGATCCCGAAAAAAGTCCCGGCCCCATACAAAATCAGTAGAATTTTTTTAAAGTACTGCACACCCTTTGCTACACTCCAACCAATGCTTCTTTAATTATGTTCTAAATTCAAATCTCATCGTTTTGGACCCTGTTATGAAGCTGTTCAAAATTCAAATCTCTTTTATACCCTCTTGTCATAACAGGTAAAAAATGGATCGTTTTGGACCCTGTTATTAGATAAACAATCATCGCTTTTCGAATCGATGGGATGAAAAAATGTTTAATCACTCCCAATTTAAGATTCAAAGAAAGTTTCAAGTTGCAAGTGCCTGTTATTTTAATTTAAAGTTTTTTGCATTCACAATGCAATTTTTATAATAGCAAAATGGAAAATGAAGTATTCAGAAAAAATCGACCCGTCTCACAACTAAACTAACTGTGAGACGGGTCGATTTTTTCTGAATACTTCTTTTCCATTTTTCTATTGCAAGTTCCTGCTAGTTATAAGGACAGCTATAAGCGCGTATTACATGAACAGCCATTCATATCCATGAGTGATATTGACTTAATGATGTAAAGGTTGTGCTGCCTCTGACAGTTCAATAGAGCTAACTTGCGAAATCATGTATTAATATTATGTACTAACTAGTCTTCCGCTCACGGCTTCGCCCGCGGGAACTACACGACGTACTACTATCCTGCAGGGATGTGATGTTTTTCCCGTATAAAAAGTAGCCTATGTCACTCTCCAGCTCCAAAACTATTCCCATACGAAAAATCACGTCGATCCATTTCTCCGTGTTGACATGAAAGACAGGCAAACAAAAAAACACACATTCACTTTTATAATATTAGTATGGATTAGCCGCTTCAGTATCCGCCTTTGAGGTAGCTTTTCTCTTCTCCGCATGTAGATGCCGTGACAGGCAACTAAGGAAGTACCTACAAAAAGAAACTGGACTTACTTTCATGAAGGCTTAAGCCAAAGGTTTCTTACGGGAGTAATAATGATGGCAAGGTATATTGAAGATGAACAGCATGAGCATGATGAGCAGTATGTTTCGCTATCATGCGGATGCAACTAGTGAATTAATGAATTTAGGTCTTCAACACTTTAATTATAGGTAGATAATTCTTTGTAAATATAATGTATTTTCAAAGTATTATCTACCTTTAATTAAAGTGTTGAAGACCTAAATTCATATATGTTTTAAGTATAGTGAAACGGTATTCAGTGTATATTCAGTCATACTGTGATGACGGACGAACAAATTGTATATAAAAGACATCAACGCGCGTCTAAAGTTTGAACCAATATAACTTTGTATAAGTATCTCATTTTAGTAGGTGTACCTTTCAATCAGATCTAAATAAATACCAATAAAATATTGATTGTCAGTAATAGCCCTGTTATCGTATCGCAATCACGTTGGTGAGAGCAATTGCCGTAAGTAATGACCCTTACACAACATCCGACTGATAAATTTTTGTCCGCGTCTCGGGTTAACCAAGGTCGCTTCTCACGAATAATCAGAACGGATATCAAACGAGATTTTTTATTCAAACTGTACTTGTATATTACCTAAAAGTAATGAGGGAATATATAGATTAATTGATACATTAATCTCTATAGCAATCATAGTTTATGGTGATGTGTTAACCGCAGGCCAAGTGAAAAGGTGTTCGTTCCGTATTTCTTTATACTTGGGTTCAACCATACAAACAGTGTACTATTGTTGACCTGTATAATATAGTGTATAGTACCTCATGTATATTGTGCATACTCTACAACATACATTGTTGTTTGTTAGTTACATCTTGGAGTGCCTTGTTTCTCAATAACAAACTATAAGCTACGTTTATTCATAAATACTGCCAAATGAAAAACTTCTATATTCAAGAGAAATTCCAAGTCTCTCTTGGCGATGTTATGCAACACCAAAAGCATGAGAAAGAGGTCTAGGTTTCTAAAAAAGAAAAATTTACTTTATATTAAGGTTGTTGTCCTAACAATTTTCAACACACTTATAGTTGAAACTCGCTTCTACTCCCATTAATTATATAAGTATCGTATTACAAACTTTGTCACGCGATTCGGCATGCATAATGCGATTTTGTTTATTTTCGCCAAATAATGTCAATGCGATTGTAACTGTGTCGTTTCCGCGAACAGTTGACAACCTCTGAACAGAGTACCTAGCTCCCATAATAATTTCATGATCACCCTGACCAAGATATTTGATAATTTTGCGGACTTGATAATTTAATAAAAGTAATAAATAATAAAAGTGTAAATAAGTTTATATAGAAAGGTGGTTTTAGCAGCAAAATTATCTTTTAAATATATAGAACATGGTTAATAAACGCTGCATTCCTCGAATTGCGCTGCAAAGTAATGCTTTTTCTTTAATGGAACATCTATACTATAGTGTACTCGTAGTTACAGTTGTAGTTGTAGGCATTATAGGCTATATGTATATATATATATATATATATATATATATATTAGCAGCCGCCTGCGGTTTCATCTAAGTGGTTCCCGTTCCCGTGAGAATATCGGGATAAATAGTATATATATAATATCCTATGTGTTATTCCAGCCTATAATCTATCTCTGTTGCAAATTTCATCCAGATCCGTTTAGTAGTTTTTGTCATACATCCAGACATCCATACTCACAAACTTTCGCATTTATAATTTTTGTAGGTACTTACTTATCCAAAACTTGATTTTTTTGCATTCACAATGAAATTTTTATTATTATAATTTTTCTACAATACTTCATTTTCCATTTTTCAGGTACTTATAATATATATATCTATTATAATATATATTATATACGAAACTCGAGATAATGTACTTGTAATTACAAAATACTTTTTTCTAGTAGGTCACCCAAATTGGGTATTTTTTTTTATTGACTTAAAATGTTCATTGAATTAGTAGTAACACAACATAGGTATTTATTTTCAAATATCTTGCATATTTTCAGCGATATAGAGCATCAAACTTTCTAATTAGACAAGGAGAGCGCTTTAGAAATGTGACGTCACATTTCTTTAACGCCCATATAACGCCACACTCTCGCCAGAGAAAAATCGTTTAAGAAAGAGATAACTAGAGTCACAATTAAGTAGCTCATAATTCGCTTGTTATCATACAGATTGAATTTCTTTTTTCACATTTGTTATTCAATAATGTTATATTTCTAAATGTCATAATTAAATATCTACATTTCTACAACAGTCAAATACCCAATTAGAATGTCATGTATCCGAACAGTATGTGTGTTTTTTTAACTTACTCAAGAAGCTATTATGAGAACGAAGATAATAAGTTCAGATATCACTATTCCAAGCATGTATCACTCATCACGGGTTGCCTTATTGGGAGGGAGAGTGTTGCCATATAGGAATGCAGACAAATGACTGACGCAGGTTGGAACAAAACGCAGCATACGTGAAATTAACGGAGGAGGCTGTGGTAGGTACATGACGGTTGAATACTAATTGGTTTGTTTTCCTATCCATAGTATTACCAAACTTGTTATATACTGTAATTATGTATCGATGTAACGTAATGATGAGTCTCTATACCGACCTATTCCTATTGAATACCTAATTCTAATACAACTTATTTAACTGTTATAGCAATATACCTACTAAATATAGCGCCTTCTTACTTGTAACAATTTGTTGTAACAGCTCACGATAAAATTCCTGATCCCGAGTACCCGGTAGCTGACATCAAACATAGGCGCGATAATAAGTCTGCAGTGTGTGAACATTCATTTGAGGGAACCAACCATTATATAAGGTTTGACAAACCGCAGATCCTCGCTAGAGAACCAAGATACTTTCCCAGATTGATGCGCGAGGCTATTGAAATTAGCAAATACCCAAATTTCAATAGAGAAGATGGTTGGAAGATACCACCAGCTTGGGACCCTATAATCCATCAAGTAAAGTCACAACCTAAACCACACACTGCAAGAACTAAAGATACGGTTAGTTCTTTTTGCAAATAATTTTAATAAACGGAGATCGTCCCCCTTCGTGTAGTTTTCTTGCGAGTTCTTTCTCCGAAGGGCTCCAACTTTTGTGAACTGGTGGTCGAGTCAGTAACTTTTTGCTTTGCTATAAATAATTATTATCCAAATTACTTAAACAAATCAAAATATTAAATTAATAAATCATTTTGTTATAATTAAATATAATGTTAAAATAATCAATACCTAACCGTATCCTGTTTCCGAACGAAATCAAAGACAATTAGAAAGGGTATATTCTTTTATTAAAATCAAAAAATAGTGGGTAGTTTTCCGTGACCACGGCCCCTGGAAAGGTGCCGAAACGTCGGATAAACCAAAAAATCTCAAAAAACAACAAAAATTTAACCAAGTTGTTGAATAAATTGCGTGAAAAAATCCGTGAAAGTGTTTTATTTAAACGCAATCTGTGTTATGTAACAACATCGTATTAATCGACACTTCGATAAAAGAAGTTACCGAGATTAACAAAATATTGATAATTTTCCTGCTGCTTCAAATTAATGTAGTATTGTTGTGGAACTAGTAACCGAATAGGTCTTGGATCACATTACATAACGCGCCGAGACAAAAGTTATTTGTACATAGAACCGTTTCATAACCAGACATGCTCTTACCGAAACTGATTACCAAGAAAAGAGCAAAAGTGGAAAATTGACAATGTCACAGTGCTTAATTTATTCTTTCATTTACCGTCTTATAAAATACTAGCTGACCCGGCAAACGTTGTTTTGCCATTTAATAGTGGACCCTGTCACCAACATCTTGTGTGTGTGTTTATACACCAAAAGTTGCCTACACCAGACAACAGATAGCGCTAGTTACACACTACCAATAAAGGGGCCCAAGCTTGGTTTCTATTTCCTACATATAAAAAATTACTCTGTGAAGTAAAGCGAGTGTCAGATAACTCTGCGCGACTGGGGCATTTTTGGCGCTAGTTACAGTACATTTTTTTATTCTAAGCTTATAGAAAAGATTAGTATTCGATTTTGACCGCGCAGACGTCAGTGATTACATACTCTTTGGAAACGGTAATGGAAGAAATGACAGTTTTGTATCGAAGGTACGACAGCTAAACGATTTTTCATAGAAAATTACAATTTTTACTCAATTTTCCGGAATAATAAGTAGCCTATGTTACTCTCCAGCTCCCAAACTATCCCCATACCAAATATCACGTCGATCCGTTGCTCCGTTTTGGCGTGAAAGAAGGACAAACAAACAAACAAACAAACAAATAAACAAACAAACAAACACACTTTCACAATTATTAGTATGGAAGTATGGAAGTATGGATGCACGAAGTGAAAACTTTATGCACAAACTGTACAATTACACATTCTGCTACAAGTAATTCGATTAAGGTTTTCTTCTAGTCTGCTGACGTTAGTCATCCTATTTTTCTTCTTTCAGTAGCAACACGTAAAAAATTTTGTAAAACCTAAAAATGCACGCCTCATAACGTTCAAACGTTCATTAAAAAAAATAAAAAAGAATCGAAATTGACTTGAAATTAAATAAAATGAATTGAAATACATTTATTGACCTATCGCAAATTCACAATACAATAAGATACTTACATAATAATATAAAAAGCTAAAATTTTACAATTTTCGTAAAATTTAATTTAAAAAAATTAAGCTACTACCTCCAATTTGGTTATAATCATAAAGTAACTTTTTATATATTTTAGGCTTCTTGACAGCGACCGATACCTACGCGATGCGGGCAAAGTTAACGCGAAATGCGGGCTTATCGGCTGTCATACCTGCAGGTCTTATTGAAGATGAAATTCCTTTTGATGTTCTTATTTTTGATTGTTTGAACTGAGTGACCAACGTTTTCGGTTTCACTAACTCGGCTTCGCAATAAAGATGAAATTACTATTGCAACTTATTTGAATTTTTAGTTTTTTGCATTCACAATGCAATTTTTATTACAGAAAAATGGAAAATGAAGTATTTAGAAAAAATCGACCCGTCTCACAACTAGCTCCGATGGGACTCGAACCCACGACCTTTCGCTTTCCGGGCGACTGCTCTAACCACTGAGCTACGGAGTCGTTACGAGAAGCGTCGAATTTATCCAATACTTCTTACACGCTATATAGTCAGCGTTAATTTCATCAATGTGGAGATATTACTACCCTCACACGCGAAAGAAATACCTTTCCAGGTATTTGGCAATCGCTAAAGATGAAATTACTATTGCAACTTATTACTTACGTAAAATCGAGTCCCATCGGAGCTAGTTGTGAGACGGGTCGATTTTTTCTAAATACTTCATTTTCCATTTTTCTGTAATAAAAATTGCATTGTGAATGCAAAAAACTAAAAATTAAAATAAGTTTTTTTTAGTTTACTTATTATATAAGTTTACCTATTCCCAATTGTTATCTATCTATGAGCTCTGAAAAACGGTAGATTTTCAAAAATGAGATTTTGGCACACACGCAAATGGCACACACGCAAATAGCACACATATTATTAATAGATATAACACCAAACTAAGCGAAAACTATTTGAAACTATAGAATCAAGGTGAAAAATATACTAAGCCACTGAGCTCAGTCTTTCCTTGAAGTGGGTCGATCATTCCATCTAGTGCTAAAATTTTAAAAAGCACGCGAAAGGAGTATGCGACGAGACGAGGGCTGGCTCGGCGTTGCAGTTATCAGGCTAAGCTTTATTTATTTAAGGAAATATACAGCATTTTGTAATACATTTAAAACTTAAAAACTAGAACAATACATTAGCCTTATTAGTTTAGTTAGTTAGTTTAAGTAACTAATGGTCAGTACAAAATTTCGAAATATTATTCGATACTGTGTACCTATTAATCTAAGTTATGTTGATATTGAAGAACGTATACTGAGTGGATACTATTATTTATTCAGTGTCTGTATGGCCAAACTGCAAAGTTGTAAGTAATTGCTTTGTCACGAAAGCCCGCAGCATATCTGCGAGACATGTTGTGCGTGACATGACATAATGAATTATAATCAATATAATATGCATACCTATATTGAATCGATTCGTCGATAAGAATAATAATTAAAGGTAAATTGTGCAATTGCCTAATGAGAATAAGATCATTGCGTGTGAAATGTGTAAACATTTAACAGAACACCTAATAATGTTTTCAAGAACCTAGTTAAACTAGCGTACCTAGTTGTTGTGACTATGAAACAAATAATATAATAGGTACAACGGGAGATTCTAATAAAGCTAAAAAAAAACATAAAATAAATGTCTCTTTTTTACAAAATTATAAACAAACAAAGACACAATTCTATTATTATAATCTATTGAAACGGAACTTAAGCCCGCGAATTTAGATTTCCGGTCCACGGCTTTCCTAATTGTGCTGCAGAGAAACGTGAGACACGTCGAATTTATTCTACATTTTATTTTGGTTCGCCTCAGCTTTTATTTAATTAACGATCTAACAAAAGAGGAACACTATGCTTTTTTGCATGTAGAATAATTTTGATTATGTCACACCGGAGTTCTTCTTAAGGTAGAAAGGTGGTATTAAATGGATAGAATCGATTGTATTGAAATAACCACCTATATTACCACACTTTTATTAGCTTCACTTGTAACTAAGTCACAATATAAGAAAATCTTGGAATTCAATTTTAACCTACTTCTAATTGTCCTATTGATTTGAAACTTTGCAAGTCTATATGAATCCGATGACAATACAATAATTTGCTACTATCGAGATGATCTGATGATGGAGTCAAGAGGTGGGCAATAGAACTCTTCAATGGCTGCTAGGAAACACCTCGAGTTTAGGCTCATTTGTTTTGTTCTGATGAGACCTAAACGCTACACCTTGATGGTGAGGGTCTGATGATGGAGCAGGGAGGAAGCCAGTGGCACTTCTTAATGACCACTAGAAAACCCCTCGAGATTGGGCTCATTTGTTTCGTTCTGATGAAACCTATTCGCTACACTTGGTGGTGAAGGTCTGATGATGAAGCAGGGAGGAAGTAATGGTTCGGCTCGCGCATCTGGTAACTAATAGACTCTACTTGAATTTGTAAAACTAAACACATACAGTCACGCCTTTGAGTTATAATGTTTACGGGGTGGACAGACACATGAATGGACTGTGGAATCGATTACCATCCACCCATAGCTTGCAAATCATGCATTTAAGTAGGTACTTAATATTGACAACCACGCTTTTTAATTTCAGTTACTGATTAGACGGCTATTTTGTACTTTCGAGTCTGTACCTATAAAAGTGTGTGTTTTTAACCGACTTCTAAATCAAAAAGGAGGAGGTTCTCTATTCGTCTGTATGTATGTTTTTTTCTCTTTTTTTTTTTTTTTGTGTATGTTCACCGATTACTCGAAGACGGCTAAACCGATTGAAATGGTTCAAACGTTATTACATCAGGTTGGTTTCCAAGTTGGTCCCATTTTTTGAAATTTTGAAATCGGTTCAGTAGTTTTCAAGAAATTTTGAAAATACTGTCGTTTTCGTTACCACTTTATGTGAATTTAATACGTATCTTTAGGCATAACTCCTTTGTTTATAAACCGATTTAGATGATTCTTGTTTTGGTAAAAAGGGGATACCTCAAGGTATTTTAACCGACTTCGAAAAAGGAGGTTTTCAGTTTGATCACATGCCTATTTACCAGAAAACACGTAAATTGCCTGCACGATGCACTAAAAAGAGTGTAATAAAAATTATTTTTATAAAAAAATAAAACCGCCTTCAAAAAAACCACATCAAAAAAGTAAGAAATAATTCCTCACCAAATAAATAACGTAAGTACTTTGAAGTCGGGCGTGAAACATGTACAATTTTTTGTTGTTTTTGTTAAAACCCGCCCGACTTCAAAGTACTTACGTCATTTATTTGGTGAGGAATTATTTCTTACTTTTTTGATGTGGTTTTTTTGAAGGCGGTTTTATTTTTTTATAAAAATAATTTTTTTAGTTTTTAATTATACTACGAACGTTAAAGTTCCAACCTTGATAATGATCAGTTTTAAGAGTATCGTATAGGTACGAATATATGGGATTATTTGTAATAGTAACTTACCTAATATTTCACTATTTCCTTGTAGGAAATTGCTGTCAGGATTTTGTCCAGTGTTTAGAAGATTAAGAATTTCTATAATTTGTTTGTTAAACCACAAAAGTATAAAGACTAGCTGCGCCCCGAGGCCTTGCTCGCGTCGAATTTTGGGGTAAAAAATTATAGCCTACAACCTATGTTCAGATCTATTAAATATACACAAAAGATTTCATAAAAATTGGTCAAGCCGTTTCGTAGGAGTTTGATAACAAATACCTACTGTGACACGAGATTTTTAATATATATTATATTAGTTACTAGCGGCCGCCCGCGGTTTCACCCGCGTTGTTCTCGTTCCCGTGGGAATATCGGGATAAAAAGTAGTAAAGTAGTAGTAGAGTAAGTTACTCCTTATTACATCAGCTACCTGCCAGTGAAAGTCCCGTCAAAATCGGTCCAGCCGTTTCAGAGATTAGCCGGAACCTCTAGTATTATATGATCTGAGGCCGGAACAAACAGACAGACAGACAGACAAAAATAATTATTGTAAAAAATGTTATTTTGGTATAAGTATGTAGGTACCGTACCATAGGTGGCCAAATTATGAGGGACAGTACTGAGATTTTTTATTTTTACAGTTCAGTTGAATTTCTGTAACAAATGATTGGTTGTAGGTCTCTTATGTATTTTTTTAATGATTTTGTATTCTATTGAGATCATAAAAACTAAAAATAAATATAAAAAACTATTATAGTTTCTTGGTATAAGTACATATTATACTGATAGATGTAACTATATAGTAAGTTTTAATATGTATTTTGTAATGCCGCCTTTTGCTGCAATGCTCTTAATGCACGCTTTTGCATTTTCCTGTAGTGTGGGGTTGTTTTTTCATTCTCGGATGATAGTTTCTATCAACTGCCGCTTGGTGTAAATTAGTTCTTTCGCCATCACCCGTCTGGTGAGTTCCCACATGTTCTCTATGGGGTTTATTTCTGGCGATTTCCCAGGCCGTGGCAAAACAGAGAAATTTCTATTATCCAAGAATGCAGTCACACTTCTGGCTTTATGGCACGATGTAGAGGCATGCATAAAGATGTAGTAGTTATCAGGTAACTATTAAAAATCTACGGCAGTAGGTGAGTTTCTATGAGTTGCTTGTACTGGTCTTGGTTCATGGTCCTTTCAACAATGTATAGGCGCCCCATACCTTTGGCTGAGATGCCAGACTACACCATGACACTAACCGGGTGTTTAACCCTCTCCACTCTCCACTAGGCAATCTGCGTGGATTTTTTTCCCAGGGCGTCGTCGTCTCACAAAAGAACTTTTGTCAACCAAAACTTGAAATGTTGACTCATCGGAAAAATACACCCTGTAAAATTACAGAATTTATAGAAGAAAATCGTTAAAGACCTATTTAAACTACTCAAAAAAGTTTTAATTATTCGACTCCAACCTGCAATAGTTATATTTTGATGTTGTCTAGCCCAGTGCAGTAAATTTTCTTTTTCATAGGATCGGTTAGGCGTGGTTTTTTGGTAGGTCGCCGACCCATCAGATTCTGTTCGACCAACCGCCTCCATATTGTCCTTTCCGAAATATTTACACCATCGTCGTTCATCATCATGGTCAAACGAGCAACGCTCTTTTTATGATTTTTGAGGCAGATGTCTCTGATTTTTCTATCAGTATGAAGAGTGTTGATCTTTTTCCTTCCACATTTGCCATCGCGATTTGCTTCAGGAGGTTTTCTGTTGTAAATTTTAGTTTTTAATATATTAACGGCAGACTTTGAAACCCCAGCAATAGCTGCTATGTATCTTTGGGAATGTGTAGAATGCTGTGACAACGTTTGTATCTCTCTACATTTTCTCGGAGACAATCCAGCCTTAACTTTTCTAAAAAACTAGAAAATTAAAGTTATCGCGTCGAGAAGACATTAATACAATGTAAATTCATAGACAAAATAGCAAGAATGTTGTTTTATGAACAACTAGCTTTCCGCCCGCGGCTTCGCCCGCGTGGACTACACGACGTTATCCCGCGGGAATGTGACATTTTTCCGGGATAAAAAGTAGCCTATGTTCCTCTCCAGGCTACAAAGTATCTGTGTTCCAAATTTCAGCCAAATCCGTTCAGCCGTTTTGGCGTGATTGAGTAACAAACATCCAAACATCCAAACATCCAAACATCTAAACTTTCACATTTATAATATTAGTAGGATTACTTACCTTATATGGTTATTTAGGACACGAAAGTAGGTTAAAACTAATAAAAAATATAACAAACAAAAACACTACAAAACCGCGCTTTTTTGAAAAAATATCTATATGGAGAGAAATGTCACATTATCGACAGATGAATCGCATATCCTGTGTAGCCACTTGCCAAAAACAATAATAAAGATACCAGTATCAATATCAAACAAAATAAACTTAAAAAAAACAACATAATTTACAGAAACTAATATTAAAAACTATAAATTACATAAATATGAGCACTGTCCCTAATAATTTGGCCACCCACTGTATATATAATCATATGCATGTAGTAAAAAGCGGTTATTTTAATATTACAAATACATTGGAGTGTCTGCTCCAATTTTATTTATTTGTATAGATTATATTTCTTGATAGTTTTTTTGTTAATAGGATGCAGAGATAAAAAATAGGCGACAAACCAGCTCAGAGACGAGAAATATCAACAGTGCCTATAAAGCGAATCGTAAAATGGTCTCGAATAATTGGCATAATGCAACATGGCTTGCGATATTCATGATGATTGTAGTAATAATGATTGAGAAATGTAAAAGAGATTAAAATTAAGGAATGTAGATACCTAGTCCAGGCCAGAAGATTAATTGGCAAACCTATTGGAACTTGAATATTCGTCCATCGGAAAGAAGGTCAATGTCATCTAGAGCCGTCGATCGCTGCACCAAGTAAACATAATTGGGATTACATGTGACTCTTACTCGAATTTGAACCCAATTCGAGAGGCATAAGAATGCTCTCGTACGGCGCGTGTGTACAGTCAAGTATAAAAAATCGGAACAGCCACACCCAAAAACCTGCCTCCGATATGTGCCAACGTCTGCGCAGTACATTGGCTATTTTAATTACATTGACTAGTTTTTGTAGCGTTTAATGGTTCGGTTGACTCCGTTTCTGACAAGAGGGCAGCTATTTTGCATGTAATAGTAAGCAATCCTGTACTTCCTTTAGGGGTAAGGTACCCTGATGCAATGCAACAATCAGCTCAAAGTTTACACAAAAACATTTCTATATTAACCTCGGAGTAGGAATATAGCTCATCATTGGCCGCTACCAGTCATAAGGAAAACTTTATGACTGTTTGTTATAGCATCGTCTGTTATCGTGGTTTAGATTTTAAGATGGGTGCTAGTTTCCTAAATTGCCTACTTGACTTGACAATGGCTACTGATTAGTCCCTCTTAATTGATTTAATAAAAATTGCGATTTTTACCGTAAACTTTTAAAGTCAATGATTCATCCATTAAAACAAAGATGATACCATCTCTGTTTTTTAACCGACTTCTAAATCAAAAAGGAGGAGGTTCTCTATTCGTCTGTATATTCGTCTGTTTTTTTTTGTGTATGTCCACCGATTACTCGAAGACGGATAGACCGATTGAAATGATTGAAACGTTATTACATCAGGTTGGTGTCCAAGTTGGTCCCATTTTTTGAAATTTCGAAATCGGTTCAGTAGTTTTCAGGAAATCTTGAAAATACTGTCGTTTTCGTTACCACTTTATGTGAATTTAATACGTATCTTTAGGCATAACTCCTTTGTTAATAAACCGATTTAGATGATTCTTGTTTTGTTAAGGCGCTACTAGGAAAAATATGGACTTTTTGATTTAAAACTATAGGACGGTTACAGTTGTTAAAAATCTGGTAATAAGATATATATTTCTTCATACCTTTATCTAGAATCGTATAGTTTCAGAAACACGATTTTATGATTTTGCCTCGACACTTTTTATTTTCGAAAATACCTCAAAAAAATAAGAAATATCAAGATTATTCTTAAATTGGGATACATATACTATTGAAAATTGGTTTAATTAGTGGACACCAATAATATTTCGCATTTTCTAAAAATCGCTATAGTTTTTGAATACGAAGTGATTTTGTGTTTTTTTTGCCTAATCTGCAAAATCGGTCTCGCTCTCGCGCGCGTCGTTTTCTCATTGCTATCTCGCTTCAGCACATTTTTTCCGAGTATCGCCTCAAAAAGAAGAAACCTCAAGGTATTTTAACCGACTTCAAAAAAGGAGGTTTTCAGTTTGATCACATACCTATTTACCAGAATACAAGTAAATTGCCTGCACGATGTACTAAAAAGAGTGAAATAAAAATTATTTTTATAAAAAAATAAAACCACCTTCAAAAAAATCACATAAAAAAAGTAAGAAATAATTTCTCACCAAATAAATAACGTAAGTACTTTGAAGTCGGGCAGGTTTTAACAAAAACAACAAAAAATCGTACATGTTTCACGCCCGACTTTAAAGTACCTACTTACGTTATTTATTTGGTGAGAAATTATTAACTTTTTTTATGTGATTTTTTTGAAGGCGGTTTTATTTTTTTTAGATAAATGATCGGTAGCTTAGCATAAACTTGTATATTCAAGCAAAGCGTCTCAGTCAATAACTGAACCAATTTAAAAGTGAACGCTATTTGGCATATATCTTTAATAAATTATAGGTACAATTTTAGGCCGAACGGAATTAGTTTTATTCTTCACAATAATACATAATTTACCGCAGTTAGTGCCCTACAAATCCGATTCTACTACATACACCAATATCGATTACTTAATTCTCCAATACATATAATAATATAGCTCTCAAGCACGTCTGTCATCGGCATTGGACACATGCTTAATTACAAGTGCATGTATTTTGTCTATCACGTTAATGCTCGTGCCATTAGCTATGTCGACCTTATTGAATTGTGTGATTAATGGTGGCCTGCCCGCTATTGCGCCATACGTGATAACAGCAACTGCCCAACCCAAGGAGCTTATTTGCAAACCAAAAGATAAATTGCAAATCATTGTTGTTAGACAATGGTTATATCAGCGAGAGTGTAACTGGCGACGTTGCCGCCCACGGGCCACTGAAAAACGCTGCCACCGACCTCTTTCCTGTAGTTTTCATACATTTCATATGAACGCCGACGCCGGCGCCGGTAGTCGTCACTTGTTTCTTCTTGTAGCTTCAAGTGTCGGCTTTTGTGGCTCGTGTGCGAGACTAGAGGAAGTAACGGAACGTAAACGTAAACGAAATAAGTAGGATCGCTAAAAATACATACATGCATTTCAATGCGTGATATCCGGTATCTAGATTTCCAAGCATCTGTTCCTTGAATTAAAACTCTCTTATTAGGATCAAGGAGTTGGTTTATTTACTTATTACGATTTCTCGGACCACAAAATTAAATAAAAACAACTTTACCTAAAGGTAAGTATAGGTCTTGCTATTAATTTTAATCTTTTTCTTTTACGCGATATTTTAAAACATTTTAATTTGTTTTAAATTATTTTCTCTTTTAATTACTGGGGCTATTATATCCTACTAATATTATAAATGTGAAAGTTTGTGAGTATGAAGGGATGTATGGATGTTTATTACTCTTTCACGCAAAAATTACTAAACAGATCTGAATGACATTTGCAACAGAGATAGCTTATAAGCTGGAATAACACTTAAGATACTTTTTATCCCAATATTCCAACGGGAACGAGAAACACGCGTGTGAAACTGCGGGCGGCCTCTAGTTCATTTCATTATAAATGCGAATTAAATCTACGTCCTTGTCAATAAATCTAGTTTTATTTCTTTTACCAACTCACATAATTGCCCACTGTTATATATCTACTTGTAGTGTAGAGTGATAATAAATAAGTCTGATTTCTAAAAAGTGGTCGTAAATAAACCTACACATATTGACCCTGACATACATTGCTTTTCGGCACTTGTGTTGTTTAATCACCAAATGTCAGAATACAAATAATTTAGTTATATTACTTTACGGTCTACTCCATTAAAGCTGGAACTTATCTAGAACTAGAATTTCATTAATATCTAAGATATTTAATCCTAATTACACATTTTTAAAACTTTATTAGGAGGATGCCATCACCAACCACGTTGACCCAATTCGAAACGGTGTAGGTTAACAACAGCAGACGGAAACAGCTGAGTTTACAAAACTTTAGACTCTACAGAATCACGTCGATATAATATACATTTTGGACATACACAAGCCAACTCCTCATCGGGTCTTTTATTTACAGACTCTTAATACGGCAAATTAATGCTATGAATTTATTATGCTCGGAAAATTCCAACTTTTCATCGAATTGGGCCTTCAATATTATAGGTAGGCACTATGTTTTGTGTGAAGTTATGTTAGCATTATATCCTGCAAACATCAAATTCCGAAGTCGTGATCGCCAGATACCTACATCAAGAATGTTTTGATATTGTCACGAGATCGACACCATGTCGAAACGCATTACACGCGACACTGAAGAACTCACAACTACATCAGATGGAGACATCGGAACATAGATCTTCATCGCATTGTCTTCTCATACTGCCAAGGTTAACGATTGCGTGATCAATGCATCGTGTACTTGCTCTTAATACGTTTGCTCGAAAATTTTTAACATATCAGTCACTTTACTAAAAGAAACAAAAGAAAATTGCATACAAAATTAACGAATCGTGCGTAAAGAAACCGCTTTAAACCGATTGAGGCTAGACATATTAATCTTCATTGTTTTTACGAATGTGATTTTATTGATATTTGATTGATAGAAATACACTTCGATATAAATGAATTATTAGAATTCTTATGTATTCAAATCTTAATTCATCGAATCATATCATCGTATATATGAGTTCTTTCATATTTGTAGAAAGAAGTTTATAGACCACCTTCAGTGTAAATATTTGAGTTACGACTGTGTGATCTTTAATTATACGATGATATGATTCGATGAATTAAGCAATATAACGAAAAATAACGGAAAACCAGTAATACGTAATAAGCAGTTTTCAGGCTAAGCTTTACTCAACTAGCGCCTAGTAAAAATTTGAGAAATATTTTTTAAATATAATTACGACGTTATAGTATTTTAAACAAAGATTATCATAAAGTTTAATTATTATATTATTAAATTAATTATTTGCCACTATATTTTTAATAAAATCAAACGTATAATATCCCAAAAATGACGCGACGCATTATTTCATACCACAATAAATTCTTTTTCTCAAATTTAGGTAACGCCATCTATCGAGCTTAATTAGATTAAATAAGCTAATATTACACGGTTCAACCAAATTTATTCACTTTGGTTGAAAGACGCAGAAATACAGGCGCACATTGACATTGAATGATTCACTTTTATGTTTACATTGTTCAATTTGGTTGCTTCATCCAAATTGAAAGGCAAAAGTGATCTGTATATTTCCGCCACGAAAAGATTAATGTCGTCGAACTGTGAACTGAAAACTACTCGTTGTTTATTTAGGAAAATTTAAAATTATAATGTGTTATTTGATCGAAGATTATAATGTAGCTTTTTAATATTTGTTTCAATCCATTTTCAATATTTAAATCGTTTTTTTTTCAATACAAATCATGTCAATTTCTTCTTGCAAAAGCGGATATTTCCCCTTCATTATTCCTCTAGTCAGCTCCGAGAACCTCAAATACTCCAACTCACATCTTATGTGCTAAATCCACATAAAGTGCCCTTTTCCTAACATCAGATAAAGCTCAAAGTTACGTTACATCAGTAGGCGTCAAAACAAACATGAGAATGTAGTGTTGCGAACAGCTGACAAGTGCTGCTCGCCACAGTGTAGGTCGCGGCCGTAACGTATTATCATAAGCCGATGTTATCATTACAAGCTCATTGTTTGATCGTCTAGATGAGCCACGCACAACAATGACTCGCAAATTGTTGCGCCCATAAAAAACTATATTATGAAACTAGTTCACATCAATCATGCGGTGTAAAAGGTTTAAACTAACAGCTGATTAAAGCACGATATTTAAATTGTTAGACAGTGTAATAAAAATATTGTATTTAGCAAAGAAAATCCTACCAAAGTTATGTTATTTGATATGTTATCAAATTTAACAGGGGTTTTATTATAATCTACAAGACATAGATTTGGATATTTACTAAACAAGATTTTGGTTAGTTTTCCTTGTAATATTTTTTTATACGTATAACCTATCAGCAATTAAATTACCTTAAAAAAAACCGGATTAAGGCTGAATTAATGATAGACGGATACATAATGTAATTGACTCATAACAGGACATATGCACTTGCATGAATTCTGCATACAATTGTAAATGTCAAGTGCTATTTCGTGGGCCATATTAACCAAAGGTCTTTGAACACAAGGTGTGGTCGTGGTATAAAGCACAGATAACTATAGCCTTCCCGACCCGTGGTTCACCTGACAAGTTCACCTGGGTGGACTACGGAGACTTGTTCTGACCAAGGGCACCGCTATAAATTTTATTATCCGTAGTTCACTCGAGAGGTGGTCTATTGCTACTTTGAAAATAGTATGACCCTTGGTACACCTCAAAGGTGTACCATGGACACTACTATAAACTTTATTATCCATTGGTCTAAAAGTATACCACTGAGCAACAGGGGCAAATACAAGAGGGGGGGCAATAGGGGTGCTGGCCCTCCCCCCTACCCCTCCTGGCACACAATTTTACATAATACAAAATTATTGCATTCATCATTTTACCACGGGAAATAAGCTAAGATCCCCCCCCCCCCCGTAACCAATTCCCCCCCCCCCTACCCCCAGCAAATTTGCACATTTGGTACAGGGTGTGGGGGGGGGCGGCAAACTTCGTTCAAAGTTTTATTTCACTCTTTTCAGTGCATATGTAGTTCATCACGACGAGGTGACCCGGTGGAGGGTGGACTACGGATCTTAGTAAGTATCCGTGGTCCATCCAGGTGGACCACGGGTCCACGTCGGTATCCGTAGCTCACCCGGGTGAACCACGGGTCTGCGTCAGTGTCCGTAATCCACTCAGGTGTACCAAGGGTCAGAACAAGTGCCCGTAGTCCACCCAGGTGAACTTGTCAGGTGGACCACGGGTCGGGAACGAACTATAGAATACTATGATAAACATGAACAAAATGCATTCATTTTTGTCATCACAATCATTTCTATATACTTACATTAATACCTAAGTATATTAATCTTATTCGGATATCTATTACTGAACTATAACTAGTTATGTTAGAATGTACGTTTAAGTTAAACTTAAATATCAAACTATAATATATGTAAGTAGGTATCTAAAATATAGTAACAACTTTTGATAACTTCATAATCGCATTAAACAAACATCGTCCGTAGAATATAAAATGACATAGGTATAATTTATTAAAGAGATCGCATCGCACTAGTAAGGCTCTTTATACTAATGTCACTGCACGCGTATTAAACATCATTATCATTTGTCTATCATGGCCCATGTCCAATTCAATGTAACATTGCAATTTCAATAGCATTATTTTGTATTAGATGCTGCATTAATTAATGTCAAAAGGGTCAAACAACAAAATAAAGTCACACTGCTACAATAATTTCCCGGCAAAAATACTTACTTATTAATTATTTTAATCAATAATTATTTATTAAATCAAACTAGAAGTAATTTATTACTGCTAAGAGCAAAGTTCATTTCATTTGATCTAAAAATCTATATACCTAGGTACCTACTTTAAAATACATATCACTTGTACCTTATGCATGTAATAATACTACCAAAGTATTTACCGTCTGAAAACGGAACTGCATGTCTTTTGTGAAGCCGGTAACAATGATCAATTGACGAGTTTTTTGGTTGATTATTAGTATTATCGCGGATATAGTTCCTTTGACAAGACAATCATGTGTTCCCACGAGCACTGTTGTAACAGTACGCAACCCCAATTTAAGCCTGAATGACGTGATAGATAAGCTTCTATTAGAGAATCACAGATATTAGATAAGAACCAGTAATCATACCACGTTGCAAATCCAACGTGGTTTCTAAGCTTTATTAGTTTTGCAATTGTTTTGTTCGCTAATTATTATTCAGAGATTGATTAAATATGAATTTGGATTGTTAAGTAGCTTGTAGCCAGCCTAATAATGAAAAAAGAGCACTGATGTCTTAGTAATGTTAATTTCGAACCTAATACCTAGATATTGTGTGTGAACCTACAACCACAAGTGTGTTTTGTAATTTAACCACCCCCGACATCTGAGAGCTATTACGCGAACAAATAAGCAGTTTCCCTAATTCAACTGTTAGGTTTGATAAGCTGTCGACGTACATTAAGTAGTTACTAGAAGCTTCAAATCATTTGTTTGCTATACTCCTACTGTAACATTGAAGGTTTCCCAATATAATGCTCCGGTTATTTAGATTATAGGACGAGTGTTTCGTAACGCCGCCCATACATGGACCCGTATGCCTTCGGACCATGTTTTAATTAGGTTTCGACTGACAGGTTTCCGTTGCATGTTTAATAGTTTAGGAAAAGTTATATGAACACCTTCGTAAAAAGTACCTAGTACCTGAACAACTGGTAAACCAAAATGGTAAAAAGGAATACCCCATACCTGTGTTTCACAATAAATTATTTGGAATTTGAAACCCTTATGGTGAGACCTTTTCTGTCTGTCACTCGAGAACTACTAATGCTATCAACTTGAAATATGGAATAGTTTTAGATGACGTTTGCCCAACTATTTTGCAAATCAGAGAGAAATAAAAATATTTATATTTTTTTGCAACAGAGACTTCTTAAAAATCTTTAAGGGTCTTAAAAATTCGAAGTGGGGCTACTAGGGCATATGGGGTATCATATAAAAGAGCGCTGCTTTCTCATTCTCAAACATTTTTTTTTCCTAGCCCATTGGCACAAGTTTTGATTTTTTGATGAAAAAAGTAAAAAAAAATACCGTTCCCCCCTTATCTCCGAAGTTTGCATAGGGAAAAATCATATATATCAATTATTTTAAAGTATTGCACACCCTTTGCTACACTCCAACCAATGCTTCTTTAATTATGTTCTAAATTGAAATCTCAATCATTTTGGACCCTGATTTCGCGTTAGTGTATATATTCTTTGCCCTGATATGAAGCTGTTCAAAATTCAAATCTCATTGTTACCCTCTTGTCTTCAGATAAACAATCTCAGATCATATAAGTATAGTATTATTTGATCTGAGTAAACAATTAATCGTTTTGGGCCCTGTTATTAGATAAACAATCATCGCTTTTCGAATCGATGGGATGAAAAAAGTATTTAAGTAAGTATATATTTATCCGTTATCAAGTTTTCCATGATACAGTTTCTTAATGAAATTTACATGGGCATAGATAATTGGTGTGATTGAAAGAAATTATTTATTTAAATAGTAAACTTTTTCAGAAATCATCAACAAAAATTATATTAGTTTCACTATCGGTCAAGAGCTGGCGTTGACCTAATAAATAATAAATAATCGCCTCGCCGATGAAAATATTTTCACGTTATATTTATTTAAATTTATGATGGTACGGAAACCTCGGTGCGCGAGTCCAACTTGCTCTTGACCGGTTTTTATTTTCCATTCGGCTTCGGAGCCCTAAAAAGCAAACTGTTCATAATATTTTTTGCAATCTTATCTAGTGTTTAAAAATAGTTTATCGTGTGGTTAAACATTTTGATACCAATTAGAGAGGGTGCGACCATATATTATGACAGCTTCGTGAAAGTAACATCTCACATAACAGTGAAAGCTCCAATCAGATACCAAATCAACGGTGAATCTTCTTAAATGTTATTATTTTTTATTGCATATTGAAAGCAACAGTGGAATGCATCATATTCATTTTTATAAGCGTAATAGGTAATGACCAAAAATAAATCTCCAATTACGGAATGAACCATCTAAATTGCACGAACTAAATTATTTTATGAATTAAAAGCAACAAGTCGATACTCCAAAATTCGATCACTCTCACTTAGGATTTCATTGTTCACTTTCATTTGTTTGTTATGAATTTGAACTAATGATGAATGTTCGAATGCGAAGTAAATGTGAAGTGACAGTGGTTTTTTGAAGGGAAAACTTCTTTAGTATAGTGGCGTTGTGCACTTTTTGTGATGGCTAAAAAATGTTAAACTCGCGTCAGGACATCACGTGACTGTCAGATCGAAAATTCGTAAGACGGACAGGATCTAACTGATCGAAAAACTGTTACAATTTCATTAGAATACAAAGGCAAATTTCGCCGCCGTTTCCAAAGTTGTAATAGCTCAGATTAGAAAACGGGTGGCATTGCAGCCAGAAGTCCTCGGTTCAAATCCAATCCGTATTTTTTCTTTATTTTTTGTCAAATTCCTTTTTTTTTGTGAAAAAGTCTAGGGAGTTCCTTTTACTTCTGCTGGCACTCCCGTCCGGAGTGCATCCCGTTGTTTTTTTACTTAATCGCATTGATTCTGCATTAATACCCAAAACTAAGATCTAATTCTATTCAAATTTTAATTAAACCAAAAACTATAATTATTCTAATCTACTCAAGGAAAGTCGTTGAACTGTCAATTGAACCAAATAATTTGTTGGCATATCGTTTGTTACCTAACGCATCGGTGCTCCATAAGAATCCGTAATGCAACCCTGTTGTCGCAACAGATGCAACTCACTCGAAACTTTTTATTCGAGTTACATCCGACGAGGTTACGCCAAATAAATCGGTAAGCAGTTTTCTGTGCCAATTGCGACAGATGGGCATCCGTAGTCTAATGAAGCATGCAATAGATGTTTCAGCTCAGCCTGAAAATAAACAGTATTCATCTATTCAGAGTATGAAATTGGTCTTAATAAATAAATTGATTGGAAACTCTATTGCTTTTTCGTATTATAATCGGCTTGTTACGTTCCACGTTTTGTGTTTCTGTATTGATATATCTTTGGTACATATAATTGATTATTGTTCAAGTAACATTTTAGATTTCTCGGAAACCTACAGTAATTATTTGCTTGGGCTGTCATCTACTAAAGACCGCAGAGATTCATTTATATGTGTAATATATGTTTGTGTTTACAATAAATAAATTTAATATTATCAAGTTAGGCAGGTGAATGAAGGACAAAATGAGAAAGATCGCAATAAATAATTAAATCATTTATTTCTTTCTTCTAGACTGCTTAGGACTAGAAGTTTTCATAACGTAATCGAAGAGACTGGGCTTGACATAGGTTCGCGATTAACCTGGATAAAGATAATAGACAAAAATTAAATGAAAAAAGAGTATGGAAGTAAATGAGGGCATGATAGATAAATTAAGTATGATAAGGACAGCAATTCGAATAAACCTTTATAAAGAACATCGAAACACGTATACCACTATAATTTTGATGAAATATTGTTAATACTTATTACAATATCCTTTACCGATCTAGTCTTGAGAATGATCTATTTCACCACCTCTTATCATAAGTTAGTTACGTTAATAAGCTATTTGCAGTTTATTAAGCTGTCACATTTCTAGAGCACAAATTGTGGGCTACATTGAACCGAACCAACTCGTGATATGGCGACATGACCATATGTCGCCGTTAAATGGAAACATTATAGCTGATATAAACATAAAATTATAGTAAATTGCTCCGCACGACCAGTATTTGTCCCGAACGAATTCGGAGTACCTATTACAATAATTATGATTAAACGCTTTGAAATTAAACCTGATGAAAACATGAGCATTATTGATTGGTTGACTTACAAATTATAAGTAGGTATGTAATATCACATTTTTCCTATAGGTATGTAATATTTTACGAGTATGTACATATTCAGACAGGTGGATAAAAAAATTTGTTTGTTATTGAAATTCCGAATTTAGCTTAGTTTTTGCATAAAAAAATTATTAACACCAACTAACATAATAAAGAGGTAAAGTTTGTGTGGATATTTGACTAATCTTTCTAACTACTGAACCGATTTAGGAAATTCTTGCATCAATAGAAAACTACATTATTCCATCATTATTCATTCTGATATTCCCACGGGAATGGGTACCACCCGAATAAAACCGCAGGGAGCAGCTAGTAGTCTATAAATCTGCATATTTAAGTTTAAAATACGTACACCTATTCTTAAATAAGCTGGAAATTCAAAAAGTAAATAGACGTGATTTGTAAACAAAAAAGTGAAACAAGAGAAAAAAATCCAAGTTCACACCATACCATCAACCAATTAGTTCAAACAGACGCCCACTATTTAACAAACAGCCGTTTCCTACCAAAATTACGACTAATCGATGATAATAAATATATAACGGTACATTAACATTCCACACTAGTCGTTGCCGTCGAATCCACCGCTGTTAAGATTCCGTTGGAAACCGACCACATTCCCCGCCAAACGCAGAGTCGGAACATTCGCCTTGCGACACTTGCGTCGCATGTCGCATGTCGTCGCCGGACGTGTCACGACGAATAGTTTCGATTGCATGTCATTACCAATTCATTAACGCCTTGTTTGTATATTTTAGTGGTTAAAAGTGTAAAGTACACTTCAGTTATGATTTTTCCAGTAACGATTTGATTGAGTTAATTATTTAATCAAATCTTGTCGAAATGAAATGTGCTAGTTTGGCAGTGCTAATTGCTTTATAAAAAGTAAAATATATAAAAGTTTGTTTTGCATATTTACTAGAAGAAACAAAATTTACACACATTTTCTACATTCTACATTTTAACCTTTTATTTAAACAATGTATAAGTTTAAGTACATTGCTGTTCAAGTCTGCAAACGATCTAAGAAGATCATGGCGTCCACCAAAATCGGTTTGTAATTTTCACGTAATGAATTGCAAATCTTGTTAACAACACATTTGGTTTAATTAAATCACATAACAATTAGTATAAGATGAATGGTATTGTCCCTACGTCGTGTGCTTCTAGGAGAGCGGAGGCATCCCAGGGCCGATCGCCTGAGGTCGCGACATTGGAGCTTCAGGCTGTAACGATACTAATTCACGTATAGTGCGACCCGGTTATTGGTTGCTTTTTATTGTTAAACATCGAAACTGCGTTTGCGTAAACTTTGCAGCTGCGTGTAAAAATGTAGGCTTAAATGTAGACTAAAACGAAATTAATCACATTACATATATACTTTTTCTGTCAGATCTGTCACCACCCCTTACCCATTTTTGTGTTACCAAATCGGAAAAAAATATATCTGAATCAGAATACTAATTTAACATCCCGCTAATTTTAATTCATAAAAAAATCATTCATAATTATTATCATAAAAACGTATGCAATACCAACTTCCAAAGTTTAGTTTACCCTAAAGCCATGAGCCACCACTATTACATACAGCCGCCTGCCTCTTCCGTCAGATCTATCACCACCCCTTGCCGATTGCGGCGCGCCGGCGCAGTCTTCGACGCTCCAACGCCGCGCTGCAGCCGCAGTGCCGCACCGACCGCACCGCGGGAAGCACGCGGACGACAGAATTTAAATAAATATAATTATTTTAATAATATCATTGACTGTTTCACGACTGGTTCTGTGCGTTTGTGACCCATGGTATCAGTGATCTAGTGGTCCGATACAAAATTGCTTGTGGACTGGAGCGGTAGCTGAAAATGTTTATAAGGTAATTATTTTTATTTACTATAATATTTTTAATTAAAAGCAAAATAATGAATACCTAATAAGTGTAACAAAAATATATAATGCTTGTGAGAGTATGTCGTTGAACTCTTTTGTAAGGACGCACCGTAGCCGTAGCTGCTTGCTACGATGTTTGCGGGAGCTTTTGCGTAGCATATCCGTAGTAATTTGATTATGAATTAACTGTAATCATTATGATTACTTATGACAAGAATATATTTTTACTAAGTACTAGCTGACCCGGCAAACGTTGTTTTGCCTTAAAAATAATAGTTTTATACTTACACCAAAACTTGCCTAGACCAGACAACAGATAGCGCTAGTTAGTATACACTACCAATAGGGGCCCAAGATTAGTCTCTATTTCCTACATATAAAAAATTACTCTGTGAAGTAGAGTGAGTGTCAGATAACTCTGCGCGCATGCGCGACTGGGGCATTTGTGGCGCTAGTTACAGTACATTTTTTTATTCTAAGCTTATGGAAAAGATTGGTAAGTATTCGATTTTGACCGCGCAGACGTCAGTGATTACATACTCTTTGGAAACGGTAATGGAAGAAATGACAGTTTTGTATCGAAGGTACGACAGTTAAACGATTTTTCATGGAAATTTACAATTTTTACTCAATTTTCCGGAATAATAAGTAGCCTATGTTATTCTCCAGCTCCCAAACTACCCCCTTACCAAATATCACGTCGATCCGTTGCTCCGTTTTAACGTGAAAGAAGGACAAACAAACAAACAAACAAATAAACAAACAAACAAACACACTTTCACATTTATAATATTAGTATGGACAACTGGTATAACGCATCAATATTCAATGAAAATCGATAAATCAGTCAGTTAATCTTTTTGAAGTAAAACTTCTTTACGCACGACTTGGGGGTAAGCTGGCGAACGGAAGTGATGAGAGCGTTACGAAAGAGGCGAACGGAAGTGACGTTGATGGAAGAGGTTTTACTCCAGTCTTGTGGTCTAAAGCACACTCGTTTTTTTGTGTTTTATTACAGTCGGAAGTTTTGACCTCTATTTAATGTTATGGCGCTTTAAGCAAAAATAGCACAGGTATCAGAAATTACCAAATGTTTATATAATAATTGAACAATAGTAGTTTATGTGACTGTCATATAATAGGGGTTATTAAGACACGAATGGGAGTTATGTGCAGTCTCATACACTACTTTATCTACACTCCTGTACATTTATTTTCAATTCAATCAATTTAAATTTCAATTTAATTATTTCAAAATAAAGCGAAAAAATTAATATTATAAAAATTATCTTATTGTTGCCGGCTAAAGAAGGACTTGGAAAGTTGGAAGTTATGCCCGTTTGCACTAAACTCGGGTTGAGCGTGTCATAGATAAGATACATCTTAGCTTAGAAACAGCCTAAAACAGCCGAGCTAAAATTTTTGTTTGCACTGACAGACGACAGACTGTCGATCTGTAATGTTTTTTTTAAATAAATGATGAATGACGTATGTCACATGTGTTGTGTCTCTATCTAGCAAACAAGAATACAAAAGCCACAAGCTTTTCTGTTCCGGTGACAGCCGTGACACAGGAGTCACTTGCAATACGAAATTAGCTGTCAAAATGGACTGTCGTATGAAAACTGTTTTAGTTCCAATGATAATCACCGGAACAGAAAAGCTTGTCGCACTACTCTTTGCTCACAATGCCACAGACAATAATCACTGATATAGGTATTTCTTAAGCCTTAGGTGCTCGATATTGGGCCCGTAAGTTAAGAATAGCCAAAAGTGCATTTAAGAATGTCCTAAGGTTAGTGCAAAGCAATTTTTTGTTAAGAATGTCTTAAGTTAGCTAGGAAAAGACTTAGGCGATTTTTAAGTTTAGTGCAAACGGGTGTTAGGGTCTTTGAATCCAACGGTTGCCATGGAGATTGCAAAATTAATAATAAACCATTTTTAGCTTCGCCGCGGACGGGTAAAAAGAAGTGTCCTATTATAAATGATAGCTGTATCGTAAAAACAATTACGATACAGTTGTATGTTTTTTAAATTTCTTTAAAATTGACAGTGGCATAAAGTGTGTCATTGTATGTTCAGGTATGAGTTTATAATACTAATATTATAACATGTTGAGAAAAACATTTATAGCTCACTTATTACTAAAACAATATTTATTTTGATTAATTGCTTCATTAAATATTTTGTAAATTAAATTACTCATTTTGAATTAAATCTTTAAGTACCTATACTTAATAGTCTAATTAACGTGTTTCATGCTAATTTGATTACTATTTATTATTATTTTATGCACAAAACTGTTTAAATAATAACAATTCTAGCTTCAATAATAACAACAAGTCACACTCAAACGAAATTATTCAAAATTTTACGAATTTAAAATTATAAATTAATTTAGTGATCTTTTTTGGTGGGAAAATACCCAAAAATTAAATAAATGCCGTGGTAAAAAATATTTTAAAAATATATAATTATATCTATACATTGAAAAATTAATTGCTGTTCGTTAATCTCGCTAAAACTCAGCAATGGCTTGAGCGATTGGAGAACTTTTTCTTTTGTTTTGTTCTCTATAGTTCAGAGGGGGTGTATATAAAAAACCAATGGCAAAAACCCTAAATAAAAGCTAAAAATATTATAAAATGGTAATTTTATATGAAAAATCGTCTAACTAACGTGCTTTGCAAAATGAAATTTCGTCCATGGCCGCTTCCAAAGAGTATTTAATCACTACCGTTTTAGCCATGAAGCTCGACTTAATACTGAGGTAACTGGAGAGTGCAGTACGAACAATTTTTTGAATACCACAAATAACACAGTGGCTGTCTTCCGTCTCACCTACACTTTAAAAAAATACGTATGGTCATATGAGACAGCTGACAGCCACTACATACATAAATGTCAAATTTGCTGGCGACACTTTTTTATTCAGGGTGAGAGCTCCAGTTACCTCAGAGTATTAAGTCAAACTTCATGGTTTTAGCTTTGGATTACTTTTAAATAGGTGACATTTGTGGCAAGCAGTGTATAAAACTTCATTGGTGAATTTACTTGCGCTTTTCGATTATTTTTTTATTTGTCTATATTTATTAGATTTAGGTGATATGAAGTTCACCGGGTTCACTAGTAATTTAAAAAGTTTTAGCGCCTCAGAGACGCCTATTAAGTTTAATTGATAATTAAATCTCAATCTGTCTCTTTTTTATGTCCAGTATTGAATAAAGTAGCAATGATAATGTAATGCCAATTTAATTTAATTGACGTCTCTGAGTGCGGCAGTATGAGTTATCTATAGGTATATAAAATGTATTCTTTTAAAAGAACCAACAGAGTCAAAACAAACACAAGTCGATAGAAACGAGGTGCCATGCTAGAACAAGTAACTTCTATTCATAAGTACCTAGATATCAACTTTCGCCAATGAAAAAAAAAGATCATTATCAGTGTCAAAAATAGAGACAACATATTTTGTTTTCTTTTTTATTTATATTAATGCTGGCTGGTTACCGAATCATTGTCATACCCACGCGTTAGTCTCAGACTAAAAATAAAAGACGAACGACAAAAATAAACGACGGACGACTGGTAAACACAGTCACTTTAGTTCCGTTATTAGTGCGCGTACACTGCTCACGACGAGTGCGGAATATTGGAATTCAGATTCAATGAATGATCTATTCCCATCTAATTCCACTTTTTAATACCACTGGTATTTCTCTGTAGTATATTTATTTATTTAGTATATTAGTAGGATTCTCAACGAATACAACTTTTTAAACTAGTAGATACCAAAACAAGATTAACTATTTTTATATTAGTTTTAAAAATCGGTATTCCATGAGACTAGACTAAATTAATCATTCAAACTTATTACTTATTTCCTTTATTACATTAAGTTATCTTAATCTAGGAAGTACATAAGATTTATTTGAGTAAATGAATTCACTATTCATAATCATATTTTTTTTTAATGTTAGAAAAATGAGATTATAATAAATTGAAGCGCTCTACAAACTGTATCACTTTTCTTAATTAGGGTTTGTATGTATGTATATTTATTCAATAGGGAAACACGAACATCTTCTTAATTAATAATAATAAGTTTCATATTTTTATAAGACATCAGGAAGTGGATGTAATACCACAGAATAATGACTCAGACTAGATCCATTGTGGTTAAATACCAGAGCTATCGAAGGTGTTACCAATATTATCTGTAGAAATAGTTCATTGATCAGAGGATCGAACCCACAACACAGCTCACTAAGCATGATCAGATCAGTTCCCTTGCGGTAAGTGCTGCGGTAATAGGCAGTGTAATGTAAGGCGCAGCAGGTTGATAAGCCAGACGATTTGAAAGCGAGAGTGCTCGCGCGCACGTCACTGTGATTTTGACGGATCACCGCGACCGACCTTTGCGCCGGGCACTTACCACTGCTGCGAACGATCTGTTTCTGGTTTACCTGTTGAGTAATTTTGTGACCAATCGCTCGTTTTACTTTGTTGATTTGACGTCTATTTCATGTCGTGACCTGTACTATATTTACTGTTTGAAATAATATTTGAATTTTACTTCACTTAAGTAATTCGCACCAACTACGTAATAAATCTATATGTACGCTGGAGAGGTGGGAAAATTGTTTGACCAACATGCTTATCTGAAGACTTACTGGTCGAATTACGATCAACTCTTGTACATACTACAAAGAAAGTTTAGACCGTAGGAAAAGACATAAACTTAACTTAAAAGAGATAAAATACAGGATGAGGATAATGTTTGTTGTTTTGCTACAGGTCATAGCTTTAAAAGTTACTAAAGTTACTTATGCTCAAAACACCTATTCAAAAAACTGTTAGGCTCATGCATAAAAACTAATTCCCAAGCCACACTTCATTAATCTTCTTTCTTTATGTAAGTGAGCTTACAGTTCAAGGCCACACATAAGCTAACTAATTGTATTACCAAACAGCACTGGTTTCTAAATTCATATACATACTATTTGATTTCCTAACGTTACCAAAATTTGTTAATGCATGCAGGAGGTGGCTTTGCGTAAAATAAAGTTGTTTACCTAAACTGTTGAGGCCACTTACTTTGGTTTTGGTTCGCATTAACTACGCAACGAATTGTTTATGATCGCATAATGATTTTTAAACTGCTTTCAGAACGGATTAAAAGTTTACGGTTCGGAAATTAAGTGCTGATATTTCTAAATATAAAATACAGTAATTTATTTTGCAAAAACTTAAATTATTTGAGAATATTCGTGGGCACTTCCATATTTAACTGTTATTTTCCACATTCATACTAATATTATAAATGTGAAAGTGTGTCTGTTTGTCCATCTTTCACGTTAAAACGAAGCAACGGTCTGACGTTTTTTGTGGTATGGGGATAGTTTAGGAGCTTTGTATCCCGGTAAATATTACATTCCTGCGGGATAACGTCGCGTCGTGTAGTTCACGCGGGCGAAGCTGCGGGGGATGGCTAGTTAATAAAGATGTGTCAAAAAGAAAAAAAAGAATAATAGTGTCAAGTGCAGTAATATTGATTTATTATGTAGGTAGTCATGTGATATTATTATGTGTTAAAATAGTCGCATAAATATTTCGAAGTAGGGCAGAGGTACTCTTTGTGGCCACTTTAAGGATTTTTTGACTTTTAGGCACTAAGTACTAAATGGTATTAGGTATTTAAGACACAAGTTATATCTTAAATTATAGATAATTTATCTACCTTTAAAGGTACATTTTTCAAATTTATAAAAGTAAAATAGTTTTTTTTATATTACACACAATGTGTGAGACGTGCCAAATGTATCGGTTTTGGCCACTTACTGATAGTTAAACTTTTGTAAGTATTGCGAAAAATCAAAACCAAACCCATGTAAAATCAATATATTCTAATGCGCTAGAAACCAGTCATTTGCAAAACAACAATTTGATTGTAAAAAACAAAGGTTTATAAAGTATTTCATCCAAAACAAATTTCTTAAAATTTTCATACAAAACATTTTTTCAAACAGAAAATGGAATTTATTGAAAAAAAATCTTATGACATAAGGAATTCTAACGATTGTTATTATTACCTTAAAATACCTTATTTTAATTGCCTTTATCAAAAATGGCTAAAAGTTGTTTAGAAAACTTTTAGAGCAAAAAGTGGCCAAAACCGGTACAGTGGCCAAAACCGGTACGCCTGCCCTACCACGTTTATTGTGGGATAAGTCAACGACGTAAGTTATTAAGGCAAAAGCTGAAAATAAGAAAGATGTTTATAAAATTTGTATGATTGGTGTAAAATGCTTTTAGCGAAACACTTTTGCTTTTTAAACAGCCGGTTGTAGGGATAAAATGCATCATTATAATGTGATACAGTTTTCTGCTGACTTTACCTCACAACCTCACAGGATTTCCCAAATATTTAATTTTAAATATTCTTTTGTGAATTTACAAGACCATGCATAATGAGTTTAGTGCAAAATAGTTAGAAAACGACAAGATCAGTTAACTTTGCAAATTAATAATTAATTTTCGTCACCGTCGCGTAACTCAATCATTTGACACGCCGCTTCTCGGTCCGCTCGTTGCGATGCCTGTGCTAGCGCAACATCGAAGACGTTCGAATCTTTGGGCAACACCGCAATTAGTAATTAGGTAACAATTTAAATAAGGAAACCGATTTTTTTTTTGTTTTGTTGCCTGTTTTTTTTTCTCTAACTTGACGAAACACTAAAATAAACCTGCGTATAAGGTCATTCATTTCGTAAATAAGTGGTTTCCAATAGTTAGTGAGTTTAACGAAATTTTACCATGAAGTTTTTTTAATAATTTGAAACATTCATTAATGTTATGTGTGAAAAATTCTAATTTACTTTATTTTACCCATTAAATTAGCTTTTCTGGCGAATATAGGTAAATAAAAGAACTTAACACACATTAAAGCATTAAACAGCATACAGCAAGTATGAATTGTTTTTATCACCAACATGTCGCCCACCAGCACTTAAAATGCTGGATACATGCGTAAAAGAGCGTTGGCGTCTCAATTAAAAGCTTTGTGCTCTTGAAGTAACTTGAAAATATGACTCTGACTTTAGTATAACTAGGTACTTATTGTTAACTTCAAAGTGTGTATCGTCTGTTAAGAGTACCGACAGAGTGAAAGGATTAACAGATAAACCGATGGCATTTATTACTTGAGACGAGGTCGCCCACCGCCACCGGTCTCTTGCGGGGAAGTGTCACTAATGTCACTCTGAGGTATTGTTCCACGGTCAATACTCTGACCATTTATTTCACGTAATTGCCGATATGCCGGCCAGCTATTTTCGTAATTAGTGGCTATAAATAACTTTATCAGACGAATATTCTCTGTATGTCAACATCAAGAAATTTGTATGTTGTTAAGCATACAGCTATTGTTCAGGCACAAGAAATACGTCATTAAACTGTCACATAATAAAGAAATAAAGGCTTAAAGTGGATCGTTTTTCGGACGATCGGTTAACTTATTCAAAATTTTGAGAAAGGCAGGACTATGAAAGCTACTTGCAGGGTTGGTAGCTTTTTCTATCATATAATTTTTCCTACGCTTACAGAATTACATTGTGAATCTTTGATCAACAATACCACTAGATAACGCCTCACGAATTAAAACAAAATTCAAATATGGCACTGACTGACGGAATTTGACTTCTAACTCTTAGAAAAAGGTTACGAGTGTTTCGATCTTACGTCATAATTATGACAGAAAATAAGAGCGAACTTTTGAAGTGCGCGGTCTCTCGGCCGTTATTGACACTCCAACCGTTTTTATGTAGTGACTAAAAAAACGGTGGTGCCATATATGAGTAGTGGTGTTATGTTGATCGAAGTTTTGAATGCATAAAAACAATTTAAAATTTAAAGGGTCTTTTACGCCAGAGCAACACTGTGCGACATTGTGGCATACCACAAGGCCGCACGCTACAAAATTAAAAATGTCGCACATTGTGGCAAGAATGGTAACACCTTGCGTCATGTGGTAGACTGTCGCAGCTTGTATCCAAACACGATGGATACCATGCGGTATTTTTTAAATAGGCTGCCGCATGCCCCAAATGTTGGATATGAAGCATACCACAAGATGTCGTACGGCACAATTAATATGTACCTAACCTACCTAGCATGCGGCAATGTCGCACAGTGTTGCTCCGGCGAAAAAGAGCCTTTCGGGACTATGTAGTTATTTAATGATAGCTCTATTAAGTTTTTCAATAGGTATTACGTTTTTTCAGAATTTTTTTTTACCTATCAAATTCTACGCAGGTTAATGCTTGTTTGTTACGACGATAACTTTTTCATTTTACGAACTGATTGTGCAGCTTCTTTTCTACTTTTAACATTTGCTTGCAACATCCTAGATTGAATAATGACGAAATGATCGCTTGTTAACGTCAAGAAAGCAATGTCTTCGGCTGTATATGTGCAAAGTGTTAATTTATGCACTTATATAATACAAGCATAGATTTCATTTTATAAAATAAATCAAGTTCCAACATAAAGCATGTAAACATAGTAATTAGGCCCCTTTCAATTTCAATTATTACTCGTAAATTACTAGACATAAACAACATAATAAAATCGCCGAGCTCACGGCATCCACGGCATTAATGTACGCAATTTTATAAGCCGAAGACGATATATGATAAACATTTCAACATATAGTACCTAAGTGTATACATAATTCACAACGTCAGGTGTAGTATCTGATTTCGTCAGTCATCTACTCCTTTCGATGATAAATGAAAGGTGATCATGAATCAAATTGCTCATATAATACATTCTATTACTTTTGAAATAATTCATTTGCATTTTTAATTACACAACTTGTTTAGAAAATTGATGAATGTGAGAAGTTATAAAAAAGTAGAGCAATGCAAACTTTTTTATTTTTATCGAAGCAACTTGAAATGAATCTTGTTTTCTCTATAGGTACAACAGAGTAGACAAAACGTAAGTACTGATTTAGACAGTGAAGTGTTAAAAATATAAAATTAAATTCACTTCAAAAATGAGATGCTATAGGTATTTTCACCTCATAAAAATTCACAACAACTACGAAAACCTTACTACTACGTTTCATAAAATTTATCTCATCTCAACAAAATACTTTTTTTTGTTTCATTACAACACTAGTTAATTAATATTATATGTCGTTAATATACAGTTCACCAGACATTTTATTATTAGGTATATCCCGTAGTCGTTGTCCAAATCACGTATATTAAGTTGATAAATGAGTATATGTCACTCTTAGTTAAGGATTAAGATCTCTATGATGGTAAATTGAGCACACATGTCAACCAAAGCGAGCGCAATCTCAAATATTTCACGCACAGTTTGTGGTTTATTGCAGTTCGCAATATTGATATAATGTTGCAGGCCTTACAATTGCAACTAATATTTGAGATCTGATCTAGTTTTGCACATACTGAAAGGGAATTTATTATTTCATGTTTAGATGTAATTGCATTTACAATATGTTGCTAATTTAATCTGCATATAAGTAGGTACTTAAACTACATACTCTTCTACTATTTGTTGTTGGAAGTACAAGGATGCAGTTATTTATGGATGTATTCATTTACTCTTGTGAGTTGAACGAAGTACCTACTAATCGGTTCCGCTTTGGTTGCGGTTGAAAACGGGCATAGCTTCTTAAGCCTGTACCACCCTGTACGCAGTGTACGCTCGGAGATTTGATGCAACTTGACACCAGTCAGTCTCGAACTTGTGGTGGCGGAATTCGAAATTTAAACTGTATTAATTACAGTGTAACAGCATTTTTCGAGTGGTTGGCTGGGTACACATGTGTGCCTAATCCGAGATATATGACGATAATGTTTAGTTTGTGTTCCTAATCCGATAGTACAGGTTAATGGTTTCAAAAATAAGTATCGTTTGTTGCTTATTTCCATTTCGCTCGTTATCGTTCAAAAGCTTATGTGGTTAAAATTAACGTACGCACTTCAAAATCATATAACTTTATAGAAGCCGCATTAAATTAAACGAGCACTAAGGCAGCTATGTCAGTTGACACTATTGAACCATATACATAAATTGATTTCAGACTTGAGATTTATATCAGGACACATGCCTTTCACACACCAGGCTGCGCCTATGTGACCCACTTAGAATACAAATGTTGCAATTTATAAAACATTATTTTGTACTAACTTTTTTGGACATAGTGTCTATTGATTGAGCAATTTTATTCAATTCTCTGTTAAGGAATGTTCGATAGATACCTACAATTCTAAACCAATTAAATAAAAACTTCTAAACCTTATAAAAATAATAACCTTGATATCACTATTAATTAAACTAGCAAAGTCCACATTCATTGTTAATTTGTACACTAGCTACAAAAATCGTAGCAAATTAATCAAACCGATTAAATACGATGCAGGGTTTTAACTACAACAAAAATATAAAAATAATTATTAAACCATCGAAGAACGAACTCAAACTTTGGAACAACTAGCATATATCTATGCTACTTTCAGTTGAATCTTACTAACATTTAATCATAATAGTTAGCTTGGTTATTACATACTAGTAATTTCGCATTAATTACTTTTGCATTGTACGAGATTGCTCGCAATTTCAGCGCTTTAGGGCCTACAATCATATCTAAAAGCTTTTTGCGAAATGGTCTAGCTAGGTGGTGCTCCAATAAAATTGTTCCCGCAATACTAATTGCTTGTGTTTGACATTTTCAAAACTCTTGCTGTAACCTACACTTTAACAATGTTTGCATGCATTTAGTAGACCTATTTTATTTACTAGTTAACCAATGAAATTGAATTATGTTAAATGCTCTATTCTAGAAAATACTTGTGTTTATGTTTGCTTTTCAACTTTTAATCATTTCCTGCTGTCTGTACTCAAACATACAGGAACCAAAAAGATATTCTATGGAGGTATTTAAATTAAGTGCAATGAATCTATAACAGTTCACAATTCAATTGTCATAAATGAAAAAAGTTT
Source organism: Crambus lathoniellus (assembly GCA_949710035.1). NCBI lineage: Eukaryota > Metazoa > Arthropoda > Insecta > Lepidoptera > Crambidae > Crambus > Crambus lathoniellus. The sequence goes on from OX453307.1 coordinate 11,303,314, forward strand.
TAGGCGGACTGTTTATAATTTGACTATAAGTACGTCTACGTACGTACTACGTACTTCTAATATATATATATATATATATATTTGCTCCTTCACTTTAAGCAAAGGTCTTGATAACACATTTAATATTCATTACATATTCAGATTAGTTAATTACATAAGATGTTTGTTTTATTAATTATATTAAGATTATTTTAATGCAATTTCATAACGGATGATACTAGAAATTTGGTAGGGTAATATATTTCCACATGGTTGATATGCCTTAATTATGAATTCATCAGTCGAAAACAATTTTATATTTGGACTGGACTTGGACGAACCTCGTTTCGTTCGCATTGTTTTCAGTGTAGCCTGCTTTACTATTTATTCTAAAACTAGCGGCCGCCCGCGGTTTCACCCGCGTGGTTCCCGTTTCCGTGGGAATATCGGGATAAAAAGTACATATAAACCTTCCTCTTGAATCACTCTATCTATTAAAAAAAATCGCATCAAAATCCGTTGCGTAGTTTCAAAGATTTAAGCATACAAAGAGACATAGGGACAGAGAAAGCGACTTTGTTTTATACTATGTAGTGATAATGGCGAGTTTTCAAATATTGCCAGATCGATCAATTAAATCCTGCCGAAAATATTTTCATGTTACCAACTTGTGTTGCTTATTTAGCTAAAAAGCGCTTTTATTATAGCGCTTTCTTACAGCAACTGATTTTTAATTTATTTCCAGAGCGCTAAGTATAGCGCTATGGTGCGCTTGCGCCGCAGCGCTGACGCCGCTGTCGGCGGTCGCGGACGACAACGACTGCGCGCTGTACCTCTCCGGGCCGGGGCGCACCTCCGCCTACGACTACAGCTTGAACCTACTTAAAGGGAACTTGTGAGTACAACCTAATATATCAAAAACTTCTTGAAATGAAACAAAATCGTTTTAAATTCCTGTGAGATAGACGTGACCGTGAAAAACAGTTGAAAGACCAAGAGGGCGAAGCCCGATGCTTTGGTTGGACCAGGTTCGCACCCCTCTCGACACCAATTTTCACGATGTCCTCCACGCTGCATCAAACCGAGTCTAATGGCGGACCATCGTGAGGGACAAAATATGTCCGGAGCTTAATGGTAATTAAGCTACATACATATATATATATATATATATATATATAATGGGTGTCCCAAAAGTAGGTAGAGGATGATTTGTCTCCATAAAACGCGAATGGATTGGAATTTCTTCGTAGTTTTATTTTAGTTTTATCTGAATAGAATATCTGCTAAATGGCCGTCACGGGCATTTTTGCTGTGTGCTAGTTTTTCATGACACTTTCACACATATCGCTGCTAATTTCACACATTTCGCTACTTATTTTACCAATAACTCGGCAAAGATTTTGTCTATTTTGTCTATGTTTTGTGGATCGTTGGTGTAGACTTTATCTTTGACGTAGCCTCAAAGAAAGAAATCCAGTGCCATCAGATGGCAAGATCTAGGTGGCCATTTGACATCACCTCTTCTTGAAATTACCAGATGTGTCGCCCTTTCGACGAGTGTTTGTAATTGATCGTGAATTTTCGTTAAATATTTGTAAAACTTTGTTGCGCTGTTTTATTGTGAAACGCTTCACGATTAATTTTACATGTGTCAAAATTACGTATGTCAAATTTCAACCCGCCATCTTGAATATTTCGGAAATAGCGTGAAATTCAAATCCTATACGTACTTTTGAGACACCCTTTACATACTACGAGGGTTCCTTACCATCATAAATTTAAATAAATATAACGTGAAAATGTTTTCATCGGCGAGGCTAGATTCGTCAGAGCATTTGCGGTGTAGAATATTGCAGTTTTAGGTCAAAGCCAGCTTTTGACTGATAGTGGAACTAATATAATTTTTGTTGATGATTTCTGAAAAAGTTTACTATTTAGAGAAATCGTTTTATTGTTCCTGTAATCTTTACATAAACTTCTATTATACACAAAATAATTTCAGATTTTTCTCTATGCAAACTTCGGAGATAAGGGGGGAACGGTTTTTTTTTTACATTTTTCATCAAAAGTCTAATATGTTTGAGAATGTGCAAGCAGAGTTCTTTCATATGATACCCCATATGCCCTAGTAGCCCCACTTCGAATTTTTCAGTGTCTGTTGCATAAAAAATATAAATATTTTTCACTTCTCATGCAAGTAAAGTTCGTGTTTATGTTGGGTATAGGCTGCATAAAATCGCTTTTTATGCTCTAGTGCATAAAGTAAAATCTTCGTCTAAGTCTCAGACTCAGACAAAGGTCGTCAGGTAAACAGTCACACACGCAATTAAACGTCGTTAAATAAACTTGTTATTTCATTCTGTTTCTTCATTTTTGTACATATACCTAATATTAAATTACTAAATTAATAAAACTAGGCAAAATTAATGAGTTTTCTAAGAAATAAATATTTCAATAGCATTATGGACTACGATCTATGCTAAAGTCACTATGCTGCACTGCCACGTATAAAAAAAGAAAAAGAAAGTCTTCCCGCCAATATGGCGAAGTCTTTATGTTTTTCTTTTTTGCAATATTGTTATTTATTTTCCTCACACTCGAAGTGAAAAGCAGAGTGTATAACTCGTACATAAAACCTAACATAACATAACATTATTGCACAGTGTCAATCTCAATGGATTAGCTCTATTCAGCCAGCCGATATCAATACTTTTTTTACGTACGTATTATTCGTTTCTATCCTACTTGTTCCAAATTTAAAAAATTATTGCTGCTAACGCTGATTTAAAAATGAAAGAAATTTAAAAAAGTGATTTGGCGGGAACTTTGTTAATTTTGCTTGACAATATTTTTGGAAACGATAAAGTGTGATACTATCTGATTTCGAGTGCTTCGGCTTCGAATTAAAATGGAACCATCTAGCGACACATTAACTCCGGAAAACATTCTAAATGAAGCCGACAGTGTTATAGAAACGTCTATTTTTACTGTTTGATATGAGTTTCTTTTATCTACTATTCCTATAGGCAATAGTTGAAAGAAAAGCAGATTATTCACCTCGCCTTAAGTAATTTATATTGCCCTCGTGCCTGTTAGATTAGGCACTCGGTGCAATAATAAATTACTTTGTGCTCGATGCAATAATCTACTATTATTTCTTTCTTATTTGCAAAATAGTTGGACAAACGTCATCTAAAACTATTCCAAATTTCAAGTTCATAGCATTAGTAGTTCTCGAGATGTCCAGTTGTGACAGACAGACTGAGTCTCATTATAAGGGTTTCTTTTTACCATTTTGGTACGGAAACCCTAAAAAGGTATGCCCAGGAGGTCACGACCCTCAACAGTGAGGACTGTGAAGCAAGGAGCAATAGAATAAATACTTTTACATTATAACTGTAATTTGCTGTTGTACATACAATTTTTCTCAAAAAAATCATTCATCATCTACATTGAAAAATCCTAAAAAAAGTTAGAAAATATTTTTATTCTCACGGTCGGGGGACCCCCAACGTATAATATACCCTTTTAGTACTTCTCATTTTGTGGTACCCCAACCGAGAGAGAAAATTTATGTTCAGAGTTTTTTGAGGATTTTGAGGATTTCGGGTCGGAGGTTTTAAAAATTTAAAAATGTTATTTTTATTTCATCCTTTTTAAATTACTTACACATAAAATTAAAAAAATCGCATTGAAATCGCTAATTTCAGCCAAACAAATCGAAGCAACTTAATTTTAGGCGGCCATTTTTTTGCCGCCATTTTTTTTTTTTTTATTGCTACCTAAATTTGCCCAGGGTGTACATTACTTTAGTCAAGGAACCACGTCTGTATTTTTTTCCGTTTCGGCAGGCAGTTGACCATCTCCTTATATGGCCGGATGGATTTTCGTCGAACGTGGCTAAGAACCATCTCGATTAATGTAGCTTTCAATAAAAAAAACCGCAATGAAATCGCCTGATTCGTTTAGGCACTACGAATATACGTACAGATAGACAGACAGACAGACAGACATAGGCCTCAAACTTATAACACCCGTTTTTGCGCTGCATCGGGGGTTAAAACTAATAATGAACGAATATAAATCGAATAAAATCAGTATCGTATGGCATAAAAACAATCCATCCACGATCTGTGTTGTACCTAGTTTATCCAATCAATGCAGTAAAAATTTAAAACAGTATGTTTTTTAACTTTGTAGGAAGACTTATCAGTCAAGTAAAAAATAATCCCACCGAATCAACTTCATGTAAAATGCTGCCAAGACATGCCACATCACATGGCTCGCACTGTAAAATAGTTATCAAATCTCATGCAGAGTCAAGCTTCTAACTCTACAAACCCTAATTTCACAAACTCCACCTTAGTGAAAATATGCAGTGTGCCCGTTTCCCTTGCGTTTCATTTGGCTCGTCTTGGCGGGGGCACTGACTTACCCCCAGATATCATTATCTCCTTCGTGCCATGGAAGTCATGTCACGCCAGTCGTTCCACATTGGGTTGGTTTGGCATGGTGAGTCCTTATCCATCCAAAAGGAGGGCCTGTGTACATTACATCATGGCTATAATGGTGATTAATAAGATTAATTACAAAAATGGTCAATTATATGGAAAGCTATTCCGATAACATCTCCGCACCGAGAAGAGCACCGTGCACCGTTCTCTAGTTAGGCGTTGCGTCACGGCCGAGTGCGCGCGCAAACTTGACACACTTCCGCGTCACTCGGCCCCCGCGCTCTTTCACCGGGAGCATTATGCCTCATTCATACCGTGATGATAGGTACTTCTCAGACTCTCACTAAGTCCGTCTAACCATTAAAAAGGCCGGACAACTTCAGCTCATTCATTTAAAGACGTGCAGTAGCATTCGTAAACACAAACGAAATATGAGCAGACACTTGCAACTGAAGATCTCATGTTAGTTCAACTGTCAATATAAACTGTTAAGCCTACAAAATCGTTGAAACACATTAAACTCAGTACCTTAGTATCACGAGAGGCTTAAAAATGTGCTCTATCTCAAAAAGAAAAGTGCTTAGATGTTGAGTATGAAAAACTAAAGTTAAAGCTATGAAGAAGCTTATTTTTTAATTTCATAAAAACTGAAACTTCAACTCTTGCATAATAAATATTTACAAAATATTCGTTGCAAATTCTCTTCTATAGACAAATTTCAAATCATAAATCAATAAATTTAACTTGTAAGTTTACGTAGAAAAGAAGTTATATAAAACGTGTAAATAAATCAAACTAATTAAATTATATACCTAAGTTAAAGTCAGATAAACAGTGATAAACTTATAATATTGTCAGTTTATACCATACTAACTAGATAGTTTCATATATGGACAGGCCTTAATGATGTGTTTGAGTAGCGAGCATGGCCTAATGGTATATTTGCACTGTTCACTCAAAAGCCAACGAAAACACTTAGCACTCGGTACCGTAAGTCGGCACCTGTTCTATGTGGGACGTACACATCGCATTAACCGTTTTTATTATCACAATTAAGTCGATTAAATCATTCGACTTCATCTTACGCATACTATTTTATGTTTTTATTAGGTTGCTTTCTTGTTTGTACGCAAATTTTGCAAACGATTTTATACTAGCTTCCCGATGAGCTAGAGACTTGAAACTTTGAACATAGGTCAGAACTGGTTGACAATGCAAAAATATGGTGGTTTTTAAAAAATAAAATTTTATACTTAAGTAGAAAATCTCTTTTTCCGATATGAGATAGAAACACACTCTACACTACTTTTTATGGGATCTTGATGCCATGTTCATAATATAATCGCAAGTAGGTATTCTTACTTTCCTCTCTCATCTTATAATCGCTATTTGTTTATATATAAGACACATCAACAGTGGACACATTTAAAAACATACAAATAAAAAAACTACATTCTTAAAAGTTTCTGATGTGAACACTAATAATAGGCTATGATAATATTTTCATTTTGATGATCAACATTAGCGCGATTAGACATGCGATCGGTATACTCAGGAAGTAGCAAAACCAATGTAGCAATATATTGCTCAACCTTCTTGAAACCCAAGAATAATAAAAGAACAAATATTTAAGCATCACCGGTAACAAGTCCAAGCTATCATTCGTGACTCGCTAATCGTAAAGCTCGCAACGAGTGCAGACAGTTAGAGCTGACCCACGGTGTCGTAACGCGAACATCGACAATTGCTCTCGTCTCGAACACACCGTTGGCCAAGAGGCGCGGGCTTGCCTACACGCGTTCACTTTCAAATCCTTTCGCTAAATCGTACCCTTTCATTTGCGACTAAACCGGCAAGATATAATGCAACCACCTAATCAAGAGACGGTGTAACAAATGTGACTTTACTCATATCGAGGCAGTATACAACCGGAATAAAAGTAGAAACACACTTATAGTTTTACTTACCAGAACATAATTTTATACAAAAACGTAGAAACACGTCTCCAACTGCTCAAACGGGAAATTATATATCTTTCGCTACCTGGGAACTACTTCTTCCGTTTGAGTGAGTCAGAACGTTTAGATTCAGAAAATAAAAGGAAATCCTTAGCATATAATAAATAATGAAAATTTTCTCTAATCTAATCATAGATTTCATAGATTTATAATTCAACTTAACACACGACTCGAACAGTATAAGATCAATACAGTGTAAAAGACTTGAAAGCCAGTTGAAAGCCGAGTTCTTACCTACATAATAATATGTAAGGTAAATGCTCCTATTACGGAGTTAAATGGCAACATTTGAAAGTAAGTATCAAAAATAAGCATTTGTAAGCATTAAGTTAGGCATAAAAATATTCTTCTGTATAAAATTGAGATTAAATTTTATATTTCTTATGACACTTTGTTTGTTATTAAGGAATTTAAAATAAAAAAATAACATTTTAGTGCCTAAGTCGATTTTCCCTATTACGGAGCTATGATTAAGGTTAGAGCCAATTACGGCGCTAGTAGGCTCCTAATACGGAGCCATCAACAACTTGACACCCGTCAGTCTCGAACTTGTGGTGGCGGAAATCGAAATTTAAACTTTATTAATTACATTGTAATGTCATTTTTTGAGTTGTTGGCTGAGGAGGCACATGTATCCGAGTAATATGTCGATATTTTGTTTAGGACGTCTGTGTTCCTTATCAGAGGTATGTATTGGGGTTCCGTACGATAAATTATATTCCTTCTAACAAATTAGAAATGCAAAAGTGACAACGATACAACAGAGTAACGCAGTGTTAAAAATATAAAAAATCCAACATGGCGACCAAGTTTTTTGTTTGTGGGCCGATTTTGATGAAACTTGGTTTTTGGTACTATTTTGACAAAACAACAGGAACGTAATGTTAAAAATATAAAAAATCCAAGATGGCGACCAAGTTTTTTGTTTGTGGGCCGATTTTGATAAAACTCGGTTTTTGGTACTATTTTGACAAGACAACAGCAACGCAATGTGAAAAATATAAAACATCCAAGATGGCGACCAAGTTTTTTGTTTGTGGGCCGATTTTGATGAAACTTGGTTTTTGGTACTATTTTGACAAGACAACAGCAACGACATGCTAAAAATATCAAAAATCACAAAAATCACACCAATATAACAAAACTGAAAAAAAGCGCGGCCGCCATCTTGGATTCCAAAACTCACATCAAAATCGAGCTTAGCACCCCTAAAAACCCCTTACATGACACCCATATCACAAAATTGAAAAAAAAGTGCGGCCGCCATCTTTGATTCCAAAACTCACATCAAAATCGAGCTTAGCACCCCTAAAAACCCCTTACATGACACCCATATCACAAAATTTAAAAAAAAGTGCGGCCGCCATCTTGGATTCCAAAACTCACATCAAAATCGAGCTTAGCATCCCTAAAAACCCCTTACATGACACCAATATCACAAAATTGAAAAAAAAAGCGCGGCCGCCATCTTGGATTCCAAAACTCGCATCAAAATCGAGCTTAGCATTTCTAAAAAACCCCTTATATAACACCAACATCACAAAATTTTAAAAAAAGCGCGGCTGCCATCTTGTATTCCAAAATCGTACACACTTAAAAGCCCCCTACATAAAACCAATATGAAAAGAACTAAATTAGTAGATTTCATTACAAGTGCGGAAAGCCTGTCATTGCAAAGAGTTCCGACAAATGTCTTTGAGCAACTGTATTAAAATAGTAGATTTCATTACAAGTGCGGAAAGCCTGTCATTGCAAAGAGTTCCGACAAATGTCTACCCGAGCCGAGGCGCAGCCGAAGGTGAGGGTTGACAGTCGGAACAAGTTGCAATGACGGTTCCGCACGAGTACTGAACAACTATTTTTAATACAGTTGCGAAAAAATTAAGCAATTTAATAAAATAATAAAACACAATAAACTCAACTAACTAATCGTAAAAGAATATAAGCAGATACTTTTTTTTGTTTTCTTCACCCATTCTGGGTTGGCAAAGGAAACTATGATCATACAGCCAAGGCTTCAGTAGATTTTTTTTATTGATATGAAATGAAAATTAAATTAAATGAGATGAAATGAAATGAAACCTAACAAAAGCAATCCGAATCCTACAGGAGCGCCTTTCCTTATTTCTCTCTTTTACCACATCGTTTTCCATTAAAGCCACATTATTGCACTAATTCCACCATACTTAGTACCTACCACAATAAAAACCAGAATAAACTAATTTAGAAAATTAAGAAATAAGGTCCCTCATTTTCTTTTCACTTGCGCAAACTCCTATAATAAGCAGATACTATGGTAAATAGTGCACGTCATACCATATTTAGTAATCTGTGGTCATGCAGCCAATTTTATGTATTTTTTATATTCATAAATTTAATTTGGCCGATACTAATATTAATTTAATGTATAATTAAAATTACTTTTAAATCTGATATTGAAACAAATTAGTAGCTTCTTTTTAGAAATATTTGCATGAATCATAAAAACTTCTATGTTTTTTTTTTTGTAAAAACTTCGTGGTTGGTTTTTTCTTATTAATAGACAATATTTTGACAGTTGGGAAAGAAAACGCACGAGTTCGGGAAAGGTAAAGAAAAAGTTCGAGTGTGTAAATAGCCCACATCCCGAACGCTATACGTCCCTGCAATACGCCACTTTTTGAGCAACTGTATTAAAAATTATTTTTTAATACAGTTGCTCAAAAAGTGGCGTATTGCAGGGACGTATAGCGTTCGGGATGTGGTGATGCAAATATTTATAAAAAGAAGCTACTAATTTGTTTCAATATCAGATTTAAAAGTAATTTTAATTATACATTAAATTAATATTAGTATCGGCCAAATTAAATTTATGAATATAAAAAATACATAAAATTGGCTGTATGACCACAGATTACTAAATATGGTATGACGTGCACTATTTACCATAGTATCTGCTTATAGGAGTTAACGCAAGTAAGTGAAAAGAAAATGAGGGACCTTATTTCTTAATTTTCTAAATTAGTTTTTTCTGGTTTTTATTGTGGTAGGTACTTAGTATGGTGGAATTAGTGCAATAATGTGGCTTTAATGGAAAACGATGTGGTAAAAGAGAGAAATAAGGAAAGGCGCTCCTGTAGGATTCGGATTGCTTTTGTTAGGTTTCATTTCATTTCATCTCATTTAATTTAATTTTCATTTCATATCAATAAAAAAATTCTACTGAAGCCTTGGCTGTATGATCATAGTTTCCTGTGCCAACCCAGAATGGGTGGAGAAAACAAAAAAAAGTCTCTGCTTATATTCTTTTACGATTAGTTAGTTGAGTTTATTGTGTTTTATTATTTTATTAAATTGCTTAATTTTTTCGCAACTGTATTAAAAATAGTTGTTCAGTACACGTGCGGAACCGTCATTGCAACTTGTTCCGACTGTCAACCCTCACCTTCGGCTGCGCCTCGGCTCGGGTAGACATTTGTCGGAACTCTTTGCAATGACAGGCTTTCCGCACTTGTAATGAAATCTACTATTTTTCAATTCAATATTTGAAATCAAATGCGAAAGCCCTGTCGCAAAGCTCCAATCCAATCTAGCTAACAAAATTTTGTATGCTAGATGAGAACGACTGCTCTGTCTAGACGCCTCCGATGAACGACTGTATGTAGTAAGTAGACTGTGGTAACAGGCACTATGAAGTTCCTGTAACGGAGCCATGGCCACCGCCATAGGAGCTCATAGAGCCTGTTACGGAGCTACCTTGAAATCCTAACTCCGTAATAGGAGAACTGTCCGTGTTTTAATAATCCTTTTTCTGACCCATCAAAATTTAGATACATAAATAGTGAAGGTAACTCAATCGAATGACAACTGTATTTTGGTTAAGATTATGTAAGACTCAAGTCAAAAGCTATACTATATGACTGCTTTTTGATTAACTAAAATATATCTTCTATTTTTTACCTTTATAAGAAACCGTCATTTTGCACTCAATGGTTTTCATATTTAAATAAGATTTCTAGAGGATAAAGCATAGCACAGAAATAGGTTTTTAGTTTGTGATATTAATCATTATTTGAAGTAAACTAATAACTAATTAATTATGTTATCATATTTTCAGTTATAAGCCAATAAATAAGAGGCAATATTTCTCCTATTACAGACCATAGGGTCGTATTAGGGTTAACCTTTAAATTTTTTATCCTATTACGGCGCTATTTTGTTTTGAGATTTTTAGGTTTAAAATCAATTACAAATAGGATAAAACCTACATATGTAGTGAGTAGAATTATAGACAAAAGCTATAAATCGCGTATTCACAAATTTGAGCAATATACTATTATAAAAAACATAGATATAAAATATGAGTGCACTTAACTTAGTCGCTCCGCGTTTGTATGACAAACCTGCCCCATCTCCGCCCCGTGGCACTGACTGATTAATTCTTGTAACTTGCCTCTGTGTTTTAATTGTATACGTCCGTTATGTGATGAAGTGAAAGACTATTAATGAGTAAATTCCATTTTAGTGTACCTAAATTTACTAAAACAGAATGAAACACGAAAATAAAAAATAGCGCCGTAATAGGAGTCGATTTTGACTATGTCCGTAATAGGAGCATTTACCTTAGTTGTTGTAAACTATCGCCACAGCTTTATGGCTACTTTATGAATGAGGTGTGTCACATAAAGACAATGGTGACCGTGCTCGTCCATTATAAGACTTATTCGTCGAGTATCCGTTTAACGGTGCAAGGTGCAACCGGCCGTTCGTGGTTTACACTCTATTCTACTGTTTAAATCTTCATCCAACTCTAAGCTTATTTGAGTTTCACTTGGCATGCCTATTCATATACGCTTGTGGTCAGTAAGTAATTAAGTCCATGAGTTATATGTCACTGGAAAATAATAAAAAGCGTAAATTTATAAATTTCCTAAAAAAAATAACCACGAAATTTAAGGCAATCGCTTCGCTGCGCTTCGCGATCGCCTTAAATTTCTAACCTATCACGTGTTCTACAGGACGTCCGGAAATTTATAAATTTGCGGTTATTTTTCGGTGACATATACACAAATAATAGAACAGCCTGTGTTTGTACCTCGTCAGTTTAAGTATGGGTTTAAGTTTCAGAATCTACTTAAAACTCTGAGTTACTACGGACTCAATTGCAAAACCATTAAAGTGAAAAACTTGAAAGATGCCTTTCGTTTCTGTTTCGAATCAGCTTAACTTTTGCAATCATACTCTAAAAAAACATTAACTTCTTAAGGAAAAAACAAGCAAGTACCCAACGATTACTTAATAGGAGTGATGAAGAAATAGTCCAGACTAGAACTCTTAAAAATCAAAAACCAAACTCTACAGCTTACAAATTCATTAAACACGTTTTCCGCTTAGCATTATTGACTCATTTCGATTCGCTGATGTAAATAATAATAAATTTAAAGTACCGTTTTGTTATGGACATGATACTTCGGTCGACGCCGAACAATCGCATGACATAATGTCATGGACCGCCACAGAACAAAGTTATCTAGCGCCTTGTGAATATTTACTGACCTATATTAATATTTTATCACGTATAGGTACATAAATTGACCTTTTGGGTGTCATTCCCCCCATTTCTTAACCCCCCGACTGCAACTCAAATCAGAATCAGCCATTTTATTCCCCACTTTTAAGATAGAGGCATTCCTTAGGGATGGATTTGGACATGAGCTATTACTGGGGGGAGGGGGGGGCGGGGCATGCAGACTGGTATATATTAACGACTGCAGTCAGGACCAGCGTCTTAACGTATCTTCCGAAGTACACAGGAGCTCGAGATAATACATTTTTGGTCTCCCATCCCATGACAGACAATTGTGAAATGGCTTAAGCACAATCTGTTATAACTTAAAAACATAGATTAATGTAATTGATTATACTTTTGTAAGAATAGTTACGCTAATGATCTAGTCTTCAGCCAAGTCTAGACGGTATTACCGTGTGAATAAAACTCTATTCCGGTTTCGATAATGTTAGATAGACCGGTCGACTTAGCGAAATCCGCGTCGTTCAACACTGAGACGAAATAGAGCACAGGAAGTCCTAATGATTCGTCACAGCTAACATCAAAATCCTGTGATTAAGAAATAGTGTAACCATTTTGTTTGATTGATATTCTAAGCTTTAACCGAGATACTGTTTCCTATTGACGTACTTAACTTTTTATTTACTAAATTGGCTTACTGTTAAATAAATTGAAGTCAAAACTGTCGAGTTTGATTGATCTACACCCTAGACTGCACCTGTCTGTTTAGCAAGATGGCGCTCAAATGCTTAACCAGTTTTTATAAAAAAAAAAAAGATTACAGGATATTGCACCGCCCTGAAAATTCAATCTTTGATTCCGTTTTAAAAGAGACATTATTTTTATAAGGAATCATTTACACAGCTTAACTTAACAGCATATATCGCAACTCCTACGCACTTTCATCTCTATTTATAAAATGTATTGCATATGCAACACAATCTTAACGTTATTGTTAACTCTTTTATTGCATGTTTATGCTAATACCATCACATGGTCTGGCGTACGAATATAATGTATTCAGCGCACATAATAGAGATCTGTGGCAATCTTTGAATATTAAGTTACGAAAACCGGACTACACCTTTCTTTCCCTGCAGCGGGATTGTAAAAAGTCGTAACTGGATTGGCACTCGCTTATGACTTGGATTTTTGAAAATTAGCCCGGTCTTACACAGACGAGTGGTATCCTACGTTAGTCGCAGAGTCATACTGGGTAGCGTAGTGCGCGAGTCACATTACAAATGTATGGCTGATACACCTCGACGGCGATGCTTCTCCGCGACTGGCGTCACTGGCGTAGGATACCAGGTTTTACAGCTCGCAGTAATTAGTGTCAACACACACGTACCACAAGCACACCACAACTACACCACATCGCAGCGACAAAATGTGGTATCTACGTATGAATCGATCTACGAAGTGTCGATGTAACTTTTTGCAGTTGCGATGTGGTACTGCGACAAAATGTCGTTGTCGCTAGTAGTTGTGATGTGGATGTGGCCGGCCGCTAGTTCGCGACGTCATCGCTGGTGATTGCGTTGTGGTTGTGTTGTGGCCTCGGCCACCACCGGCCGGCCGGTATCACCCACGCGGTCGATAATGACTGCAAAATGTGGTACGTGTGAATTGACTATTCATTTCCAATACAAAATGCACCCTCCCACGTGGTGTGGTTGTGGTTGTGGTTCGTGTGGTTTGAGCCTAAGGCCTACTGCGAGCTGTAAAACAATACGACATGGCGCTTTAAGCAGCTTATAGCTCCATCTTAAAATCAACTTTACCTCAATATAACCCAGTACTACGCGTTCACTTCATCATTGCCGCTACCTCGCGGCCCGCTTCGTCATACCGCACCCCCTGCGTGGCCCGTGCAGTGGCGTGCAGGGGCGACGCAGGGGGTGCGGTATGAGGAAGCGGGCCGCGAGGTAGCGGCAATGATGAAGTGAACGCGTAGTAAATAGAGACTAATTAAGGGGGTTATCTTACAAGTGCTCCGGTAGTTCTGAATTTTTGATATGTTGTCTAGTATGGTTAGTGAGTATTAAAAACGCAAAATGCACAATTCCTCGCCCTCCGCCCCGGCCACCATATTGAAAAATCGGCAGTTTTTTCAGATTTTTGCTTATATCTTCGTTTAGGTGCATTTGAGCCAGAAACAGTTGTTGACAATGTTGTAGAGAATTAAATTTTCTATAATCAACGGTTTAAATTTTGTTTCTAGGCCAGATAGTTACTCAGATATACACTTTTTTAAAAATGATTTTCCAGAAAATTGTCAAACTTCTAAGAACAGGGTGCAAAATGGGCCCCGAGTCGTAGCACTTTGAACCCTTATTTAATGTATACTAATGAATAATTACAACATTTTACGAAGTTGAATTGTGAAAAATAAAAAAGTTACAGTAGTTCAAAAAGTCTTGAAATAAGCTAAAATTTTTCGCTTATATCTTCGTTTAGTTGCATTTTAGCCAGAAAAAAATCTTCACAATGTTGTAGAGAATTAAATTTTCTATTATATGTTTTAAATTTTGTTTGTAGGACAGATAGCTTCGAATAAAAAAAAAAATAAAAAATCAAATTTTCCGGAAAATTTATGGTGCCCGCGCACTTTCAAAAAGTGCATATCTTCGAAACTTCTGTCCTAGAAACAAAAATTTTAAACATTAATAATAGGAAATTTAATTCTCTACAACATTGTGACGAATGTTTTCTGGCTAAAATGCGTATCGTACAATGTTCCAACGTATGTTTTCTACCAAAGTGGATTACCTACATACAGAAAATTTAATTATCTTCTTACCTACAAAGCTATTGGATTCTTCTGAACACTTTTTAGACAATTTGGCACTTACTTATACCACACTGTTAAATTGAATAGTTGTTTTTGAATTTTCAAAAACTTGTCTGGCTGCTTTGTTTGTGTTCAATGAACTTTGTGTTTTATCTTTCCTTTTTTATTTTGATTCAAGTTATAAATTGTCTACCGATACTAGCAAAAAGAATTCGTGTTTCAAATATGTGGAATAGACGTAGTTTTGACCTTTGTTCATGACAGGCGAAGGTACTAAAACTAGTTTTTAGAATGAAAATTAGATTTATTTCTAAGAAAAATTGTGATAGAAAATAACCACCATCCCTGTAAGTAGCTTTCAGGCGAGATTCGAACTATTTCGAACTGGGAATCCGGCTTTTTTCCCCTATAATTGCAGAATTACATTGTAAATTTATTAAAATAATTTATAATCTTAGATGTATTTCTGTTTCATTTAACCAATTGGTGATAACAACTTGGTTACCTATCCTAGAAATAAATAGGTATTTCTGTTTCCTGAACCATTTTTTTTTCTCTAGATTTTGACTAATTAAAAAAAAACCTAATGAGGCTCAAAAATCAACAGTTTTCCACGTTTGTACGCTACGGGATCAAATTAAACAACTTCATTTTCATCCGTATAGTAATAGCAGTAAAAGCTATAATTTTCTAGGGATCCACAGTGATGTAAGAAAGCTTAGTATGACGTAACGTGATATCAACAGATCGGGTTGAGTAAGTGAACTTTGACCCGAGTTAGTACACAAAGTAGGCCATGAGGGCAATTGCTGTACACAGGTACAATTTATTGTAGTAAAACACCTTGAGTGAAAATATAAACATGAATAGAGCTAACAACTTAACCCGCGTTGACTTTGGGGCGTTAAGTGATTTTAAAACCTAGCCTTAACATAAATAAACCGATTTGGCGTAGGGGTAGATACGGATACTGCCTTCTGCGCCAGAGGTCTCGGGTTCGATCCCCGAACAAGACAAATATGTGTGTGCATGAACATTTGTCTATTTTTCTTGGTCTGGGTGTTTACTATGTATATTAAGTATGTATTTACAAACAAAAAGTATTTAAGTATGTATTTATCCGTTATCAAGTTTTCCATGGTACAGTTTCTTAATGAAATTAAAATGGGCTTAGATAAAAATTTGTGTGATTGTAAAATGTAAAAAAGTTACTCTCAAATCAAATAAAATAATGTTTTTTTATAAATACAATAAAAAATAGTTTCAGTAACAACTAGGTAAGTATAAATATTGGGACTTCATCACTTAAGTTTCAATCCCAAATGTTATAGAAATGGGAAACGATTTCGTCAACATTAACCTGTATTTGGTAATCCACATACACGTAAACACGAGAAAATATCGAAAAGTTAGTTTTCGACATTTACCCGATCGGGAATCGAATCCGGGATTCCGGGATACTGATAACTGAAAAGACCTTGAAAACCGGTGTGAACGCTAAAATTAACCCTTATCACATTACTAAAGAATTGGGCCAATAAAAGCCAACAAAAGCAATGCAATATGAAAACCATTATAGCAAAAACGTATTCAATTAGATTGTCAGTACCAAACATTAACGCATTCAAACTAACAAACTCTTCATCTGTATTGTATGGGTTTGGGTCTATCAATGAACCTGTATCTGTCTGTATATATATCCACTTTTGAATATATTTTGGTTTACCGTTACGGGCAACTTGGATTATCACGTCTCATTTTATCAATAAATTTTGAACTTAAACTATAACTGATATAAAATTGATTATTGTTCTGTAGATGTTTGTAGATTGTTTTAAAGATTTGTAAAACCTGATGTGCTGTTAGACAGTAAACAATAACTGTCTGTTAAGCAAATTGTTGACTAACCTTTACGTTGTTTTAGCATACTAATTCCGGGGCTACACCTGCGTGACGCCTAACGGCGTTAATAACGGCATGCGCGTCTTAGCGCGCTAATTGTATCAAATTAGTGCGCTAAGACTCGGCTACACCTGCGTATTATATCAAATAGCGCGCTAATTAATAGCATTAGACGCAGGTGAAGCTCGGGCATAAAAGTGACCCATAAGTCATAACTTTATAGGTAACGATGATCGTAGGTCAACTCTCGACTTGAGGTCACTTAAATGAAATTCAAATGCTTTCGGTTGTTTTTTAATTGCTTCCAGACTAGCCTTCCGCCCACGGCTTCGCCCGCGTCAAAGAATATATACACTAACGCGAAGCAGCGTGGCCTACCAGCCTATGTCAGTCTGCAGCTCACAAACTATGCCCATACCAAAAAATCACGTTGATCTGTTGCTCCGTTTTGACGTGAAAGACGAAGGAACAAACAAAACAAACACACTTTCACATTTATAATATTAGTATGGATTTTCTGACTCAGCTTGTTACGAGCTTTTATACTTTCATTTGTTTTGTAAAATAATTAATGCAGAGACAATTTCGCATGTTTTTAACTGTAAGAATAGATATTTTTTTGAATTATTTACGTATACATAAAAACATACATTTTTAGACCGGCTCCAATAATTGTTTAATAATATATTCCGTATATTGTTTCAGTGGTTATGAGGGACAACACACTTGTATTACATACGATGCAGTGAACCAAGCCTACCTCGACGCCAGGAATCGAATAGGTAATTTGTTTATAAATTAGCAGGTCAACTACCTACTTTTACTACCTACTGTTACCTACGTCCTACGGAATAGGTGAATTTTTTCACAACATTTTGTACTTGAGTAGTACTTAAGTCTATTTATAAATTTTTGGTTCGACAGTAACTGCCTTAATCATAAAAATATTTAAGCTATGTTTAACTTAAACATTGTTTTGTCTCTTTTGCTCAAATTAGAAATGGCATTTGTGTAACAAAGACAAAACAATGTTTTGGTTAAACATAGGTAGCTTAAATATTTTATGAATAAGGCGTTAGACTCTACTCTAGCGAATTGTTAAACGCAAGCTCAATTGGGAGCGTAACTACGCGAAAAGATGTTTGGATTGTGTCTTTCCATGCTTGAATTCTCATCACCATAAGTTTCATAGCACGCTATAGAAGCAGTGCCAAACGTATATCTTCTCACTCGCAGATGGACTTGCATTTTACATTTCACAAAGTTTTTATGCTACGTTTTTAAGAGTCAGAAAGTAAAGTTTAACAAGATGCTAGAGTCGAACTAAAGATTTATTAAATAGACTTACTAAGTCCGAAATGTTGGGAACAAATTGGGGGATAAGAGTCTGGCATAGTTTGAGATTTTTATTCAATAAGTACTTTATGTATTTTTAAAAGAAAATAATTTTAAACGAAATTTAACTTTTTCGTTTTGTGTCGCAGTCGTGTCGCAGCCCAAAGGAGACTGGAAACCTGAAGACTTCGCCAGCGTGGGAGAACTCATCCTTGACATCTCCATCAACTTGGCGAGAACGTAAGCAACTTTAGCTTTAAATTCCTTTAAGTTGCAAAATCAAGTAAAAAAAATAGTTGATAAGCACTAAGTATACCATGTTAATGCATAACTGAAAAACTCATACACCCCAACTAATTTATTTTATATTAAATTGAATTACTTTTTTAATTTTTTTGTCTAAGAAACTTCGATATGTTCATGCTCATAGGTTTCCGTGACTTTCTGACAGATTTTAAGCTCTACTATGATGTAAGAGAGCACGTGACGGGTCGCGAGCGTATTGAATGAATAGGAAATGTCTAATTCTAATGAATTAACCTATCGCTTCGATCAACAATAATACCTAGTTCATCGTCACTAAATAATCGTATTGATATTACCTACCTACCTACCTATCAATGTTGTTATGTGTGCGTGCCACGTGCACGTAAACTGGCATATGGCAGTAAACACAAACATTTTAAAAAGGGGAAAAAAATTACAAAAAAAATTGAAAAATTTAACCCCTATATAAAACTTTTCTCAGTTTCGGTTATTGTATTAACACGTTGTATAAAACTGCCCAGACGAAAAAACATCTTATTGGTATCGTGAATGTCGGTCATTGTTAGTTTATTAATCGAATTCTTTAAGTTACTAAAAGCCCTTTATACACTGCAAATTGGGATAAAATAAAACCAAGGTAACAAATGCTATGAGCTACATGCGGCATAATTTGAAATGATAATATTTATATAAATTATGTATAAGTTGCGGCTCAGGTCGAATAAACTTTAATTGGATTTTATGTGATCGGCAAATAATAAATTATGTTTCATGTTAGCAGTTAATTAAATTAACTGCCTCAGTGTTCTAGTGGTATACACCACCGGTATCAGACCCAGAGGTTCTGGGTTCGATTCCCAATGAGCATACAGTCGTTTTGATGGTGGTAGGCCTTGTTCTAAATCCGCCTGGCTAGCTACCACCACCTTATCTAAGTCTGGCGCCAACCATGACTTTAGCATTGTTATGTTCCATCAACTAGAGATAAGATAGCCAGTTCCTCAGTGGTTGAAGATTCCGGGAGTAGTGTGCTTCCATCTTTAGCCTTATTTTCACAGACCAACAGGTGCGATGAAGGGTAAAAGCTACCCCGTTGTGGTTATAAAAATTTGCTCAAAAACACGTTGGCCTTTATATAGACAATGTGTTGTACGTATAAGAGCTTTCACTTAACATTGGAATAATGACTGGGCATCATCGCAGGCGACCTTGGCCGATGCGTGCTCTCTTTACGGATGCGAACCAAAACAATTATAACATGATAAAGAAAAATATAAATTCCTTAAAAAATATAGAATATACGGCAATACACATGACCTAGATTCGTTTCATGTCTTACGTGACAGGGCGCGGGCTATGGAAACTAACATGTATAATGAGTACATAAAAAATATTGAGGGTTTTATTAAGAATAACCCCCGAGCATTTTGGTCATACGTAAAGAGTAAGAACCAATCAAACTCATTTCCATCTGTCATGAAGTACGGTGCCAACTCGTCGGACCAAGGCGCTGAGATCTGCAATATGTTTTCTGAATATTTTCATTCAACCTTTCTTAGTAGTTCGACCGCTCAAGCTCGTATTGTTGACGAAACCACGCCACAATTATTACCGTCTTGCGCTAATATAAATATGGTTGATGTGGTGGAGGACGAAGTCTTCAAACTTCTTAAAGGTCTTGACCTAAATAAATCTGCGGGGCCAGATAATATCCCGGCAATTTTTATAGTAAAGTGTGCGAAAAGTTTACAGTTCCCTTTAACCCTATTATATCGCCGTTCCTTGTCCGAAGGTATAGTACCAAAAATGTGGAAATCCGCTTATGTTACCCCTATCCACAAAGGAGGTCCTAGGAATGTGGTTGAAAGTTATAGACCGATCTCGAAATTATGTTTATTTGCCAAAATCCTGGAAAAAATCATACACACTCAAGTTTACGCAGCACTGCGGCACGATCTAATGCCTCAGCAGCACGGTTTTGTTAGGGGCCGGTCTACAACGTCTAACCTAATTTTATGTTCTGAGTAGATACTCAGAGTACTGTACGTGTATGTAGTACAGATACTCTAGTGAGATCACTAGGAATATGTCGGAGCCCTCTCAGGTTGATATAATTTACACCGACTATAGTAAGTGCTTCGATCGTATTGACCACATGATCTTACTTGAAAAGCTTCAGCAAGTCGGTATAAGTGGCAATCTATTTAGGTGGTTCACGTCATATGTCCACAATCGATGCCAAACAATCGTCCTTAGTGGTTATTCCTCTACCACTATGTTTATTCCCTCTGGAGTTCCGCAGGGATCTTTGCTGGGTCCTCTGCTTTTTAACATCTTTGTTAACGACATCTCGTCCTGTTTTTTAAATACTAGGGTTCTACTTTATGCAGACGATATGAAAATCTTAACCAAAATACAGTCTGTTAGTGACGCTCAAGACCTTCAAGAGGACTTAATAAGGTTCCAAAATTACTGTTCTGCAAATAAATTAGATCTAAACGTCTCCAAGTGTTATGTTTGCTCGTATACTCGTAAACAAACGACAATAAAATTCCCTTACACTCTACATAACACGCCACTTACAAGAGTTGATACTATCAAAGACCTGGGTGTAACTTTTGATAGTAAACTTATATTTGATACTCATATTGATAACATCACGAGTACGGCATTTCGTGCACTTGGTTTCGTCTTACGAATGTCCTCAGAGTTCACTAGCATGAAGACTTTGAAAATCTTATACTGTGCATACGTTCGCAGTCAGTTAGAATATGCCTCGCAGGTTTGGAACCCTGGTTATGATATTTATGTTCAAAGAATTGAAAGAATTCAAAAGAAATTCCTTAAATATCTCCAGTATCGCGCTGGGATTTATCTACCCGACTATATGGCACGATGTCGCAAATTTCATTTCCTTCCTCTGTACGAGAGAAGAAACACCTCTGACCTAGCATATCTTTTTAACATAGCGAATGGCTCAATAGACTGCTCAGAGCTGCTTGAACTCATAGGACTGCGCACTAACTCGAAGTCGCTCAGAAACCCCAGCTTACTGTATTTACCGCATGTAAAAACGAATTATAGGCAAAACGCATTCTCTGTTAGAGCATGTGATTCATTCAATACTTTGGCAAAAACAAATGTTGACATGGATTTATTCAACTCTTCAGTATCTAAATTAAAACGTTTACTTAATGATAACTTCTTTTGAAACCTAATTTGAGTTTTGTATTTTTAATTTTCTTTCATATTATCATATCTATCTTTATTTGGTTAATTAGTTTATCTAGTATTTTTTCTTTCTAAAAATGTAGCAAAACACTGTATTTATTTGGGAATTTTTGTACTTTTTACTCGACTATTTGTTATTATTTTTTTTAACTATCTGTGGAAACTTTTAATTGGCCCTCTATAATTATGTCATCAACTAATGTACTTATAAGTAGCTGTAAGTTTTCCTAAAATTTCTAAAATAAAATAAAATAAAAATAAAATCTGATCAAGGTCGTCGCGCTTATGGTTTATTTTTAAAACGTACCTACATGGTCACATTCGAATTAAGGACGATGTGCTGTGCTAATCTTGGTACAGATCAATCATGATTTTGTTTAAATATTGCAAGTTTGGATATAGGCATTGTCTTTTAAATAAAAAAAAATACTTAATTAATTGTTTTTAATGATACAATTAAGATGCATTTTATTCAAAGAACAGAGTATTTTAAGACCAAGGTATTTATTGAATTCAACGCAAAAGCCCTGCGAAAAATATAGCGCAAGCAAAACAAAACAGTTTAAATTTCTTTCATGATAAAATTTACATAAGGTGTATGCATATTACTAAATTGTGTGGGTTATTATATTATCCTGTTCATCCGCATCCGGTAGACTTAATTATTTTTATAAGGCTAATCATTTAATTTGCGTTTAGATGTATAACGGTAGAGCTGGTCGTTCCGTAATCGGTAACAAATTTTGCAAAAACAAGTCCTTGATATTACTTGCGGACAGCATTTGCCACCTACGAGCGCAACATTTAGTAAGAGGCATGTAAATGTCATCGTCTCATAAGCAAACCAGTAGTTCAATGAGAACATGACTCACAGCAATTATTACAGAAAACAAAGACAATGACTGCCTTTTCGCCCATACACTCTCAAGCTGTCGCATAAAAAAGATTTAAAGTTCGCATATTAACTGCAATGCAATGTGTAATTAAATTACCTTGGTAAGGGTTGATTGTCTTGCCATAAAAAGGTTACTTTTCTCTGTCCCAAGTTAAAAGTTTAAGCTAGGTAAGTACTTCTGAAAAACTATTGTTAATGTTAAAGTAGAAATCAATTTACTAATTTTATCATTGAAAGGATCATTTACGTCCAGTTTTAAAAACAAAGCTTATCTTAGCTGGAGTTATTGTGGAAGTTTTGTCTCTGCCTATAATATTATTTTGAGTAGGTTTTTATAATTATTAGTATTTAGTGTAAAAGTTAAAGCTCTCATCACTGTGAGTGTTCTTCATGTCCTTAGTGTCTCGATGAAAGTAGTTCAGCTACATAGGCCGAGCACACCCTGTATGTAAAAATTATTAAGCTTTAGCCGTGCCGAAGAACAGTTAATACCGACACGGTTAGGTGTACGCACACCTAAGCCGCTAATTAAATTCTGTGGTGGTCCATTGATAAACTGTGCCACACGCAGCGCTAAACTAATGCAAATATTCTCTAGAACTGTCTGTTTATTTTTTTATTTTTTATTGACTATGTTATCGTTTTTATCTTTTTCAACTAAAAACTTAAAAATAAAAACAATAACTCCGTTATCATGGACCATACAACATCGCCCAAATATCGGATAATTTACAAAAAGGACGGATATAATCCCGTGAAGTATGATTGCAACATATTACACAAACAAGATGTTTGCATTATCGCGCATTTACAGAAAATTGGAACACACGCGTAGCATTCTCAGCAATCTAGAATAAGATCGCTTACTAAGATAATGTATCTTTAATTGTACTCAATATTATTATCTCAATATACATCTTGACACCGAACAAGTCACATCTCTTTTATTACCTTAGCCTCGGTAAAGCGTCATACCTCTTCATGGCGACCCTTTGCCAACCGAACTTATAAATTTTTGCGGGAAAATCATTACTACATGGAGCAGCAAAGCAAAATTTTCAACACCATACTAGCAGCAGTCTTCGTTGCGGTGCTATTTGGCTCTACACTTCTGTTCATCGCATTACTTGGGAAGACAAAACAATAATATGGGAGCACCACAAAGTAAAGAAGAAGTTATCATCGCACAAACCGCCAGCGGCGACGCCCAAGCAACGCAGAAAACTTCAAGCCAGCTCACTACAACAGAAATTTTACTATCCGTCATACTGCTTCTCATCGTTATACTCATCATTTACGCCTGCATCCGGAAAATTTGGGACCGAATTGTCAACCGACTCCGTAGAGAATTCAACAGCGCAGTTCTAAGAAACACAATATCTTCCGTGGAACTGGCAACGACGTCGACTCAACCATCAACGTAGACCAGGAGGTGTCCAGGGTAGAAACCCGGCCCATTGTACGAGGGGCAAGGGAAATCCCAGCCCGATCTTCAGTTAGCTGTTTCAAGCGGTCCAGGAACCCATCTTAGAAGTCTGAAGATCCTACACACTCAAGGAGCATGAGAAAACCCCCAGCCCGCAGCCCCAGCCCCCACACGCCACGCCGGTCACCACATACCTACTCATCGTGCAGAGACGTAATTATTTTATTCGCGCGCTATAATGCCACCGTAAGTCGTAAGTTATTTTATACCTAAACGTTTTAAATAATATGTAGGATTACATTTTTTTTTCTTATTAGATAATGTCATTTATTATTTCCGATTTAAATGAATTGCATAAGAAACTATTGTATATTAAAGATAATTTAGTAAAACTAGGACCAGATAGACGTCAAAAAGAGTTAGGTTTTACGAAATTTAATGAAGCGAAACTTGAATACGCGAAATTAGAGTATATTTTATCTCAAGTACATAATTTAGTTGAAAAATCGGAGGTATCAACTAAAGATATAACTTTAATTAATAAAATAGCAAATGACATTCAGATCATTTATGACAAAATTATTTCTTTAGAGACTTTAAGTGTTAGTAGTATTTCAAAAATGGCAGAAAAAGATAAATTTGACTTGAAGACAGCCATTGCACTTTTACCAACGATGACAGGTCAAGAACACGTCACTAAATCTCTAATTGATGGTATACAATTATATAGTTCAATGATCAGCGATGCTACTCATGGGTTACTTATTGATTTTGTGATTAAAACTAGGCTCTCTCATTATACATTATAGTTTAAGTGGTAATGGCCATGAAAGTTTTAAATTTTAGTTAAAAAGAAAAGTAATCGTTATTGGTGTAAAAAACTGGATTTAATCAATGAGAAATATTTACAAATCTAGCGTAATATCGTTTCGTTTAGTAATCAATCCACAAAAAGCGCGGAAGTGCGAAATAGGTTGATACCATAGCGAGTTCATTGACAAATGGAGTTACAAATGGACAGTGCGAGTTTAGTTCCTTGTCTTTTCAGCCTAAGGACAAAGTCATTAGCCTAATGAATGGCCGAAAAGATAAATGATCTAACCGGGCGTAGATGAGATATGAACCCACTAGAATATATAATACTGATGCAATTGAGGTAACTGCAAACTTGGAACCTTAATTATTGATTACGGAGGTCTTCAAGGTATATACCTAGATCTGTTCCAAGTAGGTAGGGCAGGCGTATCGGTTTTGGCCACTTTTTGCTCTAAAAGTTTTCTAAACGACTTTTAGCCATTTTTGATAAAGGCAATTAAAATAAGGTATTTTAAGGTAATAATAACAACCGTTAGAATTCCTTATGTCATACGATTTTTTTTTAATAAATTCCATTTTCTGTTTGAAAAAATGTTTTGCATGAAAATTTTAAGAAATTTGTTTTGGATGAAATACTTTATAAACCTTTGTTTTTGACAATTAAATTGTTGTTTTGCAAATGACTGGTTTCTAGCGAATTAGAATATATTGATTTTACCTGGGTTTGGTTTTGATTTTTCGCAATATTTACAAAAGTTTAACTATCAGTAAAATCCTTAAAGTGGCCACAAAGGGTACCTCTGCCCTACCAAAAATATGGCAAACGAATCGCTAAATAAAATCAATATCTCAGTTTGAATAATTACTGATGTTATGACATTTAGAAGTCATATAATTAAGGAGTCATTCATTACGGAAGAACGTTGTACCAAAGTTGCATTAATATAGGCTTATTAATCAATCTAATTCAAGGTAAACTAACCTGTAATATTTGTATTCACGTGATTTTATCGTGTATTATTCAATTTATGTAGATCAATATTAACAAAATCTAGTATGATATCGAAACGTTAAATTAATTGCAATTTTGCAGGCTGCATTTAAATCCAATCAAACTGACGAACTTTGTTTGTTAGAATCAGATCAAATAGGCTTACAGCGTTCATACATTGACCTCTTGATTTTCTAGCTCGAATTTCTGTCGCAATCGCTTTCAGTTTTAAAATGTTGTACCTACTTACAACCATTGCTGCAGTTAAACAAATATTTTTTTAAACTGCCTTCAACAACAAGTGATGGATGCCCAACTGAACAATTAGCCCCCTGTTTGCCAAAACACTGTTTCGCATAAGTATAGTGAATTCGTATACGAATACTACGTAATACGTAATACCAGGCCTATATGCCTTAAGTCTGATAAAAAAAACTTAAAGCATAATTTACGGTAGTTTAAATTGGAAAATTCCACTCAAGAAAAGCCGACAGTATCCATACATTTATCGATAGAATGACCTTGTTTGAAATGCAGGTATTCAAAAAACCCTGCATCAAAACAGGAACAACAGAATTCTGTTATTAACGCAAGTCGAATTTAATATTTCATCATTATGAACTGTAGGTGCAAGGTCACAGTTTAATATGGAACATGAACAAGCTTGTATTAATTTCATTACATTTACTTATCCTTACATTATTCGTTATTACGTAAGCCGACAAACGTAGCGTATCATCTTGAAGGTCAGTGAATATAAACTTAATTCCTACTTACGTCTAAGTGATTGACGTATCTAGGCTGTGGTGCATTTGATACCACTATTGTTTCAAGGTATTGAACATGTCAAAACTGGATCAAAAACGACTACTTGAATTCTTTTAGCGGCTAAGGCATTTGGTTTCAGGATATGTTATTTAATCAATGGGCGTTACAAAACTTAGATGTTACAAAAAATAGAGTTTGAAGGCAAACTGTTCTGCAAAAAAAATTGTTAATAGTTTTTAGATGAAAGAGACTAAAAGCTCTTCACGAAATACAAATAAATATAAATATACAGACCATTTGAGAGTTGGACGTTTTGCTAAATGAACATTCTGCTAATTAGACTTACTGCTCATCAGACGTTTGGCGCTGTTGGACATTTACTGCTACTTAGACCTTCTGATCAGGAAGGGTTTAATTAATGTTTTTTTATTTTTTTATTTTTAAAATTTAATTTTTGGATAGGTAGCTACTTACCCATTAACAAAAAAAATATTTTCAAAAATTTGCAAAAAAATAATAGGTGTGCCGCGGCAGCGGCCGGCGAAGCGCCAGAACCGACTTCATAAATAATAATAAAATGTGTGAGAGGTGCCAAATGTACCGGTTTTGGCCACTTATTGATAGTTAAACTTTTGTAAGTATCGCGAAAAATCAAAACCAAACCCAGGTTAAATCGATATATTCTAATGCGCTAGAAACCAATCAATTGCAAAACAACAATTTAATTGTAAAAAACAAAGGTTTATTAAGTATTTTATCCAAAACAAATTTCCTAAAATTTTCACACAAAATATTTTTTAAAACAAAAAATGGAATTTATTCAAAAAAAATTGTATGACTTATGGAATTCTAACGATTGTTATTATTACCTTAAAATGCCTTATTTTAATTGCCTTTAGCAAAAATGGCGAAAAGCTGTTTAGAAAACTTTTAGAGCAAAAAGTGGCCAAAACCGGTACAGTGGCTAAAACCGGGGCTCCTGCCCTACTTATAGTAGGTATAATTTATCTGGCAAAACAACGTTTGCCGGGTCAGCTAGTATTATATATAAAGATACATATAGGTAGATAAGAAAGAGCGTATAAGCTTGACTGAAAGCTGAGACAGAAAGAAAAGCATTATAAAATCTGTAACTTTTATTCATTAATTCTTAGTAAGTAGATAGTTTAAGGCACAACTGAATTAAAAGTACCTACCAAACTTCTATTATCTAACACATTTGTATTAACACAGCAATAACATCTTGTTACATTACCTTAAACAACACATTTAAAATCTGCGAACCGAAAATAAACAAAAAGTTCGTAATACAATCACAAATTTTATTATATAATAAATGCATTATCTGTGAATCATAATGTTTTATTGTCAGCAAGAACTTTCAAAACTACAGTGATGTAACCCTGTTGGAACATTACTATCTCATTTGCTCATTTGCTTTTGTATGCGGTACAATTTGTACCGTTGTTATCTTTGTAACCATTTAAATATGTATGATGTGTAATAAAATGAAGACGTAGTGTTAATGAAAATAATAGAGAATTACCGTTAATATACTG
Source organism: Crambus lathoniellus (assembly GCA_949710035.1). Taxonomy (NCBI): domain Eukaryota; kingdom Metazoa; phylum Arthropoda; class Insecta; order Lepidoptera; family Crambidae; genus Crambus; species Crambus lathoniellus. Next base: position 11,331,297 of record OX453307.1, read on the forward strand.
ATACTTATATCAAATATCAATGTAACTTGCACAGTGTGCAATATTCACGAAGATTTTTTAGAAAAATAAACACGTCACAAAGTTTTTAACTACTTTAATTAAGTTGTTTCTTATATTTTATTGCTAACTATTTCTGTTGAATTATTATATCTAACAATATAATTGGTAATGTTAAAACCTTAGTTTATTATAATTAGTAAAAAGTTACACAACTTACGCAAAAGCCTTGGCATTTTAAAATCGTTACCAAATTACTAGTCATAAAGCGCAATGTAAATCATTTCAATGTGGGCTATAATTTTACTACATACGCCGCCACCGCCCGCGCCCCGCCCCGCTTTGATATCTGAATGGGAAATATGTACATCTCTGGACATACATCACTTTGAGCCTACATTATGAGTTGCGGTTTCAAAACGCATCGTAATGACCTCGTGATATATAATCCGCAATGTAGTGCCACTTATTGAGCGCATAATTTGGATTACATATTTATTCCGAACACAATGCATGTTGAAGAATCTGTGTCTGAGTAATATTAATTATCTCCGCTCGATTTGAGTAGTGTAATTGAATTGGAGTCACGATCTAGGAGGTAATTTGCAATGGATTCTTTGGATGTAGTTTGTATAAAGCTCCGAGGCTGAAAGACTAATTTTACCTATACCCAACCATATACAACACAAGCGAAGATTTTGAATCTTTTGATGAAAGTGGGTAGTACAGGGATCTCCTAGGGACCAAATGGATGTAAGACACAACAATCTGTCATTTTCATCGCATTAAAGATTCCTAATTGCATATTTCTCTACTCGTCTTGCGTATACAAATGTTTTAATAACATTATTAAGAGAACTAATCAAGGTAGGTACTAATCTAGAAACTTGCGTCTTTCGACATTGATCCTGAATCAACAGTGATCATAATATTTGTTACAGGTACGGCTTGACTTACGAGGAGATCGAGAAGGGTCTGCCATTGATCGACACGTCCCGAACCCTAATCCGGGAGGTGTGCCCGCCCGTGTTTTCTCACGTGGAGTGCCGCGCCGGCAAGTACCGCCGGCTCGACGGCCTCTGCAACAACCTGCAGCACCCCACCTGGGGCGCCACCAATGCTCCCTTTCAAAGGTATCATTAGCAGCAGCAGCATATGGATTTGATACTAACTAAAGATAATGAAATTCACCCATCTCGTGAGCTGCGATTGAGGAGGTTAACGACGTATTGTCCTCGCAGTCGACAGTCGCAGTGAACGACCTAACGCACAACCCAGCATTTATAAGAGAAAATAATTATTTACTCAGAGTAAGTAGGTACATACATGTAACTGTCAAAAAACAGCAACAGCAAGGAACATTTTTCTCTTTCTCTATTTTCGTGAAGAATCTCAGTGCCTTATAATAAAATCCTAACTAGTTTAATAATCTCACAACTTTTCTGCAGGTTGCTCGGCCCTCTCTTTTCCGATGGTATCAACGCGCCCCGTATCGCGCACTCTGGCCGCGACCTGCCGCTGTCTCGTGTGGTCTCCCGCACCATGCACCCCGACGAAGGCTTTCACGACCACGCTGGGACTGTCATGGTCATTGCCTGGGGACAGTTCATGGACCACGACTATACTCTCACTGGCACTCCTCTTGGTGAGTTGAAGCACTTCTTTACTTTACTCACTCAGGCGAAACCTAGTCTTGTCTCGAGTTGTCTCCCGCACCATGCACCCGACGAAGGTTTCTACGACCACGCTGGCACTGTCATGGTCATCGCTCGGGGACAGTTCATGGACCTTGACTATAAACTCACTGGCACCCCTCTGGTGAGTTCTGTGGCCACTTTTGCAGACTGTGGCCACCACCTCCCGTTTCCTGACCCGCCCGTCACGCGTGGTAGCCTCACTGTCACTCCTCTTGGAGCCTCTTGGTGAAAGTTATAATAAATTCTTAAAAAGCCTGATGAAAATCTTGTCTGGTTTAGATAGCTAGAGCAATTTTTCCATTATTGAATATTTGAAATTGCATAGGTAATAAGTACCTATATCTTCTATATAAATAATGAGTACCTCCCTCCTTTTTTTGAAGTCGGTAAAAATGGATGTTGCTAAGCGCAAAACTCAAGTTTGGCAGGACAAAAAATATATATATTTAGGACAATAAATATAATATATTTGGCAGGACAATACGGCTCTTTTTTTTTCAAATGTTCCTTAAGTTCCACGCATGGTTTTTATGAAGAGAAAAAACATAAAAATTGAGTGGGGAGTAGTGAAAACCACACTTTTCTTTTCTCTTATAAACCAGCAATTAAAAAGTTGACCTAAATCGTTTATCCGTCTTTCAAATCAAAACGGATCGACGTGATGTTTGGTATAGGGATAGTTTGGGAGAGGAAAGTGACAGTTTAAATAATTTTAATGCATTCACAATGCAATTTTGTAAGCCAAGCCTTTCGGTAGCTTACTTGGTCAGAGCATCGGGCCGGATCCCCGGAGGCGCGGGTTCGAATCCCGCCTGAAAGCTACTTATAGGGCTTGTAGTTTTTTAACAATCACATTTTTCCTATACTTACAAGATTGCATTGTGAATGCATAAAAATAATTTAAAATCTCAATGTAGAGTTAGTACCTACGAAAAACCATGTGTCGACAAACTGTACAGTAGTTCACAATTGGGTATTTGAATGTTGTTGAAATGTAGATATTGACATTCAGAAATATAAATTATTGAATAACGAATGTGAAAAAAGAAATTCAATCTGTATTATAACAAGCAAATTAAGAGCTACTTAATTGTGACTAGCCATCTCTTTCTAAAACTAAATTTTCTATGGCGAGAGTATGGCTCTATAGAAATGTGACGTCACATTTCTATAGCGCTCTCCTTGTCTAATTAGAAAGTTTGATGCTCTATATCTCTGAAAATATGCAAGATATTTGAAAATAAATACCTATGTTGTGTTGCTACTAATTCAATAAGCATTTTAAGTCAATAAAAAAAATTCAGTCAAATACCCAATTTTAGCGATAATTAATTAAGTACTTAGTTCTATTTGATATAGGTATAATGTAAAAAATATTGAAATTGTGTAACAATTGTTTTCCATTCTGTAACATCTTCAAATCATGTTTTAAGCCAATAGCAAAAAAAATATATTCACAGATCCGATTAACCGCAACGACCCCGAAGAGTGCTGCAAGCGACCCCTCCACCTGAAGCACCCTTACTGTAACGAGATCAGAGTACCAGAAGACGATTACTTCTACAGGCTGTTCGGAGTCAAGTGCATCGACTTTGTCAGAGGATTTCCCTCCCCGCGTCCCGGCTGCCGTCTGGGTAAGTATATTTTACTACAAAATAGTTTATAAAAAATATCGGGGAGATTCATATAACTTATATAGTACTAGCGCTCCCCTCGCGACTTCGTCTGAGTGGACCCCCTTTTTCCCCCGTTAGAGAGAGAGTTTCCAAAAATCCTCTCTTAGTGCTCCCTTACACTCCCCAAGGAATATACATGCCAAATTTCAGCTTTTTGCACCAGTGCAGTGGTTTCGTCTGTGCGTTGTCTGTCAGTCAGTCAGTAATGCAAGAGTTAAGAAGTTAAGACGTTAAGACTCGAAGTCTCTTCTCCTTCCTTATTCCAAACCTTCGATCAACAGTGTTATTGTTGATCGAAGTTCCAAACATTCGGAAACGTGCCCGAAAGCGAAATATGTGTATAGTCCGACAAGCTTTTTTGTTCCGGTGATAATCTTTACAACTAAAATAGTTTTCATACGACAGTCCATTCTGACAGCTAATTTCGTATTGCAAGTGGCTCCTCTGTCACGGCTGTCACCGGAACAGACAGGAGTGTGGGACTGTATTGTCAATTTGTCACTATCACTCATTTAGCCATAGATAATACAAAGCACAGAATTCATTCCATTCCCTATAAAGAACTGTTGTGAATCAAATCAGGGCAGGGGACAGGATAGAATTTAGAAAAAAAGTACCTAGAGTGCTCGTCAGATAAGTCTGCGCGCGGTAAAAATCGAATACTAATCTTTTCTATAACATTAGAACAAAAAAATGCACTGTAACTAGCGCCGAAAACGCGCCGGGCACGCGCAGAGTTATCTGACACACACTCTACATTTAAATTTTTATCTAATCTGTCAAAAACATGAGTTAGAGCCTCTCGGTAGAACTTGTCCTTTATCACAATGTCCGATTAGGGCATACTTTCCAGTTTAATTGACCGTTTGTAGTAACTTTTTAGTAACTATGACGTGTTAAGTAACAGCTAATGTGAACTTACTTAGACATTTTGAGACAGGCCCTTAGTTTAATTGCCTACCTACATAAAGTTTAAAATTCGTTGACATGATCATTTTTTCGGATATGTGGATGATATTAATATAAATAACAAGCTAATTATTTTGAATTAACCTTTACAAAATACATTCAATGATTGTGTAAATCAAAAATAAATTAACTATAGGTAGTTAGTTCATATAGCTCATCTATTCGTATTACTTATCATTAAAAATTTGCATATGGAGGTCGGTTCTCAATTCTCAGCAAGCAAATTCACGTATGAGTCACATGACACACCTCATTTGATACTTGGGCAATTGCACAGCGGGCCAATCGCCGTAATTCTATGCAGCGCGTCTTCATCGCGTTTGGGTCTTGACGTTTGACTTCGTATTGCCGTAATGACATAACGACGCACACGTCACGCAAACCTATAGTCCTACAACCCTGTCTGATCCGGTGACATCCGTGACAGAGGAACCACTTGCAATACGAAATTAGCTGTCAAAATAGACTGTCGTATGAAAACTGTTTTAGTTCCAAGATTATAACCGGAACAGAAAACGTTGTCGCACTGTCAAAGCCGCGCGTTATCAAAAACGGTTTTGTCACAGCCGTCTCTATCGTCTTGACGATAGAGATGGCTGTGGTTTTGTACGTCAACTGCACTTCAACTGCACGTACACTCGCGTCATAGAATTACCGCGATCGGGGCATAAGTGTATATATTCTTTGATCGGGGACCGTTCGGCTACTTCTACTTTGCGGTTATTTGCATCATTTTATATGACATCTCGGTGTCAAATACATGAAACTTTGTAATTTTAACGACCTGTCTTATAGGTTAAATTTTATTAAAATGTATTTTGCTGTTTCGAAGCACTCTGAATAAGTACTGTTATGTAGACCTAGATTTCAAGAATTTACATATCTTGTTATTGTGTTCAATATATTTATATGATCAATAAAAAGGTTTCAAATTAAATTTATTAATTACTAGCGGCTGCCCGCGGTTTCATCCGCGTGTTTCCCGTTCCCGTGGGAATATCGGGATAAAACGTATCCTATGTGTTATTCCAGTCTATAATCTATCTCTGTTGCACATTTCATCCAGATCCGTTCAGTAGTTTTTGCGTGAAAGAGTACTCACAACTCACAATCTTTCGCATTTATAATATTAGTAGGGTAATTTATGATCATGTTTTCCACGTACCTTAGACATCAACGCGCACGTGATACGCGTACGCAATAAAAAGTTAACCGACAATAATTTCTTTCCACCCAACAATTTAAAAATAATAATGAACGTTAACAACTTCCTCTAACGTCCTCGTTATACAACCGACCAGCCATTAAATCAGCGTTGCAAAAATACTCCAAGATGTGTAATTGTTGCGAGGTCAGACCGAATCATGTGACCGGCCCGTATCATCTGCCGGTGAGAGGGGAAAGCACGCTCTTACGCAATATAGATCAAAATATTGTACGGTAACCCCCCTGACACAACAACAACTCGATACACGCCTCTCTCTAACATTACTATCAGTTTTCCCCTTCTAAAGGAAGATAGAATGCACGCGTTTAAGATTACCTACAAATTACATCAAATTACTTGCAGTCGGAACAAAGAAATTCTAACATTTATTACACTCTTTGAGAATGTCACAATTAGATTTCACTATACTCTTGAAAAAATATAGAAGTACGAAACTGAGTTACAATCTTACAAATCCGATGACTCGCTCGATTTCTTTTATCTCTACGGCCATAAAAAGCAGGTCAGCTTCCTTCCATTTACTTAATCTAAGACAAATCACTTGAGAAAATCGCAATTCGTCAGAATCAGGCTTATGCAAACACCGCATTAAGAAATCATTTACTGTGAGTGATCCAGTAGTTTTATTACCACTATTGCCACAAACGTGTAATTTGTATTTCGATGCCTGTACCAGGCGGAGCGATAAAATGTTAGAATATTTAACCACGGTGACTGTTGGAGATATAATAGACAAATTAGGTATGCTATCCTGAAGGCTGACCGATCGTAAAATGACTAGCATTTAATAATTTTAATAAATCGCACAGCGCAAAGTTGTTTAACTAAATGGCTGGTGGTCAAACGAGGCACGATAGTATTTTACGGTTTAATTATGGGTTATTGATAATGTTGGCAATGCATATTAGTTGACGACTTAATTTGACACACATGTTGCGTTTTAGGATCAAGGGTTCCATTCAACACTCTGACTGGTGCTATTGATGGGAACACCGTGTACGGTGTCACTGAGAAGTTTGCGAGGTAACGTATCAACCTGATCATTGAATTCCTCTTGACTAAGTAATGAAAAGTTCTGTACACAGAAACAGAATAATAAACATACGTAATTATTTTTCTGTTTTTCATAAATTAATACTAATTGGCAGAAGCATACCTAAAAATAGAAATATAGTATTATTCTCTGTATGATTACAGAAAATTACGTACAGGATTTGGTGGACTGTTGCGCATGAACCCTGTATTCAAGGAATATGGCCTAAGGGACCTTCTACCCTTGAAATTGGACATTCCTGACGAAGGCTGCACTCGCCCCAACAAGAACATGTACTGCTTTGAAGCCGGTAAGTTGGCGACAGATGACATAGTTTACCAGAAATAAACAAGAAAACGCATTTTATCTTAATAATAATGGCAGAAGTTTGCTACAACCATCAAAATTCATTTATTATCATTACCAACAACATCTTGTACGAAAAAGTCTATGAAATAAAATTTCGTGTATTTAAGCAGTGTTCAAAATGTTGAATAAAATACTTAGGAGATATTTCTCACAATTTCTCCGTCTTGCTTCCATAGGTGTTGATGATATTTAGAGCTAGAACAGACACATCTTTTTAAAACTAACTAGCGCTCCACCCACACCTTCGTCCGCGAGGCGTGAAATCGAATTATTCACAAAAGTTTCAGACAAACTCTGACCCCCATTTTACCCCCTTAGCGAGGGAATTTCTAAAAACTCTCTCTTATTGCTCTTTTACACTCTATAAGGAACATACATGCCAATTATTGATTTATAATTACACGCTTATCATCTGTAGGTGAAATTCGAGTGAACGAACAGTTGGTGTTGACTGTGATGCACACCCTGATGGCCCGAGAGCACAACCGTATCGCCAACGCCCTCGCAGAGGTCAACCCTCACTGGGACGACGAGACCCTGTACCAAGAAGCACGTCGCATCAACATCGCGGAGATCCAGCACATAACCTATAATGAATTCTTACCTATACTGCTTGGAAAAGATGTCATGGAAAAGTTCGGGTTGATTCTAGAGAAAGAAGTAGGTTATCAAAAAATTTTCATTTTTATTCAGACTGGCTTAATTTTTCCACTTTCTAGATATTCCCTTTTTACAATTAACCTTGTGTTGAACGTGTTAAAATTCATAGAATAAGTTTTGTTTTATCCATGCCTTACTTCTTAAGGTTTTTCTTTTATTATGTGGTTATTCGCCACCACCATGTTAGTAAATAACTGGAGTGACTTTTGCAGGGCTACTGGGATGGATATGACCCAGAGGTGAACCCTGATGTTCTGGACGCGTTTGCCGCTGCCGCCTATCGCTTTGGACATTCTCTATTGCCGACAGCAGTGGAGAGGTGGTCAAAGGCTCACAAATTCATTGGTAGGGCTGAATAATAAAATAACTTACAATAATTTAATTTCAATAACTACACTAATTTAAAAAATACATTAAAATTACATTATTTTAATGTTTTAGCATCAAAGAGATTGTCTGATCTTATCAGAAGACCATACGATTTATACAGAGCGGGAGTCATGGACGAATATGTCATGGGTTTGATGAACCAAGTCGCTCAAGCTATGGACGATTCAATCACACAAGAAGTTACGAACCATCTCTTCAAGAAAGTCGGTGCGAGATTCGGAATGGACTTGGTATCATTCAACATGCAAAGAGGTCGTGAATTCGGTCTTCCTGGCTACATGGAATTCAGAAAGTTCTGCGGTCTGCCAGGAGCAGAAACTTTCCAGGACCTTTTCAACACCATGTCTAACGAAACCGTTCGCAAATATGAATCCATTTTTGAACACCCAGTTGATGTGGATCTTTGGTCTGGAGGTGTTTCCGAAAGACCTCTCCCAGGATCAATGTTAGGACCTACTTTTGCGTGCATCATTGCAACTCAATTTTCTTATTCAAGACGGGGTGACAGATTTTGGTAAGATTTTCCCTATACTGTTTAGGAATTCTTTCTAATATTATTACAAGTAGTAAAGATAACCTGACGACGATTTCTTTCTTTAGGTTCGAACTCGCCAACCAGCCTTCAACGTTCACACCAGAACAGCTAAAAGAAATAAGAAAGGCGCGACTTGCGAGAGTTATTTGTGACAACACTGACATTATCGACACAGTGCAGTTGTATCCTATGGTGTTGCCAGATCATGAACTGTGAGTAAATTTTCTAGAAAGTACCTACCTAATCAAATTCTTGTAGAATCCAATTTTCGAAACCTAAATAAAATGAAAAGATGTTAATTAATTTACCAGCATCTTCCACCTTTCCTCTTCCACCAGTTCCGGTGTTAATACCGGAATAAAATATAGCCTATAATAATGGAATAATGTAGCTGCCTAAAAATATCCAACTTATCGGTAGAGTAGTTCCGCTGATTACTTTTTCCACACAAACTCACAAACTTTACCTCTACATATACCTCTTTTACGTTATACGTTACCTCTTTTCAGAAATCCTCGTGTGCCATGCAGAAGTGGTATCATACCATCAATAGACTTTACAAAATGGGCGGAACCAGCGCCATTCCGTGGTACCGCCAAGCAATTCGTGAGTAGCTTCACATACGACCCCTACTTAGGCAAGAAGTAGTAGTAAGCACTATTTAGATTAGTCACTATTAACTAGTTCAGATGTATTGTCGAGTGTAGAATGCATCAAATAGACAATGTACTTAATCGTCTCCTGTTATGTTTTCTGCTTGTTTGTAATTGGTATCATCCATGTCAACAGCATCAACATAAACCTACGTTGTGGCATAGTGGTAAATGATTTTACTCCAGTAGAGATTGATTAGCATAATATTACCATTTGCCAGATATTACCTACAGTTATCTTTACAGATTTTGATATTAAACCATAGCCTGGCCGCACACCAGCCACCGAAAAACGTCGCCACCGACCTCTTTCCATATATTTTAAGCCAGATTTACATTGATACAGTAGCTCGATCCAGTGTCCACTGGATTGCGGCGCTGGATTGGCACTGGATCAATGTAAACATGTTTTACTGGCCGCTGTATTGGATTGAAACATGTTTACATTGATCCAATCCAGTGCCGCAATCCAGTAACACTGGATCGAGCTAGGTACTGGATCAATGTAAATCTGGCTTTATATGAACGCCGAGGCGCCCCGGTAGTCGTCACTTGTTATCCTTATAATTTCAAGTGGCGGTGTTTGTGGCTCGTGTGCGGGGACGGTTAATGTTGACAAAACAGTTAAATTAATTAACATTTTGCCACAACGGATAAACAGCTGTTAATTTTGTATTTTCTCAGTCATAACATTTAAGCCGAATAGATGCCAGAAAACCAATGCTTTATAGTTTTTCGGACGTAATAAAAACATCAAAAGAAATGTTAACTAACGTGGTTAGTATTTTATTCGGCTTGAATGAAAAGAAAAATCAAAGGTGTTTTAGTCAGTAGTTGCAGTCTACACATCTAAACATTTAGAATGGCACAGTAAAAATCTTAGACGATATCACTTGTTAATAACTAGATATTAATTCATAGTTTTAAAAGCTTATTTGTGGAAAATTCTGAGTCCTAGTTTATATCTTAAGCAGCCATTGATTCATACATCTTTAGTACGCCTTCTTTAAACTAATAATGTTGAATTTTTTCATGGAATCTTACACGACAGGAATAGGGGATCGGACTGTTATTGATATGTAAATATTTAGTACTAGATTTACGCCCGCGGCTTCGCCCGCGTGGACTACACGACATTATCCCGCGGGAGTTTGATATTTTTCCGCGATAAAAAGTATCCTATGTTCCTCTTAAGGCTACAAAGTATCTGTATCCCAAATTTCAGCCAAATCTGTTCAGCTATTTTGGCATGATTAGTAGATTCGATTATTAGTAGGATTATCATTCAAAAATATAACATTTGAAAAAAAAACATAACAAGCAAGTAATGAACTGCTGAATTGTGACAAACTGTGTGTCCACCTATCTCTTTCTCAAACCAAATTCTAATAAGGAAGTTTGGTGCTCTATATCTCCGAAAATATGTAAATTATTTGAAAATAAATACCTTTGTTGTGTTCCTGATATTTCTAAAAACATTTTAAGTATAAAAAATAATCAGTCCGGTATTTATCCTATTTAGTTCATTGCAAAAAAAGTTTTCCGCAACTAAGCTTATGAGCCACGAGTCAAGTAACAGCAATGTTACATAATCTTATTAAGAGATTATTTTATTTATAAATAGATTAAGTATTTTGTACAAAAATAATTTAGTTTGTGGCTTAGCAAAGGCCAAACGCTTTATTGCCATAGTAATTTTGTAGCTTGTTGATACAATTTGACGAAACTTTTATGCACATTATAGATTAATTATAGTTTTGTTATATAGTATACCAGTAGATCCCAGCTTTACTAAAATGTAAGCAAATATTAGTCTGGATGTTTAGGTAGGTACATACTTTTACACTTCGTACTCTTCATTATTAGTCGAGCCAATTACCTTGCCTGCTTTTGTTATAATTAAACCTCGTTTTTTTTTAAATTCTTTAACGTAAAAAACAACTATGTCTCCTAAGAATGTCGTTTAAGCGTTAAATTCTGAAAAAACCTAAAATCTAATGATGTTCGAAGCAAACCTTGTACTTATTACAAAAACTGTTAATATGATTTTGAGTCAAGTTAGATAATAAAATTTATTAATAGAACATGTTTTAAGACTTTTGTGATCGTACCTGTCTAAGTTTATATTGTATAGTTGTTTAACAACCAATCACAAGCACACAAGAACATTGTTGTTTATTTTTTTATACATCATCATGTTATTTATTACATTTATGTTAAAATCCAACATGAAAATGAAGGTAAAAGTTTAAGTAGGTAGTTATGCACTAGTATTACTTCTGTACATACAATAAATAATATAGTTTTCAATACAAACAATGTTTTATTGCTAGCTTTTTATTAGCATCACACCAAGCAGTAGTTAGCGAACGCATGCTACACATCGTTACAAACAAAAGGTAAGGAAATAAATAATAATCATTAATAATTAATAATTAATAATCATTTTAAACTCGTTTTCATTGTTTAAAATGATTGGTGTTTTCATTTAATAAAAAAAAATACTCATTACAGATAACAGATGCACAAATCATCAACGATACAAATTGTGACTTGACTGCAACTACCAATCCAACGACAGCTATTATACAGCAAAACGAGAGCGAACAAAATAACAGCAATTGTAATACTGCCAGTGACTCCCAACAAACGCCGAATTCAAACTTGATAAAATTACAAATATTTTTCAACCAAACTACTCAAAACAAGGCCACTGAAGGTAATGTCCCAAATTGTGATCAAAATCCAAAAGCAGCCACTGATGAATGTCTAGAACAACTAGCTGTAACAAATGAAATTCCAAATAGTGATACTGTGCTTAAATATGTTTACAAGGCTGATGATAAATCATTTATAAAAGAAAAATCAAAACCTCATCCTTTAAATAGACTGAGAAAAAAACGGTCTGTGGATAGCGATATTAAAATTGAAAATGTTTCTGCCAATGAAAGTAAAAATGCTCCACTTATAGTTGACTATGAAACACGTCATTCTCCGCAAAACGGCGAAGAATCACCCTTAGCCGGAAAATTAGTCCAGAACGGGGCATTAGCAGATTTTACCATTGAAACATTACATGATAGTAAGAAACCCGTAACAGATAAAGAAACTACAAAGGAAATTTCTTCTTCTCAGTCAAGGGAAGAAAGTAATGAAAAGACAAATCAGGACGGATCAAACAGCGAAGAAAGTCTTGAAAGATCTTCTGAAAAGTCCTCCGAAAGTAAAAAATCTACTATTAAAAATGATAAATATGGTAAAAATGAAAGAAGCCCTACATACAGTGAGGAAGAAAAGTATGAACCAAGTGAAAGTCGCGAAAATTATGATAGTAGAGAAAAGGAATCTGATTCAAAAGAACGATATCCTGCGTCCAATACCCGTCCCAATAAAGAGAAACTTCGACGACAAGGTAGTTTTGAACAATATGAGGGAAAAGATAATAGACCCTACGAACCCCGACAGGGAACATCTCATTCCACAAGACGAAATAGTGATGAAAGTAATGAAAGTGGTGAAAAAGATTCTAGGGAATATTCAAAACCACGTGGTGAAATAAAAAATAATCGAGAAAATGCTAAATATGAAAGTAGTGAAAAAGATTCTAGGGAATACATAAAACCGCGTGGTGAAATAAAAAATATTCGAGAAAATTCTAACTATGAAAGTGTCGAAAAAGATTCAAGGGAACATAAAAAACTACGTGGTGAAATAAAAAATAATCAAGATAATGCTAACTATCTAGAAGATGATAAGTCTTCATACAAAGGCAATAGTGAAAACAGCAAACAAAAGGAATACAGTGATAATGGAAAATCTAGATATTCTCAAGAATCTGGAGAAATTTCAAGCGAAAGAAAATCACAACCAAATATTAAACCAACTCATGAAAACAGTTCTGAAAGTGACGAAGATCGTCCACCGCGCAGCAGGGTTTATGACTCGAAATCACCTGAAAAATTAACCAATGGCACGCACTATTCATCTCCCATTCAAGACGTTGATTTAGGTGATTTTAGCTTTGAAAGAATTCAAGTAGATGATAAAGGAAAAGTTGTTCCAGCAGGTGAAAATGAAGAAACGTCCCATCCTGTAAAATCACCTTTGAAATCTGGAAGACATTTACCTCAATCAAGTGAACAAATATCTTCCTCAGAGGAATCTGCAGAACCAATCAATGAAAAATACGAACATCATAAAGAACCTGTGCATATAAACGATGGAGAGATAAAACCGGTAGTTGAAATAAATAGCGATGGCAATGAGGCCGCACCAGAAAATATTAGTGAAGCTTTGAAAACTAATTCAGAAAAAGATGAAAGTTTAGAATCCCTTCTTGGAACTAAAGAAGACTTTGAACAAAAAAATGAAGAACTTACCACAGACAAAGATCAAAACGACAAAGCTGATGTAAAACAAGAATTTGAAAGAATCCCTGTAAATTACAAGCACAAAAACGAAAACGATGATTTAAGTGAGGAAAAAGTAAAGAATAACAACGATAAAATTAAATCTGAAATGACTTCTTCCGAAGCTCCACCAAGTGAGGAACCGCTTGAACTTGATGCTTTAAAACCAATTAATGTGAATTACGACGAACATTTAAAATTCAAATTTGATGACGTAAGCATTAAGCTACCAGAAATAAAATTACCTGACGTTTTAGATTTCGACTATGAAGAGCCAAGTTATCTAAAAAAAAATGAGAATCAAAAGGAAAGCGATGCATATCACCACTATAACGATGAAGAGCCAAAGAAGAAAAAAAAGTCTGGTGATAATGCAGATGAACATGACGACGCCCACTATTATGGATATTATGGAAATGAGGGAGAAAAACAAAATTACAAAAAGAAAAACGAAGATCGTAAAGATGATAACGAAGATCAAGAGGATGAAGAGGACCACGAAGATTTGTATGAAAGATTCGTTAGAGAGCGATTTGGTAAAAGGGGGTCATTTCAGGAGAGATCTGGACAGTTGCGTGATGCCACAGTGCCTGTGCCTCATGACCCAAAACTATACGACACAGTAAAGAATATTCTAAAGAAAACCGAAAATATACAAAAGCAGGCACAAAAGAGCGGCGATCCAAATGCCGGATACGCATGGACTCTAGAATATGGAGAAAATTTGTAACTTTATTAATAATTATAATCTCACTCAATTAGTCTTTATGGAATCTCTCAATTTCCATTTATTATAAGTTTGTTTATAATTACCTAGGTTAATCGAATGGAAGGGTATGATTTGTGATTAATTTTAGTTATCCATAAGTTTAGTGTACCTACATAATCTCAAAATTCAAAAATATCATATTGCATTGCAGTTTAATATACTTACTCGCATGTTTTTAGATTTAAAATTGGACTTTACCTTAGAGTGATTTTCAATTCTGATTTATATCGTCTGAGCAAGGTAAGTATATCGATTTAACAGTAGGTAGTAAACCATTAGGAGTTGAAACACTCACCAAAATTACTTAATTGTAATTTAAAGTGTTAAAATCCTGAAATACATTGATAAAGAGTAATTTATTACTGTTAGGAGGATAGGAGAAAATTGTATGCGTGATACTTGTATTTTTTATTTATTAAATTAAACAATAATGAAACTGTTCTAATTTCGGTTTCGCTCAACATCCACCCCCTTTTTTCTTTTAACCAACCCACCCTAATAATAAGCGACTGGCCGCAAGGGTGTCGCCAAGTCATGGCCCAGGGGGGCAAATTTCCAGGCCATGGCCCTAGGGGGCGCAGGCTGATACTCGCGAAGACGAAATGTATGAGAAAACTATTTCTGTATTATATTGAGCGTCTAAATATATTTTAAAGAATGGCTTTGTTTTGTTGTTATTTATCGCAATAATTAATGTAAGCCGAAAATAAACAATTCTCTATTTAATTGTTAGCATGTTAGCAAGAACTTGCTTCTTAAAATCCTTTCCGATATTTCCTTCCTTCCAAATGTTTTATAGAACAAACCCCAACGTTTCCGCTCCGGGTCTCTGACAGGCTAAGATGCTACTGCTTCAAACACTACAATTTTTCTTCTCGTGTCAATTTAAGATAGGTATTCATGAAGTTTGACTTAATACTCTGAGTTACCTCAGTATTAAGTCGAGCTTCATGTAGGTATTACTCGTATTATTTTTAAAATGATGTATTGCCAGTGTTGCAATTCTCTTAGAAAATTCCACCGTCACTTTGCCTTCACTCCGCATATGTCTAAGGTAAGGACCAACCCAACCAACCCACACGTACCACAACCACATCACATGACGGGGCGCATTTTGTATTGGAAATTAATAGTACAATTCACACGTACCACATTTTGCAGTCATTATCGACCGCGTGGATGATACCGGTCACAACGCAACCACAACGCAAACCACAACGCAACCACCAGCGACGACGACGCTGCGAACTAGCTGGGCCGGTCACATCCACATCACAACTACTAGCGACAACGACATTTTGTCCACAACGTAACTGCAAAAAGTTGCATCGACACTATTCACACACGTAACCACATTTTGTCGCTGCGATGGGGTGTGGTTGTGACCTGTGGTTCGTGAGGGTCGACACTAATTCACAAACAACTGAGAGTCAAGCGAAAAAGAACGTCGAGTTTGTTTGTCGATCGAATTTTAGAGAATTGCACCACGCACAGTTAGGGCGTTTGTGCACTACACTGAATTTTACCGATCCGGAAAAAAACGGATGCTTGTATTTTAATAATTAATCATTTATATTAGTAATTAATTAAATACAAGCATCCGTTTTTTTCCGGATCGGTAAAATTCAGTGGTAGTGCACAAACGCCCTAACTGTGCGTGGTGCAATTCTCTAAAATTCGATCGACAAACAAACTCGACGTTCTTTTTCGCTTGACTCTCAGTTGTTTGGGAATTGTGCACTAATGCGCGACGTCTTCGACGACGATCTTGTTAGGTGCAAGCAGTGGGGAGGTTTGGGTAGCAGATCATTTGTTGTGCTCCATGGTTTGGATCGCTCCACAGACGCACGCGCACGCATCGTTGGTAGCATTTAGTAAGGTAATTAGTTGGTAGCGAAACCCCACTTTGACACAAAATACAAATAAGTAGGTATATTAAACAAATGACAGTGAAATATGCTAATTCATGTGAGTTATTAGTCCTTCACCAATGAGCGATTTTCTGAGAGACCATTTAAAAAAAAAAGGTTCCAATTGCTTCACTAGATGGCGTTGAATAAGTATGTACATGTCTATGGTATATTTTGGTATGAAACAAATTTAAATTAATTACTTTTTAAAATCCCAAAGGAAACTAATAATATAATAAATAAGTACTACTGTGAGGAACAGAAACGAAATAGGTAAATTTAAAGATTTAGGTAAATAAAAAACATCTGTCTGACGTTCCGTTTTACGTAAAAAAGTCGCGTCAAGGTAAAATTTATAACGTTCCGTTCCTTCTAACTGCATAGGTGGGACAGCGCCATCTAGTGACTGAGCTTTCAGAAAATCGCTCATTATGCTGCGGCTACATTAGCGGACGATAATTGTCTACTATTTCTTTCCATACGCCACTCACTACCGGTTAGTTAGAAAGAGAAAGATATTACGAATTTACGATACTTCGCCGTAGCCCGCTAATGTAGCCGCAGCATTATAAGCAGGCTGATTTTTTTTAAATAATATTGTGTATGTATTAGAACTGAAAATGCCGAAATCGTTTACCTAAAACCAATGCACGAAAGCTTGTTTAGTAGACTCTGGGAAACTCCGGGCAAGATAGCGAAACTCATAGCACGTTAGATAAGGTAAAGGCCCCCTGTTGTGGGGTTCCCTATTTGAGTGCGAAAGTTGGTAGTGCGATTTTCAGTATATCGAACACGGTGTGTCGAAAACTCCGTAGTGCTATGTTTTATTATATCGATGCTTTACAAGTGCGATGTAACGTTTGTGCGAAAAACGTTAGGTCGACAAACCTTACAGCGATGATTCATTAGTTCGTGGATTTGTTTGTTCTATGACATGTTATTTCGAAATTTCTGTTATTATGTAGCTTCTTCAGATGTAATTAAATTAAATAAAAACTCCTCCTTTTAACCGACTTTAAAAAAGAAGGAGTTTATCAGTTTGACCTGTAGGTATCTATGTGATATTGTTGGAATTGGATAATATCTGAGTATAGCGTTACATTTAGGCTTCCAAGCACGGTGTATGTATGTATGTATGTTTATAATGTTTGTCCACGAATATCTCAAAAACTAAAAGTCACATCGAGATGATTCTTTTGATTTTTATCAGGTGTATTACATTTTAGAGAACAGCATGAGTTTCATCAAAACAAGTTCTGTATTTTTTGAGATATATTTTTCTTATGGTAAAACACCACAAGCCTTGCAAGTAGCTTTCAGGCGGGATTCGAACCCGCCCGCAGGAATCCATTAAAAAATTAATCAAAAACTACAGTACCCCTAGTGTAAGTTTTTATGTCAAGCAAACGCAAACTATTTCGATTCCGTATTTATGTCAATTTGTATGAAAACTGTGTCAGCGCCTCTAAAGGCGAGTAGCGCGCTTATACAGTTTTCATACAAATTGACATAAATACGGAATCGAAATAGTTTGCGTTTGCTTGACATAAAAACTTACACTAGGGGTACAGAACCGATTTTGATGAAATGAAATACACCTGTTAAAATGAAATACACATGTTAAAATCAAAATAATCATATCGATATGAATTTCAGTTTTTGAGATATTCGTGGATTAACATATAAACATTATATACACTTACGAAATTTAGCACACGTGCTTGGAAGCCTAAGTGTAACGCTATACTCATATATTATATAATTCATATAATATCACATACATACAGGTTAAACTAATAAACTCCTTCTTTTTTAAAGTCGGTTAAAAAGGAGGAGTTTTTATTTAATATAATTACATCTGAAAAGCTACATAATAACAGAAATTTCGAAATAACATGTCATAGAACAAACAAATCAACGAACTAATGAATCATCGCTGTAAGGTTTGTCGACCTAACGTTTTTCGCACAAACGTTACATCGCACTTGTAAAGCATCGATATAATAAAACATAGCACTACGGAGTTTTCGACACACCGTGTTCGATATACTGAAAATCGCACTACCAACTTTCGCACTCAAATAGGGAACCCGTTTGAGATACTATTAGGGTCATTATTTGGGACACGTTTTTCAAGCGGCATCGCTTATAATTAATGGAAATCGATAAGTCAGCAAGCCATTTCTTTTTTTGCGCAGACCTTAAAACCTCTATTAACTGGGAAACTGATTATTATTCAATTATTGTTATAAATTAATATCATTAAAAAATAAAATACCCCCATTCTTTGATTTTCGTGGAGTGTCCCAAGCCCCGATCTGGTCACTTCGTAAATTATATATTATAAACTAAACGCTACATGCTTACCAAAAAAATAACTCTAAGTCCTAAGAAGTTTCCAATGCTATAAAAAATTTGACTATAGTTCTAAAAGAACTTCATTTCCTAAAAAAAATAAAAATGTAACTGTCCGCTGGTAGTTGATGATTTGCGTGGATCATTATAAATTCACTAATACATCTCTAAATTCGCGGCCATATGTTACGTCATTCTAATTCAAGTTACAACTAGTCGCGCTCCGGCGGCCAGGCATAGAGTTTGTGTGACAGTGCGTCGAGTTTTCGAAAAATAGAGGTAAGAACCTCGTTGCGTGGGTTTGGTTTCTCAAAACTTTGATTTGCGTGGTTCAATTTTCTCCAGTCTCTGTGGATTTATTTATTTAATAAAATATTGTAGTGAACAAATATAAGGTAACGTAACTTATATTCAAAACACAGTTTATTTGCTTAAAAGGTTTTTGTATATTTTTAGCATAAAGGATTTATTTTGATTTACGTGGTCGTGATTTGAGTGGTTTACGTGGTATTTTTGACCATGCAAATGAAATAACTTAGAACTTTGTACTAGTTTATGTATATTATTTATTTAAACTAATTTGCATTTAACTAATAAATACAAATTCGTTTAAATCAAACTTAAAATGTTATATTCAATAGGTTTAGATATAATCACACAGGTCACATTAAATAGGTAGGTTTTTTGGACTGATTCTGATAAAAAACGATTTCTGCCGTGGTAATCTACCTAATTTTTGTACCTTATGATAACACAATAACTTTCTTCAATATTAAGTAACATTAAGTAACTCATTTGAGAAAGTAAAATTACAATTTTCATTTTTGTGGGGGTGTTTTGTGATTTGCGTGGCCTCCACTTTTTTAACCTCGGTTATCTCTGTAAGTATATCGCTCTCCGAGGTGCCTCTTCTATAAAAAATATTACTTTTACGTATATTTTAAGAGTCTGATGTCAAATAAGAAAAAATATTGGTTTTGAAAATTGCCACGAAAGTCACCAAAGAATGCCTTACTCGAAGAAGTACCCATTAACTTAAAAAAAAATCGTGTAAAATTAAATGACTGTTTATTGTTATATACAAGGGTGTTTGGTGCATCGTGTGCCAAATTAGAATGGTTGATTGAAGGGGTTGTCTGCTACCCTTTCAGACCCCTCCCATGCTCCTGCGGGATATTTTTTTTATATATTTTTCATCAAAAGTCTCAAACTATGCGAGGTTAAAAAAAAGAAAAAATGTTTCAGAATGTGCAAGCAGCGCTCTTTCATAAATGATACTCCTTAATAATATGCCCTAGTAGCCCCACTTCGAATTTTTACGACTCCCATTCAGTCCCTGTTTGCACTGGAGTTTTGCGCGGGAAGCGAGAAGAAAAGGACGGGTTTAATTTCTTAATGTTTTAAATTAGTTTTTTTGGGGTTTTATTGTGTTAGTGTGGTGGAATTAATGCAATAATGTGCACAATGAAGTAAAAGTGAGAAATAAAGTGAGGCGATTCAGATTGCTATCCCCACGTAAAACTCCCTTAAGCATTGAAATGTGTGAACCACCCTCGCATTTTAATGAGTTCGGTTAGGTTAGCAAGGTTTCTTGCCTTGCTAACCTAACCGAACTCATTAAAATGCTCACTAAAATGGAAAATAGGAAAGAGAAAATACTAAAGACATAATAATCAAGACTAATGACGAGGCAGTATGGTCTCAGACCCTAGCCTGTTCCTTTAGGAATGAATAAAAAACAATGAAAAGTCACTGTCATTGTCATTCATTTCATTGTATTTGTCATATTTCCTATTTCTAACTAAAACTAACCTCAAAACTACATTTTTTTTTCGCTGTGATAGAGCATTTTATAATAAATGCGAGTATTTGTATAAATATCTCGAATTTTTTTAAAAAGTTCTCAAATAAATAAACTTTTCACAAAGATGACTGAAGAAATTCAGAAGAAACTCCAAAAAGAGCTTGAAATATTCAATGGAGTACAAAAAGAATATCATAAGGCTATGGCACAGAAGCAGCAATTAGATGGTCAGTTAAACGAAAATAAAGCAGTCAAAGAAGAATTATTGTTACTTAAAAAAGATTCAGAAGTATTCAAATTAATAGGACCAGTATTGGTGAAACAGGATTTGGAAGAAGCAAGATCGAATGTCACGAAACGTATGGAATATATCAACAAAGAATTGAAAAGAACTGATGATCATATTTCAGCATTAGAAAATAAACAAGAAGCTTTGCAGGAGAACCTGAACAAGCTCAGAAATGATCTCGGGAAAATGAAAATAAAGGCTTGATACATTCTGAATGTATTTAAATATGCTTTATATATTACAAAACTACTGCTGTAACACTGAATTTGTATTTTAAGCTACTAAATAATACTAATAAAATGCAATAAAGTATAAATGTCTTTTTTTCTTATACAGTCTCGTCAGCGTCATATATACGGTGCCTTCCAAAGTGGTCAAATGGTGGTATGGTGTGCCAAATTATTTGACCACTATGCACTATGGACGCTGACTGTACCTAATTAAGAGTAATTCAGTGCTGCCAACTCTTCTAAGCGAAAATACACTAACAGACTAAAAAAGCACTAGATTTCTGGATTATGTATGAAACTGTTTGTTAAGTACCACTAGATATAGTGCGACCATGAGTGCGACAAGTATTTCTGTTCCAGTTTTCATGACAGTCCATTTTGACAGCTAATTTCGTATTGCAAGACAGACAACATACAAATTTCTTGATTGCAAGTGGCTCTTCTGTCATGGCTATCACTGGAACAAGAAATTTGTATGTTGTTGTCACCGGAACAGACAGGAGTCACAGGAGTGTGGGACTATAACAGATAGGAGTGTCCAAAACTTATTTCTTAACGCTTTCTGTAATTTTTGAAGTAGATCAAAAACATTTGAATCCTTTTCCTCCATTTACAAAGAAGTCCGTTGATGCCATACTTGGGTTTTGTTTTAGTTTGTGAGGTGTTATCTAGTGTGTATTGTTGATGGAATCCGTTGCAAAAGAACTACTGTCATGGATATGTGTTGCAAACTAATAGAGTTTTTTGCTACTTTATTAATGATAGAAGTACTTGTTCTGCCAACTTAGCACAGTTTAAACTGTGCTAAGTTAGCACAGTTTAAACTGTGCTAAGTTGGCAATCAATGTTTTTGATATACTTCAAAAATTACAGAAAGCGTTAAGAAATAAGTTAAGAAACAAAACAGAAATGCTTGTCGCACTCATGGTCGCACTATATCTAGTGGTACTTAGAGTAAGCATTGTCAATTTGTATAACCTTTGGTGTTATGATTTAGAACTTGTTTTAGAATCGGGCATTTGAATAGATTTTGGCTAACTTTTCAAGGCGTCTGCTGCGTCAGGCGTGATCAAGACGCGTAATAAATTCAGCAAAATACAAGAGCATCCCTAGCTAGCGCGTGGCGCGTGCTCCTGTAACTATGACCGCGCGACTACGCGTTGTGATCACGACTGACGCAGCAGACGCCCTCAAACTAACACACTGCAATCATAGCAGGCTCCTCCCTCATCCATGGTTCATTCTGGGAACTTCTTTTATGTAAAGGGAAAGGTGATAAAAATTATAAAAACTACTTATCATTATGTAACATGATATATTTCCATTTATAATAATTTACTATCTAATGGCACTTTACAGAAATTTGCACTGTTTCACAAAAACATGGAATGTATATAGTCTAGCTAGCTAATATCTCATTAACACAAAATATACTTATTTATAAAGAAAATACTGTTGTTAATTTATGACATTATTTGTGACTCTTCAAAAGTAAAATGTCTTAACATAACATATTGCTTTTTTCCATAATCTATGAACGCGCTAATCTCAGGAACTACTGGACCAATTTAGAAAATTTTTGACCATTAGAAAGTTACGTTCTTCCTGAGTGACATAGGCTATATTTTATCCCGATATTCCCACGGGTATGGGTAAAACCACGAGGATCCACTAGTCTTTATATAAAATGGAACAATGCTGGCATGAACTAACTACTAATGTCAGTATGTCATGTACATGTCAGTTCAGAACTTCAGAGCAATACATCTTAATCATAAAATAACATTAAATACCCATTGTAAATATACTTAAAATTATTACCTACATTATTGCAAATGTATTAAGTAGTATAAAATGCACAATATTCATAGAAAAATATAAAGATAGAGGAATACAAAAATACGATTACTCTTCTCAATAATATCACTTAATTCTGCTCTGAATACAAGGCACACTACAAAATGGCATTTCTTGTTTTACAACAAAACGACCGCTCAGCAAACTCTTGCCGCACATACGACCTGAGCAAATGAAACATTCAGCGTGCCAATGAGTATTGGTCCATGATACACCTTGTTGCTCTGGGCCAATGACCCCGCCACATGCGCGACAACGCTCTGCATGGAACTGGTCATAGCAAGAGAGGCAAATAGGTAAACCAGTCTTATCATCAGGAACATACTTCGAACCACCAAGTGGTGCATCACAATGGTAGCAACAAAAATGTTGCACATGAAAAGCTCTGCCTTCTGCTGCTGTATATGGACGAGTAAAAATCAGCTCGTCGCAACCGGCACAGCGAGGTATGTCCAACACATTAGCTAAATCTCTGGCACAATAGATTTCTCCTTTATAAAAGAAGTACACAAGGTCAGCTAGCAGTTCACCGCATTTGCTGCAAGTGAAGCACTGGGGATGCCAGATTGCCTCTTGGCCAGCCCTTTCTGCTTTTACTGCAACTTCACCAGCAAACATTGACTTCTTGCAGCGTTGACATGGCACGCCTTCATTGTATAATTTCCTGTTGAACTCCATTTCATCTGGAGTAAGAGTCATATCTGTGAGCTGATCAATAATTGGATTCAATTGATCTCCATAGCTAGAGCCTTCTGATAAGTCATTCTCATTAGCTTCATTGTTTTGGGAGTTATCAATAGTAGTCGAGGCCCAGTCGTTTACTGAAGCAGAAGGCGGTGGAGGAACAGCTCCTGGATATGTACTGTAGTTAGGTAATGGAGGTGGTGGAAGATCTTCTTCAGAGTGTGTTCGGAGATACTCCCTCAATGGAGCTGTTTGCTGCGGTTCAACTTGATTCAATGGTTTTGTGGTAGTTGAATACTGAGGGCTTATTTTAGTAGAACAAATAGTTCCACTGTGTTCGGCTGTCGTCGGTTCATGTTTCCAACTCCATATCTCTCCATTGGGGGCAAAGATAGTTCCTTTCTGAATTCTGCTATCGGTAAGTTTAGCATTGCCCATGACATTGTTATTAGTAGTGGACCAATAATCAGGCATAATCTGAGCTCCAAGTGCTTTACTAGCAAATTCGTTGGTTTCTTCCCTGAACTGGGGATTTTTATTGTACTCATCACGAAACAGTTTTATAGGTTGTAAGTATACATCATTTGTGACCGGCATACTAAGATCGTTTAAGTTCTTGAACAGTTTATCGTAGACTGGTCCATGTTCTACAGCACTTTTAATCCTATCTGATTCTATGTGCATTATATGAAGTTTGTCTTTTACAATACGACTTAATATTGGGCTAGCTTTGTAGTCGGGCAGATTGGCTGCACTGCTAACAACATTGCCTTGCGAGTCTAAGACGAGTTTCTTATCTGAAGCATTTTTCGGAACAATGTTGTATTTCACGCCCCGAGACACATTAGATATTTTCAATGGAAGAGCATATGATTTAGGAGCCGAGTGGGATTTGCTACTTTCCACTGAATAAACTTCTCCACTTTGAAGTGGTCCGACACGGACTACGTTGCCCATACCCACGACATGGTCCTTTATTCTTGTTATGTATTCCTGAAAAATAAAACAATATTCAAATGATGTGATATTAAGAGCTCCACATCCACCTACACCATTTACATATTAAAGATTTACGCTGCGCGAGCGAATCTGCAATTACTTCTAACGGAGAAGATAATACCAATATTTTTATCATCATCATCATGTCAGCCGAACGACGCCCACTGCTGGGCATAGGCCTCCCCCAAGGATCTCCACAACGATCGGTCCTGCGCTGCCCGCATCCAGCGGCTTCCCGCGACCTTGACCAGATCGTCGGTCCACCTTGTAGGGGGCCTGCCCACGGAACGTCGTCCGGTACGCGGTCGCCATTCGAGAACCTTTCCGCCCCAACGGCCATCAGTTCTCCGCGCTATGTGTCCCGCCCACTGCCACTTCAATGATGCAATCCTTCGAGCGATGTCGGTCGTTTTAGTTCTCCTGCGGATCTCATCATTTCTGATTCGATCGAGCAGGGAAATACCAAGCATCGCTCTCTCCATTGCTCGCTGGGTGACTTTGAGCCTTCTTATGAGACCCATAGTAAAAGACCACGTCTCACTTCCATAGGTCATTACTGGCAACACACACTGGTCAAAGACTTTCGTTCTGAGACATTGAGGTATTTCGGACGCGAATATATGCCGGAGCTTCCCAAACGCTGCCCATCCGAGCTGGATTCGACGAGAGATCTCTTTCTCAAAGTTGGACTTACCTAACTGGACCGTCTGTCCTAGGTAAACATAGTGGTCAACAACTTCGAGTGTAATGTTCCCAACATTAACTGGAGCGGGTGCAACATGGGCATTGAACATGATTTTCGTCTTGTCCATGTTCATCTTAAGACCCACTCTTTGCGAAGCATTACCGAGATCTTCGAGCATTGTGTTCAGGTCTTCCAAGGTCTCAGCCATAAGAACTACATCATCGGCAAACCGTAGGTGCGTTAGGTACTCGCCATTAATGTTGATGCCGCATCCTTTCCAATCCAGCAGCTTAAAAATATCCTCCAACGCAGCTGTGAACAGTTTGGGAGAGATGACATCTCCCTGTCTCACACCTCGCTGTAGTTGGATAGGATTAGAGCTCTGGTTCTGTAATCGGACCGACATGGTGGCGTTTTGGTATAAGTACCTCAGCACCTCGATGTACCTGTAGTCTATTTGGCACCTCTGGAGAGACTGCAGCACCGCCCAAGTCTCAATCGAATCAAAGGCTTTCTCATAGTCCACGAACGCCAAGCAAAGTGGCAAATTATACTCTTCGGTCTTCTGTATACTTTGCCGCAGCGTATGAATGTGGTCTATGGTACTGTAGCCTTTCCGGAACCCGGCTTGTTCGGGAGGTTGGAAGTCGTCGAACCTGCGAGCGAGACGATTCGTAATGACTCTCGAAAACAACTTATAGATATGGCTCAGAAGCGAGATGGGTCTATAGTTCTTCAAGAGAGTTTTATCACCCTTCTTGAAAAACAGCATCACATCGCTTCTGCCCCATGCCTTTGGCGTTTTGCCCTCAAGGATGACTGAGTTGAAAAGCTTCTAAAAAATATTTTTATAGACTACAAATTTTAAGTTCTTTGCCTGCCTGAAAACAGTTTCGCTTAGAGCGCTTGGTTCAAATTCCAAAACTGGTGGTCCGAACTAGTCCGAAGTAGCTGTTGTAATATTTGTCTGATTTTACTGAGAGAAATCGCATGGCAGAATACGGATCTAGAGCGCAACTTCTCATACGAACAGCAGTACCTACTGTTACTTCGAGACAACATTTCTCAGATTCGGATGGGACGTGGTGCGCAAATGCCCTTAATTTGTATAAAATTACTGTTAATTTGTGTACAATTAAAAATGTTAAATACAGAGCTGTACTGTACTGCACAGTATCTACTATATAAGCAATTTTTATAAGTATAACTATAAAAAGGCAGAGCGCGCGCACATTGAGCCAATAAACGCGACTTGCCGACTTGTATAGCATCGGCGCAAACAGAGCATTCGAGTGGCCGCGTTCGAGCCACAAGCTGCGAGAGAAGCCCGCGGTCGCTACTAGTGCCTCGTTTTATGGCTCGGGTCGCGCGCACACTCGGCCAACTAGAGGCTGCGATTGGTGGCCGCGACTAGTGGCTTCACTGAGCCCCCAGTGGTCGCGTTTAGTGGCCGCGACTAGTGGCTCAATGTGCGCCCGCTCTTAGAGCGCCACATTGAGCCACAGTCGCGGCCACTAATCGCGACTACTGGTGGTTTAGTAGCGGCCACCTGTCGCAGCCACTGAGCCACTACCACAGTATAACCAATTTTTCTATACAGTAAGCCGACGGCGTAGACGTCTACGCCGTCGTCTCGTAGATAGGGCAATCGTGTATTATTGTGCCTATGTATGAAGTCAAAGTACTTATTTGGTTTTACTCTGGCTCGAACGCGGCCACTCGATCGCTCGGTTTGCGCCGATGCTATACAAAATGTATGAAAATACTAGTCCGCAGCTTGTGGTCGCGTTTGGTGGCCGCGACGAGTGGCTCAATGTGCGCCCGCTCTTAGTAGTCGTTTCGACTACTAATTCTCTTCGTGACACTCTGAAAGTGGGTTTTGTTTCGATTTGTTCATCAACTCACCGTATGCTCCGACTTCTCCTGGTCGGTGGCGTGGCTGCGTGCTGCGGGCGCCACGTCGTGCGGCGGCAGCTGCGTGCGAAGCTGCGCGCGCCGCCGCCGCGCCGCCTCCGAGCCCGACACCGGCGCCAGCGAGCCCAGGCAAGACATGTACTCTGATACCTAGGGACATCGACATTCAATTAATGGGACTATAAGGCGCGAATCCAGAATTTGGTTCAGAGGGTGCAATCTTAGCGTCAGCCGGCCTATCATGAGCGGCTTTTATCGCGCGATATGATATGGTACGGCAAGTTGTCTTGCTTACCGCACTAAGGTGTAAGCAAGACGGCATGCCGTACCATATCATATCGCGCGATAAAAGCCGCTCATGCTAGGCCGGCTGACGCTAAGATTGCACCCTCTGAACCATTACATGCTAGGCCGGCTGGGCAGGAAGGGGGATTTTAGATCATTTCAACTACGCAACCTTCCAGAAAGTTACAATAAAAAATAGGTAGGTAGTAGTAATAGGGTTACGGTTTCCAATGTGAAAAACAGTGCATTTGTCGATATTTAGTATGAGAAGCCACCACTCTTTAAACCAATTTGCTATCCGCGTCAAGTCAGCCTAAAGGCGTTCCGAATCAATAAGAGGGTTGGCAAATATCATTGTTGAAAAATGGAAAATGAAGTAAGCATGTTTGCTGATGACACAAAAATATTTATTTCAATTTTTACTTTTTTGCATTCTCAATGCAATTTTTATAGTTGAAAAATGGAAAATGAAGTATTTAGAAAAAATCGACCCGTCTCCCACGACTTTTCGCTTTCCGGGCGACTGCTCTAACCACTGAGCTACGGAGTCGTTAGAGCAGTCGCCCGGAAAGCGAAAGGTCGTGGGTTCGAGTCCCATCGGAGCTAGTTGTGAGACGGGTCGATTTTTTCTAAATACTTCATTTTCCATTTTTCAACTATAAAAATTGCATTGTGAATGCAAAAAAGTAAAAATTGAAATAAATATCTTTCTGTCATCAGCAAACATGCTTACTTTGCAATTCAAACATTTAGGTAGGTCGAATGTATTTAAAAAAAAAAAAAAAACTGGACCAAGAACGGAGCCTTGAGGTACGCAATGAGGTACATCAACAGGTTTCCGGACATTTTGACTATTGACCCAAGATGATAGACAAGATAGTAAATTGGATACCGTAGATCTGTAAGTGCAGAAGCCATGTTGTTGGTTATTGATTACTTGCTGTTTATCAAGAAATTGTCTTAGGTGTTTGACTTTTATTTTCTCAATAACTTTACATGCGACACTAGTCAAGCTTATGGGCCTATAATTTGCTGGTACTAATTTATCCCCCTTTTTTAATATTGGAACAGTTGCAGCAGTTTTCCACAGATCTAGTAAGGTTCCAGTGTCATACCTCATACAATGTTTGCATTAAAATAGCCAAAGCTTCGTAAACATCACAGTGTTTTAAAATAGAGACATGTATATCGTCTGGTCCCGAACGCCGGTGAGGCGTCTATTTTCATTTATTTTATGGCAGCCTGTACTTTATCGCTCGTAAATAAAATATCTTCTGTTGACTGAATTTTTCATGCTTTTGCATCACAATGCAAAAGCATGAATTGAAATAAGGGGGTTCACTGGATGGTTCCTCTTCAAAGACATTCGAGAACTGGCTTGCAAAAGCTTCTGATATGTCTTTCAAGTTGGTCACATAATAATGCTGGGCCGTTGCGTGCGTAGGTACTATTTGTATGTCCATTTTTTAAGTTACCTGTTGTCTAATGTATGAGTAAAACTTTTTAGATCAACTTTGTAACAGATTTTGTTCATACGGAATCCTGATTTACGGTATATGATGGTAAGTTTATTGTTTTTGTATTCTTCGTAGACATCGTCAAGGTGGGTCCACACCAAGCGAGTAGCCTCGCGCGCGGAAGCGCCGTGCTTCGCGCGTGGCATGCTCGGTCGGAAAAATTTACACAGCGAGGCTGCCTCGCTCGAGCAGCCAGAGGCATATTTACTCAGTTGAAAGTTTTTTGAACAAACGCGGCACGAACCAAACCCGGCGTCCACACTGTGCGCGGCAAATGACTGAGGCACATCTGAGCAATTAAAAAAACCAACACCTCTCGGCTCGGCCGCGTGCGCGCTCGCCCGAGGCTGAGCATGCGCCTGCCGCGCGCGACGGGCCTCGCCCGAGGCTGCTCGCTTGGCTAAAGGTCACAGCAGATATATCAACTCGGAAAGGGATCGACACCGTATCGCCTTTCGCCTCGCCGCCAACCAGTAGGTCTAGCACAACTTAGCGCGACTCTTTGTCGCGCTTCTTTCAACCAATCAGCACGTCGCCTTAAGTCACGCCCGCTATCTACGAGCGATCTGATTGGTTGAAAGTGCCCGCGACTCTTTCTCACTCGAGTCGCGCTCAAGTTGTGCTAGCCCTACAGGCGTCAACCTAACGCAAGCACGTAACCAACCGGATCAGCGTTGGTACGTCGGCTCGGCTACGGCTAGGCGACACGCCGCGCTTACGCCTCGCCGCACAGTGGTTCCATATCGAAAAAAGGTGGACATGGGATCAAATCTCGGAATTTCAGTCTGAATTTTTGAAATGTGGTTAAGTAGTTCATTTTCATTTTCAGACCACTGTGCGTAGAGCCGTAAGCTCGGGTACGGAGAGACGTGAGCGCGTGGACGACTAGTGGTAAGCGCGGGAATAGCAAGTTGAGCGACCCGCAAAGCGGTTCGTGAGGGTCCCGAGGCGAGGCGATTACGTTACGATTCCGATTATTGTGCGTTGCAGTAGGGGGTTTCATGCACTACCAATCGCATATAGAATTACTAAGAACATTATCGAGATTAGAACAGTCAAGGAAGCCAACCAAAGATGGATGAGAAGAAAGGACTGCAGACAGTCTAAGATCTTCATCAAATCGGTTGACAAAAAGAAAACTAGAGAACTTCTGAAACAGAGTAGGAGAAATATAAGAACGATTGTAGGTGTACTCACTGGGCACTGCCCACTAAACAGACACCTATCAGTGATTAAACGGACAGAAGACTCTATCTGTCCGCAATGCAAAGAAAGAGAAGAAACAAGCTACCACTTCATGGCAGAGTGCCCGATGTACGCATCACTGCGCTGGGAGCTCTTTGGAACGGACAAGCTTAAGGAAGAGGATCTAAAGAAGTTAACGATAAGTCAACTCAACAGGTACTGTAAGCGCACAGGTAGGTTCGAGGGTCCGACGCCGGTGGGGTAAATGATAACCCGCCTCCCCCCTGATTTTTCAGCTTTTAGGGGACTTGGGGAACTGGGTGAAATGGTCCCGACCTAGGTGACTGATCACCCGTCCGGCTTCGCTGGCGTCCCCCCTATAAATAATAATAAATAATAATAATAAAAAGGGGGTTTCATACAAGAATACTGAACCGCTCGAGTTGATACGTTTACGATCCGTTTACGAGTTGATAAGTATTGAAAATGAAATATTAGAAAAAAAAACAGAGCAGAACTACTTAGATTAGATGTGTTGATTTTTATTAATTTTTCATTTTCAATACTAATTTATGAAATATTTTTTTTATCCAAATGACATGAGAATAATCAAACATCAGGAATTAAACACCACAGGAACAAAAACCTAAACTAATAACCAAGATATCTAATCTCTGCATATTACATTGTTATCAAGAACAGAATGATGACAAATCATGAAAAAGTGGCTATAATCACCAGAAACCTGATAACAGCCGAGACATCATTGAGAAATAAATAACAACTAATGGATAAACCTCTATAAATAATTACCAATTCAGTTGATGCATTTGGAGGAACCCAGTCGAGCTTCACTGGTTTATCAGTCACTCCACGAATCTTTATCAACGGCACTGAAAGAACATACATTTCCGAATGATAAAGCATGAATGAAATGAATTTGGTATATAACTCATTCTGAACAATTAATCGTTCATAAGATGCATAGTTTTAATAAAATATAAACTTACAGGATCCTTTTTTCGGTTTAGCAGTACCGAGCAGCTCAAATTGAGCCCAACCAGAAAGATCATCATCCTGTACGTCATGTACATCTTTACTGCAATGACACGAACGACACACTTTTCTCCAGAAATGTAAATCTAGTCCTGGACAAGTCGGACCTACAAACAACACATTTACGGTAGGTATGACGTGTGTGAATCATTATAATAAAACATACTCTGTCACAATCTTCTAACTACAGTAATTTAATAAGACTTTAAATTCAATTTTCTCAAGCCATTACCCATACTAACTGTAGTTAGTAGGTAATTACCACTTACCACAAGAGTTGCATGGTGCACCTGCTCCACTATCATGTCCTAGCCTTGCTTTACTTAGTTTTTCACGCTGGCTTTCTAATTTAGACAACCAGGCCGGTGCCTCAGGAGTCTCGACGCACGACTCACTCATCCTGAAATGATTAATAATTATCAAATCTAGATAATACAGTGGTTATGAGAAAAAAAACTGTATTAGCATAAGATTAAATTTACCTGGGACAATAAGTGTGTATTCGAATGGAATGGAAAGTTTGTGAATCAGAATGTCGCAAAAAGAAACATATTTAAAACTGATAAACAATTTCCGTCGACCCTGCGTCGACCGGTAGTTGAATCATGATGTCATCGCTTGGTGGTGACGTAAAAATATACAATATTTTTTTGTATGAATTTACTATCCGAAATCTTATTTTGTTTACTGGATAACACTTGGAATCAAATTTATATGAAAAAGTCGAAGAAAAACTAGGTAACGAAACAAAACAAAATCTTGTTCTAAACAAACAACAAAAGAAAGAGCAAAAAAGTGAAAAAAACGCTCAAAAAAAAATTTTTTTTTTAATTTGTGTCACTTTGACAGTTTGACTCAGATTAGGGAGGTATTCGGTGAGCATCAGGATGGCGGGTGTACTTCTCAGATTAGCTTAAATTTATTGCAGATATTTGGTACCTGCTGTGTACCTTTACGTACCTCTTTTAAAAATCTGTGTACCTCTGTATTTACTAAGATATTCAAATCGCTAGGTACACCCGCGGACCTGACGTCAGGTCCGCGGGTGTACTTGAAACCAATGAGTGTATGGTAATGAGTTTGTGTACAGATTTGGTACCTTCTGTGTACCTGCAGAAACATGTATTAGACTTCCATAATTCGATAAGGTATCGAAGATATTCAATACAATAGGTACACCCGCCAACCCGAGGTTATGATTTTTCTGAAACCAATGAGTGTATCGTAATGATTTCGAGTACATATTTGGTACCTTCTGTGTACCTGCAGAAACATGTATTAGTCTTCCACAATTCGATAAGGTATCAAAAATATTCAATGCGATAGTTTGACCGTTTCCCATCCTGGGCCCTGTTTAACAAACGTTACAATCCTACTATGAGTAAGTTTAATTATATTGATATTATTATGTTTCACTATAAAGAATTTAAACTATAGATCAAGACTAAAAAATATCAGAAAAATATTAAAATCGATAAACGGCCGAGTTTTAGATTATTTAAAAATAAATATTTTTACGTGGAACGTCTGCAAGCTCCGACTCCCTTTAACGACCTGAATGCGCGGCCCGTCTCGGATTTCAAAAACGGAGGAGAGCAGGGTTTTTTATCGCCCGCGCCCCTCCGCGGGTGCATGACGCAACGTTTACAAAAACACTCTTTACGTTCTATTGAAGTACTTCTACGAAAAACGGAAAACTGTTTTAGATAGCTGAATAACTGTAGCAACATTTTAAAATTTATTTGCGATGGTAAGAAAGTTTTTGTAAAACGTCACGATCCCTTATTAAAAATCGTCGCACCTTAAATCACCTATTTTTCAGATTTTGATCAGTCTCGTGATCTCGTTTTTTGTGCTTATTTACGTATGTACTTACATTTAATTTATTTTAATTTGTATGTAGTTCTTATATAGTTCTTTCAACTCATTATAGTGTCAACCCACACGTACTACAACCACAACACGTGGGCAGGGCGCATTTTGTATTCGAAATGTACATTTTGCCGTCATTATCGACCGCTTGAGTGCCAATCACAAAGCAACCACCAGCGACGACACTGCAAACTAGCAGCCGGCCACATTGCATACGACGTAACCACATCACAACTACTAGTGAAAACGGACTAACATCAACATTTTTTCGCACAACGACAACGCAACTGCAAAAAGCTGCATCGACACTATTCACACGTACCATATTTTGTCGCCGTGATGTAGGGGGTCGACACATAGTGTAGAAGAAGGCATTGTTTTGTTTCTTGTCAAAAATAAAAGAATGTTTCCTTTCAGAGATATTTGTAGAGTACTTTCTCTTCATGTCATTGGAATATGTACGATACGATACGATATGTACAAAGAAAATTCCTCAGACGTATCAATTATAAATGTTGGCATTCTAAGCTTTCATATGAACATAACTATGAACAGAACTAACCGCCTCTGTGGTCTAGTGGTTCACACCACCGATTTCAGACCCAGAGGTCCCGGGTTCGATTCCCAGTGGGGGTACTTATAGTATTCGGTTTGGTTGGTGGTAGGACTTGTTCTTAGTCCACCTGGCTAGCTACCACCGTCTTATCTAAGTCTGACGCCATAACAATGATGTTTTCAGCGTTATTGTGTTCCGGCAGTTAGAGATAAGATAGCCAGTTCCTCAGTGATTGAGGATTCCGGGAGTAGTGCGCTTCCACCTTCAGCCTTATCACCACTTAACATCAGGTGTGATGAAGGCTAAGTGCTACACCGTTGTGAATAAAAAAAAAAATAAAAAAAAAAATTTACTTGAAAAATTCTCAATGCCTAAACTTGAAACGCGTAGAGAACTATTTGATTTGATCTGCTTGTATAATATCATACACAACAAGTTAACTGACTGCATTACGTACAAGATTCCTAGCCGCTCTCATTGCATTCGTAGCAACTATCCGCATTCGCTTTTTCAACTAGATAATAATAACACTAATGCTGGTTTACGCGCACCCCTGCAACGAATCATGCGTACATTCAATGAACGACTTAAAGAATCTGAAGTCGATATCTTTTTAATTTCATTGCCCTCATTCAAGAGTGCAATCCTCAGTACACTGTCGCAAGCACAACCACAATCACAATCCAAGTGAGCCAAAATTTGTTTTAAATTTGTAATTTTTTTTATTTAATTTTGTTGTGATCCTATTTATTAATATATTACGATTACTTTTTTCTTCTAACCAAGTACTTGTAATGTTTTGAGTAATGGTAGCTGATGTTTCAATTTATTTTTGTCTCTAACTTAAACTTAAATGTATTTGTTAAGTATACTGCATGTCAAAACGTTTGCTGTATCAAGTAACATGTGGACATTGATGCTGGTCCTACAATTAGTCAAAACTGTTAAGTGTAATTTTAAGTAATTTCATATTGTATGACTGTTTTTTGTCCCTGATGAAATAAAATAAAAAAATAAAAATGTCATGCCCCGTAACTCTGGGACACCCATTATATTGTTAGAATCTTTAAATTTTAAATGTCCATAGCCACTGCTATTATTCGGTTTTTTAACTTTGTAAGATTTTGATCAACTCATCGGTAGCTGCGGACTTTGGATAAATATTATTACTCATAGGATAAAACAGTTCTAAGGTTGATACTATTTTATTTTACAAGTTTTAGAAAACTTTCAACTTCTTAATGTAACACGGTGTGACTCAACGCTACTAATCTAAACGGTTTATCGATCCAAGTTCCTATTTTGTACCAAAATAAGCCCCCCCGAGGGGGGGAATACCGCCCCGCCTAATTAGAGTTCTAGATCTCTTCTAGACTTCTAACGCCATCCGCGGCATTCTATGACACCGACCCTGACAATGTGCCTCTACTTAATTTGGTACGCAAAAGGAAAGCAACACAATTACAACAATACAGTAGAAAGGAAAAGAAGTATTTAACTTAAATCATCTAAGACAACTGTCATAATGCTCTCTCTGACTGTCATTCCAACTCCAAGAATATGTCTTTGTGAAGTAGGTGTAATGGATGTGTGTAAGTCATATTGTTTAGTAAACCCCACCCCATGTTTAATAAGAACCGCCAAGCCAACTGGCAAAGGCGGCGACACACCTTAGAGTCAGCCCTAACATCAGGCAAAGCATTAAAACCAAATATTAATATTCATGATGAACTCACCGGTTTGTTAGGGAAAAGATGAACTTACAGGTTTGTTGTAGTTTGTGTTGTGCACTAAACTCCTAACCCATTTGTAGCACTTCAGACCAAATATCATAAACACTAACTTGATCCTACGACCGCCCGCACGCGCAGCCTCGCTTCGAATCCCAAATCCCCGCTTGTTTTCTTTAGCGTCACCGCTATCCCTTCCCAAAATCTTATTTCTTTACTATCTTTGCTTCCCCGAATCACAAGCAATTAAGCCCTTTTGAGTTTGCAGTCGTTTTTAGTACAAAGGTCTTGTTACTGGATAAGAGGCATGGCAAAGACATTAGCGTCTTTATTTATTATGTCATTTCTAGTGAGAGTTTGTCCCATAAGTGCCAACACATTTAGTTTCCTATTCAATAGTCACACTTTTTATAATGAAGACCAATTTAATGGATGAAACGTGTCACTGTTTGATAATTTATGGCCCCCTTAACATATTTGCAAATGTACATCTACTATAAAGAAACTTCTAAAGATAAGAGAAGTAGATGCTTTATTAATATTTACCTCATGGCGTTACAACGGTAATCATCGGAATATTCACTGAGGGCAAATAAAATAAAATTACAGATAGATCACTAGTTGGATTTAGTTAGGTACTTTAAAGAGTTTTCAAAGACAAGACAGTTCTAAGGTTTATGATACTATTTTATTTTACAAGTTTAAGAAAAACTTCAACTTTATAATGTAGGTAACACGTAACTAATCATCGGAATATTCACTGAAGGCAAATCCTACTAATATTATAAATGTGAAAGTTTAGATGTTTGGATGTTTGTTACTCAATCACGCCAAAACGGCTGAACGGATTTGGCTGAAATTTGGGATACAGATACTTTGTAGCCTGGAAAGGAACATAGGCTACTTTTTATCCCGAAAAAACGTCACATTCTCGCGGGATAACGTCGTGTAGTCCACGCGGGCGAAGCCGCGGGCGGAAAGCTAGTAAAAATTTTTTTTTTTTTTTTATATAGTATGGGCTTGCTCTTGGCTTCATACTGAACCTTAGGGTTGAGAAGAAGCTTAAGATGGGGCGAGCTTACCCAGAAGCAGCCTATTCACTCTAGCTTTAAAAATAACAGGGTTGTAGTCATTCGGGAAAACAGACGCAGGCAGGGTATTCCATTCCTTGGCGGTGCGCATCACAAAGGAAGAAGAAAAGCGCTTGGTACGCATCCGCGGGATGTTGACCAAGTAAGGATGATAGCCCGCTGTGCGCCTAGATTCTCGGTGGTAGAACGGGGATGGCGGAATGAGCTCATGCAGCTCAGAAGCGCACTCTCCGAAGTACAGCCTGCAAAATACCGACAAGCAAGCCACTTTACGTCGATGGGTAAGACTATGTAGCTTGGTTTTAACCAGCACATCGTCTCCAATTAGTTTTCTGGCCCTGCGTTCCACTGAGTCGAGTGCAGCTAACTGGTACTTAGCCGAACCATCCCAGAGGTGAGAGCAATACTCCATGCATGACCGGACTTGCGCTTTGTAAAGAGTCAAAAGCTGTCCTGGCGTGAAGTATCGCTTAACCTTATTCAGGATTCCCAGTTTTTTGGCCGCAGTTTGAGCTTTGCACTCAATGCTGTCGCCGAAGTTAAGGTCCGCAGTTAACTTCGTGCCAAGAAGATCTATATTGTCGGCAATTGGTACAGTTGAACCTCGGAAAGTAGGAGTTAAGGTAAAAGGACTCCTTTTAGCGGTAAAAAGACACGCCTGGGTTTTGATGGCATTAAAATTGACCATATTATCGTCACCCCATTGAGCGACATGGCTTAAAGTCAAGTTAGTTTGCTCTACCATGGCCTCTCTCAAAGAACCGACTTCCTCACTGCTGGCTTTAGCGCTTGATAGGTATCTCTCTGTAACGGTGCTGTCGTCAGCATACCCAACAATTCCGGGCAGAAGCAGATCGTTAATGTGCTGCAAAAAGAGAGTCGCAGAGAGAACGGATCCCTGAGGAACTCCGGCATCGATAGCCATAAGGTTAGAACAGCAGCCGTCGATGACGACTCTGATCGACCGCTCACTCAGGAAATCTGAAATCCAGTCACAAAAGTCAGCAGAAATACCGTACGCTGGGAGTTTGCTCAGCAAACCAGCGTGCCAGACTTGGTCGAAGGCTTTCGAAATGTCAAGCGAAACAGCAAGAGCCTCGCCATGTTTTTCAATAGCCTCGCCCCAGCAATACGTAACGTACACAAGAAGATCCCCAGTTGACCGACCACGGCGAAAGCCATATTGGTGGTCACTGAGTAGGTCGTTGGTTTCAAGGTACGATAGCAGCTTATTATTAAGAACCCTTTCCATTACCTTACAGAGTATGGAGGTGATAGCTATTGGTCTGTAGTTGGAGGGGTCGGCACGGTCACCCTTCTTGGGCACAGGTTGGACATTCGCAACTTTCCACGACTTGGGAACCGATTTGTTAAGCAGAGAAAGGCGGTACAGGCGTGTCAAAATAGGAGACAATTCGGGCGCACAGAGTTTTAGCACTCTAGCTGGAATTCCATCGGGGCCGCTGGCCTTATTCACGTCCAAGTTTAGCATGGCTTTTCTGACCTCCTTCGTGTGAATTGTGATCCTCGGCATGGAGGTTGCACAGTGGGGGATATTAGGTGGATTATTCGAGCCAGCATCGAGGCGTGAGTTGCTCGCGAAATGAGAGGCAAACAAATTTGCCTTTTCAGCCGCGGTATGGGCCAGCGAGTCGTCAGGTCGCAGCATGGGAGGTAAAGAGGGGCGACAGAAATTTGATTCGACCGACTTAGACAGGGACCAGAATTGCTTACTACCAGCTGGATACGATGCTAGTTTGGTTCCTATGCGGCTTACGTGGTCGAATCGTGCCTTACGAATCACTTTTTTGCATAATTTGGCTGCGGAATTGAATGCTCTCTTCTTCGCACGAACCCTCCGTGCACGTGCTTTACGGTCGCGAGCTTGTACCCATGCTTGATATGCGGACTCTTTACGCGCTTCTGCGCGAGCACAGTCCGCATTAAACCAAGGTCGGGCATTGTCTACGAGCGGGATGTCGGAGAAAGGAATAAAATATTCCATTCCCTGCCGTATTATCCACGACCGCATCAGCACAGACAGAGGAGTCACATGAGGAGAAGCATACTCGCTGCCAAGGATACGATGCAAAGAAGTGTCGCATTTCATCCCAAACTGCTGACTCGTATCGCCATACTCGCCTCGTGCCCCTAGGGCTGTCATCCGGAGGAGAGCAGATTGACACGGATTTCACCACACAATGGTCGGACGTTCCTAGCGGAGCTGAGACCGTTACCGAATGTTTGTGTGGATCAGTTGTCAGCAGTAAGTCAAGGCAATTGGCTGTGTGGCCAGCGATATCTGGGATTCGCGTCGCTTGATCTACCAGCTGGGTTAAATTTAGCGTTAAGGCAAACCTTTGCGCCTCCCTCCCAGCATAGTCAGTTTCCTGGTACGGGTACAGCCACTCTTTGTGGTGAGCGTTAAAGTCCCCCAAGAAAACAAGCTCCGCCGCTGGATACCGCTGAGTTGCTAAGTCTGCCGTCTCAGTGAGGTAATCTATGAGCCGAGTCGTCTCCTGGTTACCGCTGTGCGATCGGTAGACACAGACGTAGAGCATCTTCTCTACCCCAGTGTCTATCAAAAGCCAAATTACGGAAAACCCAGATTTCTCAAAGCACCGGAGACGCCTACAGCAAATGTTGTCGCGGACGAACAGACACACACCTGCGTGCTTCTTGAACTTATGTTCAAGTGTGTAACCAGGGTAGATAAGGTATGCCACGTCCGACGGGGTTGCTATCTGCGTCTCCGTCAAGAAGAAAAGGTGCGGCTTCTCGGTCTCTAGGTGGTGATGGACCGGATCGAGATTTGAGTGCAGTCCTCTGATGTTTGCGAGGTGCACTTTTAGTGGGAGGAAGTGCAGCCGTTGTTTAACTATTTTCTTCTTATGCTTTGTCATTAATGTCGAGTGTAGGGGGGAAGGATTATTA
Source organism: Crambus lathoniellus (assembly GCA_949710035.1). Lineage (NCBI taxonomy): Eukaryota > Metazoa > Arthropoda > Insecta > Lepidoptera > Crambidae > Crambus > Crambus lathoniellus. Next base: position 11,370,635 of record OX453307.1, read on the forward strand.
ATCGAGACGCTGCTTAGTTGACCATAAAGGTTATTATAGGCTAAACTGATCAGAGGGAAACTCATTTGGAGACTGCGGGGACGCCCGAACCCCCCCAAAAATGGTCACTGGGTCCTCCCATCCAGTCGCCAACTGGCACGGTGGAGCATTTCGGGATTTTTCGCGAGTTGGCGGGGCAGCCTTACACGCGTGGCTAGCGCGCTAGTTGGGCCCCCAACTAACTGCGGTCGGCCAACGGCTGAAACCGTGCTTCGGATCCCGCTACCCTCCAGAATGAGTTACCCAGTACAGCGTAGCCAAAATACCAAGACCGGTCCAAAAGCTGCGCAACTGACTAATTACCAACCCCCATTGGCACTGGCACTCCCGCACGCCGACGGAACGCAGCAAAGCTGCTTGGCGCCGGATTATTTCATTTACAGTTTTTTACAGAAGAAACTTGGTTGATAAAGTAAAGTACAGTCAAGTACAGTCAAGTATAGTCAAGTACAGTCAACTACAGTCAAGTACAGTCAAGTACACTCAAGTACAGTCAAGTACAGTCAAGTACAGTCAAGTACAGTCAAGTACAGTCAAGTACAGTCAAGTACAGTCAAGTACAGTCAAGTACAGTCAAGTACAGTCAAGTACAGTCAAGTACAGTCAAGTACAATTAAGTACAGTCAAGTACAGTCAAGTACAGTGAAGTACAAACAAGTACAGTCAAGTACAGTCAAGTACAGTCAAGTACAGTCAAGTTCAGTCGAGTCCAGTCAAGTACAGTCAAGTACAGTCAAGTACAGTCAAGTACAGTCAAGTACAGTCAAGTACAGTCAAGTACAGTCAAGTACAGTCAAGTACAGTCAAGTACAGTCAAGTACAGTCAAGTACAGTCAAGTACAGTCAAGTACAGTCAATTATGGCCTACAGCGTAACAAGTGATAGCAAAATTCGACGAGTCGTGTAAGCCTTTCGGTAGCTTAGTTGGTCAGAGCATCGGGCCGGATTCCCGGAGGCGCGGGTTCGAATCCCGCCTGAAAGCTACTTATGGGGCTCGTGGTTTTTTACTATCACATTTTTCCTATAAGTACAGCCAAGTACAGCCAAGTATAGTTAAGTACAGTTAAAAACAGTTACAGTACAGTAGAGTATCATTAATTATGTTTTATGCATTAACAATGGGAAATTAGAAGAGATTTCTTCAATCTTGCTTGATGATGAGAAAAAAATGAAAGACACTTTAATTTTTAGTTTTTTTACATTCACAATGCAATTTTTATTACTGAAAAATGGAAAATGAAGTATTTAGAAAAAATGAAAGAATCGTGTTTCCGTTTGTAGCCACAACACTAAATCCTACTTCCTATCCTATCCTACTTAATATAAATGTGAAAGTTTGGATGTTTGTATGTTTGTTTCTCAATCATGCCAAAACGGCTGAATGAATTTGGCTGAAATTTGGGAGACAGATACTTAGTAGCCTGGAGAGGAACATAGGCTACTTTTTATCACGAAAAAATATCATATTCCCGCGGGATAACGTCATGTAGTCCACGCGGGCGAAGCCGCGGGCGGAAAGCTAGTTTATAATAAAACAGAAATAAAAATAAAACAGAAATACATAGTTTAGGTATTTTATATGTTTTCATTTATATGATTTTCTACTGTACTTTACAAGTTGTTATATCACTGCAAGAATTAGTGTCATGGTAAACAGTGTTTATTAAAAACTATACTACCATTTCATTCAAATAATTAAAATTTCGGTCACTCTCAAAGTCTACACATTGTGTTCTCTAATCTCGAGGATGAAGCATAAAGTATAATCGATGATTATACGATCTTACCTTAGTGACGTTCTATCACAATTATACGAAGGCTTCATCCGAGACCCACCCTCCCATACCATACCCAATTATTTGAATGCCGTTTAAAATTGTCTACCCTGTGTAAGGAGTTTCCCACAATGCACTGCACACCGCTCCGGTTTGTGGTAGTGCGCTTCTTATCTATGTCTGTAGAATCTTGATGTGCGTATAAAACCCGCAGTGTATGACAAATCACGCCGCATTTCCGTCCGGTAGTGGGGAAACCGGAGGCAGTGTGATGGAAGCCTTAGACAATAAGTTTACACAACTAATACTCTTTCTCTTTCAACTATTAAGGCATTATTTGTCGTATTCTCAATTGTGCAGAAAATATAATATATTGTCCTTAGAGAACCGACTATGTATGGTATTGTTAATTACAAATTTAATTGTATTGGCCTAACCGATGGGATACATTACGCTGTTCCTCGATCTGTCAACCAACGTAAGGTTCGTGGTGAAACTTTATTTGTCATTAGGGCTTGTCGCACTAATACTGGGTTGCGTAATGCGTTGTCCTTTGCGTAGACTGACTGAGTCCTATAATATCACTTTTATAACTGTTGATATTTTTTATACTTCAAATTTCCATTACACCATTCCATTACACTTAAGATTTTGTTTGCAAAAGCTGAAGATAAAGAAGTAAATAAAATCAAATAAAAATAACTCGTTGTTGGTCATAACACATTGCGAGAAACAAGGCAAAACTTTAAATTTAAATCTAATTTTTTATTTTCTTATTTTACTATCTAGGTACTCGACTTTTAATTATAATTATTTGTTTTTTTTATAGCTGTGAATTGTTGTAAATTATATACGATGTCATATGTGGCACAAGATCCACAGGTGCACACTTTTTTAGTGTTAATATGTGGAAAATGTCGTGGGTTACAATATTGTCCATGTTGATGTGGTATGTAATACCAGATTTGTAAAACTTTAAGCTTAGATTGTATATATTGTAACTGTTTGTTGTCCCGAAATAAATAAAATAAAATAAAAAGAGAAAACAAAAATAAAAACTAAATGAGGCCTTTGAAAGGGTGTAACGACAAGATGGCGGTTTTCGGGGATACCAGATCTTTTACCTTATAAATTTCAAAATTCTTTGTTTTTGGTTTTTTAAATATCTTTTAACTCTATTGTGTGACTAGCGAGTCGTTACGGGGAACTACATGTGTACTCTAATCTCTTCGGAGAAGCCTTCGTATAATGAGAGTTTCTTTTGACGTTTCATCGTTAGTTCAGAAAATTGTACTAGATGGCGCTACCCAACCATAGCGACCTAACTTTTTCAGATTAGTTCAGAATATACAATCTAGGTGCAACAATTCGCACCAAAAATGTCATTAAGGGTTTGATAAAAGATCTGAAGAAGTAAACGAACTAGAACGTAGTAGAAAATCGCAAAGAAAATAGTCATAGACCATACGAATATCGTTTCCGAATATCAACAAAAAGTTGAACACAAATTGAAACAAAGTAAGATCAAAACTGTACCACCCTATTTTTTGGCAAATAAAGAATTTGTATTTGTAAAAAAAAAACGTTGCAAGGAGCCTCTGAACCGGAGGTGAGGTGGGAGGTGTTTTTAGGCTAAATGAACGAATCCTTTGCCATAATATGCTGAAAAAAGGTGGTTGTGTTACAGTTACATAGAAAAATTAATGTAGGAAACTCTCCCATTGTGATAGAACGTCACTAAGGTAAGTTCGTTTAATCATCAATTAGACTTTACAAATATGTAAGATTTTTAGTTGTAAAATTCTTACATATTATTTGTAAGTTTGGTTAAACAGCACGTCTTGTATTACAAGTCTACAAATTAGTCCCTTTTTAACCGACTTCAAAAAAGGAGGAGGTTATCAATTCGACTGTATATTTTTTTTTTTTTTTTTTTTTTTTTTTTATGTGTGTTACCTCAGAACTTTTTAGTTAATGAACCGATTTGGATAATTCTTTTTTTATTTAAAAGGTGACGCTTCTCGTGTGGTCCCATTCAAATTTTATCAAGAACTGGCAAGAAGTTCAGGAGTTATCCTGAATAATGTGTATTTAGACTTTATTTGGTTATATGGACGATTTCATAGTTTCATCAAATTGGGGATCATTTTCAAAAAATTTTTTTTTTCGAAAGTTGGTACTTCTGACCTGATCTTACTTTCACCAAGTCAGGACCAGGGGATCAAATCCCAGGAAAATTGAGAGAAATTCTCAAATATAGGCAAGCCTTATGCGTTCCATTTATTTTTGAAGTTAGTCAAGTATTTGCATCTGGTAGTCATCATCTCATAGTGATGAGCTGGTGATGGAAGCTACAACTCCTTAACGGTTAGGAGCTGGAGAATATTTCTTTAAGTATTGATCGTACGTATGGGCCAATAGTTATATTCTTTCAGGTTATTAGGGTGAGCTGCTTATGAGAGGTGAAACTCCTCAACAGTTAGGAGTTATATTATGATGTTTTATAAATACTTACCATATGCACGAATGGACCTTCAGTTGTATTCCTTCAAGTTATCTTAGTAGCTAAAGATGGAAAGCTGAATTCCGTAACGGATAGGATATTTACAACAATTTATCATAATCACCATGTAGTTTCTTAAGCTACTTCACTAAAAATCGAAAAATAAAACGTTTTTGAAAAAAAAATGTAACCGCCTTCAAAACGGATCTTCAAACAAAAATTAACAAACACTAAAAAACGAAAAAAATAATAGATTTTTTAATTCAAAGGACGATGATACGTGACTTTTTCTAATTTATCTTGGTACTTACTGAACTGTTTCAACCGGCACCGACTTCAAACAGTTCAGTAAGTACCAAGATAAATTAGAAAAAGTCACGTATCATCGTCCTTTGAATTAAAAAATCTATTATTTTTTTCGTTTTTTAGTGTTTGTTAATTTTTGTTTGAAGATCCGTTTTGAAGGCGGTTACATTTTTTTTTCAAAAACGTTTTTACATAATTGTAGACTTGTAAGTTTCGTTTAACAGGGCCCTGGTGACAGGATGGCGCACACTGGTTCCATATTGTAAAAATAGGGACTATGGTGCAATTTTGACAAATAGATTGTACTTTATTTTCAAGAAATAAGGCTTAGATACAATTCAAATTTAAACGCGATCGTAACGTTTGCATTGGTAAACTTACACTCTGGGTATAGATTTGGTACGGTTTGTGTACCTGCAGACCAATGTTCAAGGGTAAAGGTTTCCAAGAGACGTTGTTGGGTGGATTTTCAAAGGGTGATTTTTAGACGTCACAGCCTCTTAAAACAAAACTAATGATCAAGATGCTTTAAATGTATTTTTGTTGAAAAATTGAAAATGAAGAAAAAATCGACCCCTCTCACAACACACTCAATTTTTCTAAATACTTCATTTTCAATTTTTCAATAATAAAAATTGCATTGAAAATGCAAAAAAGTAACAATTTAAAATAACATGAATTTTTTTATCATTAATTGACAAATAAAAGGTACAGAAAATGAACTAAAAATATTTTTCTTACGTGTTACGCGGAAAAAATAAATGAGTTACGAAAATACCCTTAACTATGACGTGTCACACTCGTAAATACGCGCAATCAAATGCGTATAATAAACTAAAACTATTTTTCTTACGGGCTGTAGCGGAGAGGGATTGCAAAAAATATTATACTCGCTTATGATGAAAAAATCGTATTATTTACAAATATTTACATTAAAAACATAAAAACAGAATATTCGCATCGAATGTAGAGAGAGTGAAAAAAGTAGAAGTGAAAAAGCGCGAAATTGCTTATTACAAAGAAAAAGTATAAATTAAAAAATATAAACACGGCATTGGCACAATGTAAAAATAGAAAACTAGAAAATTCAAATTGAAATTAGAACGTCTTCTCCATAGTGGCGTAGACATGCCCCCGGCCTTGAAAGCTGTGGCTTTCAACGATGTTCCTCTTCTTCTACCGGAAGTGGACATATCTTAGAAAAGGCTCTTCTCACAACTCCAGAAGCAGTCCGAATATCAGCGACGCGGGCAACGCCGTCATCGCCAGGAAATATCTCCACAATTCTGCCCAGATTCCACTTGAGAGGTGGTGCGTTAGTGTCTTTAATGACAACTAATGTTCCGATTTTGAGATTTGATTTATTCGTCTTCCATTTCGACTTCGTCTGCAACTCCGATACAAACTCCTGAGACCAGCGCCGCCAAAAATGTTGCCTTATTTGTTCAACTCGCTGGTACCTCGTCAATCGATGAATAGGCTTGTTTTCTAGGTCAAGGCAGACTGGTGCAGTGAGTGGGCGTCCGACGAGAAAGTGATCAGGGCTGAGCGGTGACAAGTCTGCTGGGTCTGATGAAAGTGGTGTTAAAGGTCTGGAATTGAGAACTGCTTCGACCTGTGCCAACACCGTAGTGAACTCCTCGAACGTCAAGTGTGCATTACCAATCACTCGCCGGAGATGATACTTACAGCTCTTGACTCCGGCCTCCCATATTCCACCAAAATGAGGCGCATAAGGCGGAATAAACTTAAAGGTGATGCCTTGGCTAGTCGCATATTCAATTATGTTATCTGAACACGAATATAGAAATTTTGCAAATTCAGTCATGAGTCCTACGAAGCATTTGCCATTATCGGAGTAAATATGTGATGGTTTTGAACGCCTAGAAATAAATCTCTTTAAAGCTAGCAAGTAAGCGTCTGTAGTGAGATCACTAACCAGCTCTAAGTGAACGGCGCGAGTAGTAAAACAATCAAACAGACATATATACGCTTTGTTGGTTTTAGCTCCCCTACCCTTTTTGTTTAACACGAACACTGGGCCAGCATAGTCGACACCACAACACATAAACGGATAGCCGGGAGTTAATCGCTCCTTGGGTAGATTACCCATGATTGGCTCTGTTGTTTTAGCTTGTAACTTCGCACATGGGATACAATAATTAGCAACCTTTCTCGCAAGGTTACGTCCACCGATTGGCCACCAATTTTCTCTTATAGTGTACAAAAGTAACTGTGGGCCAGCATGTAGCAATTTAACATGTTCTTGTTCGAATAGTATAACTGTAAATCTATGACTCGATGAAATTAATATAGGGTGCTTTTTATTGTGCTCAAATTCGGAGGACCCAAGTCTACCGCCGACACGCATTAATTTGTCGTCACCTATAAATGGACTTAAGTTTAGCATATTATGTTTGAGTGGCAACGATTTGTTGTTAATTAATAACTCGTAAGTATCAGGAAACGCTTCTATTTGCGAAAAATAAATTAATAAATTTAAGGACTCCCTTATTTAATCAGCGCTTAGAAGTCCGGAGCGTTGATTGTCTTTATTTTTGTAGCTTCTATTGTGAACTACACGCTTTAAGCGAGCAACACCACGAACTAGACGATCAAGGTTTGAACATTTATGAAACGGAAATTTAAAATTTGTTGTATTACTGTTGACGTTACAATGAACAGGTTTGGTTTCAGGCAGCTCCTTTTCTGTATTGAATTTAGAAGCAGCTGAATAATCAATCAGCTGATCATGAAGAAACTCTGGTCCGTTCCACCATAGACTAGATTCGCTTAACAGATCCAAAGTAACACCGCGTGAAATCAAGTCCGCAGGATTATCTTTGCCATTGATGTGACACCACGGATATTCTTCTGTTAATTCACGTATTTCCACAGCCCTATTTTGAACAAAAGTTTTGAGTAAGCTCGGTGACATGTGCAGCCATCCCAAAACAATTGTGGAATCAGTCCAAAACACAACATTACGAAAACTACAGCGCATAGACTCAGATATTTTCTTATAAATTTTAGCGCTTAATAGAGCTCCGCATAGCTCTAATCTTGGAATACTAACGGGCTTTATGGGTGCAACTTTCCCTTTAGAACATAACAATTTGACTGTCACGGTGTTATTTCCGTTAACAGTACGAATATATGCGCTCGCACCGTAACCTACTTCCGAGGCATCACTAAATAAATGAATCTCTATATAACTACACATCGGTCCCATAACGTTTCGCGGCACCCTTAAGTGAACAAGTAAGGGAAAGCATTTTTCTAGCTTACACCACTCTTCAGCCACGTGATCTGGAACAGGATCATCCCACTCCAGCTTCAGCAGCCACAGGTTTTGTAGTAATATTTTACCTTTCATTATAAAGGGACCGAGAAGACCTAGCGGGTCAAATATTTGGGATATACTTGACAAAATAAAACGCTTCGTAATATGCGAGCGTGACTGACAATTTTTCACTTGCGTATGATAAAAAAGTTCATCGGTAGCATTATTCCAACCCAAGCCTAACGTACGACAGTCGTTATTTTCTCCTAATGACAGATCCTTGTCTACGATATAAGAACTATCTGTATTAAAATTGAATATCCATTTACGCAAAGGAAAACAACCGGATGCCAAAACCGTCTGTATTTTACCGCATAATTCCAACAATTGCTGCTGATTATCACATCCGGACAATAGATCATCGACATAGAAATCTTCATTTATTGTTAATTTTACATTAGGATCTTTACATTCAGCCGCTAACTGCTTTAAGCATCTTACCATAAGGTAAGGAGCAGAGGCCGAACCGTACGTAATCGTGTTCAACCTATAGCACTCTAAAGGATTGGTTTTGTTTTCACGCCACAAGATCATTTGGAGATCGCGTTGATTTTCATTTATTAAACATTGTCTGTAAGCCTTTTCTATGTCAGCACAAACTACAAATTTGTGCTGCCGAAATCTAAGCAAAATAGCTAACAAATCGCCCTGTATGGCGGGCCCAACTAACTGCAATTCGTTAAGAGACACATTAGAACTAGACTTCTGGCTAGCATTAAAAACTACACGCAATTTTGTTGTGCAACTGTGACCTCGAAAAACCCCATGATGAGGCATGAAATAATATGGCTTACAATAAGAATCGACTTTGGACATGTGGCCTAAATTTTTATATTCGCGAATAAAATCGGAATACATTTTTTTGTATGACAAATTTTGATCTAAACGTTTTTCTAGCGCTAAAAATCTACGCTCGGCAATGTTATAAGTATCACCTAATAATTCTGGTGATTTATTAAAAGGAATTTTTACACAAAATCTACCTTCCGAATTACGTGTTGTATTTTGAACAAAATGAGTTTCGCAAGCTAACTCGTCATCGCTTAATATATTAGGCTTTGGGAGTTCTTCTAGTTCCCAAAACATATTAAGTTGATCACTAATCGACTGACTAAAGTTACAGTGAACTGACTGATCACCTTTTGATACGTTTGATCCCATAGAGCCAGATATGACCCACCCTAACTTCGTATTTTGTAAATAGGGTCCGTATTTTAGACGCATGTTACCTTCGCTTAATAATTCCCAAAATATATCAGCACCGATCAAAATATCAATAGGCTGGCTTTTGTAAAATTTCGGATCAGCTAACTGTATATTGCTCGGTATATTTAAGTTTTTCAGTACATCGCTTGGAAAAGTTATAGGAGGTAAAGAACATGTTATTTCGGGTAAAATTAAACAATCAATTCGCATACTAAATGAGTTATTTAACGCTTTAATTGCAATGTTACATGACTGTGTACTTTGTGTTATTGAATTACCAACGCCTTTTATTTTAATAATGGACTGTATCGCATCAAAGCTTAAGAGATCGCATAATCGTTTTGTAATAAAACATCGTTCGCTTCCACAGTCAAGTAACGCACGTACTACCTGACATTTGCCTTTATTGTCGATTACTTCAACTAAGGCCGTTGATAATAATACAGATTGCACACTGGAGAACTTTTCGCAATGTAATAATTGGTTATCCAAGTGTGCCGCGTGAGTGTGTGCACAAACATCAGTGGCCGCATACGCATTTTGGCTCTCACAGGGAGAGTAAACTGGTTCGCTTACTTCGCTTTCGGATGAAGCTGTCGTCACGGGAGCAGAGACAGTCGCTTGTTCATAATGAATTAAAGAGTGGTGTCTATTATTGCACTTGCGACAGGAACTAAATCTGCAATTCGCTAATGTATGTCCCGATCGCAAACAGTTCAGACATAAATTTTTTTGTTCAACAAATTTAATTTTATCCTGTAATGTATAATTATTAAATATGTGACAAGTATAAATAGGATGTTTACCGTTGCATACAACACAAACGCGAGATGCTTTAAAATGAAGCTGTGAATCATTATTGTTAGACGAAATGTGACAGTGTGCTTTAGAGGCAGGCGGCGGCGAAGACTTAAAATTATGACCATGCGTGACGTGTAAAGTTTCTAACATATCGGCCTTATCTTTTAAGAATTTTATTAAATGGTCTAGCTTCACTGTAGGAAGTATATCATTTAAACCGTTGCCAATGCCACCGTGTTCTATAGGAATCGAACCCCTGTACTTTTCCCATTCGCGTTCAGTTATATTGTCTAGTTTTGAAACAACCATATATATAATTAGTGTATGCCATGAATCTACTGGCTCATTAAGTAGTTTCAGGGCGCGTAGGTTTTTCAAAATAGTGTCAATGAGCTTTCGTATTTGAGTAGGTGACTCTTTGACAATATTTTGAATCGCAAATAACGCCTTAACGTGGTTATGAACCAACAACCTATTATTATTATACCGATTGCAAATTAGTTCCCAGGCCACCGTATAATTGTTTGATGAAAATTCTAAGGAATCTATAACAAGTGCCGCTACGCTTTTTAAAGAGGATTTTAAATAGTGAAACTTTTGAATCGGGGAAATATCTTTATTGTTATGAACGAGAGACAGAAAGGTGTCTCTGTACTCTAACCAGTGCTCGTATGACCCATCAAAGGTAGGCATTGTGATGGTTGGTAGCTTCACAGAATGCAAGTTCGTATTAGTACTGGCAGCAGTCTCACCAGACGAAAGTAAGCTCTTTGCTTGCGCTATAATCGAGTAATACGAGCTTTCAAAACCTTCACGCAACTCTAATTGTTCTAAAAGTTCATCATCGCTAACCATGACCTCAATCTCAGACTGAATTGCATTAAATTCGCTAAAAAATAATGAAGCCCCTTGAATTCGCATTTCTAATTCAGTACGCTTTTTTACATTTAACTGTTCGGAATCTAAACCACTGATGAATTTAATGAGAACTGTTAATCTACCCCTAATTACACCCCTTTTCTTATTTAGCGTATGAATTACGTCATCGTTGTTCGAACTAGTAGCCGTAGTAGTAGGCGCAGTAGGACCCATTTTGGTGAAAAATGAAAGAATACAGAGTACTTACAGTTCTGCAGGCACACCCCGATGAGCAAAGATATTGTCTTATTCCGCACTACTAAGGGATATAGTATCCAGTGGTTATAGAGGAGACACACAGAAGATCGCTTGTTTTTGCTAATCACCTCGTCCAGTCGCGTAGTTATCGAAGAGGTCGCGTCGTATATATCCAGCTCCGAAGTACCAATATGTAGCGGAGAGGGATTGCAAAAAATATTATACTCGCTTATGATGAAAAAATCGTATTATTTACAAATATTTACATTAAAAACATAAAAACAGAATATTCGCATCGAATGTAGAGAGAGTGAAAAAAGTAGAAGTGAAAAAGCGGGAAATTGCTTATTACAAAGAAAAAGTATAAATTAAAAAATATAAACACGGCATTGGCACAATGTAAAAATAGAAAACTAGAAAATTCAAATTGAAATTAGAACGTCTTCTCCATAGTGGCGTAGACACGGGCTAAGAGGAAAAAAAGGAGTTACGAAAAATACCCTTAACTATGACGTCTCACACTCGTAAATGCGCACAATTAAATGCGTATAACAAGTTCTCCTTAAAACCATCATTATGAACTAAGATTATGCGAAACTTATGTTACATATTTACAACTTGTTGGGTGGATTTTCAAAGGGTGATTTTAGACGTCACAACCTCACAACCTCTTAAAACCAACCTAATGATCAAAATGCTTTAAATGTATTTTTAAATCATTAATTGACGAATTAAAGGTACATAAAATGAACTAAAACTATTTAATTTGTTACGTGTTACAAGGATAAAAAAAGAACTTACATACGAAAAATATTCTTAACTATGGTGGTATCATAGATTAATAATTCTTCGCTTCGCGGGTGGTATAACGTGCCGCACTTGTGAATACGCGCAATCAAATGCGTATAAAAAGTTTTCTTTAAAACCAATCATTATGAAATTTTAGGTTATGCGAAACTTACTCGTATGATACATATTTAGACCTTGTTAGGTGAATTTTCAAAAGGTGATTTTTAGACGTCACACACACAGCCTCTTAAAACAAAACTAATGATCAAAATGGGTAAAATGTATTTTTGTATCATTAAATTGACCAGTAAAAGGTATAGAGAATAAAAAAACGATAATTGTTGCGTATAAAAAGTTTTCCTTATAACCAACCATTTTAAAACTTGCGGAATACTTAGAAACAAGGTAGGTATAGTTATTTAAAAAAAAACTGCAATTTAGTAAATAGTTTTTAAAGATGTAGATATGTAGATATTGTGTCATTGGATTTTAATCATACAGCCAAAGGCACCGACTAATAAAGTCGCGAAGACTTCAGAATTATCTGGAAGATTAATTTAGTAAAATCTATGGCGCGCGTAAGACACAACTGCTTTCAATAGACTATTTATGTTGTTACGTTAAGAAATGCAATATAAATATGCATGAAACTACGATCAAAGTATTCCAAGGCTGCCACGGAATTGTGGTAATAGACGAGGAACTTAACTGACCCAGGTAAACATAGAGATCAATAACTTATCTGCGGTTTGCCGATGGTGTAGATACTCCACACATATATTTAATTTCCTTGGATATCAAATTGTGGTTGCTAAAAAAACGTGCAACCTAAGTCCCTAATTTTACAATATGGAACCAGTGTGCATGCACCATACTGACATCAGGATGGCGGGTAAACTATTGTTTTGAATATTTTCTTTACCTTATCGAAATGTGGACGTCTAATAAATGTTTCTGCAGGTACACAGAAGATACCAAATCTATACTCAAAACCATTACGATACACTCATCGGTTTCAAAAAAATCCTAACGTCAGGTTGGCGGGTGTACCTATTGTATTGAATATCTTCGATACCTTATTGAATTATGGAAGTCTAATACATGTTTCTGCAGGTACACAGAAGGTACCAAATCTATACACAAATTCACTACGATACACTCATTGGTTTAAAATACACCCGCGGACCTGACGTCAGGTCCGCGGGTGTACCTAGCGATTTGAATATCTTAGTAAATACGGAGGTACACAGATTTTTAAAAGAGGTACGTAAAGGTACACAGAAGGTACCAAATATCTGCAATAAATTTAAGCTAATCTGAGAAGTACACCCGCCATCCTGATGCTCACGGTATTCGACTTATCAAATATCTTTGTCCATTATTGCATTTGATCGTTTTGAACAAAGATGTACTAATAAACGTAGATGGATAGTAGAAAGTGAAATGCTCAATGCAGGTTGCATCTCATTTAAACTCACTATGGAAGTCATTTGAAAAAAAGAGACAAACATAGTAGCTTTGTTGCTACTTAATATCGAAGTGGCACCGTTTTGTCTATACATACTTACTTATTATGATATAGAGCTATAGTGATGCACCATTCGTAAAGAAAAATATCGATAACTGCATTTTATCAGTTACCAAAATGAACACCTCGTAGCTAGTTAGTCCTTCCTGCCTTTTATCCCGGAAATTTGTTGTTGTAAGATCTGTTTATTAAAGGAGATGTAAAGGAAAAAGAAAATAAATCAAAAAATACTGTACTGAAATGTATCGTTTGTTTTCATAATATGAATACCTACTTTACTAATGGAAACTCTAGTAATGGAAAGATAATAAAACAAACATCAGTTTATTTTTAATTTTATGTTTTAAACAAATTAACATCTCCTCAATCTTACTTAATTATTATTACAATTATATATATGTCGCAGCTAAATGGTTGAATCCGCCATTCAATTAAACGCCTACTAGGCCGATCATTTTTTCCGTAAGCTATTTTATCTTCCCATAAGTTGATGGAGTCACAAAAAAATAACCAAGAAATTTAAGACGATCGCTTCGCTGCGCTTCGCGATCGCCTTAAATTTCTAACCTATCACGTGTTCTACAGGACTTCCGAGAGGTACATGCTGCCATACTTAACCATCCGGCGGATTTAATCATCCGCCTGTGATAAGATAAGATAAGATAAAGATAAAAATATTCTTTATTCACTTAGACATAATAAATATGTACTTATGAATCGTCAATATTTTCCTACCACCCATTCAAGACTTTTTTAACTGACAAGAAGAATGGGCGCAAGAAACTTGCCAGCGTTTCTTAGTTAGGTAACGACATTTACAAAAGAAAAAACATATCGTTACTAATACAACAATTGCTTAGTATAAAAATACATCATATTAAACAGTGATTATGTTATGTGTTACATCATGACCATGCATTGCGGTCATTCAAATAATCGTCTACTTTATAGTATCCTTTGCTCATCAGCGACTCTTTAATGTAACATTTAAATTTATGCAATGGTAGTTCAATTATATGCTGTGGAACTTTATTAAAAAAGGCTATGCTTTTCCCCAGAAATTGACAGAAAGTGACATATACATTATATGAAATTGTCTCTGAATGGGTCCGCTTTTTAGGTTTGTTATATAAATAGTAAAATACATAAGTTTAAAATGAGTATGTGAGCAAACATAACAAAATTTTATTCATAAGAAACGAATTAGAATCTTTCTGGGGCTTGCTTGACTATGTGAAGAAAATCTGGTAGGTTCCGAGATGGTCGATGTCAAAGTTCTCATTGATCGTGGTACTCGTGATCGTGTGTCATTATGTTTCCTGTTAACAGAAAAAAGATAGACATAAGTATTGTATAAAACATGTTCAACAGACGACCGATTTGGCGCAGGGGTAGGCTACCCACCTTCTGCGCCAGTGGTCTCGGGTTCGATTCCCGAACAAGACAAATATTTATGTGCATGAACATGTCTATTTGTCTTGGTCTGGGTGTTTACTATGTATATTAAGTATGTATTTACAAACAAAAAGTATTTAAGTATATATTTATCCGTTATCAAGTTTTCCATAATACAGTTTCTTAATGATATTAACATGGGCTTAGATAATTGGTGTGATTGTAAGAAGTTATTTATTTATTTATTTATATTTGTTGCAAAGTTGTGTGAACTAATGGGTCCTCCGGGCTATGTCAGTTCAGTAGGCACTTTAGCAATTACTTTATAATTTTTTTACTAATAATAACTATTATTTCTTTAAACAAAATACGGGTATTTTTGTAACACCTTGTTTATAAAATAATCATACATTATCTATACATAACTATGTACCTACATCATATACTTAAGTACACTTCTAAAATGAATAGAGTGTTTGTCAGATAACTCTGCGCGTGACTGACGCGTTTTTGGCGCTAGTTACAGTGCATTTTTTTGTTCTTATGTTATAGAAAAGATTATTCGATTTTTACCGCGCGCAGACTTATCTGACGAGCACTCTAGCTTAGGTACAGAATGAAATTTTATAGATAACATAAATTCAGAATACAAAAATTACCTGCTGAACGTTTGCTGGTTGATTTCTAAAAATCCGTATCAGCATAAATCCGTGCATATTGTTTGTAGCACTCGTTTTTTTTTTTCAAAATGCAAACTGCATATTCTTGCATTGTTTGAGGGAAGCCAGTCTTCTCTTATATATTTTCAACCACCTCAATTTTAAATCGGAATCTGACGGAAAGCTGAAAATTTAACATATTGTTTTTAAATTAAATTTGCCATACGAACGAAAAAGTAGGTACTTACACACATAAAATAAAAGTACTATGATTAAATACTGAGAACGAAAAAATATTGATTCGGTTATCGATATCTTATCTGCAAAGTACCAACACTACAAGACCAATGGCGAGTAAATGAAATGTCAAACAAAATGTCGATTGATATCTAACAAAAGATTTTCATTTATTTGTTTTATCATCAGGTATAGTTACGTGTATGAAAACAAAAGATAAGAGTTTTCTACAGTATTTTTGCAAAGAAAGGCTTACCAAAAATGGCCTTGTTATTTGAATAATTGGAAAAAACGGAGGCTCGCTCACCGATGAAAGGATATTATTCCGAGTTTGTCCTTTAAATTACTGTAGGAACTTTTGCAGCTCCTTACAGCACAAGCCATGGTGTTTTGGCAATACCCACAGAAAGATTTTTTTCACTAATCTTGCATAAATTAACCACAATTAATAAAAAACCACGAACACTGGTTGACACTGATGTAGTCCACTCTGGCCTACAGAAACTCGGCTGGTGGCGCGCTAGGTTTCAATACGGAGCGTTGCCTATATTGCTATCTCTTTTCAATACACGCTGAACTGTCATTTAGGAGGAAAGGAAAGATATATCGTTTTGTTGTTCAAATTTTTAGTATCCATCTATGTTTAATACTACATCTTTGGTTTTGAATACTCAAAGATTTGATCAAAGGAATACCACTAGTGATGGGCAGTGGATAAATACTCAAAGAGTAAATACTCGGATATTTATCGAAAATGGATAAATACTCGTTTTTATCCGTTTTTATCTGATATTTACTCAAAATCACGGATAAATATCTTTTTAGCTGTATCGACGCACAACTTTTGTTTTGCTGGACTAGATTTGACGAATGTGGGCCGCTTTTTATGGAACTCGGTTTTTGTAACTATTTTGACAAGAAAACAGCAACACAGTGTTAAAAATATTAAATAATCCAAGAGTGCGGCCAACTTTTTTGGTAGTGGGCTGATTTTGATGAAATTTGGTTTTAGGTACTATTTTGACAAGAAAACAGCAACGCAATGTCAAAAATTACAAAAAGTCGAGTTTCATCAAAATCAGCCTACAAACAAAGAATTTGGCTGCCATCTTGGATTTTTTAATATTTTTGACATTGCGTTACTGTTTTCTTGTCAAAATAGTACCAAAATCCAAAACCAAAGTACCAAAATCTTGTCGTAATAGATTCGGGTATACCACTATTTTTTTTAACCAGTGAAAAATAACTTTGTTTTTCATATTGTCTTTTATTTTCGATTTTTCAATAATAAAAATTGCATTGCATTTTTCAATAATAAAAAATATAAATAGCTTGAAATATTAGATAGTTCTTTTGCTATTATTCATTATTTGTAATTTAAAAACGCAGAAACGCATATTTTATCTTAAAAATACTTATTACCTACATTCTAATTTCAACGCTAAATAGAAATAAAAATGTTCAAAGAGTATTTATCCGCCTTTTTGGATAAATACTCTAGTAAAAATGGATATTTATGAGTATTTTGAGTATTTATCCGGATAAAATCCCATCACTAAATACCACCCTTATTACCATAGTCATAAGGGTGGTATTCCACTTGTCAAATATTTTATCCAATCTTTGATCAACCACCCTTAGTACTTTGGTAATAAGGGTGGTATTTCTTTGATCAATTTCAATATTGGACAAAGATCTTTGATAAGTGGATATTGGTGGTACCAATTTCTTGGATAAAATATTTGATCAAAGATTTGATAAAATATTTGATAAGTGGAATACAACCCTTAGGACTCAAAATTAGGGTGGATCCAATTTCTTGGATCCAATATTTTTTGTGACCTAGACTTCATGATCATGATTCCTGTGCTTCTGTCTTCTGTCATTGTGTTCATTTTTTTATCTGTTTCATTCCAAAAATCCGCATCCATGACATCCATCTTTCAAAGCTCATATATTAGATTGTGATTTTGTGGTTTTGATTTTTATTTCTTTACAATTCTTATTTTAATTGTTGGCGTCACATACATTTTCTTAACTGCTTAACTAAAGTCACGAAGATAATAAACATTAAAATATATTAATACGGTATTGACAAAGTTTGTTTTTACCATACGTTCTGGTAGTAGTGAGTCATAGTTTTGTCTGCATTCAATAAATTCAAATCTTCAGATGTCCTCGGGAAGACCAATTAAATGTGTCGTAGTGGGCGACGGCACCGTCGGAAAGACATGCATGCTGATTTCATACACCACAGACAGTTTTCCTGGCGAATACGTGCCTACAGTGTAACTATTTTTCACCTATTGGACATAGTGAAATATTTACATAATTTAAATAATGCAAATAAGAAGTATCAACCTTGTAATGTTTGTTTATAGATTTGATAATTATTCTGCTCCCATGGTTGTGGATGGCGTAGCTGTTTCCCTTGGTCTGTGGGACACAGCAGGACAAGAAGATTATGATAGACTTAGACCATTGAGTTATCCACAAACTGATGTCTTCCTTATATGCTTCAGTGTTACAAGGTAACAACATCACTTTGTAAAATAGATACTTCAAGGAGACTGAACTACTGCACAAAAAAACATGATTTACAAATTTTTTGTTTTAATTTTTTCAGTCCTTCATCTTACGAAAATGTAACTTCCAAGTGGTATCCTGAAATCAAACACCACTGTCCGGACGCACCTATTATTTTAGTTGGTAGGTCTTGTTTTAAATAATATTGGCAAAAAGTTTTAGCAGTTATAAACATTTCTTTTATACCATAATGCATCTCATATTAATCCTTTCTTATTTCAATTTGGATGAAGCAATGTTCAACCACATTCAATTGCATTGAAATAATTGAGCTTGCTCAATATTTTCACTTTTGCATTCAACATTCAATGGAATTGAACGAAAGTTGAATATGTTAACATAAGAATTGAATGTCATTCTTAATGTGCTACTTGATTAGTAGACATTTTTAAGCAATGCGAATTGAATGGTTAATTTTTTTAAGATATGTGTATACAGCAGTGTCTTTCCTTTCAATCAAAGTGAATCAATTTGGTTGAACCATGTAATATAGGCATAATATAAATGAGGCTGGTGCAACATGGTCCCATTTTCTTGCATTATAATGATTATTTTAATTTAGATGGTGAATATTGTTTACTTTAAAGTTTATTTAACTAACTAAAAATAAAGTTCACATTATACTAAGAGCCAGAGAAATCATATTCAAAATTGATTAAGGTGAGGATTCCCGACCGAAATAGGCATGCTAACGCTTGCTTGGCCAGTGGCAGCCGGCAGAGAACTGTGAACTCGCGAGCGCCCCGCGAATCTAAAATCACAATAAAAATGAAATAGTACAAAAATTAAAATTATGACAGCTGGAATCCCTTGGCTATTCAAAGACAATTATTTTCATATGTTTTTCATTAACTAAAACCAAGTATACTGCAAGTAATATGATATTTGAATAATTATTAGATGGATGCTTGGAATTTTATTTGATACAGTTAAGTATCATCAATGGAAAATATAACATATGTAAAATGTAAATATAAAAGTATGGGATATACTCATATTTCAGATAAATTCAGCTGTGATAGTTTTTTTACATTCTACCTTCTAGCAAACATGAAAGAATCAATTTGTATAATGTACCTAGTACCTATAAGCAATGTCCTAAATACATAATAAGAATAACTATATATTTCTTTCAGGCACAAAGATTGATTTAAGGGATGACAGGGAGACTTTAAGTCTTCTCTCAGAGCAGGGGATGTCACCACTCAAAAGAGAACAAGGACAGAAGCTGGCAAATAAAATAAGAGCTGTTAAATACATGGAATGCTCAGCTTTAACGCAACGTGGCCTCAAACAAGTAAGTGTCAAAAAATATAGATCAAGGAAGGTACCATATAAGGGTTTTATTAATAAACTTTTCAGATAATTTCTGTGTACTAAAGTGCTGGTTGCAAAATAAAATGCAAGTATTGACTTGACTGATATTTATGATTACCCCTATAAGTTGACCTTCGGCAGGATATAAAAAGTCTAAAAAGTTGCTAAAATACATCACGTGATTAATGGATAGCAGTTGCTAAAATACATCACGTGATTAATGGACAGCCCCTTATGTAGGAGATAGAGATCATTTCTTTATTTGAGTATGTATTCTTATATTTATGCTTATTTTTCCTATATTTACTAAATTTGCTCTGTAGCAAATTGTGGTTTGTGTTCAAACCAGCCCCTGGATGCGCTTTACATGAAGTGACTTAGTTACTGTTAACTGTGTCTACTAATATGCAGTCCAATTGGTATCGTCCACTATCCTCTGTTATTTTTTAAGGGTAAAGTCTTCTTTTTGGCAACTGAAACTGTGTGTTACAAATGGTCATGCTTTTTAATTTGTGGGACTGTACCAATTTGTCACCTCTACAATTTCTCTTACCTAACCCATAATGACCCACAATATTTTATATTTTTCCCTCTTCCACTACTGCGAAATCGCTTATTATAATCAAAATATTCAGTCTTCTGTGTCGAATCTATTCATACATTATTTCAACTTCTTCTTCATAGCTACGGTCTCACATTATTCTTGAAATTATAAATGGGTCTGCTTTAATTTTAGTCGCTGTAATCCTATCGCTATCGGTATTTTATGATGAGGTTTGAGCCTTGCAGGAATGTCTGCCGGACTCAGACTGCCACGGGATGTGACATCGTGGAAGCCCCTTATCACGAATGTACCTTTTCTTTTTCATACTTTCCATGCTACTAGATTAGGGTACTAGAGAGGTGGTTTCCCTCTGCCTTCCGTGCCGCAGTACTCTGTCAAACGCATGTGGGTCGGCGTCCAGAGAAGTCTACTTCAGAGACGTGCTACAAATCCTGCCCTCCGCTTTTGGGTAGTACTGACAGTTACACCTGCCCTCTGTCAGGTTCCAGGTTTTAGTCCCTGTGAATTGCCCCTTCCACCTGCATTACCGAACCAATGGCTTCC
This sequence comes from Crambus lathoniellus, assembly GCA_949710035.1. Lineage (NCBI taxonomy): Eukaryota > Metazoa > Arthropoda > Insecta > Lepidoptera > Crambidae > Crambus > Crambus lathoniellus. The sequence continues at coordinate 11,391,343 of OX453307.1, forward strand.
ATCTCCGCTTCTGCCGCCGTAGAGGTCTTCATCCGTACCCTGCGCTAGGGTTCTATTACGATATACCCCGTAAGGGTCCGCGCAGACAGAACGGAGAAATCCTCGCGGATATTTTTGAGGTCATTGAAAAATTAACCATGTCACCATAGCCTAAAATACAAAATTGTATGAATATCAACAGAGAAGTCAGCGTCGCCTCGCGCGCATATTATTCATACAATTTTGTATTTTAGGCTATGGTGACATGGCTCATACTCATTACAAGCTTTTTCTTAACTTGCCATGTTAGTTAGTATGTTAGTTAGTGGGGGACAAATCTTGCAAGCTCAATTTGACCCACTTCCCAGTGTTTGATGGAGCTGAAATTTTGTATACAGTTTTGGTTCAGATGACAATACAATATTAAAGTACAGTCAGCGAAAAAGCTTGTCATAATTTATTTTTTTCTCAAAACTTATTTTTCAATGACCTCAAAAATTTCCGCGAGGATTTTTCCGTTCTGTCTGCTCCGACCCTATGACTGGGTCCCCATCCGAACTCCGCCGCCACCATCTCACTCCGCCTATTTAAGTGATCGCCGGACAGGAATTACCCCAGTAGGAGACAGAAAAGGCGACTGGTTGGTTAATGGTTTTGTATGAAGCCAAAACCAAGGGCAATAGCTTCGTATGCAGTTCAGCTAATTTGATGTAAATTCTTTCCAATATCGGCTTTGAAACTATTATTATAATGTATCTTATAAAGTAATACCGGCCTGATCAATCATAAAAAACACAAATGTAAAGTCGGGTGATTGGTCACCCCAGCAAGGTTATATTATAGCCAAATCCACGATCGTCAGCACATACGTGACGTAGTATGCTACTAATTACGTATGCTTAATTATTAGAATCTAGAAAAACCTTCAATTAACTAGTGGGGTGGTGCTGATGTGATGGATAAGTCACTATCTAGATAACCTACATATTAATCTTCAGAAGGATAGGGGAGTGACTCACTCCCCTATCCTTCTGAAGATTAATATGTAGGTTATCTAGATTGGGTGTAATTAAAATCAAATATTACTTAACACAGCATTAAGTATTTTTTTTCAATGTGTATAACATTATTATACTTACTTGTATAACATTATTATGCTGAAAATCAGTGTTTTTACCTGCGGGCAAAAACTACACTGAGCCTTGGCCCATTTTGCTGCTGCACATACATACAATTCTTTCTTTTTCCTAAAATATGTACTTTCCCATTTTTTTATTATATTTTTTTTGTTTTCTGTTTTTATGTTTATCTCAGCAATTGTATGTATGTGAAATAATTCAGCAATAAACGATTTATCTATCTATCTACTACTACTTCTTTATTACAGGTATTTGATGAAGCTGTGAGAGCAGTATTACGACCAGAACCTCAGAAAAGGCATCAGAGAAAATGTTTAATCATGTAAATATGACAAATATGATATTGACATTAAAACATGCAGGAATCTCATAACAACAGTAATAATGTGTTTCTATACCAATTTGTTCAATGAAAAAAGGTAAGCTCTCATAATAACCTATCAAAATTTAATTTAATTTATACTAATATGTGCCATATAAACATTTTCTGCAATGATACTCATTTAATATCAGGTGCATCACACATTCATGTTTTAGTTATATATCTGTTTATTTATAATGCAAATGGAAATGCCAAAGATTTACTTGTAGATTTTAAGTAACATTAATAATGTAATTTGTGTATAACAACTTTCAATGGTTAGAAACAAATTGTTACTGTTTAGTTCTCATACTAATATGTTATTTTTATACATACACCTGAACCTCGATTTGATATATTATTATATTCTTATGTGACTTGTTGATAAGGACTGACTGTAGGTAAAAGCTAGTATGTATTATTAACATTCTCCAATTAATCTTTACTTAGTTCGAAACATTTGTGGTAAGCATTTATCATTGATATTTATTAACAAAGTATTTGTTATATTTTATTTAAAACATACTTATGAATAGTAAGTGCTTGTAAATGAAGTAGCTACTTGTTTAAGAGTATTTTTATAAATATAAGCTAATGATTTGTAAATTGCTATCATGATAACATTCAAAATACTTTTTTTACGTATTTAAAACAAAATAGGGTGGTTGTTTCGGTGTAACCTTTATAATATCATCTTAAAAGCTCTATAATAATGGAGTTAGTCAGCACTATAGATTATCGTAATTATATAACTTGTTTAAGTTAAAAATAACCCACATAACGGATGTTATTTTGGCAGCTTCAATTTGAGCTGTGCTGTGATTCTCGTAAACTGAAATACTTAGTTAAAATTCAGTGATCGTCATACCGAGACTAGTTTGCCTGCTAAACTAATATGAATCTTAACACGAATGAATAAGTATAGAGTTAATGCCTATGCACACTTCCTGGGTTTCAAAACGTTTAAGGAGGACGCACCGTCCTCCTGAAAACACGCATTGTGTTAATTAGACTCATATTTGTTTAGAAGGTGAATAAAATTATTTTTCAAATTAATAAGTACTAGTTTCTAATCCATTTTGCATTAATTAAAAGGGTCAAGTGTGTTTAATGTTTTAAAGTAATTTTTTAGGTCAAAATATTTTTGTATTCAAAAAACTTATTGGAATCTAGTAGGTATAAGTATGTTTAGTGGGTTTGTTTTAATATAAATTGGTTAAAGATTTAAGTGCTTGTACGCCGGGTATTCCAACTCTTCTAGACTTTAGTAGCGTGTTGCTATAAATGTCGAAAGTATGAATGAAACGCCATAATGCTTAAGAAGCTCGTAAAGTTGGGTAGAGTTCGAGCATTGGGACGTAAGTGCCCTCAAAATTAATGAATTATCTATAACAGTCTATCGGCCTATGGAAGACAAGTTACCTACTTCACAACGATAATAATTAGGTATACATGGTTTTCTCTCAGTATTCATTGATCTAAACATTCTGTCTTCGTTCTTCTTGTTTCTGTATGATTCTCTTAAGTTAATGATGGTATATAATATGACAAAATTTTGTATTAAGTACTGTTAAATTACTAGCTTTCCGCCCGCGTGGACTACACGACGCGACGCTATCCCGCTGGAATGTGACATTTTTCCGGGATAAAAAGTAGCCTGTCTTCCTCTCCAGGCTACAAAGTATCTATGTCCTAAATTTCAGCCAAATCTGTTCAGCCGTTTTGGCGTGATTGAGTAATAAACATCTAAACTTTCACATTTATAATATTAGTAGGATATTTAATACAAAATTTTAATATTTAGTACCTAACTACTTACATATACTTAAGTAATATTTTTATTTAAAATTTAAATTGGACCGTTTTCGATGTTTAATAATTATTTTCGTTGTTTAGTAAACTTCAAGTCTTGAGCTCAAAGATCAATATTTGACAAAGTGCAAAGCGAATATAGTCGCATTACATTACATACATCGTTCGTATTTAATTTTATATAGAGATAAATGTTTTGATATTTTCTATTAATTACTATTGGTTAAATTATTTCTAAATATTTTATAGACTGCTTTGATTTTATGTGAGTATGAAGCTTGAGTAATTGTACATACCTATATAACAATTCAATTATTCATGTAAGAGAATGCGCAATGAATGAAACTGTGTAATATTGCACTACATAAATTATTGAATTTCATAAGTGGTTTTTATTTCTATTAAACCCAAAACAGTACCTACATAATCGATGGATTTTTGTTTGTTTACGCATGTCGGAATAAATTGTCAAAAAATATTAAAAGTTCCTAGACAAGTAAAGTTTTCTATCGCTTTTATGATACGAGATTAGGAACACAGATCACCTGTAGTAGCAAGCTTTGGAAAGGACCCAAAAGGAGTCAAGTACCTACTTACATTGTATTGAACATTAGACCTAGGGAGCGTGCTAGCCCTCACTATCACTAGGCCATCTCTGCAAAAAAAATCATGCAATTAAATTGTACTTACCTAAATCCTTGAAAAATGGTAAATAAATAAATAAATAACTAAATAACTTTTTTTTACAATCACACCAATTATCTAAGCCCATGTAAATTTCATTAAGAAACTGTGTCATGGAAAACTTGATAATATCAATAGGATAATCTTTATAATATAATACCTATCATTAGGTTTTGCGAGGAAATGTAATTAAAATAGTAAATTGTTTTTGTGTAATAAAGTTTTTAATAATAATAATAAAATACTTAAATACTTTTTTGTTTGTAAATACATACTTAATATAGGTACATAGTAAACACCCAGACCAAGACAAATAGACATGTTCATGCACACAAATATTTGTCTTGTTCGGGAATCGAACCCGAGACCTCTGGCGCAGAATGCAGGTAGCCGACCGCTCCGCCAAATCGGCCGTCAATGAAAATGAAGTAATTAAAAAAATCGACCCGTCTCACAACTAGCTCAGGGACTTTTCTAAATACTTCATTTTCCATTTTGCAATAAGTAATAAAAATTGCATTCTGAATGCAAACAAGTAAAAATTTCCTTTGCTCCCGTTGCGTCACACCACCTTGTGTAACACTGTGACACATTGGGAAAAAAAATCCCGATAAGTAACACTGTTACTCAAAGCCACGTTTATTTTCCCGTTAATTTACACTGTTACACATTGGGCAACAATTTCACGATAAGTAACACTGTTACTTAAAGCCACGTTTTTTTCCTGTTAATATACACTGTAACTAGCTGACCCGGCGCGACTTCGTTCGCGTGGCCCTACCCCCTACTGCACGCTACCCCTACTCTAGGGGTCACAAAACCGGTTTCACCGAAATCGAAAAAACCGAGTAAACCGGGTTTGCAGCTAATTTTTGAAACCGGGTTTAAGATTTGACAAAACCGGTTATTTCGATTTTACGGTTTTTAACTTTGGTCGACATTTTTGGCCAAAAATTCCCACTCTACCAGATTTCTGGAAATATGATCTAACTCGCAACGCAACACAGGTTTCACGCAGCTCTCAAACAGTTCTAGAATCCTGAGCCAGCCAATTAAAAACAATTTTAGATCATCCCAATTCATAACCGCAGACTAAGTAGAAGAGTAGAAAAAGCCTTCTCATCTGCCTGCTATGCTAGGTACTTAAAGTACCAAAGACCACATTAATACGCTGCGGCAAGTTATACAGAAGACCGAAGAGTAAGTACAACTTGCCACTTTGCCGCTGGATGCGGATAGCGCAGGACCGATCGTTGTGGAGATCCTTGGGGGAGACCTATGCCCAGCATTGGACGTCGTTTGGTTGACATGATGATGATGAATATAATTTTAATTTGACTTTAAGGGATGTTCCAAGAGGCACTAATTGGTAATATTATTGTAACAAATGATTATTAAGGCTGATCAATTAAGAATATTTCTTGACATTCGATTTTTATTAACATTAAATAATAGAATCGAAATCACCGAAAAAACCGGAAAACCGGTTTTGTCACAAATTCAAAACCGTAAACCCGGTTTTCAAATATACTTTCGAATTTGTGACCCCTACCTACTCTACCCCTACCCTACCTCTACCCTACCACTACCCTACCCCTACCCCTATCCCTACCTCTGGCGGGGATAACTAATTAAATGACGATTGATCAGTTTTCGACCGGAGAGGAAAAATGATTAAATTACTAAAATGGCTATTAAAAAATAAGGGTTGATCGTAGAAGGGTGAAAATTGAGGATTGTATGTATTTTAAATTTTACGACCGATTTGGCGCAGGGGTAGGCTACCCCCCTTCTGCGCCAGCGGTCTCGAGTTCGATTCCCGAACAAGACAAATATTTGTGTGCATGAACATGTCTATTTGTCTTGGTCTGGGTGTTTACTTATTAAGTATGTATTTACAAACAAAAGTATTTAAGTATATATTTATCCGTTATCAAGGGTTTTCCATGATACAGTTTCTTAATGAAATTAAAATGGGCTTAGATATGTAAATGTAAAAAGTTATTTATTTAAGTATTTATTATTTATTATTTATTTATTTTTGTATGTTGTATCATAAAAAACAAGAAATTAAAAATTGTCTAAAAAATAAAAATAAAATTTAGGGGTGGACTACCCCTAACATTTAGGGGGATGAAAAATAGATGTTGGCCGATTCTCATAGATACCGGATAAGCACAAAAAAATTCATCAAAATCGGTCAAGCCGTTTCGGAGGAGTACCTATGGCAACGAAAACTGTGACACGAGAATTTTATATATTAGAAGATGATAGTACCGCACAAAAAAGTCCTAAAAAGCTTAATGTTGAATTAAAGATAAAGGAGATCAGTCAAATTGGACCAAAAAAGTAAAAGTGCACTTTGGCCAAGCTGTATTCAAGTTTGAAAATGAAGAAAAAAATGTCATTTTCAAACTTGAATAACTGTATGGCCGCTAATCGTACACTGTTGACGTCATAACAAAAAATGATCGTTACACTGTTTACAATAGTAATATGCAATTTTTTTTCGTTGGCCGCACTTTGGCCAAGCTGTATTCAAGTATGAAAATCAAGAAAAAAATGTCATTTTCAAACTTAAGTAACTGCTTGGCCGCTAATCGTACACTGTTAACGCCATAACAAAAAAATATCGTTACACTGTTTACAATAGTAATATGCATTTTTTTTTCGTTGGCCGCACTTTGGCCAAGCTGTACTCAATCACGCTAAAACGGCTGAACGGATTTGGCTAAAATTTGGGACACAGATACTTTGTAGCCTGGAGAGAAACATAGACTACTTTTTATCCCGGAAAAATATCACATTCCCCCTGGAATAAGGTAACTGTAGTCCAGGCGTGCGAAGCCGCGGGCGGAAAGCTAGTTGAAAATACTACATCTGGCGACACTGGTTATAGCACGTCCGCTTTTTTTTCTAGTCTTCTTTATATTTTTTTTATATTATTCGTTCCGAAGGAACAGGATAAGGGAAAACCATACTGCCTCGTCATAATTTTTTTTGTCGTTTTAAGTTTTTTTTTTGGTAAAAAATAAATCACTTCATAAGTTTATTTTTTATTTTATTCGCGTTAATCCAAGTACATTAGGTAGAGTAATAATTTAATTATTCCATTATTATCGTCTTTTTCAACTAGTATGACTCCTGTGACGTTTCAAGTTTGACAGTTCTAGAGATGTCCCATATTAAAATCTTATCGACTTATCTATCTTATTGTTCAAGAGTCAATGTAACTACTTTTGGAGTAATTGCAATATATTTATTTCGTTTTATTTGAAACGAGATAAGTGTTTTCCACAACTTTATGTAACAAAATATGTCAGTAGTGTTTGTCAAAACTAACGTTACATCGCACCTCAAAAGCATCGATGACATAAATGAACGCACTCTTACACACACATTGTATTAGTTAGGTATCTAAAAATCGAAAAATTACTTTCGAAATCATGCTTGTTTTGTTCTAAGTACTTTATTTGTTAGTTTCAATCGACAAAAAAAATGACACGCCTATCGTGTCATGCGCCACACGTAAAAAAAATGCATTGCAACTTATAAAGGTTGTCAACCTCTGCAACTTCTAAATTCACACAACTAACACAACAAGCTAGCACAACAAGCTAGATCTACATGGAAAACCATGATAGTTTTGTTCTAGGCAGATACTTCTAAAACTTAATTTGACGGAGTTATAATCGATTAAAAAATGACATGCCTGTAGAGTCATAAGCCACAAGTTAAAAAAAATATGTCACGCCTGTCGTGCCATTAGCAACGAATCGGTTAACTGGTGCTTTGCTAAATGTGTAAAACCTATCAAAGTCAGTAGGCCAGGCTGAAATAAAAATAATTGCGGTAAACTTGCTCTTTTGGTATGTTGTTTGGGTCTACCTGGATAGTATTAATCCAGATTTGCAGCTGTCTGAAATTATCGCGCGCTGAGTAGTTGCTGAAAAACCACCACTTTTTTAGTTTTGTGCCAAAAAAACGACATTGGAAGGCTCTGACTGCTGCAAATCTGGATAAATACTATCCAGGTGGTCCCAAACAACATACCAAAAGAGAAAGTTTACCGCAATTATTTTTATTTCGAATGTAACATATGGCAGGCCTACAGTGTCACGATATCAAGTGTAAATTTCGACTTTATTGAATTTTAATATCTGTTAGAATACGAAAAAGGTGAGTCACGATTCCATTAGTTTGACTGAATCTTGTCTTTAGCGTCACCGCACACGGGCCACTAAAAACGCCCTCATCGACCACTTTTCATACATAATAGTCGTCAAAAGTCGTCATAATAGTATTCAAGTTTGAAAATAAAGAGAAAAAATTGTCATTTTATAACTTGAATAACTGCTTGGCCACTAATCGTACACTGTTGACGTCATAACAAAAAACGATCGTTACACTATTTAAAATAGTAATCTGCAATTTTTTTTTGTTGGCTGCACTTTGGCCAAGCTATATTCAAGTTTGAAAATGAAGAAAAAATGTCATTTTCGAACTTGAATAACTGCTTGGCCGCTAATCGTACACTGTTGACGCCATATCAAAAAATGATCGTTACACTGTTTATTGTACACTGTTTACAATAGTAATGTGCAATTTTTTGTCGTTGGCCGCACTTTGGCCAAGCTGTATTCAAGTTTGAAAATAAAGAGAAAAAAAAAATACATTTTCAAACTTGAATAACTGCTTGGCCGCTAATCGTACACTGTTGTCGCCATAACAAAAAATGATCATTACACTATTTACAATAGTAATGTGCAATTTTTTTTTGTTGGCCGCACTTTGGCCAAGCTGTATTTAAGTTTGAAAATAAAAACAAAAAAAAATTACATTTTCAAACTTGAATAACTGCTTGGCCGCTAATCGTACACAGTTGTCGCCATAACAAAAAATGATCGTTACACTGTTTACAATAGTAATGTGCATTTTTTTTTCTATGGCCGATACTTTTACTTTTTTGGTCCAAACATGTATGAAGCGTGACTGATCTCCTTTCAACTATGGAAAATCATCACTTTGTTTTTTAAATTTTTACTGTTTTGCATTCACAATACAATTTTTACTATTGAAAAATTTAAAATGAAGTTAAAAATTTAGTTAAGATACCGCCCATTCTAGATGTCTCCTTTGTATTTTTTTTGTCTATCTGTATTATGTGTCTGTACAATAAAGTGTAAATAAATAAATAATACCTGTATTCTGTGCCTGTACCAGGGATTATCTATACATATAATAAAACAGAAACGGAAAAAAAGTCTGTACATGAAAGATTAAAAAAAAAAATACTGCTATGTGATGTGTACAGGATATAGACCCCAAAACGATAGATATTAAAATTTTTGTCTGTTTGTCTGTTTGTCTGTTTGTATGTTCGCTTTTCACGCAAAAACTACTGGACGGATTTTTACCAAATTTTGTGAAGTAATAGCTTATAACCCGGGTCAACATATAGGGTACCTTTTATTGCGGGAAAATTTCTTTATATTTAATAAAAACCCCTTATTCCTACGGGAAAATACAAAGACTGATTCTTACTAAAATAGATGGCGCCACATGATTATGAAAATACGTTATATTTAATCGCTGTCTCAATTAATAATGAATCATGTTATTTTTTTTTTACCTGCTTCAAAACATAATATAAATTGAAACCCATCCAGGCCCATATAAAATCATAAAAATAATTTCATGTTATTTACGTCATTATATCTACTAAGCAATAGATGGCGCAGGTAGTCAGTAAGATATACCTCTCACAAAAGTACATTCGAATGATTATTTTAATGGGCGATTTTCTGAAAGCTCAGTCACTAGATAGCGCTGTCCCACCTATGCAGTTAGAAGGAACGGAACGTTATAAATTTTACTTTGACGCGACTTTTTTACGTAAAACGGAACGTCAGATAGATGTTATTTATTTACCTAAATCTTTAAATTTACCTATTTCGTTTCTGTTCCTCACAGTAGTACTTATTTAATATATTATTAGTTTCCTTTGGGTTTTTAAAAAGTAATTAATTTAAATATGTTTCATACCAAAATATACCATAGACATGTACATACTTATTTAACGCCATCAAGTGAAGCAATTGGAAGCTTTTTTTTTTAAATGGCCTCTCAGAAAATCGCTCATTAGGGTGAAAGCCCCCTCTGTTGCCACTTTAAGATGTTTTTCACTTCTTTCGCATCATAACTACTAAGCAATAGATGGCGCAGGAAGTCAGTAAGATTACGATATACCTTTCACAAATGTACATTCGAATGATTATATTAAGTAGGATGAAAGCCCCCGCTGTTGCCACTTTAAGATGTTTTTCACTTCTTTCGCCTATGGTCTTAAGTAGGTATCTATAAAATACAAAATTTATATCTAAAATTGTCAAGAATGTATCTTATACTTTTTTTACATTTTTAAATTCTTACAATACAAAAAAACTACTTAAAAAAATTTTACAGACTCCAAAAAGTATTTGTCAACTGAAAAGGAAAAATATAATATCTATAATTTAGGTACCTTTTTGAGGTCGGTGCCAGTCAGTTTATTTTTTTTTAATTACTTTTTATTTCCTAAGTTTTAGTGTACAATAACAATAAGTTTTAGTGAATTGTACTATAACATACCCACGGAAACTACTAAACTGATTTTGATGAATCTTAGACTGTTCCCAAAGTTAGAATACACCTAATTTAAATCAAATAGAATCATCTCGATATACCTTAAGATTTCGAGAAATTCGTGGACAAACATAGTAAAAAACATATAACTAAGTATTCATATACTTACGAAATTTAGTTTTATTTTAGTAAATTAAAAACCTATTTTTTAAACTTAAAATGTGCGAAGGGTGCCGATTGATGTGTTTTTGTTAATCAAATTTTAAAAGATACATCGAGAAATCAATACTTAACTAACTTAGATAAAATAAAAGAAACATCTAATTCGATGTAAACTGAATTATTACTATTGTTATTATGACTTAAAAGTCATAGATAAAAAGTATATTATCAAGCAAAAGTTATTAACGAAATGTTTTAAGCTAAGTAAGCACTCGGAGCAGTGGCCAAAACTGAAGTTTTCACCCTATTGATGTAATATTTCTATTTCGCATTTCCACTCGACGCTAGATGTCGCTACAGTAAGTATAGTGGTGCCACAAATATATCTGACCCGGTGACAGTGGTCGTGGAGGAGCCACTAGCAATACAAAATTAACTGTCAAAATGGACTGCCGGCAGTCAACAGTATATTTAGTACCAAAAACTAACCACTGTGTGAAATAAGTTTGTCGCAATGTAGACAAAATGTCACCAATGTAATTTTGAAAAATTTGCTCATAAACGCTAAGTGGCCAGTACGTAGATACCGACACCTACCTACCATTTTTTATGTCATTTAACCGGCTCTGGCTACTTAGGCCTTCAGCCATAGGTACCATCCAATAAAATAAAGGAATATTAAAAATAGTTTTCTTTCTAACTTATTTAGGTACTTATTCATTTATTTACTAGGAAAGCTTACATAAATGATGTTAAATTAAATAATTAAATGGTATATCATTACATTTTATACCTGTTACTTAAAGAAAGTTAATTACAAGCTCTCACAAATAGGAAATGTCTCCATATCAAAATACTAGCCTTCCGCCCGCGACTTCGCAAGCTCGGACTAAACGACGACGTTATCCCGCGGGAATGTGATATTTTTCAGGGATAAAAAGTAATCTAAGGCAGCCATTACACAGTCCATCCAGATCGCGATCACTGATCGTGATCTTGATCGCGATCGAGATTTACTATGTAGATATTTTGCGATCAAGATCGCGAGCCGTCAATCACCTTCGTACACAGTCAATCTGGATCGCGATCATTGATTTTGAACGCGGATCGCGATCCAGATTGACTGTCTAATCAAATCAAATCAAATCAAAATAAATTTATTTCGACCAACACAGATCATATCAGAATCATAAAAATAATCATATCATATCATAAAATTAATAGGTAAATAAAAATTGAAATTGAATACATAATTAACATAAATTAATACTTAACTAAAATAAAATTACAATAAAAATCCATTAATAAAATATACCTACATTCAATTACCACATAAAAATTAAATATTGAGAATACATTTGATTAAGAAATAAATTAATAAGTATCGACATTGAGATTACATTGTATTACATTGAGATAAAAAATTTAAAATTTAAATTTAAAACGCATTAAACTTATTGACATCATTTTACATAAGGTGATGAACTTGCATGGAGTTTCATCCACCGTTGCAACATTGGCGAGTCCCACCGCTCGGCCAACGCGCCTAGGATACTGTTAGTACTGTTCCGAAAGCGGTTAAGCAGCGAGGCGCTTCGCTTTCTAATAATGGAATGAAAATCATCAGTTTGCGCCTGCGCGAACATTGTCGAAGCGCTGCAAAACCGCGGCAGCCCCATCAGCATCCTAAAAGCGTTGTTATACTGGACGCGCAAGGTGCCGTACATCCGCTGAGTGTAGCTGGTCCATAGGCTGCATGCGTAAAAAGATTGACAGTACGCTTTAAATAAAGTTATTTTTACTGGTGTAGTACAGCGCGCAAACCTACGAGCCAGCATGTTACACCGAATGGACAGCGATCTGCGCTCCCTCTCGATATCCTCATTATCACATAAGTCATCCGTTACCCAGTGACCCAGGTATTTAAACTTATTTACCCTATCTAAAATCGCGTCACAAAGAGTGATCGGTGACGGAGATGAGTAGGTCTTGGTACCAGCTTTAAAAATCATGTACTCACTTTTATTAGGGTTGTACCTGAGTCCATGGGTCCGAGCATAAGTCTCGCAGATGCGAAGGAGTTTCCGCAACCCACCCACCGACGGGCTCAGCAGCACCATATCATCCGCGTAGCTGATATTATTGATAGCTACACCTCCAATGGAGCATCCGATATTAGCACTGCTGAGCTCCTCGATCAGCTGGTTCATGTACAGGTTGAACAGTCGCGGCGAGGTCAACCCCCCCTGCCTCACCCCGCACTCCAACCCGTACACGTCCGAGTGCGCCCCTGCCCATCTCACACTATTTCGCTGGTGACTGTACCAATACCTTAACAAAGATACCATCTCACTCGGAAACTTTGTCTCACTGTGCAGCTTCAACCACAGCTTGTCGTAATTTACTAATGGCTGCCTATTTTAAGTATGTCACTTTTCAGCTGCCAAACTATTCCCATTCCAAAAGTCACGTCGATCCGTTGCATCACAGCCATCTCTATCGTCTTCTACAAGCCATGCGCATAAAGTTGGCAACGTAGTTTTAAGTGAACCGATTTGACACCGTTTGCATCGTTTGACAGGTAAACAGCGAGTAAACCTCGAGTACTGAATCCTATGGAGATGGCATATCTTCTATACATCTATACAAAGAAATTAAATTGGAGTGTCTGTTTGTAACATTAAAATAACCGCTTTTTATTACGTGCATATGATTATATATACGGTACATATACCAAAATGACATGTTTTACAATTTTTGTCTGTCTTTCTGTTTGTTCCGGACGTTCCGGTTAATCTCTGAAACGGCTGGACCGATTTTGACGGACCGATTAATACGACAATTAGTAGTAGTTTAAAATTGAATTCTAAGATTTTCTTACATTTTGACTTAGTTACACCTCACTATTTCGTAGGTATGCCACCTCCATAGGATTTAGTACTCAGAGGAGTAAACCGGTTCACAGCTCACAGCATTGTTGCCGTTCCTTATCATAGCATGGCTTGTAGAAGACGATAGAGACGGCTGTGGTTGCATCAATTTTAACGTGAAAGACGGATAAACAAACAAACCCTCTTTCACATTTATAATATTAGTAGGTATGGATACACACAATCTCTTTTTCATTTTATAGTAAAAATATAATTGGCCTGATATTATGCATTACTACTAAGTAAGAACATAAATTTTAGCTTGATATCTCCCACGCATACTTGAGAAAAAGTTTCTTGATAGGTAGACGGACAGATCTATGAATGAGGGCTCAACTATGTTCATGCAGCATTTGATAACAACATACCATGTTCATACCCTAGCCTGCATATTCGATATTCTTTAGACCCTTTTAGTAGAGAATAGGATTTCAAGAAGAGCGTTATGAAATCTGGGCAACAAACACACATAAACTAAACTAACACAACACAAAAGTCAACACAAAAGTCACTACACCGCGCGTACGAAGTCGCGGGCAACAGCTAGTCGTTGCATAAGTTAAGATGTATTATGTGAATTATGTTACCAAAGAGGGGTAACTTAACGGGAACGCAATAGTTCTGTTGAGTTACAGTGTCAGTCACAGGGAAAAAAACGTGGCTTTGAGTAACAGTCTTACTTATCGGGATTTTTTTTCCCCAATGTGTTACAGTGTAACACAGAATGGTGTGACGCAACGGGAACAAAGGAAAAGTACTTACTTACCTAACTTGTTTACAATCCTATTCCAAAAACTTTTTGGCGTCTCAAACATAGCAAGCAAAGTACAGTAGGCGCATGTGGGCTGGAGAGGCGAGGTTGCGGGGTACCCTGTGCTGCGCATAGCGGACAACTTCACGAACTCAAGGTTGGAATCGCACTGTCCCCAAATATAACAACGAAATATTTAAAACTCTCGTCGAATCAGGCTCGGATGCGCAGCGTTCGGGAAGCTTCGGCATATATTCGCGTCCAAAATTCCTCAATGTCTCAAGACCAAGGTCTTTGACCAGTGTGTGTTGCCAGTTATGACATGACAATATGGAAACAATACGTTTTTCACCATGGGTTCCATAAGAAGCATTTATAATTTGTGATAAGAAGGCTGAAGGTCACCCAGCGAGCGATGCTTGGTATTTCCCTGCGCAATCGGATCAGACATGATGAGATCCGCAGGAGAACTAAAACAACCGAAACTCGAAGTGGCAGTGAGCGGGACACATAGCGCGAAGAACCGATGGCCGTTGGGGCGCCGCAAAGGTTATAAATGGCGACCGCGTACCGGACGGCGTTCCGTGGGCAGGCCCCCTACAAGGTGGACCGACGATCTGGTCAAGGTCGCGAGAAGCCGCTGGCTGCAGGCTGCGCAGGACCGATCGCTGTGGAGATCATTGGGGGGAGGCCTATGCCCAGCAGTTGGCGTCATATGGCTGGTGATGAAAGATGACAGCACGGCGCGCGTGACACGAAACATTATTATAGACACTCACAGTTTTACATACAAAAACCGAATGTCACGCGGCCAGTTCGAACGAGGACAACAGCCCCCTGGGGGGCGATCGCGTTATTTCAAAAGATAAAAGTTTGGTTTCGTTTCGATAGTGTTTCAGTTCTGATAATGATCCAACTATGGTTCAAATCGGTATTGCCATAAAGTTTAAACGTCAACCAAACTTTAACCATTTCCACACCATTATTGGAATAGAAACGTTAGAGATGCCATTCGTATATTTTCATTCGTATATGCTTTTGTGTACAATCGACGGTCGACTTATCAATTTTACCACAGCACTACTTGTTATTTGACCTCCCAAAAGTGACAGTTCTAAGGGCGTATTCCACTTGTCAAAGATCTTTGTCCAATGCGCATTTGATCAAAGAATTTATCAATGAAACTATTCATGAATTCGTCCTCAATTTCTTTACCAAGTATTTCATAAGTGGAATAGCACTCGTAGTTGATATTTTGTTTACTGAAAAAATGACTGAAAGTATTATTAAATTATAGGTATAAAGTTTGATCGTGAGATTCGTGAGAATGTTTTCAAGTGGATGAATACTTTAAAAGAAGAAACAAGAATTATATTAGATGAGTAGGTAGCACATTTTATTACTAGAAGTGCACCGCATTAGTCATAAATTCATAATAATCATTGTAACTGCGCCTGAGTCTGTCTGTAGAAACAACCAACTGAGCTAAAAACTGGATACTGGCGAAATCCGGAAGGGACACGCCATTGCATAAAAAGAAGAAGAAGAAGAAGAATCTACCAAACATTTGTTGTGTTTTGCGTTTAGATAAAACATATAATAGGTACCTACCTATTACAGAAATTAAAGAATGCCACTGTATAACAAGAGATACAATTTAGATATGGAATGAATTCAAATTCAAAGTTAGAACAAAGCCCAATACAACAAATGCTAACCAAAGGGGTCAGTGGCCCTCGTAATGCAGTGTCCGTTCCAACGGAGTTCCAGTGAACTCTGTTGGAACAACAGATTTCAAACTACATTTGAGGAAATGATGTTGTTCCATTACCAAATGTTGAACAAGAACAATAAATTAAGGTTAGTTTATTATGAAATTACTTTTCCAATACCTAGTTTGAAATATGAAAGTGATTCTTACACCAAAATTATCAACTATATTCTAAAAAAAATATCGTCTTTTTTTTCAGCATCGCAGATGACCTCAGCTTCAGCCTTAGACAAGGCGAGGGTGATGGTTTTACAAATAAAAAAACCTAAACAATCTTACAGAATGCTCAAGGTCTTAGATATTTGCAGAAGCATTTAAATGAATACCCGAAAGCATAGATCATTTTAGTCAACAGGTATATTCATGTTATAATATTACTATAAAAGCTGTCAAATTTTTTACTAGTTACGGTAATTAACTAGGTAACTTATGTTTTGTTTCAGTATCACCAATCACAGTGGCAATGAGATTTGTCAGGAGAATTATTAAAGGAAAAACGGTGATAGTAAAAGTCTAGCAGTCCTGCTAGTAACTTTCAGGCGGGATTCGAACCCGCCTTAACTCGGGGAATCCGGCCTTTCCTTTACAGAATAGCATTGTAAATGTATGAAAATTATTTTAAATCTTAAGGAGAATAAAATTATTAGTTTGATAGCAATAATTCTTTTTAAATGTATGGTAGTTTATATAGAATATTTTGTTAGTTTATTAGGATATAGAAATAGAAATACACTGATAAAAACTGTACTCGAGTTTATTTTTTACCCTTTTACTTATTTACTTTCTCTTAAATTAAGAAAATAAAACACTTTTATTGTATAACACTTTCTTTTACTTACTTAAATTAATTTTATAACATTGGGATGGGACAATTAATGTAGGTACCTAATTAGAAGAATATTAGTTTTTACCCGTTGACATAGGTTACTTTCTCTATGAAACACTTATTGCATAACACTTTCTACTTAAATTAATTTTATAACTAAGTAATTGGAATGATTAATTTACAATAATAAGTCTTTCCTATAAAAAAACCTCTCCTTATGTTCTGCTGTGGGTGTACAATTGCCAAAGGGTCCCACCTATCAATACCTACAGCCCAGCGCTCCAGGGCATTGTAAAGTATCTGTAAAATAAAATAGGCAAATTTTAGTACTCATCATTTGTTTATACAACACATTTATAATAATATATCTCTAGAACTTACTGCCTTTTCACATAATCCGGTCAGAGTGTCGTTGTTGAAATGATGGGACAACATATTTGTTTGAAATGCATTGCTTATGCAAAGCTTTTGTCACTTGGTGTAGTTATTGCTTTTGAGACACTGGCTTAGGAGACACAATGGTCACAGCGGCGTCCCCAATAATAGTTTCTTAGGACCCAGAAGCATAGGAATGGATATGCAACTAAAATCTGTAAATAAACAAACACCAATGTTGAGACACTAATATCTTTGTATTTTAAGAATAAACATATGTTTTATTCGGTGTGGTTATTTAAGATTTACCTACCTTTGTCTCTTCAATGCATCAGAATGAAGAGTTAGTGGCTTATGTGGAGATAATTCACTTTGTAATTTTCCGAACTAAATCCTTGGACAGTCGTATTTTAACAATCTCAGCACGCAACCTTGGCACTCCAACATCATAATCATGAGCTCTTTCAAACATTTTGGCCTATAAAACACATTAAAATACTAAATTGTGTTATTAAACACCACTTGTTTGACGAACGATCATGAAACGATCCTAAAAAAGTAGCCTCGCCTAAACTTTTTGATATCGAACGGTAGCGGTCCAATAATGGTTAAGTTTTGTCAGAACTAGCTGTCAAAACATTACCGCGATACGAAACATGTCAAAAGTTACGGTTTGGTTATGGTCCAATCGCGATTAAGTCGAGTTTGTGTTAGCGCGATTGCCCCCCTGATTCACGAACCGTCGGAAACGCTCCCGACAGCGGAATGTATGCCCTGTCTTTGTCACTCGCTATAGAATAGACAAAGACAAAGCACAGAATTCGAATCCGAATCCGTTTCAGACGGTTTGTGAATCAGGGGGCACGTGGCGGACATACCAGGCGGCGGCGGCGGACCGATAGTGCCGGCTTGAATATACAGTGTTGTTTGAATAAATAAAACGCTTATAATATTTATACAAGTAGGTAATTTATTTCATTTAACACGTTTACATGTCACTGAAACAATTATACACATTGGATCAACATTGATAGGTTTCACCCGAAGACAAAATTTATAATTTATAATAAGTATATAACCGATTCGCACATAATAAAAATAGTATAATTGCTCATATACCTACCTACACTCTTTAATAAAACAGAGTGCCTAATCTTAGAGCGAAATTCTACTTACTCGATCGCATCTGTACAAATTGTACCATCTTCATATACGATAAAAAAAAGAAGGTATTTTAGTCTACATAATAGCCTCGTGGTATATAAAGGTCATTTACTCGAAATTCGGGTAGGTAAAATTGTGAAGGTATTTCGGTCGATTCGACCAGCCCCCCATTATTCACTTCACAAACCGTCACATTATAACTCGAATCCAATTCCGTTTCCGAATGTTTGTGAATCGAAGGGGCAGTATAGTCGTAGTTAGAGCAAGCAACAAGTTTTATTCTATTTTTTAACCCAAAACGGGTTAGCTC
Source organism: Crambus lathoniellus (assembly GCA_949710035.1). Lineage (NCBI taxonomy): Eukaryota > Metazoa > Arthropoda > Insecta > Lepidoptera > Crambidae > Crambus > Crambus lathoniellus. Next base: position 11,410,231 of record OX453307.1, read on the forward strand.
ATAGGCTTGAATAGACTGAATGAATATAGGTACAGTCAGCGTCAAATTGATACAAGCGTCTAGAGTAGTCTGAAAAATATGGTGTTGTACATTATGCATAGATATTTTGAAAGCTTTGTTTGCTTAGATAATTTTGAACACTTGACTGCTGAAATAAATATGAAACAATGAGTGCCAAGATATTTGGAACACCTTGCGCGCTTACAACAATATGATGATTCGAACTGCTTAGATCAAATTGGTTTTATTTGGAACACCTTGCGCGCTTACAACAATATGATGATTCGAACTGCTTAGATCAAATTGGTTTTATGTTTTTCAGATGATTTTGACTACTCTAGACGCTTATATCAATTTGACGCTGACTGTACTTATTGCATTTCATTTGGTAGGTACAATGGATTCGGTGAACCACTTCATACTTCTTTTCGTGTGGCTGGCGTCCCATCGTTTACAGCAGTCGCTATCTCTAATTGCTTATGCATTGTACTACCCCAGTAGTAATTAATACATAGTAGTAGTTAATACATGACCCAAAAGTAAAAGGGTCTGCGCGTGAGGCACCACACCAGCCACACGATAAGAAGTGGTTCACCGAATTTGTTCCTGACTCTACATTTGAGATCTTACATTAAGTTTTAGTGCATTAGTACACCTGTAAGGACATAACAATATTAAAATGCTTAAATTACTTAATAGTAGTTGAAACCTTTACCACACCAGCCCCCATACTCACGACACGAACCGTCGGAAACGCTCCCGACAGCGGAATGTATGCGCTGTTTCTGTCACTCTCACTATAGAATAGACAAAGACAAAGCACAGAATTCGAATCCGATTCCGTTTCCGACGGGTTGTGATTGGGGGGCTGATGTTTAGTGAATATTACTCCCGGAATCCTCAACCACTGGCTACCTTATCTCTTTTAACTGCCGGAAATACAACATGTTGAAAACACCGTTGTTATGGCGTCATTCAGACTTAGATAAGGTGGTAGCTAGTTCCCCCACTGGGAATCGAACCCGGGACCTCTGGGTCCGATACCGGTGGTGTACCACTAGACCACAGAGACGGTTAAATTGACACAAATTACAAGATTCGTGATAACTGCGGTTTAGCAATTAAACAAAATCATTTTAATCCAGTTCCTCAAATACTTGTCATGTTTTTCGGAAAATAAAATACGAACCTACGCGAATAAAAGTAAAAGACCTAATCTTGTTATGTTATAAGATAAGTTAAATAGATTTTAATGATTAGGTACAGAATTATCTGCGAATAAGCAATCAAGTAAGTGAACCACTCATACTCGACAAACGGGGCCACCCACGTGCCGATAGCCGAAACTCGCTAATGTTATTATCTAGTTATTTTCCAGGGTGACAAATAAAAAAATACTGTTTTCATACCATCAAAAGCTAGTCTTTATATAATGCGTGAATAGTCCACGACTTAACTGAAAGTCGCTAACAATAATAAACAACAGTACCTACTTCACAAGTTTATTCTGTGATGAGATGACTAGACAGACTCATTTAAATCGATATTAAACGAGTAAAGAATGTTATTCAAAGCACGTAAGATGTGACGTACTAAATGCAATCCCGAAGAAAATAAGTCGGTATAGAATCAAACAATTTAAAATGTTAGAGTACCTATCTATCATCGAGATTTGTTCATAGGCACACGCACGACAACGTTTGGTACATAAGCTAAATAATAAAATTAAGAAAGGCCTGTTTTTCACCACGTAGCGCTATGCTTAAACGTGTACGAGGGTAGGCCCTCGGCACAGATAATATATTATACTATACTAGTACCCTCGGACACGTTCTAGCATAAGCATAATAGCACGGGTTTTGCGTTTCAGAGTAGGCTCCGCAACGCAAAACCCGAAACTTCGTTATGACAGAATCGAGCGAAAAGGGTGGGACCAACCGAAATTTCGGATTGGCGTTCGTTTCAGAGTAAGCCCTCAGAATCGAGTGAAACGGGCGGGGCTAACGGAAGTTTCGGATCGGCGTTTCAGAGTAAGCCCTCAGAATCGAGTAAAACGAGCGGGGCTAACCGAAGTTTCGGATAGGCGTTTCAGAGTAAGCCCTCAGAGTCGAGTGAAAAGGGTGGGGCTAACCGAAGTTTCGGATAGGTGTTTCAGAGTATTACGTACGGACGGTCCCTGGCGCGTGATTGAAAAAAGACATTTAGTTGGCAAATGATGTCATGTAAAAGAGAGTAGCCGAAGTAACATGCCAAGAGTGTTACCTAAAGACAGAACTCGATGCGTACCTAGGTTCAAATAGTTTTCTATTTCAGCAGTGTTAACACAAAATTGTATAAAAATGAAAAAGTTAAAAAAAAATCTTATTTAAAGGTACAATTTTTCCTAACCAAACAAACATAGGTGTAACATATTATTATAGTATTAGTATATAACATACACTGCGCTGAACGTAAAATACAACTTTAATCTAAAGCTAAATAACTTAATATGTAGATTGTAGGTACAACTTTGTGATGAACAAGAAGCTGTATTAAGAGCAAAACTTACTCTAAAATAGTTTTGAGACATAGATACAACATAGGTAAATGCGTATGATAAAAGTGATCTTTTAAGGGATCTCCCCATCAGAAAAAAAATAGCCAACTGTTGGCCGTATCTGTGTTGTTTTATCGCACCACATGCGCGTTAGGATTTATTCATACATACATACATATACTCACGCCAGCTATTTCCCGGGGTAGCCAGAGACTATGGATCACCACCTGCTATGATCCTTGCACACTTCTTTCGCTTCATTCACATCCATCAATCTTTTACACATGCCCAGCGATTTATTCACTCCCTTGTTTTAGACATTTGATTTCTAATACTTACTTACATTTATATTACCTAATATGTCCTTGATTTCGGCCTGACTATAACTTTACAAACTTGTATGTCGATATTAAAATATTTTGGCAAATACTCGAATGACTGCGCTTTTAAATATTCCTCACACTGTGTGTGTTTCTTTACACAAGAGCCAAATAATAAATACATAGTAATTTGGTCAACAGTAGTTTTGCTTGGTTAAAATTTTGGAATAAATTTTAACTATCATAAAATGTTATTTTAATTTTCACAATGCAATTTTTATTATTGAAAAATGGAAAATGAAGTATTTCGAAAAGAGGTTGTGAGACGGGTCGATTTTTTCTAAATAATTACTTACTTCATTTCCCATTTTTAAATATTATAAAATGTTATTTATTAGTTATAGTTTTCTTTATATACAAATTAAGGCAATGTAACCAAGTTATCAACTTGCTATACTTTGTATGATGTAGCATGGGTCCTATGACTGCCCATCTTTGTTGCTTCTGCACAAGGAATAGGGTCTAATTTTCTAGAATAAGCTGAATTAAAAAATGTATTAGTAATGCTATTTTCCTTGAGTTTTATCACAGAATATATATCTAATAGTACTAAGGTACAGAAGACGCACTCTGCAAACGCATTCAAGTAAAAATAAATCTTTCTGCATGAAAATAAAGTCCAATTCCGGTCGCTTAGTCATCGCTTGCCTCCTGTTATAATAAACTAAAGTTCGCGCATGCAAGCAAAACTGTATCCAACAGCTACGCGCGAGAGTTTCTATTTCTATGAAAGTCTCAAACAGCTCGCTCGCTGGTTAGGGTTGCGAGTGACCTGCGAGTTCGGTTTTGTGGTTTCTTTTGTTCTTTCTTTTATTTACGCATCCTTAAGCACGACAGTACCTTTTATACGGATTATAAGCACGTTTAGTAGCCATTGTTCAGTGCACAAAAATGATGTATCGTTTTACGCGCAACGTGAAGCGTACGAGCCGAGCGGCATCATCCTTCTGCCATACGCCTGCCCGGGAGGCGCGCCCCGGCCAAACGTACCTCCTAAACTGCGGAGTGAGACCCCCCTTGTTTTATTCCAATAGCAAAAAGAACATTTTGCTTTGCATGAGCGAAGAACATTTGCTGTCAACAAGAGCTGTCATAGAACCCATGCTATATTAAACAAACTATAGGTCAGATCATACAAGTGGATTAGAGATAAACTGTTGACTGTACTGTATTATTGAATTATTTTAACCCCCTGTACACTAACTGGGGGCTCAGCGATTAGCGTTACATTTTGTATGCAAATCTGTACAGCGCCTCTAGTGGGCAGTAGCAGAACTACAGATTCTCATACACAATATCTCCCGTGCGCTTACCAAACGCTCGCCGAGCGCCGTGTCTACAGAGGGTAAAACAAGTAGATAATATTGACCTGTTTGCAAATCACAGACCCGTGTAAACAGATAACAAATAATAATAATTAGATAGTATAATGACCTCAGATGGCCAGAAAAATGTTCTAATTTGCATTAATAATTTTAATGGTGAATAACCATTTTTACAACATTATGCTAGCTGTTTTCTATAAAATTAAATGTTACACAAGTAACACAAACAACTCTTTATTAGAATTACATATTATCGAGACCTGAGAATAATGTAAGTGTATAAAAATAATATAATCATGCCTTATTTAACATCTAACAAGGTAGGTACATTTTATATATTTTATACTCACAAGGGAGTTTACATTCTACATTAACAACACTAACTTTAAGTAATGATAAAAATCGTAAATAAGTGGTTCCCAGTAAATAATTATTATGCAATAGAGTTGAGATGCAGTTCATGTCTGAGTAGGATATTAAGTATGGCTAAATCTCTATATAACACAGGTTATAATTTTAATAAATATTTAGTACACCAAGAAAAAAATATCAGATTTTGATAAATTTTATGTCAGTATAGACTGTGCGTACATTATATACAGCATTTAATATATCTATCTACTAACACTAATGGATGTATTTTTGTAATTTTTTTGTTTATATTTTTAATATACAAATACAAAATAGAATACTTCTTTTTGCTTTTGAATACTTATATAAATTAATAAAAAAACATTTAGTAGCAAATGAAATTATGAACAATGTTATTAGTGAAAAATAAATTAATTCAATACTGCAGAAAACATTGAAAGAAATGGCTATTTAAAATCATTTTGACACAAATATCACATGCCTCAATTCAATGAGCCAGTTTACTCTTAAACAAGCTTAAATTAAGGAAGATAAATATTTTTTAATAAAATTGATTAAAATGTTCTTGTGGCCAAATTGAAAGATAATATATATCCTTGGCTCATTGTATTGATACACCCAACATATTTCTCAACTAATCAATTAAGAGTACATTTAAATGAGTATCTTTATCTCAAGCAGCTTGCGTTAATACTTATGTACCTTCACTGCTGGGTAGAAAATCTTCTTCCTGATATCACATAGCCCTATAAGGCCCTTGAGATTTTAAGTATTGGATCACCACTGAGGGCCCTGATGATACCACTTCAGGCGGTATTGCAGTTAATGGACAATTCTCAATACTCATGATCTGCAAGCTTACACATAGAGCTAGCTCAAATGGTAGGTTACACAAGTTCGGATTATCATTCAAATATAATGACTCCAAATTCTCCAAAGTGCCAATTTCCTCAGGCAAGTATTGCAGGTTGTTCTCACCAACACTCAAAAATGTGAGATTGGTCAAATGGCCAATGGATCTGGGCAGTGAAGTCAACTGGTTAGATTGTACTATCAGCTTTTGCAAATCATGTAGGAAACCAATTTCATTTGGTAAAACTTCTAGTTTATTTTCTTCTAAATCCAATACTCTTAACTTCCTCAAACTCCCAATGCTTGGTGGAATCCTCTTCAGCAGATTATTTGAAAGGGTAAGTATTTCTAGGTTTTGTAAGCATTGTATATCATCAGGAAGCTTTGTCAATTGATTAGTACCCAAGTTCAGTTCCACCATGTTAGTCCATGTTCCAATATCTAATGGTAAAGAAGTTAGTAAATTTTCCTTCATATTTAACTTGGTTAAACTTTTCGCTCTTGAAAATATACCATAAGGAATCTTGTCAATTTGATTGTGTTCCAAGTTAATAGAAAACGCATTTGTGAATTGTGCAGGTCCTCCTGAAGGATAGCTCATAAATGAGTTGCGAGACAGAGTTATGCTGGTTAGCTCATTCAAACTAGCAAGCAACCCATCAGGTAGTTGAGATATTGAGTTACCTTCTACATTAAATTCATCCATGTGTTTGCAGTTACTCAAACTTGATGGTATGGCTGTCAATCTGTTATATCTTAAACCTAAGCGTGTCAAAGACTGAAGATTGCCAATAGTTTGAGGTATATCCAATAAATCATTATGTTGCAGATCCAATGTAGATAAATTGACACAGTTTCCAATTTCCTGAGGTAAATGCTCCAAATGGTTGTGTGAAACATCAAAAGTAACTAAGTTCACCAACTTGCCAATGCCTGATGACAACTCTTTTATTTTGTTTTCTCTCAAACTTAACATTGTGAGATTAGTTAAATTGGCAATCCCATCTCCAACTACCCTGATTCTGTTGAATCGTAGAAACAGAGTAGTAAGGGAAGTCAGTTTATAAACCACTTCAGGAATGTCATTCAGTTTGTTATGTCTCAAATCCAAAACTTTAAGGCATCTCAAATTTGCTAAGGAATCTGGTAAACTTGTCAGTGAGTTTTCATTCAATGCTAAGGTTAGAAGGTTTGTCAGACAGCCAAATTCTGCAGGAAGTGCTACAAGCTTATTGCCATATAAATAAAATTCTAGTAAATGAGTCAAATCTCTGACGTTCGGGGGTAACGATGTGATCGAGGACTTACTGAGGTCCAGCCGTTTAACACCTTCTTCGCGACATCTTATAAATTCTTTCACGACATCGAGGTCCGCTTGAATGGGTTTATTTTTCTTAGCAGTAGGCTTTGGTTTGTTTGATTCTGGATGTTTAACTGTAACAACTTTTGGACGTGCACCTTCTGTGTTCGTCAATGATGCTGTTGATAATTTCTTTTCCCTCATGCTGTGATACTTTTCTCTAGGACTAACAGTTCCGATAGAGTCCAATGCTTCGGAGTTTTCTCTCGACGAATTATCTAAATTCATGCCGTAACACCTGATAACACTTGTATGATTACCAATTATTCCCTTTGTTAGTATTTAAAAATAATTATTTACTCAAAAAACACACTTGACATGGTTTTGTCACCTCATGATCATGACAGAATAAATCAATACCAATTTCTAGAGCCGATTTGAAAAAAGGGATTACAGGATATTTAGTTCCTTCACTTGTAGCTCGCTTGTTGCTTATATTATTTTGGAAAATTGTTTTATCTAAAAAACAATTTTTTGTCTTTTGAAGAAAGAAAACCCAAATTGCAATATTTATTTTACACACAACCACAATCAATCAAGAATCAAGACATCAAATCAAAGACAATACAGAACGCAGAACCACAAATTATATAGACTAGGACAGAATCTACCATGAAGCTCGACTTATTCAGTACTCAGAGTTCTCTATGCTCTCAATCTCAATGAGCGATTTAAAAAAAAACTTCCAATTGCTTCACTAGATGGCGTTGAACGAAGTATGTACATGTCTATGGTATATTATGGTATGAAACATATTTAAATTAATTACTTTTTAAAAACCCAAAGGAAACTAATAATATATTAAATAAGTACTACTGTGAGGAACAGAAACGAAATAGGTAAATTTAAAGATTAAGGTAAATAAATAACATCTGTCTGACGTTCCGTTTTACGTAAAAAAGTCGCGTCAAAGTAACGTTCCTTCTAAAGGTTCGCGCACATTATGTCGGGGCGCAGCGGAGCGGGCCGCAGCGCATCGCATTGACGGATTTGAGTATAGCACATTGGTGACGGGCCGGGCCGCAGCGCATTGACGGATTTTGAGTACAACCAAATTCAAACATCCAATTTCTTCTACTACTGCCGGTTATACCCGTCCCTCTCACTCTCCGGGCATGACAGAATCGAGTGAAAGAGACGGGTATAATTTGTAGGTGACATGTTATCTGACCGGGGGGTCTACCGCCTAAAAAATCTGGATATGGATATGGGCTTTATTTGACATTTGAAGCCCATAATCTGAACTTGGCGGTACCGCCTAATTCCATGGACTTCATATTTCTTCCCATACCCATATGTCAGAAAAAGAGTGAATGACGAAGAAAATTCTCTATACATTTTTGACAGAAAACTCGAAACCCAGATTCATATCGTTATGTCAAATGAAGCAGGCGAGTATTTTGGTATCGGAAGATTCATGGAAAAGTTTAATTTCTCAATTTGTGTGAAATAACTTGCTACTTTTGAGTGTAATCAACTTCATTTATAGTAAATATACCCCTAGCACTTGTAAAACGTTGAACTTTAGCAGAAGAGAGTTTAAAAGCGGAGCGAAAGAGACAAACACAAATTGCTATTTCGCTGTTCCTTTCTCTCGAAGTCATGTAATGGAATTTTACCCGCGAAATTCAAATTTTCGTTTCTTGTTTCGTTATCGGAATTTACATAACTTTAAAGATAAATTGTTGACCTACTTTTGATAAAAATTAGGCATTTAATTAAATTAATGAAGATACTATGTAAATCTAAAATAGGAAAGTTTTATTTTATGTAGGTAGGTACGGTTATATATTTTGTTTTTACTGCTTTGAGGATTTTTATCCGAAACACAAAAATTAAACCAAATACCTAGCCTAGCCTAGCCACCATTCTGGCTGAAGTGTGCTGAAGTGCTAGATAATACTTATTATCCTCCTTGGAGTAATTGTGTTCTGTGATATTATCAATAGCCACGTTTTTGTGGATATTGTCTACGGAAAGTGCTATTGATTGACATATTATTTTACGAGTGATATTGAGCTGTGTTATAGTTCTCTGTTATTTATTATGTTATAAAGCTAACTCCTTCCTATAAATGCATGTTTTATGACCTCAGCAAAGCATTTGATCTTGTGTGTTATGAAGTTATGATAAGCTTTGGACCTTTGGACAAAACTTAAAGTTAAAGATGTTTCTCGTTGGCTGAGGTTATAAATGTACCTACTGGCACATTGGTATGGTAATCAGAAAAATGTGGTAAAGTGGGGAAATACATGCTCTGAAGAGTTTATGTGGTGTATTAGACAGGATGGGCTGACTTCGCTCTTATATATGTATGTCGCAGCGTGAGGCCCTAGAACTGTATCAGGATGGGTTACCATTATTTATTACGAGCTTATGATTGTGGGCAAAGGGAAACGCTAGCGAATGCTTTACAAAAAGGTTGATATTAATCAAATCTAGTAACTGCGATTAACACTGACTTTAAGTGACGATCTAGATATCCTATTGACATTCTTTCTAAGACTAGGTTTTAGGAAACGAATTATGAGTTCGTGGGCCACGCTTTAACCGTGCAACGTCTGTAAACCGAATGCCAAGCTCCAAAGCTCATATGCAACAAGTTCGCATCCCATAGTTTTTTATAAATGTCTCATAAATCATTATTAATTGCGGGCCCTCGACCACATTCAGTGTGTGATAACACCGTTTGTTCCCAGAACGTCAAATCAATATCTTAACACTTGGCTCTTAAATCCTAACAAGAGGTATTTTCCGTAGAACTCAAATATTATAGGCAATAAATAACAATAGCTTGTAAGTTATTACGAACCTAATTATTGATATCGGCCAGGCGCCGACACGGCGATCCTGGCAATATACGTATTTTTTATTATTATAATTATTTATTTATTTATTGAAAATTACAATATTTTTCTTATGGCTAAACAAGGTCCCGCAAAACCGTGCTAGACAGTTTGTCTGCGGGATCGAAGTCTCAATAATACAAATTAAGTAGGTACTAGTTTATAAGTGATACATAAGGCAGAGTTACAATGGAGAATGAGTAGGTATGGTGATTTATATTGATCAAAGTATAATTAAGTGACTAAATTGTGGAATGTAGGTAGTTAACTAGGTATTTTTTAAAAACTTTGATATTATTTTCACATCTAATAGATATAGGCAACGAGTTGTACAGGTAAGGAATGCGTTTTTTTAAAGTTCTATCACCGTAGTAGTTTTGTACTCTAGGGACATCAAACTTAAGTAAAGTCTTAGCTCTAGTACTATGGTTATGTTTTATATTTGCAGGGAGCGAGTTATGTTCCCGACTGCCATGGTTATTTAACAAAAGAAGATATTTGTGCTTTAGTCCCGCAGGAAGGATTTTACAAATTTTGAATAGTTGTCTATAGTCGTTTTTGCACCTGTTTTTAGTTTTTCTGTCAACTAATAATTTTAGAAATCTAATTTGCATGTTTTCCAGTTTATCCATGTTAGTTTTGGTTGTAAGACCATAGCAGTCGAGGGCGTAACCCACGATTGATTCAACCAGTGATTTATACAAACATTTTAATGTATTAATGGGTACTCTATAGCTTAAGTGGTAGAATTTACTTAGCAAGACCTTAAGCTTGTTACATACAAAATTAGTATGTTCTGTCCAAGAGAAATGTTCGTCAATATTTACTCCAAGATAAGTGGCACATTTAACTCTTTGTATAGGTTCGCATCCACAATTTATTTTGTTATCGTGAATACAATCAAATGTATGAGTGTATACAGATAAGGACGAGTCTACAAAGGGTAAATATGGTGAGCGGATAATCATAAGGTTTGTTTTGTTGGTATTTAGTACTATTCCGTTATCATGACACCAGCTGACTATTGCATCAATGTCTTGTTGGACAAGCTGCAGCGTTTCAGTGAGGTCTGTGCCCGCGCGTAGGATGCACAGATCATCGGCATACATGTGCGCAGAGCAGTGGCGCAGCACCCCGGGCAGGCTGTTCGCATGGAGCAGGTAGCACAGTGGGCCACTTCCAGAGCCCTGGGGTACCCCGAGGCGCACCTCTCGCTTATCGCTGAGCTCGTTTCCTACTTTAACTCGGAATGAGCGTGATGTGAGATAATCGCGGAACCAATTGTTCAGCGGTTGCCCCACCCCACACTCCTCCATTGCATCAATCAGAGTACTAGTCTGAAGTGTATCAAAAGCCTTTTTGTTATCAAAGAAAATTGCTACTACGAATTTTTTATTATTTAAACTGTTATTGATCTCATCAGTGAATTTAGATAATAAAGTGTTTGTACCTTTACCTTTTTGAAATCCATGTTGACTTTGATTTATAATATTATTTTTTTGTAGATAGGTATTTAGTTGGTTGATGATACACTTCTCAATGATTTTATTAATGCTTGATAGTATGGCAATAGGCCTATAGTTAGAGTAAGATTTTTTCTCGCCTTTTTTAAAGATAGGTCGAACTATTGCTTCTTTCAAAATACTAGGGAAGGAACCTTTACTGACAGACAAATTAATGAGGTTAGTTAACACTGGAGCTACCTTTTCTAGGATTAGTTTAATGTCGCGCATGCGAATGAGATCGCAGCCTGGGGACTTTTTGGAACTCAGGTTTTTAATGACTTTTATTACCTCTTTTACAGTAACAGGCTGCCATCTCATACTCATGTCGACCTTTTCCACATAGGAGTCCCTAGGTAGCCATGTTTCATTACAAGAGTGTATGATTTGTTCTACTTCATCAATAAATGTAGATGCGAATCCATTACAAAGGTCCTTACCATTAGCTAATTGATTAAAGTTATTAATTATAATTTCATCTAAATTTTGTTTTTTATTTCCCATTAATACATTGATTCTCTCCCACAGTTTTTTGATGTTATTGTTACATTCCAATATACTTTTTTTGTCAAAATTGTTGCTACTTTTGGATACAGCTTTTGTACATTTATTCCTATATTTAGTGTAATTTAAACGCTTAACCATGTTTTTTGGATCATCAGCCCAGACACAATAAAGTTTATCTCTTTTAATAATCATATTTTTTAAATTGTCTGTGACCCAGGATTTATTATTTCTGTTACAACTATTTACTCTTATTTCTCTATAACATTCTTTGTAAATGTTCTTAAATAATTGTTGTAATTCGTTGTACAATTTTAATGGACAATCAATAGAATAAAGGTAACTAAAATCACACTCTAGCAATTTCTCGCGTACTTTTTTGTTATCAAGAACAGACCGTGTCGGAGTGGGGGCTTGCCTGCGAGGTGATGAGATGCGCGGGCGGCGGGGCGTCGAGCCGCGAGAATCGCGAGATTCACGTACAGGTCGGTCGCGACGGCGGCCGCGGCCACGGCGGCGGTGGGGGCGGGGGGCCGCCCTCGGTCCGCTCGAGCGCTCGTCGTCTCCGCCCCGCGTCGCCGCCGTCGCAGCTCGACCGGAAGTCAATGACCCCCTGTTATCCCAGTGCATAAATGCCGTCACAAAAAAGTGATCCGATATTTTATGCCTAACAACAGCAGAATCAATTGATATTTGTGAGGCTCTAATGAAAATGTGATCCAAGCAGGACACGGTTTTTTTACCTTTGATTATTTCTTCGCGTGTTATATGTGATATACATTTACTAAAGCCGTATTCACACAGTAAACTTTCGTATTCATTTACAACGCTATTCGAGTTTTTATTTAGTAGATTAATATTTATATCTCCACAAAAAATAATTTTGTTTTGTTTGGGTAGTTTTTTTAAAAGATTTCGTAATTCTGTAAGAAATAACACTGTTAGGTCTTTCTTTTTGATCTTAGGTGGTCTGTATAATGGAATAATGTACAAGTGTTCGTTATTATATGTTAACTCGATTGGGACACATTCAGCTGTTGTTAGATGTGCAGTTATAGCTATGTCGCAGGCTCGCGCGGCCAGCGAGGCGCGTGAATAGACCAACACCCCTCCCCCGCCACGGTCAGTTCTTGCGAAGCTATTGACAATTTTAAAACCTTTGATTTGGTAGCAAGATATTAAATTGTAATCTATATTGGGTTCGGTTAAAACAAGTATGTCAATTGAGTCTAGATAATCATCCAGTACAACTAATAATTGTTCAAAGTTTTTCTTAATAGATCTAATATTTAAGTGTAGTACACATAGGCCATTAATACTACTTAGATTAGGAAACCATTCGTCAAAGTTTTTGACAGTAACTTCGTTTATATGGTCATCTATTAAATAGTTCAGATCATTTAGTGATGCGAATTTTACTGTGAATTTTTATACGCATTAAAACAAAAGTACATACCCTGGAACATACACACTTCACTTCACTTAACTTTAAGTAGATCATCACATTCTTTTTCGGAACGAACCCATGTAGCCTTCTCACCCTCCTCCTTCTTTACGAGCACCTTGCCGTTGGCTACCCATATGTATTTATAAATATCTTTAAGTTTCTTCTTTGTATTCCACAGCAGTGTGCGAGTAGCTTTAGACAAATCTTCATTTATAAATACTCTGTTCTTGCTTTGCCCGCCTGTGACCGTGCTGCTATCGATCCCCGCTAACTGGCGGCGCTGCCCGAGCCAGGAGTCACGCTGGGCGGCACCAGAAGTCTTGAAGCCCACCAGGATAGGAGCTGATTTCTTGTTATTTTGCGAATGAACAGGGATACGGCGAGCCCAGTCTATTTCGTCACAGTGAACTTTTATCAGGTTTCCAATTTTTTTGACTATTTGGGTTACATTTTCCTCGGGCAGTTGTTCAATGCCAACTATTTCTATGTTGTTTTTGCGAGATGCCTGCTCTAATCCTATTACTTTCTGTTCTAGCGCCATATTGCATTTTTCTAGGTACACACATTTATTGTTGACGCAGTCTACGCTTTTTTCTAGTTTAGTAATAGTTTGCTTGGACTTCTCATGCTCAAATAAGAGTTTGTCATATTTGTCTGAGAGCACCCCCATGCTTTGTTTTATGCCGTCTAATTGTTTGCATAGCCCGGGAATGACGTCTACTTTTAGGAGAATAGCTTTTAAAATTTTCCCATGGTCTTGGGTTGTGTCTTCGACGTCTTCGGAATCGGATTCATCTTCTTCACAATTGTTACAATAAAGCCTGATATTTCCCGCCTTCATGTCCGCCGCAAGACCTTTCACACATCCTCTGTGAAATGTCCCTTGACAGGAACCTTGGCATGTGAAGTGAGATCCTTTTTTGGACAGGACTTTTTTGCATTTTTGACACTCCATTATCAAACTCGGTCATAAACACAATCACTTGAACTGTTATAACCTTAATAATAACAACACTGAATGCGCGTGGGCCGCGTGGCTGAGGTAGGTATATCTACGCACTCGCGCGACGCTTGAACGCACACGCACTCCGTCCGGCGCTCTGAGCGAGACTGATTTTCACACGTCCTCGTGTGCCAAAGTTAACAACTGTCTAGTTTACAAACAAGACAACTATAAAGTCTTTACCGTTCGGCTATCCTGCCAAAATAAAAAAACGACAAGTCAAGTCAAGTAACCGGTTTCAACTACACATTTCTAATATGATGGTTCAATAACGTATGAGTGCAGTTATCATCAGGCTCTTTAGGTATTAACGATTTCATTAGAGCAATGTTTTATTTTTGATTATAACATTATAACTTGATTTTATTTTAAGTTTTGTATCACATAGATAACGTGGTTCACATGACATTGTTACAAACTATCGGAACAATCGATATCAGTCGGTCAGTATCGGGAAGTATCCTATTCCATCCGGACACACAGTCCGCCATCGGAACACATCCGATATCACAGGACACACAGTCCACCATCGGAACTCTGCCGATATCACAGGACACACAGTCCACCATCGGATCTCTGCCGATATCACAGGACACACAGTCCACCATCGGAACTCTGCCGATATCACAGGACACACAGTCCACCATCGGAACTCTGCCGATATCACAGGACACACAGTCCACCATCGGAACTCTGCCGATATCACAGGACACACAGTCCACCATCGGAACTCTGCCGATATCACAGGACACACAGTCCACCATCGGAACTCTGCCGATATCACAGGACACACAGTCCACCATCGGAACTCTGCCGATATCACAGGACACACAGTCCACCATCGGAACTCTGCCGATATCACAGGACACACAGTCCACCATCGGAACTCTGCCGATATCACAGGACACACAGTCCACCATCGGAACTCTGCCGATATCACAGGACACACAGTCCACTATCGGAACTCTGCCGATAACACAGGACACACAGTCCACCATAGGAATACTTTCGATCTACCGACAATTACTGCAACCTACCCATTACTCATTATCGCCGCGCAGTCTCCGACCAGTTAACCTGGGTTAGGAATGGGACCTACGATCGACAACAAGCATAGGTAGTGAGTATACTCGTAATCTATTCATAGTCATGTTTACCAGCATAATCTATGATTGTGAAAATATCTTATCCAACATATCCATTTTCCACATTCAATATTACACTAATTCGTTATTACATTACATAATTATCGCCGACAATGGCTATTCCTGACGTTTAATTTTCAAAAAGCAATCATGGTTTAAGAAAAAAAATATTACCAAAATTTATAATTGTCATCATTACTCACTTACTGCCTTTTATTATCAATCACTAAACTTTTATTTATCAAGTTCTGCTTAAACTTAGGTCCTTTATAAAACCTACATTATAATGCTCTATGAACAGTATCTAGGTATTACACAAAAATTACACCCTGTCAGGTGCCTTAAATAGTATTACAGCAAAATTGTTTAGTACAGTCACTTGTCTTTCTAAGGTCATAGCGCGACCAACTTTACGTGAACACAGGAGACACCATTTCATATTTCTGGAATAACTTAGCATTAAAATGATTCGCATTATGACCAAACACTCCTTTTCATCATAAAAGTGCTATCAACGAAGATTCACGAGACCTACATGGAAACCAAACTCGTAACCGGAAACCAAAATAAACTTTCCATTACGGCTACTCCACCACGCAGGCACTTATATCTCAACGATTTTTTTTCTATTTGTTTTATTTGAGACCTAACATTACGATTCCAATAATCTATATCACACAAACTGGAATAGATCATCAAACAATAATAATAATTCAGGCATAAAAAACCTCCGAATTTGCTGGAGAATATTCGTACCTATGATTTTTTAACGAGCAATAATTATTCTTCTTGTCATAATCATAATGCTGAAAACGCGTAAAAGTGGCATTCAAGTAGTAAATTCTTGAGATTCATACTAAGGAATGTCGCTTGATATTTTTTTCTAAATTTTTATCATAATCTAATTTGCATTAGTTGGATCATTATCGCATCATCTAAACACGGCGGCAGTGCTTGCTTCCGTGTGTGCGACAGATGATACCAGTTTTCTTTACCCGACATTAGTTAAAAATGTTTATTAAGTGCATCGTCATCATTAATTTCCTTAAAATAAAGTACGCACATACTTCACAGCTATTGCAATGAAGATGACGTGTGAATTACATTTTAAGAAAATGTTTGAAATAAGACTTGTGCTCTCATTACTTATCATTATCAATAACTTAGTTGCAACAAATTCATTTAAGCAAACCGAAATAGTTTTAATCAAAAGTACTTCTACTATTTAGTATTCTGTTTCAAAAGTTACATTCTAATGAAGCATAAAGCAGCATGAATATTACATGGGATATTATAAGAACTGTTGTTTTTCGACCTTTTTTTTTGCTATGCACAGATGTCCAAAGGGCAAACATTACCTACTTATCACGCAGGGCGAGGTGTGCACTCTGATTTTTTTGCTGTGGTTTCGAGTGAACGCAAGAACACCACTTAAAACAAACTAACAAATGATTACACATTTCTGGAAAGAGAGTTTAATAAAAACTTACGACAGTTTTTTTTTTAACTCTTCAAAAAAATTACTGACATTTTAGGACGTAACTTTTAAATTGTTTTGTTACTTATTCCTTCAAAGCTCCAGAAATGAGACACAATAGACTTTCCATTGCTCTCAGGCCCCATTCAGCCGGTCAGGCGTCAAAGGTTATTTTATCACATATTTTATTGCAACACGTTACACATTTTTTTGTTTCCATTTTTATTAACGTAATTGTAAAATACGTTCATATTTTTGTGTAAACATAGTCACATTGTAGATCAGTCCTAAACTTTGGGATCATAATTGAACTCTTATGAGCTAGAGTATAAGTTTACAAATCATACACAATCAATGAACAATGGTAAAATAATTCTTAAACAAGACATGTTAAGAAGTGTCCAACAACATAAAATTCAAAGGGTTATTGTGGTAGGTAAATAAATGCCGCGCAATCATCATTCACGATGTCAAAATAATGACAAGGATGTTCCCGGAATCCACAAACAGTGGATTCAGTCCAAAAAAACTTTCTTATTTCTATCTAAAAACAACAAACTAAATAGCAAAACTCAGACAAATGACGACAGATAGCCGGCGGACCCAAATCAAGTACTTAACACCAAAGCATGCCCACTGGGAATCGAACCCGGGACCTCCGGCAGTTATTTAACAATGTAAACACAAAATCTGTCAAATCATTTTATCACGATAATTTATTGAGTACTTGTGTCTACATTTTAGTCACTCTGCAAAAAAAGATTGGACACCTCCAACATAAAAATGGAACGACTGACCGTATTCACCAAGTTGAGGCTCGACTCTGCTTCACTCGTTCGCCGAGAATTGTTCATAAAACATAGCACACACACACATCCCGCTCAATTATTGTCAAATTACACTTTAACTACCTAAATAAATCAACTAATGAGCGGTTAAAACTAACTTGCCCAAGAAGATCATTTCTAGACTTCTAGTGTTCATTTTAAATGACCTGCAACACTTAGCACTCGCGGCGTGAATCCCAGTTTCTGATGTCGCAGCGTGAGGCCCTAGAACTGTATCAGGATGGGTTACCATTATTTATTACGAGCTTATGATTGTGGGCAAAGGGAAACGCTAGCGAATGCTTTACAAAAAGGTTGATATTAATCAAATCTAGTAACTGCGATTAACGCTGACTTTAAGTGACGATCTAGATAATATCCTATTGACATTCTTTCTAAGACTAGGTTTTAGGAAACGAATTATGAGTTCGTGGGCCACGCTTTAACCGTGCAACGTCTGTAAACCGAATGCCAAGCTCCAAAGCTCATATGCAACAAGTTCGCATCCCATAGTTTTTTATAAATGTCTCATAAATCATTATTAATTGCGGGCCCTTGTTAAGCCGTTGTATTTAAATATTAGTTGTAATTATTGTACATAGATGGCGTTGTGCCAAACGTACGTAATGCTGAACGGCGGTGTTAAGATTTTTTGGTGATTGATATAGTCTTGTCGATGCACCCAATAAATTATCCTCGACCTACACACTAGTTTTATTTACGTTGTGAATAACAGTATTTTGGACCTCTATGGGATTGTACATGGTCCTAACCGAGTCGGAAGTTTCGGTTGGTTGACCTGGAACCAGCTCAGTACGAGTGACAGGAGCAGGGACTACGGAGGATCGGAGTTTTGAGTTTGCAGCAGCAGCTCCAGCAGTGACGTCAGCGGATCTGGGTGCTACCACGAAGCGAGCGATTGCGTAAGCGGAAGCGTTTAGTGAGTTGTGCTGTGATGAAACTGTGAGTACATTTGTGTCATTCATTAACTTAGAATAATTTCAAGAAAGTTAGAATTTGGAAATTTTAGAAGTGTTTTCATAGACTTAGAATAATTTCTCCAAAAGTGAAATACGGGGAATCCACGCTAGTTTGCGGAGCCAAGTGCGAAAACACTTAGAAAAATTTCGTAAATTTTACGATTGACTTAGAAAATAATTTTGAATTTTCTCATACGGTGAATAGTTAGAATAACTATCGAGATGGATGCCTACGGTAAAATGCAAGATGATACTAAGTCAAAAGTTCAGAAGGGAAGGTCTAACTTTAGAAAATCTCCGAAAGATAGGATCTCTTTGTCATACATAGAAACACGTCTAGAAGCCTTAGAAAAACAGTGGTCTTCTTTTGATGAAACACATAAGAAGATTATAATGGAAGTTTCTGGAGACGTACTTGAAAAATCTACTTATTTTAAAAATGACATGTATGATGAGACCGAAGAACTGTACATAAATTACAAGTCGGAGTTAAAGGAAGCCATCCTTAGGTTAAAGAAAGATGTTAATGTTAATGAATTTTATGATGCAAATGCAACTAACAGCACCCAATCCTTTACTGTTAAATTACCGAAAATAGA
This sequence comes from Crambus lathoniellus, assembly GCA_949710035.1. Taxonomy (NCBI): domain Eukaryota; kingdom Metazoa; phylum Arthropoda; class Insecta; order Lepidoptera; family Crambidae; genus Crambus; species Crambus lathoniellus. The sequence continues at coordinate 11,429,386 of OX453307.1, forward strand.
AATACCTAATTTCAGTGGCAAATACACAGAATGGAGTAGTTTTCGTGATTTATTTTTGTCTTTAATTCACAACAATAAGGGATTGGATGACGTTCAAAAGCTGCACTATTTGAAAAGTCACTTGTCTGGCGAAGCCGAGCAAATGTTAAGACACATTCCTATCACGGCATGTAATTATAAAACTTGTTGGGATCAGTTAGAGCATCGTTACAACAACAAAAGGTTTTTAGCCAATTGTGTACTAAAACGTTTTATGAACCAAAAAAATGTATTGTCGGAATCTTCAAGTGCGATAAAGGAATTACTGGACACAACTAATGAGTGTTTAAATGCTCTTACTAATTTAGATGTAAATGTAGATTCCTGGGATCTTATTGTAATTTATATAGTTTCGTTGAAACTTGATACAGAATCTCGAAAGTTGTGGGAAGTGGAAGTCAGTAAATGTAATGATGAATTGCCTAAACTTATTAACTTCAAAAACTTTTTAGATCATCGTTTCAGATCTTTAGAATTTCTAGACAATAAAGCCACTAAACAGAGTAATGTTCGTAATAATGTTCCTAAAACAATGCATACAATTCCTGCTGTATCATGTATATTTTGTTCCGATGCTCACAAACTGTGTAATTGTAAAAAATTCGCAAAGGAAGATGTAAATGTACGTCGTACTTTTGCCCAAACCAACAAGTTATGTTTTAATTGTCTTGCTCCGAATCATTCGATATACAATTGCCGTCAATCAACCAGCTGTCGCATTTGTAAAAGGCGACATCACTCTTTACTGCACCCAAAGTTAGGTCCTAAAGATGATCAAGTAAACACTTCCGTAGTGGAAGGGGGCGCTCAGTCGTCCAATGTAGAATCATCTCAAGGCGAGGCATCAAATATAGTATCATGCTTTTCTAATGCAAATAGTCAAGTATTATTGGCCACTGCTTTGGTCAATGTAGATACGAAAAATGGAACTTTTTGTATCAGAGCTCTTCTGGACCAAGGTTCACAAGCTTCATTTATAGCAGAGTCTGTTGTACAAATGCTTGGTCTTAGAAGAGTTTCAAACATGAGCTACATTTCAGGGTTAGGTAGTGATCAAGGTTCATCCTTGCAGTCTAAATGGACCGTTATGGTCAAAATTCAGTCACGCCATGACCCCAACTTTATAGTTGAAGTTAAAGCTCATGTTCTTAATAAGCTCACTTCTCTTTTACCTGAGAGGAAAATGTCTGTTCCGATGTTTTCTCCTCAGATTCCTGCTATAGAGTTAGCAGACCCGAAGTTTGATACTCCGAGTAAAATTGATATTTTACTGGGGGCGGAAGTGTATGGTCAAATTTTAATGGATGGAGTTGTCAAAGGTCCACCAGGTTCTCCAATTGCGCAAAATACCAAACTTGGCTGGATCCTTTCAGGCCATATATTTTCCCCTCCAAGTTACGAACTTTCACAGACACGTAATGAAATAATTAGTATGCACACTCAATTGAGTATAAACGATCTCCTGAAAGGTTTTTGGGAGCAAGAAGAACTGTCTTCAGCTGTGAAGAAATGTCTGTCTGAAGAAGAACAGCAATGCGAAGAGCTGTTCGCCAAAACTACTTCTAGAGATGATGAGGGTCGCTATGTCGTAAAATTGCCATTCAAAAAGGTGGATCCAAATTGTCAATACGGTAATTCTTATGATATTGCGCAAAAACGATTCTTTATGCTCGAAAAACGATTACTGAAGAATCAACCACTGAAGATTCAATATTCCGAGGTTTTGGAGGAATATTTAAAATTAAATCACATGGAAGTAGTGCCGGAAGTGGAGAAAGCTAATCCCAAGGCTGTGTATCTTCCCCATCACGCTGTCGTTCGCAATGAGAGAAGCACCACTAAGGTTCGGGTCGTGTTTGATGCGTCGTGTTCTCTTAATAATGGAACTTCGTTGAATGATGATCTCATGGTAGGTCCAACGCTTCAACCCACACTTCGACACCTTATTTTAGGTTGGCGCTGCTATCCTATAACCCTGGTAGCAGATATTGTGAAGATGTACCGTCAAGTCAAGATAGCTGCTGAGGATGTTGATTTTCAACGTCTATTATGGCGTAGCGATGTTAATTCAGAACTTCAGCATCTCCGACAATTGCGTGTAACATTTGGTACATCAGCGGCACCTTACTTGGCAGTCAGATCGTTACAACAGCTTGCACATGATGAGGGAGATAAATATCCTTTGGCAGCTAGCAGAGTCCTTAGGGAATATTATATGGATGATCTTATGACAGGCTGCGAAAATATAAACGAGGGAGCACAGATTTATCAACAAATGAACGAGTTACTTAAACTTGGTGGTTTCCAGCTTCAGAAATGGAGTAGTAGCAATAGTGAGTTGTTGTCAAAGTGGGATAGAGAAAGTAAGAATTCAAAGGAAACTTTAGAGCTAAAATTAGATACAGTTATCAAAATTTTAGGTCTCACTTGGAATAGACACCAAGATGAATTTCAATACACTGTCCAACTTACAGCACTGGAAACACCCATAACTAAGAGGAAAATGATTTCGGAAATAGCAAAACTGTTTGATGCCCTCGGTTGGCTAGCTCCTGTGGTCACCACTGCTAAAATATTTATTCAAACAGTCTGGCTGTCAGGGATACAATGGGATGAAGAATTGCCATGTGATATTTTGAAGGCATGGCTTGAGTTTCGAGATGAACTTACACATCTCGCTCAATTTAAGATTCCAAGATGGATTGGCACTAGCACCAACGATGTTAGCAGAGAACTTCAAGGATTCTGCGATGCTTCAAATGCAGCATACGCAGCTGCAGTCTATATGAGAATTGTTGATGGTAAAGGTGATGTGCATGTACGATTACTTGCCGCAAAGACGAAGGTTGCTCCGGTGAAGCAAGTCTCGATTCCTCGGTTGGAGTTGTGCGGAGCGGTATTGTTAGCCAACCTGCTTCAAGAAATTGCAGAAGTTTTAGAGATTCCGAAGGAGTGCGTGTACGCCTGGACGGACTCAAGTGTAGTCCTTTCATGGTTGAGCAGTCATCCCAGCAAATGGAAAACCTATGTCGCGAATCGGGTCTCTGAAATATTAACGCTTATGAATAATACTCAGTGGTCACATGTCAAGTCCGAATCTAACCCTGCAGATTGTGCGTCGCGAGGTATAAATCCGAGCAAACTATCGGACTTGAAGATCTGGAGAGAGGGTCCACAATGGCTGCAAGAAAAGGTTATTAATTATTCAAAGGGACAGTTTAAATTAACGGATTTAGAAAAGAAAAAAGAGCAAATTTCGTGCCACACTATTCAGTCAGAGTCAGAATCTATATTATGTCGTTATTCTTCATTGAATAAATTATTAAGAGTTGTTGCATACATACGTAGATTCCTTAAGTTAAAGAAAGAAAAATTTACGCCTTACATATCTAGATTAGAAATAAAAGAGTCTTTACTTACCTGTATCCGATTGTGTCAAAGGCAAAGTTTCCTGGAAGAAATAAAATGTTTACAAACTTTGGGAAAGATAAGGAAAAGCAGTAAACTTACATCACTGTGTCCGTTTCTTGATGCTGATGGTATACTCAGGGTGGGCGGTCGCTTACAAAATGCTGAAATAGATAAAAATATGAAACATCCAATATTGCTGCCGTATCAGTCGCATTTCACAGATTTGATTGTGGATGATGCCCATAATCGCACTCTTCACGGCGGTCCACAATTAATGACAAACTTTTTAAGAACGCAGTATTGGATAGTTAATGCGAAAAATCTTGTTCGCAAGGTCGTTCGGAAGTGTGTTGTATGTCGTCGCCATTCTGCACAAACAAGTCAGCAAATGATGGGACAGCTACCTACGGAACGTGTCACAGTCTGTCGACCTTTCTATCAGAGTGGGGTTGACTACGCAGGACCCATAGCTATAAGACCGTATAAAGGGCGTGGTTATCGAGCCGTTAAAGGATATATAGCCTTGTTCGTATGTATGACCACTCGTGCAATACACCTCGAAGTCGTTAGTGACATGACATCCGAGGCATTTTTAGCAGCTTTTAAGCGTTTTGTTGCACGGCGAGGTCACTGCGCAGATTTATGGAGTGACAACGGCACGACCTTCGTGGGGGCCAATAGGGAGTTAAAGCATTTATTCCAAACGGAAAAGTCTGAAGCCGCTAATGATATTGCTGAGTGGTTGGCAACAAATGGTACCAACTGGCACTTCATTCCACCTCACTCGCCGAACTTTGGAGGGTTGTGGGAGGCTGGAGTGAAGTCCACAAAGCACCATCTAAAAAGGGTTATTGGTAACAGTACCTTGACATTCGAAGAGATGTCCACGCTTCTGTATCAAATAGAAGCTTGCCTTAACTCGCGTCCACTTTCTCAAATTAGCAATAATCCAGATGATCCGTATCCATTAACTCCCGGCCATTTTCTAGTCGGTGAGCCGTTGCTGCTTATACCCGATGCAAACTTTGAGCAGAGTAACGTGAGTACTCTTAAAAGATGGCAGTTTGTACAGAGACTACTGCAAGACTTTTGGAGACGATGGTCTCATGAGTACTTGACTCAATTACAGCATAGATATAAATGGTCCTATGTTGCTCCTGAACCTTCTGTAGGGGATGTCGTGTTAGTAAAGGAGGATGACCTCCCACCGTCCAGATGGTTGTATGGCGTAATTAAGGAAAAACATGTTGGTGCGGACAATCTTACGAGAGTCGTAACCTTGCGATGCAAGGGGTCTCTAGTAAAAAGACCTGTATCCAAACTTATAATTTTACCTGTCACTTAATAAATGTAAATACCTACTACTATGTTTTTTTGTATTTTAATTTAGTCAAGTATGTGTATGTGTTAGTTATGTATTATTGATGTATTGCATACCTAAATTTTGTTGTTTTTGTTAAGTTTCTTATTTGATTGTGTTGTTTCTGATGGACGTTCCGTTCATGGTGGGCGGAATGTTAAGCCGTTGTATTTAAATATTAGTTGTAATTATTGTACATAGATGGCGTTGTGCCAAACGTACGTAATGCTGAACGGCGGTGTTAAGATTGATGTGTTAAGGTGATTGATATAGTCTTGTCGATGCACCCAATAAATTATCCTCGACCTACACACTAGTTTTATTTACGTTGTGAATAACAGTATTTTGGACCTCTATGGGATTGTACAGCCCTCGACCACATTCAGTGTGTGATAACACCGTTTGTTCCCAGAACGTCAAATCAATATCTTAACACTTGGCTCTTAAATCCTAACAAGAGGTATTTTCCGTAGAACTCAAATATTATAGGCAATAAATAACAATAGCTTGTAAGTTATTACGAACCTAATTATTGATATCGGCCAGGCGCCGACATATATGTATATATGGACAAGCTCATCGCTGGGCTGAGCAGCACACATGGTTGTTATATAGATAATGTCTGTGTGAATAATATCAGTTATGCTGATGACATGGTGCTGTGCTGCTCTGCCTATCGCTGGGTGGCCCAAAAAGCTCCTGCGAGGACTATATATGGAAGCACGGCCTAAGGTACAACGAGAAATAGAGTGAATTCATGATCTTCAGGGGTAACATTAAGAGACTTGAAAATGTGCCCCTGTTACTTTTGAACAGGATTCCTTTGGGCCGTGTAAGTCAGTTTAAATACCTTGGGCATATAGTAACTGAAACTCTGTATGACAATTTATTCTGATATAGATGGATAGGGATGCAGGGCTTTGTTGGTCAGTGGTAACATGGTGAGACACAGGTTTGCTTGGTATACAGTAGAAGTAAATTTTACTTTATTTAAAGCCTATTGTCAAAATTTTTATACCAGTAGTCTGCGGTCAAACTTTATCCAGCTTTCCTACAATGCCCTGCGTGTGTTATACAGTAACATCTTTAAATCCTTGTTAGCGCTTCCACGTTTCTGCAGTGCATCTGGCTTCTTATTTCAAAGGCATTCTGAGGAGAGTGGAGAGAAGTTAGTCTCTCCATATTTTGCTAGGTGAAACTTTATGTTAACATAAGTAGCCTATTTTAATTTACTTTTTTAATTTTAATTTTAATATTGTGATTTTGTACTAAAATAGTCAGTAAGGTCTGAAATAAAGGAATTTTATTTTATTTGAACAGTTTAATCATTGCTTATTTTTAATCATTTCTGTCGAACAAATATCTTTTTATTTTTAACCTAATTGATAGAAGTTTAAGTTATAAATTTCAATAAAAGCTCCCATCTGTTATCATTTGTTAGATACTCTATACTTAACAGACTAACTCTAGTTTGTCTGTTTTTCGTTTCGGGACGATGCAATTATTTCAGAATTACTAAATAAATAATCCATATTATTAACCTATTTATTTAGCAATTTCTATTCAAAGTACCTAATCCACGTTATGTGCTATTTTGTAAAAGTATTTTGTAGTAAGTAGTACAACTACATAATATGCTATGCTATGTTGTACTTACTAAGTACAATATAGCATAATAGCTACAATGCACATCTATACCTGTCTATTGTGTGCAACTCTAGGAGGCAGCGCTTAAAGCTCATATTTTCCAAATAAAATTATGAGTTGATAGACAATTTGTTAATTTTCTTAATTGCTGTTAAATTGTAATGTCAAAAACCCACTTATTTATATTTAAGTTAGCAACTGAAAACATAAGATGTGCTAAACTGAAAAATCATAGAAAATAAAATAACATTTGGCCGCTGAAGAAATAAATAACTTATGTATTTACAGGTCTATCTATTTAATCATCCGCATAAATGATAGTAATTTTATTTCTCTTTCATAGCAAATTTATATAAAATAAAGATAATGATAAAAATAAGTACCTACCTATGTTACATAAATAAGTGTTAAAAATATGAATTCAAGAAACTAAACATTGCTTATTTTCAATTCTGGAAGGGTTGTGTTGTGGCACTTCTTAATTGAGAATATTGGCTTTGTTTAGTCTGAATTTGTCACAATATACTAATAATTTATGTAAACACAAAGGTATAAGTAGGTAAGTACAAGAAATTAACAACCAGAAATAAAGAACTAGCAAAATGGTATCATCATGCATTTATTAACCAAGTTGTTATTGTCACAAGTTCATAACACATATTTTTAGACATTATTACGGTATACTTTGTACTGTTTATCTTTTAAAGGTTCTGTTGAATGATTTTCTCTGTAATTATCATCTTATAAACAATGTTCTTGTCTTGGAGTAGCCGTCCATTTCATCATGTCAATATTAAACTTATAAGGAACATTCGGTCTGCTTTTCTTTAAATCTTGATAAATATCTGCAACCTTGCTCTGACAATGAGCCTTACGGGTAGTATCATAAGAGGAAATGAAGAACATTAACCACAAAATGATCCAAACAATAACTTCTACAAAATTTTGCCATGACGGGGTCATTTGTCAAATTATTCACGTAATTAGCGCACACAAATCGAAGAGAAACCATAGTTAGTTGACCCTCAAAGATATGCCTTTTTCGTTATATTTTATTAATTTTGTGTTATTTACTTAAAGTTAAGGGTGGTATTCCACTTATCAAATATTTGATCCAAGAAATTGGACGAGGACAACTTCGAATGGTTTCATTGATAAATTCTTTGATGAAATGCATATTGGACAAAGATCTTTCATAAGTGGAATACTGTAGAAAGGCTTGTCATTTGCGTTTGGTTATTAATTGATACGTACATTATTTATTTTAGGAATACTTGTTTTAATACTAATTAATTGTTTTTATCGACTTTGTCCGTTGTCATTTAAAATATAAATAATAAGAGTAAAAAATGCAGAGAAATAATAATATTTTGTTAAATATTGGTATTTATTTGATATGGTGCAACAAGACGCGACTATCATTCACTCGCGAAATCCAGATCCGGAAAAACAGTTAGCCGGTAGCTCCATAGATGTATTATACATCTATGGGTAGCTCCAATTGAAGCCCATATTATGGGTATGGGTTTGAAATCAGTAATATGGATCTGAACTTCATATTTTTAGCCGGTAGACCCCCGGGTAGTACGAGAAAAATCCGCTTGCTATAGCACACTGTGTCGGGGCTCAGCGGGGCGGGGCGGGCCGCATCGCATCTCACGCACGCAACAAAATCCGCGGCGGATTATGCGGCCCGCTGCGCCCCGGCATATGTGCGATAGTTCATATAAAATATATACGAATACGAGCGATTTGGACGGATTTTTGAGCTGCGGCCCGGCCCGCTGCGCCCCGACAAAATGTGCGCGAACCTTTACTGCATCATAGGTGGGACAGCGCCATCTAGTGACTGAGCTTTCAGAAAATCGCCCATTGTAGCTAGACAGACAGACTGTTCTTCTTTCGATTTTTGTTTTGTTAGTTTTACAAACGCTAAAAGACTCGACTCGCTAATTTTGCTATTACAATATTTATCAACATGGATAAAAATAAAGAAAAAGAAGAGCAGAGTATCATGGATAAATCCATGAGATCTGTTTTTGGTATGTAGTTTATCAATGTGGTTAGTATAGTACCTACATGTGTTAAACCCTGGAACATAAATTTTTAGTGTTATTTATATTTTTCAGTTGGAAATATACCGTACGAAGCCACTGAAGAGAAGCTCAAAGATATATTTAGTGAAGTGGGTCCAGTACTATCATTCAAGTTAGTATTTGATAGGGAAACTGGCAAACCTAAAGGTTATGGCTTCTGTGAATACAAAGACCAAGAAACGGCCCTCAGTGCTATGCGAAACCTCAACGGCTATGAGATTGGAGGTCGATCTCTACGAGTTGATAATGCTTGTACTGAAAAATCAAGAATGGAAATGCAAGCTTTGATGCAAGGACCACAGGTACGTCAGCCACTGATACAATACATTTAATTTACTGATTCATTCTGTCATTTTAAATAAAAATGTCTGTTTGGAACTATTTAGTACTCAAGTATTATTATTTTAAGCCTATTTATGTTTGTATTTTAAAGAAGAATTACCTACAGTGTTTTCGTTTTACTTGTTATAGGTAGAAAATCCGTATGGAGATCCAGTTGAACCAGAAAAAGCTCCTGAAGCCATTAGTAAAGCTGTAGCGACTTTGCCTCCAGAGCAGATGTTTGAACTCATGAAACAAATGAAACTTTGTATTCAGGTAACTTAATGAACCCTTTACACTGCGAATACACATCCAATTTTTCTCCCCAATAGCAAAGAATACTATAATATTACTAACGTAAAGAAGCGACACTCACCTCCCCCCGCCAATTCATTTCCCCCGCATTGAAGGAGTAAACCAAAGGGTAAACGTCACACGGTAGTCGGTTGTCTTGTCAGTCACTCAGTCAACAAGAATGTAACCAAGTCAACGATGTCATTATATTTCGTAAGCAAACTTCGATTTGAGGATCGTGCGATATAACCTTGCAGTGGCGTTCGTATATGCAGTTGAATCGTAGATGAATGATATCAAATTTAATATTAACAGAAAACAAATATTCCAATACGAATTGTTTGACCAAATAATAAATGTTATGATACGATTAAATTCTATGCAATTAGAGGATCTTTTATTGATTTGATTTAACTTTCATTAGGTGCAAGTATTGGATTAAAGAAATTGGTCGAATGGACTTAAGGCGCTACTCGGAAAAAGTATGGACTTTTTGATTTAAAACTATAGGACGGTTACAGTTGTTACAAATCTGGTAATAAGATATATATTTCTTCATACCTTTATCTAGATTCGTATAGTTTCAAAAACACAATTATATGATTTTGTCTCGACACTTTTTCTTTTCGAAAAGAAACCTCTAAAAATACGAAAATTTAAGATTAGTCAAGAAAATTCAAGATATTAAATAGAGTTACTTACACTATTGGAAATTGGTTTAATTAGTGAACACCAATAATATTTAGGATCGTATAGAAGCATTTTTTTTAAATCGCTGTAGTTTTTTAATACGAAGTGATTTTGTTGTTTTTGCCTAATCTGCAAAAGCGGTCTCGATCCCGCACGCGTTTTCTTCGTTTTCTTCGTTTTCTCATTGCTATCTCGCTTCAGCACAATTTTTCCGAGTATCGCCTTAAACAAAAAAGCGTGGAGACACTTCATACTAGTTATTTTGTTTGCGAACTTCATTTCCCTAATTCTGACCGCGCAAAAAGAGTTTCTAAGAAAAATGCAGCCCCTACCCTATTATTACTGCAGCCAGCAGACTCATCTGTTACTCGTATTTACATCAAAATTTACTCAAACTGATAATAGCCTCTTAGAGTACTTGCAAATCTCAAACATCAACAGAAATTCCAAGTACAAGTACTTCACAGGTGTCACACTCAGTGCAGACAACACAGATTTTAAGTGAAAATAAATATATGCCCTGGTTCAGTCCTCGTCGATCATATATATTTTTCAAAAAATATGAGGACTTCGAACGCAGACAAACTGTTGTTAAAATACAAAAAACTCCACAAGCGCATCAGCTCGCAGTCTATAAGTCGCTGGGTTAAATAAGCTGTTGGGAGCTTGGGAGAGAGTGGCGATAGCACACGATACCCCTCCATCTCGACCGTGCTTGCTCACGACTCAGTGTTTGTAGACGAGATAAGAAAAACAGCTGGTTGGACAAGTACCTACATCTACACAGCCTTTGCTAGGTTCTATAACCGGCCTATTGAAAGCGAAGATGTCTTCGCGAGAACCGTAACGTTCCCTACTAATGATTAGTTACTTTTTTTGTTGCTGATTTATGATTAGGTATTTAATTTGTACGGAGAAAACTTAATATTATTTAAGGGTTGATTGTTTAAATTCTGATTATGAACAAATACATAATATGTTTAATTGAGATGGTTATTTATTCTTATAAAAACAACCCATCAACACTTCTTCTAGAACAAAACTTAAATCTCTAAACATCTACTCTGTAAATATTATATCAAAGAATGAAACGACGAAATATAATAGATGATCAAACGATTTACTGTGAAGTTCGATCGCTATTATATGAGTCGTTTCATTCGAAGATATAGCAACCCGCCCAGCCCAGTAAACCTCAGCTGCAGGCGGAGGTTTACAAACCCACTAGTTAAGTTTTGTTCTAGAACACCGCTATTACTCTGAACTTGCTCTAAACGAAATGAGAAAAATGGCGTCAAACTGACCACAGAACAGTAAATGACAGATTAGTGAACTTTTTTTTTTTTTAATCTCTAAAGACGTGCGAAGTTGCCTGTAGGTTAAAGGGACTACTCTGTAAATATTATATCTTCGAATGAAACGACTCATATAATAGCGATCGAACTTCACAGTAGTTCGTTTGATCATCTATTTTAATCGGATGCAACTGTAATACAATGACAGCACCGGAATTGAAATAGAAACCATTGACGGTAGCAATGAGAAATATTATTACCCTTAAGACTTTGTTTTATGATAAGGAAATTTGATTTTATACAACTATTAGGTAAGGACACAGAAATTCGTCTAAAAATAAATAAGACTATTATAGTTAAATTGTTTTTTTGCTGAGCACATTGTTTTATGACAGTGCCCTTTTTTGAAGTTCGAGTACAGGAATCGGTATTTTCAATTAAAAATATGCGTTGCGTGATTTAAAGAAAGCTTACAAACAGACAGAAAGAAGTGGAGAGTGACTTTGTTTTATACTATGTAGTGATAGCATGATGATGATTAAAGACAATTTTATATGTTGTATTGATTTAATTTTTTATCAAATAAGTTAGTACCGTACGACAGGTGACATCGGTTAAGTTCTCGTTTCTGAAGATTTCAATACAAAGTACATTGTGCCACTCACACGGCCTTTTGACAATCGCTTTTGTGCTGAAAAATGATTGCTTTCGAACTTACCCGACATAATATAAACATACGTAAATAATAAATTGGGACGCTCTTGCAAAGTTATTTCGTGACGCATGCGGCACGCGCCATCTAGTCGATATATTTTGTACCACTAGCTCCGGAGTGCGCTACGGCGGATGTCATCCCTGCATCGTTGACGCACACATTTGGCGCGTGTACACACGTTATGTCAGTTACGTAGTAGTAGAAGGTTATTAAGCGGGGGTTGTAGTATGGAGTGTCGTAGGTGTGCCAATAGTCTGATCAGACATGATTTTGGTTGGTTGTTAACAACCTAATGTAAACCATATGAAAAACAACCAATCAAATGCAAGTCTCAACCAATCAAAACCAAGTCTGAGGGCCTACTCTGAAATGCAAAACCTGAAACTTCGTTATACCCGTCCCTCGCACGCTCGAGTCATGACAGAATCGAGTAAAAAAGACGGGGCTAACCGAAGTTTCGGAAGTGCGTTTCAGAGTACAGTCCCTGATCAGACAGAAAAATCAGACTTGTATTCCCAGCCCTCTGAAGCATAGCGGGTGCCAATTGGCAGTGGAGAATAGAGACTTATTTCTATAGATATAAGGCAGCATTTAGTTGGCATTGGCGGGTGGCTCAAGGCCCCCACCAATGCCAACTAAATGTGTCTAAACTACTATGCAACTAATGCAACTAAACTAGATGCCAGCGTTGCCAGAATGTAACTTTTGTAACATTTTATGTTACTTTTTACCCTTTCATGTTACCTCCATGTTACACGACTCAAAATGTTACATTTACGTAACTTTTTACGTAACTTAAAAAATATTCAAATACTTTCCAGCAAAGAAAAAATAATCGTGAAATGGAACGCACCAAAGGAAGTTTTCATTTGTGTACTTGAATTTGAGCCGTCGTTTTATTTTCTATCTCTTTCTCACAGTTAAAGAATCAGTAACATAGTCGCACAGCACGAACTTCGATCGAAGACAGATCAAAGTTTGTTATTTATTACGGTTTTTTAAACTCAATTCGTTTTGTGAACTTTGTTTGGTTGAAGTCGATCGAGTAGTAGAATATATTTTAAATGTTTAAAGTGGTTGGTTTGGTTTGTTTGTCGTGTGTTGACTTGTACACACACACAAGTTAACTAACATTACTTATAGTAAGTAAAAGTTTTATGGTTTTATCATGGTTTTATGTAAATATTTAGAGAATCGGGGGCTACCGAGTAACTTTATGGGTATGAACTTCATACGTTAATAAGTTCCTTGTTTTGTGACTTCGGGTATAACGATAGCTAGCTAGCAACGTTCAACAGAACAAAGCAGCAAAAATCTATCAAAATACGGAATTCAAATGACAGTTGAAGCCCATATCCATACCCAGATTTTTTAGCCGGTAGCCCCCTTTGCAACTGAAATAAGTTCTGTTTATTTTGTATACTTACAAAATTGTACGACACCACTTTCAAACGTTTTTTTTTCTATTATTACAATATGGGCATCAAATAAAAGGCCTTGATGAGCACATCACAGAGAAAGTAATCACTTGGAGCACATTCCAAAACTATAATTTGTCACTAAAATGTGTGAAACAATAAATAAAAAAAACACGACTGAAATGCCTAAAATGAACTAAATAGTTGAATAGTAAGTGTCATTGCAGTCAGTTCCCTAAAACGGTCCCCCGACTGCAATGACACTGTTATTTAGCTTTTTGGTTCGTTTTTGGCAGGGCATTCGTAATCTTCATAAAAAAAAAAAATTGTGTGTAATTGTAATATTACAGTAACAGTCGTTTTCTACATAAAATAAGAAAATGTTACTTTTCTCGTGAAAATGTTACTTTTTGAGCCGTCTTGTGTTACTTTTGACTATTGGCCACTGGCAACACTGCTAGATGCTTCACAGGTATCCAACATGTCTTTTCTTGGCTGTACCAACTACCATTTTCGTTCTACCCAAATAATTGGATGTGCACATGATTTTTGATTTCCTTCAGAGAAAAAACTTTCACAAAGCTTGTCACATAAATGTGACTTGTGCGGTTAAAGGGTTAAAGTGGAATTTTCCCAATGCATCCTTCTGGATGCTTAGCTGGATTTAATCATAGCTTAGAAGCTGTGCAGTGCAGCTGCTTATTTGCAACCTTTCAACAATCAATTTGATGCAATATCTATGTTTTGTGGTTCTTTATTTTAAAGTGGATATCAAGTGACAATTCATGGAATTTTTTAAAGTAGTCATGTTTGTCAATAAGCGGTTTTGTGCAAGCCTTATAATTTTGATTCAGTGTCTTAAATGTAGGTAATGGGAGACCTAGTTATGGACAATAGTCTAGTGCAGTTTTGTGAAAAAGTCGTCTAAATCGTGAGTTTTAATTACCACTCCTCTAAATACCAACGACTGGTATCGTTGGATTCGTCGTGGTCTCCAGATTACGAAACTGTGAGTCGTAATGTAAATTTTTGGTGGAGGGGGGAGGTAGGGAGGGGAGAGTGCTGAGAAGTTTGTTTTAAAAATGTACACTCCATAATAAACCAAATTAATAGTGAAATAAATAAAATCGATCAACTTGGGAGCTGCAATATTTCCAAACATTTTTTTTTTATGCTCTGTTTTTATTTGCAATCAGTTAAACTTTTAGCAAATGTGCTGGTATAAGTCGTAATTGTCATTGCGGATGGACTCTCCACTAAGAGTTGCCCCCCTTCAGGTCCTTTGAGCATTACTCCAGTTGAAGTATGTCTTTTCTTTTAAGCCTTTTCATGTAGCTACGACTAGTCAGTTGTTTTGCTAATGTATTGGGATGTTTTTCAAGGCGATTATGGTATTTTTCATTGTTATTTTGAATTTCTTCCTTTACTGTGTTCATTCCCAGATGTTTATGTATCTCTGAGTTTGTGATGTACCAGGGCACTTCAGCTATATTACGCAGAATAATGTTTTGCATTCTTTGTAGCATGGATATGTTGGAGTTGCAGGTGCTTCCCCAGAGTTGAATACCATGCATCCACACTGGTTTTAGCGTTGCTTTGTTTATTAGCAGTTTGTTGTCTGTCGATAGTTTAGTGTTTCGTCCAACAAGCCAGTACAGATTCTTGTATTTCAGGTTTAGTTCTTCTCTTTTAGCCTTTATGTGATGCTTCCATGTTAGGCGCCTATCCAGATGCATGCCCAGATATTTTACGCTGTCTTTGTGCGGTAGTATGGCATCTTCCAGTTGAACTGGTGGACAATTTCCTCTCTTAAGGGTAAACGTGATATGAACCGATTTCGAGGCGCTAGATTTAATTCGCCACCTTTGGAGCCATTTCCCTATCTCATTTAATCCATTTTGCAGATTCAGAGAAGCTTTAGCGGGGTCTTTATTGTTAGCTAAAATTGCTGTATCATCAGCGTATGTGGCGATGGTGACACATGGTACGACGGGTATATCTGCAGTGTACAGTGTATAAAGAATTGGACCTAAGACTGATCCCTGTGGTACACCTGCGTTAATTTTGCATAAGGATGATGTTGCTTCTCCCTCTTTGACTTGAAACAGTCGTGTTGTAATATAGGACGTCAGTAACGGATAGTAGCTATGTGGAAGAGCATTTTTAATTTTGTATAAGAGTCCTTTATGCCACACACGGTCAAACGCCTGTTGCACGTCCAGGAATGCGGATGAGCAGTACTCCTTGTTTTCCAGTGCATTTCGGATCTTGTCACATACTCTGTGTGTTTGTTCGATGGTTGAGTGCTGCTGTCTGAACCCAAACTGATGGTCAGGTATAATGTTGTTTTCCATGAGTATAGGCATAATCCTTCTTAACAAGACTTTTTCAAATAATTTTGATAATATTGGTAATAAACTGATGGGTCTGTAGGAGGTTACATCATTCCCTGGCTTTCCAGCTTTGTGAATCATAATTATTTGGGAGAGTTTCCATTGCTCTGGATAGTGCTGTGTTCTTAGTATGCCGTTGAATAATTATTATTATTATTATTATTATTTATTTATTTGGACCACCAGTGAAAATTACAATAAAGAAAAAACTTACAATTAATATTATACAATACAATAAATCAAATGTAAAATTCTGTTAAAGGTAGCCACATCATGCATAAAAAATAAAACAGAACGGAATGTCAAAAAAAAAAAATTTTTTCAAATAAAATGTCAAAAAAAATAAAAATCATTACAATGAGTTAAAAAAGTACAAATACAATGTCAGACTAAAGTTAAATGTCAAAAATAAGAAAATGAAATAGAAAACGGAAAGTCAATTTAAACATACAATAAACATACACTTACATTAATTATTATTATTATATTACATTTATTACATTATTAAATAAACAATATTTTTACAGTTAAATGTCAAAAATAAAAAACGGAATGTCAATACTAAACATACACTTACATTAATGATTATTATTATTACATTATTAAATAAACAATATTTCTAAGTATGTTGGAGGATTACACATCTCTTAACAGCTTACTACCTTATCGCGAAATTGTCGAAAAGATTCATGAAAGATATCGACAGAATCCAATTTATTGTAAGCATCCGGCAAACGGTATAGTGCAGCATGTAATCTCATGTTTGTGCGGGCACGTGGCTTGCCGAATAGCGGTACTGGATAACGAGGTGGTTTGCGAGGTACTCTAAAACTCAGCAAGCTAAGAAGTTGTGGACAATCAATTTCATTTCTAACAATTTTGTAAAGGAACGTTAGATCCAGAATGTCTCTCCTTGTTTTAAGACTGTCCATTTGAAGGTGGTGTAGTCGGTCCTTATAGCTGTTGACCTTTTTATTGAACCCACAATGAAAGGCGAGGTGTCGTGTGAATCTCTTCTGGATGCGTTCAATTCGAAGCTGATGCACAGAATATTGAGGAGACCAGACCACTGAACAATACTCAAGAATACTTCTGACAAAGCTGTTATATATAATTATTTTAGTAGATGGATCCTTGAAAACTTTGCCGACTCGAATGATAAAACCGAGAGCTTTGGAGGCTCTAGAGATGACATTATCTATGTGAGGTATTAAAGTTAGCTTTGAGTCTATGATTACACCTAGATCACGGATGGTGTCCACTTCTTTCAAAACCGCTCCATCCACTTTATAGTGTGTTCTAACTATGTGTGTTTTTCGCGTCATTTTAATATGACAACATTTGTTTATGTTTAGGGACATTCCGTTCTCATTACACCAACCTGACAAATTGTCCAAGTCCGACTGAAGCAACTCCGAATCTTCTTCATTGCGAATGGCTTTTGCAAGCTTAAGGTCATCAGCATACAAGTACACTTTGCTATGTTTGATAACTTCCGTGATGTCATTTATAAAAACATTAAATAGCAAAGGTCCAATATGAGAGCCCTGTGGTATGCCTGATGTGGGGAAAAATGGGTTAGATTTGTAGCCTTTTACAACAACATACTGGGATCGGTTAGTAATATATGACTGCAACCATAAAAGCAAAGGACCGCCAAATCCGTGGGTAGACAGCTTACGAATTAACGTACTATGACAGACCTTATCAAAAGCTTTTGAAAAATCGGTGTATATTACGTCAGTTTGCAGTTGAGAGTCCATATTTTCAACAACATCATTGGTGAAAGCAACAAGGTTCGTATTAGTAGACCTAGCTCTCACAAACCCATGCTGATTGACCGTGGTTAGGTGTTTTAATTGAGCGAGGAGATGTGGACATAATAGAGCCTCGAAGATCTTTGCAAACACACACAGAATAGAAATAGGTCTATAATTTGCGATATCGGCTCTATCTCCACTTTTGTGAATTGGTACTATCTTTGCCATTTTCCACACACTTGGAAAGCAGCCAGAGCGAAGGGACTCATTGAAGATTATATGTAATGGTACGGCAAGAGAATTGGCACAACGTTTAATGAAGTAAGGTGGAATCTCATCCAGACCCATTCCCTTTGATACATCAAGTCTTTTTAATCGCACGAGAATAGACTCAATGGTAAGACGAACGGTTAAGGTAGTGCAAGGAGTTATACTGTTGTCAGGGACAGAGTTAGTGCACAGTGAATTAGAGTAGACGGAAGATAAGTTTTTAGCAAAACTATCGCAAATATCTGCTCCATTAGTTGCGGTTTGGTTTTTATAAACCATTTCAGGAGGAAAATGACAGTCAGAACTATTTTTGTTTTTTATGTATGTCCAAAAGTATCTAGGGTTCTTTTCAATACTTTGTTCTATTTTGGAAATATAGGTTTTATAGCAACGCGTCGTTAATGCAGTACAATGTTTGCTTAATATGAGCAAGGACACTTGGTCCAATGGATTTTTATGGATTCGATATTTAGTCAACAATTTGTGATTTCTTTTTAATAGGAGTATCAAAGTTTTTGAGAACCAGTTTGGATATCTTTTGTTTTTATTCCCGGTTTTGGGAACATGTTTATTTATCGTAAGATGAAGGTGATTATAAAATACGTCCGTCATTGCATTAACATCCGCGCAGGTGCAAAGCTCCTTCACCCAGTCAATCCTATCTAAGTCCTCAAGAATAGATTCATAGTCAGCTTTATAAAAGTTAAGTTTAAGGCAATTAATGTTAGGTTCAAGATTATTTAGCCGCTTCAATATAGATATGTCAATAATTATTGGGGGATGATAGAGGTCAGTTTTAACTAGATTATCCACAGCTTGCGTAACTTTAACTCCGTCAGCATTACTAAAGACTAAGTCAAGTATGATGTCACGAGAGTTTTTGATATTATTAAATTGAGTGAAGTTGTTAAGAGATGCAAAGTCAATAAGCATTTGAGCTAGTGAGGAGCCTTTATGTTGAGGAATATCGTTTGTTGGTAGCGACACGTTGGGCCAGGTAATACAACTCAAATTGAAATCGCCAATTAAGAACACATTATCCAAACATTCCATGACCTTATTAAAATTATTTATGAAAGATTCAAGATTTTCTTTCTTGACTGGAGGTGGAAGGTACTCAGCGCAAATGGTATAACATATACTGTTTATATTAATGTTGATCCACAAGTCTTCATTAACACTTTCAAACATTGTTAATCGGTTGCTGTTATGTTTTTTAGAAACAGCGATGAGTACCCCACCCCCATTCTTTACCTTGCCCTTCTTGTTAAAGATAAATCGGTCGCGCCTATAGACTACGTAGCGGCCATCAAATAATTCGGAGTCGAGAACGCTATCGTTTAACCATGTCTCAGTTATAACAATCACATCATAATCGAAGCATAATAAACTACAGTAAAAGTCATGGGTTTTCATGCGTAATCCTCTTACATTCTGGTAGTAGATGCTTAAATTATTGAATATGAATGCGGTAGATACCATTACATATGCACACAATACATAAATGGTTTAAGTGAAAAAGCAAGGATATAGTTACAGTCTCTCTAAACAGTCAGTATTTTTTATAAAAATGTGATCAGTGGACTCACTTTTGCGCATAAAAATTTTACCTTGTTTCACCCACACAAACTTGTACCCTTTTTCCTTGGACTTCAGGCGAGCTGCGGCGTGAAGAGATTTATTAGCCGGGGAAAGATGCTCAGCGACGAAAATCGGTTTCTTATCTCCTCCGATACCAATGTGGCTCGTGTTCAGTTTATTGTTTGCGTTATTCCTGTTAAAGGTCATAACGCCTGCCAGAAACTTGTCACGAAGTCGAGGTGTAGATAGTTTGGCGATAATTGACCTTGGTCTAGTATCATTTTTATTATTCTTTGCAATGCGAGTGTAGTGATGTATGTCATTGTCATTTAAATCGCAAGATACTGTTTTGGACAGTTGTTTTATAATAGAAGGTAAGTTCTCATTTTTATGTTCCGGAACACACTGAATCTCTAAATTACATGATCTATTGTGCTGTTCCATACTTTCGACTCTCGTACTAATGCTTCGTATAGTTTCAGTTAGTTTTTTGTTCTCAGCCTGCAAAATCTGTATAGTTTCCACTTTGGATGTTATGTCTTTCTTCAAGGTGTCGTATTCGTCCGTAACAAACGAGACAGACTTCTCCAGGCTCGTAATATTTTCCATAATGTGCTTCAATTCCGATTTTACCAGCCGGCCTAGCATGAGCGGCTTATAACGCGCGATATGATATGGTACGGCAAGTTGTCTTGCTTACCCCACTAAGGTGTAAGCAAGACGGCATGCCGTACCATATCATATCGTGCGTTATAAGCCGCTCATGCTAGGCCGGCAGGTGTCGTAGACTTTCTTGAAGTTTGGTTACAATAGAGCTTTTTAGATGGCACATCTCCTCCCTGATGACTTCTCTCATTTCTTCTTTAGAAATAAGGTCGTGATGAATACAATTGCCTTCTTTGGTAGTTCTTTAAGAATTTCTTTCGTAACTAAGTCAAATCCCGGCGCCTTCTTATCTTTAAGATCTTTAATGAGTCTCCAAACTTCTTTTACTGTCACCGGTTTTGGCGGTGGCGAAAGTTGGTATGCCTGGTTTAATGACAACTCTATTGTATCTTCATATTCCGGGTCATGTGATTGGTTTGGGGTAAACACTTGCTCTAGGTGTTTAGCAAAAGTGTCGGCTTTCTCCTGACTTTTACTTGACTGACTTTTAGCCCAGCTGTTATCAGTTTTCCTAATAGGGAACTTTGCTTCCTGAGGCCTATTGTATGTTTTAGTAAATTTCCATAAAGAATAACCTGTCGAAGCAGTTGCAGTAAGGGATTCCAGTTTTGTTTGGAGGGTGTCGTCGCTCCACTGCAGCAGCATTTGCCTTAGTTCAGAGGCAGACCTATCTAGGTTCATTTTGTCTTCTCTGTGTCTGATTTGATGTCACATGCGACGATATCTTCGTTTCTCAAGTACTTTTTGTTTTATGACTAGGGGTTGGTTTTCAGATTTTGGTATGTTTTCCATTGCGGGTGTGTTTCTCCAGCATCCCTCTTGTATAAGTACTGTTATATATTTTGTAGCATTTTCAATATCTTCTGGTGTTTTGAGTGGTATTTTGAGTTCAATTTTGTCATTTATATGTTCCCGAAATGAATCCCAATCAGTTAATTTGTTATATAGTGTCTCAGGTGCTTTGCAATTAATAACCATTGTGCTGATTGTTAACAGTGCCAGCGTGTGGTCAGAGGAGCTATCGAAACAGGATTCCGCTCTAAAGTAAAGCTTTGAAATCCCTTTTGTTATGAAGAAATCCAGTAAATCGGGAATTTTGTTGGAGTCCGTCGGCCAGTATGTCGGTTCTCCTGTGGAGAAAGCAGTAAGATTGTTTTTGGTCATGCTCATTTTTAGTTTTCTGCCTCGCGTTGTTATAAGTCGTGAGCCCCAGTGTGTGTGCTTGGCGTTCCAGTCGCCGCCAGCTATAAATCGATGTCCCAGGTGTTCAAATAGTTGGGTAAACACAGACTCTGTTATTGTGTGCCTAGGGGGGCAATAGATAGCTGACAGGTTAAGATGTCCGCATTTATCTGCTATGGCTACGGTAGTAGCCTGTATATGATTGGTTTTAAATTCTTCCAGGACATTATGTTTGATTGAACTTTTGATTATCACAGCCGTACCAGCATGTCCGGTTCCATCAGGGTGGTTAGTCAAATACGTCTCAAAACCTCGTAATTTGATGTCCAAACATAATAGCTTAGAAAAGTTGCCACCCAGATCTGAAGCACTTGGCCATCATCTACAAAGAGCAAACTAGCAAACATTCATTTGGAAAACTGCCGATAAAGCATTACAAAATTTGTAATTTAATTAACATTTAATGTTGCCTTCACCAGAACTTTGGGGTTGGCATTTAAGAGAGGGTAAATTGATAACAGTAACTAGCCTCCAGTCTCCAATATCTATTAAGGGACTAGAGTTGGTGGCATGCCAGTGCAAAAGTAGATACTAGATGCTGAACAGCTTGATATGGCTGTGTAAAAAATAAAACGTTTTTGAAAAAAAATGTAACCGCCTTCAAAACGGATCTTCAAACAAAAATTAACAAACACTAAAAAACGAAAAAAATAATAAGATTTTTTAATTTAAAGGACGATGATACGTGACTTTTTCTAATTTATCTTGGTACTTACTGAACTGTTTGAAGTCGGTGCCGTCTTATACGTATTGAGGTAATTACGTCCTACACCTCACGCTTGGGACCGGGTTTTTTTTTGTTAGTTATTTCACTCAGTATATTTCGTTCTTATTCTTTTTGGCTTGGCACCGACTTCAAACAGTTCAGTAAGTACCAAGATAAATTAGAAAAAGTCACGTATCATCGTCCTTTAAATTAAAAAATCTTATTATTTTTTTCGTTTTTTAGTGTTTGTTAATTTTTGTTTGAAGATCCGTTTTGAAGGCGGTTACATTTTTTTTCAAAAACGTTTTATTTTTCGATTTTTAGTGAAGTAACTTAAGAAACTACATGGTGATTATGATAAATTGTTGTAAATATCCTATCCGTTACGGAATTCAGCTTTCCATCTTTAGCTACTTTGATAACTTGAAGGAATACAACTGAAGGTCCATTCGTGCATATGATATTTGTAAAACATCATAATATAACTCCTAACTGTTGAGGAGTTTCACCTCTCATCAGCAGCTCACCCTAATAACCTGAAAGAATATAACTATTGGCCCATAAGTACGATTAATACTTAAAGAAATATTCTCCAGCTCCTAACCGTTAAGGAGTTGTAGCTTCCATCACCAGCTCATCACTATGAGATGATGACTACCAGATGCAAATACTTGACTTTCTTCAAAAATAAATGGAACGCATAAGGCTTGCCTATATTTGAGAATTTCTCTCAATTTTCCTGGGATTTGATCCCCTGCTCCTGACTTGGTGAAAGTAAGATCAGGTCAGAAGTACCAACTTTAGAAAAAAAAAATTTTTTGAAAATGATCCCCATTTTGATGAAACTATGAAATCGCCCATATACCCAAATAAAGTCTGAATACACATTATTCAGGATAACTCCTGAACTTCTTGCCAGTTCTTGATAAAATTTGAATGGGACCACATGAGAGGCGTCACCTTTTAAATAAAAAAGAATTATCCAAATCGGTTCATTAACTAAAAAGTTCTGAGGTAACACACATAAAAAATAAAAATATACAGTCGAATTGATAACCTCCTCCTTTTTTGAAGTCGGTTAAAAATAAGCAAAAATTGTATGAAAGGTGTTTGTCACGTTAATCAAGACGTATGTTTCAATCAATATAATTATGACAATACATTGGTCAGTTAAATAAAGTAAGATATATTATTTAATAAGTATTTAAGGCCCGATTTCACCAATGATATTTAAACGCGATTAACGCTCAACGTGATTAAAACGTATTTCTGTCCCTGTCACATTCAAACAGATGACAGAGACAGAACTATGTATGCTGCCACGAAATGTTGGAATAATATACCGCCTCCAATAAGATCAGCTCAAACCATTTACTCTTTCAAACGTAATCTCAAAAAGTTTTTGCTTAGTAAACAGATACAATATTAAAGGACAACTATGTTTGTAATAATATTAATTTATTTATTTTTTAGGTAAATAATCTGAAGTAAGTACCTATGTATTTTATTTATTCATTATTAAGTATATAATATATAAGTATATATATTTTCTCTTCAAATAATATTTGATTTAGATTATTAGTATAATTTCTTGCCACACATGCACACATATACGTATTATTAGGGCTCTGCAGAATTATCAGCGTTGCAGGTGATGTACATGCTGCAACTTGTGCTGAGCAGGGTCCTTTTTGGTTTCACATTCTTTTAGTTTCATGTTAATTTGAAATATTGTTTTTGTATAATTGTGGAACTGAATAAATATATTTGAATTTGAATATTTGAATTTGAAACACGTTTAGCGTTAATCACGTTTAATTAACAGTGATGAAAGTCGCCCTACATGCTGTATTCTGAAATAGAGCGTTTAAATTAAAGCAACGACCCGCGGCTTCCCTGTCGCCTGAGGCTCGTATATGTTGCGCCGTGTTACTTTATAAAATCGATTAAATGATGGTATATAATATAAGAGTAGAGATACTTACCTTTTTGAATAGGTTTTTAAATTTTCTAAATTTTTATACACCATAATTTTCACAAAAACTTACAATTTTTTTAATTATTCGCAATAATAGAAATGTATTCAAATAAAAAAAAATGTTTTCCTTTATTTAGCCCAATGCAGTACAGTTGTATGCATTGGTTGAGGCACAGGCAACATGTCTATAAACGAGTTTTAGTTTATATTATTCTCTTTCAATTGCGACCAAAAACAATGAAATCGGTTTAGTATTTCTCAGAATAGAGCGTTTTAATTAAGGCATACTCGCGGCTTCCCGGTCGCGGTGGCTCGGATATGCTGCGCGTGTTACTTTATAAAG
The DNA here is from genome assembly GCA_949710035.1 of Crambus lathoniellus. NCBI lineage: Eukaryota > Metazoa > Arthropoda > Insecta > Lepidoptera > Crambidae > Crambus > Crambus lathoniellus. The sequence goes on from OX453307.1 coordinate 11,453,611, forward strand.
TCTATTAAATAGTCGTAAATATGTTTAGAGTAAAGATACTTACCTTTTTGAATATGTTATTAAATTTCCTATCATTTTTACGTTACATAATTTTCACGAAAGCTTACTATTTTTTGAATTATTCACAATAAAAAAAATGTAATTAAGTAAAAAATATATGTTTTTCTTTTATTGCGCCTCAACCAGCGCAGTACAGTATTTGATGTCTATAAACGAGTTTTAGTTTACATTATCCTCTTTCAAATGAGACCGAAAACAAGGAAATCGGTTCAGTATTTCTCAGACTAGAGCGTTTTAACTGAAGTACTGACCTCCATCTTTAACCTCCCCCTACCTCCCCCCTCCACCAAAAATTTACATTACGACTCACAGTTTCGTAATCTGGAGACCATGACGAATCCAACGATACCCGTCGTTGGTATTTAGAGGAGTGGCAATTAAAAATTTTACCCTTAGTACTAGGCTGAACTAGACTATAAACTTATTTTACAAAAAGAAGTGGCTAATATTGGAACTTAGCATGTCTACCAAGTTACACGTAAATAAGTCACTTAAACGTTTTTTATTTATAGAATAACCCTGCTGAAGCGAGGAACATGCTGTTACAAAATCCCCAATTGGCTTATGCATTACTACAGGCTCAAGTTATTATGAGGATTGTAGACCCGGCTACTGCTGTTGTAAGTATTTTAGATTTAAGTGTTGTTTCTTAGGGCCAGTTCAGACACAGCAGAGACATTTATATTTAGACTACACCGCGTGGACTACACGATGTTATCCCGCGGGTTTTTCCGGGATAAAAAGTAGCCTAAGTTACTCCTTCAGCTACCTGTCAGTGAAAGTCCCGTCAAAATCGGTCCAGCCGTTTCAGAGATTAGCCGGAACAAATAGACAGACAAAAATTTAAAAAAATGTTATTTTGGTATATGTACCATATATATAATCATATTATTATGCATATAGTAAAAAGCGGTTATTTTAATATTACAAACAGACACTCTAATTTAATTTATTTGTATAGATTACGAACCGCATGGTCAGGTTTGAACGAATGTTAGACAGTAATGGCAATAAGAGCCGCGCGGTTTCTGCCTGTGTCTGAACGGGCCCTAATAAAGGTTAATATGTCATATGGCTGGTGAAAATGATGATGACTGTGTTTTGTGAATATGGTTGTTAAAATAAATGGGTATATTCTTAGAGCATGCTCCAGCCATCACATGCTGTGCCTCCAGTGATGCAACCAGGGGAAAAACCACCACCCAACCCTTACATGCCTAGTAACCCACCACCAGGTTTGTTAAATTTTACCTCTATTAAAATAATATCAAAGTAATTTGCATGCAAATTATTCTTCCAAGAGAAAAATACTTATTTAATTAACATTCAATTGATATAGTTTTTAAGCAGACTTTCAGCTGAGTTTTATAAAGCAGGGCTTCAATACCTGAAAAATATAGGTTAAAACGGTTAGCGGTATGACGTCATACCTTCCTTTATGATTGTGGTACCGAAATATTTCGGTAGCGAAATATAATGGTACCGAAATATTTCGGTAGCGCAATTTAACGGTACAGGTATTCTTTCATCATTTCAGCCGTACGACGCCCACTGCTGGGTATAGGCCTCCCACAAGGATCTCCACAACGATCGGTCCTGCGCTGCCCGCATCCAGCGGATTCCCGCGACCTTGACCAGATCGTCGGTCCACCTTGTAGGGGGCCTACCCACGGAACGTTGTCCGGTTCGCGGTCGCCATTCGAGAACCTTTCCGCCCCAACGGCCATCGGTTCTCCGCGCTATGTGTCCCGCCCACTGCCACTTCAACTGAGCAATCCTTCGGATTCTCCTGCGGATCTCATCATTTCTGATTCGATCGAGCAGGGAAATACCAAGCATCGCTCTCTCCATTGCTCGCTGGGTGACCTTGAGCCTTCTTATGAGACCCATAGTAAAAGACCACGTCTCGCTTCCATAAGTCATAACTGGCAACACACACTAGTCAAAGAGTCTTGAGTTAGTCTTGAGACATTGAGGAATTTTGGACGCGAATATATGCCGGAGCTTCCCAAACGCTGCCCATCCGAGCTAGATTTGACGAGAGATCTCTTTCTCGAAGTTGGACCTACCTACGTGGATTGTCTGTCCCAGGTAGACATAGTGGTCAACAACTTCGAGAGTAATGTTCCCAACATTAACTGGAGCGGATGCAACATGGGCATTGGACATGATTTTCGTCTTATCCATGTTCATCTTCAGACCCACTCTTTGGGAAGCATTGCTGAGATCTTCGAGCATTGTGTTCAGGTCTTCCAAGGTCTCAGCCATGAGAACTACATCATCGGCAAACCGCAGGTATTTTAGGTACTCGCCATTGATGTTGATACCGAATCCTTTCCAGCCCAGTAGCTTAAAAATATCCTCCATCCAACGCAGCTGTGAACAGTTTCGGAGAAATGACGTCTCCCTGTCTCACACCTCGCTGTAGTTGGATAGAATTAGAGCTCTGGTTCTGTAATCGGACCGACATGTTGGCGTTTTGGTATAAGTACCTCAGAACCTCGATGTACCTGTAGTCTATTTGGCACCTCTGGAGAGACTGCAGCACGGCCGTCTCGATTGAATCAAATGCTTTCTCATAGTCCACGAACGCCAAGCATAGTGGCATGTTATATTCTTCGGTCTTCGGTATAACTTGCCGCGTATGAATGTGGTCTATGGTACTATAGCTTTTTGGAACGCGGCTTGTTCGGGAGGTTGGAAGTCGTCAAACCTGCGAGCGAGACAATTCGTAATGACTCTCGAAAACAACTTGTAGATATGGCTCAGAAGCGAGATGGGTCGGTAGTTCTTCAAGAGAGTGTTATCACCCTTCTTGAAGAACAGCATCACATCGCTTCTGCCCCATGCCTTTGGCGTTTTGCCCTCGAGGATGACAGAGTTGAAGAGCTTCTGGTGGACCTTAAGTATTGGCTTACCGCCCGCTCTCAGAAGTTCTGTTGTGATTCCGTCATCACCCGCCGCCTTGTTGTTTTTAGCTGCTTGAGAGCCATTCTAATCTCTAACAGGCTGACGTCCGAGATATCTTCGGTTTAGTGTCGGGTAAGCTTGACTCTAGGTTTTGTAGCCTTACTTTCAACAGGTGTTTGTGTGGAGTACAACTGTCCATAGAAACTTTCAATCTCCCTCAGGATTTTAGGTGTTGATGAAATGATACTACCGTCCTCAGTTTGCAGCCTCGTCAGTTGACTTTACCCTGTAGCCAGATCTCTAGCGGACACTTTGGAGCCTTTGTTCCGCTCAATGGCCTCTTGAATACGCTCGGTATAAAATTGGCGAAGGTCGCTTGTCAAGGACTTGGAGATCGGCCTATTTAGGAGGTATTCTTTACGGTACCTTAATTTTTAAATAAAGGTTGTTTCTGTTGCCAACAAATAAGTATACCGGTATAAATAAAGGTTCCGTTCTTTTTTTCGGTTTTACCGTTATGTTAACCTTAATTCACAACCGCTTTACTCTACCTTTAATTCAAAGCGGTACCGGAATTTTATACCGGTAGCGTAACCCTTAAGTTTTACCGCTTTCAAGCCTTGTTGTAAAGTATCCCATTGATGTTTATTCATTTCTTTTACGTTATAGCTCCACAGCAACAACCACCTCCACTGTTGGCCAATCCAGTGCCACCTCCAAGCCAGTTTTCATGTAAGTATTTAACTATAATCACTACTATCATTTTCTTCTTTGTTTAAATAATAAGGGCGTAGGTACGCTGTCTTACTAAAAAAGAGCAATTTCTGTTCTCTAGCTCTGGTAGACCATACCATTGTTATTGGTGGTTCGAGTTCGATCTGTAAACTTTTGTTAGTTATACGTTTGCAGTAAATTAGTAACTAGTTATTATTGAAATTAGAGATAAGAAATTCTTTTATCCTTCTACAATCATCAATTCATCAGCTATTTGAATGTCTTCCCTGATGTAGCACCATGCAAGCTCAATGATTAAAAGCTCAAGCCACACTGCCAGCTGGCGAGTGAGCTAACGAGCCAAGCGATGTGACCGTCTCGCCTCTTTTCGTACTGCGAGAGAAAGAGGCAAGCTTTGATTGCGGTGTCAACCGAAGTATGAAAAGAGGGGAAAACTCACATCGCTCAGCTTGTTCAGCACCTAGCAAATTCAGGCTTGATATTCGGCTAACCATGCCTTCTGAAGCATTGAGTAGGTACCTAGATTTTCGGGCGTCATCTGGTGAAAGGCCCTAACCATTGTGAAGTAAGCTACATATTTTTCTTTTTTCACAATACCTAGATTTTGGTTACCTACGAAAGTGATTAGCCTGCCGCATTCGCAGGCTGAGCACGCTAAAAAGTCATAAATAATACTTAATTTTGTTCTTAAGAGCGCGAATAAAAGTTATTAGATAAATATTAAAAACTTAAGTGATAGTAAAGTCTTATTTATTTTGTTCAATAACTTTTTTCTCCCAGCCGGCCAAGCATGAGCGTCTTTTATCACGCGATATGTTATTAGCACATCATGCTGTCTTGCTTACACCTTAGTGCGGTAAGCAAGACAGCATGATGTGCTAATAATGATGGTCATGCTAGGCAGGCAGGACGGATTATTTGCGGTTATAAGAAAAAATGTTTTCGTTAAAATAAGACAAGTTTCATTAAGGCGATACTCGGAAAAAATGTGCTGAAGCGAGAAAGCAATGAGAAAACGACGCGCGCGGGAGCGAGACCGATTTTGCAGATTAGCCAAAAAAAACACAAAATCACTTCGTATTAAAAAACTACAGCGATTTAAAAAAAATGCTTCTATACGATCCTCAATATTATTGGTGTCCACTAATTAAACCAATTTCCAATAGTGTAAGTAACCCCATTTAAGAATAATCTTCACTTTTCGTATTTTTTAGAGGTCTTTTCGAAAATAAAAACTGTCGAGGCAAAATCATAAAATCGTGTTTTTGAAACTATACGATTCTAGATAAAGGTATGAAGAAATATATATCTTATTACCAGATTTTTAACAACTGGTACCGTCCTATAGTTTTAAATCAAAAAGTCCATATTTTTCCGAGTAGCGCCTTAACCGACGGTAATACCTAAAGTATTTGGACCAGCAGCCCCCCTACCGCCTAAGCACCGTCGGCTTGGAGCCGATTACGACGCATCGTGCCATCCTTGTCATGCCAAGCCAAATGTGTTACGGCATGACAAGTAATCGTAATCAAGCCGACAGTGGTTAGGCGGTAGCCCCCTAGGTTTCTCACAATTTTATTTATAAATTTGAATGAGCAGCGTCCCGTCCGCTAATGGGCGACGTGGACCTGCGCGGGTCGCGCGCGCCGGCGCCGGTGGGGCCGCCGCCGCTGCTGGACCAGGACATGCGCAGCCTGCCCATGCCGCCGCACCCCGTGCCGCCGCCGCCCATGCAGCAGGACAGGTCAGTTCGTATAACTGTTTTTTGTAGAAACGACCACACTAACAAGAAGGCGCTTTGCAGACGGCGGGGCGCGATAGTAGATTGTACAACAAGTGCATAAAACATACCATTTTACCCGAGACGTATATATCCACCCGAGCCGTAGGCGAGGATGGATAGTCGATTCGAGGGTAAAATGGGTTTTATGTACGAGTTATACACTCTGCTTTTCACTTCGAGTGTGAGGAAAATAAATTACAATATTGCAAAAACGAAAAAATAAAGACTTCGCCATATTGGCGGGAAAACTTTATTTTTCTTTTTTTTTATACGTGGAAGTGGCAGCATAGATCGTAGTCCATAATGCTCTTGAAATACTTATTTCTTACAAAACTCATTAATTTTGCCTAGTTTTATTTATTTAGTAATTTAACATGGATTATGTACAAAATTTAAGAAATAGAATGAAACAACAAGTTTATTTAACGAAGTTTAATTGCGTGTGTGACTGTTTACCTGACGACCTTTGTCTTAGAGTCTGTGACATAGACGAAGATTTTACTTCATGCACTAGAGCATAAAAAGCGATTTTATGCAGCCTATACCCAACATAAACACGAACTTTACGAACATGAGAATTAAAATAGTAGATTGTACAGCAAGTGCATAAAACGTACCATTTTACCCGAGACGTATATATCCATGAATAGTCAATTCGAGGGTAAAATGGGTTTTGTGTACGAGTTATACACTCTGCTATTAACTTCGAGTGTGAAGAAAATAAATAAGAATATAGCAAAAAAGAAACAATAAAGACTTCGCCATATTGGCGGGAAGACTTTTTCTTTTTTTATACGTGGCAGTGGCAGGCAGCACAGTGACTTTAGCATAGATCGTAGTCCATAATGCTCTTGAAATACCTACTTACCTATCTCTTACAAAACTCATTAATTTTGTCTAGTTTTATTAATTTAGTAATTTAACATGGATTGTGTACAAAATTAAAGAAACGGAATGAAATAACAAGTTTATTTAACGAAGTTTAATTGCGTATTTTATGCAGCCTATACAAAATATAAACACAAACTTTACGAGCATGAGAAGTGCAAAAGTCTTTTTCATCCCATCGATTCGAAAAGCGATGATTGTTTATCTAATAACAGGGCCCATAACGATTCATCGTTTACCTGTTATGACAAGAGGGTAAAATAGTAGATTGTATTACAAGGGAGCAAAATAATTTATTTACGGCGAGGGCGCTATTTTGAATCCAGAGCGCAGTGAAGGATTCTAGAGTAGAATCCTGAACGCAGCGAGGGATTCAATATACGCCGCCCGAGGTGAAAATAATTTTGCGGCCGAGTAATACACTCTGCTTTTCATCCCCCTCTATAAGAAAATCAATCCCGTCTCACAACCACCTCCGACGGGATGTTTTTTTTTTATTTCAAAACTTTAAATTTTTTTCTTTCCCGACTAGCGCTATAATGTATCCGGACGTGAAAGAAAGGTACACTCAAAAGCACATCAAGTTAAACAGTTGAACTGCGATAACAGCTTTTATTACATAAGGCATACAGGCGGTCTGAAGGTCAACATGTATAGTCTGATGTGCTGCCGTGTGTACCTAGGTAGTAATTTGAGTTGTCTTTATTGCTTTTCTTATAGAGTCGGATGAAAAGCAGAGTGTATTACTCGGCCACAAAATTATTTTTACCACGGGCGGCGTATATATATTATTTTGCTCCCTTGTAATACAATCTACTATTTGACCACGAAGCAATAAAATATAATAGCGATATTTTGTTTTTGCCCTCTGTGCGTAGGTTGGTAATAGAGTAAAGTCAGGTAATTTGGAATACGGTTGGTAATTTGGAACTACAATATTAATTACCTACTCTAATTAGAGTTTCTAATAGCGACACCTATTAGAAATCATCTTTATTAGGTAGATTGTGTACTATTCAATTCATGGGGCGTGGCTTAGATTGCGCCATTTTGTCAGCGTTTTGGTAAATGTCATCCGAGTGAAAGAGCTGTTCTCAATATTTTTCAAGTATAAATCATTTCGAATAACTTGTTTTCATTGATGAAAATCTATAAGTAGTTTGGCATTTATATTATTGAAATTAACACTTATTTTTAATACAGACATACATTACATGAGAGCATTTTGAGTTTAGGCAGGGTTATGTTAATATGACAGGTGAAGCTAATTCGGAATATCCCATATTAACAACAAGTAAAGTTAATTTGGAATGTTCCAATTTACATGCACTATTACTGTACTTACCCTTTTAACTGAACTCAAAATAGGAAGAGTTTACTTACGAATTATCCAGTTGAAGCTAAAAAGTTGATTATTTAAAAAAATACTAAGAAAAAAAAGGTGGCCCTATAATATGTAGAGTTAAGACTGATTGAAGTTTTTGTTGATGATTGGTGAATGTTATTTGGAATACCTACCACATCCCAAATCATATGAACGTGAATTTAAATTGGAATGCCTACTCTATTCCAAATTATATTCACATGAATTTAATTTGGAATACCCTATTCCATATTATATTCACATTGGGTTATCAGTGCCTTTCTGACAATTTATGAATAAACCAAAGTAAGAAAAATACTGTTGATTATTATAATGCTTATAATACCTACATTAGTTTCACTAACACTTTTTGTGATTTTCATTCTTATTTCTCTTAAGCCTTGGTATTTTTTTTTTTTTTTGTAACCTGTATCACAGAATATACCTTAATATACCTTAGAATATATTAGAATATACCTTACGGTACAGAAATTTCACTCCCGAGTTTAGGTATGATAAACGCAAGCGTCCGGTCACCGGACTAGTCTTAATAGGCTGGCACTCGCTCGACTTGTCGCACACGCAGCGCACGCATCCGCATGCGTCGCCATCTGTCTCGCTTCGCGTGTACTACTTACACAGATAAAGTAGTACCTCTGACAGCCCTAGCAGATTGAAGCGAGACGGCAGACAGTTATTTTACTATGAACGCTATACGCAATGCAAAAGGTTGAAATAAGGTTGTTTTTCAGAATAGTAGGTAAATATCTCGGGGATGTTGCGCCGCTTGTAGGGAAGTGAGACAGACCTGCCTGTATTCCAAATTACCTGCATTTACTCTATAGGATTCCCGTTGTGATATCGTTCGCGACGAAATTTACTGGCCCGGTCCGCCGCCCGCGCCGTCTGCAAAGCGCTTAAGGATCACGCCAAGTGTGCAAAATTAACTCCATTCTTATTACCTGTAATTCAATTTGTTTGAAATCCCTATTCCTGCCAAACCAAATAGTGATCAGCGTGGCAAGAAGCGTTAACCAAAATACTACATTTGAAATCTGTTGGTGGGTGGAGACACTTCATAGTGTAATTAGCGTGGTCCTTTAACCAGCCGGCTTCTAACTTTTAAGCCCTTCAACCGTTACAAAGGATCATTGCGTAGAATAATATGCAATGAGAAATAGTATAGTCTAGCCCTAACCGCTTGTCGTTGCGCGTAAAGAAACATGAAATCGTCTTTCCAAAGACAATAATCACCGTAGTAATGGATTTCAATCTACACTTGAACTGATCAGAGTGATATAATAAATGAATCGTTATGTGTATTATAACAATTTACTTCGACTCACGTCACAAATTACTATTACTATAAATCTATATATATATAGTAAGTATAATGTAATCTAAAGTTCAAATATCTTATAAGCCGATAAATAAACCGATGAACTTCATGTTTGTTTACACGCAACGACAAGCGGTTTGAAACTGACTATAACAGGGGCTCCCAAACTTCTTTACTGCGACGCGACGCCTTTAGGAAAACGCTATCCCAGGGGTGGAAAATGGTCAGTAAAGTCAGTAAAAGTCTGTTTTTTTAGCTAAGGTCAGTAAAAGTCAGTTATTTCGAAAAATGGTCAGTAAAGTTAGTATTTTGAGGATCAGGGGCTACGTTCCCACAAAAGTGGCGTGGTCTGTAGATTGAGGTGAAAAAAATGCTGTTTTCGAGTGGAACTCCCTTAAAAATCGCTTAACTATCTTTTTCTTCTTTAAATTATTTTTATGCATTCACAATGCAATTCTGTAAGTATAGGACTATTAGATTTTTCCTAAATCTTTTTCTTTTCGATAGGTCCTTAAACATACCTTTATTTAATCAATTTGATGCTTAAGAGCGTTAAACCCAAATGCGTCGCGTCGAGTTTAGGTAAATGAATAACTTTCACTCGCATCAGACGTGCGCTCAAGGTCAAACGTGCGGTGTCCTGCTATAGTCATACTAATCACATTGATCCTTAACTCAAGTTTAAATATTATTTAGTGTTAGTTTTTATATTATATCCTTACTTACCCTTACATAATCATAATAAGTGTATGCTGTAATCTAATGGGTTTACTACATAGACAATATTTTATTGTTTACATGAAGTAGATTTCTTAAAAGTTTACCAACTAATACTAATAAAGTAATCCTTCCCAAATGTGTATGTAAGTACTTGCTTACTCATCTTATGTTATTCATGTATGACCGACCATTCGATACGTAATCCTATCCTACTTCCTACTAATATTATAAATGTGAAAGTTTAGATGTTTGGATGTTTAGATGTTTGTATGTTTGTATGTTTGTTACTCAATCACGCCAAAACAGATTTGGCTGAAATTTAGGACACAGATACTTTGTAGCCTGGAGAGGAACATAAGCTACTTTTATCCCGGAAAAATATCACATTCCCGCGGGATAACGTCGTGTAGTCCACGCGGGCGAAGCCGCGGGCGGAAAGCTAGTTTAGAAATAAAATACCGATTTCAAAATACCATTTTTATCACAATCTGATGTAGACCTATACCACAGGAAAAAAAATTCTACTACGTATTACAGAGAAACGACTTCATAGAACGGTGGGAAATGATTACACTACTACAAGCATGCTGGGCATGTGTGCGTGTCCACTGGCTGCTTGTCACTGGCGTGTCCGTACACGGCGTGTCTGGAAAAACCGGCTTATGACAGTTCAGCCAGTGGACAAGCTCAGGCTCAACGCGAAGCACGTATGAGCAGTTTTCAGGCTACGCCTTTTCAATAACTCTCGAAAGAGAAATATATTTTGAATTTAACCAATCTTTATTAAAAATCCAAGATGGCGGCCAACTTTTTTGATTGTAGGCCGATTTTGATGAAATGATAAAACTCGGTTTGTGGTAATATTTTGGCAAGAAAATAGCAACGCAATGTCAAAAACTTAAAAAAATCCAAGATGGCGCCCAAATTTTTGGTTTGTTGGCCGATTTCGATGAAACTCGATTTCTAGTACTATTTTGACAAGAAAATAGCAACGCCATGTCAAAAATGTAAAAAAAATCCAAGATGGCGCCCAAATTTTTGGTTTGTTGGCCGATTTCGATGAAACTCGATTTCTAGTACTATTTTGACATGAAAATAGAACTGCAATGTCAAAAATGTAAAAAATCTAAGATGGCGACCAATTTTTTGTTTGTTGGTCGATTTCGATGAAACTCGATTTCTAGTACTATTTTGACAAGAAAACAGCAACGCAATGTTAAAAATATTCAAAAATCCTAAATGGCGGCCTACTTTTTTGTTTGTGGGGCGATTTCTATAAAACTTGGTTTTTAATCTTGGATTATTTAATGTTTTTAACATTGCGTTGCTATTTCCTTGTCAGAATAGTACCAAAAACCAAGCTTTATCAAAATCAGCCCAGACTAAAAAGTTGGCCGCCATCTCGGATTTTTTTATATTTTTTACATAGCGTTGCTGTTTTCTTGTCAAAATAGTACTAGAAATCGAGTTTCATCGAAATCGGCCAACAAACAAAAAATTTCGGCGCCATCTTGGTTTTTTGAATATTTTTTACATTGCAGTTCTGTTTTCTTGTCAAAATAGTACTAGAAATCGAGTTTCATCGAAATCGGCCAACAAACCAAAAATTTGGGCCCCATCTTGGATTTTTTCAAGTTTTTGACATTGCGTTGCTATTTTCTTGTGAAAATAGTTTTAGAAATCGAGTTACATCGAAATCGGCCAACAAACCAAAAATTTGGGCGCCATCTTGGATTTTTTTACATTTTTGACATTGCGTTGCTATTTTCATGTCAAAATAGTACTAGAAATCGAGTTTCATCAAAATCGGCCAACAAACAAAAAATTTCGGCGCCATCTTGGTTTTTTGAATATTTTTTACATTGCAGTTCTGTTTTCTTGTCAAAATAGTACTAGAAATCGAGTTTCATCGAAATCGGCCAACAAACAAAAAAATTGGGCGCCATCTTGGATTTTTTTACATTTTTGACATTGCGTTGCTATTTTCATGTCAAAATAGTACTAGAAATCGAGTTTCATCAAAATCGGCCGAAAAACAAAAAAAAATCGGCGCCATTTTGGTTTTTTTGAATATTTTTTACATTGCAGTTCTGTTTTCTTGTCAAAATAGTACTAGAAATTGAGTTTCATCGAAATCCGCCAACAAACCAAAAATTTGGGCGCCATCTTGGATTTTTTCAAGCTTTTGACATTGCGTTGCTATTTTCTTGTCAAAATAGTACTAGAAATCGAGTTTCCTCGAAATCGGCCAACAAACCAAAAATGTGGGCGCCATCTTGGATTTTTTTAAGTTTTTGACATTGCGTTGCTATTTTCTTGCCAAAATAGTACCAAAAACCGAGTTTCATCGAAATCGGCCCACAATCAAAAAAGTTAGCCGCCATCTTGGATTTTTTAATATTTTTTACATTGCGTTGCTGTTTTCTTGTCAAAATAGTACAAAAAATCGAATTTCATCGAAATCGGCCAACAGACAAAAAAGTTGCCCGCTATCTTGGATTTTTTTAAAATTTTTATATTGCGTCGCTGTTTTCTATTAAAATAGTACCAATAAAATATAATTATAAAAATAAAATGTATAAAGAGAAACATTAGAGTAAGTAATTTGTAAATAAATATTTCATAATAGTTAACTAATAGAAAGCTAACAATTTTAACTTCTTGTAACAACCCTACCAAAATTTTGCACGCTCTATGAAGTCAACACTCTGATAGTACTCATGTGCCTATACACCGTTTTGAAGGTCAACATCCCATTTGGATAATTCAGTCATTTACGCCATGGGTTCGCAAACCCTAGAACAGGAGACCTTGAAGAAGTACCGGCAAGAAACTCGTCAAGGTTAATTTTTTTCCTCCTGATTTACTTCTTACAGAGTCGTCAAATTAAAAAATGACCTTACAAATTACTATTTGTTAGATCATTTTCAAGGTCAGTTTCTATAACAAATACGTATTCAATTATGATAAATACAATTAGGTGTGTGAGTGAACTAATGATCATAGAAGTAAACAATTTTCAATTACCTATCTAATGAGTGTACTAAGACGAAAGTACTAAGACGTTTCGGTTGCACTATAAACGATACCACACCACGCAGCACACTGCAAAGGTCAGCGAACGGCAGACGGCAGAGCACCGAGCGATACGTCCTCCCTCTGAAGAGCCTAGCGGCGGACTAATTTGAAATGTTTTGCGCAGAGTGTTTTATAGCACTTTAAAAAAAAAAATATAAAATAAATTATGCATCATTATATAGGTTTTTTGTATTCAAACTTTAGATAATATGTTCTTATTTTACGTTAGACTATAACTTTTTGTAAAATAAAGTAATTTATTGATAAATGTTGCATGTTTACCACCAGTGATTTCTTTATAATTTCACTTTGTTTGGATTTTAATTTCGTATGAAAATAATCACAAATTAAACTAATTTCCTTACTAACTATTTGCGTAATGATATGTAGATATACATAGAAATTTTTGTTTCCTATTTTTTTCAATGGTATTAAAAAATTAGAGCTTCAAAACTGATGTTAAAAGTGAAGTTTATAAAACACTGTTCGGGAAAATTGTCAGTATTCACAAATACTCTATAAAAACAAAAATGTTTTTTACTAACTTTTTAGATAAAGATACTGTTCACAATAATTTGAAATTAGCATGTTTCTAAGATTACGTTTTCATAGAAAATATCTCGTTCAAAACTGCCTATTTTGAGGCAAAACGGCGTTCGACCGCGTCAATGCTCTTAATACATTAGTGAACGAAAGGGAAGAGGAAGAAAAGAAAATTGAACAGGCAGAAAAGATACAAAAATATGTCGACAATAAGAAAACTCAATTAAAAACTAGGTAGGTACTTTCTTTAATAAAAAAATTATGATAATTTTAATAAAAAAAATAGATTGTTTGTTGTGTTCAAACTAATATTGTAATAATTTAAGTAAGTTTTTAATAATAAAGAGAGCTGCAGGTTGGCTGTGGAAATGTGTGCTACATCACGGCGCGGCCCACTCTGAAAACCGCAATTCTGACTACATGGTCATTTTGTCCTATTTCGTCCTATTTCTGTCCCAAATTTTCAGAATTCGTCCTAAAGGGGACGAAAAGATATAAGGGATTTAAATGGTCCACGCCAAAGCAAACCTTCATTATGGCACGGACAGGCTATATTTATTGAACCATAACACCTAGCCAGGATCTGATTAGTATAACATTTTGTCCCTTTTTTATAGAACCCGCAATGCCTGGAATCAAAACGAAATGAAGCGCCGTTCAAAAGATATAAAGGAATGATTTGGTCCATGCCATAATTAACCTACATTATGGCGGGGACTTTTTAACCAGGTCACCTAGAGAAAATCTGCTTATTGGAAACGATTCGTGTACATTCGTCCCAATTCGTCCTAAAAGCCACAGAATTCGTCGTCCTTTGATTTAGGAGATAATCGGAATTAAAATTTTGTTTTTATTGTACAGGAGCTGACTTCCTATTTAGTGACGATGTTTGTAACTTGTTCTTGTTTTGCGTGTTTGTGTTAGAATAATTAAGTTTATTAGTAACACAAAAGTATAACGTAAAGTAATACGTAACTTTTATGCATTTTCGAAACTCAAAACCTTAATTTTTAAGTCATAAACAAAAATATTTTCTTAAGAGATATTTTGATCCTGGGCTCCTAGACTATATCAAAAACATGTACTGTCGCGTACAAAATAATTTCGATAGAGGTCATGTATGAAGTTGCATTTCAATGTTATATTGCTCTTCTTTCGAAATTATTAATATTTGGAGGTGGGGCTCCCACCGTGGGAGTGAAGTGAATAGTGGAGTGGGGATTGGGGGCAAAAAAGGGTTTGTTTGTATGAAACTTTTCTTCAATGGAATAGCTAGGTACTTGAAACATTGGACACTCGACAGCATATCAGGTTAAACAGTTGAACTGCTATAACAGCTTTTATTACGTAGGGCATAAAGGCGGTCTCAAGGTCAACATGTATAATCTGATGTGCCGCCGTGTGTACATATACAGGGTTATTTTTTATTCATTTAAAACATCTCGTGGGGTTAATCAGACCATCAAACTGAACAACTTTCATTATGAGACAGATATTAGATTGGAACAGCTGATTTTTTTTTACCGTAGAGTTAGTCCCATAGTGAAAGTTGTTCAGAATGATGGGTAGAACACCAGGGTTTCGGCTTTAAAACCAATAAAGTTTTATCATTATAATTAGAAAAATATTAATGGTAGGTTAAATGACACTTTTTTTTATAAGATAACGTTTTTTTATAATAATTGTACATTCATAGATACCTCCTTGTCACCAAATCACATTTATTTATTGCAAAATCACAGTAAAATCACTTTTAAAAAATGTTTTATTTTGGGAAATATAGTTGATGAATTGCGGCACACAATATATTGCGGCACACCTCACCAGTGTTGCCAGTATGATTTACCAAAACAGGACGGTTGGCTTCTGAAAAGGTACGGTTTTTAACTTCAAGGTACGGTTTTATTTTACGAAAACCGAATTTTAATGTACAATTAACTATTTCAAAGTCACTGGGTGGCGAGAAACGAAGCGCAAGCGAGAGTTATTAGAAAGAAAAACAGGGTAAATAAATTTATGGTAAACCACGGAACGGAAAACTTTAACAGATGGCCTACCACAAGCTCTAATAGCAGTTATTTTTAAGTTGAGAGACAGAGACGCCGCTTTACACGCCGTATAGCGGCGTCTCACTCTCTCAACTAAAAAATAACTGCTATTAGAGCTTGTAGTAGGCTACCAGTACAGGATGGCCGATTATGTTGGCCGACCATGATGGCCCATCGTGTACAGGGCGAGTTTGCGTTGCTCGCAGACGGCAATCACACACAAACCGGCCCTGTACACGTTGGCCGATCATGGTCGGCAAGAAAAGCTCCCAGTACAGGATGGCCGATCCCATTGGCCGACCATGATGGGCGATCGTGTACAAGTACAGAGCCAGTTTGCTTGTGATTGCCGTTGCAAATGCACACAAACTGCCCCCTAACCCCTGAGGCCCTGACGGAATCGAGTTGAGATGAAAATCGAACTGTTTTATAGATTTTAGTTATTTCCAGTCCGTGCACTTGTCTCCCCCGGTGTCTACCCCAGTAGAGACACGTCCACTTTTTTGTCGACTTGTCTCCACCGACCGGGGGAGACAAGTACACAAGGAGACAAGACAAGTTTCTTCTTTCTTTCTTTCTTTCTTCATTTTCAATTTTTCAATAATAAAAATTGCATTGTGAATGCAAAACAATAAAAATTTAAATAACTCGCTTAATGTTTTACAATCGGAACACTGCGTATTACGGAACGGAATAGTTTTAATTATTTTTTACTGTACGCTTTTGTACGTGACTGTACTTATATAAAAAAACTGAATATCTCCTAAACCAAAGGACGACGAATTCTGTGGCTTTTAGGACGAATTGGGACGAATGTACACGAATCGTTTTCAATAAGCAGATTTTCTCTAGGTGACCTGGTTAAAAAGTCCGCGCCATAATGTAGGTTAATTATGGCATGGACCAAATCATTCCTTTATATCTTTTGAACGGCGCTTCATTTCGTTTTGATTCCAGGCATTGCGGGTTCTATAAAAAAGGGACAAAATGTTATACTAATCAGATCCTAGCTAGGTGTTATGGTTCAATAAATATAGCCTGTCCGTGCCATAATGAAGGTTTGCTTTGGCGTGGACCATTTAAATCCCTTATATCTTTTCGTCCCCTTTAGGACGAATTCTGAAAATTTGGGACAGAAATAGGACGAAATAGGACAAAATGACCATGTAGTCAGAATTGCGGTTTTCAGAGTGGGCCGCGCCGTGATGTAGCACACTATGGAAATGGTGGAGGCCAAACACAAAAACATGTTTCTTACCAAACATTCTCCATATAAGTAATACTTAACCAACAGTAACTAACATTCGTATTGTATTTCGATGTCAAATTGACCGACCAAAGGTCAGTATTCTAGAGATTTGGTCAGTATTTTAGAGGGTTTTAGTCAGTAAAATCAGTATTTTTGGCCATGGAATCAGTTTCCACCCCTGCTATCCCCCCCCCCCCATATACTGTTAATGAACCACCCAGGGCACAGTTTGGAAAGCCTTATAGGTACTAATTTCTCATTGCATTTTTGAACAAATACATATTTTGGAATATCAATGGAGATTAGATATAATTAAAAATATTTAATATTTCTATTAGTCCTGCTCCAACCATGGAACAGCTTAAGGACAGTATGTAAGTTGGATTGACATGTTAATGCGTCTGTTCTTTTGTAAAAGTTCCATTTTTTTATTTACTCCTTTATGCTACACATAGACCCCAGTTGATTGCTTAAAATAAGTTAACAACCTCAGTGTTATTCATATTAAGCACGGGCATTTGATAAATTATTTCTGACTCCGCAATTTCATATTCATAATAATATATTATGAACATTTTTGGTAGTCTGGCATACTGTACATTATGTTAATTTTGTATGTAGGTCGCTTTTTTATCTTAATTTTGGACACAACCTCATCCTTTTTTCAAACACCTTCATATAGACAATGTGTTTGTAACGATTCGTTTGTATCGAATGCAAGCTTAAACTAGACTATACCTATTCGAGATTGAATAATTAAAATGTAGACTCATTTTGCATCTGTTCTACATTCAACAACCACAAGTAAATGTAACAATAAGCACGATTTAATAAATATAATTAATTGGTCCTTATCACCGCTTTGTAGATTAAATTGTGGATTTATATTAGTTTTATTGTTTTCTTAGCAGTTTCCCGCGCGATCCTCGCTTGGCCAACACTCAGCAATTCAACGCGGACCCGAGGGTTCGCCCCAACGATCCTCGGAATCAACAGAAAATGCCTCAACGTAAGATGCTTTTTATAGTATACTACTTAAACTTTTAAGTTTGTCAATATGCTTGCTTGTATTGAAAGCAAAATCACAAGATAGCCTTTCTGTTGACGAATCTTGCCAGCAAAGCTTGGGAACGGTTCAAAACCGCTGCCATCCTGGTTAATTTCAAGCAAACGAAATGGGAGGGGCCTCGGCGCGGCGGTGGGGCACACCGGCTCATACGACTTTTATTTGATTCTTACTTTTTGTGAATGTGTATGTGCAACCAAAATTACCGAGCGAAATAACCGGTATTTCGAGGAACCGAAATGCTAATGCTCTTTTGATAATGTATGGAGTTTCTAGCGAACCGTTCGCGAGTTTTGTTTAACCAAGTTTCCGAGCCCTGCTTGCCAGACATTTGACTAGCCTAAGCAAGTTTTCGACAATTTACAGTATACAAAACATACATACTACATAGATGACGATCACAAGGTCATCTATACTAATATTATAAAGAGGAAAGATTTGATTGTTTGTTTGTTTGCATCGAATAGGCTCCGAAACTACTGGACCGATTTAGAAAATTCTTTCACCATTAGAAAGCTACATTCTTCCCGAGTGACATAGGCTATATTTTATCCCGATATTCCCACGGGAACGGGTACCACGCGGGTGAAACTGCGAGGATCCTCTAGTATAAAATATATTGATTATGATTAGATTTAATAATGTTTATTGCATAAGTACTACTATATTATATTTTTTTCATAGAAATGCCGCCTGGCATGCCGAGCATGGCGCAGGCCAGAACTATTCAAGGAATACCGTCTGGTGCTTCTGACCAAGAAAAGGTAAATTGACAGTCTCTTTCATAACTTTTAATGGTATTTTTGCTTAAGAAACTTTGTTCAAGAGATTGATGAATATTAAAAAGAAGTTATTCTAGGAATTACGTTATAGAAGATCCTTATAATAATTAATAATAATCATTCATCGACTAATTATTTGTTCCTAGGCCGCGCTGATTATGCAAGTGCTGCAACTATCGGACGAGCAAATCGCCCTACTGCCGCCGGAGCAGCGCGCCAGCATCCTCATGCTGAAGGAACAGATTGCCAAGAGCACGCAGCAGCGATAGACTTGACCTTCTGACCGTCAATTGGGGGTCAATCTCTCTGAATCTTCTTGTAATACATATATAAAAAGAATCTTGTCTGGTTGTTTTGGCACAGAAGACAAGGATTCCGTCAGAATTAGGGAAGAGAGAGCTATGTTTTTGAAGGAGTCTAATTTAAACGTTTTAGATGTGGGTTTGGTTCAAACCATTCTCTCAGAACCAAAAACTGTGGATTAGTGGCGATACTACAATAATAATGCCCTCTCAACTTATTTTAGTTTTGCTTTTCTGTTTATACTGTAAATGGTAGTACAATGGTAAATATAATGGTGTTTAGTGATTTTTGTTTTATTGCAAAAAATTGAGATTGACCCCCTAATATGTTAGAGTAAACGTCATGATCTGTGTGAGATGAGAGCATGATGGCGTCTTAGTACCTACCTCTACCTTGCGTTAAGGCGCTACTCGGAAAAAGTATGGACTCTTTGATATAAAATAAAGGACGGTTAGAGTTGTTATAAATCTGGTAATAAGATATATATTTCTTCATACCTTTATCTAGAATCGTATAGTTTCAGAAACACGATTTTATGATTTTGCCTCGACACTTTTTATTTTCGAAAATACCTCAAAAAAATAAGAAATATCAAGATTATTCTTAAATGGGGATACATATACTATTGAAAATTGGTTTCATTTGTGGACACCAATAATATTTAGGATCGTATAGAAGCATTTTCTAAAAAATAAAATATAAAAGTTTTTGAATACGAAGTGATTTTGTGTTTTTTTTGCGTAATCGGCAAAATCGGTCTCGCTCCCGCGCGCGTCGATTTCTCATTGCTATCTCGCTTTAGCATAATTTTTCCGAGTATCGCCTTAAGAATACATCGTAATATGAATTACAATAATGGTACTGTTTGTCTGTCTTCTATATAATTCGAAATCTTATTATATAATGTTACAAATCAATGACATAGACCATTCATCAAATATAAGCAATAGGTATAAAATATTACACTTGGCTAAATTCAGCATCTAATTAAGCATACATTGCTTTCTTTGAGCTCATTTGTAGCAAGTGATGCAATCAAAACAAGCAATGTATGCTTAATTAGATGCTGAATTTAGCCAAGTGTAATAAGCCCTTTACGAGGCGTGGTAAATCACCACGATAATATGTAAAGAAGTTAACACCTCCTTTGTAACTCGATAGCGAGACGAATTTTCTTATTATTGTGGCCAGTTAGCATCTAAAAAAATGGTACCTAATAAAATAAAATGTAACATTCAATCAACAAGAACACATGTAACTCATTTATTAAATAAAGTTTAATAAAATTACATAAAACGTTGTTTTACTGTCCCTGAAGTCAATGTGAATTTTGCCGCCCGCGTTGAATTTTATTTAGGGCCTGTTTCACAATGTCTGATTAGGACACAGAGTGCGTGTCGGATAGCTCTGCGCGTGAATGAGGCGTTTTTGGCGCTAGTTACAGTACATTTTTGTTCTAAGGTTCTCTGGAAAAGATTCGTTTTCGATTTTGACTGCGCGCAGACATAACTGGCGCGTACTTTACTTTCCAGTTTACTTGTCAGTTTTGTGTGGCCTATCTGTCAAGTAACAGCTAAGCCCCCTGATTCACGAACCGTCGGAAACGGAATCGGATTCGAATTCTGTGCTTTGTTTTTGTCTATTCTATAGTGAGTGACGAGAGATAGGGCATACATTCTGCTGTCGGGACGGTTCGTGAATCAGGGGGCAGAACCAAAGCCATCTTCTATCTCACTCGTTGCAGTAGGAGCGCAAGCAGCCGAGAAATAATAGCGGGCAATGGCAGAACTTACTTAGACATTGTGAAACAGACCCTTAATATTGTAATTCTAATACACAATTTTAATAAAACTTTACGGGGAAGTTTTAGGGCCCATAGCATAGTCTAGTATTTTTAGACGGTATCATTACCTACATTCCCTCGTAGTCACTGTTAGAAGTAGATAGCAAAACTGCTAAAAGTAGCCTTTTTTGACACATTTGCTATCTACTTCGACGAATACTTTACGTATCATATAAAATATCATTGGTACTGGGCTCTAAAATTCCCCGTAAAGTTTTATAAAAATCCTTTTCTATTAGCAACTTATTAAATACTAGTGGATCCTCGCGGTTTCACCCGCGTAGTACCCGTTCCCGTGGAATATCGTGATAAAATATAGCCTATGTCACTCGGGAAGAATGTAGTTTTCTAACGGTGAAAGAATTTTCTAAATCTGTTCAGTAGTTTCGGAGCCTATTCCATGCAAACAAACAATCAAATCTTTCCTCTTTATAATATTAATTAAAAAAACCTCAGAGAGCGCCACTTTCGGTCAGGGTACCGCCTTAAGTCTTGAAAAATGCCACCCCGTTTTCATCACCGATCACGCCGGTATACGTAGTTTTAATCCTTTATCTATAAAACGCTATTGATCAAACAACGAATGCTCTTATCTATGTACCTACCTACTAAGCATGCGAATGCGGTCTCTGTTAATTTTTTATCACATACGTGACTGTAATATCGTGTGTGAACTTTGATAAAAAACTAAAATGTTAACATACATCTTGTTGGGTTTAATTTTTAATTAGGTATTTGTAATAATAACAAAACTGCCACCTCTGATAACAATGCAGTTAATCACAGGGAAAGGATATGATTATTATTTTGGATAAGCAATAGTAGCATATCATTTTCCTTAAGCGCATGCTAAATAGCCGATGTAATTTTCATGGAAAACGTAAAGTTAAAGTTGCGTGCACTGAGCTCATGAGATGTAGGTTAGAGGTACCTACATACTAAACTGAATTATAATTAGTGAGGTGTTTCACAATTAAGGTTTCATAACTCTAGAAGATCTTCAGCCTCTAAAAACGTAAACACTTAGTGCTACCCCGTTGTGGGTAAAAGAAAAAAAAAAGTTAAATATCCTACATAGTCGGTTACGTTAACAGTGGTTTAACCGTTAGATGGTTGGTTGCCCAACCAACTAACCAAAGTTTAACCAACGGTGAACATAATCGACTGCTGGTGAACTTTTGGCACTAAAAATGGATTAACTTTATTTACTATATTGTCTATTTTTAGGACTTATAAAGGTTTAACCCGCGTGGTTCCCGTTCCCGTGGGAATATCGAGATAAAAGTAAGTATCCTATGTGTTATTCCAGCCTATAATCTACCTATCAATGTTACAATTTTCATCCAGATCCGTTCAGTAGGTACCTAGTTTTTGCGTGAAGAATAACAAAAATCCATATATCCATACTCACAAACTTTCTTTTTTATAATATTAGTAGGATAATCACAAGAGTGTGTACAGTCAGCGTCAAATTGATATAAGCGTCTAGAGTAGTCAAAAAGATCTGAAAAACATAAAACCAATTTGATCTAGGCAGTTCGAATCATCCATATTGTTGTAAGCGCGCAAGGTGTTCAAAATATCTAGGCACTCATTGTTTCATATTTATATGAGCAGTCAGAGTGCTCAAAATCATCTAAGCAAACAAAGCTCTCAAAATATCTGTGCAATATGGTGTTGTACATTATGCACAGATGTTTTGATAGCCTTGTTTGCTTAGATATTTTGAACACCTTGCGCGATTACAACAATATGATGATTCGAACTGCTTAGATCAAAATGCGTTTATGTTTTTCAGATCTTTTTGACTACTCTAGACGCTTATATCAATTTGACGCTGACTGTACAAGATGCCGCTGCCGGCCGCTCGAAACAGGACTACCTACCTACATACCTAGCTGAAATTACTACGAGACACACAGTAAAGACTTGTAATACTGTGTGTGACTCTTATTTATCACATGCACACGCATGACACGCATGCACACTGTAACATACTAAAGATACTTAGGACTAGCATCATTCCAGCTATTATTAGATATGAATATAATGAGTTGCAATGCAATAGAAATACAATGCAATGACTGCCGAGACGAACACAAATACACACACAATATAATGGAGTATCCCTTCTATTTCTATAGGATATCGGTTCGGTCCCACCGCTAACCCCTATCCGCATCAAACAAACGCGCCGAAAATTTAACCTACAAAGCGACCTTCGCAACGTAACAGACCGGTCGCGTGTCGAGCTGTCTGTCTGTCTACAAACCTCGAATTCAAACCTAATTTCTACCACCAGAAGATTTAATTTAATTTGTTAACAAAATCACAAATCATCACCGAAGTGAAGTTTGCTAAGCTTAAAACAAGTGTACTTGTATTGACAGTTTTTTGTTAGACGCAAGCATGGGACGCAACGCAAGACGCAATGTATTGCGTGCGTATTAGTTTACCAGTATCAGTATTATACCTAACTACTTATAATAAAATAATTAAGCATAAGCTCGCTTCCCAGTTTCCCCCAATACGCGATAATATCATAAAGGTACTTTGTGAATCTCATTCATTTGCGTGCGACTACTGTCCGACGGACGTGCGTGCGTGCCTAGTTGTAATTTTAGTTTTATTTTGCGCAGTTTAGTTCCAATACATTGCTAAAAATAAGTTAAGTTTATTTTGTGACGACGTGAATAGTTTCATGTAAGTAATTATTACTTATTTTTTAGTAACAATGTTAAATTCTCAACCAGTTGAACTTCTTTTTGCATAATTTACAATAGTCTGTCAATACTGTGAATAATTTAATAAATTAATACCCTGATAATTTATTGATCAATTCATCGCATATATTTTAAACCTTTCAATTTTGTTGTTGTGTGTACAGATGCGGTAACAATGAACGTGGTGTTTACGTTGTTCGCGGTACTAGCCCTTGGACTATCCGGAGAATGCAGGTGGAATAATGATCATCGCCTAAATAATAGGGTTACTGCGAACGAAATTCCCGTTAAAGATGAGACCATACCGGATCCCCCTGACCACACGAAGCTGATTCCTATGGCCAGATACGTCCTGCATAACAGCGGTAAGTAGACCATAAAAAAAAACTATCATATTTATCTCAACAGAAAATAGCGGCAATAAAATTCAATATTTTTTAATGACTGACCTGGGGGGCTACCGCGTAACTTTATGGGTATGAACTTCATACGTTTTTGGGAACTTTAAGTCAATTTTATAAAGAAAATAGCCGCTATCAGTTCCTTGTTTTGTGACGCCTGGTATAACGATAACTAGCTAGCAACGTTCAATTGAACAAAGCAGCAAAAATCTATCAAGATAAGGAATTCAAATGACAGTTTAAGCCCATATACCCATATCCATATTTCTTAGACGGTAGCCCCCCTGAATTAGGCTTGTAAATCTTATTTCTGAGTTAATTTTGTCTGTATAAATAGGTACAGTGATAGATACCCAGATGTTTGTGGAAACGTGGAAACAGAACCAGAATAGAAAAATGTTTATTGGGTACATTTAGGTACCAGCACATACGAAATAAAATAGTTGGAAATTGGAGACTAATAGTACATTACAGCCGAGGACAGGTAAGTAAGAAATTACATTGTCGAGGATGGTTTGAAGCACGAGCCGCAGGCGAGGGCTTTAATCATTCGAGGCAAGGTAATTTGCTTACCGTACAAGGCTTGTATAGTGCTTTTCTCAAGAAATGCGAGGAAATAAATGCGAGGAAATAAAAAAAACTGTTCAACTAAATAATATTTATTAAAATTTATATCACACATGTTCGGGCAATTATTAAATGTAAATGTTATTGTTTTCCCGGGCACACTTGTGTATAAATCGCCCATAATAATATTATTTTAATGATGTAGGTATCATTAAAATACGCCAACAACACAGATTCCGAAAACGTATGCGCTTTTTTCACTTTTCCAAATCAGATCGTAGGTTTTCATATATCTTTCTTTTGATTTTGCTGGCAGTAAGTTTTCTATTATTCATTTTGCTTCTGCTCTCAAATTTGGTGGAGTAGGTACATACAATGTCTGTATATGTTTCATTGGCAGAACTCATTTTGATAATTTATTACACAATATAAATAAACTGTATTGATATCAAATCAACCGCTGAAAATCATTCCCGCCGTTTTCTTAATATTGGTTTGTGAGGCTAAGTGGAACGGTCATACAGCCTATTGATACTTACTACTTGCTACTAAAATGCGCAACTTCAATACCCGCTTCTGGGTGGTAGATGGCGCTGTACATAATTATTTCCCATACAAAATTACTCGTAAAGGATATTTTGTCTATGATAAATCTCATTTTGTTTTTCCGATTGATGTTTGTGCTAAGGGTACATAGCGCTTGTGGTACAATACGAAGTAATTTACTCTGTGCGCACCGTATTTTGCAAAAGTTAACCTTATTATGATATAATAATTATCTATATAATAATAATAATAATGTGGCTGTATGGTGCAAATGTCCCTTTGCTTTTTCTGTTTTTATACACAGGAATAAAATAAAGAAAAAAATTTGGTAATAATATCTTTGGGTAGTACCTTTTCCGAGGTACACATTCTAAATTTGAAAATCACTGCAGTAATGAATTTCAGTACTTACTTACTGCACTGATTTTAGTGCAGTAAGTAAGTACTGAAATTCATTACTGCAGTGATTTTCAAATTTAGAATGTTTACCTCGGAAAAGTGCCACGTACTGCATTCTTTTCTCAAATATAATATTAACATTTCAGAGCATAAGTGTGAAAAAATGTTTATCCACTAAGTTTGTAATTTAGTTTGTTGTTGTTGAATTAAGTTTTAATATGGGTCACACACAGTAGGTACCACCTATCGCTAGCAAGCTACAGGGATAAGTACCTACCTATATTCATGAAATTGTACTTCCATGAATTTTATGGATTTTTTGTCGAAATTACATTTAATTGCTGATAAATATTCATTATCACTTTGTGTGTTATCTGAAAATCGTTTAAATATTTGCAAACATACGTAAAAGAAGAATCGAACTCAAAAAGCCGGCCCTTGTCTAAACCAATATAAAGCTACATTATTCTTATGTGAAATGCTACTTATATTTTATCCGGAATATCCGGATATTACCACGGGAAAACGGGAACCCCGCGGGCAATAGGTACCGCGAGGTGCAGCTACTCCTTATACATAGCCTAAGGGACTTGGGCTAGGATTAGGAGTATTAGGACTGACTTATCTATTATTTTCCAGACTGGGCCTCCATAGCAACTATTTCAGTCCTGCCTAACATCAGAGGGTTCCCATTTTCGAACGTTAAGTCAATTGTGGACGGATCCCTAGCCAACTCTACCGGAATACCGTATTTCTACATGTCGCCAATGGATTTCACAGCGCGCGATTTAACAGTAAGTAACACCATAAGATTGCTTTTTCATATGGTAACACTTTGTGATTTGGTGACTAAATGGGTTGATGTAAAATTTGGATGAAATAAGTAAGATTTATAGCGTTTATACATTTTCTGGATATATCAATCTGATCAGGACTGATCGTTGTGGAGATCTTTCGGGGAGGCCTATGGGCTAAGCCCAGCAGTGGGCGTCGTTAGGCTGACTGACATGATGATGATGATGATTATAGCAGGCAATCGGTACGTTAAGTGGGTACGGAACCCTTACATGGGCGAGTCCAACTCGCAATTGGCCGATTTTTGATAATTATTATTTTTGTAAATAACTAGGTAGACTAACTATTTGAATTGATGAAAGTAGCAGAGTACTGTTACATTATCCTAATAAGCAATGCATTTTTTACCGTTTTGCGCTTTTACCGTTTTGCTCTATTACCAATATGCGCTTTTGACGTAATGCTCTTTTACCATTTAAGTAGCTTTTTAACAATTTCGCTCCTTACCGTTTTGCGATTACCGTTCCGCGCCTCAAGGGAACGAAACCCATGCTGCCTTTTGCAAGTCTAACTCAGATTTGAAACTTTATCGCATTGATGTAATATTTAACTCAATGCTTTATCGTATCAACTACTTAAGTCACTGTAATAGTATCTTTAATAGGCTATATAGTAAACTATTATTTTTATCAGTTGTTATAAAAATAAAATAAGTAATAAATCCACGATAAATATTACGTGATTGATATAAAACTATAATCACACACATAGACTGGATACAGGGGCACCAATTGATATGTAACTTATTTATTTAGATACATTTTAAATACCTAGCTATTGTTACATATCGTGTAGGTAATGTATATCAATCGTAAAGATCTATGCCCCTCCATTTTTTTCCGCTTTAAACAAAGAAAGCACTGTTCCTAAGTGGTAGTAAAAAAAATCTGTGATATAATAATAGGTAAGAAAGTAGGTAGGTAGTCAATCTAAAATTGAATTAAAGAAAAAAAACATTTTCGTTATATCAGCCTCTTTTATTATGCAAGCACTTATGAATTCCTTGGCCTTAACCCCGAGATTAAATTAATCAAATGATATTATTATATGCACGCCTTTATCAATGATTTTTTTTGTGTTTACCTGTAGTGAAAAAAACAAGTACCTACCTACGTGATTTTTCAAATATCTTACATAATTTAGTAAATAAGTAGGTGTTTTAAATTACTTTTAAAAAATATTTGTCCATGAGATGTTTGTCAGCACTTGATTATTGAACTCGATTAAAAGTCCTACTCGCGAAATAATATTACTTCATTCTGATTAGGTAATGTATTGTATAATGTGCAGAAAAATAGCCGCGTCGCTGTCATGGTGTCTCTACAGGAAACGAACTACTGTGAAGAAAAGGGCATCGACCCGGAGGACCCTCGATGCACCCGCCTGATTTTGTCAGGCAAAATGAGAAAGGTAAGATAAACTGGGTACCTACCTACCATATCAGATTATCACAAAGGTACTTTGTCGTTATCATCATCTGTTCGTCTGCCAAAACAAAGTAGCGCATAGGCAAGGCTTCTCTTTGCTTTTGCCTATAGCCTTCGTCCTACGCAAGTCTTAGCTAATACTTAGGGGTCTTTCAGAAATGCTCCATGAAATAAGAGTGCAAGTTTCATCTTCTTGGAGTCACTGTTCGTTCGTTCGATATCAAAGAAAGCGTTCGGAGTCGGCTTTAGCGATAGATAAGGTTGTGGGATTATAGATGTTAATCTATACTTACATTAAATCAATAAGATAACAATATAAAAGTTGTTTATGTACCTACTTAGCAACAGATTTGTAGCAACGAACGTTTTAGGTAAGTATCAGAAAGTTACCAAATCGTAGAGAGGTAAGTACTAAGACTGCTAAGACTGAGTAAGTAACTACTTCACAGTTACTTCTACTTCTACTTCTACAGTTATCGATGAAATAATATATTTAGAATCTAAATAAAAAAACCTATCGAATAAGAGTATATTATAGGTACCTACGTTTACATATTTTTTTTTTTATTTATGAAAAGTATATTAAGTACCTGCCTCCTACTTACTTACAGCCGGTCTGAATTAAAAAAAAAAAATTCTTCTGGATCACATTATATTGTATACTGACAGTATAATAATATAGAATTTATTTCTCTTTCGAACATCGAAAACCGCATATGAAACATATAAGTACTTATACATATTATTTAAATTTTTAGTTTTTTGCATTCACAATGCAATTTTTATTACAGAAAAATGGAAAATAAAGTATTTAGAAAAAATCGACCCGTCAAATGCCTGGAAAGGTATTTCTTTCGCGTGTGAGGGTAGTAATATCTCCACATTGATGAAATTAACGCTGACTATACAGCGAGTAAGAAGTATTGGATAAATTCGACGCTTCTCGTAACGACTCCGTAGCTCAGTGGTTAGAGCAGTCGCCCGGAAAGCGAAAGGTCGTGGGTTCGAGTACTTACATATTGCAAAAGTTAAAAAAATAATGTCGCAAATGGCATTTATAAATGCCACCACCGCAGTCCTTAAGGTTGCGACGATGATTTTTACAACTTCCTAGTGATCACACTGCCATTATTAGTAGTATATTAGCGTATGTATGATGTGACAGTAATGGAGTAAACAAGCAACAAACAGGGTCACACGTATCCATATTAGGCCGATTTACCACACAAAGGACAACTCCGTCGATATCGATATCCGTTGTTACTGATACCTAATAAAAGTATTGTTTGTTATTAAAGCTAAAAGGGTCATCGGTTGTGACTTGTGGGTGACACATACCCCTAATAAAGTGGTTATCGATAGGGTCGATGGCAGCTGTTTGCTTTGATTTTATCATTATTGGCACTTAAATAACTATTAAAAAGCTATTGATCGTTTTCTGAGCTATTGCTATCTCGTGGCCACCTCCTAGTAAAGAAGCGCTCTTATCGAGTGTGTTGTATAAACTAAATTGTTTATTCTTCATTTTTAAATGATTATTGTGTAACATAATTTCAGATCAAAGAGGGCACCCCCGAACACACATTCGCTAAAGCAGCCCTGTTTGAGAGACATCCAGCGTTCGCTAACTTTCCTCCAGGTAATACAACAATTTTATAGCAAATAAGAAAATCTCTATGTTTAAAGATTGTAGTTTTACGATAGCATATCAAGGTAAACATATCAATCTTAAGGGGCCGTACAAAGCCAAATACACATTTTTAAGCAAGGATTTCACGATTTATCGGACCCAAAAAATAATGTAAAACTAGAAAGTAGATACACAGTTAGTACACAGTTATGTGATGGACAAAAACATGATAGAAACTTTTCTCGATTGAAGAAAATCGTAAAGTGACTCCCAACGGGTGCGTAATGAATGATATAATTTCATTTGGTATAATTTCATTTCAATAATGTTCATATGACATAATAAACGTTTGTCATAACAAAACTTCAACTAATTTCATTTTACATAATGTTAATTTCATATAATCATCATTTTATATAATATCATTTAACATAACGCTCATTTTATATAAAAATATTTTATATAAGTAAAACTCATTTGCTATAACGGTCATTTGATATAATTTTATTTCATATAATCATCATATGTAATAATTTCATTTGATATAATTTTGTTTTATATAATCATCAATTAAGTCAATTAAATGTATAGTGTAGGCAAAGGAGCAGGGGGCACGGGGGGTACAGTGCGCTTGAAAGGGGGGCTCGGGGGGCGAAGCCCCCCGCCATAAAAAGCCACAACCGTGACAAAACAATTTATAATAGGTTAGGTTAGAACTGAGAATAAAACAAAGCGCGAGCCGAGCGAGCGAGCGAAGCGTGCGTGCCGCGGCAGCGGCCGGCGAAGCGCCAGAAATAGTTATTCGTTGATTATACTAAATGAACGTTATATGAAATGATGTTATGTTATATAAGCATTATGTGTTTTAAATATTATACAATGTGTTATAGTAAGTGTTTATTATATGAAACGTTTTTATATCAAATGTTCATTATACGGTTTAAAATTATATATTTTAAATTTATATCATTCGTTGATTATACAAAATGAACGTTATATGAAATGATTTTATGTAATGTGTTGTTATATTTTGTGAGTATTATACGAAATGTTGTTATATCATGTATTACACACCCACTCCCAACTTTGTAGTTTATCAATACTGTGCTTACCGATAACACACCTATAATCTTGAAACTATGTATAATAAAAAAAACCTTAGCTAGCTTTCTAGTCTTGTGATCGAGTCTTCCAAAATTTGAAATAGTTAATTAGTAAAACGATAATGTCGCAATATTTTGTAAGCAGACACCGATGTTTGCATCTCTGTCGCATGCGCTATTTCACCGTATTTCGATCTCCTCTCCTCGTCCTTATTTCTTCTAGCTTTCTATGGCCCCTTAAACGCGCTACAGTGCGGTTTAATCATAATTTCGTTCGTCAAGTCACTGCACTGTGCGCAGTAGAGTACCGGTCCCGACCTGAAACTATCCCGCGTGAGGCGCCATTTTTTTAAAATTGGGCTGCTGTACAGTCGAACAATTGAAGCATGACTCACTTTACTAATAATTTATTTGAAAGCGTCAAAACTATAAAGGTGAGTCAATGTCAACAAGATTGATTGTCGACCTCATTGAATTTTAATATCTAGTTCATATCATATGCTGTAAACAGTACCTATTTCTTATGAAACTAAATACCACAATTTGCTCACCAGACCACGACTGGTTCGTGGCGAAACTGAAGATCATCCAGATCGCCATGGTCGACTGGTTCGGAGGCGCCAAATACATACCGGTGAAGGACTACTTGGCGTACAACTATACCGGCTTGGAGATGCTCCAACACGCCAACAAGATGGAAGTGGCACGATTGACGTAAACAAATGCCGTCTATAGACATTGAACCGAGTTTGAACATTTTAATCAACGCCAAAATGCATAAGAATCTAGAATAAGAAATTCCACTTTGTAAAATTTTGCATGGGTCCTATGACAGCTCAACAAACTAATGAAGAAATAAATCCTAAAGCTACTCTACATATCCTCTATCTATGTCACACTTTATAATAAAAATTCATCAACAAAAATTATTAACTTTGTATTATCAGACTGATAAGTAACACTTGGCTCATTGCCAATCTGTCAAAGAAATCCATAGCTGTTAAGATAATATAATTAAGGTTTATTATATTTACTTAAGAACGCTGTGAGCGTTCATAAACAGTGAGAATAAGAAAAATGTGATAACACTTTTTAAATAAAGTTTATTTTTTATATTCATTGCGAATTTTTTTACCAGTACCTTAGTCTATAGCTAATCAAGGAATACACAACAATAATATTTACATAGCACCATAAAGTTATTATTGCTAATAGGTAATAAAGTATTAAATAATCTTATCTATTAAGCTATGTTCAAGTCATATTTATTTCTAATACAGATTGAATTGCTTTTTAATTTGAATGCAGTTGATAAAGATATACTTAGACAAAATGCAATAAATCTACGACTACGACATGTGGATAAATAATAAAATTGGGTACTTTAAACTACTGTTGAAAACTTAATAAAATGAACACAAGTGTATTCATATTTAAAATATTATACATATTTGGCACCCTAATAAATATACAACCACATAATAATATATAGAATTTACTAGATAACGCAAATGCATGTACTTCGCGTATCCGAACCCCGACTAAACGTCAAGGTAGGTCGCGCTAAAGGCTTGAGCACACCAGACGCAGGTTAGAAGCAGCGCTGTTTGAATGCGGGCCCGCGGAAGTTGTAATACAATAAACTCTATGAACTACGTCACACTAAATTTGAACGCAGGCCCGCGTTCAAACTGCTCTGCGCCGCACCGCACTGCAACTACCGGCCGGACTACAAAGCGGCGCGGCAGCGGCGCAGAAGCAGCGCAGGCGCGGCGTAGAGTAGTTTGAACGCGGGCCCGAGCTGTTGTATAACTATGGCGGCCATGTTTTTTTTTTTAATTGCATTGTGCATGTTAGCATGACGTACCAAGGCAGGGCATTCGCAGTGTGGCGCGGCGCGACGCAGAGCAGTTTGAACGCGGGCCCGCGTTCAAAGGAGATCAGTCAAGCTTCATACATGTTTGGACCAAAAAAGTAAAATTGTCGGCCAACAAAAATAAATTACTAATTACTATTCTAAACACTGTAACGATCATTTTTTATTATGACATCTTTGTTGGCCGCACTTTGGCCAAGCTGTATTCAAGTTTGAAAATGAAGAGAAAAAAATGACCTTTTCAAACTTGAATAACTGCTTGGCCACTAATCGTACACTGTTGACATCATAACAAAAAGTGATTGTTACACTATTTACAATAGTAATGTGCAATTTATTTTTGTTGGCCGCACTTTGACCAAGCTGTATTCAATTTTGAAAATGAAGAAAAAATGTCATTTTCAAACTTGAATAACTGCTTGGCCGCTAATCGTACACTATTGACATCATAACAAAAAATGATCGTTACACTGTTTACAATAGTGATGTGCAATTTATTTTCGTTGGCCGACACTTTTACTTTTTTGGTCCAATTTGACTAATCTCCTTTAGTGTGACATAGTTCATAGAGTTTCTTGTGACAACTTGCGCGAGCGTGCATTCAAACAGCGCTGCTTCTGACCCGCGTCTGTTGCTGCAGCCGGACGGCCGCAAAAACTGAAGGCTTGAGCACACCAAACGCGGGTCAGAAGCAGAGCAGGTCAGTAGCAGCGCGGGAGTCGGCAGTGTCGGCACACTGAATGCAGCAGCAGTTTCAAAGCAGTTGCAACGCGGGCCCACGTTCAAACCGCGTTCAGTGTGACGCATTAGGCAGGCAGTAGGCATAATACAACTCTCGTCAACTGCTCTCGACGCGCTGCGCTGCACTGCGAACGCCCTGCCTCGGTGTGTCATGCTAACATGGCCGCCAGTTATACAACAGCGCGGGCCCGCGCTCAAACTGCTCTGCGCCGCGCCTGCGCTGCTTCTGCCCCGCCCCGTTCCCGCGCAGCCGCCACCGGTTTGTAGTCCGGCAAATGCAGTGCGGCGCGGTGCGGCAAAGAGCAGTTTGAACGCGGGCCCGCGTTAAAATTTAGTGTGACGTAGTTCATAGAGTTGCTTGTATTACAACTTGCGCGGACCCACATTCAAACAGCGCTGCTTCTGACCGGAGTTTGGTGTGCTCAAGCCTTCAAAATATATCAGTAAGTCGGGACACTTGGTTTCAATACGAAATGGTAATACTTGCGTTATCTAATGGCAATGGCATGTGTATTGAGTCTTAAATAGTCTTGATACATTTATTAACATAATAAATACAAATATACAATACCTTGTACATTATAATTATTGTATGAAGTAATAGGTAGGTAGACTAAAAACAGATGCTTAAAAATACTATTGAATTAAAGCTACTAACCCAAATAAAAAGAATACCAAACAAATAAAGCCCATAGCATATAGATAGATATACATAATGCAACTGTATTATACCAGATTATTATAGTAGCTGCACTTTGCCAGTGCAGTGAACACAGGATGCCACTGGTCGCACTGTGGTGCCACTACTGCTGTAAGCATGGTGGACTAATGCATTCATGGGTTCTTCATTCATTCTTTTCAAATCGAGAGGCATTGCCATAATCTGAAAGCAAAAAATACTAGTTATTAATGTTTTTACTTTTTTTGTTTTAATCTATACTAATATTATAAAGAGGAAAGATTTGATTGTTTGTTTGTTTGCATCTAATAGGCTCCGAAACTACAGGACTGATTTTAAAAATTCTTTCACCATAAGAAAGCTACATTCTTCACGAGTGACAAGGCTACATTTTATCCCGATATTCCCACGGGAACGGGTACTACGCGGGTAAAACCGCGAGGATCCGTCAGTATATGATAAAATAAATAGATGACCTTACTTTACCTACAGTACTTATATTGTTCTGTTTATGGTTACATCATTTCAGTTGAAAGTTTTTTATATCGCTTCTAATGGAAGGTATAGTCCGTTTGGTTAGATAGTGTCGGTACACCCGCACGGCATTGTGGCAGTGCGACACTATCTAAGCGAATGGACTATATAATAATGACTTATTTTATTCATGTACTACAGTCGTCACAAAATAAGATGCCCGTTTTGACACATGCAAAAGTGACGTGATTAGGCATGTAACCATACGAGTCTGTGATCGATTCTCGCGATTAATCGATTAAGGTTCTGAGTAACTAATCGATTATAGTAGGTTTGCAACTCAAGTGGATTAAGACTAAAGTTATTATTACAAAACGTTAAACTTACTATAATAGGTACTTATACTTTTAATAAACATATTATTTAAGTATAAATTGACCTTTTATGTTATATAAACTTGAATCGAATCCACTTAAATTGCATAATTTATATAAGACCGAAAGCGCACTTGTGATTTTTAATCAGGCGATAGTTTGGTCGTTCTCGGATTCAGTATAGAGTTATATGGCAGTGGCAATCGTCAGTGCGCTTAAACTATCGACCGATCAAACTATCGAAAATGACTGGCCGATAGTTGTACGATCAAACTATCGCACAACTATCGGCCGGGCGGTAATGTGCATGAAGGACTATGTGAGCGCGCGCACTGCATTCAACTAAACTATCGCCCAACTATCGGTAGACTGCGCATTCAGTATCGAACTATCGAAAATGACGGGCCAATAGTTACTACAACTATAGTTATAGTTACAGTTATACAACTATCGGACAACTATCGGCCTGTGCATGAAGGACTATGTGAGCGCGCGCCTGGATTCAACTCAACTATCGACCAACTATCGGTCGACTAAAAATCACAAGTGCTCGCAGGTTCTCAAAACTAAACTATAGGCCGACAGTTTGATCACGATCGTCTTACGATTCCGACTAAACTATCGGTCGACTAAAAATCACAAGTGCGCGTTGGCTCTAAAAGTGCAAGTATTTTAACTATAGCTCACAGCACAGACATGGTCATAGAGTAGCTACATTACTTATTATAGCGGCCTGTACACGTTGGCTCAACCATTGGCCAATACGTCGTATATTACTTTTGAAAGAACCTTTTTAAACGTCTTGTTCGTTCAAAAGTGTCAATGTACACACGGCGGCACATCAGAATATACATGTTGACCTGAGACCGCCTATATGCCCTACGTAATAAAAGCTGTTATCGCAGTTCAACTGTTTAACCTGATGTGCTGTCGAGTGTACGATGTATTGGCTAGTGGTTGGACCAACGTGTACGTGTACGCGCTTATGGTGAACGCACGCTTGTCCGATGCGAACGCTTCGAACAAGCCGAACGTAAAGTGTTTTAAGAAATCTCTGGAAAGGTGAACGTGACGATTCGACATGGTGAGGTGTGCAAGGTTGTCTAAAGTGTGTGTCAGATAACTCTGCACGTGTCTGGCGCGTTTTTGGCGCTAGTTACAGTGCATTTTTTTGTTCTAATGTTATAGAAAAGATTAGTATTCGATTTTTACCGCGCGCAGACTTATCTGACGAGCACTTTAGGTTTTATTTCAAGAATTTTTTTTTCATTCGGTTCACTCGAAACGTTCTCCTTGGATAAGTGTGCGTTTGCCTAGAAACCGTTTTATCGAAATCATTGTTGCCAATTCATAATTTCACTAATGCTTTAAGCGCCAATCTAGTTTTCACACAAAAAAGATCAATTTTACAAATTAATCTATTAAAGTGGTTATAACGATTATTTCGATAAAATTTAATGAAGCTGGAGAAATCCTGCACACAACGGTTACAACACTAGTATTTAAAAAAATAAAGACTGAGAACGTAACTGTTTTTCGAAACGTTTCGTAGTTAATCGAATCAGCGTTTACTTTAGAATAAACGCAAAAATAATACGCAGAATACACTTTGCCTTATTTTATGATGCGTTAAAAAATGTAACATATTATTTTCATACACCTTTGTTAAGTAATCAGCATATATTTGAATTTTTGGTTTTCGTAACAAGTTACATTCTAGGGTCATTACCATGTGTCAAAACGGGCATCTTAATTTGTGACGACTGTAATTTCTTGTAACTGTACACCCTCCATCACCGTTAAAGCCGAAACGGTTTTGTAGCGGTGTATGTATTTATATTTCAAGTGTAATATTTAAA
This sequence comes from Crambus lathoniellus, assembly GCA_949710035.1. Lineage (NCBI taxonomy): Eukaryota > Metazoa > Arthropoda > Insecta > Lepidoptera > Crambidae > Crambus > Crambus lathoniellus. Next base: position 11,489,975 of record OX453307.1, read on the forward strand.
CAATAAATTAAAAAAAGCTGTATTAAAGTTAAACTTACATATTCAGCATGTTTTTCGCCTTCAGTGACAGTAAGTAAATTATCTAGGAAACTTATGTCCTGCTTCTCAACATTACTACTTATATTCTCTGACAGTTTCAAGTTCACTGATGCCATATCTAATGTGTTTGTTGAATGAGGCATTGTTACATTGAAATTCATATTGCCTATAGGTCGGTTATACATTTTGTTAGTGCCCATATACTCAGATATAGTAATATTTTCTAGAAACTTTTCATGGAGGCTGTATAAATTACGATAGGTACATAGCATCATGTCTCTGGCTCTACATCTTTCATCTAACAATTTTTTTACTGCTTGCTGGAGATGTTCAGTCTTTTCAGTTAACAATTTTTTGGTATTAGCTAGTTCCTCAACCATTAAACTGAAAGTATAAAAGTAGGTTAATATAGTTGTTTAGTTTAAACAGTCATAAATAACATTATAACACAAGTTTGCAATCACTTACTTACCTGCTTGCAAGGAATTTGCTCCTCCAAACTTCACATTGCCCTGCCAGCCATTCTGTTTGTTCCTGAAATGAATGATCATAGTGAGCAAGTCCATTATTTGCATTTTCAGTTTATTCTAACATAATATACAAAGAAAAACAAATTATTGTATAACTTGTTGTTATTGTTCTTTAACTTAATTTAATCTCTTTAATTAATATGTTAAAGAAGTAAAGTTTGAAAATAAGAGATAACCCCTGGAACTACTGAAACAATCATAAAAAAAAGTTCACCAGATGAATGCTAAATTATTCCTCGGTGACATAGGCTATACTTTATTCCTATAATACTAGTTGCTTACCACTTCACCCATGTTTCTGTGTGAATATCGGGATTAAATATAGCCTATGTTACTCAGGAAGAATGTAGCTTAGTAATAGTGCAAAAAAAATTATAGGTCCAGAAGTTTTGAGTTTATTTGTTACAAATAACAAACAAAAATACAAATCTTTTGTCTTTATAATAATAGTACCTACTTATGGATTTTCACAGGAATGGGTACCACAAAGATAAAACTAGGGAGCAGCAAGTATGTGGTCAGAGAATAAACTAGCAATACCTGGTGTGTAGACAGGTGTTGAGCAGAACTGAGCAAAGCATTTGCCAAATGTTTCTTGTCTTCATTTAGTGACTGGACTTGAGTCTCCAGGTCTTCACCCATAGATGCAACAAGCATAGTCTTGAGCTCTTTGTTTACCTAGAAATTGAAATATTCAAAATAAAATATAAATATAATTGTTATAAAAAAAGTGCTAACATTAAAAGTTAAAGTCGACCTATAATAAGTAAATATTTACATCACCTGTACTTGTTGTTTCAGCTGTTCCCTTAATAACACATTTTCTTTTGTAAGCTCATCAATACTTTTTAGCATCTCTGCTTCCTTTGGACATTCTTTATTGGCATCAGCATTTGGTTTATCACTAGCAGATGACAATTTCTGTCGTGGCTTAAACTCATTTAGGTTGGTATTCATTTGTGACATTTGAGTAATGAGTGTGTTAATATCCATATTATTTTTAGATTTTTTAGTCCCTTTGGGAACAACTCGAGGAGTAATAGGTTTCACAGCACCTGCATAAGGTTCATAAGGCACAAATTTAGGGGTTTTGGAATTAATTGACCTTTTCTTTTCAGAACGCACTACATTGGTGGGATAAACTTGTATTAGTCTTCCAGGGAGCAGAGTGTTTTTGTTAGTGTCAATAGGTTTTGGTTTTGAGACGACTTTTTGCCCTTGTTCTGCTATCGACTCATCAGATTCCATGCCATCGCCAGCAGTTCTGCTTTTAGTCATTATTTCTGTTGAATAAATTTCAATTAGATATGGTGTTGATGAATCAACTAAAACTGATAATAAATTACACGCGTGCACTAAATAATTTACTATACTCACTGGGATGAAATGGTGAAAGTTTCTCCATTTTTTTCTACTGTTCGACTAGGGCTATTATTAAGTTTACACTAGGAAGGAATTGTCTTATTATTGGAAACGAAAATTATTATTATTACACTCTAAACAATTTTTATAAAATTCTATCAACAAATTCACTCATTGCTTGCTTGGTGCGCTGGTTGATTTAGTCAGGCGTTGGAATCACCCATAGAATCGGTCAAAACTTAGTGGCCGGTAGCCCCGATACCCATTCATTGGCTATAATTAAGACCGCCATTTTGTTGGGGTGCCTCCATTGGCTAAAATTAAGGCTGTCACTTTTTTTCAAGAATTTCAAGATGACGTTTATTTAGTTTGTGTTTTTTACTCATTTTGGTTTTCTAGTATTCTTTAGATGTTTTTCCACTTTTTCTCAGATATTTCTTTCCAGAAATATGGATACATTATTCGAAGACGCCTTCTGTACACGTAAGTAAATCTATTTACGTAGTTTTATGTATAATTATTTATTACATTAACCTAAATTTGAGTTTTGTTGTTTTAGGTAATTCCAAGAGGCAACATTGTATTTCTTAAAACTAACCAAAACTAAAGAAAATACAGTTCACAACTTAACCGAAGTAAAGAAGATTCGGTTTCTCAGAAAGTTATGAAATTTATCAAAGGCTAAAGAGTCGCAATAGTTTTTACAAGTGCGTCATTCCTGGCACCACGGAGGCCTCTTTAAGCAAAGTTAAACTGTGGGAAAAGTTTGCTACCCTTTCACACCCATATGCGCTCATCCAGGAAAAGCTCCCTCCTGGCCTTGAACATCCCAGATCATTATGGAGATCTTTAAATAGACTCCGTACCCAAGTTGGTCGAAGTAAAGACAACCTGTCCAGGTGGGGCTTCACCAGTAACACGGATCTCGCGTGCAGGTGTGGTTACACTCCACAGACCATGGCCCACCTCATTGATTGCTCTGCATGCCCTTACACTTGCACGCGTGAGGACCTCATGTTGGCTGCAGATAACGCTGTGAGAGTGGCACAGTTTTGGGCCAACAACATATGATTTTGTACTTGTCATTGACATGTTGAAGTAGAAGTTATGAATGAAAGGTAGGTAATTTTTGTCTTTGTTTATTCTTTTTATATGAATGTAAGTAGGTAGGTATGTGTAATTAATTATTGATTAGTTTTGTTAAAAAACCTTCCTAATACCTTATTTCAATATACATTTAGAAGTGATATCATATGGTGATAATGATAAAGCACAGTAGATTTTGGGATTAAATTTAAATAATCAGTTGTCACATTTAACAAATTTCAATTTAGTGAAGTTGTTAATACCAAGTCAAGAGATAATAACAGTGTAAGTAATTCAATAACATTGTCAAAACATTTAAAATGCCTTATCATCAAATTCATATTTCTGATTCTGACAAACAGAACAGAATTATAACAAATGTACAGGTGGGATAATATATGATTGTTGTCGGTACGAATGATGGTTTATTGTGATTGTCTTATGACTATGTTATAACTGTTACTGCTACCTACTATCTTAGATCTTACTTAATTATATTATACTACCTCACCAGTCTATGTACAAAGCTTATCTACTTAATAACAGTTATTAACTATAAACATTGATTTATCTATAACTTGTGCATAGCGGCACAACAAACAAAATGTGCTTTATACACACTACTCTTTCTTGATTTTCAAACTTTTCAGTTCAACTATTAATTATTTGTTTATAAAATGTTATGGCAGATTATAGTAACAATATGTAGAATCTATACTAACCAAATCTAATCTTTTCAGATAACTTGAGTCTCAACGAGGTTTGTGGAGTGCTGCGAAGATGCCCGTGTCTGCCTATTCTTGCGGTAATAAGTTATCAAATCAGAATTATGGTGCAAATTACTGCTGTTAGTTGCTATATTGATTACTTACTGCATTAAATGTTTAACTATTAGAATTAGGTTATTGCATCTTGCATTGAAAGTGATATTAACAGTAGGTAAATAATGAAATGGCAGACACTAAATAAAACTACTAGGAAAAATAGCATTAGCATTTGTGCGTAAAAAATATTTGCAAGCAGTTTAATTTTTCTTGTAGCTGATAAAGTATTTATATTTCTTAGTTTATCTATAAAGTCAATTTAGTAAGTAATTTCATTACTCTCATTCTTTGTCTTGTATAAATCTCAACTTATACTATGTACTTTGTATTTGATAAAATTATAATGTCAAGTAATAAATGCCTTCTTTCATCAAATGTGTTTTTTATTTGTGCAGAATTTAAAATAAAATATTACTAGGGTTGTACCTACCAAAACGTCGATGATTTGCACAACTATCGATAACGAATCAAGGGTGTCGATAGTTCTGGCAGCACTATGTTGTCAAACTCTAATCGGGGTCCGTCATTCACTAACAAACGGCCGCTATAAGGCTTGATTCCTATCTGTACTAGTCTATATAATTTGTGGTTTAGTACTCTGTGAGCTCCATAGATGTATTATTCCTGTAGATGGAGCATAAAAATATGAACGATTCCTTCTATAATCGACTCTCGTCTCTCAAATGGCGACATCTCGTGTGTTAAAAAGAGATAACAATAGCCTAACGTATGCGTCTTAATGAGCCGCGCGCCACTTAAAAGTAAACGTCATATTTGTTTGTTAACCAGCTGGTTACAAATGCTTCAGAAAGAAAATCTTTCTTTGTAGTAAAATATAGAAAGATTTGATGGTGTGGTGCGGTAAATCTGTTGTTTGTTAAGAATGGCCTGTACTGTTCCCGGTTATTCAAGCTGAGTGAGTGTTTTGAAAGAGAATAATGAACACATATCATTTCAGAGGTAAGTCACACTCATTGTTTTGTGTTTTTGCGAACACATTTTTATAGCTTACTGGTCCGTATTTGCAAAAACTAAATCGCTGTACGTGTATACACAGTTTAACATTGACTTGGTTGAAGAAAATCGGGTGTTTTTAGACTAAAAATATATAATTTAAAGCCAATTGGGATTATTTGACATTTGACCAACCTGATAGTGTTGTAGTCCGATTTTATTATACAATATCGATAAAAAATTGTAATGTTAACAATTTTGTATTTAAACTTAATTTTTCTCAATTTTAAACAGATTTCCCACCGCCGCGCCGCCTTCGATGTAAAGGAAACGTGAATATGAAACGCAAGAAAAGGCGACGATTGGAGACCTTGGCAACAAACAAGAATATGCTCGATGCACTTATTAAAGCAAATTGTGGATTTATACTTAAAAAATTGAATACATTAAGAGTATAAAAATTAGCGTGAAATCTGTATTTTTTTACTTGATATCATTCAGCAGATTATTTAATTTAATAAATTGATTAGAAATCTCGTTCAGTTTTACGACTATACCTCCTAGTATAAATAGTATAATTATCATCATTATCATATTAATGTCCTCACTGCTGGGCTATAGGCCTCCCCTGTGCATGAAAGCACCACAGGTAGAACGGGCCATAAGTGCCATAACCCACCACGCGAAGCCAATGCGGATTGGTGGGTGAGGGTGCCAACGACTGCTAATGCAACCGGGGACCAACGGCTTAACGTGCTTTCCGAAGCACAGAGGAGACCGAGATAATAAAGTTTTGGGTCACAATTCAGATGTCCAACCCCCTGTTTTCTCGTGGTCCCATGATTTTGTCCCATTAATGGGACCACGAGGGATAACCATTTCTCGTGGTCCCATTATTATTTAAATGGACTGCGAGGGAGTACTGTTTTTCGTAGTCCCATTATCATCTAAATTCGTGAATCTGTATATTTCTTGCATAGGCAAACGTTTTGGAGTGTGTACTGGAGTCGATGATAAACAAATGAAAATGTTATAATGTATTCATACAAATACATAGAAACCAGTAGTGGCACGGGAGTCATGTCGCGTTCGGTTGTTGTTTAACGCTGAGTAAGAATTTACACCTTAATGGTAGAAAGGGACCATCAAACTGAACTATGGGACCAACTCAGAAATCACGAAAAAAATCAGCTTCATACATTTTCATATTTTAATTATCAATCAATTTTTGTATGAAACAGCTGATTATTTTCGCGATTTTAGAGTTGGTCCTATAGTAAAAGTTGTTCAGTTTGATGGTCCCTTATCTTATTCTGGTTTAGCTATTAATTCTGTTACCTACACATTGTAGACAGGAGGGAATTTCCACAACCGTAAATAGTAATCCTGTGAGCATAATTTTAATGGGACCTAGAGAAATATTTATCCGTCGTGGTCCCATTAATGGGACAAAATCATGGGACCACGAGAAAACAGGGGTCCAACTTCAATGAATGTTGCTTAACATCAACCACCGGATGCAGAATGCGCGTACCAATGAGCCATCGATCTCCTCAAGTATAATTATAGTACCTCATATTTGGCACTGATTCAAAATTAAAGGGCTTGCTTAGACCAAGCAACTGAACAACTTTCTCTTTGGAGCATAGCATACGTCGAAATATAAAAAAAAAATTCTGCCACACTAGATCGATCAGCTGAGCGTGCGCTTTTGTCTGGAGGGAAGAAATTTTTGCCATATTTCGACCTATGCCGAAGTTTCATAGCATAAATAAAATTCTAAGGCCGTGAGCACTTTGGACACGATTAGTACAAAAAACTGACAAAAAAGCGTATTATGAACCGCCCAATTACATTAAGTCTCTAGCCGCATTGAAAAGCGCGAAGCGCTCTATTCAATGCGGCGTAGTTTCGATCAGCCGTATTGAATACGGCGTATCTTGAATCCGCCGCATTACAATGCGGTGCTGTTTTCCAATAAAGCTAGTTGCTTTGTAATACGGTGAAATATACAATACGCCTGCGATATATACATATGCATTGTAATTTTATGTATCGCATTGCATTTAAGATATTTTTAATTTTTTTATCGATAACTTGTTATAAAAAAAACCACAGCACTATCATTGCATCATCATCATCTAGCATTGCATAGTCAAAATGGAGACATTCACTAATTACGACGCAACAGATTAACATGTATGTCTCTTTCTATCTTATGACAATTTGATAGAGTTAGAAGGGGTAAAGGATGGGTGAGTTATAGCTTATTTTTGTGATCCATCTACAGGAATAATACATCTATGGTGAGCTCTGTGATTGCTGTTGATTTGATTGATTCACGATTGATTGTCGTATTGACTTGAGTATTTGACAGTTGACTTGACATTTGACACAAAGACATTGTCAATGTCAATGGGGAGAAACAAAACAGGCAAAGTTTTTTGTAGATGGCGTTTGTGAGATCTGTGGGTCTATGGTGGGTCTGGGATAATAATGTACTCTTTGATCGATTCTTGGATAAATCTATGGATAAATCCATAGATGTTATATTTGGATAAATCATTCTATATAAATCGATTTTGATTGTAATCTGTGACACTGACCTCTATTTTATCAAATAAATAATAATACACGAAATGCCTAAAAACATACAGAAAGTAATCACTACGTTTCTGTAATGAGCGATTTTCTGAGAGGCCATTTAAAAAAAAAAAAGCTTCCAATTGCTTCACTAGATGGCGTTGAATAAGTATGTACATGTCTATGGTATATTTTGGTATGAAACATATTTAAATTAATTACTTTTTAACAACCCAAAGGAAACTAATAATATATTAAATAAGTACTACTGTGAGGAACAGAAACGAAATAGGTAAATTTAAAGATTTAGGTAAATAAATAACATCTGTCTGACGTTCCGTTTTACGTAAAAAAGTCGCGTCAAAGTAAAATTTATAACGTTCCGTTCCTTCTAACTGCATAGGTGGGACAGCGCCATCTAGTGACGGAGCTTTCAGAAAATCGCCCATTCACTAAATTAAACTTCTAAACGAACGAACGTGACAAGGTCATCTAGGTACAATACATAGATATTCTAGTATATTATAAAGGGGGTACATACAATACGACGAATGGACAGAAAATAACAATCTTGACAAGACGTTCACTTTATGGTACACACGGCAGCACATTTATGTCCCTTTCGCCACGGGCGTGGCAAGGCGGCGACGTTTATTTCTTCCATTGGTCCTCGGTAAAGAAATAAAATCAATTTTAGATGCTTTTCGTGGTATATTTTACCATAAGTCAGTTTTTGTGACTAATATAGTGGATTTAATTTAGAAATTGGTGCATCCTTTTTTTTATTATAAACGATAATTATCATTTATATTCGTGCGAGTTATTTTTAAAGAACAAAAACAATAAATGTAAAACTGATAATGCATAATAATAATGTAAAAGCAAGGAAAAAGAAAAGTTAAAATTGAAAATAAAATGTTAAGGCTGAGTGCCTCAGTAACTTTGTCAAAATCAATACATATTAAAAAGCAATACTGAACATGAATTTAATGTTAGAAACAAGGAATTTATAAGTACTACGTACAACTATAAGTACTACGTACAACAGGAAGGTGCACTCCGTATTTTTGTGTATTTAAAAATACACTTTAATTTTTAGAGATAAGGTTTATATTTCAATACAAAATGTCAACGGTCCAGCTGAGACCGCAAGTACGAGGTGAGGGTGTCCCTTTCTCTAAAATTGCCAGCACTCTTAAATAACAGGTTTAGTAGATTTATGGTTCACAACTTTCGTTATAAAAATTAAATTTCGTAAAATTTCCGCTTCGTATTACTTTTAGTCAATAGAAAACATCGCATATTAATTTAGATATTACCGTATTAAGCATAAAAATGTATCAGGTCGTTTAAATTTTTTATGGCTTATCCTAGATAAGAATTTGAATGATAGATTTCAGAATGTTAAAGTGGCGACATTACAAGCCGAATGACATTTTCAGTCTTCGTTGTGTCAAGTTCGCAATTCGCTCGTCGCCGCCCGCCGCCTGTCGCGCATGTTCGTGGCCGCCGTAATGGAATAGAGTGAGATAAACTGACCTCGTTCTTACTATCTCATTAGGACCGTTTTTTAGCAGCATTGCACCTTCCTGTTGTATTATAAATTCCTTGGTTAGAAATAATAATAACAAGGATTACGATGAAAAATTGTTCGATTATGTTTTTGAAACCAAGCGGTAGGTACATAGCAACTTTATACATCGGCTGTTACTTACGCGGTGACGTCCCACTTCTAATTGTAAGAAGACTCCGCAATGAAACTCATTCAATAACTTATTACAGTGCCACAAACTTTGCTGTGCCGGTGGCCAAAATGGGAAACTAGCGTGTTTTTTAATGTCATTTTGCTGTCAAGTTGATGTCCAACCATAGCGCTGCTAGCGGCTGAAGTTCTTAGAAGTCAGGGCCGGTTAAATTGTTACAAAAAAAGAAAACCGTACGTAGCGCCGCTGTCACCGGAACAGAAAAGGTTGTGGCACTGTATCTCTGTTTAATCCATTAAACAACAGCTTATTTTCCGAGACAAAACGCTGCACCTCTTGTGTGCCAGCGGACCTCCTCGAAGCCCCTAATTTTATACCAATGTGTGCCAAGCGACCTCCTGGAGGTCACTCTATTACCTTATAGTTTAGAGTTGAATTTTGCTTATAAAATTATTTCCTATCTCTTTTATACTTTGCCATAATGTATGAGTGGAACAAAGACGCGATTATAACACCACAAAATGTGTCACAATGCACAAATAAATGAAAAGAGCGCCATTTCTTTGTGTGTGGTCCCACGCCTTGTCAATGGAAGCGTTATTTGCCGCGAAATTTTGTTGTGTTTTGTGTGTTATAATTTTTTATTAAAATATAATACTCGTAATAAAGGCTTTTATTTATAATTATTACAAATTTAATTCAAAAAGCGGGGAAAAAGTCCCTTTTCCTGCTTTCACCTACTTTCACCAATTTAACCCGCCATATTACTTTTTCTTTTTCTTTTTTTTTCTGCGCATGGCGCGGCACTGAGGCAATGAAACCTCCTTTTTCGGACACTTAATAACCAAATAAGTAAAGTTATATGGTAATAAGCGATTTTCTGAGGCCATTTAAAAAAAAAAGCTTCCAATGGCTTCACTAGATGGCGTTGAACGAAGTATGTACATGTCTATGGTATATTTTGGTATGAAACATACAAGGAATTTATAATACAACAGGAAGGTGCACTGCTGCTAAAAAACGGTCCTAATGAGATAGTAAGAACGAGGTCAGTTTATCTCACTCTATTCCATTAAGGCGGCCACGAACATGCGCGACGGGCGACAGGCGGCGACGATCATCATGGATTTCATCCGCCGACGAGGCGGGTTCGGGTTTGAGCTTCCTGCTCCTTCCCCGGGCTTCATCTCGTGAGGCTACTGCCCCACGGTGTTTGGAGCCGCTTTGCGCGGCCGTCCTCGGGACGGGTGGTGTGCCCCACCGGATGTTTGCGGCCCTCGGCGCGGTCAGCCAGCCGGGTGAGACCCCTTTGGGGGAGGCCCAGCTAGCGCCTGCGAGCGGGCGCGCAAACGGGGTATGGGCTATAATTTAGGTAGGGGTGTTAGAAGGGATGTGAGGATTGGGTGAGGTGGGCTGGGGAAGTGGCGGGGGCACAATATCGCGGGGCAGCGCCCATTTCTTCGTGGCTCTGGTGTTGGTGGTAATGTTGGGGGAAGGAGCTGCTGAGTCATAAATTTCTAGCGGCGGTGGTCGTCGTCTGGGTGCGATGCCCATTCGACGCGCCAGCTGCCCCACGAAGTCCTGCAGCGGCTGGATGTTGAGGTCCCGCGCGATGACCTCGTTGCGGACGTAGCGCCTCGCTTGGGTGATGATGCGGAGCGCCACGTTCTGCTGGGCTTGCAGTCTCTTCCTCTGCGTCTGCGAGCAAAGAGAGTACCACGCCGGCGCTGCGTAAGTGAGTCGCGACCGGACGTGGGTCTTGAATATTGTGAGTTTCGCCCGCAGCGGGAGTCTGGAGCGAAGGACAGGGCGTAGAATGGCCCGCGCGGCGCGGGCAGACGATATGGCGTGATCCACCTGGGTGGCCATAGTCAGGCCGCGGTCGATGTGGCAGCCCAGGTATTTGATGGTAGGCTGCCAGGCGATCTCCTGCTCCTTCATCGCCAGCTTCGGTGGCATGATCCGCTGGGCCCCGATAAGGATTGCGGTAGTCTTGCCCACGTTAACCGCAATCCTCCAGTTGTCCAGCCAGGGCGGGAGCAGGTTTAGCTGTTCCTGCATTCTAGCAGCGGCGACCATGGGCCACGGGGAGGATGTGAAAAAGGCACTGTCATCTGCGAACAGCGCCAGCTCGAACCATGGCTCCCCCTCATTCTGCTCATTGTTGACGGAGGGCATGTCGTTGGTATAGACGGCATAGAGCGTGGGCGAAAGGCAGCTGCCCTGAGGAACTCCCGCCAGTATGGGGCGCAGCTCGGACTCCTGGCTCTCCACCGCCACGTTAAAATGCCGGCCATCCAGGAACGAGGCCAGCAGTTGTACAAGGGCCGGGTGCACCTCGGTGTTGTTGGCCAGCTTGTAGATTAGACCGGGGTGCCATACCCGGTCGAAGGCCTTCTCGATGTCGAGAAAGGCGGCCACGGTGCACTTCTTGGTGTTTCTGTGGTCAGCCATGTGGTGGAGCACGCGTGCCAGCTGGAGCGTGGTGGAGTGTCCGCTGCGGAAGCCGAATGGGGAACTTGCATTAAAATTATTTTGAGAAATTATATTAATAATCCAATGATGATAGCCATTAAAAGTGCATTTGTGGAAGATTTATTCCAAAATTATTATTATTTTGCAAAATATTTTAATGTAAAGTTACGTAAATTGAAACGTGATTTGAAACACCAATCAGCGCGCAGTGACGTCATTCCATTAGTCACTTAAGCTGAGTTCAAAAACATATAGGTAATCATACATTCAAATCATGTCATAAAACATTAAAAATATCTACAGAATGGAAAAAGGCTTGACCAAATTCGACTCGCGAGATTTGCTTAAGGTTTATATGGACATAGTGCGGTGGTTATTTATGGAAAATTCAAATTTTTCAAGTGTAGAGATTGCTGTTTACTTTATACACTGTTGATGCAAGATCTAACGAGGTTATGGTTTTTACGAATACAAGGTACTTACATCAAATGATCTTCACAACATTGCAAGGCAGATTTTGAAGAGGGTGAATGTTGTCTTATATAGCTCCTTTCATCCACTTTTCTCTAAGTTTAGGCTCTTGAGGCACAGTTAAAACTGCACACTCTATTTTGTGAGATTTAGCTTTACTTGTAAAAGAATTATCCATTGTAGTAGTAATAAAGTATCGTTTCCTGACTTTTTTGTATGTCAACTAAAACTGAAATAAATTAATTCTGTCTTACAAAAATAATATTTACGCGCCGTGAAAAGTTATGTGCATCTGAAAGGAGTGACCACTGACCACGAAAAAAGAAACAGGTTGATAGCCTATCAGAGAATCTTTACGCGACATGAAAAGTTATGTGCATCTGAAAGGAGTGCCCACCAAAAGAGAAACAGCTTGAGACCCTTGTCAGAGAATCTAGTAAAAAAATTGTTGATTCCTAAGCAAAACTCCAAATAATTCGTATTAATTCTGAGTTGGACACTCAGTTCAGCAACTGTTAAAAATTTACTGTCACCTGTCAAAATAATTAAGCATTGTGTGTTAATCTAGTAAAGAATTTAGCTTGGTCACTGAGTTCATACAATTTGTGCATTATCGAATCTCTCAAATTTTGCAAGTAAACTATAGAAATACATAAAATTACTTTAAATATCTAATTGTTTAGCACCTTATGAAGAAACAATGGTACAAACGTTAATAGTTTAATAAATAAATAAACGTTAATAGTTAATAGTTTAAGTTAATATTTTGACAACTAACGACAAACGTTTGAACTGAGTGACCAACGTTTTCGGTTTTAATGACTAGGCTTCGCCACATAGATAAATGAAAGTAAGCTTAAGTTTTTTTACTCGACTGCGGCGGGCGAAGTCAAAAATTACCTGACTGCGCCGGCCAAACCCAAAAAGTGTTACTTTTTTGACCTGAATGTATGTGTTTCTGTTCCTATGTTCCCTCGTAACTACTAAACGGATAAACTGATTTTGTTAATTGATACGTCATCAGATTCGTCTTAATAGCCCGAGTGAAAATAGAACATCAATATTAACAAAAAACAAAATGGCGGCTTTTAGGCGGCATATTATTCTGTGCATTGTAAAAGAAATATTTTTAAATCTCATCGAGTGGGGTAGGTATTAAATGAAGAGTTTTAAATAGCGATTCCATAAATATCTATAACTTGCAGTTTTGTAAATCTCTCCGTATTAATTTATCTAAAAAAGAAAAGAATTTACGAATTTTTAAATTAGTAAGTTCTTACTTAAAAAGATGATTTATTGACAATGAACTAAAAAGTCTAAAATAAAAACGTAGGTAATATTTAAAAAACTAAAAACACGACTGCAAAAATTTACCATTAAAAATGAAAAAACCAGCTCTTTACTTCTCGGGTTTTTTAGTTATTAACCGACTTCTAAATCAAAAAGGAGGAGGTTCTCTATTCGTCTGTATGTATGTTTTTTTTTTTTTGTGTATGTCCACTGATTACTCGAAGACGGCTGAACCGACTGAAATGGTTCAAACGTTATTACATCAGGTTGGTTTCCAAGTTGGTCCCATTTTTTGAAATTTTGAAATCGGTTCAGTAGTTTTCAGGAAATCTTGAAAATACTGTCGTTTTCGTTACCACTTAATGTGAATTTAATACGTATCTTTAGGCATAACTCCTTTGTTTATAAACCGATTTAGATGATTCTTGTTTTGTTAAAAAGGGGATACCTCAAGGTATTTTAACCGACTTCGAAAAAGGAGGTTTTCATTTTGATCACATACCTATTTACCAGAAAACACGTAAATTGCCTGCACGATGCACTTAAAAGAGTGAAATAAAAATTATTTTTATAAAAAAATAAAACCGCCTCCAAAAAAACCACATCAAAAAGTAAGAAATAATTCCTCACCAAATAAGTAAGTACGTACTTTGAAGTCGGGCGGGTTTTAACAAAAACAACAAAAAATTGTACATGTTTCACGCCCGACTTCAAAGTACGTACTTACTTATTTGGTGAGGAATTATTTCTTACTTTTTTGATGTGGTTTTTTTGAAGGCGGTTTTTTTTTTTAAATTAATTATTACCTACGAAATCTTTACTAGAAGTTGGCATATCATCCGTTTCTCTGAGGGTGCCATACTTTTAGAGATTGAATTTTTATTTTTTGTTAAAACAAAATTGACAGATGGTTACCCTAATTTATTACTTTTTTTTAAGGATTTTAAATGCCGCTATAACGTTGTTGTCCATCCTGTCATGCGACAAATATTGGAATGTGAAGCACAGCGGTAAACGTCGCGAGTGCACAAGTGTGTGGACACTATGAAAATATTAACGAGAAAGTTCAAGGCAATGCGAATGCGGTCGCAAGTATAAAGGATGCAATGCAATGCAACCGACTATCCACAGTCCATCAGTCCACCTGCAGGCAATGGCCTGTCATTGGCCACATTCGCCCACACACCCACAGTTTTACATTAAGAGCCCGCTATATGCCAACGAAAATTAGATTGCTTTACATGATCGTCTGTAATGTCAATATTAATGAAAAACTGAATTTCAAATTAAGATGCAGCAAACTTCAGGACTAACACTAGTGACTATGTTACTCAAAATCACGATTACATAAAATTTTGTCAATAGAAAGAAATTTCGAAGTTGCCTCCAAATCGCTATAATTAACACGATAAACAGCTAGTATTAATAATACAGTTAAATAAAGCTTGAAACTTTTTAGTATAATTACACTATATAGATAAGGCAGGGCTTATGTTATATAAGGTCCTTCTTAAATAGTGCACATAATTTTAAGGGGTCAATGTACTCATGCATACAAGCAACTTTTACTATGGTACCAACATTGAAATCGCAAAAAAAATATCAGCTGTTCCATCCATTTTAATCTATTCGATTTAATATTTTCTTTGAAACAGCTGATTTCTTTTTCACGTTTTTAATGTTGGTACTATAGTAAAAGTTTTTTGTATGCGTGAGTACATTGACCCCTTAAAATTATGTTCACTATTTAAGAAGGACCTTATATGTTTTTGTTAATAACCTTTAAATATCCTTTTAAAAAAAAAGAATTTTCTTTATTTCTTTATTCCGGACCGGCCGAATAGTGCCGGAGAATTATATAGAAATAAGGCAGCATTTACTTTGCAGTTGGCCGTTGCAGTTATTATTTTTGCAAGTGGCCTAGTGCGCGCACTTAAAAACCGAATATCAGGTGGGCTGTTCGACTAAGGACTGCAGGCGGCCTGCCTGCTGAGCTGACTGATACATATACATATGTAGTAAATATAACTCAGTACTTATATTTTCTACCAACATTAACATCTTCATTTAAACAATATATTTTTAACAATGTAACAGAGAACTATCCTATTAGGTACAATAATATTCTTATCTAAAACTTAATCTAAAAGACCGCCGCGAGTCATCTCCGGTTCAAAGGTTCCCATGATACCGGCTGCGTTGCCGCGCTGTATTGCCAGGGAAAGCCTTTGAACCAAGTATGACCCGCTGCGGCGATCGTGTCCGCGTTGACCTAACCTATTTCCGAGCTCTTTAATAAAAGCTATCGCCTCTGAACTCCACACGCCAGAGGTCTCCACCGCAAAGGGGACAAAAAAGTAATTTTGTTTTAAAGCCTCATACTTTATGTGCTTTTGCCCAGCTGCATTCTCGGCAGCTGATCCAGCAGTCCGCGACGTGTAAGCCAAGTGACTGGCCGCAAAAGTGCTAACGCAGGTCGCATCCCACAGCAGACACCGACCCCTCTCCCATGGCACCAAAGTAAGACCATCTGGTCTCTTGCCGTCTGTGCGACTTAAGCCTGGAGGTTCCAAAACGCAAGGAATGTTGGCGGCGATCAAAGCTCGGCGGATGATATCGTTAAGAGCATGATGTCTGGGGAATCTACCCGCGCATCTAGAGCAGCTCAACCCATGGTGCCCGTCAGCCTCAACCTGGACTCCGCAAATGCAACGGTGTGGCTCAACCACATTGCACCCCAGTCTCAACCCTACAGCCAACCGCAATGAGTCGTCATCCATGAGAGTGCCTAACTGGGGAGAAGGCAATGCGTGTAGCCAAGCCCCAGACTCTGGTCGTGCTACCGCCCTAAGCCTAGCCAGATCCGTATTACTGGCATCAAATAAAAGCTCTTCGAGGGTTAACTTGGACCGGATGTCTTCCCAATTCCTCTGAACCTCAGGACGCTCGGGAGGATCATGATTCGGGCAAAATATAGACCAGGCAGTCAAAGCCTCGTCCGCAAAGGGTGCCCGAAAACTGTCACCTTTAATGTTGAGGATTCGAGTGACTAGATTCAGGGCCCCATGCAAAGAAGCCAAGAAAGCCGGTAACGCCGCGTCTTGTATTCGGCGAATGCCAAGTCCACCGTGCCTTTTTTTTTATGTAACAGTATATTTACTCCAGTGTGCAGCAGAAATAAATCAAGTATCAATATAATCAATCAAGCAACAACAAGTATTTTTGCCTTTGTCAATGTTACAGTTCACAATATTTTAGACTAATGCAAAATAGGCATATTTTCAATACTTACATGTTAGTGCGTTTTACGTAAAGTTTACTTAATTTTTAATTACCTTAAAAAACAGTAAAAAATGATGGCAGCCATATTCTATCAATTTCGTTTTCACAAAAATTAAAAATTCAACCCCTAAAAGTATGGTAAGTACTTAGAGAAACGGATGATAAACCAAATTCTAGTAAAGATTTCGCTAAAAAACATAAGTTTTCTTTCATTTACCTATCTGGCGAAGCCTAGTCAGTAAAACTGAAATCTTTGGTCACTCACTTTTAGCGTTTGACGTTAGTTGTCAAAATTTCTTGGTCACTCCTTTCAGATGCACATTGAAAAGTTTGACGTCCTAAGAAATGACGTCACGTCCGGCCATTGAGCGTTTACGCGCGGACTTTGAAATGTTAATTTTTGATTTGCATTAAATAAATAATTTAAGCATATTTCAACTTTTTCGCTTGTAATATCTTCATACAATCCTTAAATCTTTCAGATAGACTACATTTATGAAATAATGCAAGTTCCCTATTGATCTTCCCTCAGAGGGATGGAGGGACGGAGGCGACGCAGCAAGAGGCGCTCGAACAGCTTGGCCACGTGGTCGAGCAAGGTGATGGGGCGGTGGTTGGCGGCCTGGCGACGGTCCTTACCCGGTTTGGGGATGGTTATTACCCGGCCCTTCTTTTTTGCAACGAGCAAATTGCGAACTTGACACAACGAAGGCGGAAAACGTCATTCGGCTTGTAATGTTGCCACTTTAACATTCTGAAATCTATCATTCAAATTATTTTCTAGGATAAGCCATAAAAAACTTAAACGACCTGATACATTTTTATGCTTAATACGGTAATACCTAATATGCGATGTTTTCTATTGACTAAAAGTAATACGAAGCGGTAATTTTAAGAAATTTAATTTTTATAACGAAAGTTGTGAACCATAAATCTACTAAACCTGTTATTTAAGAGTGCTGGCAATTTTAGAGAAAGGGACACCCTCACCTCGTTCTTGCGGTCTCAGCTGGACCGTTGACATTTTGTATTGAAATATTAACCTTATCTCTTAAAATTAAAGTGTATTTTTAAATACACAAAAATACGGAGTGCACCTTCCTGTTGTACGTACTTATAAATTCCTTGGAAACATATTTAAATTAATTACTTTTTAAAAACCTAAAGGAAACTAATAATATATTAAATAAGTACTACTGTGAGGAACAGAAACGAAATAGGTAAATTTAAAGATTAAGGTAAATAAATAACATCTGTCAGACGTTCCGTTTTACGTAAAAAAGTCGCGTCAAAGTAAAATTTATAACGTTCCGTTCCTTCTAACTGCATAGGTGGGACAGCGCCATCTAGTGACTGAGCTTTCAGAAAATCGCCCATTCTTATACTCAAAACAATAATGGGGAACTTGCATTAAAATTATTTTGAAAAATTATATTAATAATCCAATGATGATAGCCATTAAAAGTGCATTCGTGGAAGATTTATTCCAAAATTATTATTATTTTGCAAAATATTTTAATGTAAAGTTACGTAAATTGAAACGTGATTTGAAACACCAATCAGCGCGCAGTGACTTCATTCCATTAGTCACTTAAGCTGAGTTCAAAAACATATAGGCATACATTCAAATCATGTCATAAAACATTAAAAATATCTACAAAATGGAAAAAGGCTTGACTAAATTCGACTCGCGAGATTTGCTTAAGGTTTATATGGACATAGTGCGGTGGTTATTTATGGAAAATTCAAATTTTTCAAGTGTAGAGATTGCTGTTTACTTTATTCACTGTTGATGCAAGATCTAACGAGGTTATGATTTTTACGAATACAACGTACTTACATCAAAATGATCTTCACAACATTGCAAGGCAGATTTTGAAGAGGGTGAATGTTGTCTTATAAAGCTCCTTTCATCCACTTTTCTCTAAGTTTAGGCTCTTGAGGCACAGTTAGAACTGCACACTCTATTTTGTGAGATTTAGCTTTACTTGTAAAAGAATTATCCATTGTAGTAGTAATAAAGTATCGTTTCCTGACTTTTTTGTATGTCAAATAAAACTGAAATAAATTAATTCTGTCTTACAAAAATAATATTGTACGCGCCATGAAAAGTTATGTGCATCTGAAAGGAGTGACCACTGACCACGAAAAAAGAAACAGGTTGAGAGCCTATCAGAGAATCTTTACGCGACATGAAAAGTTATGTGCATCTGAAAGGAGTGACCACCAAAAGAGAAACAGCTTGAGACCCTGTCAGAGAATCTAGTAAAAAAATTGTTGATTCCTAAGCAAAACTCCAAATAATTCGTATTAATTCTGAGTTAGACACTCAGTTCAGCAACTGTTAAAAATTTACTGTCACCCAAAGATGTACTAATAAACGTAGATGGATAGTAGAAAGTGAAATGTACAATGCAGGTTGCATCTCTTTTTAACTCACTATGGAAGTCATTTGAAAAAAAGAGACGAACATAGTAGCTTTGTTGCTACGTAATATCGAAGTGGCACCGTTTTGTCTATACATACTTACTTATTATGATATAGAGCTATAGTGATGCACCATTCGTAATGAAAAGTATCGATAACTTCATTTTATCAGTTAACAAAATGAAGACCTCGTAGCTAGTTAGTCCTTTCTAAGACTGTTTTTTATCTTGGAAATTTCAAGAGTTTCCTCGGGAATTACTACGGAAGGGCAGCTAGTTTTCTACAATCTAAAACCTTTTTTGGATCAAAATAACGATGCAAAGGTGAATTTGTGTATCTGTTTATTATAGGAGATGTAGAGGAAAAAGAAAATAAATAAAAAAATACTGTACTGAACTGTACCGTTTGTTTTCATAATATAAATACTTTACTAATGGAAAGTCTAGTAATAGAAAGATAAAACAAACATCAGTTTATTTTTTAGTTTTATGTTTAAAACAAATTTACATCTTCTCAATCTTACTTAATTATTATTACAGTTATATATATCGCAGCCAAATGGTTGAATTCGCCATTCAATTAAACGCCTACCAGGCCGATCATTTTTTCCGTAAGCTATTTTATCTTCCCATAAGTTGACGGAGTCATAAAAAAAATAACCGCGAAATTTAAGACAATCGCTTCGCTGCGCTTCGCGATCGCCTAAGATTTCTAACCTATCACGTGTTCTACAGGACTTTCGAGAGGTACATGCTGCTATACTTAACCATCCGGCGGATTCATCCATCCGCCTGCGACATATACATTATATAAAATTGTCTCGGAATGGGTCCGCTTTTTAGGTTTGTAATATAAATAGTAAAATACTTAAGTTTAAAATGAGTATGTGAGCAAACATTAACAAAATTTTATTCATAAGAAACGAATTAGAATCTTTCTGGGGCTTGCTTGACTATGTGAACAAAATCTGGTAGGTTCCGAAATGGTCGATGTCAATGTTCTCATTGATCGTGGTACTCGTGATCGTATGTCATTATGTTTCCTGTTAACAGAAAAAAGTTAGACATAAGTATGTATAAAACATGTTACAAAATTAACCAAAAATCAAAAAAATTGCAGTTACCTACACTGCAACTCTAGTGACGATCAGTCAACCTGACGTGAGTGAGCCCAATACAAGAGGGCCATAAGATAATAGAACCGATCTTAGTTAAAACAGAAAGATTTTTTTTAATATTTAAGTGCCGGATTGGAAAAAGTTACATTTTTATACCTAAAATCCTTATTTTAGGTATAAAAATGTAACCTTTCTAGTTCTATTATGTGAGCAGGTTCCTTACTATGTCAGACGAAGGCACTTTTTATTACTACCTACCCCATACCTACGTGCCAAGCTACACCTAGTCCGACAGCGAAACATAAAGGATAGGTACTAAAAGATCGGCCGTCCATGCAAAGTAGCAGAGTTGTGCAAACTAATGGGTCCTCCGGGCTATGTCAGTAGGCGCTTTAGCAATTACTTTATCATTTTTTTACTTAAAATAACTATTATTTCTTAAAACAAAATACGGGTATATTTTGTTAAATCTTGTTTATAAAATAATCATGTCATTATCTATACATACCTATGTACCTACATCATATACTTAGGTACACTTCTAAAATGAATAGCTTAGGTACAGAATGAAATTTTATAGATAACATAAATTCAGAATACAAAAATTACCTGCTGAACGTTTGCTGGTTGATTTAAAAAAATCCGTATCAGCATAAATCCTTGCATATTGTTTGTAGCACTCGTTTTTTTTCATAATGCTAACTGCATAGGTACTCTTGCATTTTTTTGGGGGAAGCCAGTCTGCTCTTCCTATATTTTCAACCACCTCAATTTTAAATCGGAGTCTGACGGAAAGCTGAAAATTAAACATATTGTTGTTAAATTAAATTTGCCATACGAACGAAAAAATAGGTACTTACAGACATAAAATAAAAGTACTATGATTGAATACTGAGAACGAAAAAATATTGATTCGATTATCGATATCTTATCTGCAAAGTACCAACACTACAAGACCAATGGCGAGTAAATGAAATGTCAAACAAAATGTCGATCGATATCTAACAAAAGATTTTCATTTATTTGTTTTATCATCAGTACCCCGAGTGTAAGTTTTTATGTCAAGCAAACGCAAACTATTTCGAGTACGTATTTATGTCAATTTGTATGAAAACTGCATAAGCGCGCTACTCGCCGCTAGAGGCGCTGATACAGTTTTCATACAAATTGACATAAATACGCACTCACGATAGTTTGCGTTTTTTGACATAAAAACTTACACTAGGGGTACAGGTATAGTTACGTGTATGAAAATAAAAGATAAAAGTTTTCTACAGTATTTTTGCAAAGAAAGGCTTACCAAAAATGGCCTAGTTATTTGAATAATTGGAAAAAACGGAGGTTCACTCACCGATGAAAGGATATTATTCCGAGTTTGTCCTTTAAATTACTGTAGGAACTTTTGCAGCTCTTTACAGCACAAGCCATGGTGTTTTGGCAATACACACAGAAAGATTTGTTTCACTAATCGTGCATAAATTAACCACAACTAATAAAAAACCACGAACACTGATCAACACTGATGTAGTCCACTCTGGCCTACAGAAACTCGGCTGGTGGCGCGCTAGGTTTCAATACGGAGCGTTGCCTATATTGCTATCTCTTTTCAATGCACGCTGAACTGTCATTTAGGAGGATAGGAAAGATATATCGTTTCGTTGTTCAACTTTTTGTATCCATCTATGTTTAATACTACATCTTTGCTGTCACCTGTCAAAGTAATTAAGCATTGTGTGTTAATTATTTTTAAATTCGAATCTAGTAAAAAATTTAGCTTGGTCACTGAGTTTATACAATGTGTGCATTATTGAATCTCTCAAATTTTGCAAGTAAACTAAAGAAATATATAAAATTACTTTAAATATCTAATTGTTTAGCACCTTATGAAGAAACAATGGTACAAACGTTAATAGTTTAATAATAAATGGAATTTATCTATTTTGACAACTAACGACAAACGTTTGAACTGAGTGACCAACGTTTTCGGTTTTAATGACTAGGCTTCGCCACTTAGATAAATGAAAGTAAGCTTAAGTTTTTTTACTCGACTGCGGCGGGCGAAGTCAAAAATTACCTGACTGCGGCGGGCGAAGCCCAAAAAGTGTGACGTTTTTTACCTGAATGTATGTGTTTCTGTTCCTATGTTCCCTCGTAACTACTAAACGGATAAACTGATTTTGTTAATTGATACGTCATAAGATTCGTCTTAATAGCCCGAGTGAAAATAGAACATCAATATTAACAAAAAAAAATATGGCGGCTTTTAGGCGGCATATTATTTGTGCATTGTAAAAGAAATATTTTTAAATCCCATCGAGTGGGGTAGGTATTAAATGAAGAGTTTTAAATAGCGATTCCATAAACATCTAAACTTGCAGTTTTGTAAATCTCTCCGTATTAATTTATCTAAAAAAGAAAAGAATTAACGAATTTTTTAATTAGTAAGTTCTTACTTAAAAAAGATGATTTATTGACAATGAACTAAAAAGTCTAAAATAAAAACGTAGGTAATATTTAAAAAACTAAAAACACGACTGCAAAAATTTACCATTAAAAATGAAAAAACCAGCTCTTTACTTCTCGGGTTTTTTAGTTTTTTATTAATTATTACGAAATCTTTACTAGAAGTTGGCATATCATCCGTTTCTCTGAGGGTGCCGATACTTTTAGAGATTGAATTTTTTTTTTCATGACAGGATGGACAACAACGTTATAGCGACATTTAAAATCCTTAAAAAAAAGTAATAAATGAGGGTAACCATTTTCTGTCAATTTCGTTTTCACAAAAATTAAAAATTCAACCCCTAAAAGTATGGTAAGTACTTAGAGAAGCGGATGATAAACCAAGTTCTAGTAAAGATTTCGCTAAAAAACATAAGTTTTCTTTCATTTACCTATCTGGCGAAGCCTAGTCAGTAAAACTGAAATCTTTGGTCACTCACTTTTAGCGTTTGTCGTTAGTTGTCAAAATTTCTTTGTCACTCCTTTCAGATGCACATTGAAAAGTTTGACGTCCTAAGAAATGACGTCACGTCCGGCCATTGAGCGTTTACGCGCGGACTTTGAAATGTTAATTTTTGATTTGCATTAAATAAATAATATAAGCATATTTCAACTTTTTCGCTTGTGATATCTTCATGCAATCCTTAAATCTTTTAGATAGACTACATTTATGAAATAATGCAAGTTCCCTATTAATATCATGACTGTGAATTTCACAACCTTACACTTGTTTGTATATAATAATAACTTATTAATACTTACTTGATGATAATAAGTTATTTTTTTAAATAACTTATTATCTTCATAATGAGCGATTTTCTGAGGCCATTTAAAAAAAATAAGCTTCCAAAAGCTTCACTAGATGGCGTTGAACGAAGTATGTACATCTCAGAACAATAACTAAAGCTATAGAAACCGTGCTAAAATAACAACAAAATACATTAGTTCGTACTCTTTTATCTTATGCAGTAGTACATGTGTAAAAAGAGATAGTATACTGCCGTCTATAATCTTAAAGGCCGCTAAATGACAAAACCAAGTTTTGAGCTAGAGCCGAATAAAGCGGCAAAATTTTTAACCCGATGCTTCTCATTTTTTATAAACATTTAGTCATGTTGCCGTATACCAAAAGAAAGGATTTTTTTTCTACTATCCCATGAAATTGGTTGATTTTGTTAAATATTAATGTTCATGTAACCAAATACATATTTTCCTTTCTAACCTTGTAAAATTTTAAAGATCGTTACAAGTGTGCAGAACTTAATGGCGGCTAAAGGTTCATAACTGCTTTATAGTTATGGATTTATCGATAACTGCCAAAAGTATTTTTTGAGACAGGAAGTTGTCAACATTTACATAGCTACAAAGCAGTTTTTAGCAGCTGAACCATAACAATAAAGCGGCTTACTACACTAAGCCGCCTTTTAGCCAAGTATGTATTGCTTAACTTCACTTCCATAATTTTTTAACAACTTTTAATACAACTGTACATATCTTAAAAGCAGTTAATTATTAAACCTTTTCATAAAACTGCGTTTTAGACTAGAATTATCCGCATTAGTTTTTTACGAATCCTGCAAAATCATTATGTTTACTTCAAAAATAAAACAAAGTTTTTGCAATGACAAGCAATTTATTGCCACAATACTATCCCATACATCAGGCACGAGACATAAAAAAATAAAAATGATAACCTATTCCAAACAAATTAAATAAGTACCAAATAATTCTTTTTAAAAACTAACATTAACAATGATTTCACCAAAAACTCACTTTTTATGGCAAGTCACAGAATATTCCTGAAACTGAAATTTCAGTTGTTAGGTAGGAAATTCCGATATAACCTATCGGTTAGAACAGTAACCAAAACGCCGCTCAAGCTGTCGCGAACTAGCCAGTCTGCGAATATTATAGATGGCAACACCGATGCTCGCTGTAATGATGACAGCGCGCCAATTGTAAAAGAGTAAGTAAGCTAATATGGCATTCTGCCTGTAAAAGTTTTATGGTGTGAAACAGGTGCTAAGTGGTAGCTGGTGCTGGACATCTTTACATCCACTAACTAAAGCTAAGTATACCTAACTCAGCTAAGTATGATACCATTTCGTAGTTGTTGAAGTGCACTTTAATAACCAATTATGTTTAATATGCAAACTAATCTATCTTACTGAAACCTTTAACCGAGTTACATTATATTTTAACATGGCCTATGTGATCTCCTGTGGCTCTTAGCGCGGGTAGTTGTTTGCCCGTCTCGATTAGAGTCGTCATGTACTCCTGTATGTCTTATGTTGTTCAACCCATGCCTTGAGGTGTAAGGATGGGATCAGTCAGCTCGAGTGACTGAAAGGCTAGTTGCCTGCAATAGCCCCACATCCTTGAGCTGCAAGGATTGCTGGGAAGAGTTGGCTCATGTAAGTAACTAAAGATCTTGTGCGTGGTGATAGAGTCGGCTCGAGCGACTCCGAACCCAAGTAATAAGAATGAGCAACTAGAGGCCTTATTATGACCCGCATCCTGACGTGCTAGGATTTGTCGGGAGAGTCAGCTCGAGTGACTCAAGGCCTGAACCTGATTGGTTCCGTTAATACCCTTCTCCTTGGTCTGCGGGGCAGGTTAGTGTAAGGACATTATGTTAATTTGTTCTGTTGTTCTTTTAATGTGATCATGAGTTTGCCAGTTAATGTCTGTATGGTACATAGTATTTGCGGTAAGAATATGGTAATCGACTGTGTACTCGAATTTCTATATGTGCGAGAGCTGAGTCACTGTTTGTGATAAGGTTCTCTTAGTGGCACCGAGCGGCTCGGTGTCAGGGTTGAATTTTATGTGCAGGTCACAGCCAAGTCTCATGAAGATCTCAGAGTGGGAAATATTGCTACATGCTGCTGCATAACCATAATAGAAGTAGGATCTAGAGGTATGGATAATAATATTTTTTTCTTTATTCGCAATTGACACCCGTTGCGACATGGTGGAGGTGCTGGGATCTGAGAAACAGCACCTTCAGCAACTCAACCAAATCCTGACAGATGATGTTAAGTTCCTTTCATAATTGATGAATAAGTTTATGGAGAAACAAAGAAACATGCGAAGCAGAGAAGCAGCTTGTTAAAGGATATTCTGAGAAAAATTGTTGTAAACAATAGAAATATGTAGCAATTTCCCACTCACTGGAGATCAGAATGAGAATGATTACTTTAGTAAGCAGATATACCTATGTTTAAAACTCATGATGGTATGCTAATACAGGTACCTACCTATTAGTTTAATTATAAGCAAACAAGTACTTCAGACCTTAATTTTATTCTTATAGCATGATTAATTCAAGCTAGTTTTGTTATGATATATTGTTTGCATTACAACAATATTTCATTCATTTTGGTATATTTTGGTAAAGCTCTTATGGTCATTAGTTGTATTTACTCTCAAGAGATGGCGCTAGAGGCCGCATCCTTACAACATTGATGAGATCGTATTTGATTTATTTTAATGCTTATTTCTAATCTGTTGCGTTTATTATAAAATAAAGTTGTAAATTATACCATATTTAAGGCGTGTATGCTGTTTTTACTACCTTTACCCTAAAACCTGACAATTTTGAATGCGAAGAAATTTCGCGCGTATAACGCCATACTGACTTTTTAACCAATAAAGACTAATGAAAACTGACTGGGGGTTGCTAATTGGCCAATTAGCTGACAGTGTTTGACAACGACGAATGAGATTCTTTGAACCTGACGTTGACGTTATGTTTGGTAGCACTTAGTGTTGTCAATGCTTTCGGAAATTCGGTAACTTAATCGATCCTTTAACGATTTAAAGGTACGTTTAATCGATTTAAAATCGATTGAATCTTGACCTTATGACCGGAATACTTAAACTATACTTTGTTTTCTATATTTACCTGTTACCTACAATATTATCTTAAATTATAAAGAAAATATGTAATTGTTTGTGAATATTATTAATTATGTGTATGAGAGATTAAGTTAAGGCAAGAATTAGTAGGTAATTGAAGTGTTAATGCGGCATGGATTTATATTTGTATATTACGGAAAACGGGCTTGAGCTGCCTAGTGGTATATAGCCGTGATTGCTGGCTTGCTTACTCATGTTTATTTTGAGGTAAATATGGTCCTTTTAGCCGCACGGTAAATGTAATAAATCTTAACATAAGTTGTTTTAGAGGGAAACCTACGCCTACAAGTTCGGGCTGCCTCACAAACAACAGGATACGAAGGTTGTGCAGTGAGTGGATTTTCCTAAACTCAGGTACATGTGTTTGAGCGATTGAAACTCGAGAGGAAGGAATAGATTGTTGCGTTGCCTTGAAGACACTCGGTCTTGTCAACAAGGATATACGATTCTTTATCAGAGACCATTTCAGGAATCGATTATTCGAATCGGAATGCGGATCGGTCATAAGGCCCGGTTTCGGATACGGTACAGTGTGTGCACTACACTACAGTCAACTTTGAATCGAAAAACTTTTCTCGGTTTCCGCTTGTCCCGGACCCAACAACGCGGCGCATACTTCACGTCTACAATTCTTTCACATTTTTTAGGTAAGAAACTTTTTCATCTTTAGTGAAAAGTATCAAAATAAAGTCTGTCAGTTATGTCGATTATGCTGGATTACCGACAATATGTGTAAGAAGTTGTAATCTACTTCCAGAGCGTTCCTAACTTAATCGAGGCACGCGTCCCTTTGCGTGGACCACCGGCCGGCTCCTAGCGAGTGCATCCGTGGAACACACAGAAAACTTGAAATACTCCTTTTGGCCGACAAACAAAGAGATAAGGTACCTACTTTTCTACTTTATGTTCTTTCAAACATGATTACAAAGGAATGAAAACTGGTACTGTGTACCTACCTACCTGTACGTATCCTCGTTTTGTGATGATCACACACACCTCAGCAGTTGTTGCCTAAGGTTACCTCAAAGGGTGACCCACCGGCCTAATTCATGTCTAGGTACAAAGAATTTCAAAGAAAACTAGTGACTAAAAGTGGATTCTTATTGGAAATGACATAGGTACTTAAATTCTATGTAGGTAGATCAGACAAGTATTCTACTACCCTGTTGTTATGTATTTATATACAGAGATGAAGTTCTGTATGCTCCCTGTGTGTTTTACATTGTAAGAAATAGAAATTGAATGCTTTGTATTCAACATTAGGTATACTGCAGTTGGACGGCTAGTTACATTGAACTATCTACTAGAAGAAATTACGGTGCAGTCTATACCGGTCCATAAGTTGAAGAAACTGAGCAAGATATTTTCTCTCATAGTAAACCAGGTAATTAATTCATATTTTAACTTATAAGGGCTAACTAAACTAGATGATGCTGTTTACTTAGTGGACTGATTTTACCTGCCTGATGTTATAACAGTCTCTCCGTGCCTCAGATAATACACAATAGTATTTGTGCGACTATAATTGTAATATGCAATAAGATAATAGAATAAACTTAAGTAATGGAAAGTAATTCTGACTCGGATAAAGTTTTAACAAATTCAAAAATAAATGGGAATAAATAGTTTGTTTATTTGCATATCATTTCTGATGCAAACCAATGAAACGATCTGACTTTGTTTCCATATTCCAGGAATATGGAAGAGATAATTCTAGGAAGGCTTCAACTTTTTATAAAACAATTATCTGACCTCTCGGACAAGGCATGTTCATATGTTACTCTTAACGATGAAAACTTTTGTCAAGCTGAAATTATTGCTGCTAAAATGCAGAATGCGATTGAAAGGTTCAACAGTGAATTGAATAATTATTTTCGTTTAGTAAATGACCCAGCAGTGGATGTAATCTCTGATATGAGTTGTATGCAGATTGCTGCCGAAGAGAATTTAGTCGAGCTTAAAGTGAAATTAAAACAAAGGTCCTTACCTTCTAATAGTGGTTCATCCTTAAAGGATTCGGTACAAATGTCTAATACATGTCGTTTACCAAAATTGAACTTACCTGAATTTGATGGTGAAATAATCAATTGGCACCAGTTTTGGGATCAGTTCCAATCAAACATCCATGGAAGGAATATACCCGATGTAGACAAACTCTTATATCTTAAGTGCTGTGTTAAGGGCGATGCTAAAAAATTTATTGATGGCCTTGACACCACGAGTAAAAATTACAAAATTGCTATTGACTCTCTGAAAAATAGATACGGTAAACAAATTTTTTTAATTGATGCTCATTATTCTGCTCTCACCAAAGTGTCGATATCTGATCAAACAATAAGTTCATATAGGCAAACTCTAAATGAAATTGAAAAACACTTACGCGTACTGGAGTCGCTAGGGGAAGATGTTAATCATAATCACCTTCGGCATCTCATAACTGCAAAATTTCCTGAAGAACTTATCTATGAATTAAAGTTAAAGTCGACCAGTGATTCTATAGTTGAAATAAGACAGCAACTAGAGAAGATAATTTCGGCTCGGGAAGAAGCTAATAGGATTACGCAGAGGAAAGACACCAAAGAGGCTGAGAATTATACATTAAAGACTCTGCATATACATGATGAGGCTAAGAGGGAAAGATTTAAAAGGAAAAGAAACTATCAGCTGGAGTCAAACAATAAGAGTCTTAGTTCTCGAAAGAGATTCTACGATCAAAGAGAAGGAAAGGGATATAATGGGAGAAAAGAAACAAAATTTAGGAAAGATGAGAAAACTGACGAAGTACCATCTACAAAAAGAAGGAAACTTTCATGCATTTTTTGCAAAGAAGATCATTACAATGACCAATGCACGAAATATAAAACATTAAGTGGAAGGAGATCTCTGCTAAGAAACAACTGCTATGCATGCCTCAGAAAAGGACATAGTGTAAGAGAATGCAGATATAAGATAAAATGCTGTTATTGCAATAACAATGGTCATAATAGAGCATTGTGTCCTAAGAAATTCACTTTAAAGGCAGAGGGATCAAATGATCCCACAGTTACATCAAACGATACCACCAGAACTAGTACTCTGTCAGCGGTTGGTATAAAGGGTTTAACTATTTTGCAGACGGCAATAGCATTTGCTTCAAAGGACGGGAATTCAAATCAGAAGAAGTGTCGAATTTTGCTAGATACAGGATCGCAGAGGTCCTATATTACGGCAAAACTTGCTGAAGAATTAAAACTACCCGTGGAGGAAGAAGAACGCCTGTCAGTCTTTACATTTGGAGCTAATAGGCCTCAAGAGTTTGACAGTTCTGTTGTTAAATTACAACTAGAAACTCGAACTAAAGTTAAACGAACTATCTTTGTGAACGTAGTTCCAACAATTACTTCTGGAATTCCATGTCCTCCAAATAACTTTAGCAACTGGATAGATAAGAGACTACTAGCAGATGACGGAACCTCTGACTGTGTAGATGTACTACTTGGCAATGATTATTACTATAATATGTTAAAGGAAGAGAAAATACAAATAAAGGATAATCTATTTTTAGTTGACTCCGAATTTGGATGGATTGTGTCGGGTAAATTAGAACCTTGCGTTACAGACGACCAGGCACTATCAGTAGTAACTTATTTCAAAACTGAAGTAGACATGAAACTAAACTCACCTGACCTCCCGTTAGATCAAGGAAATATTCCTCTTCTGTGGGATATTGAAGCTATTGGCATTACGGATTCTCCGGCTGAAACTAGGGAGGAAGAGGCGTTGAAGTCCTTTAATAGTACAACTAAACTAATAAATAACAGATACTCGGTTAGCTGGCCTTGGAAAACCTTTCCTCCTGATCTACCTAACAATTTTGGCCTAGCCTTTGGCCGATTAGTGAATCTAATAAAACGAAGTGATACTGATACTTTACTTTCCTATGATTCAATTTTAAAAGAACAAATCGAAAACGGTATTATAGAAGAGGTTCTTAATCCAACTGAATCGAATAATGATATTATTCATTACCTACCTCATCACGGAATAAAACAGAAGAGCAAATCGATAAGAATAGTATATGATGCTTCTGCGAAGACTCAGGGCAACAAAGGTCTAAATGATTGCTTGTATTGTGGACCGTTGTTACTAGAAGACTTGACGGGTCTCTTGATAAGGTTCCGGTATCATCGCATAGCTCTTTCAGCGGATGTAGAAAAGGCATTTCTACAAATTGCTCTAAATGACCAAGACCGTGAAGTGACAAGATTTTTATGGGTAAAGGATATAACAAAACCTGTGACCAAAGAGAACATAAAGTGTCTTAGATTCTGTAGAGTTCCCTTTGGGGTGATTTCTAGTCCATTTCTCTTGAACGCTACAATAAAACACCATTTGTCGAGGGAAGTAAAGCTGAAGAATATAGCTAACGATATATATGTAGATAATGTAATTACTGGAGCCTCATCGGAAGAGGAAGCATTACAATTATATACATATTCTAAGGAAGCCTTTCAACGAATATCTATGAATTTAAGACAGTGGACTTCAAACTCAGAGAAATTCATGCAAACAGTTCCAGATGCAACTGAAGACAAATTAGTCAAAATATTGGGCTTGGACTGGAACTCATCCGAAGATACTCTGCAGCTCAGATACAATATTGAAACCAAAGCGAATACTAAACGAGACGTCCTAAAAATAATTGCTTCAGCGTATGATCCTTGCGGATTCGCTGTACCACAATTACTGAGAGCGAAACTATTCCTTCAAGAACTCTGGAAAGCTAAAATTAAATGGGATACGCAATTATCTAAAGAATTGTTAGCAGAATGGTTGGCGATTTGCAAAGAACTAGAAGATATTAAGAACATAATAGTTCCAAGATGTTATTTGCAAAATACTAATAATAAAGAGTTTCAAATTCACTGCTTCACTGACGCATCATCAAAGGCGTATGCAGCTGTCGTATATATCTTACATGGAAATAAAATTAATTTTATAATTGGGAAGTCGCGATTAGTACCGATAAAGGATCAAAAACACTTACAGATTCCCCGTTTGGAATTACTCGGCGTCTTAATCGGTAGTCGTCTTATAAAATTTGTTCTTAAAAGTCTTCGTGTTCTTGATATCGAAATCTCATTACAAATAATATGGACTGATAGTCAAATAGTGATTGAGTGGCTCAAGACAGATAAACTCCTACCACCCTTCGTATCTAGACGAGTAGAAGAAGTAAAAAAGAACAAAGATTTGCAGGTAAGATATGTCCCCACAGATCTTAATCCTGCTGACATAGCAACAAGACCCATTGATTCTAAATTAGATAAACAAACTTGGATTTCAGGACCTCAATTTCTTTCTAAGAAACAAGAATCCTGGCCACTAAGCACAACTACAACAGAATCATCTTTTCTTTTGACTGGGGAGGGTCTTACGAGTGAAACGTCTAGTCCCAAACCGGGTGAAGCTACAAAAACTATTCAATCAAAAGACGAGGAAAACAAACATAAGGAACAATCAGTCAAGCCAATTAAAAGTACGACAGAAGAAATAAAGGAACTACAAGCTCATTATTTTCCAAGAGAATTTAGAAATGAAGAAACCGATTTGAGTCGGAATCTTAATCTGTTTAAAGATGTTGATGGAATTCTACGCTGTAAAGGACGCTTCAAGAACGCAGATTGGTCATTCGACCAAAGGTATCCTATACTTATACCAAAGGAAAGTGACTTCACAGATAAAATAATATACAAGACTCACAATGATAATTATCATGTTGGGGTAAATCATACTCTAAGCATTATCAGACAAACCTTTTGGATTCCACAAGGAAAAAGTAAAGTGCAGAGACTCTTGAGGAAATGCCCAAGATGCGTTAAGCACGGTGGTGGACCCTTTCCGCTTCCACCCACTCCTGCGCTCCCACCTGAAAGAGTTAATTATTCACCACCCTTCACATTCACAGGCTTAGATTACCTAGGACCTCTTTTAGTTAAACATCAGAACGGGACTGAGAAGCGTTGGATATGCCTATTCACATGTCTAGCAGTGAGAGCAATCCACCTTGAAGTTGTCAAGGATCTCACAGCTGAGGAAGGGTTACTCGCACTCAGGCGAATGATCGCTAGTAGAGGCAAACCAGAAACCCTCACATCAGACAACGCAACGCAGTTTAAATTAATGTCAGAAATTCTGGCAAAACCATTTTGTATAAAAAATGATATTAAGTGGCGCTTTATACCACAACTGGCCCCATGGTTCGGCGGTTTTTATGAAAGGTTGATTGGAATAGTCAAAATTTGTATGAAACGAACACTTATGAAACATTTATTGAATGATACTCAACTATGTACCATCATAAAAGAAATTGAAAGTGTTGTCAATTCGAGACCACTTACTTGCGTTGACTCGGAGCTGGAGCACATCCTTAAACCGGCAGATTTTCTGACAGTTGGCCGATGTATCACTTTGGAAACTTCTCACGAAGACTCGGTCATTGAAGGCACAGCTACCAAGACTGAACTAATCAAAGCTTGGAGGAGGGCACTCGTCATTCAAGAAGAATTTAAAGAAATGTTCATCAATCGATACCTACCTAGTCTGAGAGAGAGGTATAACAATTCGCACCGTGAACCAAGAGTCAAAGCAAAGTCTTCGCCACAACTAGGACAGTTAGTACAGCTTAAAGGTGAGACAAAGAATAGACATGAATGGAAGATAGGAAAGATCACAGCCCTTCCCAAGGGTGCAGATGGTCAAAGTAGGATCGCAAAGGTAAACGTAGATGGAAAAGAGTTTATTCGCTCTATAGCACATTTGTACCCCTTGGAAATTGAGAATGAATCAGATGAATATTCTTATAAGGATCAACTTGAGGAAACGAGACATCAAAACTTAAGCGAAGATGAAGATTTACAATATGTGGAGCCCAACTTCGAAACAGAACCACAACCGAGTTGTAGTGATGACAACCTAAACAATTCAGATAACATTGATAAGAGTAAAGAAGACGATACATACCAAGATAATATGTTCGAGAGGTCAGAATTATTAGATACAGTCGAGAGAATCGACGAAAGGGATCAATCAAAGGATATGGACGCACCGAAAGAGAGAAGAGTAGCAGCTACAAAGGCTTTGGAGAAGATAAAGGAATGGACACGCGACTTGCAGTGTCTATTCTCAGGTCTTCCGGGCGGGAGTGTCGCGAACTAGCCAGTCTGCGAATATTATAGATGGCAACACCGATGCTCGCTGTAATGATGACAGCGCGCCAATTGTAAAAGAGTAAGTAAGCTAATATGGCATTCTGCCTGTAAAAGTTTTATGGTGTGAAACAGGTGCTAAGTGGTAGCTGGTGCTGGACATCTTTACATCCACTAACTAAAGCTAAGTATACCTAACTCAGCTAAGTATGATACCATTTCGTAGTTGTTGAAGTGCACTTTAATAACCAATTATGTTTAATATGCAAACTAATCTATCTTACTGAAACCTTTAACCGAGTTACATTATATTTTAACATGGCCTATGTGATCTCCTGTGGCTCTTAGCGCGGGTAGTTGTTTGCCCGTCTCGATTAGAGTCGTCATGTACTCCTGTATGTCTTATGTTGTTCA
Source organism: Crambus lathoniellus (assembly GCA_949710035.1). NCBI lineage: Eukaryota > Metazoa > Arthropoda > Insecta > Lepidoptera > Crambidae > Crambus > Crambus lathoniellus. The sequence continues at coordinate 11,524,142 of OX453307.1, forward strand.
ACCCATGCCTTGAGGTGTAAGGATGGGATCAGTCAGCTCGAGTGACTGAAAGGCTAGTTGCCTGCAATAGCCCCACATCCTTGAGCTGCAAGGATTGCTGGGAAGAGTTGGCTCATGTAAGTAACTAAAGATCTTGTGCGTGGTGATAGAGTCGGCTCGAGCGACTCCGAACCCAAGTAATAAGAATGAGCAACTAGAGGCCTTATTATGACCCGCATCCTGACGTGCTAGGATTTGTCGGGAGAGTCAGCTCGAGTGACTCAAGGCCTGAACCTGATTGGTTCCGTTAATACCCTTCTCCTTGGTCTGCGGGGCAGGTTAGTGTAAGGACATTATGTTAATTTGTTCTGTTGTTCTTTTAATGTGATCATGAGTTTGCCAGTTAATGTCTGTATGGTACATAGTATTTGCGGTAAGAATATGGTAATCGACTGTGTACTCGAATTTCTATATGTGCGAGAGCTGAGTCACTGTTTGTGATAAGGTTCTCTTAGTGGCACCGAGCGGCTCGGTGTCAGGGTTGAATTTTATGTGCAGGTCACAGCCAAGTCTCATGAAGATCTCAGAGTGGGAAATATTGCTACATGCTGCTGCATAACCATAATAGAAGTAGGATCTAGAGGTATGGATAATAATATTTTTTTCTTTATTCGCAATTGACACCCGTTGCGACACAAGCCGAGCGAGCGTGCCATAGCAGCAGCTGCCGGCGAAGCGAAAAAAAAGTTTTAACTTTAAATTAAATACACGTTTATCTATCAAATACATTTTTAACGGTTTTGCTTCAGCTAATGTGCAGTTTAGCCGGCTAATGATGAAATAACTTGACGCAAATAAACATTTTATCAACATTAGCCACTCGCCAAACAAACACTTATGTTTAGCCGGCTAATCTTAAGTTTATATTCACACCCATCTTCAGCTGTAACATCTACGTTCATTGTAATTAGTATGTAACAGAACAATGCATACTGCGAGTTCTATAACTAAGTCAAACTTGAAAGAAAATGTATTATTGAAAAATTAAGTAAGTATTTTAAAAAAGAACGACCCGTCTCACAACTAGCTCCCCATCGGAGCGAACCCCAAACCCTCAACCTTTCACTGTCCGGGCGTATGCACTAACCACTGAAGACCTGCTCCTTGGATCAGTCATGGTGTCCGTATGGCGATGACGCGCAGAGATCGTGCTTTTCGGAAATACAAAAATGACAGAACTGACACGAACTGGTTGCTGTACAAAACTGCACGTAATAGGTGCAATGCTATGGTAAGGACAGCCAAGCGCCAACATTTCCTTGACAATGTTTCCGGTTGTTCCTCGGCTACCACATGGAAATTTCTCCATTCTCTTGGTATTGGAAAATCCTCTTCGAAAACTATCCCCTGCCCGTTCTCTCTAAACGATTTAAACAATCATTTTTCCTTCGCTCCATCTCCTGACCCCCTTACTAAGTCTAATACCATTGAACGTATTACCTCTAATGGCCCCTTGCTTTCTGAATCTTTTTCTTTCTCTCAAGTGACCTCCGACGAGATTCGTAAAATCATTTCCACCCTCAAATCCACTGCCGTCGGATATGATGACATTAGCAGGAAAATGGTTGTCTGTGTCCTGGAACAAATTCTTCCTTATCTAGTCTATATCATTAATTATTCCTTTGAAACTGGTCAATTTCCTATCCTCTGGCGCAAGGCCTATGTTACTCCTCTCCCCAAAGTTTCTACACCTCGACTTTTGAATAACTATAGGCCTATCTCCATCCTTCCTTTCCTCTCCAAAATCCTAGAAGCAGCTGCTTACCAACAGGTCTCATCTTTTATCTATTCCAACTCTCTTATTTCCCCCTTCCAGTCAGGATTTCGCCCTGGACACAGCACAACCACTGCTCTCCTCAAGGTCACCGATGATATCAGAATGGGCATGGAGAACCAGCTGGTCACCATCATAGTACTTATCGACTTTTCAAACGCCTTTAACATGGTTGACCACGATATCTTGCTTGCTGTTCTAGGGTCACTTAACTTCTCGTCTCTGTCACTTGAGTGGTTCTCTAGCTATCTCCGTGACCGCTGGCAGGCTGTTCGAGTAGGTCCGGATATATCCCATTGGAATAATCTCTCTGCCGGCGTACCACAAGGTGGTATTCTATCTCCTCTCCTTTTCTCCTGCTTCATTAACTCCCTTCCTCCCTCGCTTGGCTGTTCCTATCATTTATATGCTGACGACCTTCAAATTTATGTACAGTCGCCAGCCGATGAAATTGCTTCCGCTATTTCCCAAATTAACTGTTCACTACAAGCCGTTAACAACTGGTCATCCTGTTTTGGGATAGCGGTGAACCCGACAAAATGCCAAGCTATGGTGGTGGGCGGATCTAAGCAGATCGCTAAAATTGACATGAGCGCAATTCCAACTGTTACTCTGAATAACACCATCATACCTCTTTGCACCAGCGTCAAGAACTTAGGCCTGCACATTGATTCGACGCTCAGTTGGATACCACAAGTCTCCGAGGTGAGTCGAGTAGTCCATTATTCGTTACGTTTTCTGAATAGGTTTAGGAACTTTCTCCCTGTAAAAACCAAGATCACTCTCGTCAACTCTCTTATCCTTCCACTCCTTGATTACGCTGACGTGTGTTATCCAGATCTGAATGAAGATCTTTTAAACAAGCTGGACCGGCTTCTCAATAACGCTATTCGTTTCATCTTCTCTCTTCGCAAATTTGATCACATTTCCTCATACCGGTCACAGCTTAAGTGGCTCCCCATCCGTCAGCGCCGACAACTAAGGTTGCTCTGTACGCTCTATTCCATCCTCACCAATCCAAATTCCCCTGAATACCTAAAATCTAATTTCCAGTTTCTTTGCGATTCTCATGATCGCCCTCTTCGCTCCACGAACTCTCTCTCTCTCAGTACACCTCTCTTTCATTCTGGCTATATGTCTGAGTCTTTCACTCTGCATGCCCTGCGTCTTTGGAACCTCCTTCCTGATGCTATCAGGAGGTCTCCCAGTAAATTCTCTTTTAAAAAGAATGCTCGCCTTTTTCTACTGGATGGCTTGAACTCGTAGTTCTTACATCATAAGCTCATCATCATCATCGATGTATTTATTTCACTTTTGATTTAATCCCTTTAGTATGTAGTATATTATTTTATGTATTTTTTATATATTTATTTACTGCATGTATTTGAATTATATTTTTATTATTTATATAAATAAAATATAAGTATTTATCTATCTATATTATATTTTTTGATATTTGTTTATTTTAGTGTGTATATATAGCATGTATTAGTAGGTTTTGTACCGCATTCGTTGTTCTCTGTTTTCCAAAGGTTGACTGGCAGAGAATACTTTTAGTATTAAGTCCGCCTTGTATATTTTACTGTGTGTATTTTGTACAAAAGTTAAATAAAATAAAATAAAAAAAAAAAAGACCGTTAAAAAAATAACCACCTCCACCACTACTAAAATTCATTAGACATTAGATTATTAAAAGACCGTTTGTGTTCGCATCAAAAAATAATTTTATCCAAAAATAAAAGCAATGGCAGGCATTAAAAGTTACTAGCAAGTAGGTCTCAGAATCAATCGGGAGAAATCTGAATACCTTCACATGAAGAGATACAAAGACCGCAAATCCAAGCGAGAAGACCTTCATGCGAATGGCACCACCTACAAAGGTGTGGAAAATTTTAAATATCTTGGGCGCACTATTACATACACTAATCAAAGGGAAAATTAAATTGATATCCGAACAATCAACGCACTAAGATGCTCTGCAGCTGTCCACAAGATATTGGTGTCCAAATTGATAAACCGAAACACTAAAATACAGGTCTACAAAACCGTCATCACGGGTGTGAAACATGGACACTTACGTTAAAGGAAGAGAATAAGCTCTTAGTAGCGGAGCGAAAGATTCTACGAAGGATTCTGGGACCAACAAGAGGAGAGGACGCGGAGTGGAGGCAAAGACACAACCTGGAGATAGAAGAGCTGGTGGCCGAACCAAACATCATCAAGAAATAAAAGTCCCCCTGACTTAGCTGGCTTGGTCACGTTGAAAGGATGGGTCAGGATCGCGCTGCAAAAAGAGCATATCTCGGGCAACCAACTGGACGTCTTCGCCCGGTGGGTCACCCGAGGTATCGCTGGAAAGATGAAGTCGCCAAAGATCTGAAAGAGCTTGACGGGCCCAACTGGTCCAACCTGGCACAAAATAGGAGAAAAAAAACAGCGAAGTAGGTAAGTATAAGGTACATATAAAAAAAAATTTTTTTTTGTTTTATACAGCAGAAAATGTCCTGACAATATTTAGAACTTTGTTTTGATACATAAATATTATCTAAACGCGGTAGCGTGTAGTGATAAAAAATTACGATATTTGGACGTTTATATCTAAATAACCGTTTGAGATGTGACTATGGAATTTAGAGCACATATATCATATTATAATTTAGCCAAATTTGACATGTTTATATATAAGAGTTTTAGAGTTATGCAGTGGCTCCAACCAAATGGTTTGTGTAATATTATATTACTGCTCGCCAGTTCTGTTAGATTGAACTTGGCTTGACACGGATTCATGTGTCAAAATAAAGTCCTCGATATTGTCAAGACATTTTCTGGCATATAAAACAAAAATTAAAAAATATATATACTTAGGAATGTGTTTTAATCTGTCTACGGTTTTAATGCATAGTCATAAGGACAATGTTTTTTTAATGAGTATTTGGTGCGAACCACGACGCCGCGCGCCGTCCTGCCTCGTTGATATTTTGGTTTGCTCGCACTAAACTGCCACCTCGCCCGCTCGCCTGTCGTGCCCAGGCGCGCCCCCCACAAGCCGGAATAATCCCTTTTGGAGGTGAGAGGGGCTTGTGTGGTTTGCCGCTTTTTAGCGATGCATTGCTATTTAACGCTTTTTTTGTTATGCAAGACGTAGAAAAAAATATTTATTTTAATTTGCGTACGGACTAACATGACTTTCTTTAAAAGTATTTTTATTGCAAAAGTAGTAACAATACAACGTTGTAAGGCCGCTAAATGATTCTAACTGCTTTTTAGTTAAGTAATAGCCTATAACTGCCTTTTAGTTAAGTCTACGTAAGGTATTATACTTCAAAGCAACCAAGCTAAAAAAGCTGCTAAATCAACTTTGCTGCCTTTTAGTTATTTGCAAACTAATAACTGTTTTTTAGCTTAGCATTGATAGTAAAAATGTTCAAGCGATCCAAACGTTAAAAATACTTTACAGTCGTCACAAAATAAGATGCCCGTTTTGACACATGCCAAAGTGACGTGATTAGGCATGTAACCTTACGAGTCTGTGATCGATTCTCGCGATTAATCGATTAAGGTTCTGAGTAACTAATCGATTATAGTAGGTTTGCAATAGACATGCGCAAAATACTTCACTGAAGTGTAAAGAATGATTTGCAACTTATGTGGATTAAGACTAAGGTTATTAATATAAAATGTTAAACTTACTATATAGGTACTTGTTCGCGCCGCGCTGCGAGCGGTGCGTTGTCATTGTCAAGGTCACGGGCGACACGCAATGCGCTCGGGCCGCGTGCAGGCAGTTGGCCGTAAGCAGCCGTGAGACAAGTTCGTGTGTTTCTGTAGCGACGTGCCGCGCAAGTTACCTACCCATATTGGGGACCGAGATTTCGTTTTGCACCTACTAGGGCTCCGGTCGGGGTACGGACTTGTAACCCGTGTGTGTTCGCTTTGAAAAGCGCCGGGAAGTTTTAGCAGCCTATTAGGGCATTGTGTAGTATAAGAGTGTTAGCTGTAAGAGTATCCCATCGGGGGTTGTGTGGAGATCGTTTTGCCCGCGCGCGCGCCGGCGAGACAACGTTCAGCCCCCCTGGATTACGGACAGTATCCCTTACCATAAGGTAGGACTAGTTTTAATTTACTTAATTTTGCATGAGAAACCTTCGATTCAATAAACTGTGGAACACAGTAGATGTGGTCATCACAATTGTGCGTGATCATGTTTTTGGTAGCAGAGCGTAGTTGATATAATTAATTTTCATATTAAAATTAACTACATAAAATTTCATAGTAAAAATAAAAAGCGTACCTAAAAAGAGTACCTAAAAATTATTTTTTTTTGTTGAAATCTCGAGGGTATTTGAAGATCCCGAGACGATTTGAAGTACTAAGAAATTGTTCTAGTAAATTCTCGAAGCGAATGTTTCTCACTTGGTGGATCCGATAATAGATAGACACTTATATAATTGTTGTCACATACTAGTGTTTTGATACGAGTTTACTCGCCTAGATGTGTATATTTTTTTTTTGTGTGTCCGGATTTATTTGACGAATAGTTCGTTCGAAAGTGTGTTTATTAGTATCACATACTAGTGATTTGATACGAGTTTACTCGCCTAGATGTGTATATTTTTTTTTGTTTGTCGGGATTTATTTGACGAATAGTTTCGTTCGAAAGTGTTGTTTATTAGTACCACATACTAGTGTTTGTTCCGAGTCCGCTTGCCTAGTTAAAAAAGTGGAACTAGTTTTAATTATTAGTAGTATTAAATTACGAGTATTATTATTAAAAATAGTTTTGTTTTCGTTTGTTGATAACGGTTTAGTAGTTGATTTGCGAGGTATGCCATACCGTTAATCCTATACGTTTTGTTTATACCGTTATATTGTTAGCCCTTGAAATTGGTAAGTTGCTAATAATTTATGAAACTAGTAGGGTCCGTGTATGTCGTCCGAATTTTAACCCTTGAACCCCGTTGGGGCCAATTCTGACCACGCATATAGCTGTCAACGTTCACTCAAACCCGGGGCGGCCAATATTGACCAGGCGCCGGCCGGCACAGATTACTTGTGTTTTATATTATCGTGACGCGACCTATTTCTATTGTTTTTTTTGTTGATGTTTACCACTTTTATATTTCTTTGTTTGCTTTGTTTATAAAACGGATTATAAATGGCTCCTACGAATCCGCTCGCCGTATCCAGGGCCGGCATCCAAGGAGTTTTGCGTTGGCTTGCTTGTGCGGTCACATTAATAGACCGAGCCGACCGGGTAGGCGCGTTGCTAGCTCGGTATGGCGGGCTGGCAGCTCGGCTGCAAGACCTGGAGCGCCACGCCATGGAGTGTCGCGCGTATTATTTAGAGAACCCCCCAGCTGATGATGCCGTGTCGGAACAGCTGGAGCAGGATGTAGCCCAGGCCTATGAGCTGGCTGACCAGTTCACGGAGGCGGCTGAGAGGGCCCTGGCTGTTCGGAAGGGGGAGCCGGTTTTGAGCGGGGAGGTCAAACCTACCCCGACGGCGTTGCTAGGCCGATTGCCTACATTGGAGATTCCCACTTTTAATGGGGATCTGTCAGCCTGGATGGGCTTCATTAACCTGTTTGACAGCCTAGTGGATTCACGACGGGACTTATCCCCTAGTGAGAAGTTGGCCTATTTGCGCTCCTCCCTGCGAGGAGAGGCCAGCGCGGTGATCCAGCACCTGCTCATCAGTGACGACAACTACCAGGTGGCTCGCCAGCTTCTGGTTAGCAGGTACCAGAATGTCCGGTTACTGGCGGACACCCACGTGGCCACGATTTTGGCCCTCCCGCGAATCACGCGGGTACACCTGTTACGGAGGGAGTTGCTGAACCCGCTACTGTCAGCGGTCAACTCCCTAAGGCGATTGGACCTGCCGGTGGATCAGTGGTCCTTTATACTGCTGCACATAGTCCTCGCCAAATTGCCCGCTGAAATGAAGGGGCGTTTCGAGCAGAGGTACGGAGGCGACAGCGCCTCGTATCTCCCGCCCTTCGCGGACCTCCTTCGTTTTTTGGAGGACGAATGTAGGGTGACGGACCACCTGGAGCCCGCCCCGGTTCCAGGTGTTGGTCGTATGGTGGCGGCGAGGGAACAGCCCCGTCGCCCGACCAATCGCTATGCTGCCTTCCAGCAGTCCCCTCCCCCCGCACCGAGTGAGCGGTGCAGGTATTGCAGGGGAGATAGGCACATGGTGCACGAATGTGCCAAATTTAGAGGCCTCCGCCCAGAGGGACGGAGGGCCGTTGCTAGACAGCGCCAATGGTGCTATAGGTGTTTGGGGGGACACATGCAGTCGGCTTGTCCCCAGACAGAGGATTGTCGTCTTTGCGGAGGGAGGCATCACCCCCTCCTTTGTTTGGACCGCAAGGACGCCGGGAGCGACCGGGGTTCGAATTCCTCGCGCACGGGCGGGGGCCCGGCAGCCCGGAACCGGTCCCCTAGAGATTCGGCGGGGCTTAGCCCCCCCGTTCAGTCCCCCCCGGAGAGGGGGAACTATAGGAGAGACGCCCCCGCCACGGGCGGGGGTAGGGGGGTACCACAAGAGTACGCCACGGTGGCGATGGGCACGGGCCCTATTTGCTACTCCCCCCCCCTAATGGAGAGGCCTCGATTGGGGTACTATGTACCGAGGCACGCCCCACACGGGTATTACCCTGCACCTAGGAGTGCTGTTGGTCGGGGCCAGTATGTACCCGATTGGGACCCGCTCGCCCGGTACGAGCGTCCCACATTTGGCGCGCCGACTCAGGCGCGAGGGGGACAAGTACCCCCCCAAAATTTTTAATGGCGCCCCTGTCGGACCCAACCACCCCTCCGGAGCTTGTGCTGTTGCCAACAGCCTCCGTGAATGTTTGGGGACCTAAGGGCAATGTTGTCACGGTGCGTGCCCTTTTGGACTCAGGTGCCCAGGGGTGCATAATGTCCAGGTGGCTTGTCCGACAGCTGGGTCTTTTGCTTGTGCCGCATCACGAAGCGGTACGGGGGGTGGGAGACTCGCGGATCCCTGATCCGATTGGTCGAGTTGAGTTCTCCTTCTCCCCCCACTTCACGCCAAGGCCGAAGATCGGTGCTTCGGCGATAGTTTTCGATAAGGTGGTTGGACCACTCCCGCAAGTGCGAGTGCCGCCATCCACGATTGAGCTGACGTCTGGACTGGCTTTGGCTGATCCTTCCTTCCACCGACCGGGCCCAATACACTTGTTGATTGGTGCGGATGTCCTCGGTCGTGTACTGTGTGGAAGCAAGCGAGTTTTGCAGACAGCCGATCTTGTCGCCTTGTCCTCGTCGCTGGGTCATGTGGTGATGGGAAAGGTACCACAGACACCAGAGACCCCGTCGGTAGACCGCCAGACCATTGTCGGTTCTACTTTGTCCGACGTTCTCCAAAAGTTTTGGGAGGTGGAGGAACCTCCCACTGCCAAGCGGTTGGATCCGTTAGCGGAGGAGTGCGAATTGTTCTACCAGAACAACACTGGGCGCCTTCTCTCGGGTCGCTTGATTACCCGCTTGCCCTTCTTGGCGGCTCGCCCTCCTTTAGGGAGCTCCCGACCGATGGCCGAGAAGAGATTGTTGTCCATGGAGCGTAGGATGGCCAGGGATCCCGCATTCAAGGAGAAGTATATAGACTTCATGCGGGAGTATTTGGACCTTGGGCACATGTCCATCTCGCAGTTGGACTGGCGTAATGTGGAACATTACTTCCTGCCACACCACGCTGTTTTGAAGACTTCCAATGGGAAGATCCGCGTGGTCTTTGATGGTTCGGCGCCCACGTCAACCGGAGTGTCGTTGAATCAGTGTCTGCATGCGGGGCCGAAGTTGCATCACGATGTCTGTGATGTTTTGACCAACTTCCGCCGGCACGCTGTCGTCTTTGTGGCCGATATCCGCATGATGTTCAGACAGACCGTGATTCACCCGGAGGATAGACGATACCAGCTCATCCTTTGGCGTGAGGATCCCCAGGATCCGATGTTGGCTTACGAGCTGAACACCAACACTTATGGTTTGCGGTCGAGCCCCTTTGTGGCGATCCGTTCGCTTTTGGAGCTCGCAGAGCGCGAACGGCTACGCTATCCCCGGGCATCTGCTCTTATTGAGGGGGGGGCCTTATTTGTCGACGATATCTGCACGGGGGCCTCGAGCTTAGATGAGGCTCTCGTCTTACGTGATGAGCTGATTGCGCTCTTGAGGGCTGGTGGCTATGAGCTGCGGAAGTGGCTGTCTAACTCACCGGACCTATTGGCAGATTTGCCTAAGGACCACCAGCAAGAGCCGCTCCTCTTTGAAAATCCGGAGACTCCAGACATGCTGTCTGTTTTGGGAGTCCAGTATCGACCAGTCCCGGATTTGTTCACATATAGATTGGAACTGCCAGACCCAAAGGTCTGGACTAAACGCACGGTGCTGTCTACTGTAGCCCGTACCTTTGATCCGAACGGTTGGCTCAGCCCTGTAGTGTTTTCGATGAAGTGCTTCCTACAGGAGCTCTGGGCTGCGGAATTGTCCTGGGATGAGCCCCTCTCTGGTAGCCTCCTACGAGAGTGGGTGAGGTTCGTGTCATCCCTACCCGCCGTCAATCGGGTTTGTATACCGAGGCAAATGCTGCCTTCGGGAAAGTTTAAAGCCTCCCTGCACGGCTTTTGTGACGCGTCCGAAAGCGGATACGCGGCAGCCGTTTACATCCGAACGGTGGATGCAGCAGGCGTTGTCGCCGTACACTTAGTTATGGCCAAGAGTAAGGTCGCCCCCCTTCGGACTAGGCTAACCATTCCGAAGTTGGAGTTGTCCGGCGCCACTCTCTTAGTACGGCTACTCAATCATGTTGCCGACACCTTGGGAAACGGTGTCGACTTGGAGTCGATATTTGCGTGGTCTGACAGCCAGGTCGTCCTTTGTTGGCTGAAGAGTTCAGTCCACACCCTTGAGGTTTTTGTGGCCAACCGGGTCTCACAAATTCAGACTTCAAAGGCCCCGTTGATTTGGCGCCACGTACCGGGCGAATTGAACCCCGCAGACTGTGCCTCCCGCGGCTGCGAGGCGCCTGAGTTAGTGGACCACCACCTATGGTGGAGTCCATCATGGTTGTTACGGCCTGAGCGCTCATGGCCTGCCACCCCGGCTGTGGCCAGAGTCCCAGACCTAGGCATGCGTGTTCACACCGTGGAGACGGTGGCGGCTCCGCAGATGGAGTTTTTGTTAGACCGCTACAGTTCTCTTGATAAGTTGCTCGGCGTGACTGCTTGGATGAGGCGCTTTGTGCGAAATTGTCGCCAGCCTCAGGAGAAATCGTTGTCTCCGGTCCTCGCCCCACAAGAGCGGCAAGACGCTCTGTTGCATTGGTTGCGAGTGACGCAACAGCGAGAGTTTGAACCGGAGCTGAAAGCCCTGCGCTCAAGTAAGCCCAAGTTGAAGGGACCCTTGGTGCGGTTGAATCCCTTCTTGGACGGTACCGGATTGCTGCGTGTCGGAGGTAGGCTCAGACATGCCAACCTGCCGTACGGATCACGCCACCCTTTGTTGCTCCCCAAGGATGGACCGTTAGTTAGACTGTTGATTACAGACCGACATGTAAAGAATGCTCATGCCGGTTGTAATGCTTTGACCGCGCTCCTCCAACGAGAGTTCTGGATTTTGTCAGCGCGGAGAATAATCCGATCCGTTATTTTTCGTTGTCTCCCGTGTTATCGTTTGCGCGCCGATACGATGCAGCCCCAGATGGGTGATTTGCCTGCCGATCGAGTGAACGAATCGATGCCCTTCTCAGGAGTTGGAACGGATTTTGCGGGGCCATTTACCGTTAAGACATCGCGGCTTCGTAATGCTAGAACGGAAAAGGCTTACTTGTGTGTATTTGTTTGTTTGGCCACTAAAGCGGTCCACCTGGAGGTGGTTAGTGCCCTCACCACAGAAGCCTTTGTAGCCACGTTGAATCGTTTTGTGTCTCGCCGCGGAATGCCGTCGTTAATCAGGTCCGATTGTGGAACCAATTTCAAGGGCACCGATAGGTATTTAAAGGAAGTTTGTGAATTTTTGGATAGGAATAATTTTGAGATCGGATCCACACTCTCTCGCAGAGGGGTACGATGGCAGTACTCCCCGCCATCCTGCCCCCACTGGGGAGGGATTTTTGAAGCAACTGTAAAGGCCGCTAAAACTCACCTTCGTCGCGTTATTGGGGAGACGGTCCTCACGTTTGAGGAACTCGCGACCGTATTTTGTAAGGTTGAGGCGGTCCTCAACTCGCGTCCGTTGTGTCCGTTGTCTTCGGACGCGAATGATTTAGAGGCCCTTACGCCGGGCCATTTTTTGATTGGCAGACCGCTTAACGCCTTGCCGGAATATCCTTATTCCGAAGTGGCCTCCGGACGGCTCTCGCGATTTGAATTGCTCCAGCAGCTTACGCAGAGTTTTTGGCGCCGTTGGCATCTGGAGTATTTGCACATTTTGCAGCAACGCGTTAAGTGGTCGGATAGGACGACCCCACCCAAGACAGGAGACCTCGTGTTGGTAAAGGATCCAAACCTGCCGCCCCTCCGCTGGCGTTTAGGACGCATTGTTCAGCTTCATCCGGGGTCGGATGGTGTGCCCAGGTTTGCCGAGGTCCTAGTGGGGGACTCTGTTTTGAAGCGAGCGATCGCTACCCTCTCTCGCCTGCCCTTAGATTGAGTTGGCGGACAGTTTGCTACTGTCCGGGACGGGGGGATGTTCGCGCCGCGCTGCGAGCGGTGCGTTGTCATTGTCAAGGTCACGGGCGACACGCAATGCGCTCGGGCCGCGTGCAGGCAGTTGGCCGTAAGCAGCCGTGAGACAAGTTCGTGTGTTTCTGTAGCGACGTGCCGCGCAAGTTACCTACCCATATTGGGGACCGAGATTTCGTTTTGCACCTACTAGGGCTCCGGTCGGGGTACGGACTTGTAACCCGTGTGTGTTCGCTTTGAAAAGCGCCGGGAAGTTTTAGCAGCCTATTAGGGCATTGTGTAGTATAAGAGTGTTAGCTGTAAGAGTATCCCATCGGGGGTTGTGTGGAGATCGTTTTGCCCGCGCGCGCGCCGGCGAGACAACGTTCAGCCCCCCTGGATTACGGACAGTATCCCTTACCATAAGGTAGGACTAGTTTTAATTTACTTAATTTTGCATGAGAAACCTTCGATTCAATAAACTGTGGAACACAGTAGATGTGGTCATCACAATTGTGCGTGATCAGTACTTATACTATTAATAAACATATTATTACAGTATAAATTGACCTTTTATGGTATATAAACTTGAATCCAATCCACTTAAATTGCATAATTTATATAAGAGCGAACGCGCACTTGTGATTTTTAATCGGGCGATAGTTTGGTTGTTCTCGGATTCAGTATAGAGTTATATGACAGTGCGCGAACGACGATTAAACTATCGACCGATCAAATTATCGAAAATGACTGGCTGATAGTTGTACGATCAAACTATCGCACAACTAACCGCCGCACAGTGGTCTGAAATTCGAGCTCCATACTCATAGAATTTTTTTACAAGGAATTCAAAATTAAAAAATTGTAATGTGTAGAACACAACTCCCTCTATTTCTCATTAAAACTTGGAAGGTATGAAACGCTCCACGAGTGAGAAAAAAAATAATCGATATTTTATTGTATGGGAGAAAACACTTAAAGTCCCTTTTCTCGAAACTAAATGGAACTGAGACCTTGGTATTTATACCAGTTATTATCCCGTCCATGGCGGTCAAGATGGCATACCATACATGTGCCGTTCGGTACCGCTTTGCGCGCAGCAGACTTCTGAAATTTTGAACTTTTCGTATCTGATTTTTTTAATTTTTGACAGAATAAAACGAAGATACGTGTAATTAATAATGTAAAATTAACAGTATTATTGGTTATTTATTTATAAATAACGAAGTAGGTGCTTAAAAAAAAGTTATAGTGAAAATTTTCAATGAATAGTACTAATTATAATTTGAACCCCTCAATCTTATTCTTCTTCTTAGCGTGTCGATCGTTCGGCTTTAGATCTTGTTAGACCAAAATTGCGCCGCACGTATAGCGTTTAATAATAATCTTATTAATAACGTAAGTATAGTAAGACCATTAGCTGGTGCACTGTCTGTACTAATACACTACAACCAACTAAACGTAACGCTTGAAAATGAAGGCTACTTAAATGATCATTACTTAAAAGAATATGGATGTTTAATGTTGACATGTTTTAAATAATCTTGGTCTTAGAATACGCGCTCATTTATTAATAAATAAATAAACTTCTTACTACCACACCAATTATCTAGCTTATAAGCAGTTTTCATTAAGAAACAGTGTTACGGAAACTAGATTATGGATAAATATATACTTTATACTTTTTTGTAAATATACATACTTAATATACATAGAAAACACCCAGACCAAGACAAATAGACATGTTCAAGCACACAAATATTTGTATTGTTCGGGAGTCGAACCCGAGACCTCTGGCATAGAAGGCAGGCATCCTACCCCTGCGCCAAATCGTTCGTCAATCAAAACTTCAAGCAATCTTAGATAAAACTGTGTCAAGACTTGGAAATGTTTTACGTTTAGAAGATTCATCGGGTGGTATAGAGATTTCACACTTTTGTGCAAATGGGGCATTGATGGGTCTTCTGGGCAAAGTTTGTACAAACAAAATATGGCAGGAGAAGATGACTCAAGTATTTTAGTGTGTTTATTTATGCCTTTGCGCTTAGATTGTAGAGATGAAACGTTCTGGGAGAATCCAAAACCTACATCAACGATGTTCTGCAGACCCATTTATTTCAAATGAAAATAAATTCAAGAAGAAAAAGCTGTGATTAAAGCAGAGATTGGAGCCATCTATTATGGGAATTTATGCTGTCTAAGCATAAAATGCCTAGACAGACCATGATAGATGGCAAAATCATATCACAGTTGTCAGACACATCCACTCAAACATGTGACATCTGTAAAGCGACACCTTTCGAGATGAATAAACTAGTGACTTTATCACAGTAAGTTTAGGATCATTTACCTTTTTGGTAACTCACCGAAGTATTTTAGTGTAGTGTGCGACCTTACATAATAATATTATTTTTTCAGAAAACCTATTTCAACAGAAGTATCTACTATGGTTTGTTTACGCTTCATGCTTGGATCAGGTGTATCCATACTACTCCATATTTCATACAGACTCAACTTCAAAATATGGCAAGCTCTAGCTTGCCATAGAAGTGAGCCTGAGAAGTTTTGCTGTTTGTGTCCTCTAGGACACAAACAGCAAAGAAGCATTGAAGAGTAGAAAACAAGCCATACCTACAACAGAAGTTCCGTGATGAAATGGGTCTTTAAGTAGATATTTTCAAACAAGGTGAATCTAAATACCGAAATATTTGAAATGTTTCAATATTTTACCTGAACTGTAACATACGTATAGGTAGGCTAGGTATTTCCTTAACCAAATTGTGCTTTTTTAATTTTGTTATAGGATCCAGAACCACAAATGATGGCAATACAGCAAGAATTTTTAGTGAACCTGTGAAAACGGTTGCCATCACTGGATTAGATTCTTGTTTGATCTATAGATTTGGAACAATTTTGGTGTGATAACGTCTGGGGAGCCTATAAATGTTTAAGCATTTTAAATTTTTACGCACCTTAGGTACTGCCGAAATCTATGTGAAACTATATATTTGGTATCACATGCCTGAAAATGTTCACAAACTTTTACTGCACGGTGCTGAAATTTTCAGGCACTTCAACATCATATCAATAGGCAAGTTATCAGAAGAGGCATCAGAAGCTAGAAACAAGGACTTTACGAAAATCCGGGAACATCATACACGCAAATTTTGTCGTAAAGCGACAAATGAAGACATCTTCAATGGTCGCTTTGTATCATCCGATTTCTAGCTATATGTCCAGTATAAGACCCGTGCTGAGGAAACCTACGAAAACATCTGTCTCCGATAATATAATCTCTGCTCATTGGTGACGATGACACGGGTGTAGACAAGGAGAACATCGAATTTGTCGACATTAGTCTGTCAATGATGCACTCGGTCTTAGAAGACTCTGATCTAGGCGAAGATACTTTTTGCTAGTTTGTATCAATGTGTCAATATTAGTCATTTATTAGTGTTTGTAATTTTTGTTACAGGTAAGTAGGCAATGTAAGTATAGGTATTTCTCGTAAAATATGGAATGTATTAATTAAATATCTTCTTTGGTTTTTATAGTCAATCATTATTTACTAGTTTGTTGTTATTTCATACGTATAACTAAAATTTTTAAAGATAAGTAGTGTTAGTATAGGTTTTTCTTGTAAAATAAGCAATGTATTAATTTAAGTACCTTCTGCGGTTTTTGTAGGTAGTCAATCAATCATATTTTATTGTTATTTCGTATGCAAATATAGTCTTTTATACGTTTTTATGTATTAGAAAAAAAAGTTTTTGATTTATGAGTTTACCTACCTACCAATTTTTTTGTTGATCAAATTACTTATTTAAGTGTATTAAGTTTTATTATTTCGATTTGGCGCAGTTCTAGGATGCCTGCCTTCTATGCCAGAGGTCTCGGGTTCGATTCCCGAACAAGACAAATATTTGTCTGCTTGAACATGTCTATTTGTGAAAAATGCAAAATGAAGTATTTAGAAAAAATCGACCCGTCTCACAATCAGCTCTGATGGGACTCGAACCCACGACCTTTCGCTAAAAATGTGGAACGCTTTACGATTTTGCGTGTCATCCTTGCGCAGGGGCCATGCGCATGTCTATTTGTCTTGGTCTGGGTGTTTTCGATGTATATTTAGTATGTATATTTACAAAAAAGTATAAAGTATATATTTATCCATTATCTAGTTTCCGTAACACTGTTTCTTAATGAAAACTGCTTATAAGCTAGATAATTGGTGTGGTAGTAAGAAGTTTATTTATTTATTAATAAATGAGCGCGTATTCTAAGACCAAGATTATTTAAAACATGTCAACATTAAACGTCCATATTCTTTTAAGTAATGATCATTTAAGTAGCCTTCATTTTCAAGCGTTACGTTTAGTTGGTTGTAGTGTATTAGTACAGACAGTGCACCAGCTAATGGTCTTACTATACTTACGTTATTAATAAGATTGAGGGGTTCAAATTATAATTAGTACTATTCATTGAAAATTTTCACTATAACTTTTTTTTAAGCACCTACTTCGTTATTTATAATTAATTAACCAATAATACTGTTAATTTTACATTATTAATTACACGTATCTTCGTTTTATTCTGTCAAAAATTAAAAAAATCAGATACGAAAAGTTCAAAATTTCAGAAGTCTGCTGCGCGCAAAGCGGTACCGAACGGCAAATGTATGGTATGCCATCTTGACCGCCATGGACGGGATAATAACTGGTATAAATACCAAGGTCTCAGTTCCATTTAGTTTCGAGAAAAGGGACTTTAAGTGTTTTGTCCCATACAATAAAATATCGATTATTTTTTTTCTCACTCGAGGAGCGTTTCATACCTTCCAAGTTTTAATGAGAAATAGAGGGAGTTGTGTTCAACACACTACCATTTTTTAATTATGGATTCCTTGCAAAAAAAATCTATGAGTATGGAGCTCGAATTTCAGACCACTGTGCGCCGGGCGGTAATGTGCATGAAGGATTATGTGAGCGCGCGCACTGCATTCAACTAAACTATCGCCCAACTATCGGAAGACTGCGCATTCAGTATCGAAAAATCGAAAATTACTGGCCAATAGTTACTACAACAATAGTTATAGTTACAGTTATACAACTATCGGACAACTATCGCACAACTATCGGCCTGTGCATGAAGGACTATGTGAGCGCCCGCCCGGATTCAACTAAACTATTGACCAACTATCGGTCGACTAAAAATCACAAGTGCTCGCAGGTTCTCAAAACCAAACTATCGGCCGACAGTTTGATCACGATCGTCTTACGATTCCGATTAATCTATCGGTCGACAAAAAC
This sequence comes from Crambus lathoniellus, assembly GCA_949710035.1. Classification (NCBI taxonomy): domain Eukaryota; kingdom Metazoa; phylum Arthropoda; class Insecta; order Lepidoptera; family Crambidae; genus Crambus; species Crambus lathoniellus. The sequence goes on from OX453307.1 coordinate 11,541,952, forward strand.
TCACAAGTGCGCGTTGGCTCTAAAGCCCCCAGTACACGATGGCCGATCATGGTCGGCGACCATGACCAATACATCGTACATTGACACTTTTGAACGAACAAGTTTAAAAAGGTTCTTTCAAAAGTGTCAATGTACGATGTATTGGTCGTGGTCGCCGACCATGATCGGCCATCGTGTACTGGGGGCTTTCAAGTGCAAACATCATAGACATGGTCATAGAGTAGCTACATTACTTAAGTAAAGTGTGTGTCAGATAACTCTGCACGTGCCTGGCGCGTTTTTGGCGATAGTTACAGTACATTTTTTTGTTCTAATGTTATAGAAAAGATTAGTATTCGATTTTTACCGCGCGCAGACTTATCTGACGAGCACTCTAGCTACATTACTTAACTTTAGTTGTTGGCCCAACTATTGGCCAATACGTCGTACATTGACACTTTTGAAAGAAAGTTCATCTCTAGAAAGGTGAACGTAACGATTCGATATGGTGAGGTGTGCAAGGTTGTCGAGGTTTTATTTAAAGAATTTGAAAAAAAAATATCATTTGGTTCATTCGAAACGTTCTCCTTGGATAAGTGTGCGTTTGCCTAGAAACCGTTTTATCGAAATCATTGTTGCCAATTCATAATTTCACTAATGCTTTAAGCGCCAATCTAGTTTTCACACAAAAAAGATCAATTTTACAAATTAATCTATTAAAGTGGTTATAACGATTATTTCGATAAAAATTGAATGAAGCTGGAGAAATCCTGCACACAACGGTTACAACACTAGTATTTAAAAAAATAAAGACTGAGAACGTAACTGTTTTTCGAGACGTTTCGTAGTAAATCGAATCTGCGTTTACTTTAGAATAAACGCAAAAATAATACGCGGAATACACTTTGCCTTAATTTATGATGCGTTAAAAAATGTAAAATATTATTTTCAAACACCTTTGATAAGTAATCAGCATTTATTTGATTTTATGGTTTTCGTAACAAGTTACATTCTAGGGTCATTACCATGTGTCAAAACGGGCATCTTAATTTGTGACGACTGTAGCTGCCTTATGATCTAGTAGTGGTGTTTAGCCACCTTTATGCGATGCAAAGTATATTTTTTTTGTATTTAGCGGCTTTTTCTTTTTTGATATCTTGAAAACGGTGAAAGATAGAATTACCGTTCCTGGACAGATCGATAGAGTTTTTTTTATAAGTACTATGGCATTAAAAAGTGAAAAATGGCCAAATGTCATTTAGCGGCCTTTATGCTTATCGACGGCAGTATACAGTCCTAAGTTTCTTAATTTATAAGGTTGTCACAAGTTATTTTTACGCCAGTGATGCAACGTCATCGACAATAATATCGATAAATTAAAAATAGATTTTACATACATTACATGTATGTCAATGACACTAGTAAGTACGGTATGTTAATGTGTCGACGCACACGTACCACAAACAACCACACCACGTCGCAGCGACAAAATGTGGTGTTGATGGAGCTTTTTGCAGTTGCGTTTTGGTTGTGCGACAAAATGTCAATGTGATTGCGTTGTCGCTAGTAGTTGTGATGTGGATACGTCGTATGCGGTGTGGCTGGTTGCTAGTTTCACAGCGTCGTCGCTGGTGGTAGTCGGTATTACTTACGCACGCGGTCGATAATGACGGCAAAATGTGGTACCTACGTGTAAATTGTACTAGGTATTCATTTCCAATACAAAGTACACCCCGCCCACATGTTGTGTGGTTGTGGTACGTGTGAGTAGACCCAATAAATAGTTAAGTATAGCACCTGCAATATTATAAATGCAGTAAGTACCACTTTATTTAAAAAAAAAATGCAGTCTTCAGTAATCTATAAGTACTAATATATTATAATAAAGCTGAATAGTTTGTTTGTTTGGTTGAACGTGCTAATCTCAGTAACTACTGCACTGATTTAGAAAATTCTTGAAAGTTACATCCTCCCCGAGTGACACAGGCTATCTTTTATCCCGGGGACGGGTACCACGCGGGTAAATCCGCGAGGATCCGCTAGTTGACAATATAATAAGTAAAAAAATGCACATAGTAATGCTGGTTCCTTTGCCTACTTTTATTGCCAACATTACAGTGTATTAAGCCAGGGGGCGGCGCTCCAATTTCACTCCCAGTGTCGGCTCGAAAACGCAGCGGCAACGCCGCGGCGTTTTCGAGCCGTTTTCTATGGATCCATAGAAAACGGATTTCTAATCCATAGAAATTAGGTCCGCAAAAGAGCTAGAATATATGCGATAGAAAGAGATGCAACGACGAGTGGCCGTTCGTAATTTGCCTGCGCCGTACAAGCTGAATTCTACTTTATTGCGTTATAGTTAGAGTTGCTATTTATTTAAATGACTTAGCGGAGTGACCTATCTGTTACATAGTAACTATTTAGTAATCTGTGATTAAGCTGAAAAGGAAAATAACCAATTAATTAAAATAAAGAAACCATTTTTTCTTTTAAACACATCTTTAATGTTCTCTCTCATTTGGCTCAAATGATTGTAGGTAGTCCAAAGTGTTACGCATAACGTGACTGTTCACTTTTGCTGTCCAGTTGATTTTTGAAATACGGCGTATCCAATCATTTTTAATAGTTTCATCTTTGGGAAATCTGAAGAAAGAAGTAAAAATTGTTAACATCGATAAAAAAAATCACAGCACTATCATAACCTTAACAACTTTAACAGAAATGCAAACCAAAACTCACGTACATATCTATTGATAATATAAATTTATTACGGGTTGGATTTAGTATCCATTGGCAGGAGTTGGGGGGAGCGAGGATGCTGGGGTGGGAGAATGGGGTGCCCTCTCTACCCTGGTACCACTCCCATTACAAGGTAATGCACCGTTTTCGAGTTATGAATTTTTAAAGTTTTATAGGTCAAGTCAGGTTATTCACAGTTTTGACACTAAAAATACGAAAACGGAACGTTTTAATGGGAATTTGACAGCCCATGACACGAACGTTTTGCGACAGTAAGTAACACACGGCTGCGTTGGTTTCAGAGGTGACAAGTATGCAAGTATGAGCGAGTTTGCTGCGGAAGTCCTGTAGAACACGTGATAGGTTAAGCCCCCAGTACACGATGGCCGATCATGGTAGGCGACCATGACCAATACATCGAACATTGACAGTTTTGAACGAACAAGTTTAAAAAGGTTCTTTCAAAAGTGTCAATGTACGATGTATTGGTCATGGTCGCCGACCATGATCGGCCATCGTGTACTGGGGGCATTTGAAATTTAAGGCGATCGCGACGCGAAGCGCAGCGAAGCGATCGCCTTAAGCCCCCAGTACACGATGGCCGATCATGGTCGGCGACCATGTTGGCCCATCGTGTACAGGGCCGGTTTGCGTGTGATTGTTGACTGTGAGCAATGATCGCCGGCGATCCGTCCCGTGTCGGTTTTTCGTGCACGATTCAAAGGGAGTTTGTCGCAGGCCACAAAGAGCGTTCACACGTTGGCCGATCATTCAGTTCATCTGAATATTTCTGCGTTGACTGACGTGTAGGATATTTTAATTTATTGTTTTTTTTCGCAATCAGGCCATTTTGTGGAGCATATTACATTGTCAAAAATATCCTTGATGTTGTATATCTTTGATAAAATATATTTTTTATTCAAATGATAATAAAATACACTTAAATTCACAAGATATATAGGAGTATTCTGTTTTGTAATCTAAAATTAAGTAAATAAAAATAAAATGAATAAAACGTTATTAATACATTATTATTATTATACTGGGTTCAATCCCCGCTCAAGAAATATTGATATGATGTAAGTATTTGTTTTTTCTGTGTCTGGGTGTTATGATAAATATGTCTATTATTACTTTAATGCATAATTACATTTATTTAGACATATTATACAAGATCCAGACTCTATTAATATAGAAAAATTCTCATAATAAATTAAAAGCGCTGTAAATGTAAATTGCATAAGCCGTCATTGCATACACATCCATCCTCACGGCGAGTCCAACGCAGAATGAAACCGGCGATCGTGTGAACACTCTCACTAAATGATCGCCGGTCATGGTCGGCCAACCTGTACTGGGGCCATTAAATTTCGTGGTTATTTTTTTTTGTGAACACAAAAAAAAAATATAATCGATGAAACGGAACGTAAAAACAACCAACCAAGATACTATGTCGAAATGATGAGGTGTTGTAAGGTGGTTGTAAGTAGGTAGCGAGTAACGGATAGGTACATATGATTACGGATTGGGCCCAGAGCCTGAAGGCTCGGCGATGAGGGGGCCCAGGGGGAGCTTGCCATTGGGGGGTAACTTTCCCCCCCTTCCACTAAACGTTGCTCCCCCTAAACCTTGTTTTTATGTGTCAAAATCTGACATAACCTATAAAACTTTAAAAATTCATATCTCGAAAACGGTGCATTACCTTGTAATGGGAGTGGTACCAGGGGTGAGGGGGTCCCCCCCTCCCCCCTCCCACTTCCCTTTCCCTCCCCTCCGCCTGCCAATGTATACTAAATTCTAGCCCAAACCATCCTAGACACGGAATGTAAGCCCTCTAGAGAGTCTGTATGCACACTTTCCTGTTGTTTTATCACCGAATTCCTTGTAAATTAATTTTTCACTTTAGCTGACAGCGAAGCTGTTCGACCATTGTAATACGTTCGTATTAAATTGGTCACACCTCAGCATCTACGTTCTCAACAAAGACGTATTTTTATTTCGGTAGAATTAATTTTTTTTTTTTTTTTAATAATGGCTTCTTCCGTTTTTCACAGAAATTCCGCCAACGTCCCGTAATGAAAGAAACACGGTTTTTTAGAATATGCCCGGTGAGAATCGTAAAGTTTTCAGCCTTGACACCTTTGACCGAGACAAACACAAAGCGGTACGGTACAATCCATGAAGTTTGACTTAATACTCTGAGGTAACTGGAGCTCTCACCCTGAATAAAAAAGTGTCGCCAGCAAATTTGACATTTATGTATGTAGTGGCAGGTAGTGGCTGTCAGTTGTCTCATATGACCATACGTATTTTTTTAAAGTGTAGGTGAGACGGAAGACAGCCACTGTGTTATTTGTGGTATTCAAAAAATTGTTAGTACTGCACTCTCCAGTTACCTCAGTATTTAGTCTAAGCTTTTTGGTACAATCAATTATAACCATTTGACATTTGTACTTTACGAGCTTGTGACAATGACAGAAACAATAGAAACTCACAAAGGTTGTCTATTTCACTTTTACTCATGTACGATAGCTGATACACAGTTTATATTTTAGTACGGTTTCTATAGCTTTAGTTATTGTTCTGAGATGTACATGCATGTCGTGTGCATGTCTATGGTATATTAGGCCTTAGCACTATTATTTATTCTGTGATTTTGGTATGAATCATATTTAAATTATTTACTTTTAAAAACCCAAAGGAAACTTAACTGTGAGGAACAGAAACGAAATAGGTAAATTTAAAGATTGAGGTAAATAAATAACATCTGTCTGACGTTCCGTTTTACGTAACAAAAGTCGCGTTAAGGCAACTTCTAACTGCATAGGTGGGACAGCGCCATCTAGTGAGCGAGCTTTCAGAAAATCGCCCATTAGGAAGATTCCTATCTGTACTAGTCTATATAATTTGTGATTAGGAATGTTATGTTTTGAACGATAAAACCGTTTAATTAGCATTTTGTGCCAAATAATAAAAGAATGTGATTCTTAAACTGTTGTTTTATTAATATTATCAATGACTAGACTTCCGCCCGCGGCTTCGCCCGCATGGACCACAACCGCCTCTTCGAAATCTATGTTGATGACAGCGAGCAAAAGTTGCGAAAAAGTTGTGTCGCTGTCGCTCTCGTGTGCGCATCTTTTCTGGGCGAGGAGACAGAGTTGCCGGGCGACTACGTCACCCGTGAGCGCTAGCCCTATAGTGGTCAAACCTCTGAGTACTGAGTACTCAGAGGGTCAGTCACTAAAAATATTAAATTTCTTAACGTGGGCGGACGCGGCATAGTTCATTCCGTCAATAACTCCTACATTCACACGGTCTACGTTCACACCATATCATGTATCCGTTTTGGATTTTGGAACTGCTTTTTGTGGCTGTCATAGCTGGATACTTTTTCAACTTTCCCGTCATAAGAGAGGGATAAGGAGGACCAAGGGGTAAGGAGGACCAGCTCATCCTCCTTACCTCGTGCCTCTACACTGCATAGTAATTAAAAAGTTTATATCCATAAAGCTACACAGTAGCCCCCCTGGAAGGCAATTCAAAATGCTTACTTTGTATCATTACGAGATTTAAGGTAAAATGAAGATTTACATAACATTCGTAAAAACCCAGGAAATATTTATTTCAATAAATTAAAACATTTTATAATAAACAACTTAAGCATTGAGTGTAGATTCCAACTCTCCACTAGACTGCATTTCTTTTATTATATCTAATCCACCAATTAGTTCTCCTTTTACATACAGCTGAGGATAAGTCGGCCAGTCAGAGTATTCTTTTAGTCCTTGGCGAACTTCCTCATCGGTGAGTATATCAAATGTGTCATATTGCACCCTGAAAAATCAATTTAACTATTTAAGATATTCACTAAAACATCATCCAAGCCATTAACCTTTCTGTTCCCAGACTTCTTGGTACCAAATTTATATGGCATGCATGAAAAATTCCGAGAACAGAAAGATTAAAAAATAAAAAACACTGCCAAAATCGAACTAAAAAGTAAAAAACAAGCTCTCATTGCATTCGGGGTACCATGTTGTGGAATACCTAAATTTAAAAGGTCTCCCGCTTCGATCAACAATAGTACTTACTAGATGAAGGCTCACAAACTAAATGAAAACTTTATATGGCACAGACAGTCTTACTTTTAAACGGAGAAAAAAGGTTACAAATGTTACAATTTTACATTATAAATGACAGGAAGCATTCCAAGTTTGAAATACCTACTAGGTGTTATTGTTTATCGAAGGTCCCCCGACTGCAATGTGAGCCTGTTTTTACATGACTGCCCAAAAGCAGGAGTATAATGTATTTAGGGTTAACGTTAACACATTACACACTCCTGCTTTTGGGCAGTCGTGCAAAAGAGGAAAGATTGATTTTTTGTATGTTTGTAATGGATAAACTGAACCATTTTTAAAAATTCTTTCACCATTGGAAAGCTACATTATTCCTGAGTAACATAGGCTATATTTTATCCTGATATTGTTAGAGAAACAGGTACCAAGTGAGTAAAACGGCGTGAAGCCTCTAGTGTTATCCATTTTAATAATTTTTCTTTAAATCACACCATTGATCTAAGCCCATGGAAATATCATCAAGAAACTGTGTCATGGAAAACTTAGTAATGGACAAAATATATATTTTACTTTTTGTTTGTAAATTCATACCTACTTAACATGTACAAAGAAAACACCAAATTTATTTTCTGAACATACCCTGTGCCATTAAGGATTTGAATAAGGGTCCTGCTAAAGCCACATCTTGGAGTGTCTCTATTGCCTTTCATGAAAACCATAACTTTGTGTTTATTAATAAGAGCCTTCAGGCGATCTTCTAACTTCCCAGGTGATGTCACTAGTGCTCCTTTCCCAAGACTGTGCAACTTCACCTTGGAAGTGATTTGAGCTGCATCAGCCCCATCAATTCTGTCTACTAGCAAACCATTTTTAAATAATATTACTGTTGGGACTGAGTCAATCTGTAATAAATAAATATAGTAATAGCAAAAGTTCTCCCATACCTTTATGGCAGTTGAGAAACAAATAATAATCTAAGCGAAATTATTATTTTACTTTGCTAGACTTATGATTTCAAACAGACATAAAAACAATTTTGAATTACTCCAACACACATGCTTAAGATATTAATTGATGCATAAACAAATAAAATGAATCAAGTATGTATGGCTTAATTTAATTACTTATTTGCCAATCAGAAAGAGAAACATGATTGAATTTATTTGGTGGAATAGGTATGTAGATATGATATAATTAATAATGGTCATCTGTCATGGTCGACACAATAATGATATGTTAACTATAAACAATGTTGTTTATAGTCTTTAACTATGACAATACTTGCCTTATATTGCAGTGAGACCTCTGAAAGACTCTCTGCGTCACAGACAGCAAATTTGCTACCACTACTTTGTATTTCAGGGATCTTGGAAAGTTCACTAAGAACTTCAGTTACTTGTCCACACTGATCGGCCCAATTCGCAGAAAAATGTACCACAGTTAACGATGGAGACCTGGAAAACAAGCCACATCAGATTTATTATTATAATTTAATCCTTTAGCCAAGTAGAGCTCCAAAAAGCAAAGTTTATTTTTTAACCAGTTTATTGATCACGACATATTCAGTCATTATCATGACAATAATTATACTTAACCGTGGCCGGTGGCGATTAATTGGCACTATGCATATAGTAGTATTATAACTGAGTACTTTAAATTAATGTACCTTGTAAAATTCACAAAATTTTCATTGGTGTCTAATGTTGCAACCGACATCTTCCACTTCTTTATGGTTATGTTCGGTTTAAAAATATAACTACTTCTATCACTCAATAGTTGTTAATATACAAGAGAATTATTTAAAGGCAGCTCAGTTATGAAGTATGAATAAAAAATATTATAGCTAGGCTTTCCAGTTTATTTAATACCTAGGTATAAAAATTATGTTCATTCATACATAACTCTTTGACATAACTGACTGACTGACTGGACTGACTGACAGCTGAGCTGACAGTAGTAGTAAAAAAGTTCGTCTTTTTGGACAGGCGAAGACATTAAGCCCTACTGCCAATGTGCGATTTTCTGAAAGCTCGCTCACTAGATGGCGCTGTCCCACCTATGCTGTTAGAAGGAACGGAACGTTATAAATTTTACTTTGACGCGACTTTTGTTACGTAAAACGGAACGTCAGACAGATGTTATTTATTTACCTTAATCTTTAAATTTACATAATTCGTTTCTGTTCCTCACAGTAGTACCTATCAGTACTTATTTAATTTATTTTAAGTTTTCTTTGGGTTTTTAAAAGAAAATAATTTAAATATGATTCATACCTAGATTCATACATAGAATTTTCGCTGTATTGTTTCATTTTCTATGTGTTAGTGTCGTCTTTACAGTATTGTTTTTGTATGTAAGTATACGGAATTGCACTTGTGTGCACATTTCCCCCCCCAAAAAACGACAGAACTATTTGAATCGAGTAAACTCGCTAAGGCTACTCCCTTCCGGGACGGAAGACCCGCGTTGCGCGAAGGCCGCGGCAGTCATCCGGCAGTGTTGTGGTCATGGAGCTCGACCAAGAAATTTGTATGTTGATGAGCTCGACTTAATACTGAGGTAACTCAGTATTAAGTCGAGCTCCATGGTTGTGGTTCACAAATTATTTATATAGGTTGTGGTTGAGGCAACATTGCAATGACATTGCACAGGCCACAGATTGTAAAATGGCCACTGATGCTGCAGCCACACTATGAGCGTTTGTGCACTACACTGAATTTTACCGATCCGGAAAAAAACGGATGCTTGTATTTTAATAATTTAATCATTTATAATAGTAAGAATTTATTCATAGTTATTCAATAGTTTCAATGTTTCGAACCCTAAACTACACGAAATAAAAAAAATCTATTTTTTATAATAATTAATTATTAAAATACAAGCATCCTTTTTTTCCGGATCGGTAAAATTCAGTGTACTGCACAAACGCCCTAAGGGGATATGCCGATGTTCAACTTCGCTTGAATTATGGCGAGAATTGAATAATTCAAGCGATAAACTTCGCAAAGTTTTTCGCGATAATTCTCGCCTTAATGGGCGATTTTCTGAAAGCTCGGTCACTAAATGGGTGTCCATCGTTCCAGCAGCGCCACGGTCTCCAATTTGCTTGAAAAAAATACACCATGCAGGCCAATTTTTACCAGTCGGGAAAAAATACGATTGATTTTTTCCCCCCACTGGATCCAAGGATATACGGGGATTTCTGTGGCGCTGCTGGAACGACATCGTCCTGGCAGCGCCCCGCAATTTCTCATTAATTACAAAAGCTATAATAAATCTAATAAGACACATATTTTTGCCTTTTTTTTCCATTTCACATAAGCTAATGTCCACCTGTAAATGTCGACAGATTCAGGAGTAATCGTAGGTCACTTGGGGCGCTGCTGGGACGACGTCGTCCCGGCCTCGTCGCCACGGCCGAATCTCAGCAATTCGAATTTTTTACTGAAAACAGTGTGCCTTTATATTTAGTTCCTTCATCATAGGGTACGGAAAAAATTGAATTTCTACATTTCATCATGGAATAATGATTTTATAGGCATCGAAAAATTATAACCTCAAAAAAATTTTTTTTTGCTCTAACGCCTTTAATTGATGTATTGAATAGCATTTGCGCATTCTTTTATCTTCCTATAAAGGGAAAAAAATAAACCACTCTCGCAGCATTAACTATTCCAGAGAAATCCTAGGTTTAGATTGTGTTCATACATTTAGGCATCGTTCCAGCAGCGCCACACCCAGTACAGCATGATCCAGGGCACCTGTCACCAAACTGAGCATGCCAATATTAAGTACTACCATAGGGGGAAAAAATCAATCGTATTTTTTCCCGACTGGTAAAAAATTGGCCTGCGTGGTGTATTTTTTTCAAGCAAATCGGAGACCGTGGCGCTGCTGGAACGATGGACACACTAGATGGCGCTGTCCCACCTATGCAGTTAGAAGGAACGGAACGTTATAAATTTTACTTTGACGCGACTTTTTGCGTAAAATGGAACGTCAGACAGATGTTATTTATTTACCTTAATCTTTAAATTTACCTATTTCGTTTCTGTTCCTCACAGTAGTACTTATTTAATTTATTATTAGTTTCCTTTGGGTTTTTAAAAAGTAATTAATTTAAATATGATTCATACCAAAATATACCATATAGGACATGTACGGTCGCCAGCATGTCGGGTTACTACAAAATGTCAAAGTTCATTAATTGAAACTGAACTCTATCAGGTGGACATAAGGTTGAATTTTATTTAAAGAAATTTGACAGTTTGTAGTTACCTGACGTGCAGGCGACTGTACATACTTCGTTCAACAACATCTAGTGAAGCAATTGGAAGCTTTTTTTTTAAACGGCCTCAGAAAATCGCTCATTCAAGCGAAGTTGAACATCGGCATATCAGTACTCAGAGGTTAAAACAGTAACTTAACATGCAAAATATAATTATACTTCCGTATCTTAACATACGAAATACATATTTTGCCGTATCGCCTAGCATCTTAAGATACTTAATATGAAAATATATGTTATCTTCGGCGTGTGTGATGGTCCATTGAATTGTATGGCGAGCGATATTCTATGTTAAGATAAAATATTATAGTATCTTCACCGTCTGTGACGACCTTTACTTCATCAATAAATATATCGATGTACAAATAGGGCAGCACTACGGAAAGGCGCCATTTTGGTTTCTCGGTATGTGTGCTTGTGTGTGTGTGTACATGCTTCAATTTTTCGTAGGTATGCCATCTTCTTACGCCCCCAGTACACGATGGCCGATCATGGTCGGCGACCATGTTGGGCCATCGTGTACAGGGCCGGTTTGCGTGTGATTGCTGACTGTGAGCAATGATCGCCGGCGATCCGTCCCGTGTCGGTTTTTCGTGCACGATTCATAGGGAGTTTGTCGCAGGCCACAAACAGCTTCACACGTTGGCCGATCATTCAGTTCATCTGAATATTTCTGCGTTGACTGACGTGTAGGATATTTTAGATTTATTGTTTTTTTTTCGCAATCAGGCCATTTTGTGGAGCATATTACATTGTCAAAATCATCCTTGATGATATCTTTGAAATAATATACTTTTTATTCAAATGATAATAAAATACACTTAAACTCACAGGATGTATCTCCTATACACATATTCTGTTTTGTTATCTAAAATTAAGTAAATAAAAATAAAATAAATAAAACGTTATTAATACATTATTATAATTATACTGGGTTCAATCCCCGCTCAAGAAATATTGATATGATGTAAGTATTTGTTTTTTCTGTGTCTGGGTGTTATGATAAATATGTCTATTATTACTTTAATGCATAATTACATTTATCTAGACATATTATACAAGATCCAGACACTATTAATATAGAATAATGGGCGATTTTCTGAAACCTCAGCCACTAGATGGCGCTGTCCCACCTATGTAGTTAGAAGGAACGGAACGTTATAAATTTTACTGTGACGCGACTTTTTTACGTAAAACGGAACGTCAGACAGATGTTATTTATTTACCTAAATCTTTAAATTTACCTATTTCGTTTCCGTTCCTCACAGCAGTACTTATTTAATATATTATTAGTTTCCTTTGGGTTTTTAAAAAGTAATTAATTTAAATATGTTTCATACCAAAATATACCATAGACATGTACATACTTATTCAACGCCATCTAGTGAAGCAATTGGAAGCTTTTTTTTTTTTAAATGGCCTCTCAGAAAATCGCTCATTCTCGTAATAAATTAAAAGCACTGTAAATGTAAATTGCATAAGCCGTCGTTGCATACACATCCATCGGCACGGCCAGTCCAACGCAGAATGAAATCGGCGATGGTGTGAACACTGTCACTAAATGATCGCCAGTCATGGTCGCCGACCATGGTCGGCCAACCAGGGGGTCTACCGGCTAAAAATATGAAGTTCAGATCCATATTTCTGATTTCAAGCCCAGACCCATAATATGGGCTTCAATTGGAGCTACCGGCTAACTGTTTTTCCGGATCTGGATTTCGCGAGTGAATGATAGTCGCGTCTTGTTGCATCATTTCAAATAAATACCAATATTTAACAAAATATTATTATTTCTCTGCATTTTTTACTCTTATTATTTATATTTTAAATGACAACGGACAAAGTCGATAAAAACAATTAATTTAGTTCTTGATAGTATTAAAAACAAGTATTCCTAAAATAAATAATGTACGTATCAATTAATAACCAAACGCAAATGACAAGCCTTTCTACCAGAGTATTCCACCTATGAAAGATCTTAGTCCAATATGCATTTGATCAAAGAATTTACCAATGAAACCATTCGAAGTTGTCCTCGTCCAATTTCTTGGATAAATATTTGATAAGTGGAATACCACCCTTAACTTTACTTTTTGAATTAGGTAAATAACACAAAATTAATAAAAATAACGAAAAAGGCATATCTTTGAGGGTCAACTATGGTTTCTCTTCGATTTGTGTGCGCTAATTACGTGAACAATTTGACAAATGACCCCGTCATTCATGGCAAAATTTTGTAGAAGTTATTGTTTGAGTCATTTTGTGGTTAATGTTCTTCATTTACTCTTATGATACTACCCGTAAGGCTCATTATCAGAGCAAGGTTGCAGATATTTATCAAGATTTAAAGAAAAGCAGACCGAATGTTCATTATAAGTTTAATATTGACATGATGGAATGGACGGCTACTCCAAGACAAGAACATTGTTTATAAGATGATAATTACAGAGAAAATCATTCAACAGAACCTTTAAAAGATAAACAGTACAAAGTATACCGTAATAATGTCTTAAAATATGTGTTGTGAACTTGTGACAATAACAACTTGGTTAATAAATGCATGATGACACCATTTTGCAAGTTCTTTATTTGTGGTTGTTAATTTCTTGTACTTACCTACTTATACCTTTGTGTTTACATAAATTATTAGTATATTGTGACAAATTCAGACTAAACAAAGCCAATATTCTCAATTAAGAAGTGCCACAACAACACAACCCTTCCAGAATTGAAAATAAGCAATGTTTAGTTTCTTGAATTCATATTTTTAACACTTATTTATGTAACATAGGTAGGTACTTATTTTTATCATGATCTTTATTTTATATAAATTTGCTATGAAAGAGAAATAAAATTACTATCATTCATGAGGATGATTAAATAGTTAGACCTGTAAATACATAAGTTATTTATTTCTTCAGCGGCCAAACATTGTTTTTTTTTTCTATGATTTTTCAGTTTAGCACATCTTATGTTTTCAGTTGCTAACTTAAATATAAATAAGTGGGTTTTTGACATTACAATTTAACAGCAATTAAGAAAATTAACAAATTGTCTATCAACTCATAATTTTATTTGAAAAATATGAGCTTTAAGCGCTGTCTCATAAGAGTTGCACACAATAGACAGGTATAGATGTGCATTGTAGCTATGCTATATTGTACTTAGTAAGTACAACATAGCATAGCATATTATGTAGTTGTACTACTTACTACAAAATACTTTTACAAAATAGCACATAACATGGATTAGGTACTCTGAATAGAAATTGCTAAATAAATTGGTTAATAATATGGTTTATTTATTCAGTAATTCTGAAATAATTGCATCGTCCCGAAACGAAAAACAGACAAACTAGAGTTAGTCTGTTAAGTATAGAGTATCTAACAAATGATAACAGATGGGAGCTTTTATTGAAATTTATAACTTAAACTTCTATCGATTAGGTTAAAAATAAAAAGATATTTGTTCGACAAAAATGATTAAAAATAAGCAATGATTAAACTGTTCAAATAAAATAAAATTCCTTTATTTCTTTGCTTACTGACTATTTTAGTACAAAATAACAATATTAAAATTAAAATAGGCTACTTATGTTAACATAAAGTTTCACCTAGCAAAATATGGAGAGACTAACTTCTCTCCACTCTCCTCAGAATGCCTTTGAAATAAGAAGCCAGATGCACTGCAGAAACGTGGAAGCGCCAACAAGGATTTAAAGATGTTAGTGTATAACACACGCAGGGCATTGTAGGAAAGCTGGATAAAGTTTGACCACAGACTACTCGTATAAAAATTTTGACAATAGGCTAAATTAGTAAAATAAGTAAAGGCTAAATTAGTAAAGTAAAATTTACTTCTACTGTACACCAAGCAAACCTGTGTCTCACCATGTTACCACTAACCAACAAAGCCCTGCATCCCTATCCATCTATATCAGAATAAATTGTCATACAGAGTTTCAGTTACTATATGCCCAAGGTATTTAAACTGACTTACACGGCCCAAGGGAACCCTGTTAAAAAGTAACAGGGGCACATTTTCAAGTCTCTTAATGTTACCCCTGAAGATCATGAATTCACTCTATTTCTCGTTGTACCTTAGGCCGTGCTTCCATAATATATAGTCCTCGCAGGAGCTTTTTGGGGCTACCCAGCGATAGGCTGAGTAGCACAGCACCATGTCATCAGTATAACTGATATTATTCACACAGACATTATCTATATAACAACCATGTGTGCTGCTCAGCCCAGCGATGAGCTTGTCCATATATACATATATAAGAGCGAAGTCAGCCCCTCCTGTCTAACACCACATAAACTCTTCAGAGCATGTATTTCCCCACTTTACCACATTTTTCTGATTACCATACCAATGTGCCAGTACATTTATAACCTCAGCCAACGAGAAACATCTTTAACTTTAAGTTTTGTCCAAAGGTCCAAAGCTTATCATAACTTCATAACACACAAGATCAAATGCTTTGCTGAGGTCTTAAAACATGCATTTATAGGAAGGAGTTAGCTTTGTAACATAATAAATAACAGAGAACTTTAACACAGCTCTCACTTAAAATCATATGGATCATATGTCAATTCAATCAAATCAATGGCACTTTCCGTAGATAATATCCACAAAAAAGTGGCTATTGATACCTAATATCACAGAACACAATTACTCCAAGGAGGATAATAAGAATTATGTAGCACTTCAGCACACTTCAGCCAGAATGGTGGCTAGGCTAGGCTAGGTATTTGGTTTAATTTTTGTATTTCGGATAAAAATCCTCAAAGCAGTAAAAACAAAATATATAACCGTACCTACATAAAATAAAACTTTCCTATTTTTGATTTACATAGTATCTTCATGCCTAATTTTTATCAAAAGTAGGTCAACAATTTATCTTTAAAGTTATGTAAATTCCGATAACGAAACAAGAAACGAAAATTTGAATTTCGCGGGTAAAATTCCATTACATTCTGTGACATGACTTCGAGAGAAAGGAACAGCGAAATAGCAATTTGTGTTTGTGTCTCTTTCGCTCCATCTTTTCGCTCCGCTTTTAAACTCTCTTCTGCTAAAGTTCAACGATCTACCGCCTAAAAAATCTGGATATGGATATGGGCTTTATTTGACATTTGAAGCCCATAATCTGAACTTGGCGGTACCGCCTAATTCCATGGACTTCATATTTCTTCCCATACCCATATGTCAGAAAAAGAGTGAATGACGAAGAAAATTCTCTATACATTTTTGACAGTTGAAGCCCAGAATCGGTATTTTGTAAAAATTAAAAAGTAAAAACTCGAAACCCAGATTCATATCGTTATGTCAAATGAAGCAGGCGAGTATTTTGGTATCGGAAGATTCATGGAAAAGTTTAATTTCTCAATTTGTGTGAAGTAACTTGCTACTTTTGAGTGTAATCAACTTCATTTATAGTAAATATACCCCTAGCACTTGTAAAACGTTGAACTTTAGCAGAAGAGAGTTTAAAAGCAGAGCGAAAAGATGGAGCGAAAGAGACAAACACAAATTGCTATTTCGCTGTTCCTTTCTCTCGAAGTCATGTAATGGAATTTTACCCGCGAAATTCAAATTTTCGTTTCTTGTTTCGTTATCGGAATTTACATAACTTTAAAGATAAATTGTTGACCTACTTTTGATAAAAATTAGGCATTTAACTAAAGTAATGAAGATACTATGTAAATCAAAAATAGGAAAGTTTTATTTTATGTAGGTACGGTTATATATTTTGTTTTTACTGCTTTGAGGATTTTTATCCGAAACACAAAAATTAAACCAAATCACTAGCCTAGCCTAGCCACCATTCTGGCTGAAGTGTGCTGAAGTGCTAGATAATACTTATTATCCTCCTTGGAGTAATTGTGTTGTGTGATATTATCAATAGCGACTTTTTTGTGGATATTGTCTACGGAAAGTGTTGGAAAGTGCATTTGATTGACATATTATTTTACAAGTGATATTGAGCTGTGTTAAAGTTCTCTGTTATTTATTATGTTATAAAGCTAACTCCTTCCTAGAAATGCATGTTTTAAGACCTCAGCAAAGCATTTGATCTTGTGTGTTATGAAGTTATGATAAGCTTTGGACCTTTGGACAAAACTTAAAGATGTTTCTCGTTGGCTGAGGTTATAAATGTACCTACTGGCACATTGGTATGGTAATCAGAAAAATGTGGTAAAGTGGGGAAATACATGCTCTGAAGAGTTTATGTGGTGTTAGACAGGATGGGCTGACTTCACTCTTATATATGTATATATGGACAAGCTCATCGCTGGGCTGAGCAGCACACATGGTTGTTATATAGATAATGTCTGTGTGAATAATATCAGTTATGCTGATGACATGGTGCTGTGCTGCTCTGCCTATCGCTGGGTGGCCCAAAAAGCTCCTGCGAGGACTATTTATGGAAGCACGGCCTAAGGTACAACGAGAAATAGAGTGAATTCATGATCTTCAGGGGTAACATTAAGAGACTTGAAAATGTGCCCCTGTTACTTTTGAACAGGATTCCTTTGGGCCGTGTAAGTCAGTTTAAATACCTTGGGCATATAGTAACTGAAACTCTGTATGACAATTTATTCTGATATAGATGGATAGGGATGCAGGGCTTTGTTGGTCAGTGGTAACATGGTGAGACACAGGTTTGCTTGGTGTACAGTAGAAGTAAATTTTACTTTATTTAAAGCCTATTGTCAAAATTTTTATACCAGTAGTCTGTGGTCAAACTTTATCCAGCTTTCCTACAATGCCCTGCGTGTGTTATACAGTAACATCTTTAAATCCTTGTTGGCGCTTCCACGTTTCTGCAGTGCATCTGGCTTCTTTTTTCAAAGGCATTCTGAGGAGAGTGGAGAGAAGTTAGTCTCTCCATATTTTGCTAGGTGAAACTTTATGTTAACATAAGTAGCATATTTTAATTTACTTTTTCAATTTTAATTTTAATATTGTGATTTTGTACTAAAATAGTCAGTAAGCAAAGATATGGTCTGAAATAAAGGAATTTTATTTTATTTGAACAGTTTAATCATTGCTTATTTTTAATCATTTCTGTCGAACAAATAAATTTTTATTTTTAACCTAATCAATAGAAGTTTAAGTTATAAATTTCAATAAAAGCTCCCATCTGTTATCATTTGTTAGATACTCTATACTTAACAGACTAACTCTAGTTTGTCTGTTTTTCGTTTCGGGACGATGCAATTATTTTAGAATTACTGAATAAATAATCCATATTATTAACCTATTTATTTAGCAATTTCTATTCAAAGTACCTAATCCACGTTATGTGCTATTTTGTAAAAGTATTTTGTAGTAAGTAGTACAACTACATAATATGCTATGCTATGTTGTACTTACTAAGTACAATATAGCATAGCTACAATGCACATCACATCTATACCTGTCTTTTGTGTGCAACTCTAGGAGACAGCGCTTAAAGCTCATATTTTCCAAATAAAATTATTTGTTAATTTTCTTAATTGCTGTTATATTGTAATGTCAAAAACCCACTTATTTATATTTAAGTTAGCAACTGAAAACATAAAATGTGCTAAACTGAAAAATCATAGAAAATAAAATAACATTTGGCCGCTGAAGAAATAAATAACTTATGTATTTACAGGTCTAACTATTTAATCATCCTCATAAATGATAGTAATTTTATTTCTCTTTCATAGCAAATTTATATAAAATAAAGATAATGATAAAAATTAGTACCTACCTATGTTACATAAATAAGTGTTAAAAATATGAATTCAAGAAACTAAACATTGCTTATTTTCAATGAGCGATTTTCTGAGAGGCCATTTAAAAAAAAAAAAGCTTCCAATTGCTTCACTAGATGGCGTTGAATAAGTATGTACATGTCTATGGTATATTTTGGTATGAAACAAATTTAAATTAATTACTTTTTAAAAACCCAAAGGAAACTAATAATATAATAAATAAGTACTACTGTGAGGAACAGAAACGAAATAGGTAAATTTAAAGATTTAGGTAAATAAATAACATCTGTCTGACGTTCCGTTTTACGTAAAAAAGTCGCGTCAAGGTAAAATTTATAACGTTCCGTTCCTTCTAACTGCATAGGTGGGACAGCGCCATCTAGTGACTGAGCTTTCAGAAAATCGCCCATTCTGGAAGGGTTGTGTTGTGGCACTTCTTAATTGAGAATATTGGCTTTGTTTAGTCTGAATTTGTCACAATATACTAATAATTTATGTAAACACAAAGGTATAAGTAGGTAAGTACAAGAAATTAACAACCAGAAATAAAGAACTGCAAAATGGTATCATCATGCATTTATTAACCAAGTTGTTATTGTCACAAGTTCACAACACATATTTTAAGACATTATTACGGTATACTTTGTACTGTTTATCTTTTAAAGGTTCTGTTGAATGATTTTCTCTGTAATTATCATCTTATAAACAATGTTCTTGTCTTGGAGTAGCCGTCCATTCCATCATGTCAATATTAAACTTCTAAGGAACATTCGGTCTGCTTTTCTTTAAATCTTGATAAATATCTGCAACCTTGCTCTGATAATGAGCCTTACGGGTAGTATCATAAGAGGAAATGAAGAACATTAACCACAAAATACCCAACCAAACAATAACTTCTACAAAATTTTGCCATGACGGGGTCATTTGTCAAATTGTTCACGTAATTAGCGCACACAAATCGAAGAGAAACCATAGTTGACCCTCAAAGATATGCCTTTTTCGTTATATTTTATTAATTTTGTGTTATTTTCAAAAAGTAAAGTTAAGGGTGGTATTCCACTTAACAAATATTTGATCCAAGAAATTGGACGAGGACGACTTCGAATGGTTTCATTGATAAATTCTTTGATGAAATGCATATTGGACAAAGATATTTCATAAGTGGAATACTGTAGAAAGGCTTGTCATTTGCGTTTGGTTATTAATTGATACGTACATTATTTATTTTAGGAATACTTGTTTTTAATAGGTACTATGAAGAACTAAATTAATTGTTTTTATCGACTTTGTCCGTTGTCATTTAAAATATAAATAATAAGAGTAAAAAATGCAGAGAAATAATAATATTTTGTTAAATATTGGTATTTATTTGATATGATTCAACAAGACGCGACTATCATTCACTCGCGAAATCCAGATCCGGAAAAACAGTTAGCCGGTAGCTCCAATTGAAGCCCATATTATGGGTCTGGGCTTGAAATCAGAAATATGGATCTGAACTTCATATTTTTAGCCGGTAGACCCCCTGGGGGGCTACCGCGTAACTTTATGGGTATGAACTTCATACGTTTTTGGGAACTTTAAGTCAATTTTATAAAGAAAATAGCCGCTATCAGTTCCTTGTTTTGTGACGTCGGGTATAACGATAACTAGCTAGCAACGTTCAAGAGAACAAAGCAGCAAAAATCTATCAAGGTAAGGAATTCAAATGACAGTTGAAGCCCATACCCATATCCATATTTCTTAGCCGGTAGCCCCCCTGGGGGGCTACCGGCTAAGAAATATGCCCGGATACATATAAGAAGGATACCCGACGTCACAAAACAAGGAACTGATAGATAGCGGCTATTTTCTTTATAAAATTGACTTAAAGTTCCCAAAAACGTATGAAGTTCATACCCATAAAGTTACGCGGTAGCCCCCCTGCTAGGCGGTTACGTAAAGTCAATCGTATTCATTTGACAGTTCATATTGTATCATATTATATGTCATTCCATACAAATTGCCGAAAAAATTCTAATTCTATGCAAATTGCAGCCGATTGAATACGATATAAACTGTCAAATTAATACGATTACCTTATAGCACCTACTGGGGGCTAAAGGATTCAGTACTCAGAGATTTTGACAGTTAATTTCGTATGGGAGAGTTTCCTGCAGTAATTTTTCGATGCACTAGATGGCGCTGTAACCCTAACACAACCTACTTTCTTCAGCATATTATGGCAAAAGATTAGTTCATTCAGCCTAAAAAAGACTTGTGTGTCGGTCGGTTGTACTGTCAAATTAATCTGTCTGTGGTAAAGATTTTCTTCTGTGGGATCTGCGGATTGCGTTGCTTCCATGCGTTGGTGTTGGTGGTGTTTTGTGAGCGTATTCGTTTTTCTTGATATTTTGATTGAAACCTGGCTTGGAATGGCACTAAATACTGGACCCCGTATGGATATAGCTTACATTTTGGCCTGGCACTGAATACTTGACACCGATATTGCTTAACGTTTTGGACTTGCCTAATCACCGCACTGGTGAACGAACTTCAATCATATCGAAAGACTATGGATCGTGTCGTCTTGATCCATAATATAGACATGGGCTTTATTTGACATTTGAAACCCATATTTTGTCCTTTTATGGGCATAATATGGGCTTCAAATGTCAAATGAAGCCCATGTCCATACCCAGATTTTTTTGCAGGTATAGGGGCTGGTTAATAACCCAGACACATCGTATAAGACACGCGTCCCGGATCAAAGAAGCTTTTTTGATATCCCGAGTGTGATACAATAGCGCCATCGATTACTGAATGAGGTATTCTGTATTGGCTGAAAGAGAAAATGTTAACACTTCTGCCAATATGTATCGAGAGGGGTTTTTAAATTACTAGCCGATTAACCTATGATAATACTGAAGGTGTTTATTTTGTGGCTGGTATAATGTGCATCAGAAATGCGAAAAAACATTAATTATAATGTCATTCGAAAAGTTGTCAATCACATAATATTAGAAGCTCAATGTGAGTGTGCGGCAGGGATGGGCCCCCACCTATCCATGGTCAGTGCAAACATATTTTGTTCATAAGCCAACGCAATGCATAGAGTAAGATAAATAAACACAATGACTTTTCGTATATTACTCAGACAGACTATTTTCTTTGCTATTTTCTATTAGGTAAATACTTTTTCGTTTACTTCTTCAGAAAAAGTTAGGTCGCTATAGTGGGGTAGCGCCATCTAGTACAAATTTTTGAACTGAACGATGAAACGTCAAAAGAAACTCTCTCTTATTGTGGCTCCTCTGTCACCAGTGTCACCACGGATGTCACCGGAACAGACAGGACAGGATTGTTGGAGTATAATCTACATAATTTAATTTGTGAATTAAGCTAATCTAATCTGTGTTTATGAAATTGAGGTTATGTAGGTTTGAAAAATCGTATGAAAAAGGAAAGGAAATTAAATTATCATTTTGTCCGCAACGGGTTTCATATTTTCATCTCTTAACCCATCAAAATTAATATTTACAAAAGATGGCTACTATATCTTCGGCCCCAGCTCCAGGCATGCAACAAATTGATTTATCTAAGTTGAATCTTCATCAGTTGGCTCAGCTGAAACAACAACTCGATCAGGTATAAATATTTATAAGCTTCTCTATTTGTTTTTATCGGCGAAATCACGAAATCACGCAGCGGCTATAAATGTAAAATAAATAAATAATCTATTTTTATACTTCCAGGAACTAAATGTCTTTCAAGATTCACTTCAGACACTTAAAATGGCACAGGGTAAGTTTGTGGAGTCCGGCGAAAGTGTGGAGAAAATAACACCACATACCAAAGGCAGAACAGTGCTTGTGCCCCTTACAGGGTCCATGTATGTCCCAGGAACTATTATAGACACAGAAAATGTTATCATTGACATCGGCACAGGATATTATGCTCAAAAAGTGAGTACAATATACACATTAAAGATAAATTCAATTTAACTTGCATGCTTGATGCATATAAATAATAATAAGTAACCTGTTGTGTTTTTTATTACAAACCTCAAAAAAACCTGAGTATTTCTATTTTATTTATTTCTTATTCAGAAAATTTTCAAATTTTTTAAAACATTAAGTAATAAGTACACACAATCTTTCTTTTTCAGGACATTGAAGGTGGCAAAGATTATTTCAAAAGGAAAGTACAATTTGTAACAGAACAAATGGAAAAAATTCAAGCATTGGCTATAGAAAAGTCTAAAGCTCGGGAAGCAATTTGTATGATGCTAGAGATGAAACTACAGGCTCAGGCACAAGCCCAAAAGCCATCAACTTCATAACACAAATCGTCCCAGTATTAGATTGATATATACCTATGCTTGCTTAATTTTTGCTTTACTGCCAACATGAGTTCAAAGGAATTATTTTGCTTCTAAAGTTACACCAATAATGTCATTTTTGTTAAATTATTAAATTCTATTGTACTATAATATCAGCAGCCTAAATTAAAACTCACTCAGAACCTAAAATAATAAAATTTACCCTTGATAACACGTCTTGCAAAGCTTGCAATATGTAATATACCTATTTATTACATATTTTAATATTATTGCATTTAAAAAATGTTACGCCTGAATACTCGAATGATACCTCATATTTGGGAGCATCTCAAACATCATGCCTCTCTTTTATATGTTTGGGATACACCTAAAGTTGAGAAGCGTTCAAGTATTTGGCCATAAACTATAACATCGTATTGTAGTCCTTTATTTAATAATTAAATTAATAATATTTCAATTGTGTTTTGTCTAAGAAACCACTTTAGTATGAGGCCAATAAAAATACAATACATGATTTCCACATCCTGAAGTTCCACATTCTTGTCTGTTCCTTTGACAACCCTGACCGCTGAAGTGACAGAGGAGCCACTATGAATAATGTTGTAGTTTAAAAGATTATCACAAGCAAGGAAAGAAGAGTTCTGTTTATTTTAGACAATTCAATTCTTGTCTCCCAAAATCATTTTTTTTTGTACTATGGGTTGGTTGGTCTAAATATAGATTCTAGAATACTGGCACTAGGTACATCTTACATCGTATTGTAGGTATCCTACTATCCTACTAATATTATAAATGTGAAAGTTTAGATGTTTGGATGTTTGTTACTCAATCACGCCACAACGGCTGAACGGATTTGGCTGAAATTTGGGACACAGATGCTTTGTAGCCTGGAGAGGAACATAGGCTACTTTTTATCCCGGAAAAATATCACATTCCCGCGGGATAACGTCGTGTAGTTCACGCGGGCGAAGCCGCGGGCGGAAAGCTAGTTATTCATATAATCTCCCATAAACGACTATGTGAAGTGGCTCTCTTGTTTGACTACATTGGCTAATATTCGCCTAAACAGTCTAACTGCCGCACTCGGTGACGCCAGTTAACTTCAATTGACAATTAGGTAAATCTCTTTCTGTCTCTTTTTTATGTCCACTATCGAATAAAGTAGGAAAGATATTTAATTGTCAATTAAAGTTAACTGGCGTCTCAGTGCGGCAGTAAGGCTGCCTGTCCACTGGAGCGGAGCGAGATGGTAGTAGCGGAGCAGTGAGCGAGATAAAAATCCACTAATAGATTAGCCTATAAGCTCCGCTCCTCTTTAGTGGATTAGGGAGTTGCTAACTAGCTTAAAAATCATACAAAACCGGGAAGCGGAGCGAGGACGTGAAGCGGAGAAGTGAAGCGGGGGGCGGAGAAATCGGAGCGGAGTCAACTTTTTTCTAACGCAGATAACATGTCTGCTGTCATATCTGACATTTCGCGTAGAGTAGAACTAAACCAACCAATCGCCCGCCACCGACAGCTCAAATGACTCGTCGCGTGCTCGATGCCTAGCTCCGCGTATGGAAAAAAATTAAGTTCAAAAACTAAAACCCGACTACTGAAATATCACGCTCTAAAAAGTATGAAACAAGAAAATATTCTCATCTGAAATTGCCGTGGTCGTATGCCACTTTTCCCTAGAATAGAAATATTGTTTTGTTATAGTAAGGGGCATACGACCACGGCAATTTCAGATGAGAATATTTTCTTGTTTCATACTTTTTAGAGCGTGATATTTCAGTAGTCGGGTTTTAGTTTTTGAACTTAATTTTTATTTATATTATTTTGGGGTCATAATATTGTGCCGGCACATAAAAAGAATAGCACTACCCTCTCACTTGTCCACGCAGGTATTATCTCGCCCGAATTCAACTTAAGTCCATTTGGTTAGGTTAGGTTTTAGAACTGTGATCTTTAAAAACAAAAACAAAAATGCGGGCCAGTTGAATTCGGTTGAGATAATACATTACCCATCTTGTCGTGGGTGTCTTAAGAGTCGAAAGAGGGAAAACTGCATCAGGAGATGGGCAGCAGCGTCTCCGTTACAGCAAGCTATACTGCGATCGCCAACACTTGACAGGCCAAGCGTGGCGATAATGGCAACCCCTCCCCCCAAAATGGATTTACACCAAAAAATCAGCCCCCACTCCACGGCGACCCCGCTATTCGTAGCTACGGTAGCGGCTATGGTAACGGCGGGGCAGGGGCTGCTGAGAATCCCCGGGTAAGTTGACCCAGCAACCTACAACACGCGCATATTGAGGACTGACTCGAAGCTCATAGAGTTGGAAGAGGCTGTTAGTAAGTTACACTGGGACATCATTTGATTATCTGAAGTCTGAAGAGAGGGGAAGGACTCGATTATCCTGCAATGCGGTAACTTAACCGGGAGGGCGAACAACAGTCCCTAGGTGGTGTCGGGTTCATCGTCCTTCTGGACCGGACTTGTGTCTCTAGTCAACAATGTGATCACCATCGGAAGCGTGTCGCGCAGCGCAGCGTACCTGATACTCAGAATATCGAAACGGTATTCGCTTAATGTCATACAAGTATGCGCTCCGACCTAAACACAAGACGATGACGAAGTGGAGGTTATGCATGAGGAGGCTTCGAAACCCATGCATAGCTATAAAACACACTACACGGTTGTGATGAGATTTCAATGCTAAGTTGGGGCAACGTTGCGGTGATGAGTTGAGAGTGGGGCAATTTGGATTTGGGCAACGAATCGAGAGAGGCCATATGCTGGCAGACTTCATGGAGAGGAAATGAAATGTCGACCAAGAAGCACCTATTCAATGATGTCATTGATCAACGCTGTTAAGACAGGAAGCGATCACCGCATGGTCAGAGGCACATTGAATATCAACGTAATGCTTGAAAGATCGCGGCTGATAAATCCAAGCTCCGACCAATACCGGCTCAAATTCAAAACAATGGCTCTTATGCAGCTTAAAAACAACAAGGCGGCGGGCGATGACGGAATCACAACAGAGCTTCTGAGAGCGGGCGGGAAGCCGATACTTAAAGTTCTTCAGAAGCTTTTCAATTCAGTCATCCTCGAGGGCAAAACGACAAAGGCATGGGACAGAAGCGTTTTTCAAGAAACCCATTAGAGAGTCTTATCACCCGATAAGACTCCCTTGAAGAACTACAGACCCATCTTGCTTCTGGGCTGATATGATGAACTAAATTATTACCTAATAATGTAATTTTACCTACCTATAATGCTGGGGTGAACTATGGAATGCCATAAACATACATGATATTATACAAGGGCCTAATCATGTAGGATAATATTTGCTAGGAGAAATAGTCTTAGTTCGCTGTCCCTGTAAAAGATGTCAAAATTCGATTTATGGAAGCAAAGCCGCAAACAACAACCAACAAAATATATATTTTTGAAACGAGCTCACCAAGAGCTTTCATTTGATACCAAACACGATATTCTATTTAAAAAAATATTTTTTAGTTCACAACTTTATGTCGTCTAGAGGGCGCCATATTCAATTTCATGTGACGTGACATAGCCTATAACCAGCAGACAATCGAGACGCTTCCAACGATACCTAAATTGTGAATATATGATCAGCAGTTTAGAAGTTATGCGGGAACAGATGAACATACATACATACATACATACATACATACATACATACATACATACCGGTCAAACTCATAACCCTCCTTTTTTTGCTTTGCCGTAGTCGGGTAAAAACAGTCCGCAACTCAACTCCGCTCCGCATTAGGTAGAGGCACAGAATAAATAAAAGTACCTCTAATACCCCAACTAGCAAAATTATCCTGGAACGCGTTTTCAGGGTTCCGTAGACGAATGGCAAAAAACGGAACCCTTATAGATTCGTCATGTCTGTCTGTCTGTCCGTCTGTCTGTACAATATCTCGATACGATATCTCTCAACACCGTCAGCAGCTCAATTGGCTCCCTATTCGAGAGCGTAGGAACGTTAGAGTTGTCTGCATGCTCTTCAATATTCTATTAGATCCACTTACCCCAGATTAGTTGAAATCCAGATTTCAGTTTCTGGGCGACTTTAATGAACGTAGCCTTCGCTCTAGTGACAACTTTCTCCTGAAAACACCATCCCATTCTTCTGGCTTCGTCTCCCAATCATTCTCTTTTTCGCCTGTACAACTTTGGGACGATTTGCCCTTAAAATATCCGCAATGCCCCAAGTGCGTGTTCAAGAAAATGGTCCGCGAACATTACTCGAGCTGCTTACACTTATCATGATAGATCTGTTCTGTTCTGACTTTATGTGTTATTTATTTATAGTTGTATGTATAATATGTGTATGTATAAATTATATATCATGTTATTTCTACTTTAGTATGTATACCTTTTAATACTCATTTATTTATAAGCATTTACAAATTTTCATTTGTTATTCAATTTTATTATTTTTTCTTGCATTTAATTAGTTCCTTCTGTTTTCTTTTGACTGTCACTTTTTTTTTATTGCTGCTGTTCATTTTCTTCCTGACACCCTTTCCAGTTGACTGGAAGAGAATGCATATAAGCATTGAGTCCGCCATTTGTTATATATTTTGCAATAAAGATTAAATAAATAAATATGCACGATTTTGATGAAACTGGTATTTGGTAGTATTTTGACAAGAAAACAGCAACTTTTCCATACAGTAGGCCCTTGAAGTTGAGCGATACCGACACCTGTATAGGTATTAACGTAAGTACGGAAGGGATATGTTAAAAAGTGAAGGTGGATGTTTTAGGACCCCGAAGGTATTGTGAAAAAAAAAAATTATTAGGGGCAGGAAGTCTCAAAATTTATTATTTTACATGCTTTTGTTAAGTTTTAATTCGTCAATTTTAACATTGCGTTACTTATTTCTTGTCAAAATAGAACCAAAAACCGAGTTTCATCAAAATCGGCCCACAAACAAAAAAGTTGGCCGCCATCTTGGATTTTTTATATTTTTAACATTGCGTTGCTGTTTTCTGGTCAAAATTGTACCAAAAACCGAGTCTCATCAATATCGGCCCAAAAACTAAAAAATTTGGCTGCCATCTTGGATTTAGTTTATATTTATATATTTATATGATGACAGATGGCGCTGCCGTCACGTTAACAGTGAGCTCTGTACTTTTAATCGATTTAAAAATAGTAAATCTTCTTATAAATGTTCAAGAATGTGTTTTAAGTAAATTATACTTCATGCTTCGTCCTCAAGATTAGCTTGATTTAACACTTGTAGTACGCCCTAGTAATCGCCAATTTCACACTATATTGAGAATATACCTACTTATAAATTAAAAAAGTAATAAAAGAAAATTATTATTTTTTAAATTTCAAAAGTGGGTAGTCAACACCGATCTGGCTCAAGCGCCCATCATAGCTGTCATAGCTGTCATTCGCTTTCTAGTGCGTCGCCGATTCACATCTAGTTTTTAAATTGTGTTAAAAAAGTTGTTAGTTGTTGTTAAAAGTGATTATTTAGGATGCCCAAACGCAAAAAAGATAACTGTGAACACATTAAACGAAAAATTATAAGATTGGAGAGAAAGTTGGAGCGAAAAAAGAAGCACCACCACCGGTGAGATTTATCTTGTTCTGAGTTATCGGAACAATTCTATCGCTCGTCGTCCTTATCTTAAGGTACGTTATGTATTTTTATACATTTATAAGTCACTGGCCTTGACATATTATATTGCATATTGAAGTTCAGTGACCTGGTTTTCTAACGTTTCGCAAAAAATGCAAACGATAATTACGTTCAACGATAAAACGGTTTGACTATTTAACTACCTACTTATTACTAAGTTTGTAAAATAAATACTTTCAATAAAGTGTAATAAAGTTATTAATTAATTTTAAAGTTATATCTAATTGAACATAAATGCATTAGTTCGTCACAGACTTTTACAAGTTCTCGTATAAGTAGATTTCAAACAGTTTGCGGGCAGTACTTTCTATGAACTGGGACTACTTCTTACTGAAAATAATTCACATAAGTGACTAAGCTAAAAAAGAGCTTTGTACTCTAAAGTATTATGCTTATTATGATGTGTCGATTTTCAATAGTTTGCGGACAGTACTTTTCTTTTGAACTGGTACTGTTAAACAGTTTGCGGGCAGTACTTTCTTTGAACTGGGACTGCTTCTTACTGAAAATAATTTACATAAGTGACTAAGCTAAAAAACAGCTATGTACTCTAAAGTATTATGCTTATTATGACGTGTCGATTTTCAATAGTTTGCGGACAGTACTTTTTTTTCGAACTGGGACTGTCTCTTACGAAATTTAATTGCATACCTAAGGTTAAGCAATACATAATCTCAAATAATGATAACATAATCATCATTATATACACTGCAGTCACTGGGTCCTACAAACAGTACAACGGGACTGTTATAAGGTACTACTAAGTGTAGTTTGCGGACAGTACGTGTTGTTATAACTGGGGACTGTCTCTTACAATATTATACTGACATGCTAAAATTGTATGAACATGAGGCTTACTCTGTCCCTTACATACGACCAAGAGGTCATAGTTGACCTCGACGCACCATATTCTAAGAGTTAACCTGAAGGACAATTAGAACAAGTACTTGGAACCAATCCCCAGTACATCCCAGTCTGAAAACATTACAAATATACAGGATGGTCATTCGTCGACTGAGGCTCCGAAGCGTGATCTACCTTCAGATCAAACGTCTGCTCTTGAAACAGAAAATATACACTTAGATAGTGAAGTATTAGAAATATTAGGTACTGACCCTACTTCAGTCAGGAGTGCTGGAGTTTTCCAGCACTGGGTCACAACAGGTATTAACAAAGAATTGCGTAAAGAACTTGTAAGTACATGACCCCAGAAAATTGCAAATTGATTGACCCACCTGAGCTTGATCCTAACATTAAAGCAGCTGTTTCAGATATTATTGCTAAACACAATAAGGCCATTCAACTGAAACAGAAGGAATCGACTGCTGGAAACACTTGTCTGGTAAAATCTATACTATTATATTGTCTGCAAATGAGAAAAACACAGCCTTGCTAAAACACTTCTGGATTTGGCAAAAATTATGTGTGATTGTCAACATTCTAATTGAATTTACAATTTTTTTTCTGAATGCCATGAAGATGGATCTAAGGGATTCTCTTCAAAAAATCAAAATTGATAAACAATTATTCGGCGAAAACTTAAGGGAAAACAAAAAATCAGCTAAAACTATTAACAAGTCTAGCACAGACCCAAAGCAATCAACGACACAAAAGTTTCCTAATAAGTAAGTTATACAGTTCTTCGCGAAATTTAAACTGGAAGGGTCCGGGTCCTAGTCGCAGGCCGACGGGCCCTCCCAGGACGAAGGAGCCTGCAACGACTTCGACGCGTAGACGGCTCATCAACTTATCGAAGCAGTCGCAGTATCCCTGGCAGAGACAGAACAACAGCCGACGCTAAATACGTTAACGCATGCAGGTCGTTTATCATTATTCTATAAAGAATTTTTAATGATTACCAAGGACCCACTGGTTCTTTTTCATAAAAAGGATATAAGATTCCCTTCAATCGAAAGCCGATGCAACCTGTATCACCGTCAATCCAAAAATGTAGTGAAAAGGAAAAGGCTCTTTTCATACACGAAATAAAAAATTTGCTGTCTCTGCAATTTCAGAGATCTCTGAATCTGATCAATATCTATCAACTATTTTTTAGTACCCAAGCCAAATGGGAAAATGCGCTTCATCTTAAACTTATCACTAAATAAATTTATTGACTCAAGACATTTTAAACTCAAGGATTTAAGAACAGTAATAAAATTGATACCGAGAGATTGTAACCGTGCACAGTAGACCTGAAAGACATACTTTTTGTTAAAAATTCACAAGGAAGACCGAAAATATCTAAGATACCAATTTGATCAAAAAGCATATGAATTTAATGTCTTATTATTTGGTTTAAACACAGCTCCTTTTTTCACTAAAGTCATCATGAAACCGGTCATGAAATACTCATGATTATATGGTTACCTGTTAACAATATATTTGGATGACCTCTGTCTAATATAATAGTCCAGTCAAAATAAAGTTTGGGGTCACATTAATGGCACCTTTAACAAATTTATTTTTAAATAATAATATTGCCTTTATTTTGAGCACTTATCGTGATTTTGTAGGTATACTGGTGTCCGTTCGAGAGAAATACCTAAAGTTGTGTTTTGGCCGTTTATAATTAGACAAAAAAGGCACTTTAGATGAATATTATAATATATTATACTTCATGCTTCGTCCTCAAGATTAGCTTGATTTAACACTTGTAGTACGCCCTAGTAATCGCCAATTTCACACTATATTGAGAATATACTTACTTATAAATTAAAAAAGTAATAAAAGAAAATTATTATTTTTAAATTTCAAAAGTGGGTAGTCAACACCGATCTGGCTCAAGCGCACATCATAGCTGTCATTCGCTTTCTAGTGCGTCGCCGATTCACATCTAGTTTTTAAATTGTGTTTAAAAACGTTGTTAGTTGTTGTTAAAAGTGATTATTTAGGATGCCCAAACGCAAAAAAGATAACTGTGAACACATTAAACAAAAAATTATAAGATTGGAGAGAAAGTTGGAGCGAAAAAAGAAGCACCACCACCGGTGAGATTTATCTTGTTCTGAGTTATCGGAACAATTCTATCGCTCGTCGTCCTTATCTTAAGGTACGTTATGTATTTTTATACATTTATAAGTCACTGGCCTTGACATATTATATTGCATATTGAAGTTCAGTGACCTGGTTTTCTAACGTTTCGCAAAAAATGCAAACGATAATTACGTTCAACGATAAAACGGTTTGACTATTTAACTACCTACTTATTACTAATTTTGTAAAATAAATACTTTCAATAAAGTGTAACAAAATTATTAATTAATTTTAAAGTTATAATTGAACATAAAAGCATTAGTTCGTCACAGACTTTTACAAGTTCTCGTATAAGTAGATTTCAAACAGTTTGCGGGCAGTACTTTCTATGAACTGGGACTGCTTCTTACTGAAAATAATTCACATAAGTGACTAAGCTAAAAGAGAGCTTTGTACTCTAAAGTATTATGCTTATTATGATGTGTCGAGTTTCAAATAGTTTGCGGACAGTACTTTTCTTTTGAACTGGTACTGTTAAACAGTTTGCGGGCAGTACTTTCTTTGAACTGGGACTGCTTCTTACTGAAAATAATTTACATAAGTGACTAAGCTAAAAAACAGCTATGTACTCTAAAGTATTATGCTTATTATGATGTGTCGATTTTCAATAGTTTGCGGACAGTACTTTTTTTTCGAACTGGGACTGTCTCTTACGAAATTTAATTGCATACCTAAGGTTAAGCAATACATAATCTCAAATAAGGATAACATAATCATCATTATATACACTGCAGTCACTGGGTCCTACAAACAGTACAACGGGACTGTTATAAGGTACTACTAAGTGTTGTTTGCGGACAGTACGTGTTGTTATAACTGGGGACTGTCTCTTACAATATTATACTGACATGCTAAAATTGTATGAACATGAGGCTTACTCTGTCCCTTACATACGACCAAGAGGTCATAGTTGACCTCGACGCACCATGTTCTAAGGGTTAACCTGAAGGACAATTAGAACAAGTACTTGGAACCAATCCCCAGTACATCCCAGTCTGAAAACATTACAAATATACAGGATGGTCATTCGTCGACTGAGGCTCCGAAGCATGATCTACCTTCAGATCAAACGTCTGCTCTTGAAACAGAAAACATACAC
Source organism: Crambus lathoniellus (assembly GCA_949710035.1). Classification (NCBI taxonomy): domain Eukaryota; kingdom Metazoa; phylum Arthropoda; class Insecta; order Lepidoptera; family Crambidae; genus Crambus; species Crambus lathoniellus. The sequence goes on from OX453307.1 coordinate 11,574,932, forward strand.
TTAGATAGTGAAGTATTAGAAATATTAGGTACTGACCCTACTTCAGTCAGGAGTGCTGGAGTTTTCCAGCACTGGGTCACAACAGGTATTAACAAAGAATTGTGTAAAGAACTCGTAAGTACATGACCCCAGAAAATTGCAAATTGATTGACCCACCTGAGCTTGATCCTAAGATTAAAGCAGCTGTTTCAGATATTATTGCTAAACACAATAAGGCCATTCAACTGAAACAGAAGGAATCGACTGCTGGAAACACTTGTCTGGTAAAATCTATACTATTATATTGTCTGCAAATGAGAAAAATACAGCCTTGCTAAAACACTTATGGATTTGGCAAAAATTATGTGTGATTGTCAACATTCTAATTCAATTTACAATTTTTTTTCTGAATGCCGTGAAGATGGATCTAAGGGATTCTCTTCAAAAAATCAAAATTGATAAACAATTATTCGGCGAAAACTTAAGGGAAAACAAAAAATCAGCTAAAGCTATTAACAAGTCTAGCACAGACCCAAAGCAATCAACGACACAAAAGTTTCCTAATAAGTAAGTTATACAGTTCTTCGCGAAATTTAAACTGGAAGGGTCCGGGTCCTAGTCGCAGGCCGACGGGCCCTCCCAGGACGAAGGAGCCTGCAACGACTTCGACGCGCAGACGGCTCATCAACTTATCGAAGCAGTCGCAGTATCCGTGGCAGAGACAGAACAACAGCCGACGCTAAATACGTTAACGCATGCAGGTCGTTTATCATTATTCTATAAAGAATTTTTAATGATTACCAAGGACCCACTGGTTCTTTTTCATAAAAAGGATATAAGATTCCCTTCAATCGAAAGCCGATGCAACCTGTATCACCGTCAACCCAAAAATGTAGTGAAAAGGAAAAGGCTCTTTTCATACACGAAATAAAAAATTTGCTGTCTCTGCAATTTCAGAGATCTCTGAATCTGATCAATATCTATCAACTATTTTTTAGTACCCAAGCCAAATGGGAAAATGCGCTTCATCTTAAACTTATCACTAAATAAATTTATTGACTCAAGACATTTTAAACTCAAGGATTTAAGAACAGTAATAAAATTGATACCGAGAGATTGTAACCGTGCACAGTAGACCTGAAAGACATACTTTTTGTTAAAAATTCACAAGGAAGACCGAAAATATCTAAGATACCAATTTGATCAAAAAGCATATGAATTTAATGTCTTATTATTTGGTTTAAACACAGCTCCTTTTTTCACTAAAGTTATCATGAAACCGGTCATGAAATACTCATGATTATATGGTTACCTGTTAACAATATATTTGGATGACCTCTGTCTAATATAAGGGTCTTAAAACTTACAAGATACCGTAAAGTTGCTTACAAGCTTAGGTTTCATTATAAATACCGATAAAAGTAATTTTATACCTTCTCAGTCTTGTAAGTTCTTAGAATATAGTTTAAACTAAAAGAAATTCTAGGTCACTTTGCCAAAATTAAATTTGCAATACAAAAGTTTTCTAACTTAAAAAAGTGTAAAATTAGAGAATTTGTTAGTTTTATTGGACTGTTAATATCCGCCTGTCCCGCCGTGAAATGCAGCTGGTTGTATACTAAATTATTTGAAATATGTTTAATTAGTACATGGATATACCTTGTTACTTGGAACAAGATTTCTATTGGTGGAGCCGCACCAAAATAAAAATAGACAAGTATGACCTGGAAGTTTTTCAGGTGCCTCAACTACAGGGTGGGGAATTGCATGTGGAGACGACAGAGCTAGTGGTTTATGGAGTGTAAAAGAAAGTAGCAGACAATAAATTATTTAGGAATTCTTGCTGCGTTTATTGGTTAAGATACTAACTGTCAAGTACTTCTACGAACTGACAATACCACGGTAATTTCCTACGTAAACCGTATGGGTGATATACACTCCCCACACCTGACAGAGATCGCAAAAGACCTCTGGCAATGCCGTAAACGTAAAAATCTTTACGTTTTTGCATCTCATATTCGATCTTCAGATAATACTATGCAGGCAGACCAAGAATGGCAGCTAGCTGGTTATTCCTTTCAACAAATTGTTGAAAAGTTTCATAGATATTTTCATTGATACGCTAGTCGTTAAAAATAATAAATGTCCAAGATATATATCCATGGCATAAGGATCCGGATGCATACGCCGTAAATGTTTTTTTTTCAGTGTCGTGGTCGAAATTAAATTTTAATGTTTCTCCTCCTTTCACAATGATGCCTAAATGTTTAAAAAAGATTATCTCTGACAATGCCACAGATATAATAGTTGTTCCATTTTGGTCCACATAAACGTGGTATCCACTATTTAAGAGTCTTTTAATAAGTAAACAATTCGTTTTCAAAGCAGATTCAAACCTAATTTTGTCTACAAATTCCAGCCGCAAACAAATGCGCAACTTCATTGCCCTGGTGATGGTGATGATACGAAGAGGCGTCAAATAATTTTCTCTGGACGTCATGCTTAACCCCTTTTTTGGATAACTCGTATAAACAATACGAAGTTTGCTATTAAAAGTGGTTTATTTATTGCCAACAAAATAAACTAAACTTATACGAAAGTATCAATTCCCGATATACAAAATTTTTGCATCTGCTTTAAACAGTGGCGCTCAGTATGTGATCACGCACAATTGTGGTGACCATCGACTGTGTTCCACAGTTTATTGAAACGAAGGTTTCTCATGCAAAATTAAGTTACTTAAGCTAGGCCTACCTTACTAGAAGATAGTGTCCGTAATCCAGGGGGGCTGGTCGCTGTCTCGCCGGCGCGCGCGCCTGGCAAAGATCTTCACCTGACCCCCCGAAACTCTTACAGCTAACACTCTTATAACTACACAATGCCCTAATAGACAGCTAAAACTTCCCGGCGCTTTTCAAAGCGAACACACACGGGTCACAAGTCCGTACCCCGACCGGGCGCTCCTAGGGGCAAACGCTCGAGATCTCGGTCACAACAGGAGTAGGTTTCCTGGCGCGGCACGTCGCTACAGGAACACACAACCTCGCCTCACGACGGCGTACGGCGGACTGGTCTGCACGCGGCCCGAGCGCATTGCGTGTCGCCCGTGACCTTGACAATGACAACGCACCGCTCGCAGCGCGGCGCGAACATCCCCCCGTCCCGGACAGTAGCAAACTGTCCGCCAACTCAATCTAAGGGCAGGCGAGAGAGGGTAGCGATCGCTCGCTTCAAAACAGAGTCCCCCACCAGGACCTCGGCAAACCTGGGCACACCATCCGACCCCGGATGAAGCTGAACAATGCGTCCTAAACGCCAGCGGAGGGGCGGCAGGTTTGGATCCTTTACCAACACGAGGTCTCCTGTCTTGGGTGGGGTCGTCCTATCCGACCACTTAACGCGTTGCTGCAAAATGTGCAAATACTCCAGATGCCAACGGCGCCAAAAACTCTGCGTAAGCTGCTGGAGCAATTCAAATCGCGAGAGCCGTCCGGAGGCCACTTCGGAATAAGGATATTCCGGCAAGGCGTTAAGCGGTCTGCCAATCAAAAAATGGCCCGGCGTAAGGGCCTCTAAATCATTCGCGTCCGAAGACAACGGACACAACGGACGCGAGTTGAGGACCGCCTCAACCTTACAAAATACGGTCGCGAGTTCCTCAAACGTGAGGACCGTCTCCCCAATAACGCGACGAAGGTGAGTTTTAGCGGCCTTTACAGTTGCTTCAAAAATCCCTCCCCAGTGGGGGCAGGATGGCGGGGAGTACTGCCATCGTACCCCTCTGCGAGAGAGTGTGGATCCGATCTCAAAATTATTCCTATCCAAAAATTCACAAACTTCCTTTAAATACCTATCGGTGCCCTTGAAATTGGTTCCACAATCGGACCTGATTAACGACGGCATTCCGCGGCGAGACACAAAACGATTCAACGTGGCTACAAAGGCTTCTGTGGTGAGGGCACTAACCACCTCCAGGTGGACCGCTTTAGTGGCCAAACAAACAAATACACACAAGTAAGCCTTTTCCGTTCTAGCATTACGAAGCCGCGATGTCTTAACGGCAAATGGCCCCGCAAAATCCGTTCCAACTCCTGAGAAGGGCATCGATTCGTTCACTCGATCGGCAGGCAAATCACCCATCTGGGGCTGCATCGTATCGGCGCGCAAACGATAACACGGGAGACAACGAAAAATAACGGATCGGATTATTCTCCGCGCTGACAAAATCCAGAACTCTCGTTGGAGGAGCGCGGTCAAAGCATTACAACCGGCATGAGCATTCTTTACATGTCGGTCTGTAATCAACAGTCTAACTAACGGTCCATCCTTGGGGAGCAACAAAGGGTGGCGTGATCCGTACGGCAGGTTGGCATGTCTGAGCCTACCTCCGACACGCAGCAATCCGGTACTGTCCAAGAAGGGATTCAACCGCACCAAGGGTCCCTTCAACTTGGGCTTACTTGAGCGCAGGGCTTTCAGCTCCGGTTCAAACTCTCGCTGTTGCGTCACTCGCAACCAATGCAACAGAGCGTCTTGCCGCTCTTGTGGGGCGAGGACCGGAGACAACGATTTCTCCTGAGGCTGGCGACAATTTCGCACAAAGCGCCTAATCCAAGCAGTCACGCCGAGCAACTTATCAAGAGAACTGTAGCGGTCTAACAAAAACTCCATCTGCGGAGCCGCCACCGTCTCCACGGCGTGAACACGCATGCCTAGGTCTGGGACTCTGGCCACAGCCGGGGTGGCAGGCCATGAGCGCTCAGGCCGTAACAACCATGATGGACTCCACCATAGGTGGTGGTCCACTAACTCAGGCGCCTCGCAGCCGCGGGAGGCACAGTCTGCGGGGTTCAATTCGCCCGGTACGTGGCGCCAAATCAACGGGGCCTTTGAAGTCTGAATTTGTGAGACCCGGTTGGCCACAAAAACCTCAAGGGTGTGGACTGAACTCTTCAGCCAACAAAGGACGACCTGGCTGTCAGACCACGCAAATATCGACTCCAAGTCGACACCGTTTCCCAAGGTGTCGGCAACATGATTGAGTAGCCGTACTAAGAGAGTGGCGCCGGACAACTCCAACTTCGGAATGGTTAGCCTAGTCCGAAGGGGGGCGACCTTACTCTTGGCCATAACTAAGTGTACGGCGACAACGCCTGCTGCATCCACCGTTCGGATGTAAACGGCTGCCGCGTATCCGCTTTCGGACGCGTCACAAAAGCCGTGCAGGGAGGCTTTAAACTTTCCCGAAGGCAGCATTTGCCTCGGTATACAAACCCGATTGACGTCGGGTAGGGATGACACGAACCTCACCCACTCTCGTAGGAGGCTACCAGAGAGGGGCTCATCCCATGACAATTCCGCAGCCCAGAGCTCCTGTAGGAAGCACTTCATCGAAAACACTACAGGGCTGAGCCAACCGTTCGGATCAAAGGTACGGGCTACAGTAGACAGCACCGTGCGTTTAGTCCAGACCTTTGGGTCTGGCAGTTCCAATCTATATGTGAACAAATCCGGGACTGGTCGATACTGGACTCCCAAAACAGACAGCATGTCTGGAGTCTCCGGATTTTCAAAGAGGAGCGGCTCTTGCTGGTGGTCCTTAGGCAAATCTGCCAATAGGTCCGGTGAGTTAGACAGCCACTTCCGCAACTCATAGCCACCAGCCCTCAAGAGCGCAATCAGCTCATCACGTAAGACGAGAGCCTCATCTAAGCTCGAGGCCCCCGTGCAGATATCGTCGACAAATAAGGCCCCCCCCTCAATAAGAGCAGATGCCCGGGGATAGCGTAGCCGTTCGCGCTCTGCGAGCTCCAAAAGCGAACGGATCGCCACAAAGGGGCTCGACCGCAAACCATAAGTGTTGGTGTTCAGCTCGTAAGCCAACATCGGATCCTGGGGATCCTCACGCCAAAGGATGAGCTGGTATCGTCTATCCTCCGGGTGAATCACGGTCTGTCTGAACATCATGCGGATATCGGCCACAAAGACGACAGCGTGCCGGCGGAAGTTGGTCAAAACATCACAGACATCGTGATGCAACTTCGGCCCCGCATGCAGACACTGATTCAACGACACTCCGGTTGACGTGGGCGCTGAACCATCAAAGACCACGCGGATCTTCCCATTGGAAGTCTTCAAAACAGCGTGGTGTGGCAGGAAGTAATGTTCCACATTACGCCAGTCCAACTGCGAGATGGACATGTGCCCAAGGTCCAAATACTCCCGCATGAAGTCTATATACTTCTCCTTGAATGCGGGATCCCTGGCCATCCTACGCTCCATGGACAACAATCTCTTCTCGGCCATCGGTCGGGAGCTCCCTAAGGGAGGGCGAACCGCCAAGAAGGGCAAGCGGGTAATCAAGCGACCCGAGAGGAGGCGCCCAGTGTTGTTCTGGTAGAACAATTCGCACTCCTCGGCTAACGGATCCAACCGCTTGGCAGTGGGAGGTTCCTCCACCTCCCAAAACTTTTGGAGAACGTCGGACAAAGTAGAACCGACAATGGTCTGGCGGTCTACCGACGGGGTCTCTGGTGTCTGTGGTACCTTTCCCATCACCACATGACCCAGCGACGAGGACAAGGCGACAAGATCGGCTGTCTGCAAAACTCGCTTGCTTCCACACAGTACACGACCGAGGACATCCGCACCAATCAACAAGTGTATTGGGCCCGGTCGGTGGAAGGAAGGATCAGCCAAAGCCAGTCCAGACGTCAGCTCAATCGTGGATGGCGGCACTCGCACTTGCGGGAGTGGTCCAACCACCTTATCAAAAACTATCGCCGAAGCACCGATCTTCGGCCTTGGCGTGAAGTGGGGGGAGAAGGAGAACTCAACTCGACCAATCGGATCAGGGATCCGCGAGTCTCCCACCCCCCGTACCGCTTCGTGATGCGGCACAAGCAAAAGACCCAGCTGTCGGACAAGCCACCTGGACATTATGCACCCCTGGGCACCTGAGTCCAAAAGGGCACGCACCGTGACAACATTGCCCTTAGGTCCCCAAACATTCACGGAGGCTGTTGGCAACAGCACAAGCTCCGGCGGGGTGGTTGGGTCCGACAGGGGCGCCATTAAAAATTTTGGGGGGGTACTTGTCCCCCTCGCGCCTGAGTCGGCGCGCCAAATGTGGGACGCTCGTACCGGGCGAGCGGGTCCCAATCGGGTACATACTGGCCCCGACCAACAGCACTCCTAGGTGCAGGGTAATACCCGTGTGGGGCGTGCCTCGGTACATAGTACCCCAATCGAGGCCTCTCCATTAGGGGGGGGGAGTAGCAAATAGGGCCCGTGCCCATCGCCACCGTGGCGTACTCTTGTGGTACCCCCCTACCCCCGCCCGTGGCGGGGGCGTCTCTCCTATAGTTCCCCCTCTCCGGGGGGGACTGAACGGGGGGGCTAAGCCCCGCCGAATCTCTAGGGGACCGGTTCCGGGCTGCCGGGCCCCCGCCCGTGCGCGAGGAATTCGAACCCCGGTCGCTCCCGGCGTCCTTGCGGTCCAAACAAAGGAGGGGGTGATGCCTCCCTCCGCAAAGACGACAATCCTCGGTCTGGAGACACGCCGACTGCATGTGTCCCCCCAAACACCTATAGCACCATTGGCGCTGTTTCGCAACGGCCCTCCGTCCCTCTGGGCGGAGGCCTCTAAATTTGGCACATTCGTGCACCACGTGCCTATCTCCCCTGCAATACCTGCACCGCTCACTCGGTGCGGGGGGAGGGGACTGCTGGAAGGCAGCATAGCGATTGGTCGGGCGACGGGGCTGTTCCCTCGCCGCCACCATACGACCAACACCTGGAACCGGGGCGGGCTCCAGGTGGTCCGTCACCCTACATTCGTCCTCCAAAAAACGAAGGAGGTCCGCGAAGGGCGGGAGATACGAGGCGCTGTCGCCTCCGTACCTCTGCTCGAAACGCCCCTTCATTTCAGCGGGCAATTTGGCGAGGAATATGTGCAGCAGTATAAAGGACCACCGATCCACCGGCAGGTCCAATCGCCTTAGGGAGTTGACCGCTGACAGTAGCGGGTTCAGCAACTCCCTCCGTAACAGGTGTACCCGCGTGATTCGCGGGAGGGCCAAAATCGTGGCCACGTGGGTGTCCGCCAGTAACCGGACATTCTGGTACCTGCTAACCAGAAGCTGGCGAGCCACCTGGTAGTTGTCGTCACTGATGAGCAGGTGCTGGATCACCGCGCTGGCCTCTCCTCGCAGGGAGGAGCGCAAATAGGCCAACTTCTCACTAGGGGATAAGTCCCGTCGTGAATCCACTAGGCTGTCAAACAGGTTAATGAAGCCCATCCAGGCTGACAGATCCCCATTAAAAGTGGGAATCTCCAATGTAGGCAATCGGCCTAGCAACGCCGTCGGGGTAGGTTTGACCTCCCCGCTCAAAACCGGCTCCCCCTTCCGAACAGCCAGGGCCCTCTCAGCCGCCTCCGTGAACTGGTCAGCCAGCTCATAGGCCTGGGCTACATCCTGCTCCAGCTGTTCCGACACGGCATCATCAGCTGGGGGGTTTTCCAAATAATGCGCGCGACACTCCATGGCGTGGCGCTCCAGGTCTTGCAGCCGAGCTGCCAGCCCGCCATACCGAGCTAGCAACGCGCCTACCCGGTCGGCTCGGTCTATTAATGTGACCGCACAAGCAAGCCAACGCAAAGCTCCTTGGATGCCAGCCCTGGATACGGCGGTCGGATTCGTAGGAGCCATTTATAAGCCGTTTAATAAACAAAGCAAACAAAGAAATATAAAAGTGGTAAACATCAACAAAAAAACAATAGAAATAGGTCGCGTCACGATAATATAAAACACAATTAAAATTCGGACGACATACACGGACCCTACTATTTTCATAAATTATTAGCAACTTACCAATTTCAAGGGCTAACAATATAACGGTATAAACAAAACGTATAGGATTAACGGTATGGCATAACGGCAGGGCCAAGTCAACCTCGCAAATCAACTACTAAACCGTTATCAACAAACGAAAACAAAACTATTTTTAATAATAATACTCGTAATTTAATACTACTAATAATTAAAACTAGTTCCACTTTTTTAACTAGGCAAGCGGACTCGGAACAAACACTAGTATGTGGTACTAATAAACAACACTTTCGAACGAAACTATTCGTCAAATAAATCCGGACACACAAAAAAAAATATACACATCTAGGCGAGTAAACTCGTATCAAATCACTAGTATGTGGTACTAATAAACACACTTTCGAACGAACTATTCGTCAAATAAATCCGGACACACAAAAAAAAAATATACACATCTAGGCGAGTAAACTCGTATCAAAACACTAGTATGTGACAACAATTATATAAGTGTCTATCTATTATCGGATCCACCAAGTGAGAAACATTCGCTTCGAGAATTTACTAGAACAATTTCTTAGTACTTCTCGTCTCGGATCGGATCGGATCGGGAATCGGATCGGATCGGGAATCGGATCGGAAATACCCTTTTTAACAAAAAAAAATAATTTTATTTTTACTATGAAATTTTATGTACCTAGTTAATTTTAATATGAAAATTAACTAATTATATCAACTAACTACGCTCTGCTACCAAAAATATGATCACGCACAATTGTGGTGACCATCGACTGTGTTCCACAGTTTATTGAAACGAAGGTTTCTCATGCAAAATTAAGTTACTTAAGCTAGGCCTACCTTACTAGAAGATAGTGTCCGTAATCCAGGGGGGCTGGTCGCTGTCTCGCCGGCGCGCGCGCCTGGCAAAGATCTTCACCTGACCCCCCGAAACTCTTACAGCTAACACTCTTATAACTACACAATGCCCTAATAGACAGCTAAAACTTCCCGGCGCTTTTCAAAGCGAACACACACGGGTCACAAGTCCGTACCCCGACCGGGCGCTCCTAGGGGCAAACGCTCGAGATCTCGGTCACAACAGGAGTAGGTTTCCTGGCGCGGCACGTCGCTACAGGAACACACAACCTCGCCTCACGACGGCGTACGGCGGACTGGTCTGCACGCGGCCCGAGCGCATTGCGTGTCGCCCGTGACCTTGACAATGACAACGCACCGCTCGCAGCGCGGCGCGAACAGTATGGCACAATTAACTGTTATCATTCTGCTTTGGCTTTAATAACTAAAATTGATATATCACTAAATCAAGAAATAAAAAAATTTATTAAAGGAGTTTTTCGTACCAGACCTCCATCCCCTAAATTTAATGAAGTCTGGAATATAGCACAGATTTTAAATTGTCTTGAAAAGTGGTTTGCTAACGAAAGTTAGAATCTGGAATATATATATATATATATATATATATATATATATATATATGAAAAGCCAAGTATTTGTCCTGCAAGAGTTTTGATTACTTACCTTGAAATGAAAATGTTTCTCTGTCCTGATTCCGACAATTTATTTATTAGTTACCGAAAGCCATATAAGCCTGTTACGTCACAAACCTTATTCAAATGGATAAAAAATACGTTACATTTAAGTGGAATTGATATTTCTACGTTCACTGCGCATAATACCCGGTATGCTGCTACGTCAGCTGCGCAAAATTTAGGTTTTAGCATAGACCAGATTATAAAACTGCAGGTTGGTTTTCAGAATCACATACGTTTGCCAAATTTTATAACAGGCCAGTAAACAGCAATTGTGATAAAAAATTTGGCACCACTGTTTTGAGTGCTTAATCAAAATATTTTTCGTTTATTTCATACTAGCGGCCGCCCGCGGTTTCACCCGCGTGGTTCCCGTTCCCGTGGGAATATCGGGATAAAAAGTACATATAAACCTTCCTCTTGAATCACTCTATCTATTAAAAAAACGCATCAAAATCCGTTGCGTAGGTTCAAAGATTTAAGCATACAAAGGGACATAGGGACAGAGAAAGCGACTTTGTTTTATACTATGTAGTGAAGCGATGTTGATTTTTTATGTAACAAATAATACTTTTTTATTGCTTTTTGTTTCTATGTTGAGAAAATAAAGAAGCAAGATAGTATAAGTTAAGTTATAATTTCAATCTATAATATTCAGAAGCCTATATATTACAATTTTTGCATATTTTTCGAACACTTAGTCTCTAAACGTCTACAAGTGTTAAATCAAGCTAATCTTGAGGACGAAGCATGAAGTATAATTAGAGATTAAACGAACTTACCTGAAGTGAAGTTCTATCTTAATTATACGAAGGCTTCGTCCGAAGAGATTAGCTTCCCTCCCTCCCAAAAGTTATTAACTACTCCCCTATATGATTCGAAAAATATAATACTCTAAACTAAATGACAGCTATGATGTGCGCTTGAGCCAGATCGGTGTTGACTACCCACTTTTGAAATTTAAAAAATAATAATTTTCTTTTATTACTTTTTTAATTTATAAGTAAGTATATTCTCAATATAGTGTGAAATTGGCGATTACTAGGGCGTACTACAAGTGTTAAATCAAGCTAATCTCTTCGGACGAAGCCTTCGTATAATTAAGATAGAACTTCACTTCAGGTAAGTTCGTTTAATCTCTAAATCTATGGATACCCTTTAAATTATGTTAGGCAAGTAATCCCTGACGTGAGCACAATATTCTGCACATTACAACGTTTTTTCAGTCACGACGTAAAAAATGAGACTTACAAAATCGCACTTTCAGAGATTTTACTACTAATACACTCTAAATAAAAACATCGAACCTATTTTAAGTTTTCACCTAGGTGACTTTCTTGGAACCTGGTTAAAAGTGGTTTTTTTGCGTTAAGTCGGTTATACATTAAAGTCACTTCAATTTTTATGTAAGATTTCCGTTAACATATTTATTTTATATATAAAAAAATCATAATCCCCTGATAACATGAGAAAGATTCCTCAAAATATAAATAAATGCACAATCACCGCAAAGTAATAAAATAACTCATTCAAAATCCAAATTACGCGTGACCTTGACGGAGCGTCCGCATGGCCAGTCGGTGTGCGAGAGAGACGGAGTTATCGGGCGTGAAAAGGATGGATAGACGCGGCGCGTTGCCGCGCGGCAGCAATTCATCCTGCTTCCTAATTAAATTGATTAAGTGAAAGTTTAGATGTTTGGATGTTGTTTGTTACTCGATCACGCCAAAACAGCTGAACGGATTTGGCTGAAATTTGGAATCTAGATACTTTGTAGCCTGGAGAGGAACATAGGCTTGTTATTTTATTTATTACACAAATTCGCATCTTATTATCTAAATTTCAAAAAATTTTGCTGCGTACTGTGCGCAGACTAGCCGGAGTAAAATTATTGATACTTTAATTGCGGATGTGATTTTTTACAAGCTTTTATTTAACTTGCAGTGTATGTATGTAGGTATGTATGTCCGTTCGGGTCAAATCTTACGAGTTAAATAATTTGACCCACTTGCCAGTTTCCGATTGAGCTAAAATTTTGCATATAGGTTTGGTATGGATGACAGTACAATATTAAAGTAAGGCCAGCAAAAAAGCTTGTCACAAAAATGATTTTTTTTACAAAAAACTAATTTTTGTGATAATTAGAAAGAACATATAATTATTTAAGTTTTATAACAAACTATTTTTATTTTATTTTTTTATTGCAATTCGGGTTTTGGTACTATTTTGACAGGAAAATAGCAACGCAATGTTAAAATATTAAAAAATCCAAGATGGCGGCCAACTTTTTTGTTTGTGGGCCGATTTTGATAAAACTCGATTTCTAGTACTATTTTGAAAAGAAAACAACAACGCACTGCTAAAAATATAAAAAAATCCAAGATGGCGGCCAACTTTTTTGTTTGTGGGCTGTTTTTGATGAAACTCGGTTTTTGGTACTATTTTGACAGAAAAATAGCAACGCAATGTAAAAAATAATAAAAAATCCAAGATGGCGGCCAAATTTTTTGTTTGTTGGCCGATTTCGATAAAACTCGATTTCTAGTACTACTTCGACAAGAAAACAGCAACGCAATGTTAAAAATAATAAAAAATCCAAGATGGCGGCCAACTTTTTTGTTTGTGGGCCGATTTTCATAAAACTCGATTTCTAGTACTATTTTGAAAAGAAAACAACAACGCACTGCTAAAAATATAAAAAAATCCAAGATAGCGGCCAACCTTTTTGTTTGTGGGCTGATTTTTATCAAACTCGGGTTTTGGTACTATTTTGACAGGAAAATAGCAACGCAATGTCAAAAATGATAAAAATCCAAGATGGCGGCCAAATTTTTTGTTTGTTGGCCGATTCTGATGAAACTCGATTTCTAGTACTATTTTGCCAAAAAAGCAACAACGCACTGCTAAAAATATAAAAAAAACCAAGATGGCAACCAACTTTTTTGTTTGTGGGCCGATTTTGATAAAACTCGATTTCTAGTACTATTTTGAAAAGAAAACAACAACGCACTGCTAAAAATATAAAAAATCCAAGATGGCGGCCAACTTTTTTGTTTGTGGGCTGATTTTTATCAAACTCGGGTTTTGGTACTATTTTGACAGGAAAATAGCAACGCAATGTCAAAAATGATAAAAATCCAAGATGGCGGCCAAATTTTTTGTTTCTTGGCCGATTCTGATGAAACTCGATTTCTAGTACTATTTTGACAAAAAAACAACAACGCACTGCTAAAAATATAAAAAAATCCAAGATGGCGGCCAACTTTTTTGTTTGTGGGCCGATTTTGATAAAACTCGATTTCTAGTACTATTTTGAAAAGAAAACAACAACGCACTGCTAAAAATATAAAAAAATCCAAGATGGCGGCCAACTTTTTTGTTTGTGGGCTGATTTTTATCAAACTCGGGTTTTGGTACTATTTTGACAGGAAAATAGCAACGCAATGTCAAAAATGATAAAAATCCAAGATGGCGGCAAAATTTTTTGTTTGTTGGCCGATTCTGATAAAACTCGATTTCTAGTACTATTTTGACAAAAACAACAACAACGCACTGCTAAAAATATAAAAAAATCCAAGATGGCGGCCAACTTTTTTGTTTGTGGGCCGATTTTGATAAAACTCGATTTCTAGTACTATTTTGAAAAGAAAACAACAAAGCACTGCTAAAAATATAAAAAAATCCAAGATGACGGCCAACTTTTTTGTTTGTGGGCTGATTTTTATCAAACTCGGGTTTTGGTACTATTTTGACAGGAAAATAGCAACGCAATGTCAAAAATGATAAAAAATCCAAGATGGCGGCCAAATTTTTTGTTTGTTGGCCGATTTCGATAAAACTCGATTTCTAGTACTACTTCGACAAGAAAAGAGCAACGCAATGTTAAAAATAATAAAAAATCCAAGATGGCGGCCAACTTTTTTGTTTGTGGGCCGATTTTGATAAAACTCGATTTCTAGTACTATTTTGAAAAGAAAACAACAACGCACTGCTAAAAATATAAAAAAATCCAAGATGGCGGCCAACTTTTTTGTTTGTGGGCTGATTTTAATCAAACTTGGGTTTTGTTAGGTACTATTTTGACAGGAAAATAGCAACGCAATGTCAAAAATGATAAAAATCCAAGATGGCGACCAAATTTTTTGTTTGTTGGCCGATTCTGATAAAACTCGATTTCTAGTACTATTTTGACAAAAACAACAACAACGCACTGCTAAAAATATAAAAAAATCCAAGATGGCGGCCAACTTTTTTGTTTGTGGTCTGATTTTTATCAAACTCGGGTTTTGGTACTATTTTGACAGGAAAATAGCAACGCAATGTCAAAAATGATAAAAATCCAAGATGGCGGCCAACTTTTTTGTTTGTGGGCTGATTTTTATGAAACTCGGGTTTTGGTACTATTTTGACAAGAAAAGAGTAACGCGATGTTTTTGTCTGTCTGTCAGTCAGTTTCATCACAATCGGCCTACAAAAAAGTTGGCCGCCATCTTGGTTTTTTAATATTTTTAACATTGCGTTACTGTTTTCTTTTCAAAATAGTAGTAAAACCGAGTTACATCAAAACCGGCCCACAAAAAAAAAGTTGGCTGCCAGCGTGGTTTTTTAAATATTTTTAACTTTGCGTTGCTGTTTTCTTACTGCTGTATGGAAAAAATGGATATACTGTGTCTTAGCCTTCGATGCTATTATTCAAGAATATTAACATAAGAAAGGTTGACACTGCGAGTAGTACCTATTGGGAAAACTAAAATAGCCTTTGAGTATTAATAGAAAATAGCCTAAAAGACTTAATATAAACCGATTACTAGAAAAAATCGGCCAAGTGCGAGTTGGACTCGTTCATGAAAGGTTCCGTACTCACTTACTGTACCGATTGGTTATACCTAGCCAAAATTTCACTATAATTTTTCGTCAGCAAAATATAACTTTGTTTTTCATAGTGTTTTGCGGTTTTTGAGTATGTAGTATATTATATCTCAAAAAGTGCTTACTATATCTCGTTCAAAGCAATTTTCGTTGAAAGTTTTTATTAAGATCTACAGCATTTATTTTTTCTAGATTTTTCACTCTTTTACTTTAAAAGTTAGAGGGGGGGTACCCCCTTTTTACCATTTTAGAAGATTCTCTCTTTCAAAAGGTAGACTTTGAGAAAAAATGGTTTGAGAAACTTGCATGTCATTTTTAAAGACATATCTATAGATACCCCACACGAATAATAATATGTTTGATTAAAAAAATATATTTCGGTTTTAGTTCCATGTATGGGGAGTCTCCCTTAATTTTTTTATATTTTTTATTTTTGTATAAAAATCGTAAAGCGGTTAACAGAATACATTTAACTACCAAGTTTCAACTGTGTAGTTTTTATAGTTTGGGAATAAAGTGGCTGTGACATACGTACGGACGGACAAACGGACAGACAGACAGACAGACATGACGAATCTATAAGGGTTCCGTTTTTTGCCATTCGGCTACGGAACCCCCCAGATCCTTGGGGGAGGCCTATGCCTAGCAGTGGGCATCGTCGTTCAATCTATACAGATACCTGATAATGTTTACTACTATGATAGTTTCTTTTTGTATTTTCAGTTTGGAAACAGTTATAAATGGTTAAAGAATTTATTCATATAAAAGATCTTTCTTTTCTACATTCTCTAAATATTCCTGCGGTGGTGTCGTGTGAGTCGGGTCGTTACGTTCCCTAAAATATGGTTGAACGAAGCGATTTGACTGGCTCATGCGTCATGCTCGAGAACGGGTGCTGCCAGTGGGATGGGTCTGCTCGTGGCAACTTGTGTTAAAGGTGTTCGGGATATGGTTTATAATGGTATTATACTCGTAATATAGTTTTGTTAGCGAGCTGGTGTATCTCATAGTAATTTTGGTAAGTACTCGTGTCTTACAGTAACAGCAATTTTTTCTAATTATTGTTGTAAGTACTTAATATTTATTCAAAAAATCCTTTTATTTGTTAATACTTATAGATTTGAATATACGGCGCAGCTTGCAGTTTCCTTTTTATTATTCCTATAATATAATTTAAATAATATTAAGATTAGTGCGTCCATTAAACTATTTGATTCCTCGTTTAGTTGAAAATTGTTTACTGTTTTAGGTAGGTAATAAGCAAAATTGTACTTACTTTAAGCGGTATTCTGTATTGTGATGGAAAGTAACCTTACTATTATGTAAAGGTCACTTTTCAAATTTGACGACTCTGTATAAATTAAAACAGGGAGTAAAAAATAGCCCATGGCGAGTTTCTTGCCGGTTCTTCTTGTTACAAGGTCTCCTGCCGTAGGATTTGTGAACCGATGGCGTAGCTTCATTGACGTTCATAAGTGTTGAAACAAACCTAAATTGAATAAACGAAATTAAATTTAGCTTTTTTTTCTATGTATTTCAGAAACTATGTATACAGTACTTTGTGCCCATACAAACTTTTTTAAGAGAATAGAAAAATCTAAGAAATGAGACTATTTTTTGAAGTGGCCGCGTAGGCTACCAATTTGCCCATTGACCTTTATACAATAAAATATTATGGTCAAAATAATACAATATGGTTATACTAAAATAAACAAATACTTGTAATTTTATAGTGCGACCAAAAAATCTTGAGCATGAAATATTAATTCGTAGGTATAGTTGTTTAATATTTTTGCTATTATCCCTGATTTAATTTTAGACTTTTTTTGTTTGTTTCAGGTTTATCACAAAGTACAGTTTGGAGAATTGTAAAGTTTGATAATCAAAGTGGTGGAAAATTCATGACTCCAGCTAAACATTTTACTGCAAAAACGTCGAATAAAGAACAGTGTGCTCAAAACACTAGTGAATGCCCCATGGTTCACAAAAATGGAAGAAGTCCATGAGTATCTGAATATACCAACCGTCAAACAGCACATAGCCAATGGCATTAGTTCGTATAAAGATCGAATTGGTATTCATAAGAACAAACTGGCCCAGTGTCTTATTGAACCATTGCAAACAAGACGCCTGAAAAGACTGCATCCTTGGGACAGCATACAATAACTATACCAGTTAGCAAAACACAAAGGCAGCCTGACACTGGAAAGGCATGCCTACACGTCTGCATTAAAACCCAAACCATTTGCTTATGGTCTCAAGACCGATCGCATGTTTGCAAACGTATTATATCGAAGTCATCTAAATTTTTAGGAGTGTTTAGCTGGAGTCGAGAATTTTCCACCACTTTGATTACCAAACTTTACAACTCTGCGAACTGTACTTTGTGATAGAAACAAACAATAACAGTCTAAAATTAAATCAGGGATAATAGTTTTCAATACCTACAATGTTTTCTACGAATTAACATTTCATGCTCAAGATATTTTGGTCGCACTATAAAACTAAGAGAATTTGTTTATTTTTGTATAACTGGTATAACCTCTTAAGTTAGGATAAAAGTATTAAAAATGTACCTATGTGGGGTAATTCTTAAAGGACTAACATCCAGGATCAATATAATACTTTGTGAATACGCGTCGTGCAACTTACTTACTTACTTACCCGTGAAATCCGCGGTGCGTTGGTAAACATCTTCGAGACTACTGAGCAACTTTCCTGCTTGGAACTCCGCCAAACATCGTAAAAACACCTAGAAAACTATATCACGGGCACCGCCACGGATTACCTTATTCATAGTTATGAAATTTCCACTTCTCTTCTACGAAATACAATAAACAAATAATACTTATAAATAGTCATAACTTTAAACTTTTTAAAAGGCATTCTTATGGCCGTTTTCACCAAACGTTAAGACGTTCCTAAGGCAATGCTTATCGTTAAGCGATTCTTAAATGGAACTTTTACGTTTCACCACAACTTAAGAATGCCCTAAGTAGTTAAGAAGCTCCTAAAGTTAGGACACAGAAAACGGCCGCCTAATTGTTAAGGATCAACTTAATGTCAAATGAAACGTCAAACTTGACTTGAGTTATCTTCGTAAATCTTGAATAAAGTTTAAAATAATCATGAATTTGTATAATAAAAAATGAATGTGTAAGATTTGTTTGAATTTCTGAATTTCTTTGAAATTTTTGACGACGATGAAGGTGATATTTGTACGCATAAAGACAACGACGGATAACGCCAATACACACGAAGCGCTCTCATGCTGTGGAAATATACGAGAACTTGTATCTACATTACGGAAAATGTTGGTTTCCTAGAACTTTCAAGACTTTCAAAGGAACTTTATGGTACCTACCTAATCTATGCTAGAATTCATTTCTCAGAAGTGACATTATATAGAGAAATTGAAGGGTACAGGGGCAAAACAAGAAATGTCACAAACAGGTTTTTTGTTTTTTATTTTTTATTTTATTTTTTTATTATTTTTGTCTTGCATAATTATTTTTTATTAATTTACTGATAGGAACCTAAGTTTACTTTACAAAGATCGGCTGTAAATACAAATAAACTTTTGACAAATGTTCACAAATATACTTACATTAAAATGTAAATTACACAAAAATCTGTTTTGTGACATTCCTTGTTTTGCCCCTGTACCCTTCAATTAAACTTAACTAAGACGTTCCTATCTAGGAATCTTTTTAGTAGTTTTGGTTGGTGAAACGTAACAGTATCATAAGATACTGTTTAAATTAAGATATTCTTAGCTAAGAAATACCTTACGAGTGTTTGGTGAAAATAGCCATAAATTTTCAAAATTACTTATTTTGCTAAGTATACCTACTGAGACGCACGGGGGTCCCACCCCACTGATAATGCGATGTTCTTCAAATTGTATCTGCGTTTGGGAATTCTCGCCTTAATGACGCGCGCGCCTCACTTCATTTGCGTTTTTGATAATAAATATAATTAAATAACTATAACATATTGGTACGGGATTTTTATTGTTTTGAGTTTATATAAATTATTTCTACATGGATTACTAAAAAAATTCGAGGTGACTTTAATGTGCGAATTTTAAAATCAAATAAAACTGCATTAAAAAAAAAGTACCAGAGTCACCTTGGTGATAATTGGTATACTTATTAGTATTATTTATATACATGATTTGATTAAATATCACTCGGTGTGCCATTATTGTTATAAAGTTAGAAATAATTTGACATAGTATATTCGAAATACACTCAATAAATCGACCTAGACGAGAGATTATTTATTCCTTAATTAAAGCATTCTAAAAGACTCTAAAATGAACAAAATTACCAGTTTTCCATTTTTTGTTCACACCCAAATTATTTTTTCTTACTTTATTGATTAATTAACCGACAAGTACGAAGTTAATATCAGACATTATTCTGATTTCCGGTTTTTCAAGTATTCATTTATGTTATTCCAAATTATCACCCAAAGTGCTAATATTGCAACCTACTCCATACAAACACATTTATTTTGACTGGACTATAAGGGTCTTAAAACTTACAAGATACCGTAAAGTTGCTTACAAGCTTAGGTGTCATTATAAATACCGATAAAAGTAATTTTATACCTTCTCAGTCTTGTAAGTTCTTAGAATATAGTTTAAACTAAAAGAAATTCTAGGTCACTTTGCCAAAATTAAATTTGCAATACAAAAGTTTTCTAACTTAAAAAGGTGTCATCATCATCATCATCATCATGTCAGCCGAACGACGCCCACTGCTGGGCATAGGCCTCCCCCAAGGATCTCCACAACGATCGGTCCTGCGCTGCCCGCATCCAGCGGCTTCCCGCGACCTTGACCAGATCGTCGGTCCACCTTGTAGGGGGCCTGCCCACGGAACGTCGTCCGGCACGCGGTCGCCATTCAAGAACCTTTCCGCCCCAACGGCCATCGGTTCTCCGCGCTATGTGTCCCGCCCACTGCCACTTCAATGATGCAATCCTTCGAGCGATGTCGGTTGTTTTAGTTCTCCTGCGGATTTCATCATTTCTGATTCGATCGAGCAGGGAAATACCAAGCATCGCTCTCTCCATTGCTCGCTGGGTGACTTTGAGCCTTCTTATGAGACCCATAGTAAAAGACCACGTCTCACTTCCATAGGTCATTACTGGCAACACACACTGGTCAAAGACTTTCGTCTTGAGACATTGAGGTATTTCGGACGCGAATATATGTCGGAGCTTCCCAAACGCTGCCCATCCGAGCTGGATTCGACGAGAGATCTCTTTCTCAAAGTTGGACTTACCTAACTGGACCGTCTGTCCTAGGTAAACATAGTGGTCAACAACTTCGAGTGTAATGTTCCCAACATTAACTGGAGCGGGTGCAACATGGGCATTGGACATGATTTTCGTCTTGTCCATGTTCATCTTAAGACCCACTCTTTGCGAAGCATTACCGAGATCTTCGAGCATTGTGTTCAGGTCTTCCAAGGTCTCAGCCATAAGAACTACATCATCGGCAAACCGTAGATGTGTTAGGTACTCGCCATTGATGTTGATGCCGCATCCTTTCCAGTCCAGCAGCTTAAAAATATCCTCCAACGCAGCTGTGAACAGTTTGGGAGAGATGACATCTCCCTGTCTCACACCTCGCTGTAGTTGGATAGGATTAGAGCTCTGGTTCTGTAATCGGACCGACATGGTGGCGTTTTGGTATAGGTACCTCAGCACCTCGATATACCTGTAGTCTATTTGGCACCTCTGGAGAGACTGCACCACGGCCCAGGTCTCGATCGAATCAAAGGCTTTCTCATAGTCCACGAACGCCAAGCAAAGTGGCAGGTTATACTCTTCGGTCTTCTGTATAACTTGCCGCAGCGTATGAATGTGGTCTATGGTACTGTAGCCTTTCCGGAACCCGGCTTGTTCGGGAGGTTGGAAGTCGTCGAACCTGCGAGCGAGACGATTCGTAATGACTCTCGAAAACAACTTATAGATATGGCTCAGAAGCGAGATGGGTCTATAATTCTTCAAGAGAGTTTTATCACCCTTCTTGAAAAACAGCATCACATCGCTTCTGCCCCATGCCTTTGGCGTTTTGCCCTCGAGGATGACAGAGTTGAAGAGCTTCTGGAGGACCTTAAGTATCGGCTTACCGCCCGCTCTTAGAAGTTCTGTTGTGATTCCGTCATCACCCGCCGCCTTGTTGTTTTTGAGCTGCTTGAGAGCCATTCTAATCTCGTACAGGCTGACGTCCGGGATATCTTCGGTATAGTGTCGGGTAAGCTTGGCTCTAGGGTCTTTAGCCTTGCTTTCAACAGGTGTTTGCGTGGAATATAGCTGTCCATAGAAGCTCTCAATCTCCCTCAGGATTTCAGGTGTTGACGAAACGATGCTACCTTCCCCAGTTTTCAGCCTAAGTTAAAAAGGTGTAAAATTAGAGAATTTTTTAGTTTTATTGGACTGTTAATATCCGCCTGTCCCGCCGTGAAATGCAGCTGGTTGTATACTAAATTATTTGAAATATGTATAATTAGTACCTTGTTACTTGGAACAGGATTTCTATTGGTGGAGGCGCACCAAAATAAAAATAGACAAGTATGACCAGGAAGTTTTTCAGGTGCCTCAACTACGGGGTGGGGAATTGCATGTGGAGACGACAGAGCTAGTGGTTTATGGAGTGTAAAATAAAGTAGCTGACAATAAATTATTTAGGAATTCTTGCTGCGTTTATTGGTTAAGATACTAACTGTCAAGTACTTCTACGAACTGACAATACCACGGTAATTTCCTACGTAAACCGTATGGGTGATATACACTCCCCACACCTGACAGAGATCGCAAAAGACCTCTGGCAATGGCGTAAACGTAAAAATCTTTACGTTTTTGCATCTCATATTCGATCTTCAGATAATACTATGCAGGCAGACCAAGAATGGCAGCTAGCTGATTATGCCTTTCAACAAATAGTTGAAAAGTTTCATAGATATTTTCATTGATACGCTAGTCGTTAAAAATAATAAATGTCCAAGATATATATCCATGGCATAAGGATCCGGATGCATACGCCGTAAATGTTTATTTTTTAGTGTCGTGGTCGAAATTAAATTTTAATGTTTTTCCTCCTTTCACAATGATGCCTAAATGTTTAAGAATGTTTAAGAGCAGATTATCTCTGACAATGCCACAGATATAATAGTTGTTCCATTTTGGTCCACATAAACGTGGTATCCACTATTTAAGAGTCTTTTAATAAGTAAACAATTCGTTTTCAAAGCAGATTCAAACCTAATTTTGTCTACAAATTCCAGCCGCAAACAAATGCGCAACTCCATTGCCCTGGTGATGGTGATGATACGAAGAGGTGTCAAATAATTTTCTCTGGACGTCATGCTTAACCCCTTTTTTGGATAACTCGTATAAACAATACGAAGTTTGCTATTAAAAGTAGTTTATTTATTGTCAACAAAATAAACTAAACTTATACGAAAGTATCAATTCCCGATATACAATTTTTTTTGCATCTGCTTTAAACAGTGGCGCTCAGTATGGCACAATTAACTGTTATCATTCTGCTTTGGCTTTAATAACTAAAATTGATATATCACTAAATCAAGAAATAAAAAGATTTATTAAAGGAGTTTTTCGTACCAGACCTCCATCCCCTAAATTTAATGAAGTCTGGAATATAGCACAGATTTTAAATTGTCTTGAAAAGTTGTTTGCTAACGAAAGTTAGAATCTGGAAAATATATATATATATTAAAAAAAAACACATTGCTCGTTATACCATTCTATAACGAAAAGCCAAGTATTTGTCCTGCAAGAGTTTTGATTACTTACCTTGAAATGAAAATGTTTCTCTGTCCTGATTCCGACAATTTATTTATTAGTTACCGAAAGCCATATAAGCCTGTTACGTCACAAACCTTATTCAAATGGATAAAAAATATGTAGTTTAAAGAACTATAAAAACACACTTTTATAGGAACAGACTAAAAAGTACAAAATAACAGACTATTCAGTAAGTGAAATTTAAAAGTGTGGTGCGCGTTGTCAATATTAAGTACTTGAATGCATGCTTTGCAAAGGGCGCACCACGCTTTTTAATTTCAGTTACTGAATAGTCTGTTATTTTGTACTTTTTAGTCTGTTCCTATAAAAGTGTGTTTTTATAGTTCTTTAAACTACATATTTATTTTTTTCTTTTTAGTTTAATGAATGGCAAGCTATGGATGGATGGTAATCGATTTCACAGTCCATTCATGTGTCTGCCCACCCCGTAAACATTATAACTCAAAGGCGTGATTGTATGTATTTGTTTTACAAATTCAAGTGGAGTCTATTAGTTACCAGATGCGCGAGCTGAACCCTTACTTCATCCTTACTCCATCATCAGACCCACACCACCAAGTGTAGCGAATAGGTCTCATCAGAACGAAAAAAATGAGCCCAAACTCGAGGGGTTTCCTAATAGTCATTAAGGAGTGCCACTGACTTCCTCCCTGCTCTGTCATCAGGCCCTCACCACCTAGTGTAGCAAATAGGTCTCATCAGAACGAAAAAAATTAGCCCAAACTCGAGGGATTTCTTAGTGGTCATTAAGGAGTGCCACTGACTTCCTCCCTGCTCCATCATCAAACTCTCACCACCAAGTGTTGCGAATAGGTCTCATCAGAACGAAACAAATGTGCCCATCTCAAGGGGTTTCTTAGTGGTCATTAAGGAGTGGCAATGACTTCCTCCCTGCACCATCATCAGACCCTCACCACCAAGTGTAGCGAATAGGTCACATCAGAACGAAACAAATGAGCCAGAACTCGAAGGGCTTCCTATTGGCCATTAAGGAGTGCCACTGGCTTTCTCCCTGCTCCATCATCAGACCCTCGCCACCAAGTGTAGCGAATAGGTCTCATCAGAACGAAACAAATGAGCCCAAACTCAAAAGGTTTCGTAGTGGTCATTAAGGAGTGCCACTGGCTTCCTCCCAACTCCACCATCACATCATCAGACCCTCGCCACCAAGTGTAGCAAATAGGTCTCGTCTGAACGAAACAAATGAGCCCAAACTCGAGGGGTTTCCTATTGGTCATTAAGGAGTGTCACTGGCTTCCTTCCTTCTCCATCATCAGACCCTCACCACCAAGTCTAGCGAATAGGTCTCATCAGAACGAAACTAATGAGCCAGAACTCGAGGTGTTTCCTATTGGTCATTATTAAGGAGTGTCACTGGCTTCCTCCCTGCTCGATCATCAGACCCTCACCACCAAGTGCGACTCATAATTCTTATCAGAACGAAACAATGGAGGCCAAACTCGAGGGGTTTCCTAGTGGTCATTAAGAAGTGCCACTGGCTTCCTCCCTGCTCCATCATCAGACCCTCACCATCAAGTGTAGCGTATAGGTTTCATCAGAACAAAAGAAATGAGCCTAAACTCGAGGGGTTTCCTAGCAGCCATTGAAGAGTTCTATTGCCCACCTCTTGACTCCATCATCAGATCAGCTCGATGGTAGCAAATTATTTTATTGTCATCGGATTCATATAGACTTGCAAAGTTTCAAATCAATACGACAATTAGAAGTAGGTTAAAATTGAATTCCAAGATTTTCTTACATTGTGACTTAGTTACAAGTGAAGCTAATAAAAGTGTGGTAAAAATACGTTACATTTAAGTGGAATTGATATTTCTACGTTCACTGCGCATAATACCCGGTATGCTGCTACGTCAGCTGCGCAAAATTTAGGTTTTAGCATAGACCAGATTATAAAACTGCAGGTTGGTTTTCAGAATCACATACGTTTGCCAAATTTTATAACAGGCCAGTAAACAGCAATTGTGATAAAAAATTTGGCACCACTGTTTTGAGTGCTTAATCAAAATATTTTTCGTTTATTTCATAAGCGATGTTGATTTTTTATGTAACAAATAATACTTTTTTATTGCTTTTTGTTTCTATGTTGAGAAAATAAAGAAGCAAGATAGTATAAGTTAAGTTATAATTTCAATCTATATTATACAGTAGCCTATATATTACAATTTTTGCATATTTTTCGAACACTTAGTCTCTAAACGTCTACAAGTGTTAAATCAAGCTAATCTTGAGGACGAAGCATGAAGTATAATTAGAGATTAAACGAACTTACCTGAAGTGAAGTTCTATCTTAATTATACGAAGGCTTCGTCCGAAGAGATTAGCTTCCCTCCCTCCCAAAAGTTATTAACTACTCCCCTATATGATTCGAAAAATATAATACTCTAAACTAAATGACAGCTATGATGGGCGCTTGAGCCAGATCGGTGTTGACTACCCACTTTTGAAATTTAAAAAATAATAATTTTCTTTTATTACTTTTTTAATTTATAAGTAGGTATATTCTCAATATAGTGTGAAATTGGCGATTACTAGGGCGTACTACAAGTGTTAAATCAAGCTAATCTCTTCGGACGAAGCCTTCGTATAATTAAGATAGAACTTCACTTCAGGTAAGTTCGTTTAATCTCTAAAAGTGTTTCATAAATACGATGCATAAATGTTATAACAGAAAAGTAACAACTAGTTCCACCAAAAAACAGAGAAAAAGAGTGTCAGTGAATAATCGCGTAAATAGACTAAAAACGCGCATAAAAATAACACCTCATATATACAAACAATCTCCAGACCAGTGTTACGCTAAAATTTAAAACAATTACGTGGTTTAATGTGAAGTTTAATGATGATAAAATAGAAATAATAAACGGTTAATTTTATTTAAGTATAATCCAGTGAACACGATTATAAATCTTAAGTGCGAGGGACTAAAGCCGATTCTCGTTGAGCGGACTTACTGTGAACAGTGAAGTGACAATCAGCTGTGACTCGGCCGACTTCGTTGATAATCTAAGATCCTAACCACCAAGAAGAGCCCGACATCGAAATACCGGATAGTGTTACTTTATTTTGTCGCTCTTCGTAAGTGCGTTGTAGTCGCAACGGTACCAAGTACAATTTCTGGCTCTTACAGACCGGAGTTCAAATCCACTGGTACCGAGGATAAATTCTCTTTGTACTTTTTTAAATATTTTTTTATTTGGCCTTTTTGTTTTTTTTTTACTTTATATTTTTATTTCATTTCATTTTTTTTGTGGACAATCAAACAAGAAAGGGCAAACTGTTAAAAATAAAAAATAAAAGTGATTAAATAATAAAAAAAATACTATGGATAGTTGTGCTGGCTGTAACCAACTTATCGGCGAGAATGACATGTCTATGACATGTTCAAGATGCACCCTTCCATTTGATTTATTATGTGCAGGCCTGACTGGGGAAAAATATGCTTCATTGCCCGATGAAGTCATGCAATCTTGGATAATTTTATTATGTATATCCTGCAGAAGCAAAGTGCCAAAAACTAGCAATCTTAGTACTCCTGTCAGATTCTTGATGAATACTTGTAGTACTAATGGCGCTAATGCAGTAAATAAGAACGCACATTGTGAGGAGTCGAATGTGACAATACGACGTGGTCAAATATCGAAAAAGCTCGGTTTTTGTGTGTGTGGCGATGCAGATATCCTAAGATCCATTGTAAGGGATGAGCTACATGCCATGTTACTAGAGCCTCTTTCTATTATATCTCAATTGTCTAAAGATGTGCAGAACCTAGTAACAGCTACGATTAAAATAGAAAGCGTCCAGGAGGCGATACTAGCTAAGCAAAATGAATATTTGCAATCAATACAAGCAATGACTACAAGTCAACCGGTGCCAATGTCAGCACCGTTAGCACCCATGCAAATCACTCAGTTGTCATCCACGTCTTCGTCTGACCGTCAGAAAAAGGAGAAAACACCTGCGGTTGTGTCGAAAAATAATGAACCAGTTTCGACTTCGAAGACTACTTTACAGGCTTCCCAGGTCAATGATCGAAAAAACGAACCAAAAGTTGGGGATATTCACGTTGGATCGTCCATTAACGTATCAAAGGAAGAAGAACATAAAAGTAGTCAAGCCAGTGTGGCAGATCTGGATAAAGAAGAATGGGTGGATGTAAGGCGTGGGCGAGGCCGGGCCTCATTGCCTGGTATGCTTCGTGGTACTGCGGTTCCTGGTACGACATCGCTTCGGGCTGCTGAGAGAAAAATGTTCTTACACCTCTATTATGTTCAGGAAGGTACAACGGAGGACCAGGTGCGTGACCACCTGCAGACTGTCTGTAAGAATGACCTATGTACGGTAGAAGCACTTAAGTCACGTGGGAGCTATACGTCTTTTAAACTTGGTGTACCCAGTAAACTGGCTGAACTTGTTATGTCTCCAAGTAACTGGGCGGAGGGTATATGTGTCAAGCCATGGCGACAGAACTTTCGTGCCAAGCGACAAGACCAAGACAAACTTACAAAAACCTAGAAAACTTGAGTGTTATTACCAAAATGTTCGTGGCCTCCGTACCAAGACCTCTGTTTTTTATAATAATTTGTTGCAACGTAAATGTGATATTATTGCTTTGACTGAAACCTTTTTAACAAGCTCCGTGTCCGATGGTGAACTTTTTCCCGCCGAGTATGGGCGTTTTCACATTGGACGATAACGGTAACGACACGATATCGGCACGATATCGTCGGACTGGCAGTTTCATACAATCACTACTAAATGCTTTCACACTGTGTCGTTACCGTCAACGATATCGTCTGTCGTGCCGATATCGGTGACGACACAAGTGCGGAAGATGCGAAGCCGGTTATTAACGAAAGTAACCAAGGGTAATTAAAAGTTTATCTGTTATTTACTGCATTTTTGGGTTTTTACGCTACAAGCCACCGCTAGGTAGCGCTTTTTTTCTTGATTTGCTAGGTGTGAGTTCCGCGACGATTATGCCTGCTTGTTGATTGGTGGAGAGGAGAGAGGAGGTGGATCTCCTCCCGCCTCACCTCTCCCTTCTATTTCGAGTATGTAATATCGACAATGACCGAACGATAGTAATAATTTTTAAGTGACTTCAAAAAAAGAAGCTTTTCAGTTTGACCTGTATTTTTTTGTATGTATGTTTGTCCGCGATTATCTCGCTTTTGGCTGAACTCATTTTAATGCGGTTTTCAGGAAAGTATTTGTTACATTTAGGATAAGGTTTTAGTATTTTAACCGACTTCAAAAAAGGAGGTTCTCAGTTTGACCCGTATGTATGTATGAAGGTTTGTCCGCGAGATGCGGTTTTCAGAAAAGTATTTGTTACATTTAGGAGAAGGTTTTGGTATTACAACAGACTGGGGAGGAAAAGGCTGGGGAGGAGTTTTGCTAGCGGTGCGTGGCTGCTGTTCTGTACGTATCATTCAGGGGCGTGCATCAGTTTTCCAGCGCAGTAGGCACTGTAGATCTAACTAGTGGTAGTTGCACTGATCATTTTAAAATTCGTAATATTTAGGCCGAGCGACGGCGACGTGACGCGGACAAAGTCGCGAGCGGAAGGCTATGTTGGATATAAATTCGCTTACCATATATTGTCCCGCTTTCTTCAGACTGTAACTAATGTTCTGTATGTTATGTGAACTTACTTCCTAGTGAACTTGCTCTGCTCTTATCCTTTGGCACCTGGCGGTCGTGTGCGGTGGAGCGAATTTTTAACCACCACAGATATCTCAAAAATGCATGAATATAGGTAACATGACTCGTAAAGAATCACACATGTCATTTGAGCGATAGCCGTAGTGGCTTTTAGAAAAGCCGTTGTATTTGTTTTATGTCACTTCACATCACTCACGATCACGAATACCGGGTTTAATTAATTAATAAACGAGTTATAACACACATATTGAGAGGTATTTAAATTTAACTAGATTAAATAAAATTTAGAAATAAACACAGTCTTCGCTGTAGAAAACAAAAGACACGAAAAGCAAAATAATAAATTCGTATGGCGGCAACCAGCTAACCAAGTATAACTGTCGTAATATTTGGTATTAAAATGTCTGAAATTTTTACCTTTCTGTTGAGTTAAACTAATATTTGGCATAGGTCTATTGAATGAAACAATTTTTGTTTTATCTATGAACGAAAACTGTGCGAAAGGATACGTACGTAATTTCTGTAAGCAAATCGAATCCGGACAATCGGCACATTCTAATTTCTCCATTATATTTTAATTATTGATTACCTATATTAAGCACAAACACACACAGCAATTTCTTTTTATCACATTACAAACACTCGATCACTCAACAGTAATTATCTAATTAGGTCTCGCGCGCGTGTGATGCCAAGAAGACAAAAACGAACTAAAAACAAAATGGCAGGAACTTTCGTTGTTGCAAATTACATCCGTAATTATTAATAATTCTATAACTCAATCACGGGTGCGGGCGGTTAACAATCACTCTTAAAATCAGCGCAATAAGGTTGAAACTCGTTGAACGTACACGCACTGCAGCGCGCGGAACTAGAAAGAGACGGGTCGGAAATCATCGGTTCATTTCGCGACAGTTCGTCTAAGTAAGCTCAACTACCTTACCCGGTTAAATTGAGAACATATGCATGTCCTTAGGACGACGCACATTTTCGGTAAACATTATACGCGGTTGTATTACCTTGACCAGTACTTTTTCTAATTTATGTTGTACTAGCTTTCCGCCCGCGGCTTCGCCCGCGTGGACTACACAACGTTATCCCGCGGGAATGTGATGTTTTTCCGGGATAAAAAGTAGCCTATGTTCCTCTCCAGGGTACAAAGTATCTGTGTCCCAAATTTCAGCCAAATCCGTTCAGCCGTTTTGGCGTGATTGAGTAACAAACATCCAAACATCCAAACATCCAAACATCCAAACATCCAAACATCTATACTTTCACATTTATAATATTAGTAGGATGAAAGGCTGCTTGCATCGAATAGGCGATTCGGAGTCTGCCTACCTTAGAGTTAGGTACCAAAGTATTTAGTATTTAGCGAGGAAAAACTTATTGGGTGAGGTGTTGAATAGACGTTTTATTATAGAATATCTGAACCATATTAAACTAAATTAACTTTAAGTATATAATTAAATTAGTGGAAAATTAGTAGCATGTTATTTAGGTTTTTAATGAGGTAGGCACAGCCTAATAAAGATGTTGACGGTATGACACCTGATATGGAAGTGTTATTTGCTATTGTCACTTTTAAATGTGTGAAATTTTTGTGCTGTGTAACTTACCTACCACCCGATTACAAGGATGATCAATACTTAAAAGTCCTAACATGTATAGAAAATGTTATATGTAAATATCCTGATATGAATGTTTTACTATTAGGTGATTTTAACTTAAATTCATGCAGTGCAAATGTTAAAACTCAGTTTGTCATGTTTTTGGAATTTTGTGGTCTTGGTGAATATAATACTGTACACAACTATCGTGGTGATAAACTAGATCTCGTACTGAGTGATGTCAATCCGGATCAGATTGCGGTGTGTGTTAGTGAAGATCCGTTGGTGCCTATCGATAAATACCACCCAGCACTCGAAGTAACAGTGAACCCGTCTCGCTGCACGGTGCCGCCATCTCCTCAGGCCCGTTTCCGACGTCCAGATAGATCACGAGAATGGAATTGGTATAAAGCTGACTATAAATCTCTATATGCTGCTCTGATTGAAGTAGACTGGAGTGACCTATTCGGACAAGAGGACGTAGACCTAGCTGTTGAGATATTTTATTCGAAATTATATGAGTGCATAAATATATATGTACCCCTTAAAAACAACATATCTGAATCTAAATACAAAAACCCAAAATGGTACACGAAAGAGATAATTTATAATCTGAAACATAAATATTTTCACTTAAAAAGATATAAATCTGAGGGCAAAGAATTTAATAAAGAATTGTATAAGTACTATCGATGGCATGTTAAAAAATTAATCGACAACGCGTATCAGCAGCATTTAATTTCTTCACAAAATAAGATCATTGACGAACCTGCAAAATTTTGGGAATACGTAAAAGATAATAAAAAGAATAGGAGGCGTATAGATGTATTCAAATATGACAACGTAGAAGTAACTGGTCAAGCCGCTGCTGACGCTTTTGCACAATATTTTGGTTCGGTGTTCCATACTAAAATCCCGCGACTTGACCCTGCTAAAGCTGCGCAAGCGGCTCATAGTCTTATAGATGCGAAATGTATTTCTATTCAAGAAATTGACGAATTTGATTTAAAAATTGCAATAAAACGTATTAAATCTAAAACATCTAGTGGTCCTGATGGAGTTCCTGTGTTTCTAGGTAGGGATTGCATGCCTGCCCTTAAAGCGCCACTTTTATATTTGTACAATTTGTGCCTTAAGCACTCGACGTATTCTAACTGTTGGAAGATATCTAGAGTGACGCCTGTTCCTAAAGGTGAGCCTAATAATGATGTATTCACATACAGACCCATTGCCGTGCTGTCTTTGTTTGCTAGATTATTCGAAGCCATTCTTAATAGGCACATTAGTCAGCAACTCGATAGTTTATTACGCCAGAGTCAACATGGTTTTCGTAAGACTAGATCGATAACAACAAATTTGGTAACACTGGCTGATTATGTATGTGCAAAGTTTGATGCTAACCAACAGGTCGATGCCGCTTATTTTGATTTTAGGAAAGCTTTTGACCTTGTTGATAACGATAAGCTCTTAAAAAAGTTAGCAACGGTAGGTTTTACACCAAAGCTTCTCCAATTCTTTAGTAGTTATCTTGGTAATAGATGTCAGTTCGTAATGAAATGAAATGAAATGAAATGAAATGAAATGAAATGAAATGTTTAATTTGCTCAATACAGTGTTCATACATTGAGATGGAAGACAACGTGTGTTTAGATCTACGGTATTTTGCCTTAAATATTGTAGGCGTGCAAATATTGCGTCATAATGGTATGAATTTATTACTATTACATATTGATATTAATTTATTACTATTACATCATTACCTTGATTATTGAAGTATTATATGTAAGGGTTGCTGGTTGTGATTCTGACGACTTTTATACAAGGTCGGGAGTGAGTCAGGCGAGTACTTTGGGGCCCACACTTTTTCTGATCATGATCAATGACTTGCCTGACACCGTGCAAACTGCACAGTGTCTCCTGTTTGCAGATGACCTAAAATTATATCTTGGAATCGAAAAAGATACTGATACAGTAGCATTACAGGCTGACATTGATGCTGTGTCAAAGTGGAGCCAAAGCAATTCTCTTCCGTTTAACACTGCTAAGTGCAGGACAATAACCTTTACGCGGAAGCTTCATCCAATCCAAGCGGACTATGCACTACCTGACGCTCCCCTTTTTTTTTTTTTTTTTTTTTTTTTTTTTTTTTTTTTTTTGTAACAAGAGGAGAATGCGATTTTTAGGCATACTAAACGTTATGTTGGACTCGGTCACACCCATGGCATGTCCCTCGCCGCACCCAGCCCTCCCGCCAAGCCTAATAGGCTTCGCGTCACCTGACGCTCCCCTAGAAAGAGTAAATAGTATACGTGATCTCGGACTGACTTTAGATAGTAAATTTGACTTCCATCAGAATGTGACCGAAACTTGTAAAGCTGCAAGTAGAACTTTGGGATTTATAATAAGAACTGCCTCACAGTTTAATAACATGAGAGTGGCAAAGGTGTTATTTTATTCATATGTCCGAAGTAAGTTGGAATACGGGGCTATAATATGGGATCCTTATGAAGAAAAGTACACCTTGATGATTGAAAGACTGCAACGAAAGTTTGCACGTTGGTTGTACAAACGCATGTATGGATATTATCCTTACCTATATCCTTCGTTATTTGTATATGGAATGGTTGGATTAGAAACACTTAGATATAGGCGAAAACTACTTCTTATGGTACACTACCTCAATATACTATCACATAAGATTGACAGCTCAGTATTACTAGACAATCTAGGCCTCCTAGTCCCCTCGCGTATACCGCGTGATGCTTTTGGGGCGGTGGCGCCGCGCCGTCGTCCGCGTTTGCTACAAAGGCCTGTCACTCGTACGCAACACGCTGCGCACGCGCCCACGGTACGCGCCCTGCGTCTGATCGGAGATGTACTCACTCAGTGTGAAGATCTAGACTTATTTCATGATCATTTAAATCGTATTTGTAAAAAATCTTACGATATACTCTGTCTTTAGCCACATTATTTTTTATTATTATTATTGTAATTAAATTATATTTTTATTGACGATAATTAATTATTATTAGACATGCTTATTGTATGAAACCAATCCTGACATTATGATGATATTGAATTCTTTTTGACATGTTACGATTTGAAATGTATTTTTATTGTTTATTTATTTGTATTAATTATTAATTTTATTGATAAATATGACTTGTTTAACTTGCTTGTGACTTGGAGTTTACTCTGTAAACTTGCATGTATATTATGAATAAATGAATAAATGAATGTAACATTGCGTTGCTGTTTTCTTGTCCAAATAGTACCAAAAACCAAATTTCATCAAAATCGGCCCACAAACAAAGAAGATGGCCGCCATCTTGGATTACTAACATTTTTAAAATTGCTTTACTGTTTTCTTGTCAAAATAGTACCAAAAACCGAGTTTCATCAAAATCGGCCCACAAACAAAAAAGTTGGCCGCCATCTTGGATTTTTTATATGTTTTACATTGCGTTGCTGTTTTCTTGTCAAAATACTTAGTACCAGAAACCGAGTTTCATCAAAATTGGCCCAAAAACTTAAAAGTTGGCCGCCATCTTGGATTTTTTATATTTTTAACATTGCGTTGCTGTTCTCTTGACAAAATAGTACCAGAAACGAGAGTTTCATCAGAATCAGCCCACAAACAAAAAAGTTGGCCGCCATCTTGGATTTTTCAAAAATGTTATCATTGCGTTGCAGTTTTCTTGTCAAAATAGTACCAAAAACTGAGTTTCATCAAAATCGGCCAACAAACAAAAAAGTTGGCCGCCATCTTGGATTTCTAATATTTTTATCATTGCGTTGCTGTTTTCTTGTCAAAATAGTACCAGAAACCGAGTTACATCGAAATCGACCAAGAAAAAAAAAAGTTTGCCGCCAAGGTGGGTTTTTTTAATTATTTTAACATTGCGTTGCTGTTTTCTTGTCAAAATAGAACTAAAAACCAAGTTTCATCAAAATCGGCCCACAAACAAAAAAGTTGGCCGCCATCATATTATTCCCATAGGATAACGTCTCGTTCTCGTGCAGTCCACGCGGTCGAAACCGCGGGCGGAAGGCTAGTCTAGAACTTCGCCATATAGTATATACATGGAAATCGTACCAAAAAAGTGGTGTTGCCTTGCATTAAATGAGGTAGTTCTGATTTTTTTATATGTTAGTAGTGATGAGATGGTAATGACAAATCCAAGTTTTCCACCTCGAAAGCCCTTTGGATCATTGTTAAATACTTTAAAATCCATAAAATTTTCGTTTTTTTTTTCAGTTTTTGTCAATTTTTACCACCAAGGACCTGAGTTACGCCAAATATTACTATGCACTCTTTAAAGAAGACTAAATTTGCAATAAAAAAAAAATAATTTGGTTTTTGTTGGCGAAATCGTTTTTAAGATCTTCTTCTTCGTCGTTTCGCTCTTGGCAGAGCGGTCGTGGTCACGTTGAGGCGTCCACGTCGGTGGTAGAGGCGGACACAGCTTTCCGCACGATCTCCCGCCATCTCTCCCGGTTGGCAGACTGTCTGGCGCAGTCAGACACACGGTTTCCAACTGCGGATTTCACTTGGTCGGTCCAGCGCATCGGTGACCTGCCACGTGATCTGGTTCCCTCCACTTTGCCCTGTACGACCAGCCGCTCTATGGAGTCGTTACCCCGCCTAGAGACATGGCCAAAGTACTGCAGTATGCGCGACTGTACTACGGCCGATAAACGCTGCGTGATGCCAAGCTCCTGGAGTATGGACACGTTGGTGCGGAATTCCGTCCACGATATTCCCAGCATCCTCCTCCAGCACCACATCTCTAGAGCATCTATCTTCCCTTTTTCCAGCTCGCGCACTGTCCACGTCTCTGCCGCGTAAAGAAAAATGGGGAATACAAGTGATCGCATGAGCCTGACTTTGGTGGCTTTGGTAATGTTACGATTCCTCCACACTTTCCTTAACTTCTCCATCGCAGTTCTGGTTATGGCCATACGTCGTTTTACTTCATCTACGCAGCCGCCGTTGTTTGAGATTAAAGCTCCAAGGTATACGTAGGACTGGACCACGTAGCAGTTCGCAATCTGTGTTACTTCGGGCGAATTGTCGTTGACGCGGTCTATGATCATGATCTTGGTCTTAGATCGGTTTATCTTCAACCCAAACGTTAGGCTCACGCGCTCCATTTTGAGAAGTAATTTCTCCATAAGGCCAGCGTTACTCGCAAATAAGGTGGTGTCATCTGCATACCGCAAGTTCGCGATTTTGTATCCACCAATCGCAACACCATCCGTCCAGTCCTCGAGAGTGATTCGCATTACAAGCTCGGTGTAGATGTTAAATAATAAGGGTGATATTATGCATCCCTGTCGCACGCCCGCACTTGGATGGAAACTATCTGAGAGGAGGTCATCTGTCCGCACTGAAGCTGTTCCCCCTTCGTAGAGCTCTCTGAGCAGGTGTACGAGGTGTTGTGGTGTGCCCATGTCCAGTAGTGTTTTCCACAACGTTGGCCATTTCACAGAGTCAAACGCCTTGGAGAAGTCAACAAAGCATATGTAGGTCGGTTTGTTAAACTCTCGAGCCTTCTCAATTAGTTGACGAACGATGAGAATTTGTTCGCGGGTTCCTTTCCCTTTTACAAATCCAGCTTGTTCTGCCGCAGTTTCTCTGGACAAATATGCTTTCAGTCGCTCATTTATGATGTGTAGCATTATTTTGCTAGCGTGTGTTATCAGTGCAATAAGTCGAAAGTTGCTACACTTCTTCGTGGAACCCTTTTTATGAAGAGGAGTGAATATTGTGTGAGCCCATTCAGAGGGCCATTTGCCTGTGAGCCATATCTTGTTGCAAATGGTGTGAAAGATATGAACGCCACGGTCTCCCAATGCTCGTATAGTTTCAATTGGGATCTCATCTTTCCCTGTGGCTTTCCCATTCTTCAGATGTTGAATAGCGGCTCTTACTTCCGACTCAAGAATATCCGGCTCAAGTATATCACTCGCAGGCTCCGTGGGTGTGAAATTTCGCGACTGAGGATCTTGAAACAAGGACTGACAGTAAATCCTCCAAACTTCCGAAATTTTGTCTAGTTCAGTGACTACATGGCCATTCTGATCTTCGACGGCCCAAGTTTTAGACGGCAGCGTTTTTGTGATGAGGCGTATTTTGTGATGCAAGTCTCTTGACTCATTTTTTAAGATACGGCTATTTAAAAGTTTGCAAAATTTCAAAAAAAAGGAAGTATCACAGTTTTTTTATTTTTCGTCAACTTTGACACCTAGTAGTGGGTTTTTGGCAAATTTTTTTATTAGTTATTAAAATCCATTAAATTTTCGACAAAATGAGATTAATTATGTCAATTTACACCTGATAGTTCCTGAGACACAGCTGTTCAAAGTTAGGTAGGTAGGTAACTAAACAATTATGTAATAGAAGTGTTATGTTTGGGTATTATATTAATAAAACAGCGTGTGTGCACCGGCTTCCATTTATTCAGAGAGAGAGAGCAAGCCTAACCACAGATTATAATAGACGTAACACAGATCACATACATTACACCTCCCAACTTAAAATGAGAACATTCTCTGATAACAACTTGACTATTATTACAACAATAATACTATGCTTTTACAACAAAATAAGACAACAAATAAAAGTAACAAAGTAACACTTTTCTTTTTAAATATATGTTTTACGAAAGTAACATTCTTGTTATCAAATACTTATACTAACATAACAATTAATCAATATCAAAACCCCATCTCTTTGGGGGCCTACGAATGCGTTCCGGACTTCTCACCGGTGGCGGCGGTAACGTTGGCGACTTGGTGGGCACAACTGGCGTCCCAGGCGGAGATGGCGACAATAGCTTAGGAGTTAACTGGCTCTCTTCTCCCTGTCTATCTCCTATCTCCGAGCTCTTACCCCCTTCTTCTTCCTTTGGGCACGCCATCTCCGCCCTAGACGCCACCGGCTCCTGATGCTCGACCGCATCCTCATCACCCGCAGTACCTAGCTCTTCAGATGGGTGTGACAGACTTAATCGACTAAGTCTGTTTCGTACTTGATCAATGTGCCTAGATAGAAATCGACCGTCATCGCTCCTAACCACTACCCTACGCGAACCCTCTCTGTCGACTATTGTACCTCTAACCCATTTTTCCTTTCCGCCATAGCTTCTGGCCCATACTGCCTCACTGGGTGCCGGTAGAGTGGGCTCTGCTCTGAGTCGTTTAACGACTCCGTAGCTCAGTGATTAGAGCAGTCGCCCGGATAGCGAAAGGTCGTGGGTTCGAGTCCCATCGGAGCTGGTTGTGAGACGGGTCGATTTTTTCTAGATACTTTATTTTCCATTTTTCTATGATAAAAATTGCATTGTGAATGCAAAAAAGTAAAAATTTAAATAACTTACAACTGGTTTAATTACTCCTATTGGTCTTACTAGCTCTCCTGTATAGTATCTTAATAACAACTTAGATGGTTGAATTTTTAAGTAAGCAAATTAATTTTTATATAAGTTATAACTAATGCAGGATACAGCACTTCCCGTATCACACTCCATTTTAATATTTTGACCATCAACACAGAGAGGAATCACAATTGGTCTACATTGAGTAACAGATAAGGGATAAAAATTTACTATTACCTCGTCACTATCTTCGCTATACTCTTCTTCCTTATGAATGCTTGATTCTATGTATACTTTTGACTTTCATTATCTTTGGGCAAACTTTTTTCAGGTGTCCTTCTTGGTTACACACTCTGCACACACAGACTTTAAATTTACAAGAGTCATACATATGCCTGCCTCCACATCCTTTACATCCTTACCCACTCCTGTATGGAGTAGTTGTCTGGCTACCAGAGCTTCGACCATCCATTCTAGCACCTCTCACCGCTGAGGCACCCAGCCTACTGTTTCTGTTCCACGCTCCCCGCTGTCCGCTCATACCACTGGCAAAATTAGTCTGCTCCACTTGATTTATCGACGATTCCACCTCCGCTGTCTCATTTTTGCTCCTGTTACAGCCTTCCACCAAAGCAGCATTCACCTCTGCAGCTTCCATTGAAACTGCTAACTTATATGCTCTTTCAAAGGATATTGTGTCGGACTCAGTAAATAGTTTCTGACGTATCGTTTCACTTTTGAGCCCACATATAATCTGGTCTCTGAGATTTTCTTTCAAGCTGTCTGCTGAGAACCCACAGTCTTTGCTTAATTTTTTCAATGTTGTCACATATTCTGCAATACTCTCTGTTTTCTGTATTTTTAGCCTAAATTTGAAGCGTTCCGCTAATACACTCGGCTTAGGACTAAAGTGTCCCTTCATAAGGTCTATCAAGATTTCATAAGTTTTCGTGGCGGGTCTGTCCGGTGTGCACAAGCTTACCAGTAGCTCGTACGCTTCGTTACCAATGACGGTAATAAATGTCGCCACTCTCTTCTCTGGACCAATTGTGTTTGCAATAAAATATTGCTCCAGGCGGTCTACGTAAATGTCCCAACTGTCTTTTCCCACTTCAAAGGGCCCTATTTTTCCGACCGCCATTTTGCCGTGCCGACCACGCCGTCCACGCCTTGACCGACTGTGCTTGATGTGCTTCTCGTACTATTTTCTCTCTTTATTTAGCAGCCTCCACTGTTATCTTGAAACCAAAAGGTTCGGCATCATCCTCGTCGCCACTGTTATGTTTGGGTATTATATTAACAAAACAGCGTGTGTGCACCGGCTTCCATTTATTCAAGCAGAGAGAGAGCAAGCTAACCACAGATTATAATAGACGTAACACAGATCACATACATTACAAGAAGGATTTGCAAAAGGTAGTAAGCCCTAAAGGACGAAGGATCTGGGAGGTGTTCCCGTTCTACCCTGTTAATGACACGCAAACCTTAATCACCTTGAAAGCATACCAAAGATGTATGGTTGTACCAGCAGATGTGGTTGCAGGAAAGCAGGACTCAAATGTTCGGCTGTTTGCAGCTACTGCATTGGCCAATCATGCGAGAACATACCAGACCTGATGTGTAATGACTTTCATGAACCATTGATTAATAACCCACCATCAAAGCACGATTTTGACCTTCCTGAGCAGTTCGATGAAGAAATTATACCTCAGCAAGCTGCCCCCAAAAGGTGTGCTGCGGATTCAGAGGACGAGCCTGGTCCATCAAAAATATACATACAGTGTAGGTACTTACATAATTGATCCCACCACCTCCCAGATCCTCCTTCTTTTAGGGCGAACTTCATTTTGCAAACCCTTCTATTACATAATTGTTTTCTTACCTCAATAACTTCGAACAGCTGTGTCTCAGAAACTATCAAGTGTAAGTTGACATTACTAATTGGTCTCATTTTGTTGGAAATTTAATGGACTTTAATAACTAATAGTTTAACTTTTGCCATAAACCCACTACTATGGGTCAAAATGTCGAAAACTAAAAAAACTGCAATAGGTACTTCCTTTTTTTTAAATATTG
This sequence comes from Crambus lathoniellus, assembly GCA_949710035.1. Taxonomy (NCBI): domain Eukaryota; kingdom Metazoa; phylum Arthropoda; class Insecta; order Lepidoptera; family Crambidae; genus Crambus; species Crambus lathoniellus. The sequence goes on from OX453307.1 coordinate 11,614,753, forward strand.
CAAACTTTCAAATAGCCGTATTTTAAAAACTATTTGACTTAGAAAAACCAAATTATTCTCTTTTTATTGCAAATTCAGTCTACTTTAAAGCGTGCATAGTAAATTTTGCCGTAACACAGGTCCTCGGTGATAAAAGTTGACAAAAACCTGAAAATTTATTGGATTTTTAAATATTTAACAATGATCCGAAGGGATTTCGAGGTGGAAAACTTGGATTTGTCATTACCATCTCATCACTACTAACATACAAAAAAATCAGAACTACCTCATTTAACGCAAGACAAAATGTACGATTTCCATGGGCTAATATCTATATACCTTTTTAGTAAGTTAGTCAAGATGTATAAAATGTAACTCCTTTTTTCGGCGGAGTCTTACAACTATACGCGTGACAACCCTTACAGTTTTACAACTGTCTGGACATCGGCGGCATTTTCGCCAATGTCAAACGCGATTACGCGATGACTGACTGCCTTTAAGGACAAACTTAAAAAATATCTATTGTCCATCCAGTTTGATAGACCGTAATGTTGCATGTGCCGATGGCTTTTCTTTTATTTAGTTTCCGATGGGATAATTATTGAATTTTACACATAACTAGCTTTCCGCCCGCGGCTTCGCCCGCGTGTAATACACGACATTATCCTCAGGGAATGTGATATTTTCCGGGATAAACTATGTCACTTTCCAGCTCTCAATCTACCCCCGGACCTACCAAAAATCACATTGATCCGTTGCTCCGTTAAGACGTGAAAGACGGACAAACAAATAATACCTACCTACTGGTATTCCCGTGAGAATATGATACTTTCCTGTGGTAAATAGTAAAAGTAGCCTATTATAATCCTTCCCAGAGTCTCAAACTATTTACTTAAAGAGGTACCAATTTCTGGTTGCAAATTAGCCCACGCTTAAAATGATTTTCGTATGGGATTGAGATTTTTCCCGCGGTAAAAAGTGTTGTTTTTCCCAGTGCCTTAAACTGTCTCTATTCTAATTATAATCCTTTCCACTAACTTAAACTATCAACTTAAATACCAATTCCATTCCACAGCTATGCCCGTGCTAAAACTCATTTTACCATGGGAATGATCCTTATTCCCGCGGTAAAAAGTCCTTCCTAAGGTCACAAAATATCTTCATTCCAAATTTCATCTGAATCGGTTCAGCGGTTTTGACGTAAAAACAGAACATACAGACAGACAGACAAACAAACAAACAAACAAACATAAATTTTCGCATTTATAATAAAATTAGGGATAGTAGAAATATGAATATGATTTGGCGGCCGCGACTACGTCCGTCCGTGAGTAATTTAATTGTGTACCTACATCGCAAAATTTCATGTCAAAAAGTAGGTAGATAGGCGTTCTCTAAGGCTTCATCAGCACCATCATAAATCCATTTTAATGTCCCGCTGCTGGGGTACAGTCCTTCATATTGATGGATAAGGAAAATGGACCATGACCTTCCACACGGGCCCATTGCAGTTATGGGATATTAACCAATCCAAGTGCAGCCAGTACCATCGGCTTATCGTGCCTTCCGAAGCACCATATATTTTTGAACACCCTTCCCGTGAAAGGCCACTGCGAAAATCAACATAACCTCAGCGATCGCAGGCCGAGAACGCTACATGACGCTACCCATACTGTATACCAAACATGAAAGTCAGATACTTTACAGCTACTTTCGTACTTATATGAATAACTAGCCTTTCGCCCGCGGCTTCGCCCGCGTGTACTACACGACGTTATCCCGCGGGAAGGTGATATTTTTTAGGAATAAAAAGTAGCCTATGTCCTTTCTCAGGCTCTAGACTATCTCTGTACCAAAATTCATTCAAATCGGTTCAGTAGTTTAGGTGTGATTGTGTAACACACAGACAGACAGAGACGCATTTATAATATAAGTAAGGAAGGATATTCGGACATTCTCCTAGTCTTGAACTACCAAAATGCAAAAAATCAAGTCAATACTTCGCTAAGGTAGTTTTTAATGTGGCATGGGTTCTATGACAGCTCATTCGTGCAAAGCGAAGCTTTTTTCTCCTTCTTGATATAATGGCAATACGCTAGTTAATACATAACACTCTTTGGTGGAAATGAGGTACAGTGCCACAATCTTTTCTGTTCCGGTGACAGCGGCGCTACGTACGTTTTTATTTTTTTTGTAGCAATTTAACCGGCCCTGACATCTAAGGACTTCAGCCGCCAGCAGCGCTATGGTTGGACATCAACTTGACAGCAAAATGACATTTAAAAAAACACGTTAGTTTCACATTTTGGCCACCGGAACAGAAGCGATCAAGAAGCGATTGTGGCACTGTACGTCGAAAAACGGATTGAGTTTTCAAACATGTGTCAAAACAAAATGAAATTAAAAATCAAAAGCACTAAGGAGTATTGATATCAACTTCGATGGAAATCACCCCCAAAATAACTTTCTATCCCTTTTTAACCCTGTTAGGCGATGAGTTTTAATGAAATATGAAACACATCTTCGATTAATTCTGTCAAAGAATGTTTATGCAAAATTTGAAGAAGATTGGACAAAGGAATCACGTTGTCCCATACAAACTTTACCCCCGTTTTTTACCCCCATAGGGGTAGAATTTCGAAAAATCCTTTCTTATCGGATGCCTACATCATACAAGGAACACACCCTCCAAGTTTCAGGTCTCTACGATCAGCGGCTTAGGCTATGCGTTTATCCGTCAGTGATTCAGGACAAAGGATTTTATATATATAGATATATATTTTTATTTTTATTTGCAATATTATATTAATTAAAATTGTCTTGACATTATTTTATTCATTTGTTATACAATTGTAATATATTCAATATTAATCTTTGACATTATTTTATTTCTATTCTTGTTAACAGTTTACATCTATTGCATTCCTTTACATACTCTAACGAGAAAGTGTGACTCGAAGACGTATGATGTATGTGTACACATCATACATACTCGTACCCCCCTAGCATCCGTCTGAAAAACAGCGTCAAAGCGAAAATTCGTCTTCGCTCTGACATATGCTGAGCCGGGGACTTTTCCACCGCTGTGGCGTTGCTCACTTAGATACAATGTGCTCTGTATGTTTCTAGATAATGTATGTGTGTGTTTTATTTTCTTTTTTTTATGTTGTTCAATGTATCTTTATCCTGCTTGTGTTTTTGATTGTAATGTGTTACAGTGTGTGGAATAAATAATTTTCTATTCTATTCTATTCTATAGTCACAGCCGTCTCTATCGTCTTCTACCGATAGAGACGGCTGTGGTATAGTCCAACACTTCTGTCTGTTCCGGTGAAAGCCGTGGCAGAGGAGCCACTTGCAATACGAAATTAGTTGTCAAAATGGACTGTCGTATGAAAACTATTTTAGTTCCAAAGATTATCACCGGAACAGAAAAGCTTGTCGCACTATATGTAGTAAGTAGACTGTGCTATTGGCGTAGATGGCATATTCACGGACCATTATAAATAACTTACAAGTGCAGATTGACTTATAAAGTGGGCCCTTTTCCGGACTTATAACTGGTTATAAATTCTATAGTTCTGATAAAATATGGTTCTAGGATAATTATAAAACCGTATTTTGCTAGCGGTAGAGGTACTTTCTCGCTAGCTCCGCGCCTATGGACAGACACAGTCCGCAACTCCGCTCCGCATTACCCCCTCGCTCGGCTCCGCTGCCTCGCTCCGATCCAGTGAACAGGCAGCCTAAGGGTCAGTTCAGTTCAAACGCACGGGAAACCTCAAGCCTCCTCTTGCCCTGATTCACATTGAGATTGGAAATGCGTTACAAGACTGGTGCGACATATAGACGGGTCGTCTCATGAACAGTGACAAGAATGTTGGGCAGCATTGTCGCTGTTCGTGAGACGAATGTGTGGAGGGTGTGATCCGGTTATTTGGACTTCAACCCAAATATTTGTCAAGTAGGTACCTACCTACCTAAAGCCAAATGTAAAAACGCGAATACTAAAAATAGCAATGTGAAGTGTCAAGTGTCAACCAGCAGGTCCTTCGAGTTTCGCAGTATCTACATGTTGGTACTGGCTGAAACTGTTAGTCTATCATCATCATCATCAGCCGTACGACGCCCACTGCTGGGCATAGGCCTCCCCGAAGAATCGCCACAGCGATCGGTCCTGCGCTGCCCGCATCCAGCGGTTTTTATGCGAACTTGATATCGTCGGTCCTCCTTGTAGGGGGCCTGCCCACGGAACGTCGTCCGGTACGCGGTCGCGGTCCGAGAACCTTTCCGTCCCTACGGCCATCGGTTCTCCGCGCTATGTGTCTATACACAAAACTTCGGCTTTTTTCAAATTTTGGCGATTAGAACCCTAAAGGACTAGTTTTTGAAAATACCTTTGCAGGACCTTTTTAAAGTAGACTGAATTTGCTACAATATGAGGCTTGAATTGTCTCTGTAGATACAATAGTTTCCGAGATAAGACTTTCAAAGTTTATCATTTTTTCGAACTTCGCAATTTTTTGCAATATTCTGGTAATGAATTTTTACCCTTAACGATGATGTTGAAGCTAAGCTACGAATAATGAAGTGATCCCTTAATAACGGCTCCTGCACAGGCGAGATGCAACCTTTGGCGTTAAAAATAACTCCACCGACGCCGTATGTTCCACTTTCCGAGGGTCTCCCTCCTGGACATGGATTGTCTTGGTCGATATGGGAGTCTTTAAATAATAGGCTTCGGACTTAATGGGTATGATATGGGTGTATTTGCGGTGACACTCAAACGATGTCCCATCTTATATCGTGCCCCGCATGCCCTGAAACCTGCACGTGGGAGGATTTAATGCGTGCCACGGATAGTGCTGTAAACGTGGCCAAATTCTGGGCCGCAACAATATAGAGTGATTGCCATCGAAACGCTAAGAAGAAGATGAAGTAAAAAATGTAAGTAGGTACAACTAAAGTTAAAAGGTTTACTAGTTAGCAAATTGAGCTATTCAAAATTAACTTATTTTTTTTATTCCGGTTGTGGTTCGTACCCTAAGCTGGAACGTCGTATTGGGATGGCATATCCCCATCAGGGGATGGTGAAGTATCGTCGAACTCTTGTGCCCACAAGAAATCCTTCATTTCGACATCGGACAGATAGTCACCTTCTGGGATATCGACTACTGCAATATCAGGTACGTTGTCACAGGAGCCCCGCTGCAGTGCCGGCAGACTGATGAGCATTTCAATCGTTCCTTCCTGCAGCTGCACGCGTTCCCACAACCCTTCGTGCAGCCGCAAGAGGTGTTGTGGTCAGGGCTGTTAACCGGTTAAATTTTTTCAAAATAACGTTAAAATTTAGTTCAGTGATTAACCGGTTAATTAAAAAACAGGTAAAAATTAGTCGGATTCATTTCGGTTACCGGTTAATTGCAAGAACAGTATTATAAAGCTCCTTAACCGGTAAATTTATCGTGTATAAATAAATAATAATAAATAAATAAATAAATAAATATTTTCTTACAATCACACCAATTATCTAAGCCCGTAGTTAATTTCATATGAAACTGTGTCTACGTGAACTTGATAACGGATAAATATATACTTGAATACTTTTTTGTTTGTAAATACATATTTAATATACATAGAAAAAAAAATAAAATAAAACCGGTTAATCCCAGACGCGCCACGAGTCACGATTCCGCCCCACGCCACCTACGACCACGAGGTGGGGCTTCGTGCACCGCTGTCGCCCGCGCCGCGCGCCGCCCGCCGGCGCCATAATTTTCGTTTTTTGATGATAACTTCTTTCAAAGTAACCGGTAAGTTTCGTAAAATAACCGGTTATACTCGCTAAACCGGTTTTTCATTAACCGGGTTAAAAACCGGTAACTGAAACCTAAACCGAAATCTATTGCGGTTTTACACAAATGGCAAAAACCGGTTTGAAAATTTAACTGGTTTTCATGCCCTGGTTGTGGTACTTGGCTGAAAATCAGTGTTTTTGCCTCCGGGAAACAACTACACTGAGCCTTGGCCTTTGCTGCTGCACATACGTACAATTCTTTCTTTTTTTTCTTAAAATATGTACCTACTTTCCAATTTTATTTATTACTAGCTGTTGCCTACGACTTCGTACGCGCGGTGTAGTGACTTTTGTGTTAGTTTAGTTTATGTTTGTTGCTATAAACTGCCTAGATTTCATAACGCTCTTTTTGAAATCCTAATTTCTACTAACAGGGTCTAAAGAATATCGAATACGCAGGCTAGGGTTTGGACATGGTAGGTATGTTGTTAAAATATAGCATGAACATAGTTGAGCCCTCATAGATTTGTGCGTCTGTCAAGAACATTTTTCTCAGGAATGCGTGGATGTATGAAGTTGAAATTTATATCCAATAAAATACTCAAGTTTGCAATCCCTTAGGGCGTTTGTGCACTACCCTGAATTTTACCGATCCGGAAAAAAAACGGATGCTTGTATTTTAATAATTAATCATTTATAATAGTAAGAATTTATTTATTTCGTGTAGTTTAGGGTTTGAAACATTGAAACTACACGAAATAAATAAATTCTTACTATTATAAATGATTAATTAGTAAATTACAAGCATCCGTTTTTTTCCGGATCGGTAAAATTCAGTGTAAGTAGTGCACAAACGCCCTTAGAGCCCAGAAATCCTCACTCACTCAACTACAACGGCTAGCGTGAGATTACTTACGTACCTACCCGTTCGGCTCAGTTAATAGTAATTATCTGCACATTTTTTTTTTGTTGTTTGTGGATGGCAAAATAATTATTTCGTCATCGTAGCCCAATACACAAGTTCCGACCCGACCGAACGATCGGACGGTTGCGATCGGGCGTATATTTCACATTATTTTATTAAAGTAGTTTTATTAACAATATTTGTCTTTGGTGTCACGGTGAAAGTAAGTAGACACAGTGCAGATATAGTGCAGTAGGGAATCTTTTCGTAACTTTGTTTAACAAATATTATTTTCTTTCTTTCTTCTCTTAGTAATTTCGGCTCACTCCCTCTACATACAAGATGTTCAATTAAAACTTTTCACAAAAAAATTTTTTTTCTCTTTAGCGCTTCCGGGTCAGATACACATAGTATTGCATATAGTATCTGTAAAGGCGTTTCAGCACATTTTCCGATATACAGAGTGGTGAATTTAATTTTTTCTCACTCGATATTTTTGTTATTTAGGGTTAATTATCTCACGTATAGTAGGTACTCATACGACCGTGTCGGCACATTAGTGATTATACAGGGTGTTAAAAAAGAAAAAAATTTTTTTTCTCGTTTTTGCTAATTAATAGCTACTCATTCAAGTTGAGTTTGCTAATTAAGTTTCAGCTCTGTTTAAGTTTTTTTGGGTACGGTTAAGCTGCCGACCGCTCAATTACATCCGCTCACTTCATTCATATTTATTTATTATTACTTTTTGAAAAATAAAAACATGCCGACCAAATCTCAAGCTGCCATTTTCCGGGAGGCAGCTAAAGCAATCGCACTGCTGAAGGAAATTGCCTCAGCGGTGATTGCCAAGGACACGCGGAAATACAGTAATACCGACTTTACTGCCCGTTACCCGAAGCTGGAGGAGCACAAGTCCAAATTGGAAAATGTTTATCACGAGATTTTGGACGATGACGACCTCTCGGATGAGTCGGAGACGATGTATAACAAGAATTACGACATTGCTCTCGCGGACTATGATCAGGTCTTGGTGGCGTTTAAGCAGTTGAGTTTGACTCAAGCTGCCTCAGAGGCTTCGTCGGCTTCTCCCACATGTGTTGTCCCCCAAATGTTCTGCCCAAAATAGCTTTTCCCAAATTCAGCTCAAAGGTTGAAGATTGGCTATCCTTTATAGCCATCTTCAGGAGCCTGACGGACGAAATGTCCAATATTTCCGATGCTGTGAAGCTCCACTACCTGCTCTCATGCCTATCAGGTGAGGCGCGTAGTATGATTGCTCACCTTCAGCTCACCGGTGATAACTACCCCGTAGCTATGGAGATTTTAACCAGGCGCTACGAGAATCGCCGCGTCCTCATCGACCGCTTTGTGGACATCATTATGGGGTTGCCACAAATTAATTCCCGCTCAGATATCCGCACACTCTTCCTCACTCCGCTCATCTCAGCTCAATCGGCACTTAACAATCTGGATCTGCCCATGAAAGATTGTGACTATGTTTTCGTATCCATAGTGGTGCGAAAACTTCAGGGTGAGCTCCGGACGCTTTTCGAACGAAAGTACGGATCGCGCCAGACTCTGCCCACACTCAAAAATTTAATCGCGTTCCTCGAGGAGCACGCGCGTTGTGTAGAGACCGAGTGGTCCAACCCAGGTCCTTCACAAGCCCATCAGCCCTCGCCAAAGACTAGCCCATACCGTAGGCAGTCTCCCAATACCTTTCCGCGAGGCCCGCCTCGACAGCCCGTGCCTCAACAATTTAGGCCCATAGCACCCGTTGGCAGTCAGCCAATGTACCGTAGCCCGGTCCTGGCTCACAGGCCCGTTTATTCAGCCCAGCCTTCCGCTCAATCCGCTCATACCCCTGTTTACTCTGCTCAGCCTTCAGCTCGATCTGCTCACTCTCCAGCTCACTCTCCACCTCGATCCGCTCCCACCCCCAATAATATGCGCTGCCCATACTGTGGTGACAGAGGGCACAAGCTGATCGCCTGCCCACAGTACAACGATCAACCCATCCAAGGTCGTTGGGATTTCATTCAGGCTCGCAACCGTTGCCAACGCTGCTTAGGTCCTCACTATGAGAACGAATGCAGGTCCACGCGGGCTTGCAAGGAGTGTGGAGACGATAGGCACCACACATCCCTGCATCGTCACGGTGCTTCTTCTCCACCACATTCATCCGCTCATCTTCTACCTCCACATCTGAGAGAGCAGCCCAGACAACGTCAAGCTCATGAGTACCAACATCAATCCGCACACGCCTCACAGGTGGCACCACCACCGCCCAACAACCCACCCAATCACTCACGCTCACCCAGTAGGTCACGTGTAGGTGGTCAACAATGACTACCTACAATCACAGAGCACAACGGGGACGACATTCAGCCCACACACTCATACAAACCACATACACACTCAAACTCACATAAAGTAGATACTCACTCAGCCCATACACAGACACCACAAGCCCGCTCTGCGATATCAGATCCAAAAGAGGATCATAGTTATTGTAATTCTGCACAACGTGATGAACACGTCATTAATCAGCCCATTTTATTTCCTACCGTCTCGCTAAAAATAACAGACGTACATGGCCATTTTCACATAGCGCGAGCCTTGTTAGATACTGGTAGCATGTTAACGCTTATAACACAGCGCTTGGCTCGGATTTTAAAATTACCGCTCAACTCAACATCATTAAAAATCGCAGGAGTGGGAGGCCACAGCTCACAGGAGTCAAAGGCATCTCAATAGTATGTCGTCCTACACATCATGACACACCTACCATTACAGCTACAGCTCATATTTTAGAAAATGTTACCGGTTATTTACCGTTGCATAAAGTCCCACATATCGCACGGGTAAAAAGGGAAACACCGATTCCTTTGGCAGATCAGGAGTACGATACACCAGCTCCAATTGATCTTTTGTTGGGTTGTGATGTTCTCGGCCAAGTTCTGGACGGGACTAAGGTCTCGTTAGGCCGGGGGAAGCCCATAGCCTTCGGCACGATTTTTGACTTCACATTGATAGGCCCCATTCAGGACCTATGTGCAACACCGGCAAACCAGTCGAACTCAGCTCACATTATAAGCTCACATCCAGAACCCGACGTTTCTACTCATGAAATATGTAAGAACCTTGAGAGGTTCTGGGAGTCAGAGGAACCCCAACCTCAAACACAAATCAGCCCATTACAAGAACAGTGCGAAGAGATTTTCCGCACCACAACCACTCGTGATCCTTCAGGTCGTTATATGGTAACTTTGCCCTTTCTCCCAGATGCGCCGACCTTAGGCAGCACTCATGCTATTGCGTTACGTAGGTTCCTCAACCTTGAAAGGAAGCTACAGGCAAATCCGACCCTCCGCTCAAAATATGTAGATTTCATGACTGAGTACGTGAACATGGGACTCATGGCACCATGGCACCCAAGTACTTTCGCGAATAAGCCTCATTACTACATCCCCCATCATGGCATTTTCAAGACGGGATCAGATAAGCTACGTACTGTATTTGACGGTAGTAGTAAAAGCTCAAATGGCGTCAGCCTAAATGATTGCCTTCATACAGGTCCAGCTCTCCAACAAGATATTGTTGACATTATTATGTCTTTTAGGACACATCCCGTAGTCTTCAGTACTGACATCAGAATGATGTTCAGAAACATACTCATCCACCCAGACCAAAGACAGTATCAGCTCATTCTCTGGCGGTCATCACCTGACCGGCCCCTGCTCACATACTCGCTCAATACCGTCACATACGGGTTACGGTCTAGCCCGTACCACGCCATCCGCACCCTGCTGCAGTTGGCTGATGATGAAGGTCATTGCTACCCCCATGCTGCTCACATCATACGACGATCAATTTTCGTCGACGATATCCTCACTGGTCATGACTCTGTGGAGTCAGCTCAGGCACTTCAAACAGAGCTGATTAATTTACTGGCTCTGGGTGGCTTTCAGCTCAGTAAATGGACCTCAAACTCTCCTCAGCTGTTTCAACGGTTCCCAGATGACCAATGCGACATGCCTAAAGATTTTGACCTCAGCCCAGAATCGAATACCATCAAGGTCTTAGGCATACAATGGATTCCTCAATCGGATGAGTTCACGTATCGCATCTCTCTCCCCTCACTCACCCAAGTTACTAAACGCTCCATTCTCAGCACAGTCGCATCCCTTTATGACCCTAATGGCTGGGTTACCCCAGTCATCTTCCGCGCAAAGCTTCTCTTACAGAAGTTATGGCTCATGAAACTGGGATGGGACGAGCCCACCCCAGATGAAGTCCACACAGAGTGGCAACACATCTCAGAGGATCTTCCTCAGCTCTCAGCTCTTCGATTACCTCGGCACATTTGTAAATACAAGTCCACGTCCACTTACTCGCTTCACGGGTTCGCGGACGCGTCAGAAGCCGGCTTTGGCGCTGTCGTTTATCTCCATGAGCTCGATGCCAATGGACTAGTTAATGTACACCTGGTCATTGCCAAGTCAAAGGTGGCTCCAATTAAGAATAAGCTCACGATTCCCAAGCTGGAGCTATCAGCTGCAGCTCTTTTGTCACAGCTCATGACACGAGTGTCAGCTGAATTGTCGGCTCACCTCACTATAAGCCAACATACCTGTTGGTCAGACAGCACGATAGTGCTGGCGTGGCTCAACACGCCCCCTCATCGGCTCCAGACTTTCGAAGCCAATCGAGTGGCTAAGATAAAGTCCTGCCCGACCAGCTCCACGTGGAGACACGTTCCCACGGGCCTGAACCCTGCAGATTGTGCAAGCAGGGGAATGTCTGCTCACGCTCTTTCTGCTCATGATCTCTGGTGGTCCCCCAGCTGGCTCAAAGAACCTCCTCACACTTGGCCCAAGATGCCAGTGGCTTTGGGACATCATGCTTTGCCCGGTCTCAAGCCACAAAAGGTGCCTGCTCATATAGCAGTTCCAGATATAGATCACGAGCTGCTTGCGCGCTTCAGCTCTCTTGACAAGCTAGTCGGAGTGACGGCTTGCATCCAGCGCTTTATATTTAACTCTAAACACAAACCAGGCGAACGGCGCTTTGGTCCATTGACAGCTGGTGAGCGTAAGGCCGCTCTGTTATTTTGGGTGCGCTCCGTTCAGCAGAACGAGTTTGCGGATGATATTCATCGTCTGCAAACCAACAGACTTTGTACCAACCGACTACAGCGTCTCTCACCATTTTTGAAAGACGGTCTCTTGAGGGTCGGTGGTCGTCTCTCTCATGCGTCAATTAGATATGAGGCTCAACACCCACTCATTCTGCCCAGCTCAAGCCCACTCGTAGACCTTATCATTGACCACTATCACAAAATACATTGCCATCCTGGCGCTGGTACTTTGCATGCCATTCTACGCCAGCAATTCTGGATACTATCCGCTCGCCGGGTGGTCCGACACCGTGTGTATAAATGTATTAGATGTTTCCGATCCCGCGCTCAACCTACAGCCCCGTTCATGGGGGACCTGCCAGCGGACAGGGTTAACCCTCAACCGGTATTTAGCCAAGTCACGACTGACTTCGCCGGCCCGTTTCACGTAAAGTCCAGCACGTTACGGAACGCTAAACTTCTAAAGCCGTACTTTTGCATATTTGTTTGTCTCTCGACAAAGGCCGTTCATTTGGAGGCCGTTTCAGCTCTTACAACGGAAGCCTTTTTAGCGGCGTTACAACGATTTGTCTCGCGACGCGGTGCTCCAGTCCTGATTAGATCCGACTGCGGCACAAATTATGTAGGTGCTCGGAACCATCTCATTGAAGTTCAGAACTTCCTCACTGCAAATAATGATGCAATCACACACAGACTTGCCACTCAGCACATAACTTGGTTACTGAACCCCCCTAAGGGGCCCTGGTTTGGTGCTTTACACGAAATTAATGTCAAGTCTACGAAACAATTACTTTATCGCGTGGTTGGTGAACAGCACTTCACTTTTGAAGAATTCAGCACACTTCTGGCACGAATCGAAGCCGTACTCAACTCTAGGCCCCTCTGCCCACTTTCGTCCGACCCCTCGGACTTTGAACCCTTAACTGCCGGTCATTTCATTATTGGCCGTCCGCTCACAGCTTTGCCCGAGCCGTCCTTTGATGATAGGCCATTATCCTCTTATAGACGATTTCAGCTCATACAAGCTCTTTCCCAACGCTTTTGGACACTGTGGACCCAGTCCTACCTCCATACCCTTCAAACCCGCTCTAAATGGCTCTCCCCATCCTCACCTCCTCAAGTCGGCGAACTCGTACTCATCAAGGAGGATGACCTGCCACCGCTACAGTGGAGACTGGGTCGAATTACCCGCACAATACCGGGCAAAGATGGAATGATCCGAGTTGTGGATCTGGACACAGCCCAAGGACATCTGCGCAGACCTGTCCTCAAGATAGCCAGGTTGCCATTGGATTCAGCTCAAGAAGAGGGTCTTCCCCGGGCCCCCCAGGATGTACGCGCCATTCATGACGCGACGGACTGACTCATTCGCTCATTGACTCACTCACTCACTCTCGAAGATTCGGCGCCGCGAGCGCCGCTCGCCGGCTCAGTGCAAGTTGAGAGTCTTAAGAATAACCTTGAACTGCGCGCGCGCGTGACAACATTCTAGAAATATTATCGGCTCATTGTTCATCCCGGCCGGTGAAAGTGCATTTAATTAAGACAATAAGTGCGTGATTAACTATTCTCAGTGCGTGAATTGTCGGCTCAAGAATAGGTCCCAAGGTCGGTCTGAAGAACCGATCTTCCATCCGCTTATACTCATCTCAGCATTCTCAGCACATTGACGTACCAGCACATTGACGAGTTCTCCGTTCCATCATATCACGTAAGTCACCAATCCTCACTACTCCTCACTCATACCCTCAGCCCACAGCCGCATGTGTCTGCACCCAGCGACCACACATACTTAATATACATAGAATAGAATAACTACAACCCCACAATTTTTAAAGCTAGAGTATATAGGCTGCTTCTGTGTAAACTCGCCCTATCTTAGGTTTCTTCTCAACCCTAAGGTACAGAATATAACTATAATAGTACTACCGGTTGCACCAAAATATTCATTTTACGAATTCGTAAAAAGTAACTGAATTCAAAACTGTCAAATCCCATACATTTTAAACCATAAACCCTGTAAAAGTAAAAGTATAATGTAAAAAAAACTTGGTGCAACCGGTGGGTGTCAGCCAAGAGCAAGCCAATAAAATATAACAAAAAAAACCTAAGTATTTCTCAGGAACCCGTGGAGGTATCAAGCTGAAATCAATATTAAATTAAATAATCAAGTCTGCAATTTATTAAGTACTAGCGGCCGCCTGCGGTTTCACCCGCGTGGTTTCCGTTCCCGTGGTAATATTGGGATAAAAAGTATCCTAAGTTACTCCTTATCTCATCAGCTACCTGCCAGTGAAAGTCCCGTCAAAATCGGTCCAGCCGTTTCAGAGATTAGCCGGAACAAACAGACAGACAGACAGACAGACCGACAGACAGACAAAAATTGAAAAAAATGATATTTTGTATATGTACCGTATATATTTTGTGCCGGACGACGTTCCGTGGGCAGGCCCCCTACAAGGTGGACCGACGATCTGGTCAAGGTCGCGGGAAGCCGCTGGATGCGGGCAGCGCAGGACCGATCGTTGTGGAGATCCTTGGGGGAGGCCTATGCCCAGCAGTGGGCGTCGTTCGGCTGACATGATGATGATGATGATGATATAATCATATGCATGTAATAAAAAGCGGTTATTTTAATATTACAAACAGACACTCCAATTTTATTTATTTGTATAGATTTGTTTTTGTTTTTTAGTTTTTGTTTATCTTGGCTGTAATTGTATGTACCTAACACCCACTTGCAGGAAGCTCCATTAAAGTTAATGCTTCATTAAGTCTATTGCTGTCACTTTTCGTTGTCAAGAAATAAAAAGTGACAGCAATAGATTTAACGAAGCATTAACTTTAATGGAGCTTCCTGCAATTGGGTGTAAGTCAGCAATATTATGGTTGATAACTTTTTAAACTTTCATGGTCATTAACACTGTAAATATGATTATTATTATCACGGAGTTACTCCGTGATCATGGCGTGTGCAACTGCGCCGAAATATCGGGGACTCGACAACAAATCAAAACATGGTAAAAATCCCGTTTTTCGTAATATTTATTATGGCTGATGATGATGAAATTTTGTAGATCGTCCGCGTAGCAAGGCGATAGCAAGGACTGACTACGATCTTTATTTCGTAGCTCGTAGCTATAGGGCCTACGCAGACGGACGGACTTTTTGTTGGCTGTCTGCTCTTGATCTTTGTTTCCGTATAAAAGCGATAGCCATTATGTAATAAAGATCATGTCAAAGGCAAAAAGTAGGTACGCCTTCCTGTGTAGGCTTTTAAATTTCCATGAATCCGAGCAATTATTGGTTTCCTTACTTGTCATTTCAATGAAAGGAAAAGAAATCGTGACACCAAATGATTTATTTTTTTAATAGGCCAAAATGATAGCGCTGATATCTACAGTATCATGACTTATTATAAGCTATAATAATGATTATTATATACATCTACGATAATTGTCTTATAGTCACAAAACAATATTAACTAAATAAGGCATCGACTATTCCTTAAGTTTGTAAACAATTACTATTATTAAGTGTTGTAAAACAAATCAAATATTTCTTAACATGAACACGTGAAAATTTGTTTGGATACAGATATAATTTTTATTACATAAGAACGCCATGTACATATACATAGAAAAGGATATAAAGCTGTAATAGATATCTACACTATTTAGGTAGGTAGGTACTTTAAATTATACGAATTGATTGGAGAAACAGTTCCTACCTGGAAATACATTAGTACGTCACCGATGTGATAACAACGAGGCTTTTCAAAAAAGGTATTTATAATTTAATGTGGTGTGTTTTGCACCCCAAAAATTTCATACGGAGTTTTTGTAAAAACTAGTATTGACTGATATCAGCACCTATAATTAAATCGTGTACACATACCAGTAAAAATATTTGAATGGAAATTAATTACTTTATACTTATTTACAATTTATTACATACACTTAACTTTAATGTAAGTTTTTAATATCGGTACAAAGAGCATAAACCAACCAACTTTTGTTCCTTCGCCTTGGGCAGAAACAGTTCTATACCATCCGACACCTTAAAACTGGTTTTAATTTAATTATAAATATAAATTAACATAGCACTTTACATCGTTACACGAACAGATCGCTCGCCTGCTCGGCGAAGTCCTTATCTCAAATGGTGTAGTATTCTGGTGCAAAGTCGTTAGCGAGATTGCTGAGGAAGTGGAAGTCCGACGACGAGTTGGAGTTGTCGCCGGCCGGCGCGGCGTGCGTCGCCTCGTAGAACTGTTGGAAGGAGCCGTACCCGTCGCCGCACTCCGCAGCGTTGTTGGCGTACGCCTCGCCAGCCGCGTTGCTCGGAGCACTGCTCGGCGCGTAGCTCCCCGTCGCGGGGGCCTGCTGTGCACCATACGCATTGGCGTCGTAATACGCATTCTTGGCGTATTCGGTCCCGTGTGCGCCTTTTTGGGCCTCACTGCCGTAATAGTTGTGTGCATGCTCGTGCTGACCTTCGTGGTAATGATAACCGTAATGGCTGTTCGGGTAGCCCATGTGCTCGCTGTAATTTTGCGATTGCTCATAGCCCGGGTGGCCGTATGTGGCTTGATCCTTGCCGTACCCAGGATAGCCGTAGTTTTGATACATCTCGTGCGGGTAGGTAGTCTGCCGTGATCCTATCCCGTTGGCCGGCCTCGCGGGTGAGCCGTCTTGTTGCCGCGCATGTGCCTGGCCTCGAGTGTAAGCGTGTTGCTCAGCTCCTTGTAACGCACTACTGTAACCCTCGTAATTTCTGTTGCCTTGTGGGTATTGAGCTAGTTTACCAACGAATTGTTTGGAATCCATGCGAAAATCAGGATGCGGTACGAATTGGCCTGGAGGTGCATTTCCTCTTATGACATAGGGTGGCATTGAATTTGGAACTGCTTGAGGATGCGCTGCACCTGGTGGCGCAGTTGGAGGCGAAGGTCGTGGGTAATATCCAAGTGGACTCTGGTGCATGCTCGACGGCGTCCCCGGTGTCGACGAAGGAGTCAAACTGACTGAAGAAAATTTAGCACCATCGGGTAGGCCAGCTATCACCCCGAGTCCGTCTTTCGAAGAAGATGGAGATACTTTGCAGGTGGTGTCCAATGAGGGTGATCGTTTTCTCGATTCTTGTTTGATCCTCTTGGCTAAGTTTCTGGGTGCAGCCGGAACAGTAGTAGTTGGCGGATGAGCGTCTCTCGAGTCATCTTCAGCTAATTTATCCAGAGATGACGATGAAGCCACACTTGAGGCACCATCACTCGCAAAACTATTGTTGTTCGTAGCGCTGGGAGTATTGTTGTTTCTCGTTCGTGATGCTAACTCTGGCAGTTCTTCAGCTGGTGAACAAAGCGCTCCTGGAGGAAGCTCGCAGCCCTGACAGCTTTTCTTTCCAGATAATGGTCCATCGTCATCCAGGAATTTATCAAGGCCTGTTTTAGAGCTTTTTCCTCCCTCAGAAGTTGTTGAATCTTTGTCGTCGCCATCTTCGCTTTTACTTAGAGTTTGTCTTTTGTGTTTCATCCGTCTGTTTTGGAACCATACCTTCACCTGTAAATAACAAAGCACTTATTTTAATCATAAATCATAAACATCAATTTGCCATGGTTTAACATTTCATGGTTCTGCACGTCAGTACTATTATATATTCTGTGGTTCTGCGTAGGTAATATGCAGTAGGTAAAAGTTCTGAAGCGATATGATAGGTGTTTAGAACTTAAATAAAATTTATCAGTAAGTAACATGTTACATAATATTGTTAATCAAACAAACTACATAATTAACTTGAAACTGACCTGTCTTTCGGTGAGATCTAGTGAAGCAGCAATTTCTATTCTTCGGGGGCGGCACAGATACTTGTTGAAATGGAACTCCTTTTCCAATTCGAGCAGCTGAGTATTCGTGTAGGCTGTTCTCAATCTACGCGGCAGACCATTCTCTGAAAGAAAAAGAAAAAAAAATGTAAATTAAGTATGTACTTATAAAACAAAATTAGGACCGTTGACAGTTAAGTACCTACTACTCACATAATCTAACAAGTTGAAGACTTTACTACTGAATAAAAAATATAAAACAGCTCTTTGATTAAACTTTAAAGGAGGCGAAGGTATGACGTAGGTACGTATTAACAATTAATTTTCTAGAGCGCTATTCCTGGAAGCTTTCAATAACAGGCCTGCGGTCCGCGGGTGCGCTTTCCTTTAATGTAATAACTTGATCGCATGTCAGAGCACCGCCCTTGACGCCATTGTGTCGAAACGTTGTTCTTTTTATTTTACCACAATATACGAATTGGAATTCGAAATTCAAATTACAAAAGGGCGGCGAATAATGGGGCGATCGCGTTCGCGTGATGGTTCGGTCGTGTGCATTCGCAACGACATCGACACGTCGATAGTACAAAGTCTTTATGTTCTTGTTGTTAAGGTTTAGTTTTAATTGAATGGGTTTATGTTGCCGTGGTGGGGTTGGTGGTGGTTGATTGACGTGACTCGTCTGCTCTCGCGTCCGCCATTGGACAAGAACAGCTGTCAATCAAACCGCGCGGGCCCTTGGTTCCGCGTGACTGCTCCGGCGTTCGGCCTGCCTTTTAATACTAGCCTGTTCTTTATTCTTTATCATTCTATTGATTACATGGCGCCATTGCCATGAAATAAATTGGGTGCCCGAATTAAATTGTAGGGAGCTTTTACACACACCCATAAAGGTAAGTAGGTAATAAAATTTGAGCATTATCGACGAAAAATATTTTTAAAAATTAAATCTATTAAGTAATAACAATCAAAATATACCAAAAAAGGTTTGTTTATTAACCGTTCCTAAAGTAAATAAATAAAGTTTCTGTAATAAATCGCTCTATATCGTGTAGGTCGGACCATTTCGTTCTTATGCAAAACTGTTGAGCAAGTGTAATTAATTCGGGATATGCATACGGTGGACACTTGAGCCCAGCCCAGGATAGTAAATTATCAGTGTACTGGACCTGAAACCTGATAGCCCTTGGTCAGCCACTAGAATTATTATGAGTCTGACTTATGACGCGAGTACTGTGCCTGGCAAAAGTGGTTTCATTTTATAGTTGGCCGGTATTTGACTAAGGTCCGAGTTACCTTACCAACAGTCGATTACATTGAGTGTTTTTTCGTCGTTGGTAACCCATACGAACACCAATCACATGCGTTAACCATCCAAATAACCAACGGTTAAAGTAACCGACTGTTGGTTACCGAGTTAACCTTTTAACCTTAACCGAGTTTTAATGACTCATTTTTTGATTAAGTATAATTAAATTAGCTGTGTGAAATTTTAGGTAGGTACCAAATCGCGATATTTAAATAGAATTAGTATCAAACAACGATATTGATTTAAATTGATAAATTATCCAACTGAGTGAAGAAAATTCTGGTATATTTTTCAGTAGACAATATTTAGATCTAAAACCATTCTAAAACATAATAATATTAGGCTTTCCAAGAAAAATAAAAGAAAATTGCGAAAGTTCCGTGCGCAGTTGTACATTTGAAAAGCGTCGCGTCGAAAAGATGCAAGCGCGCTAAGTTTTTGCGCGTCGTTATATCCGAGATTATGCGCGCTCGAGAGCGGCGCGCATAATGTGGACATTATCGCGACGCACGCTCGCGCTCCACTGAGCAACGCTCCCGACTCCCGCCCCAATTCGGGAACTGAATAGGTATAAACGTTTTCGACGTGGCTTATCGGCTTTTTTGACGGTGTTTTCTACGTAAGATAAATTATTATTATAATAGATAAAAAATAAAACAACTAGTCTCGCATCAGTAATTTCTCTGACAGGACTCCTGAGATAAAAAATTGCATTATGTACCATACATTCTTAAATTCTAAAACTTATGTTACGTTACGTAAACATTAACGAATAAAAGATAATTAAAATTTTCAAAAATAAATTGTTTATAAAGATTTTTAGATGGCTTTCCACAAGTATTTTTTTTTTCGGTTTCAAACAGTTTCCATAAAATACCGCATGAACTGCCTAGTTGAATACCGTCCTTCAAGTATCCATAAAAAGTTATTTAGGTACTTATCTATAATTAAAATAGTAGAGTGAGCATAATCAATTAAAACAAATGAATAATAAACTGTTAGAATTAAGAAATAGCGCAATAAACAAGCTGTTCGGGTCCCCTGTCGTCGTAAACACGGTGTCGGTGTAGGTAATAAATGATTGTGTAGTAATGTCCGCTTGTTTAACCCTTGCGGGGACGGCGACCCAAGATTTACTGCGGATTAGGGGCACTTACATCGCTCAAGTCAAGAGTCGCCATGTCCGCACATAATTTGATGGTATCACATCGCCCGGGTTTTGCGCAATTGAATGTGGTTTGTTTTATGGGCTCATATGAAAATGATAATTCATGTTTTTGCAATCGATATTCCACGATCACTTAGCCTCACGATTGTTTTATAAATCTACCTGCGTGTGTATTTTTCTTGAATTTCTTTTGGAATCCTTTTAAGTATCTTTTTTTTCTTCGAGCTGAAATGGTACAAAACCCTCCATCTGAAAGGTGTAGGTCAGTAAGGGACAGATTCTGTTGCTCAGGTATCTATAACAAGTTTTTGTAAGGGATTAATGCTTAAAAATCTTAAAATAGATTTTCGCTCTCTCTTACAAAATGAACTAGTAGCCATTTGATATAAGAGAGCGAAATATTTCCTTAAGTCACATTAAAATTCTTAGTAGTTAAATAATTTGATTAAACAGCCGACGTTACAAGTAGGAAACAATTTGCGGAGAATGTACGAACAAGCGGGGGCAAGTTTAAATAATTAATCAAGGGCCTGTAAAGGATTAACGGTGGGCAGTCGGCGGTTGATGCCATTACTGCCGATGCCCCAATGCCCCAGCTAACTGCTGCGGTCGCACTTCGAACCAACATATGGTGCGGTAGCTCTACTAATTTTATTAGAAATTGGAGAAATGTTGTGGTGCCTGCTGGCAAGACATACCTAGATAGCGTTTTCGTAATAAATAATGCCAGTGAGATTTTAGACGTTGTACAGATGTCACGTGTTTTTCAAAGGATTGACAGTGGACAGTCGGAGGTTGATGCCATTACTGCTGATGCCCCGATTCCCTAACTATGAGTAACAGTGCTGCGGTCGCTTACTACTTATATAGGTACCCCATATACCCCGATGTAATGGCGAAGTTATTTGTACGGGTGTGGCTCTATTAATTTTATTTGAAAATTGTAGAAATGTTGCGGTGGTAGATGGCAGCAATTAGAAAGAGTAGTGGTCTTAAAAATGACGAGGAGATCTTACTCTTTATTGAGACATAAATAATATAAAATGACGAGGAGTTTTTACACTTTGTTTAGTCATAATTAATATGTGTATATTTGTATATGCTTTAAGGCTTAACGCGGTCGGCAGCCGGTGGTTGGTGCACTTAAGCCGATGCCTAGCGCGCCAACAAACTGTCACGATCCCGACATTATGGCGAGGTAACCTTCCGTTGTGGCTTTACTAATTTTATTACAAATTGTAGAAATGTTGCAGTGTCAGATGGCAACACCTACATAGAAAACGTGTAGTGATAAATAACCTACGTCGTAAAGAAGAAGCAGTCGATGTATCGAATAGGTTGTGTTTTTTAAGTAGGTTTTCAGTGAAAACCCACCATCTTGAAAATTCCAGAAAATTTCAAATAAACTGTTATTTATATCCATATCATGTAATGTTAACTTTAACAATGACGTTAGCATGGGCCGTGAGTCGCAACGCAGGCACACACAGGCTGGCTTGACAAAGTACCAAACATTTATTTTGAATGTTGTAGCTGCAACGGAAAAGTTGCCGAAGGGAGGGAGTTTTTCCCTGAGAAATATTACGTTATGAGGTGTGAAAAGCATAAATGTAAAAATTCAATATTTCAAAGAGCGAAAGAAGTGAATTTTTGCCCAATTCCTCGCGGGTAACAATGTCGTTTGGGGCGCTTTACACGCGTTATAGCTTTCTGTGCCCGTAGTGTAAGTTTTTATGTCAAAAAACGCAAACTATTTCGAATGCGTATTAATGTCAATTTGTATGAAAACTGTATTAGCGCCTCTAGCGGCGAGTAGCGCGCTTATATAGTTTTCATACAAATTGACATTAATACGCATTCGAAATAGTTTGCGTTTGCTTGACATAAAAACTTACACTCGGGGTACTGTAACATTTCTTGGGTTTGCTACAGTTCGAGTTCATCTGTTTAGCGTCAAAATTTCGTTTATATTGAGTGGCTATAATTTTTCATCTGTCAAAACAAATCGGAACAATCGAGTTGTTTATCAATTTGCGCCCTAGTGTAGTAGTGATCGATCATGTCGCGTCGGATTTGTATTTTTCCGATTAGCTGTATCAAGAGCCTGTTTGACATTGTCGCATCAATTATAAGCGCGGATTACGAGCAGACAGATGTAAGACGGTTCAATTTCGTTCCGGGGCGGAGATACCGCGAGGGTTGCGTATCAGGAAGTGGCTGGAGATCGCCTTATCGGGCTTGATGAAGGCTGAGGCTCCCCATTATGCACCGATCACTTCTTCCTAACGGTTTTAAGGGTTTCGAGAAAACAAGATTGTAGATTCACTGAAGCTCTAGCTGAGTAAGTACATAACGTAGGTATCGTCATTTACGAGAATCGGTTGCAGTCTTATCTAGTTTGAAACTCTACTAATACCATACTTGAGATAAAGGTTTTGTAGAAACCCTTACCGTGTTTTGTGGCTTAAAGTGGAGACGAAATAATTTACCTTAGTCCAATATTTTTTTTTAATAAAAGTGGAAACAGACACTAACAAAGTAAATAATAGGATTGAGCGTTTGTTTTAACTATACGTACCAGTTATGGAACGTTTCTTTGCACTTGCACTTTTAGGTGAAATATTAAATTAAACCACAAAAAATACTGAGTTGCTCACCTAAAATACTAATATTTTTAGGTATGCATTTCAGTATTTTTAAGTAAGTAAGATTTTAGGCTGGTACCATTAAATTTACAAAATTGTAACAAACAAATTAGTGTAGCATAAAGAACTGCCAGTGGCAAGGAAACTCTTTACTAACCAAAGTACCAAAATACATAACTGTCTTTATTTAATTAATATCAAAGCAAAGTTGTGGGGTTGTTCTCGGCATCCGACATCCCCAAATCCATTTGGCTGATACAGGTTATTAAAACTTGTCGCGAGTCGCAGCCGGTACGTGAACGGCTCCCCGTCCCGAGGGTACAGGTTCGATTCCGTCAACGCGGAAATTTCATTAATCCCGCATTAAAAAGTTTAGAGTTCTCCTAATCGCTTAGTTGGGTCTTTCAATTACTTATTTTTATTACTTATAGAGGAATTTTAATAGATGTAAGAGGATATTGAAAAACCTATGTATTTAGAGTAAACATATTTTATGTCACTTATGTAACTCAGAGTATATACAATCTCAATAATTTATTGCATATTAAGTAGGTATTTTATTTTATTTTACAAGTTTTAGGAAAACTTACAGCTACTTAGGTATAAACACATATTAGGTAAGTAGTCGACGAAGTCATTTACAATTTAGCAAGTAGGTACGAATAAGGTAAACTCTGATCAAACTGTACAATTAAAGTAACTGATTCATATAAGTAGTAGAACATGAACACGATATCTTTCAGTTTAAAAATAGTCACTAATATCCAGAATTTAAAGTATCTAGTGATTTGTAAGTGCGTTCTTCAACTGTTTTAAAAGTAAAAGAGGTCGAAGCGATATTTTCACCGCAGTTTATAGCCGACCTTTACTATCTTTATTAGCAAGCTCCTCCGAATATGCAAAGCGCATAAGACTGGGTATTTAATTGCCCTTGAAAGGGGCGCAAAAAATAAACGTCCCCGTATAAATAACGGTGCACTTTTCATAATCGCAATTGTCGCCGGGAGAATATTTAGTGCGTCGTAAAATAAGGGTTGGCGGAGCGGTAGTTTTGAACGTGTAGGTCTATTGTTTTTTTGAATTTTGTCCTACTTCCCTGCTTCAAGAAGCAAGGGATGGTAATAATATTACCTCTGTACTTAGGTATATATTACACTCATTTTAATACGTTTCATTTGAATGATATTGTTGTATAAGAACATTTTGGTAAAGCAACCTCGCTTGCCGAATGAAATTCAATCAGTGTTCTGTAGAAATTGCAACAATTAGGTGGTAAGAGTAATATCTATATATATAAAATTCAAAGTCCTGACTGACTGACTGACTGATTGACTGACTGACTGACTGACTGACTGAGATATCAACGCACAGCCCAAACCGCTGAACCTAGAGACTTCAAATTTTGCACATAGATACGTTATACAGTGTAGGCATCCACTAAGAAAGGATTTTTGGAAATTCCACCCCTAAGGGGGTGAAATAGGCGATGAATGTTTGTATGAAAGTCCGTCAGTTTTGAAGTTAGGATCTTCGAATTTTGTATTTAGGCTGGCAATTGAAAATAAAGATTTTCCTGTGTCAGCGTTTTTTACAATTCCACCCCCGAAGGGGTGAAAAGGGGGATGAAATGTTGTATCTGGAAAGTCCTTCATTTAATTTATTATTTAGACTTATGGTCGGAAAGTAAAACCAATAAGCAAACACATATTTCGTATTTTTTCGAAAATCAACCCCTTAGAGGTTAAATGGGATAAATAAACCTAAAAATAGATATGGATGTCGTTATTGAGGTTTTTATGGGATGACGATTGCAAAAATGGCATTTATTTTGATGTTTAACACGCTGAACATGATTCAACCCCTAAAAGGTTGCAATAGGGGTGAAATATTGAATGAAAAATCAGGGGTAAAATAGACATTTCAACTTCAAACTTTGTAGGCTTACTTCTTAAAACAAATAGGCAACCCATTTCGTAATTTTCCCAAAATCAAACCCAGGGGGTAAAATAGGGGGATGAAAATGTGTATTAAAGTCCGTCAGTTTTGAAGTTAGGATCTTCAAATTTTGTATTTAGGCTGGCAATTGAAAATTAATACTTTCCTGTGAGCGTTTTTGACAATTCCACCCCCGAATGGGTGAAGAGGGGGATGAAATGTTGTATCTGGAAAGTCCTTCATTAAATTTATTGTTTAGGCTAATGGTCGGAAAGTAAAACAAATAAGCAAACACATATTTCGGTTTTTTTTAAATCAACCCCTTAGATGTTAAATGGGATAAATAAACCTAAAAATCGATATGGATGTCGTTATTGAGGTTTTATGGGATGACGATTGCAAAAATGGCATTTATTTTGATGTTTAACTCGCTGAACATGATTCAACCCCTAAAAGGTTTTTTTTTTTTTGTTGAAATAGGGGTGAAATAGGGGTGAAGTTTTGAATGAAAAATCAGGGGGTAAAATAGACATTTCAACTTGAAACTTTGTAGGCTTACTTCTAAAAACAAATAGGCAACCCATTTCGTAGTTTTCCGAAAATCAAACCCAGGGGGTAAATAGGGTATAGAAACCTAAATCATCTTAAGTACCCTAAAAGTTCTTGGTACCTAAGCTACTCAGAACTAATTTTTTGATTGTGAAACAGACACTTATTATTTACTAGCTTCCGCCCGCGACTTCGTCCGCGTGGACATTCGAGAAAATACTTAGGGGACCAATAACTAGGATAAAAAGTATTCTATGTTTTTATTTCATAAAAATAAAAATCCAAATTTAATAAAAAGGCAGAACGTTTGCCACGTGCGGCGGGCCTCGCACGAGGCTGCTCGCTTGGTGAGGGAGGACCCGCCTAACCACGTAAAAACGGCTGACCGGATTTTTATGAAATTAAAACATAGAATACTTTTCATCCTGGATATTGGTCCCCTAAGTATTTACTCGAATGTAAACGCGGACGAAGTCGCGGGCGGAAGCTAGTATAATATAGATAAGGGTCAAACGGAGATTGCAGGAAGTATTCTAGCCTGTTTTGTCACTAAAGTTTCATGAAATTAGGGAATTAGATTGATTTACTTTATGTGCGTTATCTATAATTCGAAAGTTCATAGCCAGCCATTTTACCAAGGTGCAAAATTAAATTTTCCTGCATAACATTGTTTCTTTATATTATGGCAACCCTGGTTCGGTTCCGATTGCGCCAGCAGCGGGGTGGGTGCGAGGGGATGATCTTGAGTGCGCGGCGCCAGCCCTAACGAGATGCATACTCAGGTATTTGTTATTGACAGCTTTTAAATCGGCACTCCAGATAAAGGAGACAGTGTTTGTCTAGCTCGAGTGTTATATTGCACTGATAAAAAATATTTAGCTGCTAAAAACAGCATGACTTAAGTAGGTACTTACTTATTTACATTTTGTTACGATATTGTAGCAATCAATATTTGAATGAATGTGTCACCTATATTTTAATTATGAGATGGCAAAATTTTTTCTTGTCGTTTTCAGTGTCTATTGTAAGTTCATAGAGCTAATACAAATTATGTTTAAGTACTTAAACAAATTTTTTGAAATGCCAACTAAATAAATACCCGAAAACCATTTAAGACACGGAAGGAATAAATAAAGCACCTTCATAAGCAGCTGAAACAAAAGCAGCGTTTAAAAGTGGCGAGCCACAATGGCGCAAAAATTCACAGCGGTAGGGAATATATTTAATTTATTAAATAAAAATAATGGTGGTGGCTTGTTAATCGAAAATTTGAATGTGTAAAATAGTATTTAGGTATTTAATAAGATAAAAGCTTCATTTTCTCTTGTCGTTTTAAGTAGCTATATCAAATTCTAGGAGCTAATATCCTTAGCCCAAAATAACCATAAAGGGAAATGAATTTTTCAAAATGTAAACTAGCAAAAAAAAACTCTCGGAAGCCATTTAAGACACGGAAGGAATAAATAAACCCCCTTCATAAGCAGCTAAAAC
The DNA here is from genome assembly GCA_949710035.1 of Crambus lathoniellus. Classification (NCBI taxonomy): domain Eukaryota; kingdom Metazoa; phylum Arthropoda; class Insecta; order Lepidoptera; family Crambidae; genus Crambus; species Crambus lathoniellus. The sequence continues at coordinate 11,641,494 of OX453307.1, forward strand.
AAAACAGCGTTTAGAAGTGGCAAGCCACAAAGGCAAGGATTCACAGCGGTAGGGAATATATTTAATATATTAAATAAAAATAATGGTGGTGGCTTGTTGTTCGATTATTTGAATGTGTAAAATGGTATTTATTTAATAAGATGAAAACTACATTTTCTCGTGTAGTTTTTAGTAGCTATATCAAATTCTAGGAGCATTTATCCTTAGCCCAAAATAACCATAAAGGGAAATGGGTTTTTCAAAATGTAAACTAGCAAAAAAAACTCTCAGAAGCCATTTAAGACACGGAAGGAATAAATAAACCCCCATCATAAGCAGCTAAAACAAAACAGCGTTTAGAATTGGCAAGCCACAAAGGCGCAAGGATTCCGCGCCGGGGAATAAATTTTATTTATCAAATAAAAAAGATGGTGGCTGCTCGTTATTCACCGCGAGGGACATTATCGCTTCTTTTAATTATTATCCCGCCGATATTTTATAGCGTGGACTAGCCGACCTCTTGCGACGGTTTAAGCTACCGAAATACTTAGGAAGATGGACTCGGAGGAGAAGATTTAGTTGTATGTTTTGTACCTAAGTATAGAAAAGCTTAGTGTGCATTTTTTAAGAAAAGCTCCGGATATAAAGCAAATATACTAAAAGGCTAACTCTAAGTTATGATAAATGTAGCTAAGTGAGTTTCAAAATTAAAATTACATGCACAATTAACTCTAAGTATTTTAAAAGTATATGAAGCTCAATAATAAAAAAAAACAAGAAAGATCTGTAGCATAATGTATGTTAAAACATGTAACGCAAAATCAATTGAAATTAAAACCAATTCTTCAATACTTTTCCTACATCACCGTCTGCTAAAATAAAATTTAAATAAAGAGGGGTTGATGACTTTGTATCCAGTATCGGGCAAGTCATCGCAATAAATAACTACTAGCGAGCAAACAAAACGAAACTTTTCTAAGGCGCGCGTTAAAAACAAACCGCGTTTAATTCCGCGGTGCGCCGGTAGGGCGGCGCCCCCGTCGCGGGTAAGGAAATGAAGGAAAAAGCGTCGGAAGCGCCCCCCTCGCCCAGTCACCCGCTTGCGGCTTTTTAAATGGAAATTTATTGTTAAACACTTCGTCAATGCGGAGCTGAGTTGCTCTCTTAATTTTTACCTAGTTACGAATTTTCGTTTGGAGACTTTTTATGTACTTATTTTAGTGGTTTAAGAGGTTATTGTTTTTTAATGTTGGAGACAAAAGAGAAGTTGTCTTGTAGTTTTTATACTTACGCGAAATTTCGTAAGTACACATAAACACATATTGTAAACTTTTATTTTTTGATCAAGTTTTCGCGTTGACGTCTACTACAAGGTAGTTTAGGTACATTACGAGTATATGTATAAATTATGTCGAGTGCATGATAACAGCAAGTTGGGTTTGCCTATTTCTTTTTTTATTTTTTTTACTTATAGCTTTCCGCTCGCGGCTTCGCCCGCGTGTATTACACGACATTATCGTGAGGCCGTTTGTGCACTACCACTGAATTTTACCGATCCGGAAAAAAACGGATGCTTGTATTTAATTAATTACTAATATAAATGATTAATTATTAAAATACAAGCATCCGTTTTTTTCCGGATCGGTAAAATTCAGTGGTAGTGCACAAACGCCCTGAGGGAATGTGATATTTTTCCGGAGATAAACAGTAGCCTATGTCACTCTCCATCTCCCAATCTACCCCCGTAGGTACACAAAAATCACATTGATCCGCTCGGTTTTGACGTGAAAGACGGACAAACTATTAATAGGTACCTACTGATTTTCCCGTAGGAATATGATACTTTCCTGTGGTAAAAAGTAAAAGTAGTCTATTATAATCCTTTCCAGTAGGATTCAATTTAATTACTCAAATACCAATTTCTGCCCGCAAATTTGCCCGCGCTTTAAGTTATTTTTCCCATGGGAATGAGATTTTTTCCGCAGTAAGTTATATCCTTCCCAGGGCCTTAAACTGTCTCTATTCTAAATATAATCCTTCCCATGAACTCAAACTGTCACTTTAAATACCAATTCCATTCCACGGCTTTGCCCGCGCTAAAACTGATTTTCCCATGGGAATGAACCGCAGTAAAGTAGCTTATGTCCTTCCTATTCCTAGGGTTTCAAACTATCTCCTCTCCATTCCAAATTTTATCAAAATCGGTTTAGCCGTTTTGACGTGAAAACGGAACATACAGACAGACAGACAAACAAACAAACATAAATACATTTTCGCATTTATAATATTAGTAGCGAATTATTACTCATTCTTTCTTATTTGACATTCCAATTAAAGCATTTCTCCTTCTAATTTAGTTGATACATATCTACTCTTTGGTGACAACGTCGCACTGTACTAACGGATGAGTTTTCAAACATGTGTCAAAACAAAATGAAATTAAAAATCAAAAGCACTAAGGAGTATTGATATCAACTTCGATGCAAATCACCCTCAAAATAACTTTCTATCTCTTTTTAACCCTGTTAGGCGATGAGTTTTAATGAAATATGAAACACATCTTCGATTAATTCTGTTAAAGAATGTTAATGCAAAATTTGAAGAAGATTGAACAAAGGAATCACGTTGTCCCATACAAACTTTACCTCCGTTTTTCACTCCCTTAGGGGTAGAATTTCGAAAAATCCTTTCTTATCCGATGCCTACATCATACAAGGAACACACCCTCCAAGTTTCAGGTCTTAATGATCAGCGGCTTAGGCTGTGCGTTTATCCGTCAGTCATTCAGGACAAAGGATTTTATATGTAGGTATAGAAGATAATATTTTTGATAATAATTTCAAAAAATATAACTATACTTAATAACATTATGAAAATGTGATCGAATTACTGAAACTATATGGATGGAACAATATGGAACAATTAAAATATAAGCTCTTACAAATTATAATAATTTAAAAACAGTTCACTCAACTTAGGGCAAGTGAACCTCAAAAGTCAAAACTCAGAGTTCATAAAATTCACTCGAAGCGAAAAGCTGGCCGCTCTCCCCACAATTGAAAAGCGCGGGGAGAAGATAGGGCACTTACTGTAAAAGTTAAGCTAATTGCCCTTAAGACATATTTTTAATTTCATTGCGCGCTCTTTCTTCCACTGCTGGCCGGAGTGCCGGAGTTAAGTCGCAACGCAAGGGTACCGATTAATTGCCATTTTTATGAGATAAGGTCGCAACTTTTGAATGTCGAACACATTTTATTTGGCATTTGGGGTGTTTGTGTCTTTTTTATGCCCCATAGATTTTTGCTGGTTATTTTGCTTGAAGAAATCGGGCTTTCCCATTTTCTTCTATCGCTGTTAATAAAAAGTAGATGACTTCTTTGATGAATCAAAAAAATCACATCCTGCGTTCAAATAACAAATCAACAGTGGTATAAATTGGTAATGATTCCTGCGTAAAGGATTAGATGTCTAAAGAAGTTTTTTTTGAAGGCGGTAGCTTGTGTAACAATCCCTTGGGCCGTGGGAGCACGTGGCCGCGCAGGCCAGTAGCCCTTTGTGCTCGCGTCTTCTCATTCATTCAATATGTCATTTCATTTTCATAAATGAATCATTCTTCTTCATTTGAATTCGGCTCGAATTGTAAGGTTTTTTTCCTTGACCGCGCTGACCTGCCCACAGCGGGGGTCGCCAGATGACTGATGATATTTTAATGGTTTATTTTTCTTTAACATTCTTATCACTATTGTAGTTGACCGGGTTGGTTTTGCTAAAGACGTTTTTATAAATCTGCATAGAGGTCAAAATTACCATAATTATAGAGTAACTACTTAGTTGTTCTCGTTTCGAAACTTGACTTCCTTTGCTATTTATTTTATTCCGATAGATTGAAAAGTGATACCTCTCCTTCAATTTGAGCTAAGTTATTTATGGATAAGACCTTACTTTATTTGTTGCTCTATTGTAAAATGAGATATTATGTTTATTTTCTATCATAATTTCTCCTGTTCATCTGACTGATTCATCATCATCATCATCATTTTCAAATGAGCTATGGCACTGATATTGTAACTTCATTTTCCATGTTGGTGAGACAATTCTTTAACCATTTTAGAATCACCGTTGATCATTTATTTATCATGAAAAACAGTTCCCAATAGAGTTTCTCTTTTAAAATCCATATAATTCGATGCACACGGAATCGTCGGTATGGGCAGATCTCGGACAGATGCACAAAAACGTCTTGCCCGTCATCGATTGTTCGCGTGGCACAGGAGCCGCCAATAGATGTCGCTGACAGTGGTGATGAATGAGCGCGACCGTTACGCGCTCATTAACCTATCCTATTCAGATAAAAGAAACGATCTGCCGAGACAAGAACGGAAGTCATACAACGTCGGTATGCAACGTTTCTATCGTTTTTTTCTCACAGACTTGTCTTCCTAGCGGTAGTTGGAAGCAATGCCCGAGGGCCTGCTGCTGCTGCCGTTACGTTTACCAATATCTTAGGAGCGGCTCAATTGTTTTCAATGATTTGACAGAACAATAAAAATAATATTATGCTTTTTGTTGTTGCAAGTATTATTTATAGACATAACAAAGCATAATTAATATTAAAACTTAAAAGCCTCGTTATGTTTCTATCCATTTCAAATAATTCACTGAGAACCAACTTGCTTAAACGTAAATGTTTAGGAAGTTGGTGTCCAAAATGCCCATGGAAATATCTTGCTGGAAATATTATTTAAATTTGAATTAATTTCCTTATCCAATTTTGCGAGTTTTTTTCTTATTAGTAAAGTTGCCAGTGTTTTAAGATTAGTTAGACTTTGGATCTTCGACCAACAACACAACTAGATAACCGTTTGGAGTATCAACAACGGCCGAGCGAATAAAAGCGCACTTCAAAGGCGCTCTTATTTCAGTTCGATTTCTGCCATTTTTAACGTAAGATGGTAAGATTTGTAACCTTTTGCTCCGTTTAAAAAAAGGCATTTGGTGCCATATTTGTGTTGTGTTTTAGTTCGTGAGGCGTCATCTGTTGATCGAAGCTTTGGATATTAAAAATATAAATATTTTGACACATTACTTTAGTTGTAATTTAAATCAATATTAATACTGGTGTAGTCCTAGTAAACAGACGAAATTTCTCAAAATACTGTTGTCTGAAACCGAAAATAGTTTTTGAACAAAAACTTCGCGTCTTTCTCAAAGTTGCCCAGTGACATTTGTTTCGACACAAGTGTAGATATAGGTATATTTGATGTTGTCGTTTTATCTATGAGAAAAAAAACTGTCTATTTTCGTGTGCCAGTTTCAGAGGTGGCGATTGATGACGTGCCGAGGAGTCGGTGGGTAGTCGCGGACATATGCGAGCTAAAATTGGAATACTTAGCATTTGTTTCATAAACGATTTTAAAATGGTGTTTAAAATTACAATGTTTGAATGACACAATGCCAATATACGTGTGACATTTGTTTATGCAGACAAACATACAGCAATGCATCAGCGATAATTAAAAATAAGAAATAAGCAAGTAAGTGTTTTGTAGTTTTATGAGTTATATGATATTAAATATTATTGTAAAGAATGAAAATAGCATTTCTACAGATATTTCGAAAGCTAATACGTAGTAATATGTTAAGTATATGTAGGATAGGTATATAAATTATTAGGTTAGCAAGTTAGACCAGACTCTATCTCCAATAAGAATCATGTAGAAAAATTATAAATAGGTACAGCACCAATTCTGATTCCTATACTAACCGACCTAAAATTTAGGTAATTAATAAAAATTAAATCATCCGTCACTTCTGCTACGCTACATTCGATGAAATCCTACACTAGAAGTGCCAATAAGAAAAACTGCCACAGCATCACATGTCGTGTCGCGTGTAACAAGCTTTGTCGCACGCATCCGTCATCGCCGCGTCCGTAGCCGCGGGTTCGGCGGATAGAGGACACATCTAAACAAATACGACTCTAGCAATGATAGTTATGGAAATGGAAGTAAAAATAAAGACATAGAACTAACTAATATAAAACGTTACCATAGGGAATAAAATAAAAGGCATCCATAATTTCTGCAATGCTACATATGATGAAACCCTACACTAAAATGCCAATAAGAATAACTGCCACAACATCACGTCATGTCGTTTCGCCTGTGACAAGCTTTGCCACGTCCGTCGTCGCCGCGTCCGCAGCGGCGGGTTCGGCGGATAGGGACACATCTAAACAAATACGAGATGCGACCGATGATTGCTATGGATAGCCAGACATGTGTTTACACGCTTCTTTAATTAGATGTATTAATTCTTAAATATGAAGGAGAAAATGTATTATTTTTTAAAGATTAAAAAAAAATTGATTGATGTTCGCAAAATTACCCCGAACCTGCTATTAGGAAAATGTCCTGGAACTAACTCTGAAAGGACTCGGATGAGTAAAAAAAAACTAAAGGCTTTTGATCAGGAAACTGAAATCTATAACATTTCAAATTTCCAAGACATTTGGCTGAAACCACATTTTCCAATATTTTAATGATAGGTATTAAAATTTTAATTTATTTTATTTTATCCTAGCGCTCCGCCCGCGACTTTGTCAAGGTGGAATTTAGATATTTACACGACCTTTAACTAAAAACAAGGAATTTAAATAACTATCTCTCGCGTTTGAATTTTGAGCCACAAAACAGAGAAAATAAAGAGTTTCATACAAATTCTGACCCCCTTTTTTACCCCTTTAGAGGGTGAATTTCTAAAAATCCTTTGGTAGTGCTCACTTACATCTTTTTCAAAATCTATATACAAAGTTCCTACTGAATCCATTGAAGAAATAAAAAGTTTCATACAAACTCTTATCCCATTTTTTAGGTACTCCCTTATAGATGGAATTTCCAAATCCAAATCCTCTTTTAGTGCTCACCTATCCTCCCCAAGGAACATACATTCCAAATTTCAGCTTCTTGCGCTCAGTAGTTTCATCTGTGCGTTGTCTGTCAGTTGTCAGTAACGCAAGAGTTTTATACAGGGTGTCCGGGAAGTCATGAATAACCTTTTACCTGCCGATGGGCCAGATTGGGATCTACCAAAAAAATACCTTAGTAAAAGTTTTATGGTTTCCGAGTTTTTTGATGTCTCATGCAATTTTGGAAAATGTCTACCTTTGATCAGTTTTTTTCATGCCATATTTACAAATGAAAACTTTTTCGAGTACGGTTTTTTTATTTTAATCTTCAATCATCCTGCTATCGATTGAATACAAGAAAGTTACAGATATCCTCTTTTAAACTTCTAAAATTTTGATCCAATCTTAAAATTTTCACCTAAAACAAATTTTACCTTACATTTGATTGGTGAATAACAAAAAGATTTTTATTTTATTTTTTATTGGTAGATCCCATGTAGTCCATCGGCAGGTAAAAGGTTATCCATGACTTCCCGGACACCCTGTAGGTCTATAAGTATCAATAAATTTTACATGGTACGAGTATGTATATAGGTGATTTATTTATGACAAATCAATAAGAGGCGTTTAAACAATTTTAAGTCTATTGCAGAATGCAGTGTCAATAGTTTGTCATGAAAAACTTTAGTTTAGCTTGTAATTCATTGTCTCATAGTGCCTGTTCGTCTATAAGTTCCGCTATCTATAATATATAGATACTATCAAACATTATTCCCCTCATGTTACAAAGAAAACTTTTTATTGTAGCAAATAATAGGATTCATATTCTGTCGGTTTGTCGGCGAAGTTTGGCCGAACTTCCAAGCGTTCCATCATTACTGCGGATTCGCTCACAGTGAATATTAAACTCTGACTGTTTTATATGGGGTTTACCACGGTTTTATAGATTACATTTACGCTGTATTAATTTTGGGAAATTCCTACTTGGCATAGGTTGTATACGGTCTTCTGTGTTAAGGTAGACTTCCGAGCATCGCGGCCGGTCGCAGCCGCGCGCGATCGATCGCGTGCGACTGACGCGCGCGGCTGATGCGACAATAGTCAGTGTATGAAAATGTATGGCGCCGCTTCCGAGGTATGCGACAGACGCGTGCGGCCGACGCCAGACGTCAGCCGCACGCGGCCGTAACTATAATGAAAACTTCTTTGTATTGTATAGATACTCACTTATCAAGACTAAAATCCATATTGTTTCTGACTTCACGCTTAAAAAAAGGAATTACAGTCTCTTGAATCTCGGTGGGGTCGAAAACGCTTCGTACCGCACCAATGGAAAGAATAGCTAATTCAGTGCTGCAGTGAGCGTGTTACAGTAAGGGCGTTTGTGCACTACACTGAATTTTACCGTCCGGCCGGCGGCGGTCCGTTTTTTTACAGACCGGCGGCGGCGGCGGCGTGGCATGAAAAACACGGATGATTGGCTTGTGCACTTGTCCGTCTTTTTACTCGCCGGGGCAGCGCAGTGATTACCCCCTCCCCCGCCCCACCCGCTCATGAATATCACGTTTTCAGTTCAATATCACAGTTTCAATGTTTCAAAGCCGAAACTACATGAAATAAATAAATTCTTACTATGTATTATAAATAATTTATGATTAAAATACAACCATCCGTTTTTTTCCGGACGGTAAAATTCAGTGTAGTGCACAAGCGCCCATACGTATTTCATTGCTGTTATCTCGGAACGGAAAAAAACGGACCGGAAAACATCATTGACCGGAATGGGGAAAAGTAAAATGTCGGACGGTAAAATTCCGTGTAGTGCACAAGCGCACATATACATTTTATGGCCTGCCATATCGGACCGTAAAAAATTGGACTGCCGGACGGTAAAATTCAGTGTAGTGCACAAACGCCCAAAAGGAGAGTTTATAAAAATCATCTCAATCCAGCGTTGACACATACATTTTCTGACAGTGACAGACAACCAAAACTTAGAGATTAAAATAAGAAAGATGCATGGAAGTATTACCTAAACTAACACTTCCATGGGAAGATGACAGAAAAGTGAGTATCTATACAATACAAAGAAGTTTTCATTATAATTACGGCCGCGTGCGGCCGACGACAGACGTCGGCCGCACGCGTCTGTCGCATACCTCGGAAGCGGCGCCATACATTTTCATACACTGACTATTGTCGCATCAGCCGCACGCGTCAGTCGCACGCGATCGATCGCGCGCGGCTGCGATCGGCCGCGATGCTCGGAAGTCTACCTTTAAAGGGCGTATGTAAAATGCGGCCATTTTGAATCGGTTGCATCAGAGAAATGTTGAATTTTATATTCACGGATATGATTGGCTAATGGTGTTAATTTTTTTTAACTCCTTTTGCGTTGCTTTTACACTGTTAAAAGCAACACAAGTCTGCAAAAGTCCCAGATAAAACAGTGCGGGTAACTCTATATGATTGTACGAGTATTATCTGCTCATTGTGAGGAAGCTGGTGAGTCTCATAACGATAGTCGTGTCTTACCATCCAAAAAAGAACTTCTTTCTTTTTATTATTGTCACTTGTTTTTTTTTCTTTCCTTGTTATCAAACAAGTTAAGAAAGATAGCTCTAGTGTATCATGCTCACTATAAACATTTCTGCGGCGGTGTCGTATGAGGGGGTTCGTTACGAACCCTATAATATGGTTGCTTGCAGTTTTCTTATTAGTAATGAGATCGTAATATGTCTATTAAACTACTTGTTTGCTTGAAAATTGTTCACTGTTATAATTTACCTATTTAACTACTTAAATTAAGTATTCTCCATTGTTATGGAAAGTGACCATATTAATGTGTGAAGGTAATTTTTCAACTTGACAACTCTGTATAAAATATGACAGGGATAAAAAGATTGCCCTTGACTAATTTCTTACCGATTCTTCTCGCAAGGACTCCTGCCGCCGCCGGCCGGCGCCGTAGGATTAGCAAACCGATGGCGTAGCTTCTTTGACGTTCATAAGTATTGCAAACAAATCTAATCTGAATAAACAAGTTTGAGTTGAGTTGAGTATGTCTGAAATATTTGGTAGTAGCTTTCGTGTCACGTAGATGTAACTTTCACATATTATAGCTCCTAACTTATTTACACTTAGGCACCTACATTCTAAAGAGTAGAAGAGAATTACATCTTCGACTAACTTATGTTCACATAACATAAAGAGTTAGTATTCAGTATTCAGAAGCGGTCACTAACTGCTGATCACCGCATCAAGCGGGTAGTTTATAATGGGCTAACTTGAAACTATTAAGTGTCCGCATAGCGTAACTAGCCATCAAAGGGCGCTTACGCGATAAGTTATCGCATCGCAACTTCGGGGCTTCATTAAGGGCGATGCATGACGGCCCGGCAACTTCGGCTGACCGTTCCATGCAAGTGTTGTCCGGTGATCGGTAGTGTTGTAAGAATTTAGTAGATCGATATCGAAATTAATATGTTTTTATTTTAACATAATCGTACATTGTAAGCCGTACTTAAGTAGAGACAGATACCAGAGCTATCATTTTGTATACCTACAGGTACATAATCTCCCTCAGCGTAATCTCACGATAGAAATGTTTCTTTCATACTTAATATACAAAAACTGATGTTCTTCTTCTTCGTGTCGATGATTTTTCACATTTACAATTGTTTGGCCCAGTATGTGGACTGGAACACGGACTGCCTCATCGGTTTCCATCATCAGATTGCTTGCAATTCAGGTGGAGGGCTTTGGGGGCACTCCCAAAGGTCTGCAATGGCGCCCCACATTCGCACTCCGAGCTATTCATATACCCCCATTTTTGCAAGATGTGCTTGCAGCGGCCAACCTGGGTACGCAGGCGGCTGAGCGATTTCCAGATTGGCATCGGTAGGTTGTGCCCAAGATAGAGCCCTTCTCTAGGAGGAGTGTAGTCTGGCGGAGAGGGGTGCTAAGTTTTCCAGGCTTCGGCAGGGAAGGTGTCAAGGGGGGTGACGCGTCTTGCAAAAAAAATTTCGGCTTTTAGTTGGGCCTCGGGCCATTAGGATCTGATGTTGAAAAAGTAGCTGTCGTTGGCCGGACTCCTGTTTTCCTTTTTCCACGGCGCTGGCAACGTGGTGACGAACCGATGGTGGGGCTATTCCTGCCAGAGGGTAGAGGCTGTCCAGTGGAGTTGGTTTGAGGCATCCGGTAATTATGCGTAAGGGCTCGTTTAGAGCCACGTCACGTCAAACTGATGTTGACTTTTGTGAAAAAACTTACACTAACATGAAAAAAGGGGTTCGTTTAGGCTGCTTTTCCACCAGAGATGTGCGAGGATGCGTAGCGAAAGATGTGTTTGTAAAGAACCAATCGAATCGCTTCATTTACCTCGTCTCGGTCAGCACAGCTCTGGTGGAAACGGCTCAGCGGAGCTAGATTTTTGCGCATACAAAACAAGCGAGGGATGTGTACGAGAGATGTGTGCGAGGGATGTGTACGAGGGATGGGTGCGAGGGATGTGTTGCGAGGAATGTGTGTTGAGAAGGTTTGCGCATACTGTACACACATTTCATAGCTTCGCAACGCAACCTCGCACCACGCATTAATGTGCATTTTCACAGCTCCGCTACATATCCTCGTATGCACATTTTTCATCATCATCGCACAGCTTTGGTGGAAACACCCACACATTTTCACAGCACAGCTAGACATCCTCGTACGACACATTTCCAACGCACATCTCTGGTGGAAACGCAGCCTTAAGATCCATGAAGACCATTACTTTGGGTTGCATTTGACTAATCACAGAACTATTATTATCTTACAAAAAATAATAAGGTAGCATTATAAGTACTAATACTAAATAGCACACCAGAACTATTGTCTGAAATCAGCTTGAGATTTTTGGCGGGAACTTACCGTACCCGCACACGGGGTCGGGTTATCACTCGTCAGTTTCCCTAATTAGCCAGTTTCATAAACTCGTCAGTTTCCTTATTCGTCAATTCCATGAAATTTTTTAAGTCGTCAGTTTCTTTAATTCGCCAGTTTCGTTAACTCGTCAGTTTCCTCATTTGGTCTGTTTGTGTAATTCGTCATTTTTCGTTATTTGGTCAGTTTTTGTCCAGTTACGTACAAATATTATAACTTTTTATATTGAAAACATTTTAATACAAAACTAACAAACTTCTTACTTTTTTGCAGTATCAATGTCAAATCTGCTTTTTGCAGTGACAATATTGTCATCTATTTTGCTTGATTACTTCAGTTATTGCTTTCTTTGTGGATTACTTACTACTTATTAACAAAATATTGTTATAATTACTATTGAATTAATATTTTTTTTAATTTTAAGCCTGCCTGAGATTTGCTTTTTTATGTTTTAACCTACTTTTAATAAAATAAACTAAAATTACCTATCTTGTGTGTGTTTGGACTATGACAATATCAACATGACTGTACCGGACTGACGAATTGCATAAATTGACAACTGTGTTTACCTTAAAAGTTTGTTACGTTTAGTTTAAGTACCTATTGTGTAGTATTAAGTCAAAATGTTTCAACGTAAGCAAACACTGGTGAACCTAAATAAAATAAATAAATAAATAAATTAAGTAAAGTGACGAGTTATAGAAACTGACAAAAAAGGAAACTGACCTAATTAACGAATTTCGCGACACTGACGAATGAGGTAAACTGACCAGTTAGAGAACCCGACCCCGCACACGAGCCACAAACGCCACCACTTGAAGCGAGAATAAGAAACAAGTGACGACTACCGGCGTCGGCGTTCATATAAAATGTATGAAATAGAAAGAAATAGAAAGTGGTCGGGGTGTCGGCGTTTTCCAGTGGCTCGTATGCGGCGACGCTTAGAACTTGATTCTTTAAGGTGTATCGATGAGCTCAGTGGCGCCGCCAATGGAAATAAATGAATTGCATTTTATTAAAGGCTTGGAATAAAAGTTTCGGTTATTTCGCGCAAATAGAAGATCAAAATGCAATTTTTAAATGTTTTGTCATGGCCTCAAATATGAGCACCAAGTTATGGATCTCGATATTGCCAAATGTGGCCACTTATGGCACTATTGAGATTCACGACTTATTGCGTAAGTTTGAGTTCTCAAAAGTATATTTATAAAATGCATTGCACTCTTTCACCTGCGCGAAATAACCGAAACTTTTAATCCAAGCCTTTAATAAAATGCAATTGATTTATTTCCATTGGCGGCGCCACTGAGCTCATCGATACACCTTAAGCTCAATTTTTTTTCGAATTCTTATCGGTGACATCGTTCGTCTTCATCCTTGGCGTCTCTAGTGTTTAGAGCATTTCCCAACTTTCCCCATGGTTGTTCTCATCGCGTCGCCCACTGTTTATGGTCCGGGCTGTTCTGTAGTTCCGAAAGTTTTAACATAATAGGTACAACATATTCATTGACGAAATCAGTGAATGAAACCATTTTCATCGACAACATCGTGGTCAACCCTAGTATTGAGAGTATTTCTCAACTTTCCTCATGGTTATTCTCATCGCGTTGTCCACTGTTTATGGTCGGGGTCGTTCTGTGGTTCCGCAAGTTTTAACTACGGAACCCAGACAAGATTTACTGCCTACGACAAATTGTTACAAGTTTGTAATAATATTTGCATGACAGATCATTTGATTATGTATCAAAGATGAACATAGATTTGGTAGCAATGTTATCTGTTAACATGGTGTTTTCAAACGACTAATGTAGTTTTAAATTCTCTATCAAGTTCATCGATTAAAAATTGTTGTTTTGAGAGAAAATGTAATTGTCGAACTACAACCGAATAAAAATAAATGTAGTTTATATCTATTTAATCCATTAATACTCAATTTAAAACATAGGTCTCGTAGATAGGTAGATTTTGACCCAAAGGGTGCATCTGAGATTAAGTAGGTACTTATTTATACGTAACCACAACGTGACAATTTTAATTTGTGCTAAATAAGTGGATAGATTTGAACCCTGAGTGTAAGTTAGTAAATACGTGTTTGAGTTAAATTTTGAGAGATAGGTTATACCTTATTGTACCTAAAGAAATTTTATAAGTTCTAGATCGATAGTAACGTTTACACATTGTCAAACTTAAACTCGAGGTCCTGTAATTTTCACTCATGAACGACTTGTCATCCGTATCCTACCATAAGTGCGTTAGTACTCATTACATCCGCTACCCCCGGCGGCGCCACTCGTCTAGGGGCTGCAAATGCAAGTCATCGGTATCAATACGAAGCACCCAGCGTGGGCCAACGTTTTGTTTACAACGTTTTTGCGTATCTTACCCTAGTTTGTTTGTGATAAACGGTGTGAAAGCGAAATAGTGCAGAATCAAAACAGTGAGCCAAGTCTTGTCTAGCATTCAGTGAAGCCAATTCCGATAAGCAATAAATATAATTCTGATGATTATTGATTGTACAACGTGCTGGATTTTCATTAAAAATATTTGTATTTTATAAATTTTATATGAAAATAAAAACAACTAGAACCCAAATTACATTATAGTTAGATGGATGAAACGAAAGATCAACTATAAAAGAATGTACGAAGAGCACTGTTATATTCTGTCTGTGACACTGCTGGAAATATTTAGCGCATGAGATAGGTACTCTATAATGTGTATATTCTGTGCGCATGATAAGTAAGTAACGAGATATTATACCCGTATCTACACAGGTAGAGTAACCGCGAGTTTTTCTATGGTTAAAACAAAAGTGGATCAAAGCAAAAATCACGCAAATCTTTTATTTGGAAGCGGAACCGATCCGAACAGAGGTCAAACCAAAACAAAACAGCAACGTTCACGCTTTTATGGTTAATAACCAAGGTTGCACAGTTTGTAGAAACTCATTTCATCACGCAAATAATTCTAACAGTTGCCGCAATACATTCGCGGATCGCGGCCCACTTCTCGTGCAGTGAGTATGCACATTCGACCCCATCAATGTATCGTCGATTTATGTTGCAAATAAAAACCTCACGTAACCTTACTCTGCAATATAAAAGTGATATATTATTACAGAATACTACTCTTCGGCTATTTATTTTAACGTCCAAATTGACATTAAAAGCTTTGAAGATTTAGAATGACGTGCCGCGGGATTAGCATGTAGCTGTTTTACAGATTGGTATTTTGGACACTATACAAGTGAAGGATTGTTAATCATTAGACAAAGTGGAGCCCACAGAAATTGGCTTTCTATGCTTAAAAAAAAGTAGAATTTGATATCTCGTTATAAAAAGCGAACAGTAAATAGATACAAAAGATATATAAGGTCCTTCATAATTTTAAGGGGTCAATGTATTCATGCATACTAACAACTTTTGCTATTGTACCAACATTGAAATCGCGAAAAAAAAAATCAGCTGTTCCATACATTTTGATCTATTCGATTTAAAATTTTCTATGGAACAGCTGATTTTTTTTCGTGATTTCAATGTTGGTACCTTAGTAAAAGTTGTTTGTATGCATGAGTGCATTGACCCCTTAAAATTATGTGCACTATTTAAGAGGGACCTTATATAATAATGCAAGCGTTAATGTTGTTACTATTTTCTTTTTTCATTGGCGTTATTTGTTGATCGAATTAAGTTTATTGGATTGTTTTTTTACATTTAACTATATTGTTCATTTTTAAATTTGACTGATATAGGTAGTCTGTGAGAAGATTGTATTGTGAATTTGTGAAATCCACTATAAAAGTTGATGTGGCAAAAGATACAATAAAGCATTCACGAATAAATTATTAACTAAAGTCCGAATTGAACTGCGAGAACTGTTATTGTGTGGATTCAAAAGAATCTTTTGTGTTATATAAGTAAAAGATAAAAGCTGAGCCAAAAGAAATATAAAAGTTACGTAATCACTTTTTGTTCAAAAACCGCTCGCAAAAACGAAGCAACGAAACGAAACACTAGAACGAATTATTTGATTAACGTTCTCCATATTTTCGTTTTATGACTTATGTCTGCGACTGCCAGCTTTTAATTTTGCCAGTGAACGACTTCGATTTTCCTGCAGTTTAAAAAAGTAACTTATCAGTTAAAATGAACGAGAAGGAACTACAGCAAGCGTTAGGCGAGAGAGGGATGCGGCGCATCAGAATAGGGAACGAAAAATAAAACAGGGGAAGAAAGTTAAGCGTCCGTGACTTTTCAAGATTTTTCGGCGTTTATTTTTTTTTAAACTTTACGCCCGCTCCGCGCTGTTGCAAGTATATAAAAGCAAGCGTTTTCCGATTTGTCTTTTGTTTTCCTCCTTCATTCCATTCCATTTCTTTTTATTGAGCCTCCCGAGGCAGTTTCGTTATAAATATGCGGTGTAATTATACAAAGTAATGCTCGTGGAGCATCACAGCGTTTATCCTTTCGGTCTCACGCTCGAAACAATAAGAGAACGAAGTCAAAATGAAATCTATATTAACCAGTAATAGGTTCATAAGCAGCGGTAATGAAAGTAAACTTCCGAACCCCTAATTACGAAGCGAAGGTAGGTAAATAGTAAGAAGGCGCCTTCAATCATCCATCACGGATAGAGAAGCGGCCTTTGTGGCCACCGACCAATTACTGGCATGAAAATTAAATTCACGAAATCTAATTAAGAACAAATTGTTTTATTTATTATGATGCGTCGGGTTCATTTGTAAACGTCGCGCGGCGCCTGGGGCGGGTCCGTGGCCATCAGAACGTGAGTTTTTTGGGGCGAGTAGTGCTCGGCTGAGACGCGTGACGTCACGCGGGCCGTTGACCTTGCTGCTGGATGGCTGCAGCTCTTTAGCCTCTTAGTTCCAATATGAGACGTGGCTAGATAGCTTAGTAAAAAAACGGTAATCGCATCGCAAATAGCTAATAGGTAATACTTGAATTGATTGGTAAAGCTGCGGTAAAGTTCGGGAAGTTTAAAAATGCCATATTTATTATTAAATTATTCATTTAGAAACTGTACTTTGTTACTTTTTTGCTCATAATTTAAGTGGAAAAACGTTTCAAAACAACTTAATAAGTAAGAATATTCTTTATTCATGAACCCGCAAACGCGGTGGTCAGTGCGACTCATGTACCCATAATACGAGCTCATTTGTTATGTTTGCGAAATGGGCCTATTACGGACGCCGACAGCCGACACAAAGACTGACATCGTTTTATTGTCGAGATTGCCTACAAATGGATCACATATATTTCACGTTCGGTCCCGGACCCTCTTTCTCCGTGAACTTTGTAAGTCACCTTGGGATTTCATATCTTTGAATTTGTTAGGTTGATAGTACCCGTGTTTTTTACTTTAGCATGACTTATGTTTAATGTTAAATACAGGCAATGAACACTAATGCATTTGTTGAAAACGTCTGGTTTTATGTTAAAGTAAAGCTTTTTAAAATAACAATGTATATGTATTTTCGTTAGATGCATTGCTGAATGGTGCATGGCTGATGAGTAGATGATGACATGACTAGATGCATATTAAAACGACCCACGTGATTGTCTTTTAAAGTTATAATACTAATAATAAAGCCCTTTATTCCGAACTTAAGTATCAGATACTAAAGAAGAAAACTACAAAAAGTCTCTTAGTTCGGTATGCCTCCTGGCATAGGCCTCCTCCAACGACTTGCATTGTTGCCTGTCTTGGGCAACCCTTCTCCAGTTAGAACCTGCTGTCAACTTTAGGTCATCTTCCCACCTTGCCTTTTGCCTTCCTCTATTCCTTTTGCCATTTCCTGGGTACCATTCTGTGTCTCTCCAGCTCCACTTATCCAGTTTATCGCACAACATGTGGCCTGTTCACCTCCATTTCTGTGGGTCTGCTCTAGTGAGAATGTCAGTGAGTTTCGTTGCTGTCCTTAGATCACTATTTCTTATTTTATCTTGACGTTTACAACCAACCGTACTTCTCTCCATTGCTCTCCGAGTTATGGCAAGCTTTTCTATTAAGGCTTTTGTAAGTCCCCAGGTTTCACATCCATAGGTTAAGCAGGGTAATATGCAAATATTAAATGCTTTTCATTTCATCGACATGCTTAAGTCGTTGGACTTCAAAATTTATTTCAGTGACCAATATTTTTTCCACCCAGTTGCAATCCTTAGATTAATTTCTTTTGTCATTTGATTATCTGTGGCAATTAACTGACCTAAGTATATGTATTCATCTACATATTCCAGATGCATTTTGACAGCAGATTTTGTAGTATTTGTCAATATTTTAGTCTTACTGATATTCATTTTAAGTTCAACCTTCATGCTCTCTGTATTTAAACTATTTATCAAAAGTTCGAGATCGCTTGGTGTTTTTTCGAATAGTACAAGGTCGTCGACAAATCTTAGATGGTTAAGCTTTAATCCATTTATATTAATTCCATATTTATCCCAGTCCAAGTTGCGGAAAATGTTTTCCAATACTGCGGATAACAGTTTTGGGGACAGAGGGCCTCCCTGCCTTACACCTCATTGTATACAAAGTTCGTTCCCTAAGGTTTCCAATTCGATTCCGTCCTTACTGTTTAATTTTCTATGTTATCTTGTGCAGGAAAATAATGTGAGATTTTCCCCATTGTTTTGGAATTTGCCCACTTTTTAGCTTCATTGAATATTTTTGTTAATATTGGACATAATTCATCTATCGTTCCTCTAATCAATTTATTTGTGATTTTATCTGTCCCAAGGGCCTTATCCATCTTTTGGCTCTTAATTGCTTTTTCAACTTCACATAGCAAGATATCTTGTATAGGTTCTGAGATCACTGTGTCAGGGTCAAGCACTCTATTAGGAGAGCTAGCTAAGTTGGAGTGTTCTCTAGCATACAGTTGTCGGTAAAAGTTAGTGGCAAGATCTTTGATATTCTGCCTTCTTGTAATTCGATCTTTTCTTGAGTTTTGGTATCCACTCTTTGCCAGTTTCTCATATTTATTTCAAGGTTTTCTTGAAACCTCCTGTTTTTTTAATGTGATACTCAAATTATTCCAATCTCTTGGCTTTGCGATGCTTTCGTATGCATTCCCTTATTTCCTTCCTTAGTTTAGAGATTAACTTTCGACTTGGCTAGTAATAAGCTACTTTCGCTGTTCAATTAATTGAAAGGTGTGCTGCGTTGGTTGGTACTTATTAGATTTTCGGTTGTTCGAACTGTAGAGATTTTGTAATTCTTTTTCTAGCATAAATTTCTATTGTTTCGTTTATAATTTGTTTGTTTATTTTCTCTAAAGGGTTACACTTTTCAGAGTAAGTTTGTATATGAAGTAGTTTTTTTGGCTAATTGTATAAAATAATTTTAATGTGATTACGCGAAGATTATTTTGTATATTTCCGAGGGAGCAGCGCACCATCCGATGATTTGTGTTAAAATTCAGACTGGTTATAACAGTTGTGTCAGTAAAAGCTTGAAGGTTGCTGCTCGTTTTACAATAAATTTTATTTTTATAAGAGCCATCTGTCTGGTGAGAGCCATGTCCAGTTTTTCATTTTGTTCTTTTTAAAGTTCAAATTTAACACTGACAGGTTATGCTCCATGAGGAACTCAACTAACTTCTGCCCATTACGACTTCTTTTTCCAAATCCAAACTTGCCAACTATGTATTCACTATTGTTTTGTCTCTCACCAACCTGTGCGTTAAAGACCCCCATTAGTAAATGTTTGTCAACATTATTTGTTATTAGTAGGATAACTTGGGACACCTCTTCGTTGAAAGCTTCTAGCACTGTTAGGTCTGCTTGGTCCGTGGGAGCATATCCTGTATGACAGACCATGTTTTCTTGTATCCTGGTAGTTTTATGTTTAGTATAGCTAATCTATCAGCTGATATTCCTATATTTCTTTCATATATTTCATCAGAGAACGTTTTATTAGAAATCCTACTCCTTTTTGGCCTGCGGTTACTTCCTTGTGATATAACTGTCATATTCCTCTATTTTATCACCCAATCTTCGCATTTCACTAATCCCTAATATGTCGAATTTTATGTCCTCTAATGATTTTTCCAATTCTAGCAGACTTTCTTGAGTTCTAAGAGATCTTGTATTCAGTGTAGCAATATAAAATACTTCACATTTTTTCGTTGGAGGGTGGTGGTCACGGTGGTCCCTCGGGGACCAACCGTGGTGGGAGACTTTTGTGTTGTTGTTTATTGTGTTGTCGTCGTCCGGTTTGTGGTGCCTGCCTCTTCAACTCTCTGAGGGATTTATCTGACTGTGAGTGTGATCTCTCACGTTAATACTGACAGGCATCCCGCTTCATAAGTTTTGGATTCTTGTTTTTCGTCTCCTTGTTAGTGTTGGGGCTGGGTGTTTCTGATCCTTATTTCCTTCGTTTTAAGCTAGACTTTTCCTTTGACAAATCATTGGTGATGTATGTTTAAAGTTTAATTTTTTTCTTATTTTTCAGTATTTGTATCTTTTTTTTGGTGGGTGGTTGTTGCAAGCAGGATAAGTCTGACTTTCCCGTCTTCTTTTTCTTTTTTCCTAATCTTTGCATTCTATTAATTTCTTCTTTTAAAGTTAAATGAGTGTTAATATATTTATGAATTTATCAACTGTTTGCAATACAAAATGGATTAACCCAAGTATTTTACAATCCCAAATACATATAGATAGAGTGGTAATCTATGTAAAAAAATCCATTCCAAAATTCAACCGTCACAAACCGTACTGTCGGTACAGAGACCTTGCGTGACTGATGACGTGATGGTGACGACGACGGCTGGCGGCGCGCGTCCGTTGCGGCTCTACACGACGGGACACTGCTACCGCGATACACGGGATTGTTGGGATTCATCATACTTAAAATTTTATGAGTGTAATATTTGCCCCGGATTCGGTTAGGTATTGCATGAAGGCATAACAAAAAGAACATTATTTTATTTTGTTTAGAAAACAAACAATATAGGTACCTAATAATAGGTACATGTAAAATTTAACATAGAGTATTAATTATACAGTTATCAGTAAAGTTTCCACAATTAATCAATACAAAAGAAATACAATACTTTGAGATACTTACTGCAATTAAATACATCTGCAGAATTTAAGTTATTGTTAAATTCTTATGCTTAAATCTTTCAGCAGTGGAAGAGCTGATGATTATAAAATATTGATGTTATTATTTTTATAAATACTCAATAGACAGTTTTTCCAGAAGACTTGTTAACAATTATTTTGCTCTGTTATGTTTATTATAATATTGATAAATCTAAGTAGTTGCATTTATGACAAGATTTTCGTTTTTCCTAACAAATTTAATCTGCCATAGTAGTATAATATGCCAAATAATGTTCGTCTCGTATTTTTCTTAGTATTTTGAACTTCAAACCACAAACACTTCTAATATTGGTTAACAAACACAATGCGAGTACCTTTCGCCCCGTGACCGGTGACCGCGCTATCCCGCGTGATAGATGACGTGACGGTGACGACACGGCGGGCGGCGGGCGGCGGCGGTGTGGCGCGTCTCTATTAACGCCGGCCGCTCTGTATTGATTGTTAGAGGTAATTAATGAATGTATTGATTCGCTGGTGTCTTATTTCAATAGACAATTATGCTTTCCTGTTTGCGAAAATATTGATATCATTATAGTTACTTCACATACTTACATTGTTTATCTTTGACCTGGTGACCGCGCCATTCCCCGGTTTTACGTTGTTTCTATTGCTAATACAATTTTAAATTTATAGAAAATACTTTTTTAAATTTACAAATATTAAAATCATAGCGTAAAGTTAACTTTTCTGCTTAAAAGCACAAAGGGGTTTCACAGGTTGTTCTGAAATGTCCAGTGTCGAGTTCCGAGGTCGGGTCGGTATCTGCGATCTGGAGTGATAGATGGGGGCTATCTGGCCCCGGCGCCGTGCCCGGTCACTGAGTGAACTCTCGTAACCTTTCTGATAACTGCTTATTGTGACTGTGTCACCTATGAGTTCACATTCACTTTATTAATAAATAATTAATTTTCAGACTTTACAATGAATTGGCGTTAGCAATAGCAACAATGAATACCGAAAATAGGTTATTGCTTTCAATGACACTGAGCTATAGGTCATTATAGCATGAGATAGTAGGCTACTATACTATGGTACCGCCACACCACTGCTACTATCAGTAGCTTCAACTACCGGGCGGCGCAGTAATAGGGAGGCCCACCAGTCAGCCAGCGATATTTTGTGACTAAGCTTATGACTTATGAGACTACATTCGATTAAATTCTGCCTCTTTTAACCCTTTACCCTCTTTGAGTAATCTCTCTTACTACAAGTAAAATTTATGTTAACTTTTTTTGCATTTAGGGGAGTTTTTAATGAGAGTCAATAGGCAATAGATCGATTTCTTACAAATAGGCTTACAATTACCGCTAGTCCCGATGGTGGCGGCGCCGGCGTCCTGAGCGAAAAAAATTTGTGAATACAGTTTTGTTGTGTTCACGAAATTTAAATTGGAAACGAAAGCATAAATCCTTGATAAATTTAATAGTATACTAGCTTACCGCCGGCGGCTTTGCCCTCGTGGACTACACGACGTTATCCCACGGGAATGTGATATTTTTCCGGGATAAAAAGTAGCCTATATTCCTCTCCAGGCTTCAAAGTATCTGTGTCCCAAATTTCAGCCAAATCCGTTCAGCTGTTTTGGCGTGATTAAGTAACAAACATACAAACATCTAAACTTTTACATTTATATAATACTAGCGGCCGCCCGCGGTTTCACCCGCGTGGTTCCCGTTCCCGTGGGAATATCGGGATAAAAAGTACATATAAACCTTCCTCTTGAATCACTCTATCTATTAAAAAAAACGCATCAAAATCCGTTGCGTAGTTTCAAAGATTTAAGCATACAAAGGGACATAGGGACAGAGAAAGCGACTTTGTTTTATACTATGTAGTGACTAGCTTTCCGCCCGCGGCTTCGCCCGCGTGGAATAAACGACGTTATCCCGCGGGAATGTGATACTTTTTCGGGATAAAATGTAGCCTATGTTCCTCTCCAGGTTACAAAGTATCTATGTCCCAAATTTTCAGTCAAATATGTTCAGCCGTTTTGGCGTGATTGAGTAACAAACATACAAACATCCAAACATCCAAACATCTAAACTTTCACATTTATAATATTAGTAGGATTAAGTAGGATTTAATGCATTACGTACTGTAGTATTAGTACTTGATAGCAACGTTTAGATTTCTTTGAGTCAGTAATTGGTACTGACTCGAAGAAATCTAAACATTTATTTCAGCAATAGGTAATGGGATATGCGATCTGAAATAGTAACACGCCTTTCTAAAAAGTTTTAGAAGAAAATATCCGGAAAAGCAGGAAATGAACTTAATTAAACCTTATAATAGAAAAATTAAAGAAGAACTTTCAAAAATTTGGTGGAGAAAAGTAAGAAAGCAAATAAGGTATAAAAAAACCTAAGAATTAGCCTCATTTTTCTGAAATTCTGTCGATTAACAGGTTCTGTTTGTTTGTCATTTACTGGCCCTCATTTCATTAACCTTAAACGCGGGTAAAGTTTTTCAATTTTAGGATTTGAAAAGGTATCATTTTATTGTGAAGTAGGTACTAAAAAAATACATAAATAAAGAATATTAATATAGCCAATTTAATACGTGAAGGTGACTCCCATTTACCCCTGCTCTATACCCCAACTCCTGTAGAAGACGTACGAAGTTATGGTATAAATAAAGTAAACATTACTATTAAAAAACCCAAAGTTTGCCGTTATGCCGCTGTATTGGCCTTGGGTCGGGTCGGCCATCGCGCGGTAACTCACTAAACTGTTACTTTCGTGTTACTGTGTCACCTGATATGAGTTAACGTTAGAATTGATCCGTGACTATTTCGCAATTCCAAATAAATGTTCCTAGAAAAAAACGAAGCGCAGGCATTATCATTTGACTGCTGTACTTTGCAGAGGGCCCGGGGTCGGCCGAGTATCGGCCATGATGGATGGCGGCCATCGCGCGGTAACTCTGAATCAACGCCTGTTACTTTCGTGTTACTGTGTCACCTGCTAAGGTTAGATTTTTCTGTGATTATTTTCCGATTCGAAATAAATGAAGCTTTCCTAGTTAAAATCACAAAGTAGCGCACCTATCGCCGTTTGACCGCTGTACATTGCAGAGGGTCCCTGGGGTGCCGACCCCGGTGTATCTGATCGGCCATGATGGATGTAGGCCATCGCGCGGTAGCTCACTGAATCAACGCCTGGTACTTTCATCGTGTTACTGTGTCATCTGAGATGGGTGAAAATTTAGTATTGTTCTGTGACTATTTGGAGATTCTATGAAGCTATTTCTGTTAAATTATTACCCAATCATAAAATATCAACGCGTGAGGAAAGTTACAAATTTTTACTGAAGGAAAAGCCAAAGAAATAGTTGATATGGTGCATCCACAACCCTCAGTAACTTTTTTAGCGAAACTGGTAAAAAGTGGAAACTGAAAGTTTCCACTTTTTCCTTACCTTATATAAAAATTAGAAGTTACCTAAAACTGTTTTACAGTACAAAATGTTGCTCAAGAAGAATTAGTTCCTAACTACAGTGTGGAGACACCAATAGAAGAGGCTAATTAATAGGCTTCTAAAATGCCGCCAGTGGGAATGGGTCGACTCCTGACTGCTTTTCTTAACGGGTTGTTAAATATTTTCTTGTATTTTATTTATTTATATTTTATATTTTAATGTACGGCACAACTTGCAGTTTTTTTTTAGTAATCATAATATGAATTATATAGTATTATTGTTGTGCCCTTACGGGGCGTCACATTTACTTTTTATGTTCTACTACCACCTAAGACAAATACAAAACACTGTGACATGCAATAAAGAAATCTGAATCTGAAAGTATATGTCCATTAAACTATTTGATTTCTTGTTTTGTTGAAAATGATTTACTGTTAATATCCTATGAGTATAAAATTAAAGGTCCAACTAAGGTCGAATATTAAACTATGAACAACCCCCCTCTTGTATAAAAAAGGTTTAGTAGTTTTTGCAAAGAGTAACAAACATCCATATAGGTACCTATCCATACTCGCAAACTTTCGCATTTATAATATTAATTAGTAGGATATTAAGTACCTATTCTCTATTGTGATGAAAAGTGACCTTACTAATGTGTGAAGGTGACGACTCTATAATGAAATATAACAGGGAGAAAAAGATTGCCCTTGACGACTTGACGAGTTTCTTGCCGGTTCTTTTCGCAAGGTCTCCCGCCGTAGGATTGGCGAACCGATGGCCAGCTTCTTTGACGTTCACAAGTGTTTTAAGCTCAACCTAAAGTGAATAAAGAAATTTTGAATTTTTAATTTTTGGAATTTTTTAATAGGCATTTCTGTAAAATAATATCTATTTCGACACATTATTACTTGCCAATTCAAATTGTATCGAACTTATCTTGAAAAGCCAAAGTTCTTTCTGACCTAATTTAGCATGAAATTATTCTAAGATTGAAACAGTGGCCCGAGGCCGATGTCGTGTTCCTTTCTGCTCCGGACAGTTCATTTTTAATAATAAATGAGACGAAATCAAGACATGACGAATAAATGAATCCAGAACTTGACGAATAAATGAATATGGAATATGATAAATGGAAGGCCCGGATCCCTCGCGAACATTTTTTCTTTGGCTCCGTCCGAACGGAAGACGCAGGCTTTTTCCTTTTGTACAGGGACAAGTTAAGCGTTTTTTTTAAGATCGCGCCGAGCGGCGTGATATTTATCATTTTATAAAAGTTGGATCACCAATTGTGTTGCTTTGCTTCGAACTCTGCCTTCGGATCGGAATGCTATTTTAATTTCTCTTTTTTAATATCCTAAAGCTGAAAAGAAGGGTTCACCGTAGCGGTTGCATTTCGTTTCGAAACTTCTATTTCGTGTGCAGTAGCAACGTTTATATGCTTATTTTGCGGTCAACGTAAATTAGTGTTTTCAAAATGAAAATGGCCATTTACTTAAATGTTGCAAAAGGGTGGCTGGGTAAAGCCACAGAAAAATTTAAAAGTTAACGATTGCTGCAATGACCGCTACTAATGTCGCTGAAAGATTTGTAACAAATTCAAACATATCTTGAGTTGCTACCATATTATTTAAGTATTAAGTAATATGCAAAAAGATTTCTGTTGGGCCCACATCGCAACATCTGCATCGCACTCCTTTAATCTCGCTGCCATAATCCGACTGCACTGCACTAGTCACCGCCACGTGGTTCTATGATAAAGTGCTCCAGCAGATTATGCAAATTCAAAATTTCCCATCCGTCCCTCTCCCTCCAGCTGAATCGGATATGTCCTCTCGCTCTATCGCGATGTTTTCACCCCACTGTGCATTGACTGGCACGCTCTGATGGATGATGCGCTATTCCAATAACAATTTGGATATCGTGTATTTGCATTTTACTTGGCTCGGCTGTATGTAGTTAAACTTTTTGACTTTAAAACCTATCTCACAGGTATTTTAGTTTATAGGTAGGTACGTTTGCGTCAAAAGAAAGGAGTTGTTAGGTTGTAAGTAAATATTGTATGGTTCACGCACGCTCTTTAATGATTAGCAATGTCTCCTTTGGTTGGATTGAAGAACGGTACCAGCAAGAAAACAGTTTCAAAGAGTAGGTTTCTCAATAACAGAACGGTGTTAACCTCTATACTGTCAGCTTACTAAGGTGACACTTACAAAGATAAAAACCATTACTTCGGTTCCACCACCTACATAGGTATATGTAGGTGGTGGAACAACGGCACAACCGCATCAAGATCGCGGTCGCGGTCGCTAATCGCCGGTCTCACGCGAACGGATACCTCCGAGCTGTCACATGTATACATCACCGACATCTGTCACAATAGACATATAGCTACGAAGTCATTATCTACCAAATAAAAAATAAGAATTGTATTGAAAACGAATTTCAGAAACATTGAGCTACTAAGTAGACATGTATGGATTTTCAATATACTTACTTGTGAAAGAAAATAGCATTGTAAATGCAAAAAAGTACTTAATAAAGTAATTTTAAATTAGAACTGCTTTTGGTTAATATATTATTATTTTACAGTAGTCGCGTACTCTGCTTTGCTTAGAGGGTTGATGGTATGGCTTGTTGAATATCTGGCTGGCTGGCTACCAACATCTTACTTAAGTCGGTCAGGTCGATACGTGAATTGTCAGAACTAACAAAAACGAGCTACAATACCTGCAATTTAATTTTGAGAGATCACATTCAATAAGTTAGTTACGAAATGTGATTGCATTGGATATGTGTCAGTGTTGTACATACAGTCAAAAGTTTTAAGAAGGAATAAACAATACTGTAGCAAAAGTAGTATGTAGTTATGTAGTCAGTCTTTACGCTGGCTGACTATCTTGGTCGAGGATATCTCGCTTCTTCTTTAGCCGACGAAAAGCTTCTGGTATAGACAGTTGCGCGGCTAGTTGGTTTGGGTGTTTAGCTAGTTTTGTTTTGTATTTGTCAGCATAGGAAGCAACCTCTTCTTTAACTGTTGGAATACCGAGAGTCTCGCGGAGCTCTGATGTTTTTAGGAACCAGGGTGCATTCGATATCTGTCTTAGTATGCTGTTCTGCATTCGCTGTATTTTCATTAAGGTAGTGCTACTGGCTGCTCCCCATAGTTGCATGCCATATAGCCAAATAGGCTTAATCATGGTTTTATAGATCAGAATTTTATTGTCTAGAGCTAGTTTTGAGTTTCTGCCCATCATCCATTGCAGCTTTCTGAAGTTTATATTGATTTCATCTCTCTTCTATGTGTTTCTGCCAGGTGAGTCTGCGATCCAGGTGCATGCCAAGATACCTCACGGTGTCTTGGTGGGGAAGTTCTGTGCCATTTAGGGTGACTGGTGGTATACAGCTTTCGCTAGCAGCAATTCGCCACTTGGCTAGCCATTTTTGTTACATCTAGATCTTGTGGTAAGTCAGCTGTAAATAACGTGTATAGCTCAGGGCTAAGCACTGATCCTTGAGGTACTCAGCAAATATTTCGTAAAATCTGGATGTTGTATTATTTTCTTTTACTTGAAATATTCTGTTAGACATGTACGATCTTAGGATTCCAAAGAGTGTGTGAGGTAGTAAAGTCTTTATTTTGTACAGTAAACCTTTGTGCCATACCATGCCAAAGGCTTGTTGTATGTCGAGGAATGCCGAAGAACATTCATCTCGAATGACTTTCTGATTTTCCTGCATGCTCTATGAACCTGTTCAATAGTGGACTGTTCTTTCCGAGAGCCAAATTGGTGGTCCGGTGTGATTGACTTTTCCCTTAAGATTTTATTTAGTCTATTAAGAAGACTCTTTTCAAAGAGTTTCGACATGATTGGTAGTAAGCTAATCGGTCTATATGATTTTACTTCACGGGGAGGTTTGCCAGGTTTATGTATCATAATAATCTGGAAAACTTTCCACAGATCGGGGAAATACCCTAACCTCAGAATTGCGTTGAAGAGCATGGTTAGGTACACAACACAATAGCCTTGCGCGGTAGTCAAGCGCTTTCTTATTTTCCAGTAATTTAATATTTCTAGCTATCTCACTGGGCGTAACTAATTTAAGGGGAAGATCTAGCTGGAAGTCTTGGTTGAGGACTGCATCAATATCCGATTTTTCTTTGGAAGAGTTAACGTTGCTCGGTTGGAAGACTTGGTTCAAATGTTCAGCAAATACCTCTACTTTAGTTTGTTTAGTCCTAGCCCAGTCACCATCTTGCGTTCGTATTGGTGGCTTGTGATGTAGAGGTTTGTCGAAATTCTTGCATGCTCTCCATAGCGAATAATCAGTCGCTTTTGTTGCTGTGAGGTCTTCCAAGAATAATTCCTTTAACTCTTTGGTAGCTTTGTTTAGTGCGGATTTGTCGCTTCGATGTCTACTTGTTTGCCATACACGCCGTAGTCTCCTTTTCTCTTGTATTTTTAATCATATGCTTTCCGAGTACACTTTAGGACGCGGTTGGGGCTCAGCATCTACCGGCGAACTCATCCAGTAACTTTCTTGAATGGTTGTGGTTATTTTTTTAGTAGCTTCATCAAAGTCAGATTCTGTTTTTAAGGGTATTTTCAAATCAAGTTTTTGTTGCACTAGTTCCCAAAAGGAATCCAAGTCTGTACGTTTGCTATACAGCTTCATAGTTTTCTTGATGTTAACCACTGTTGTTCCAATTGTTAGTAGAACCGGAACATGGTTAGAGTTCACCTCCGGGCACGTTTGAATGTCATGGGACAGGCTTGATATGCCCTTCGCGATAAAAAAATCTATATGGTCTGGCAACTTGTTTGGATCACTAGGCCAATTAGTGGGTTCTGCTGTGAAGATGGTGGTAAGTTTTTTTTTCCAAACTTTTTTAAGTTCTCTGCCTCTAGTTTTCGTTAATCTCGAGCCCCAATGGAGGTTCTAGGCGTTCCAATCACCTCCTAGAATGAAGCGTTGGCCAAGTGTATTGAATAGTTCGTCATAATGTTCCACTGTTAATTTGTGCTTCGGAGGACAGTATGCAGCAGAGACGTTGAGGGTTCCGTTCCGGTTTTCTATAGAGATTGTGGCTGCTTATATGTGAGTCTTTTTAAACTGGTGTTGCTCGTTGTGTTTTATATTCGATCTCATTATTATAGCTGCTCCTGCATGACCAGTTCCATCTGGACGATTTGTGGTGTAGATTTCATAACCTCTTATTTTAACACTGCTGTTAGCTGTAAAGTGTGTTTCAGAAACTAGCAATATATCAATGTTATGGTGGATCAATAGGATTTCGACTTCATCTTTGTTAGGTGATAGCCCATCCGGGTATCACTCATAACTACTACAAATATAAAGTGATCGCATGGAAAATGTTAGCGCACAATCTATAGGTACTAATATTATAACGCTGAAGAGTTTGTTTCTTCGTTTGTTTGAACCAAAACCTAATTCCTGCTACTGGACCGAATTGAATTTGTTTTTTGTTTTGAATAGTTCATTTATTAAAGGAAGGCTATAGGCTATAAAACATCACGCTACGACTAACAGAAGCGGAGCATTAATGAAAAATGGTGCAAAAACCGGAAAAGATATATTTCTTTTTAGTAGGTTTTTCCTTTTCCTCAAATTAATGCAGGTAAAACTGCGGGGCACAGCTAGTAAAACATATGGCCGGTTAACGCTTAACGTCCTATTACGAGATTTACAAGTTCTATTAAGTGTACTCGTTAGC
This sequence comes from Crambus lathoniellus, assembly GCA_949710035.1. Lineage (NCBI taxonomy): Eukaryota > Metazoa > Arthropoda > Insecta > Lepidoptera > Crambidae > Crambus > Crambus lathoniellus. The sequence continues at coordinate 11,671,578 of OX453307.1, forward strand.
ATGTCTCCAAGTACTTAATTATGATAGGCGTAAAGAGATATTTTCTTCTGTATGTATTGTTGTAGCGGTTACGTAATAATTCAACCATGCATTGTCATTTATGCACTTACTTTCACGATTTAAAAGTATTAACACTAATATGTAAGTATTTTAAAGAAGTTTGAAATGTTGAGGTAATCTTTGGAACTACTGAACCAATAAAAAAAACTTTTATTACTTGAAAGCCACATTATTCTTGAGTGGCATAGGCTAATTTTTAACCGACTTCTAAATCAAAAAGGAGGAGGTTCTCTATTCGTCTGTATGTATGTTTTTTTTTTTTTTTTTTTTGTGTATGTCCACCGATTACTCGAAGACGGCTGAACCGATTGAAATGGTTCAAACGTTATTACATCAGGTTGGTTTCCAAGTTAGTCCCATTTTTTGAAATTTTGAAATCGGTTCAGTAGTTTTCAGGAAATCTTGAAAATACTGTCGTTTTCGTTACCACTTTATGTGAATTTAATACATATCTTTAGGCAATAACTCCTTTATTTATAAACCGATTTAGATGATTCTTGTTTTGTTAAAAAGGGGATACCTCAAGGTATTTTAACCGACTTCGAAAAAGGAGGTTTTGAGTTTGATCACATACCTATTTACCAGAAAACACGCAAATTGCCTGCACGATGCACTAAAAAGAGTGAAATAAAAATTATTTTTATAAAAAAATAAAACCGCCTTCTAAAAAACCACATCAAAAAAGTAAGAAATAATTCCTCACCAAATAAATAACGTAAGTACTTTGAAGTCGGGCGGGTTTTAACAAAAACAACAAAAAATTGTACATGTTTCACGCCCGACTTCAAAGTACTTACGTTATTTATTTGGTGAGGAATTATTTCTTACTTTTTTGATGTGGTTTTTTTTTGTGCGGTTTTATTTTTTTATTCCGATATTCCCACGGGGATGGGTACAACGGGGTTAGTATAAGTATTAATTATATTATGAAACATATTATTCCTTTATATAAATTATAATTAGGTATATGTAGTGATAGTCTCCACTTTTGGTGGTTTTGAGCCATTCTGGCTAGGGTCACAGGGTTGGCACACCTAAAATTAAATATATCTAGTCCTACGTATTTTGGAACGCATGTTAACCAGCAATCTGCGTAGGTTGGTTTGAAGGGTTATGGTCATTCTTATTTAACAAGCTCTATGAATTACAAAAATTAAGAAGTGCTGATGTTGAAGAATGCAAAAACTATTAAAAAAAAACTTACGAGTTGAAAAATCGAAAATAAAGTATTTAGAAAAAATCGATCCGTCTCACAACCAGTTCCGATAGGACTCGAACCCACGACCTTTCGCTATCCGGGTGACTGCTCTAACCACTGAGCTACGCAGCGACTACGTAGCTCATTTTTTCTAAATACTTCATTTTAAATTTTTTCATAATAAAAATTGCATTGTGAATGCAAAAAGGTAAAAATTTAAATAACATACGAGTTGTTTTAAAGAACTCAAGTTGGCGAAAATAAAAACATAATCATCATCAGCCATTTAATGTCCACACGGCTGGGGCCTTTATAATGAATGGATATGAAGAATGGGTCCACCCATCACGCGGGCCCAATACGGATTGGTGGGTACAAAAAAAGCAAACACAGAATATCCAACAACGATTCTAAAATCATAGAAAAGAAATAACTAATTAGTTACAAACTGATAAACTTCTAAAACAAACGTCCAGTTGAGCCCATAATCATGTAACGAGAGAAGCGTGATGTGCCAAACGTCCGTCAGATTTGACACAGGCCGCTGACTCAGCACATTCGCACATGCACCCGGATCCGTCCGTGACTGGCAGAAAGGCATGACAGGTTTTTTTAATTGTGAGGTGGCTAGATGACTCTATGTGTACGGCTTATTAGGTCATTGGTATAGAAATTATTAGCTGCAGTTATGTTTTGACTGCTAATTCTGTGTGACTTGAATGATGTGAATTGATATGTTACAAAACATACGTATAAACTTCGATGTTTAACGAATAAGTTGTTGCTAGAGTAAATTACCCGCTGTGTTCCTTTCAGATAGGTATTAGAAAGATTTTTGTTGAAACAAAACCAATCCTTTGTTAGCTGACTGTTATGATGTAAAATTTTTAGAGGCTAGAAGTAGATATTTAGTGTAACTAGCTGTCTAGTTTACTCTGTCATTATTGATATTTTTTTACTATTTATGTCTCTCTACTCGCGTAATAAGCATGCACGCTGCCTGGTCCCCACTAATTTTACAAAACCTCCCATTTGAAGAAGCACAAGTTCAGTACCTCTCGGTAAGAAAATAGTGCACGTCGGAATAATAACTAAAAAAATACAAACCGCGTCTGTCTGTGTGTAAGGCGAGAGTGTGGGTAGGCAGCCTGCTAAACGCAATATAAAGTGAGGCTAGGGCTGCCTAGACCTGACCGCGAACTATACAAAAATCCTCAAGGTTTTTCACCTCAATGTTATGGATTTCCTTGAGGCTATTTTTAATAACTATGGGAAAATCTCTTTATCAATCATTCCTGAAGTTTTTACTTTATATTTATTATTTAAAACTTTGGTCACCTGAAAATTTCACAAATTCTAAAATGGGATTTATATCCCCATATATTTTTATAAATGATTTGGTTTTAAAGCCCTTCTAAATAGAGTATAATTTTTTTTCTTAAAAGACTTAAAAATTCTTTTACCACTAGTATTTTCTACTATTACATGACTTGTTACGTTACTCAACAAAATCCAGCCTGCCTGTCAAACATAACTTTTTGCGAACTCTACGTCAGGTCAGGTCAACTGGTTGTCGGCAGCCCTGCGTCTGTCGTGGCGGTATACGTAGGTAGGTAAGTGTAGGTGCCTCTCCCCGCGCGGTCATTAGTACCGCACCCCCCCGCCCCCGTGGAGAAAGTATGATTTTACTCCTATAAAGCCGTATTTCTACTCCATACAGGAATTCGAATGCAAGTTCCCGGGTTCCGAGAAGGACATGTGGTGTACATAATTCTGACTGAAACAATCTCAATATGGCGGCAGAGTTACGCCCGTTCAAAGTTTCTAGTCGAAATTTTACATTCCTTTTTCGGTGAAAAGTTTGTGTGTGATTTACTCAGATATTTGTGAAAGATAATGCAAAAGCTACACTACACCTTACGATTTATAAATATTTTTATAATAGTTATATTGTAAACAAAAAAATCTCATCATTGTCGGCAACACCGACCAATATTTTATTTTTAATTTTTGCAGTGGTAACACTAACTCTCTTCCTTTTCGGCTGCGATCAAAATTGCATGTGGTGTATATGTGCTCTATATTTAAATATACCAATTTATCAGTGAAAACGGTGTTTCAGTGCATTAGACCATTATTCCAAATCAAGCAACCCTAGAACGCTACAATCATTCCTTCAACACAGGACGCGTGCACATATTTGTCCATACAAACAATAAAATCCAATTGTTATATCAAATGACGCGAGCATAGGGAGAGAACGTAAATTGTCGAAGGGATTACTGACATATTTTTACAAGCGTAAAGAATAGTGTTGTGTATCTATCCAATGGGTAATTTATTACTAATTATTTAAATTAATTACTTAATCCAAAGACTCAAAAATTCAAGTAATTACATCATAAAAGTTCATTAAAATCATCGTAATCTCTATATAGAGATCTATATATCTTGATACCGTACAGGGAAACGTATATTATTTTTATTTGTTTAAGTGGAAAACTCACATTGGGGAGGCACAGCTGAGCAATTAGTGGCAACCACCACGTGGCTCGGGGGAATAACCCGCGAGGAAAAAACGCCACAAACGAATGCTGCCACCGAATTATTGTTAGTAGTATACCTACGAGAGCACGTAACATGTACTCGTACGTACAAGTAACCGTCTTAATTTAGAAATGACGTGAGCAATTTTAGTCGTATGCCATAAAATAGATTGTGTGTTTATGTCCCTTAAATATTTGATTATTATAGTTGCTACTAAAAGTATCGGGAATTTTATGCATAGGTACAAGTTTTATACGTAATTTTGCTACCTTTTTTTAAATTAGTTGATGGAGATATTTAAGGTTAATAAAATGTTAGTTTAAATTTATTTTCATTTATATATGTATGTACTTACATATATATATGCAAGTACATCCTCTCCTAACATTGCACCCACTCCCTTCTGTCCTCTTCCTTATAATTTTATCTACTCAAGGTTGCCTGAAAGAGAAGAGAGCTAGCTTAGCACTACGGAAATAAAGATTAATTGTTTATTATTTAATTATTGAGTGAAATCTTCAAAAATATTTCAAAATCACCTATTCAAGAGATACTTCTCTGCTCTGTGGATAAGTTGCATAAACACGTTTTTATGGTTTCCTAGGCTCAGAGCTAACGATTTTAAATTGTCTCAGATCTTCGTGTTTAAGGTTTGGTCATTATTTGCGATATCCTTAACCCAAGAGTATATAGAGCAAGATATCCGAGCAGGGTAAGGGTAAGTCAGTAGCATAACCTTTTGCTAAACCAGAACAATAAATTATAGCAGGACCGAATGTAGTTGATAGTTCTTACGCTAATGAGTGTAGCTCGGAAGTCGCCGCATGAGATTGAGGCGGCGGTGGCGGGGCGTCAGCAGTGAGTGTCATTGATTTTAGCTCCTCACTTAGATCAGTAGCCGCACGAAAAGTGTCGTTATGTTGGCCGCACGAAAACTATACTTACTATCTGTCAAAAGCTGTCAAAGTGCTGCTATCAAATATTGAATTTTAATTCCTTAAACGACCGAAATATAATTATGATCACGATAACGATAACGCCTCATCGATTTTAGCTCTTAGGAGCTAATCCGATCGGAGCAACGTTGGGTTCCTATGGTACTTCGGTTGATCCAATGAAAAGGATTATTAGATCAACACCATAAATTAGCACGACCGATTGTAGTTGAAACTTCTAGTTACGCTATTGAGTCAGCGCAAGAGATTGAGTCGGCGTCAGCGGTGAGGTCGTCGCCTCATCGATTTTCGATTTACCCGCTGCACCCGAAGTGGGTCAAGTGCTGCCACTCTGGATCATCTTCAACATACTGTTTACTGCGTAAACTATTCAAAATAAAATTGAAGTTGAAAGTATTTCAAATCAATGAAAATTTGTTGGAATGACGCATGTTATTTGTATCACTGCTCACATTCTGATATTTTAGAAAGAAGTTAACAGTCAAATTTGGTGGTAAAGAGTTTCATAAGCACTAATCGTACTCAACAGCTACTGAAGGCCGCTACAAAAATACAATACTAAAAAAAGTTTTAGTATACAATACAAATTATGTAAAGGGCACTTAAATAAGCAATAACTTTGTTGGAATTATTCGTTATTACTGAAAGAAGTTTTTAAATATGGAAGTTCTTCGTTATAAAATAAAGGAAATTATTGATACAGAAATGTAGAGTTTTCAACTTTTCATTAGGGCCCGATCGAAGCAGTTAGAGCCCTTTTATTATCTGCTCGCCTTTAAATTGCCGAAAAGAAATTCCTCCCTTTAAAGGGGGAGCGGGGACAAAACCTTGTCCTCAACTTAGCTTCCAATGGCCCACCGTTATTTAAAAATCGAACACGATAAGAGCGAAATGTTTTTATTTTTTTAAATGGCTGGAATTTATGTCTCTGTTTAAGTGAATATTGGCAGTTTTGAATAGGACCAGTTCGATAACGGTTTTATTGGCTTCGGCAACAGTTACGAGTTTTCGGACGGTGCGTAATGTAGCCTTCGATTTTTGGTAATGGTCAGCTGATAAGCAAATGACGTCATTATCGACTCAGCCTTAGTTGTATCGCTCCCGTTTCATTTCTCTTTTTTAAAGAAGATTTTACTGTCTTTCTTGAGATAGCTGCTGTTCTTGACATTTATCTGCCAAACGATGAAAAAATTATCTAACCATATTATTTTTATGTCGTTCCGTTACTTCCTTACTTGATAAGTTCTTAAAAAAGTAACATAACTTTAAAATGAATTCTCCCAAACTTTTTTTGAACCAATCTACGTAATAATGTTTACCAACTAAAACAAACCGGGTACAGATAATCAGATAGATTTCATCAAGTTATACATTAGGATCGGCCGGGGGTGAATCCGGCAAATAGAGTCCCCCACCGCTGATAAAGAATTGAGGGTATTAAACGATTACAAATGCTTCGCGGTTCAATAAACAACCCACGAGGAAACCGTTTTAGATGAATTGCTTAAATGTCTCCACTAAATACGTAAACTCATCCTTGGAATTGGGTCGTGCGGTTTGTGGGGCTTTTAATACACCTAAGATATTAAATAAATGAATGACACCATTGTTTAATCATGAGGAAATATTAATAACATCAAAAAATATATATGTGAAATGAGAGCCAAGTTTAATATTATGATTTAAGCCTCGGTTATTGACTTCAACTTGCAGGGATTTTATTTACTGACATTTAGTATAAGTTTACTAACAAAACAATATGTCAGTCTTTGTAGCTCAAAATAAATGATTTATTTTTATTTTTTTTATTACGTTATTAGTGATTTCAGTGCTGATACTATTTCAGGTGTATTGTTTTTTAGTTTTTCTGAATAAAAAAAATTACAATATTTAAAAACACAATGAAGGGTAGCACTAGTTGCTAGGTAATATACCCAAAAAATGCATGATTTTACAACCGGAAAAGCACAATGTTATCTCAAGAACTGTCACTTTTATAGTCCCAGTCACTTTCCCTTCAGTGCATTTGTAGTACAAAAGTAGACCTCAGATAAGGGAGGTGTTCCATCCACTCTTATTTATGTAGCCCGACATCCGATTGAGAGCGTCGAGTCGAGGCCGGCATTCGCCACTTATCTACCCCACCACCTACATTTATTTCCGTACCTCACTTGTGTACCTGCCTTTACTTTAAAAACCTTCCACGGAAACTTCTTGGACCAAGTTTGCTTGAAACGCGCCGATATCTCAGCGATAACGAGCTATATAATCCGAGGATTTTGATAAATAAAATAAATGTATCGTAAAAAGGCAGGAAGGACAATGAAATCGAACAGGGACGTATTTAAGAAGGAAAATTTTTGAGCGGCCCGATTCGTAAAGTTAAATGAGTTTGTTGCCACCGTGGCGCTTTTGTTGCGTAACAGGATCAGATAAAAATATCCGATACGCTCCGAGAGATGTATTAAAACTTGCATGCATTTATTTACATTCAAAATGAGAAAAAGGTTAAACAAGTGATTTTAATATAGTGTTTTTATTAATAAATGAAATTCTAAGAAAATTTCAGTTTATATTTTAACTTAGTGCAGAGAAAAACCAAATACGATTATGTGAATGTTAGAAACAAAATCAGCATTTAGATAGCTTTTTAAATAGAAACCTATTCAAATTTATGGCACACAATTAGGAAATTTTAGTTGTGTTGTTGCTATGTGCCACGATCTATTGTAAACACTCCAAACTTTTGCATTAATAATATTAGTGACATATTGATATAGTGTTGAAAAATCCCCGTCCGTCATGTCTAGCGAGTACCACCTACAATAACAATACAAAGACACTTTATTGTAAGCAAATAAATAATATTTATACCCCGATAGATTCATTCGCACCGAATGACTATTTGAAACACGGGGCTCGCAATCGCAAGGTTATCAGTGAGTTCTCACTCCATAAAAACTAATAATCTTAAGTGTTCGCCAACATTTGAAACCCCCGTTCTTCCCGACAATTTTTACACTTCCGTGTTTCCATAGATAAGCAAATACGGGAGCGCGTGTGATGGATATTAAGGGCACACCTTACATCATTTGCGTTATTACGCGGGGGGCAAGACGCGCTCCTTATATCTAGATGTTCCCCCTTAATATGCTAAAATCAAATTAGTTCCAAGCCGAAGTGATTCCCCGCTGGAATCGATCGCCCACTCTCAATATTACGAGCAAGGGACGTGTCTCGATTCTTGTTTAAAGAATGCCGAGATTTTTATGGGAAATACGGTTTTATGTAATTTCCGGTTTGGTTTTAACTTTTAACAAGTATTTTGTCTTAGCATTTTTTTATACAAATACCTATTTTCCCACTTTCTGTGGGTATGGTTCCACTGTTGCTATCATTGTTGTCAAAATAAATAAAAATCCAAAATACTTTTGAATGGTTTAGTTACAATCCGTAAAACTAAAACCATGAAATAAAACTTCTTGTCAGTTAAAAAAGCTTTGAATGGGGCGGTAGGAAAATGTTGACGATTCATAAGTACATATTTAATTTGTTTATGTGAATAAATGAAATATTTTATCTTTATCTTATCATGAACATGGAATTTTTGTGATCCGAAGTTAAAGGATAATAGAGTTGACCTATTAATTATATTCCTTACTTTGTAAAAGCAAAAAAATAACTGTAAATCAATTATTTTTTAACATACGCTTGTACCAATAAACGATACAGTCATTCTCTTATTTTTATGATCATGCCTCGAAGGTAAATTGTAAAACGACTGCGGTAAGCATCATACTTTGAAAAATTGATTCCCTCGTCGCTAGCATGTTACGTCAAAAGTATTTAAAACAAGTTTGATTAAGCTATAATAGCATGATCGATGCTATCACGTTCGCGAACAAGTTGGACTTGGCTGAAAACACCAATTTCCTGCGGGATTCTTGAGCATTTATCGCTGCGGGGATCGGGCCGTCAGCGTAAGTCGCAGCTTTCATTAGCAGGGTCTTCGCAAATTAACACCCTATGTCAGCCCAACTACACCTCAACAAAACCATGGTGATATAACCTCTATATCTTAAGCATAAGGTGTATGCTCATTGGCAGACCCTCTCGCATTTTCTGCGGACAGCGTGTCACATTATTGCCATTGTTAATGATCATCTCGGAGCAATAACGTACGGTTTAATTACAGAACTGTCGTTTGTTTCATTCAATTGGTTCTCATTTCCATGCGTCATCTGTGTAGGGCGATGGGATGAATACAAATCCTATTTTTATTTATGGAAGAACAATTCGTAACTTTCAGACATAAATGTTTTATCGTTTAAATAAAGTTATCGTTCTCCAGTTTAGCAAACCGAGTATGCGGATTTAATAATATGTTTAAAGTGAAAACTTCAGATTCTACTGTAATATTTTGGTTTAAAAACGTTTAACATCAATGAGCTCAAAAAATTTAAAATGCAGTATTTAGAAAAAATCGACCAGTCTCATAACCAGCTCCGATGGGACTCGAACCCACGACCTTTCGCTGTCCCCGCGACTGCTCTAACCATCGAGCTGCGGAGTCGTTACGAGAAACGTCGAATTTATCCAATACTTCCTACGCGCTGTATAGCCAGCGTTAATTTCATCAATGTGAAGATATGAGCTTTTTATATATGATCTTTATTAAGATGAAAGACTTGTTCCTTATTTCTGAAGTTAAGTATACTAAATCTAATACTTATAGTTGAAATTGTTTTCGATATGTTCATAAATAATGTTTCGATCTAAGTCTATATATAGACAAAGTTTGTGATTTTTTTTGTATATTGATAAACGTTTTTCTTTTTTTCCCTGAATGTTTGTTTCCTCTAATCCTACGGTTAAGCCACCCACATTTTCCTCAACGTTCACCAGGAGCGTAGTTTGAGATGTTTATGCAGCCCCCGGCATGACTTTGACTAATGACGGATGCACTAATAGTCGTGTCGCATTCGCCGCGCGCGCACACCATATATCATGCGAGGGTAATGGGGGGGAACGGTATCCAAGCTTGATAAGGTCAAGTCGTTTGTCTGGACACACGCTTTGGGAGATGTCTTCAATAAGTGGTGAGGATTTATTAAATTGAAATCGATTGTTAAATGGAAAATGCTGCCTCCATTTTTCTTAGACGTGGATCAAATTGTTTAGATGATTTTCCATTGTTAAAACCAAAATGATAAAAATCAAAAGTGTTTGTTAACTTCATATATCATGCGAGGATGGGGGCAAACGGTATCCAACTTTGATAAGGTCAAGTCGTTTGTCTGGACACACGCTTTGGGAGATGTCTTCAATAAGTGGGGAAAATTTATTGGCGAGTATTTTTTTTATTAAGTTACTAGTTTTCCGCCCGCGTCTTCGCCCGCGTGGACTACACGACGTTATCCCGCGGGAAAGTGATATTTTTCCGGGATAAAAAGTAGCCTATGATTCTCTTTAGGCTACAAAGTATCTATGTTTCAAATTTTTGCCAAATCCGTTCAGCCGTTCGGCGTGATTGAGTAACAAACATCTAAACATCCAAACATCCAAACATCTAAACTTTCACATTTATAATATTAGTAGGATTAAAAATATATGTATGTCTTCATCACAATTTTCTAAATATTGTTTTTTTTAAACAAACCTACGATTTACCTTTATGCAGTTAGCTAATTAACTAGACTAGAAGTTGCCGTTGCTGATGTTGCCGTAACAAACATCTAAGCATCCAAACTTTCGCATATATAATATTAGTAAGGATGGGGAGGTAGATAACTACTTAGGTATGTTCATCAAAGTAATATTGCTAAATTTTCTGCCAGAATTTAAGGTTTATACCGCATAAATACCTAAGGTTATGACGCATTAGGAAATATTTCTATAAATTTACTTCTACTTACTTTTATATATTTGAGTAATATTTAGTGTGTAGAGACCAGGGTGCCTACCATCAACTTTAAGACAGCGATTCAAAAATAGCGCGATGCAGAATAGGTTCCTAAAATGAATTGCTTTCTTTCGTACTATGGCCTTCTAAAAACTGGATCGCAAATGAATTGCTAAATGTGAAAAACCGAACAATTTGTGTCCTTATTTCTTCTACCCGTTTCTTTCACTCGATTCTGTCATGCCCGGAGAGTGAGAGAGACGGGTATAACCTGCAGGTGTCATGTTAGCTTGGCCGAGTTATAAGTCAAATAAGAGTTCTTGACAGCTTAGCCGCTGTGAAATGTCATTGAATGATCACTGAATCGCTGTCATTGATATTAAGCTGTCGTGGTACGAATAAGCGAAGCAGATCAGCTTAGGTCTTAAACAAAACCACAATAAGAGTTGATGGTAAGCACCCAGTAGAGTAGGATACTTGTATTAAAAACTGAGTTAGCATTTATTTTGTAGGTTTGCGGAGAATACACATTCAATTTGTTGTATTCAACCAAGCGTACCTTTTGCTTAGTACTAAATAACCCAGAGGCTCAAGAGAGACGTCTGAGAGGACCGATTAAAGGATAACGAACTGATGGTTTCAAAAGTGGCAATAGTAAGAGACGACACATTTTATGAAGAAAATAGCAAATGTCACTAATTTACTATTAATCATAGTAGTAACTAGACAAGATTGTGTGTTAATCATTCGCCATCTATAACCCTGCGATCTCGCATGATACAGTTTGCTTGATGTGATTTAAAGCGGTTCACCATTCTCAAATCTCATTAACACTGAGCACGAACATCGTGCAATCACGTAAACGAAGTGTTAACAACTGAGACATAAAAAAAATGTTAGTCCGACGTAAAATTGATAGGTTACAGAATTAAACACGATGGACATTAAAGTAATGACACGGGACTGACAAATGACATTCGTGCCATAACAAATCAGCGCGGTATTAGCATTAACATTAATAAAGTTGTTTATGCTTCATAGAATAACAGAATAAAAAATTACCCGCGTAAATAGATTCGGATTTGGGCGGCTCGTAAAATTTTATGTTGCGAATGTCCTCACTCTGTGTTCGTAACGCGTAGCAGGAGCAGCGGGGTTGCTACAAGCTACGGTGTTACGGTCTGTCTAAGGATCAGGGTTGTGCGAGCAAAAACACTTTAAACGAAGCTAGATATCTTAAGATTTTTTGTTTTGTTATATTTACTAGAAAAATAGTTTAAAAGTTTTTGTTTTTACTTTGAATGCTACGAGACAAATTTCGTCTGTTTGACAAATCTATCTATATATTGATCTAGCGCGTGTTATCTTTTGGTATTATGACTCAATATAACATATTTTATAGACTGTAATAAGCATAATAGTAAAGTGCAGAAGCTTATTTTTATAGTAGTAAATTAGTCATAAATTAATAGTCAATTTCATATTATTTAATCCATTACTTTTAGATTTCTTTGAGTAGACAGGTACTATTATTGGACTCCACCACTGAATAGTTTGCGTAACAAATAATTTTGGCAGCCAGTTGCATCCCTAGCCCGAGATTAATATATCGCGGAGGCAGTGTTAGTGGCGCAACAATTTGTCTCTATAAATGTTGACTCAGCGACTTGCGGCGACCGCGACGCGCGATTAGCCTCGCCAAATTTATTGTTTAATTTCAAAGCCGTTATTAATAACGTGAGAGATGATTAAACGGATTTCGCGGCTTGCCTTAAGATGTTCTGCTTTGATTTATAATCTACTGCTTAATATGCGGTGTTTAGCATTGTGTTAACGTGTTACTTATTATTTTGAAATTAGACATACATACGCACACAAGTTATTAATTATTTTGAAGATCTTTGGCTAACTCGGTTTCTCAAAAACGTTCGTTTGAGAGCTTAAGATTTTCACCTAATCTATTGTATCACTAACGAGTTATGTAGTAAAAATCGTTACATGGTACCACTTGATATTCCCAAGATGTTTTTGCTCGCTGTTCCCAAGCATACAGTGAAAGTTTCGTACCGTCTTAGTTTTATCAACAAGTGTGGAGCGCAAACTTGGTTAATTACCGGTCGAGCGGCCGCAGCGGAAACCGGACAACACGATACGTCCCACCCTCATCTGAGACAAGCCAAGCTTTTGCATGTCTACTGCATCCAATCTAGAAAGTCACTTAAATTTTCCTACCCCAAACGAATTTAGATTTTAATCTCTTATGCCTATAAGTCAAAATCCCTTATCGCCTGCTTGAGTTTGGGCGTTTTTGTACTGGGAGTTTGGACGAAGATGATGTAAGTATGTTATCCAAATATGTGCTCCAAGTTTTAGTGCATATTGTTGAGAATGTTTTGTGTCGGCGACAATGGTGGGAGATACGGGGTTTATGCGTGTAAGATGACGCTTGTTTGGCGAACTCGCTGATATGATAAATCAGTTTAGAGAGAAACATCTCACTCGAGAGTTGGGGGAAGTATGCAAACAATCTAGCGGTAAATGAGCAAATTGTTTGTTCATAGCTTCGTTTATGGTGTTGCGAAAACGTATGGGATTATCGTTTGTGTTTTATAGATGACTTTACCTGAGGGTTGATATATTATTTACCTACTTAAATTTTGCGTTGTAATATTCATTGATTTATGAAAAAACTTGTGTTTGGGTGGGCAGTTTATAAAGACAAAAAAACTAGTGAGACTCGAATGATACCAAGTTTGTAGGATTAAGTTTGTGTTATTAAAACTCTTTACAGCTTACTAGGATATGATTGCTCATTTGTGCTACCCACCGCAATTCACACTACCTAACCGCATTTGTTGAATGCTAACCAACATTGAATAGAAATTAATCCTGTAAGCCAGTTGGAAACCAAGACTCATCACAGCTAGCTGTTCCATTGATCTGAACGCTTACCGCCCACGCCGCTGGTTCTTCCATTTGCTTCAATTTTCTATTGATACAATTGTATACCTGTCTCTCTCCCACGCTTAATAGGATTACCACTGACCGTGTCAGGTAAGTGGTTCTAAATGCCGTAAAAATCGGCGCCGACAAGGGCAGCGGCGGCGGCGCCCGGTGCGCGGCGGCCCTTAGCGAAAGTGATTTATCTAAAGCTTTGTTCGGTGCCCTGTGTTTGTTTGTTTATTGGCAGGTGAGCGGCTCCCGTTTGATTGCATTATGCTATTCGATATCGTCCGATAGGATTTTGTGAGCCGCAGTATAGGTTCAATAAGTAAGTTGAACTTTATTTTTATTTTCAATGCGCACGTATTATTATTTTGCTTCTAATAGAGAACAAAATTAAAACAAGAAGTCTCTGTTTATGTGATATCGTAATATCATACCTACTATATGAGTATTGTAAAAAAAAAATTAAGCTCAGGCTTATTTATACTACGTTTTTATTTTATGTGCAGTGGCGTTATTAATTTAACACTTTATTGCACTCAAAAACACAGTAAAAATACAAAATAAGGAATTAAGTTTGCAAGGGCAAGAGTGAGCTTATCTCTAAAAGAAATTCCAGCCAACCCAGGACGTGTGAGAGAAGGAAAGAAAGTATGTCAAAAAATGTAATTACAATTTCAAAGTGTTATCACGTATTACAGTTACTAACTTATAACAATTTATCGTTACTGAATAATATTTTGGTACAAATAACCCACTTTATAGTCTAAGCATTTGACAATAAACGGACAGTCAATGTAGGATCGTATCAAGTGTTAACCTTCGGCTGACGTCGGGGTATTATTTGGAATGGCGGCCGATGGATCGACGCGGGGCAGTTCGCGCCCGCTACGGTTTGATTTATGAGCTCCTTGTAGGGTTGCTACTGATAAAGTAAAAGTTTGTAAATGTACTTATGTAGGTAATTGTCTGTATCTAAGAAGAGAGCAGGCACATTATTTGAATAGAACCGAGTACGGTATACTTAGTCCATTTCAAACAGAAATGGTAACAATTCTTTGATAATTCTTTGAAATACAGACACAAAATCATATCAATTTATTTACGTAGAGATAAAATTTTACTATAAAATTTGTTCGGTAAAACAAGTTTACTCAATTGAAGCGATCAGACATTTTTGTGAAATAAATATTATGATTAGGTGTATAAATTCGTTATATCATATTATCAGGTAACAAAAAGCAGCTTACTTTTTTTATTAAAAAAAGATTGACATAATTATTACGTAGATATTTCTCATGCGAATAAGAAAAAAAGATATAACAGTTTTACTATCGGCAAGTGCTACCAATGCTCGGCGCTTCCCGCTGGGTGTGCGTAAATCATATCGGCGTATTGACAGCCAATGAATGCTATCATTATAACCGGGAAATTATGTCTGTCGCCTCGCTGCTACTGGGCATCGAACCTATGTTTAATAGTTAATTAATATCATTATGAAGTAAGTTAAAGTTCTATTTTCTAATTATAATTTTAATCGCCACTATCACGCAAATCTATGTAGTTAATTGGTAAATTGATCATCAGGTGTAGTATTATGCCTCGATAAACATTGACGGGTTAAGTTCATGCGCTTTTGAATACAAATAAGCTATATTATATACCTATGCAAAACAGGCACGCTAGATTACAATGGTTAACAAGCTCACATAAAAACCTATTTTGAGATAATCACATAAAAATTACTGCTGAATAATTATTCTAATTATTGGCATCTTTGTCTTGACCAATTCAAGGACAAAATCAAGCATAATATTAAAATTGCTGGTGCTGCAAAAAATGCAATTTCCTGTCTGAGAGCCTGAGACATTGGATAAATCATTAGAATTACGAAATGATTTTAATAGGTGAGATGAATCTAATCGGGACCTTTTAGCCCCGCCCCTAGTACAAACGTGGTAAACCTAAAATTTACGATCATTTTTCACATAAATCAAAGAACGGCCGCCGAATAATTTATTGCTATCTGTGGTCACTTCGATGGCCGTAGACAAAGGACTACCTGTGCTATTGAACCACTTTGGGGATCGACCATGCCGAATGGCCAAGATTTATGACTTATTTTTGCGAAATCGAAAGTGTAAACATGAATGTCTGGATGTTATGTGGCCACTTTCGGTTGCACTTGTTGCGATTTTTTTTCTGCCATTTCAAATTCAATTTCACTTATAATTCTTTTGAACTATATTATAATACGCAACGAGTCGTAGCTCAGTTGTTTTATGTTTAAGTATAAAGCAAAGTTTACGACAAATCATTATTATTGATATTCTACTATTGTGGAATATTACTAATAAAAGAAATAGAAGATCTAGAAAAAAAAATTTAAACAGGTATAAACCTATTTCAACATTTTCATTGATATTCTAATAAAGAGTTGGTATTTTTAGACAAAGTTCCGTGAAAACCAGGCAGTATAAATAAGCATAGGTAAAGACGCGAAATAACAGACTCGTAATCATCATTACAAATAATGGGTTCGTATTTCGGTGAATATTTCAGTTGTTTAGCAGAAGGCTCGCACGCCATGCCAGTCTATGAGACCCGTCTATTACACTATTGTATAAAAATTGTGAACTGGTTGGCCTAAAGTTATGGGACATGATAGCAAAGTATTCTAAATTTTTGGAAAGAAAATAACATTCAAAGATTTTGTAAAAAAAGACACCTTTTCCTTATAAAAGTACACATTGACTCGACTCAACATTGAATCCATGACGTATGCATGGTTTTCATTTAATTTATTATGTTTCATAAAGAGGTTTACATACGGTAATAAAAATAATAATAAACACTTTATTGCACACAATAGATAAAACAAATTACAAAGAAAGAAACATTACAAAAGCACAGAAAGCATACAATAAGGCGGCCTTATTGCTAAATAGCAATTTCTTCCAGGCAACCATGGGTGAAAGAAAAGTAAGGTAAAGGACAGTGGGGAGTGGGTGCAAATAATACAGGATAGGAATTTTGTTATAGATGTAAATTTACGATACCGAAAGAATATATTTATTTATTGATAGTGAAGGAGATATATCTTATCGTTAATCCTTATCCTTTAATCCTTATCCTACTCTATCGATTGATATCATAAAAGTACAGGGTGTTGATTCTTCGAATTTTAGCCGGCGTGATTCATGAGTGTAGGAAGCGTATTTATAAAAATCTCAGAATGCAATATTATTTCTTGCGAATAATAAAAAAAAATGTTTCCTTTCAGTAATATTTGCTATCTCCATTATTTAGAGTACTTTCCCTTCATGCCTTCATGCCCTATAACTTTGAGGTAAGTAACCACCATTTTGTGAGTGAAAAAGTAAAGTTCTTTTGGATGTTTGAGCACATGAATAAATATTTGTGGTTTGAGGCTATCTCTGGAAATATTGAACTGATTTTGAAAATTCTTCCACCAGTAGACATTATTCTCAAGTGATATAGGATATTATATTATCCCACTGACTATATTATCCCATCTATGAGACGGATATCACGTGGGCAAAACCGCGAATAGCAGCTGGTTTCCAATGAACTTAATCGTGTAATATTTTGAAATGTTCATTTTCTCCCTGACACCCTTTCCGGTTGACTGGAAGAGAATGCATATTACCATTAAGTCCGCCATTTGCTGTGTCTTGCAATAAAGATTAAATAAATAAATAAATAAATGTATTTTTTCTACCACCTAGCCAGGATGAAAAGTTATTAGCTGACAACTGCGTGCTGACATATCCTGTGGCAGGTTTCATACATAAAATTATAAAATATAAGACAAATGAAGTAGGTACTTAAACTTATGCAATTTCAGTAGCGGACTACTTATTTCAAAAACTTCACAATTTACCAGGAACTCGGACAACCGTTACGAACTTATAAAGAGCGTCAGCTGCATCCTTCCATAATTTAAATAAAGCTTTGTTGTCCAACAAAGAGTTCATAAATTGATCGGAACGCGTCAAGCGGGCAAATTGAGACAGTGCGAAAATAATGCGAGATCGTATTAAAGAATCCGAATGATCGATCATGTAGGGCGTCCGTTTTAATTTCGATCTCGAGATAGCCCGGAGGCGTGGTCCTGGACGATTTGTTTTGAGTCCCTCGCTGGTCTAGCTGGTAAGAAAATTGCGCTTTACGGTGCAGATGTGCGGGTTCTGAAGGAGGATGGAATAAATGGATTTGAAAAATTATTAGCAAAACAGGTTGCTATTAGTTATGTTTAATGTACTGAGAATATTTTCCTGTAAACAGCAGTCTCTCCGTGTTTCCATTACTTAATAACGATTATTTCTCTCTTTTGTGGCTTTATGTACGGCACTAGCATATGACTTGTATTATTTTAGAAATAATTTTATTTTGACAAGCCTTTCGCCCGCGGCTTTGCCCACGCCCACGTGAACTACAGGATGTTATGTGATATATTTTCAGGATAAAACGTAGCCTATGGCACTCTCCAGCTCCCAAACTATTCCCATACCAAAAACCAGATCGATCAGTTGCTCCGTTTTAGCGAAAGACGGACAATCAAACAAACACACTTTCACATTTACATATAACATTAATATAGTATGGATTTCAAAATGCTCTCTAATATTTCGTATATAGAACTCTGCAGTTATATTTTATGGGAAATAAAACTCAACACGTACAAAGTAGCAGGCGGAAGCTAGTTCAACACAAACAAGAAGTCTTCAAAGTTCTGTACGGCTGCAACCGGAAAAGAGTTTGGAGGAAATATCAAAATATCCGAGTTGTCAGTTAAGGGAATCAGTCAAAACTTACTGAATCCAATATCTAAGTTTAGAGCGTCTGAGCGCGGCGTTGTAGAGCGCCACCTTTAGGGTTGTCGCTGACGTATTCATTTTACGCGTTCCTCTTTATATTTGACTAGCGGATCCACGCGGTTTCACCCGCGTGGCACCCGTTCCCGTGGGAATATCGGGTTAAAATATAGCCTATGTCACTCGGGAAGAATGTAGCTTTCTAATGGTGAAAGAATTTTCTAAATCGGCCCAGTAGTTTCAGAGCCTATTCGATGAAAACAAACAAGCAATCAAATCTTTCCTCTTTATAATATTAGTATAGATAATAATTGATTTTAAGATGTACATTGTACTGTTTCACAACATAATTTATTTGTCAATTTTGTTATCAATAATGTACAATCACGAGCAATAATTAGTAAACAACTGAGAACTTAAGAGTCACATTGAAGCGTTTCGAAACAAAGCTATCTCTGCCATAAAAGCGTAATATAGAGTAATATGACTAAGCCCTTCCTTGTTTACATATTATTGCTCATGGCCGTACATATAGAATCTATTTTACTTCTCTTTATAGTAAAACTGACAATATTTATAATTATCAACGTTTTTAGCTACTGTTTTTTATTTCGCCCGCTTAAACATTTAAGTACAGATGAAATTTAAAATTATTTTTATGCATTCGCAATGCAATTTTTGTACGTATACGAAAAATGTGATAGTAAAAAATCTTTTTTTGTATCGTTTGTATCGTTGTACAATACTTTACCACCTATCCTTAGCAGATGTTTTTCTTATACCTACGATTTCCCTGAAGTGAAACGGTCATTTACTTAATTTTGAAATAACAGGCAATTTCAAGTATGATAGTACCTAACTGAAATCATTGCTCAATTGTTCAGTATTTTCCATGTCATTCATGTTTAAAACCAGTGAAACGATCATTTACTCAATTTTGGATTAAAAAGCTATTTCAATTAAGGCAAAATAGTAATAGAAATCATTGTCCAGTATTTTCCATTTTATTCCCATTTAAAACCAGTCATGGTATAATACCGCGGTGTCAGCGGGGCAGCCCTGGCGGGCGTGCACCGCTCGATAGCGGTGACAGTGACAGATTACCCCGGTTCACGGCCGCCCCGCACTAGTATCATCAGCCCGATCAAAATACACTGATTCATACACGGGAACGCAGAGCTGCTATAATCAATACTTTTTATCCGGGAACTGCGAGGTTAGCTGCTTTGTTTCGGGAACTATTTTTTTTTTAAAACGTAGACGTTTTTTTGGTATGCCTCCGTATTGACTTGCCATTTGTTCGTTCACGCACTAGTATCATTAGCCCGATCAAAATACACTGATTCATACACGAGAACGCAGAGTTGCTATAATCAATACTTTTTATATGGGAACTGCGAGGTTGGCGGCTTTGTTTCTGTAACTCTGTGCCCTTTTTGATTATTTTAAAAATCCCTTTGGCGTTCCCGTAAGCGCTAAGCACTGTGTACTTCTACTAACCGTTTTCTACTCGACTAGTGCGAACTAGGCATGAGTTATATTCTAAATAGGTAAACGAACTTTTTTATATCCGATTTGTATGATTATTAATTATACACGGGAAGGCTCGTTATTTGTAAAACACCGTCAACGTTGCTAACTCTTTTAAGTTACTAAGCTATCAAAATAACTAACATAATAAACAACAACGTTTGTTCTTCGACTTTCCGAAAAATGCGAAAAAAATCGTCTTTCCATAAAAATGTCCGAGCAGCTGATCGAGTTTTTTACGAAACGTAATATTTTTCGCCTTTTTCGGAAAGTCGTAGAGCAAATGTTGCTGTTTATGATCTTAGTAATATACATCTGCGAGTTGTTGGTGTTTTAGAAATAACCCTGTATAATCATACTGCGTTCCCGACGCTGCTTTAATTGATATTTTTTATCCGAGAAGTGCGAGGATGGCTGCATTGTTTCTAGCTGTATGAGTTGAGCAGTGGACAGACTTTTTGGGATGCGGGAGTTTGGATTCACCATATCAGGGCCGCCTCGCACTAATATCATCAATACCGATCATAATACATATTCATACTTGTTGAAAATTAATACTTTTTATCCAGGAACAGCGAGGTCGGCTGTTGTTTCTGCCGCTGACTCCGACGGAAATTGTACTTTCCTCCTTCCTTGCCATTTATATAATCATTCAGGGAACGCTGATCAATTTCAGTCTGATTAGCATTATTTTATAGAACAAGATTTGTAGCAGGAATGCTGTTTTAAATTGTGATTAAAACAGCATCTGTTCAATCAACAGTTTCTTCTTGCGTGTCCTGCATAGACTACCCAGTGAGACAAGCCCCAATCAAAAGGCTTATTGGGCTGTTTCTGTAATGTGCTAATCCTTTGTTATATACCACAAATTTTTAATTAATACAAAGGTTTAAGGGGTATGATATTGTCCATCGATATGAACAACTTTCACTACGGAATCAGCCACGGAATCGCGTTCCAAAGAAAAGTACAACTTCGACTGACTAAAAAGTATGTATACGCTGATTTCTTTTTGCAATTTCGTGTCTGGCCCCGTAGTAAATAAAAACCGTATTGGTGGACACTATCATGTCCAAAAATATTTGTAATAATTAAAATACCTTATTTAGTGGTGTAGGTATATTTATTTATTTTATTTATTTACACTTTATTGTACACACAGATAATACAGATAGACAAAAAAAAAAATACAAAGGAGACATACAATTGGCGGCCTTATCGCTAAAAGCGATTTCTTCCAGACAACCTAGGGATGGACAGGATAAGAAAACAAAGTATGATGGGATAGTTAAAGGTGTACAAAGTGTTAAGTAAAAAAACAATAAACTTACTACTTACATCTAAATAAATTAATATATACCTACATATTTACACATTAATACGTCATACTTAATAACTTATAAACATTATACATATTTACATATAAATACATACTCAACAACCAATAAAATAAGCAATAAACTTACATGAACCTACATAATAACCTATAATATACCTAGATAAGATAGTTTGTTACTGGCTTAGTTCAGCAACATAAGGAGAGATAATGCTCTTTGACCTCTTTTTTGAATAAGCGGATAGTCTGTGCGGCCCTAATTGACACCGGTAATGCATTCCAGAGGTAGGCAGCTTGCACCGAAAAAGATTTTTCGAAGAACCTGGTTGAATGCATAGGTGTTTCCAGTCGCAAGTTTTCTGATGATCTCAAGAAACGAGAATGGGAATCTTTGACGAATTTGAAGCGATCTTTAAGATAAGAAGGAGTAAAGGGGTTAAACAGAATATTGTACAATAGGGACAAAATATGCGCATTCCGGCGAAGGCGAATTGGCAACCACCTGAGCTTCTTACGAAATTCAGAAATATGATCGTATTTGCGAAGCCCAAATACAAATCTTATGCAAAAGTTTTGAAGGCGCTCAAGCTTATTTAGTTGCTCTTCTGTAATATCAAGATAGCTGACGTCGGTATAGACGACGGTATAGTTTGTTTTCAAATTAATTGGACCACTTGATCCCCACTTCTCTGACGTTTATTAAACTTTTACTTTTGTGTTTTTCTTACATTTTTTTTCTAAAATATCTACTTGTTACCAAGTGGACATTCCTAATTATCGGCACTAGAGTGTGAACATGCCCCCCGCTGTGATTCTGGGAAGACCGACTAACGCCAAGGAAAGCGTCGTCGCTTATTCATTTGTAAATTGTGCGTAAAAGCTTAACGACTTACACGGTTTTTTACTAAATAATCTTGTTGTGACCTAGTGGGATTTGGCATTAGATCTCTGGAAACAAACATTTTCAAATCTAACAAAAAACAGCGAAAAAATCAATTTATGGTGCAACTTAACTAAGGCTATTTCTTGAAAATTACATTTTTTATGCTCGATTAATAAATATAATAAATAAAGTTACTTTTAAACATATTAAAAACAAACGAATACCAGTTATAAGTGCCTAATAATTAAATTTTGTACAAAAGCTCTGCATCATGATGCATACACTAGTAACATTAATCGCCAGATGCTATTCTGCTTTACTTTTGTCTTGCACAAACTATGCTGTTCTATGGTATTGAATTATCCTGGCACCCTAGTTAGATTATCAATTATTGAAGAGTATTGCAGAGGATTGGGCCCTGATGTGATGTAATTTGTTGCATCATGATGTATCGCCGTCGCCGTCTCGGCCAGGTGAGGCGGCGTTCCCAGGCGCCCGACGGATGGTGATGGATCATCTCGCCGTTTTGTTCTGCGTTTTGTCCCCGCGACAAATTTGGGGTCATTCAGTCTTTTACCCCGCGTATTGTTTGATTGTATGAAAAAATTACACTGTTATTTTATTATGCCCGATAAAAAATGTTATGACAATGTGTTGTGGGAAATCAGATATTATGATACAGATACTGAGCGCAACATATTCGTTTCCATTGTATTCTTCCACCGACTTTTCTATGTTAACGGTGTAATTTACATTCGTTGCAGTAGAATGGCGGACGAAACGAGATTTCCACTTTTCTTGTCAGCATCTAAAATGAAGTTCTAAAATGTTCTCACTTATAATTTGTGGTTACAGTGCATGTCGGGTGTTTCGTTCCGTTACACGCGCGGTGGGCGGGTCAGTGGCTCGCACACTCCCACAGCAACAACGGTTACAGACACAAAACGTCGTCGCGCCATACAATTCAATATATTTCGACGTAATTTGATGTTCATTAAAGAAACTCTGGGACCGTGAACCAGAACACAATGGTTGAATGGCCATTTGTTGCCGCCGTTGAAAGGCACAATAATAATTCCGAAGTAGTTATTCACGCGGCAGTTAGGAGCGCTTACGAAACGAAATTTGTCGTTCTTGGAGCTGGCCTTTTCTGATTGGCGAGTGCGGTAAGATCGTGGGGGCCGATAACTATTATGGGCTGGCACGTAGCTGGTATTTTTTAAAGATTGACGTAATTGGGACTTACCTTGTTGGCTGCTTTTTCTCGTGGTTTTTTTCTCCTTCATCCAAGGGTACTCGGGGACGTTGAGCCCGCCGCCCGGGGAGGGCAGGTCGGGCGCGTAGCCGGGCGGCGTGTGCTGCGGGCTGAGCTCGCCGCCGCCGAGCTGCGGTAGCGCCGTCATGAACTCCGCCATGGAGGGCTGGCTGTTGATGAAGCCGGTTTCCGTGCAGGTCTCGAGCATGGGGTGCGGCGCGCCGGCGGCGGTGACGGCCGCCAGCCAGAACCCGTTGCCATGCCCCATGCGCGGGTCATCCGTGGCCACCGCCGGCCCCATCGGTGGCGTGTTCCGCGTCTTCACGGCGAACTCCTCTTCCATCTCATCGCGCACCCCCATGCCGACTCTTGCGACTTGCTTCCCTCTCACAGTCGGGAACTCTTCGCATTTTATTTTGCGCACTAGTGGATTACTGTCGAGCGGCAGCGCAGCGGTGTTGCATATCTCTTGCATCGCTGCCGATGTGCGCACTTTTTATGAAGCGTGATCATTCACGGGATGACTTAGATTTACGTTTAGCTGTGTGTGTCAACAACATCTTCGCGTGCACATTTGTTTGTTTTTGTGCTATGATTGCACTTTATCCCGTTGGTGAATCATCGTATCTGGAATAGAAAAAGATGTTTATAATACAGCAACTATCACGAAAGCCTAGGTAACTCTTCCTAATTGTTGGTTTATAATTTTAGTCTTTTTTACTACGTTTCGACAAAATAAACTGGACCTACTCTGTCGGTTATTCGGCAATTATCCGCGAACGTTTGACATTACCACGGTTCGAGCGGAATAATTTGGCAGGCTAACGTCACGAGACATGATGAACTCACGAGTAATGAGCACTCCAAATTGTTTATTGTCATTTAGAGGGTCTCATGGAGTAAGTACTGCACGTGACAATGGCTCCACAATAAAGTTATTATAATTGTCATGATCTTCTCCGGATGATGATGAAGTATGTAATGGCTGCGATGTGAAATGGAGTTGGACATTCCTTGTATCCTTGTTGTGTGTGATAAATTGTCAGAGCTATTAAGAGATTTAAGCCTGGTGTACCTATCGTTTAAAATAAGTTCAATTTCAGAAAACAAAATTTGATACTTATCAGGAAAAAAAGAATTCATATAGGTAGGTACCTACTAATATACCTAACTAAAAAATTTGCCATCCAAAACTGAATATCCCATAACAGGGTTCAGGTTTCCGACTTATGGTAAGTTAGTGGACGTGTGGTGTGAGTTTTATAGGCAGCAACTGGTGGACGAGACACCCTTAGGCCGCACGTCGAACTTTCCCTCGCCTAAACGAGATGTAAACCCGAAAATGTTCGCGGAATACGCACTCTGTGGTAGCACTGTGCCGCCTGAATGTCAATTAAAATTCAAACCGCGTTCGAAATACGATTTTTTCCACTGGAATTTGCGGCGCGGCAGGGAGAAATGGCGGGAACGCGAGCCTTTTTTGTTTTATTTTATTTTTCGAAAATGGAACGGCTGGCGGTTAAACCTATTTTAATGTGTATGGGTTGGTCTGTGTTTTGAATTAAAATTTTGCTGTCTGCATCACCCTGCACGCGGCGGACAATGAAATGTAATTTCCTTTTGTATTGTTAGGAAATAACATTTGTGTTAAAGCATGTAGGACATATTGTACATGGAAGGCAGTTAAGGTTTTGTTTTGTGACATTTTAGGTAGGTACCCTTTATACGCTCTACCTGTGATAAACCGATAAGCAGCAAAAGATAATGTAGATTAAGAGCTAGGTACCTTCGCATTTAGATAACAAAAGAAAATTTTTAGGACCGATTGAATTAACTGAACTAAGTAACTGAGTACAAAGTATTTTAAGTTTAGTTATGATAACTTAATTTCACAAAAAGATGTCTAGGAAAAATGTGTTAGCAAAAATATCTCAATATTTCCAATAAGTATTTAGTAACTACTTACAGAATTACGTTGTGGATGCATCAAAATAATTAAAAATCTTAGATTTAAACTAGTTTAAATGATGATTTCAGTGTTTGGGTAATGGTTTGAACCTTACATCCATCTTGTTTTGTTTGTCACCACTATTCAAATATCCCCCACAGGATGTCGGTTTTACGCGACGTTTCACTTTACCGAAGAACCCTGTAGGGGAGCCCCTTAAAAACGCATAAAACCCGAACAGCGCCTACTTATGAATTTGTTTATGACCCCATTTTCATAAGACACTGAAAATCCGGCAGTTTATACAATAACAATATTGCTAATTTTATGCTACTAAATCTTTATTGACATGAGTGAGGGTGTTGTTTGTTTATTTGTGGATTATATTCTATTTTTCTCACTCATGCTCTGTTAATCATCTGCAATGTTAACATTCCATTTGAAAAAAGGAATGCGGGACGTGTCACTTTTCCGAGGTGAAAATTCTAAATTTGAAAATCAATGCGGAAATGAATTTCAATACTTACTTCCCGCACTTGTGCAGGAAGTAAGTATTAAAATGACATGACTGGTCATTTGAAATTCAATAAAACCGATTAATACGTAGAGATTTTTATTCATGCAAGAATTACTAAAAAAAAAAATTTTTTTTATCCATAACGAGGTTGTACTTAGCCTTCATCACACCTGATGTTAAGTGGTGATAAAGCTGATGGTGGAAGCGCACTACTCCTGGAATCCTCAATCACTGAGGTACTGGCTATCTTATCTGTAACTGCCGGAACACAATAATGCTGAAAACATCATTGTTATGGCGTCAGACTTAGAAAAGACGGTGGTAGCTAGCCATGCGGACTAACAAGTCCTACCACCAACCCAACCGTGTACAATATTGTACCCCCACTAGGAATCGAACCCGGGACCTCTTGGTCTGAAATCGGTGGTGTGAACCACTAGACTACAACTTACCGAAACGATTAGTCAGCAATGGAACATACCCATTGAATGAGACATGTCACTACTGGTCATTTGAAATTCGATAAAACCGAATACGTTGAGATATTTTGTTCATGCAAGATTTACTGAACAAGAGTTTTAATTTCTGTACCACTTTACCTAAACGACGAATTTTAGTCAGCAATGGAACATACCTATTGAATGACACATGACACATTCACACACACAATCACATTTACTAAGAAAATTGTATTTCTTCGCATTTCGTGCGAAAAGTTTTATAAAAGCCTTGAACGGGAAGCAATTACATTGCCTCGATTGATTAAACCACCCTCGACAATGTAATGTCTAACTTCCCGTTCTCGGCTGTAATGTACTATTGTATTATACCACGGCAATTTGAAAGAAAGAAAGAAAGAAAAACATTTATTTGGGACAATACGACATATTTAGAAGACACAATAAATTATTGCCTTTTGTCCCAAAACGGTCCCGACTCAGCATTATGCTTGGCTTGAGCCCAGCGCTGATCTTCCATCGGAGCCGTAGTGGTGGGGCTGAGAGACATATTTATTTGTAGACTGATGGAAGAATACGGCAGACAAAAGCAAACATATTTTGCCATAACTGAAAGGTTGTTCATATAAAAGCATTCAAAGAAAATACCTTATGTATTAGAATAAATTAGTAAAATTATAATCCGTTCCCAGAATTGTCACACCACTGTCGAACTAGCTATCATAATATTTTACCTCTAACTGCCGGAACACAGAGACGGTTTAATGCACTCACAATGCTTCTATATAAGAATAAATTAAAATAGAAAAATAAACAACTAATCTCACCAGCAGATTTTTGGACTGGACGTCCCATTGGAAACTAGTAGTTTTATTATTGTTCTGCTATAATTTATCCTAAAAGTAAATTGTAATGTACCCGAGTTTGATGAAGGCGGGCAGGTGGACTCGATTTACACCGATTTTAGTAGTGCCTCTGACAGAGTCGAACAACAGGTTTAACTCTGCAAACTCGACAAGACTTATATGGCTTTGCCGAGCCTCTTCTGTCCAGGTTTAGGTCATATCTTGTGGAACGTTGTCAGAGGGTGGTACTGAATGGATACGAGTCACAGTCTTACGTTTCAACATCGCGTGTTTCTCAGGGATCTCATCTCGGCCCCATTCTAATCTTTCTTTTCGTCAATGACATAGTTTCTTCAGTTTCTAACATTATACACTGTCACTGCTCTATGTTTGCAGATGACATGAAACTATACAAGGTCTTTAAAAGCAATAATAACTGTATGCTTTTACAATGTGATGTTTCATCTGTTTAAGAGTGGTGTCAGAAAAATTTAATGTGTTTGAATGCTTCTAAATGCCTCCACATTAAATTTCCTAAAAGAAAAGTCACTGTTGATGGTAGCTGGATTATAAACTATCCAAAAGCAACATTTCCTAAAATTTACTAAATTAAACATGTACTTAAATAAACCAAACTTAATTTAATTTGATTTTAATTTAATAAGATTGCGCTTAAAAGTATTAAAATCGGTATCCTCTGTGGCAAGTTCGTTGTAAAACGAACATAATAATATACCATGACAGGGTGAGTTACGCCCGAGGTTAATGCGACATCGTGGAATCTACTCGTATACTAATATTATAAAGAGGAAAGATTTGTTTGTTTGTTCGTTTGTTTGTTTGCATCGACTAGGCTCTGAAACTACTGGACCGATTAAGAAAATTCTTTGACCATTAGAAAGCTACATTCTTCCCGAGTAACATAAGCTATATTTAATAAGAAACGGGTGCCACCGGGTAAAACCGCGAGGATCCGCTAGTGTGAAATAAATCTTTATTAATATACCTAGAATTTGGCCTAGGGATGCGAAACAATATATTATTCAACGAGGATTCGGAAAGTAGCAAACCATGCAATAAAATAAAAAAAATAAAAAAAATATATAAATTTCAAATCTAAAACTGAACGTCGGTTTAAGACTTTTGAAAAATGTAAGACGTTCTTCATAAGACTAGTGAGAGGTTATATCTTTTGATATAAACGCTAAGTGACGGGTAAACGAGCGATTAATCCTTTCTATCCTATCAGAGTGTATGCAATAATAAGGGTTCCATATCACACTACACTAAAATATACTAGTGTGATATCTCCTTACGAGTGCGCTGAAAATCCCTTGTAACCCTCTTTTTAAACCCCATCATACGAGAGGCTCGATAATATCGTCATAGTGACAACCTAAAGTTTAGTTGCTCGTCTAGAATAACTCCTAGGTCCGTCACCTCTTTGACTTTTTGAATCACGTTTCCATCAATGACATAGCTATTATCAATAGGGACTTTTCTTTTAGTAAATGTAATGTGGAGGCATTTAGAAGCATTCAAACACATTCTATTTTTCTGACACCACTTTTAAACAGATGAAACGTCACATTGTAAAAGCATACAGTCGTTATTGCTTTTAATGACTTTGTATAGTTTCATGTCATCTGCAAACATAGAGTAGTCATTAGACAGTGTCCAATGACTACTCTGTGAAACTGTAGAAACTATGTCATTGACGAAAAGAAAGAATAGAATGGGGCCGAGATGAGATCCCTGAGGAACACCCGATGTTGAAACGTAAAACTGTGACTCGTATCCATTCAGTACCACCCTCTGACACGTTCCACAAGATATGACCTAAACCAAGACATGAGAGGCTCGGCATGTGTTCTTGAAATAAAACATCTTAACTTTTTTCATATTTAAAATGTCCAGGGTGCCTACCATCAACTTTATGACAGCGATTCAAAAATAGCGCGATTCAGAATAGGTTCCTAAAATGAATCGCTTTCTTTCGTACTCTGACCTTCTAAAAACTGGATCGCAAATGAATTGCTAAATGTTAATGACCGAACGATTTGTGTCCTTTTTCTTCTACCCGTCTCTTTCACTCGATTCTGTCATGCCCGGAGAGTGAGAGGGACGGGTATAACCTGCAGGTGACATGTTAAATCGACCGGGTTATAAGTCAAATAAGAGTTTCTGACAGCTTAGCGGCTGTGAAATGTCATTGATCGATCACTGAATCGCTGTCATTGATATTAAGCTGTCGTGGTACGAATAAGCGAAGCAGATCAGTTTAGGTTCCTAAACAAAACCGTAATAAGAGTTGATGGTAAGCACCCAGTACATAATAGCCAGTGCCAATATATAACAAACCATCTGCGTGCCTGCACCCGGTGGTTAGGGCCCAATTTGCCGGCCGTAACGATTTCCTCTTCGGGGAATCGAATGGCGTGCGCCCGGATGACGCCCACCAACACATACACACGTACGTATCTATATACATACATATTTATACGCATGTATCCATCGACACAACCAGTACGGTCAGCAGCTTTGACTGCTACAACACGACACAGGAGAGCGCTTGCACTGAACGGACGTAACAAAATATATAAAGGGAATTAAATATTTCTTAATTCTGGGGTGATATCAATTTGATATCAACTTACAATTTAACGTTATTTCATTCGTAATTTATTATTAGTATGTGTTGCATGCTCTTTGCATTTTTATTGTAAAATTTATACAAATCAGAAATGATATCTTTTTGGTGCTTTTATCAAAATCTGTCAACTGGTCGTTTGACTCTTTTCTTTTGACCTCCCTACACTAGTAACTATTTAGTAATCTGTGTCTCTACAGCTGAATTTTCCATTAGGGTATCGGTTCGAACCGGGCGTCGGACGACAACTGCAAGCGTCTACGCTCTATTTCATACAAAACAAAGAATAAGAAACATCAACTAGAAACTAAACTAGTATGGCGCGGCGTCATGTCGCTTGCAGTTGCGGTTCGACGACCAGTTCCAACTGTTCATTTCAAACCTAAAATCGAATGAAATATTGGAGTTTCCCTTTCTGCAATAGATCATCTTAAAATTTAATTATTTGTTAATAAAAAAGACTAAACTGCATAGATAAAGACAGTTACGTATTGACCTGACCCACTGCTGACCGTACCTATACAACGGACTGTTCGCCATCTAGTTTATGTAACTCGGCACCGAAGCTACATTGTATGAGAGACCGCTCGAAAATTGTTTCAATTACGGTATTACGTACATATTAAAGAAGCCGGTTTTGATAATGTCCGGTCAGGCGTAATTGGCGGTCGACATTATGTATGGGAAGGCATATTCTTATTTAAATGGCTCCCAGTTATTTTCTTGTTCTTTTGCGTAAATTGGTAGTTGCCGCCTACAATTCTCGTAACTCTGATGAGTTATATGAAGTGGCCGTTAATTATATTCTCAAAGGACTTGGAAGTAGTAATGTCATTTGCAAATTATCATCGATACAGTTAACAGCAATTACTTGGTAGCTTAAAGACATATTCTTGTGGAAAGCTTCTTTTAATAATAGTTTTCTATCCTTTAATCTACAATCATTTTTGCAATTGGTAGGTGTGCAACTACATTTAAGAGTTGAAGTCTGTTTTATTACCTACCTGTTTTTATTATATACCTATCTCATTAAGTATAATAAAAGATAATTCATTTTGTATTTCATAAATTAAACGACATTAAAGTTACTGATAAGAAAAAAGAATATTTGTCCGAAAGGTCTGTAAAGTCCACTATTCCAATATAGTTACATACAATAAAATGTCATGAACTCAGTTATTGTTATTGCTCAATTTTATTATAATAGGTGCTCTCAAAACTTCTTATTTATTTGACATGTGATAGGTTTAGGTAGAGAAAAAAAGGTATATATAGAGTATCATCGGATTACGGTGCTCGCTGTTCTTGGAACTAAAGTCTGTTGTGATGTCTAGTACCCTGTAACTTAAGTGCCTTCTCATAGCAGCTGAAGACCATCGAAGATAGCTGAAGGGGTCAATCTTCACATGTATTTAGCAAACATTGTTGATAGGATCGGTCCCGCTCAAGAAGCGTCATTGTCGTCATTAGCCGGTTCTCACGCGATCACGATGCGCACACGCAACGAGACTAGCGCTCCAGTGATTAGCCCCCGACACTGACCTCTATAATACAAGTACGCTGGACTTCATACTATCAATTTCAAAATGAAGCCATTTGATTTTCGCTATTTTGGCGCTGATAGCAGGGTGAGCGTCCATGGAACTAGTAATAAAGATGAAAACATAGCTCAAATTACACTTAAATATAATAAAGTATGAATAAAAACGTTTACTATAAATATAAAATAGTATTTATAAGCTTCAGACAATTTAGTTAGGTACGTGATTACGTCCTCATAGAACATCATCTTAACATCAACGTCATAACATCATATATAGGGCTAGCAACTCTAAATGTCGACAAAGAAAGGTATAAGTGGAATTCATTCAGCCTTCAATAATAATCAAACGTGGACTAAAGAAGATAATTTTATTTAGATATCGAACACACTAAGTTGAGAGGAAAAAAACTGGTTGAGAAGCATACGAGTTATGTTGGTATATCCAACATAGCCGTAAATAACTGTTTCACTTAGTACAGGAAGAGAACCTCTATTGATCGAGAAGAAGAAATGGGGAAGTTCTGAAGAAGAACAGCTATCCAATGACGTATTCAAAAGTTTCAAAAGAATCAATATGATATACGAGGTAACACTCAAGTGTTAAACAATGAATTGAACTGCAAATTCTAATCTTATTTGTACCGACTATAAAGTGCATTGATTGATGCAAGCAAATAAAGTTTGAAACCAGTATTTCAAACCAGCCTAGCCAAACAGATGCATATACTTGGCAACGACTACTCATATAGAAAGTTGGCATGGTTACCTCCCACAGCTGGTCAGAGTTCTCAAGTTCCTTGAAACTCTAATAAAAACTGATATCGCTTGGTGAGATCAAAACTAAATCAAGATTCAAACGATTACATTAGAAATTTTCATAGCAACTCATCTGAGTGTTTGTGCCGGCGAATTAACTTTCTATTACACCAGACGCCATGTTTTCTTCTAATCAAACACAACCAGAGGTTACCGTTAGCTTATGTGTTATTCTTGGAAATAGATATACAACTGTGTTATTTTTTCTTCATGCTACTCGTACACATAAGGGGGAAATTTTGCAGCTGACTCAGAAGTATAGAAAATGAACTAGTAATAAAAAAAAAAATTAAGAGCTTTTTAGTGTTAAGAACGCACAATTTGTTCATTTGGTAAAGATCCCTTGAAACTGTTTAAGTTCGGTGTTTGTTTTTATTACTTTTTCCGGATATTCATAGCTCCTTTTGAGTAGGCATAGTGAGCAGGAAACATACCCAATGATCTAGTTTTCTACATATTACGTTAAATGATAGCAAGAATACCTACTTATACTTATTATAGCGTCACCATTTTCAAACTCAAACTTAGAGTATAAATCCTGTTAACGGATCTCTGTAAATGAATAATGAATTTATTTTCTTCTCCAAACAATCTACAGAAAAATATAGTTTTACAACAAGTGACTGAAAAATAGTTGCACAATAAGATTGTGGAGAGACTGGTATCTGAACTGAGCCGTAGCATGTTGGGCAGGCGTACCGGTTTTGGCCACTGTACCGGTTTTGGTCACTATTCACTTTAAAGTTATATAAATAGGAATTAAATAATATAAAAGATTGGACTTTTAGTTAATAATTACAGCACTTAGCTTTTTTTATGTAGTACGATATTTTAGAAATAAACACGTGTTATGTTTCAAAGTTAACATTTTGTAAAATTCTTAAGAAAATGTTAAGGGGTAATGGTTTTGTAAAATCATTTTTTTTCTACAATAAAATTATTTTATGGTTATTTAATATTTTATATCATATTGGAATATGTTTCTTCTAGATGGATTAAGTGTTGTTTTTTCACTGTTCTTACAAAAAGTTGGGAAACAATAAGTGGCCAAAAGTGGGGCTAGAAATTTTAGCATTGTGCCACCTTTGGCCACTTTGGCATTAGTAGAAAGTTTCCAACCTATCATAAAGTTCATTTATTTTAAAAGGCTCATAACTCACTTTTGTTAGCTAACGTACTAGAAAATTAGCGGATTGAGGCTAGTGCCTACACTAGCCTCAATCCGCTAATTTTCTTTTAATCAAGTGATAAAGGTATACTTATAAAATTGTAGTAAGGAGCAAGCTGTGATTGAAATACTATTTCATGTAGTATTTTAGTCCAGAACTCTAATTAGACATCAATTAGGCATAAACTCAACTTATAAATATAGTAATTTTATGAAAGTGGCCAAAACCAATGCAAACGGTGTATTTGGCCCCCTCCGCAGAATTTGTTCTAAATAAAAAAAACTATTGTTTTTTTTTTACTTTGTAGATTGTACCCTTAAAGGTCGATAAATTATCTATAACTCTACATTATATTTTTTTCTAAAATACTTAAGATCATTAAGCACTAAGCGGTTAAAAGTGAAAAAATCCTTAAAGTGGCCAAAACCGGTACGCCTGCCCTATCTCAGAAGTCCAGTAGGTACTCTCGCCTCTTAACGATGGCCACAATATAAAAATAACATAAATCTGTACATTCTCATTCTTTAAAAGACATACTACACTTAATATGATTTTCCTAATTTATAAGAGCTATATAGTCTGTGTGTGCGCGCGCGCGCTGTGTGTGTGTGTGTGTGTGTGTGTGTGTGTGTGTGTGTGTGTGTTTAAATGCATGTGTGTCGGATTGAGAGAGTAAGAAATATGAGCGTAGTATGTGTTTACGTATACAAGGACGTAGAATATCTTCGGTTTCGCTATATTTTAACGAGTATACAACTGGGGATAACAAAGTGATACTAGATCGTTTATATAAACTAAAAATAGAGGGCAACCCAAAATACTACCTTGTGGGACACCGTACTGTATCGGTAAGTCAGTGCTCACAACTCCGTTGACCACTAATAGCCGAGGTAGCTGTGAAACAGTGTTAGTTGCTTTTCCCTCACGCCAAGGCGCTGAAGTTTTTCTAAAAGGATTGGGATTGAAACTGTGTCAAACGCCTTGGCGAGATCGAGAAAAACTGATAAACACTTATAGCCCTTGTCTAGAGTTTTGACAATACGGTCAGTGATTTCATGCACAGCATCTGCAGTAGATTTTTTAACCCTGAAACCATATTGTCCATTTCATAAAAGTGATGATAGTGGGACAATTTTTAAGGAGTTGATGATACCATTGACTTCATCCACGTTGGTTTTAAGAAAGACTAATGAGCCAAGTGGTGATCTGGTGGAAGAGGCATGACATTTACTGAGAACGGTTGAAAGCCGATAGGGTTGTTCGTTCGGTGATTCCTTCGAAATTTGCGAGGCGAGAAATTTACCTACGATAGCAGAAAAAGAATTGACATGATTTACTGATTGATCCGGGGTCGGCTTGCATAGAAGCAAATCATGAGCGTTACTACGATTTTGCTTCATAATGACCATTTCCCTACTACTAGTGCAAAGCTTTTTAGTGTTACTGCCAGCCAACTGTAACAGCTTCTTCTCATAGTTTATTTTAACTTTTTTCATAAGAGCATTGCAAAAGTTTCGATAGCGACGAAATGTAATTTTAAGAATTTCGTTATTTGGATCCATTTTTGAGGCGCTTATGCATTTGGTCGCGGTTTCTGATGGATCTCAATAAGCTTTCTGTCATCCATGGTTTCGAAGTCCTTTTACACAACATACATAACTTTGTTTGAAGCTATAGCAGGCGTCTGTCACTCGATGTACTTGCGCGCACATCTCGCCCTCACCGCCGGCGGTGAAAATCCATAGAAATTAGGTCCGCAAAAGAGCTAGAATATATGCGATAGAAAGAGATGTAACGAGTGGCCGTTCGTAATTAGCGCCGTACAAGCTGAATTCCACTTTATTGCGTTAGAGTAGAGTTGCTATTTATTTAAATGGCTTAGCGGAGTGCAGTATCTGTTACTAGTAACTATTTAGTAATCTGTGGCTAAAGTAGTTTATGAAGCATAGTTATAAGCAAATCTGTAGCAACATTAGTATCAAATTGCTTTTTACTTTTTTGCATTCACAATTCAATTTTTATTATTCAAAATAAATATTAGAAAAAAGACCCGTCTCACAACTAACTCCGATGGGACTCGAACCCACGACCTTTTGTTGTGATACGGGTCGTTTTATTTAATACTTCGTTTTCAGTAATAAAATTTACTACTATATTTAATTTATTTCATCTTTTCCGATTGTAAAATATCTGGAAAGGTATTTTTTTCGTTTGTGAGGGTAGTAATATCTTCACATTGATGAAATATACGCTGGCTTTAAAGCTGGCGTAAGAAGTATTGGATAAATTCGACGTTTCTCGCGGAAACGAGTCCGTAGCTCAGTGGTTAGAGCAGTCGCCCAGACAGTGAAAGGTCGTGGGTTCGAGTCCCATCGGAGCTAGTTGTGAGACGGGTCGTTTTGTTCTTATTATCTTTATTTTCAATAATAATTATAAAAAAATAAAACCGCCTTCAAAAAAATCACATCAAAAAAGTAAGAAATAATCGCGTAAAACATGTACAACTTTTTGTTGTTTTTGTTAAAACCCGCCCGACTTCAAAGTACTTACGATATTTATTTGGTGAGGGATTATTTCTTACTTTTTTGATGTGATTTTTTTGAAGGTGGTTTTATTTTTTTATAAAAATAATTTTATTTCACTCTTTTTAGTGCATCGTGCAGGGAATTTACGTGTATTCTGGTAAATAGGTATGTGATCAAACTGAAAACTTCCTTTTTTGAAGTCGGTTATAATACCTTGAGGTATCCCCTTTTTAACAAAACAAGAATCATCTAAATCGGTTTATAAACAAAGGAGTTATGCCTAAAGATACGTATTAAATTCACATAAAGTGGTAACGAAAACGACAGTATTTTCAAGATTTCCTGAAAACTACTGAACCGATTTCAAAATTTCAAAAAATGGGACCAACTTGGAAACCTACCTGATGTAATAACGTTTTAACCATTTCAATCGGTCCATCCGTCTTCGAGTAATCGGCGGACATACAAAAAAAAAACATACATACAGACGAATAGAGAACCTCCTCCTTTTTGATTTAGAAGTCGGTTAAAAATTGCATTGTGGTTGCAAAAAAGTTAAAAGTAATTTGAAATAGCAATTATTTCATCTCTATCGTTTGTCAAATATCTGGAAAAGTATTTCTTTCGTGTGTGAGGTAGTAATAGGTATCTTCACATTGATGAAATTTAAGCTGGCTTTACAGCACGTAAGAAGTATTGGATTAATTCGACGCTTCTCGTAACGACTCCGTAGCTCAGTGGTTAGAGCAGTCGCCCGGACAGTGAAAGGTCGTGGGTTCGAGTCCCATCGGAGCTACTTGTGAGAAGGGTCGTTTTTTTTAATACTTGATTTTCATTTTCAACATTAGGATCGTTAAACTTTAGCAAGAATGAAAAATTCAAACCTTCCATATCTAAAAATGCATGTACAGTCAAGAGCAATAACATGTAAAAAACATAGGGCTATGCAGGTAATATTAAAATATTGAATGATTTTTATGGCACGGTTAGTTTTGTTTCGGAATGCTTCAATGTAACAAACGACTTCTATGTTGTTTACATATGTATGTTACTTGAAGTATGTATTGCTCGTGACTATACACGTCACTGCAACCGAAACCGAGTCGTAATGGTTGATGGATAGCCGGGGACCGGGGAAGAAAAATCTCTGCATCATCTTGGGTTATCTTGGTATTTATATAATTAAGAAAATTTATGTAAATCTATAGACGTAAGACTTGAAGTACGTACTACTCGCATAAGCCTGATAACGGAAGGTGTACATCATAATCTCGGCTGTAAATGCGTCTACACGACACTGCGACCGAAACCGGGTTGTAATGTAAGTCTAAATGTAATAGTTCATAGATAATAAATGAAACCAAAATGTTTATTTATTTATTTATTTATTTATTTACTTTAATTAAAACGGTTACATACACCAATAACATTAATTAAAGACATCATTCAATTCAATTAGGCGTTACTATTACAATAATAATTAAAAAAAAAAAAAAAAAAACACAGAAAATTAATATATTAATCTACATTCCCTTGCATTCAACATATCCTCTCACAAAAACGCAGACACTCGGACAATATCTTCGACCATGAATCCGCAAACAGATCGCACTCGGGATTATTATTAAGGAGAGCATTGAGTGATGAAAGGCTGCGCGGTATCGGCGACTGAGCACGGGCTACTGTGCGACTCGACGGAACCGCAAACAAATTATGCCTTCTGCTTCGATTGTATCTGTTTGGGACGAAGAAACGAGACAAGTCAGCGTGTAGATCCGAAGCATCAATTTTGCCGCTAAGTATTTTGCACATTACAACCATTTGGTGCTTCTCCCGTCTAACCTCCAGCGAGTTGTATCCTAGGCAACCAAGAAGAAATTTAGTGGGATACATGTACGGATAGTATCCATAAATGCGCTTGTACAGATACCTGAGGAAGGCTTTTTGCACCTTTTCAAGTAATAGTGCATATTTACTTTCGTGAGGATTCCACACGCACATGGCACATTCCAGTTTTGATCGGACCAATGCAGCAAATACAAGGCGTATCACATTGTGATTTTGGAAGTCACGGGAATTTCGTAGAACGAAACCCAATCGCATAAAGGACTCTTTGGCAAGTGTAATAATATGATCATGAAATGTCAGGTTTCGATCAAACGTGACTCCTAAATCCCGCACGCTAAATTCCCTGGGCAGTAATTGGCCGTTCAGTTTATAACTATACTCTATTGGTATTCTCTGTCGAGTAAACGTCATGGCTGAGCATTTGGCAGTATTAAACTCCAATCCGTTCTGCTTAGCCCAAAGGCTAATTGCATCTACCTCACTCTGTAGATCGCTGCAGTCCTCATTTGATCTTATTTCTTTAAAGAGTTTTAAGTCATCTGCATACATTAGATATCGTGCGTTGCTCAAAACCTCAGGGAGATCATTCACCATAAGCAAAAATAGAAGGGGTCCAAGTATAGAGCCCTGGCTTACTCCGGAACGTGTATGGTACGGATTAGATTCGTACAAGCCAAGTCTGACAAACTGCTGTCTGTCTCGTAGATAGTCCGCAATAAGGCGAAGCAGTTTTGGGGAAAAACCTAAAGCACAGAGTTTTGTTAGTAAAACATCGTTGTTTACCCGGTCTAATGCCTTGCGGAAATCAAAATAGAGTACATCAACCTGGGAGCGACCGTCTAATTTAGCAGAAATGTACTCGACCAAAGTCAACAAATTCGTCTCCACTGATCTTTTAGCTCTGAATCCGTGTTGTTCATTGCAAAGATACTTGTCCACCTGTGAATATATATGTTTGTGCAATACGTTCTCAAGTACCTTTGCTGGGGAAGAGAGAACCGCAACCGGCCTGTGTTCTTCTACCTTAGACTTATTCGAAGTTTTAGGTATCGGGCTGACTCTAGACAGTTTCCATTGAGGGGGATGTTTCCCAGTCTCCAGGGCTACATTGAAGATATGACACAGCGGTTTACAAATGGAGTTATTTACCTGTTTGAGTAGTGCAGGGGGGATGGAGTCAGGTCCCATAGAACTTTGTGGCTTTAATTTGTTTATACCCTGTAAGACGTCAGTTGGAGTAATTCGACTTATATTGACATAATTGGCGTTGCCATTCATGTCAGAGCTAGATACATTGTCTGCATTCAAGTAGGGAATATCAGTTAAGAAAACACTTGCAAAAAAAATTGCAAAGGCCTGTGCTGCCTCTATGCCTGAATACGCTATGCCATTGTAGGTTACATTTGGCTCAAAACCACCCTTTGAGCGTAGACTAGAGACGTGCTGCCAAAACTCTCGTGGATTGGATTTTATAATGTTTTCAATCCGGCTCATGTGATGACTGTAAGCGGCTTCAGTGCGACATTTCAGATCGGCCCTAAGCTGAGAGAACAACTTGTATGTCTCATTACTCTTATCTCTTTTCAATTGGGCGTGCAATTTAGTTTTCCGCTTAACATCACTTATAATATCACTGGAGAACCAGACGGGATAACGCTTGGCTATATGTTTGCGCGATTTTTTTGGTATGCACTCGTCAAAGTATCCGTAAATAATTTCATAGAAAGAGTTAGTAGCAGCGTAAACATCTTTTTTGTTAAGGACATTTTCCCAGGAACAATCGGAAAGCAGCTCAAATAAATGTTCATAATTGCACCTGTTAAAGTTCCAGTCTTTAGATGGATCAATATTTGATGGTTTTAAGCGGTCAAGATGATGAGCGACACTGATTTTAACTACCACGTCTAAAGGCGGATGATATTTATCGGGAAAGACCAACCCCTCAGTAGCAGTGACACCAACCTCACACAAATCATTGCTCTCCCCAACAAGGACTACGTCTAATATCCCCCCATGAGAGTTGACAATATTATTCTTATCTAACAAATTACAGTATGATAGAAAATAGCAGTAGTAATTAGAAACAGCTAAGGAAGCACTATTCAGATTAAGATCACCCATGATTAAGACCGGTGCTTTTAACATGTCTATAGAATGTTCAATAGAATAAAACCATTGCATGTACTCACTGTCACTAGCTGTGGGCTTTATATAAACAACACAGATGTAAAACTGCCGTCCATGCCAGTCAACACAACACCAAAGATCCTCACCAGTTTCAGTTTCCAATTCCCGGCATCGGAGCAGGACAATTGGCGCTCGCGCCGCCAGCGCGATCTGATAAAAGCAAATTATTACGCCATGTTCTAAGTTTGGTTTTGAGGCCACGAACATTCTGATAAAACAGATTGAGCTGCCTATCGCCTACTGGTCGTTTGCCTATTTGTTTGCTCACGAAAGGACTCGATTCCGGATGTCATCGAAACTTTGCTCGTCTTTGACGTATTGGGTGACCTTTGATAAGAAATCCAGGCTTTTATTCTGGCATTTACCGGCCACACTTCAGTACTAAAACAAAGGCCATAGGACGCGATAGGTACACCAATCTTAAAGGATTTATAGTCACCTCTCGCCGCTAGTTCCTGTACCGTACATTTTTCAGAAGGACACAGCAGTTTCAAATAGTCCCTGATATCTTCAGCACTTGACGCCATATTCCATAGATGTAGGTATTTTCTCGGTTCCACTGCTTTTAAGGTAGTTTTTGTCGGGTCCGCTGTGCCACACAAGGACGCCGGACGTTGATTTTTCCTCCCTCTTACTTCCGTCCATTGTTCATCGGTATCCCGTTGACTGGTCACTGCGACAGGATTTTCATCCACCAACACAGCCGGTTCTAGCCGGGTATCGGATGAAACACGTGATGGATTTGGTGACATATTTCTGATATCAGCGTCATTAGGACATTTAGACAGATTAGCTTGTTTATTTTCATTAACCACCCTTTCTTGCTTCTTCTTGCCCTTTTTAGGTCCTGAATTTGTCGCCGTTGTAGCCTCGGGGGTAGGTCCAGCCGCAGCTGGCTGAGTAGGCATAGGCACCACCATTGAGGAGAGTCCAACATCGGCGTTGTTGAGGGCCGTGGTTTTATCAGTGGATGTTAGATGAGCAATAATAGACGTGGTTGACTCAAGTTTACTGTTTAATACCTTGACCTCTAGTGCATAATCCGCCATCTTTGATTCATAGCTGATGATCAAATCAATAGCTCGACATATTTGCGATTTCAGCGTTTGCATATCCTCTCGCAGTCCTCGAACGTCCTCGATTGAGCACTCACATTTTTGGGCCATGAAGCTTTCTTCTGCTGAGTACAATAGGTGAGGTTTTTTTCGTATGGTGACATTCTCAGTAATTTTCTTGGCGGAGCCCACCGGAGTATAGCTATTGTCACCCCCTTTCTTATTAGCACAGCGGCATTCCGGACAAATCCATGCACTATCCAACTCAAACACATTGCCACCGGCACAGCCAATATGGTAGATTTTGCTACAACTCTCTAGAACACATCGCAAGTGTTCATCCTCGGTCTCCATGGGTTCCTGACAGGCCGCGCAAAACATTATGGATAGAGTGCAAAGTTCGGGCAATCCAGTTCAGTGAAGATGTAATAAGTAGTACACAATAGTTATGTAGTAGCAAGCCGTCGCACCACACGTAGATAGTAGTCCGTAATTTCGCGCGGAAAGCACCCAGCGTGTGTAGCCGATTGGTATAAAGCTGCACACTTACGCCTAAGATCCGGAGTTCAAACCCAGCCGGCCGCGAATTTATTTTCGGTTTTCTTGGTTTAGTTAGGACTTCGGATGAGACTCGGCGAAGTCTTGACACCAGCAGGGGCGAAGCCCGGCGCTCCAACACAATTAAAAACTTTATTTAAAATAGTTTAAAATCACTAGCGGCACGTCTGCTTTCAAAGGAGAACACACGCCGAAAAAGGTTACGCCGAAATGTTAATGGATCCCGGGGACAGGGGAAGAAAAATCTGTGCATCATCTCGAAATATTTTGCTATCTGATACAATATAATATAAACAAATAGCTATCAATCTTTGGACGTAAGATCTAAAGTAGTTACAATTAATTTATTATTTAAAATTACTTTTTATGATCTAGCAGCCTTGATCAAATGCCTCAAACTTGTAAGCCCGTTTACGGAAACTGTACATCATAATCTCGGCTGTTAATGCGTGTACTCGTCACCGCGACATAAACTGGGTTGTAATTGTTGATGGATAGCCGGGCACTGGGCAAGGAAAGTCTTTGTATCATCTCGAGATATCTTGGTAACTGATAGAATGTAGAAAATGGATGAAAAGCTAAAGATGTAAGACCTAAAGTACTTGTATTTAACGATCATTTGAAATGACTCTTCATAAAATAGCAGCCTCGATCAAACTCTTCAAACTTGCAGAAAACATCAGGATCAGAATAAATCCTGTTAACGGAAGGTGTACATCGTAATCTCGTCTGTAACTGCGTGTAGACGTCACCACGACCGAAACCGGGTCGCAGTTGTTGATGGATAGCCGGGACTGGGGAAAGAAAATCTCTGCATCATCTCAAGATATCTTGTTATCTGATAGAATGTAGAAATTGGATGGAAAGCTTAAAGGTCACAGCACATACATCAACTCGGAAAGGGATCGTAAACGTATCAACTCGAGCGGTTCAGTATTCTTTGTATGAAACCCCCTACAGCAAAGCACACTAATCGGATTCGTAACGTAATCGCCTCGCCTCGGGACCAGCTCACGAACCGCTTTGCGGGTCGCTCAACTTGCTATCCCCGCGCTTACCGCTAGTCGTCCACGCGCTCACGTCTCTCCGTACCCGAGCTTACGGCTCTACGCACAGTGGTCTGAAAATGAAATTTTTTTTTTTACTTATTTTTTTTTTCTTTCATTCTTATTTTTTTTATATGGAACCACTGTGCGGCGAGCCGTAAGCGCGGCGGCGCCTAGCCGTAGCCGAGCTGACGTTCCGACGCTGATCCGGTTTGGTTACGTGCTTGCGTTAGGTTGACGCCTGGTTGACGGCGAGGCGAAGGCGATACGGTGTCGATCCCTTTCCGAGTTGATGTAATGTGCTGTGTCCTTAAAGGTCACAGCACATACATCAACTCGGAAAGGGATCGTAAACGTATCAACTCGAGCGGTTCAGTATTCTTTGTATGAAACCCCCTACTGCAAAGCACACTAATCGGAAACGTAAAGTAATCGCCTCGCCTCGGGACCAGCTCACGAACCGCTTTGCGGGTCGCTTAATTGCTGTCCCCGCGCTTA
Organism: Crambus lathoniellus; assembly: GCA_949710035.1. Classification (NCBI taxonomy): domain Eukaryota; kingdom Metazoa; phylum Arthropoda; class Insecta; order Lepidoptera; family Crambidae; genus Crambus; species Crambus lathoniellus. The sequence goes on from OX453307.1 coordinate 11,714,692, forward strand.
CCGCTAGTCGTCCACGCGCTCACGTCTCTCCGTACCCGAGCTTACGGCTCTACGCACAGTGGTCTGAAAATGAAAATGAACATTTTTTTTAAGTATAATATTTTTTCTCATTTTTTATTTTGTTTTTTTTTTTTTTTTTATTTTTTTATCTTTTTTTTCTCTCATTCTTTTTTTTATATGGAACCACTGTGCGCGGCGAGCCGTAAGCGCGGCGTCGCCTAGCCGTAGCCGAGCCGACGTACCGACGCTGATCCGGTTTGGTTACGTGCTTGCGTTAGGTTGACGCCTGGTTGACGGCGAGGCGAAGGCGATACGGTGTCGATCCCTTTCCGAGTTGATGTAATGTGCTGTGTCCTTAAGACGTAAGACCTGAAGTAGTTATAATAAGTAATTGTTTGAATCGACTCGTCATGAAATAACAGCCTGGTTTAAACCTCAGAATGTTATCAAACATTTCTGTCTTCAATTAAAGAGTCCTTGAAAAATTACACAAAAATGTTTTGGCGATACGTTAATGCCAGGAAAGGTGGCTCCACTATACCTCCACACAATGTCTTACAACAGCAAATCGTATTCCAATGGTCAGGGCATCTGCGAACTCTTTTCCGAGTGCTTTGGGTCGGTTTACGATACTCCTTCCATAACTCAATCTTGTAGTTTAATCAATACGCCTCCAGTTCATAGCATGTGTTTGTAAGAGCTACAAATTAGCCAGCGAGATATTTACTTAAAAATTAGGCAGCTGGATGCATGAAAGGGTCCTGGCCCTGACGGAATTCCTCCGAATTTCATAAAAAAATTGCTCCGAGGAACTATCATTTCCCCTGGCAATTATTTTCAACAAATCTATAACGTCAGGTTCCCCACGCGTTGGAAAGCTGCTCATATTGTGCCAATATTCAAATCTGGAGACAAAACATCATGTACAAGCTATAGACCAATAAGTTTGTTGTCTTGCATGGCTAAGCTGTTTGAATCATTGGCATTTGATCGGTTATATTGTAGTACACCACCACCACATTGGTACCTTTTTATGCGAGAAGCAACATGGATTCATAAGAAAAAGATCCACGCTAAGTAACCTTTTAGAGCTCAGGAACTACCTTTGCCAGGTGTTCGCTTCTGGAGGCCAAGTTGATGCTATCTACCTGGACTTCAGCAAGGTGTTTGATAAGGTTAGCCATTACCTGCTTAGCCTGAAGCTAGAACACTATGGAATCCATGGTTTTCTACTTAGATGGATTGTTTCATATCTGAGCAACCGAACTCAGCTCGTTACCTTAAAGGGTTATTCTTCAGCATCTGTGCAGGCTACTTCGGGAGTTCCACAAGGGTCACACCTAGGGCCACTCCTTTTTCTCGTTTTTATAAATGATCTGATTTGTCAGTTATCATGTCCCTCTCTTCTTTACGCTGATGACCTCAAATTCTTCACTGATGTCAGGGACGTAAGGCAGTGCATAGCTCTCCAAAATTACCTAATATCATCTCTGACTGGTGCTCAAATAACACGATGAACCTTAACGTGAAGAAGTGACTTCTTATACTAGAAAAAGAACAAGTTAAACCAAGAATATTGCTTCCAAGATCAAATTTTGGATAGGAGAGACGTGGTAAGAGATTTAGGCCTGCTTTTTGATGAGCAATTAAATTTTCGGCGTCATTACTCACAGATCACAAAGAGGGCTAATAAATTATTAGGTTTTGTAATTAGGTCAACTAAAGATTTTAAAAGGTCTAACAGCTTTTTATCCCTTTTCTCTAGCCTTGTAAGAAGTGTGCTTGAATATTGCTGCACAATTTGGTCTCCATATTTAAATGTTCACGAAGAAGCCATAGAAAGAGTCCAAAGACGCTGCCTACGGTATGTTTCAAGAACATATAACTTTGGTAAGCGTATCAATAGCTACAGTGAGATGCTGTCAAAATTTGGCATGATTTATTTAAATAACCACCGCAAAAGGTATGATCTGCTTTGCCTTCACAAAATTCTGCATTCGAATATTGACTCTAATATTGTCTCGTTGTCCGAATACTTTTCTGATTCAGATTTATAAGAACAACACCAAATTTTATAATCCTATTGTAAGAATGTGTCGCACATATAAGACGACGACGAGCTGAATCGTATTCATAAGAAAGTTGATGTTTTCAATAATAAATTCTCAACATTTAAGAAAATTGTGTCAGACATATTTAACTCAGAAGAGAATTGAGTATTGAAATCCACTCCAATTTTTACTTAAATTTTATATATTTTTTGCTTTGTCTAAATATTTAGAATAATTTGAAGTTAGCAGTAAGTTTAACGTTTGCATGCTGTGTACACTAAATTTAGTTTATTGTCTGTTGTAAAATGTGTTTTTTATTGTTTTTGTATTGACCATAATCTATCAGTGTACCTATTTAAAATAAATAAATAAACCCCTCAAACTGGGAGAATAAGAAGGTGTACATTATAATCTCGGCTGTAAATACGTGTACACGTCACCGCGACCGAAATCGGGTCTTAACTTTTAATGGATAGCTGGGGACTGGAGAAGGAAGATCTCTGCAGCATCTCAAGATATCTTGGTATCTAATAAAATGTAGAAATTGGATGAAAAGCTTAAGACGAAAGACCTGAAGTAGTTATAATAAGTAATTATTTGAATCGACTCGTCATGAAATAGCAGCCTGGTTTAAACTCCTCAAACTTGGAGAATAAAGCTCTGTACTATAAGCTTGTTAACAGAAGGTGTACATCATAATCTCAGCTGTGAATGCGTGTACACGTCACCGCGACCGAAAACGGGAGGTAATTGTTGATGGATAGTCGGGCTGAAAAAGGAAAATCTCTGCATCATCTCAAGATATCGGTATCTGATACAATGTACTAAATGGATTGGAATAGCTGAGCGACTGGAATAGCTCAGACGAATAGCTGAGCAGAAGTTGTAATAAATTAACGCTTGAAACGGCTCTACATGAAATTGGAGTTAGTGGAAAGTTTAATACCACCAACATATGAAATTTGTTTACTGAAGTTAATTATTTTGGTCATAAGCAGTGTGGAAGTGTGAAACAAGATCGGAGCTTGTTAAAATAAGATCAATGGAATTAAAAGTGGGAAGTTTTTAGTAAAAACTCAATACATACATTGCACTGGAAATCGCAGGAGTATTTAGAGTAAATGCCAAATAAAATCAGAGAAGTATAACATTGTGTTGTGTTGTAGTAAATAAACTTTTTATCTATCTACCTATCTATCTATCTATCTTATATGAGTATTTGATACAATTTAGAGTTTAAGTATTTTCCGCCAGTTCATGTTAGTTAAAAAAAATCAAGATATTTGTGCTTTTCTGGAAGTAAGCAATATGATATCACGTAGGTTTGCACGATGCTCACAGGAGGTCAAAATAACGCTATTTAGAGCTTTCTGCACATCACTCTATACGTGCAGCCTGTGGGCGGACTACACTAAGCGAAGTTACAGCACCCTCCGTATCCTCTAGAACAACGCGTTTAGAGTGATTTTGGGGCTGCCCCGATTCTGCAGCGCCTCGGGTATGTTTGCGGAGGCGCGCACCGCCTGTTTTTATGCAACCATGCGCCTGCGGTGTGCGTCATTGGTGCGCAGGGTGCGGGCCAGCGCCAACGTCATTCTAAAAATGATAGCAGACAGACTGGATTGCCCGTTTCTCCGGCATTGCTGTAATAAACACATCTCAGTAGCTGTACCGGTAAGGATGTTCTGAATAAATACAATAATTAGTTAGTTAGATAATACAATTTAAAATTAGTTTCTATTAAAATTAAATTAATTATTGACATTGTGAAATTATTTTATTTATGTAGGAATTTGAATTGAATTTATGCATGCTCCAGGAATTATATTTTTTTTTTTTATGAATGACTGTATACCATTATGGATCTTGTTATCACTACATAGTATAAAACAAAGTCGCTTTCTCTTTCCCTATGTCCCTTTGTATGCTTAAATCTTTGAAACTACGCAACGGATTTTGATGCGTTTTTTTTTAATAGAAAGAGTGATTCAAGAGGAAGGTTTATATGTACTTTTTATCCCGATATTCCCACGGGAACGGGAACCACGCGGGTGAAACCGCGGGCGGCCGCTAGTCTGAAATAAATGAATTATTATTATATTATTATTATTATCTATCCATTTCGAATTTTATATATGTATCCAATCCATGACCAAAATATCCTCATATTTCAAACCAACCTTTATTAGTATTTCAAGGTACTTATTAGCCAGTTGGGAACAAAACTTGCCACTCCAACGGGATCATTTAAAGCGGCGTGACGTCTGCCGTTAGATTGACGCGTGTGATGGATCACTGAAGGGGTGATGTACCCTTCTGGAGAATATACACTGAATATTGTGCTTAGGAGTATAGTGTAAATTGTGGTACTGCATCTAGGAAAGTTGGAGAAAGTTTATAAATACAAATTTATTTATTTGGTGCATGAAACAATTAAATATTTATAAGAATAAAATAGAGAACTAAACGAAACACTTATATTAACAAATTACAATGAAGACAATCATTGCTATAAAATAACATACACTGCAGCCAAAATTGTATACACTCAGCATGTGTAATGGCATGGCAGGCCATGAGGCTGATTTTCAGTGGAACCAGTAGAAACCAGTAGAAAACCACAGATTTCGTCAATTTGTATGGAGCTTCAGTAACTATTGTCACAAAAAAAAACAATAACATATAATAAATAAACTATAAATTTAGGATAAGCAACAATAAATAACTATCAAAACTTTTTATTCATACTTTAGTATTGATATTGATAACACAAAATTTACTCTTTCTCGAACCGTGTGTAATCTTGAAAAATCCAGAAGAATGCTTGAATCTGACATGCTAAGAGTAGAGCTCTACGTCTATGAGGCGTGCATAATTCACAACAAATTTTTATTGTGCAGAAATGAGCATGAGCAATAAGTAAGTACTTAATATTGGATGCCAAATACATATGGCTATTAATGAATAGCGCTTTCATTTTAAGACACTAATAAATTACGACTTAACTAAAGCTTTTCTGGTTTTTAGGATCTAGCTTCATGAAACTGTACTTTTATGACTTTAAAATATAAAGTAATTAGTTATTATAGCCTAAGGTATATTATTATTTGCAAAGCATCTCACGGAATTTCACAATTGACAAACTTTCGTCGAAAGGGATGAACTTACTCACAAAGGATTGTCATAGAAGAGACGTGATGAAGCCAGCTCACTTGATGGATCACTGCAAGGGTAAGTGCAGTAAGTGCTCTTCCCAAGTCCCAACTCATACATCAAACAATAGATTTTCACATTTTGCTTGCTGTGAACTAAACTGTTGTTATTGTTGGACTTGGCACATGCACTAAAAATGTAGCTAAAATTCTGGATGAACCATATTCCCGATTTATTTGTATTGTAAATGATTCGACATATTAATTTTATTAATGAAATATATCTATCTTGTAATCAGACATGTGGGTACTGCCAATCTAATTTAAAATTTATGAAAGGACATGTAGGAACTTGAGGAATAATACCCGTGCATTACATGCATGGCATGAAGACCCTTAGGGCCGAGTTTACCAACAGTCGGTTACGTTAACCATTGGTTAATTGGTTGGTCAACAAACGTGATTGGTGTTCGTATGGGTTAGCCAACGGTTAACGTAACCGACTGTTTGTTGTTGACACTTAGGAATAATGTAGCTTTCTACAGTACCCTAGCATGAAAACCTATCGTTATGATAATCGAATAGTAAACAATTCCGTCCTTCAAAAGGTTTCAAAGTGCTGCTGTCAAATATGTATTGAATTTCAGTTTCTTATACGACCGAAAGAGGTGCTGCTCTGCTCTGCTTTCATACAAAATAAATCACGATAACGATTACCATAACGACAATTTTTCGTGCTAGGGCTACTGGTGAAAGTAATCATTCCAGAGGGAAAAAGAGTATTTTCTGATATAATGAAGTCAAATATCACAGAGAGCTGACCTCATTTCCACAAAATGCGCGAACATTTGCCCACACCAGGTACAGGCGACAATTCGAGTAGTTCCCATGTACAATATTGTGTTCGTGACCTAATTTGGCCGCTTTTGCATTCAAAACGCGCGACCATTGTTCACTTGCCATGTACACTCGACATTATTAACGTGTAGCACAAATGTTATGCGTCCTGACTATATTATAAATCTGTGGTGTTATCTTTGTTATTAATGCATTTACGACATAGGTAACTATATTATATTATGGGGTTTTTTCAGGGCTTTATTAATATGTAGGTAATATGTCATATTTTTATGTGGTTTTTGTTAAAAAAGGTTTTAAATGTACGACGACTTTTTACGGGTTATGTTCTTGTAACGACTGTTGTGTTGTATTGTAATGTCACTTTGGATTTTCCAACTTTTAACAATATCGTTTTGAAATTATCATCTTATGTAAGTAGAAGATAACGAAATTACTTACTGTACTTTAGGTATATCTAGAACCGGAATTGAATTAGTTTGATTGCCACTTGATAAGATAGGAAATCAGGTTAACTATTATCAACAGAAATATTAGCAAAACTCTCATTTTGGCTATTGAAATGTACTTAAGTCCATTGTACTTTGCCAATTACTAACATACTTGTATGCAACCTTTTATCTCTGACATCAAACATCTGCAGAGAAATTATAATGTTTTTGTTAAAGAAACTCAAACATCTGTTAAAAATGTAGATTTTTCATAGTTTTAGTTTCTAAAAGTGTTAAGTTAGCATTTTTATCTTTTCATCTTACAATAAATAATTTAGCAAGCTTTTATCCCTAGACATACACACATCAAAAATGCCTAGGGGTCATTATGTTGAAAGAATGTAATTTTAACAAATTGGGGAAGATTAGCATAAGTTAAGGTCGTCCCATTGTAAACGGCCCTACGATTGTGGTGTGCTATGGGTGGAACCCTCAGCGGCCTTCGGGAACGCAGATGCACTAAACGATTCTAGATGGTTTGGTCACTTATCAGGAAGCCTGAAGCGCTGTGGAGCCTTGTGGCCAACATCATAGCGGTCATGGTACGATTCCGTCGAGTAGTGTTTTGGATGTACAGGTCTTGTCTCCAAGTGGTGATACGAGATCTTCATCCATGTCGCTTGGCCACGCTGCCCGTGATAGGATAGCGTGTCCAGAGGGGCTTATGACACTCTGTGTAGTGCCAATGGCGGCAGCCACAGTACCTAGGTTGCCTGGAACCAGCTGCCAACATTCCAACGGCTCTCAACATCTCTTCCCTTGTCAAAATCCATATATTTGCTCCGTCGCTCCATATATTTGACTTTTTCTTATTCCAGTGCAGAAATTGTTCTGCATTTGTAAAATTGCCATTAAAGCGATATTACACGGTTCAATATTTCTTTCAATTCCATTGGTACAATGGCATTGATATATCTCAACAACGGCATTGAAAGTTAAGATCTAACTACTGTTAACTTTCATCGAAATGCTTCATTGAAATTGCTGTCAATTTGGTTGAATCGTGTTATCGGCTTTACGCTTTTATAGGAATTCAGATTGACAGGTTAATTTTCCATATTTAAACAATTCATATAAGTATTTAAAAAATCATTCATATCGTGAAATTCACTAAATAATCAATAAAGATCCAAATAATTTAAAAATTTAATTTTACTACGCCACGATACTTTAAAATGTACTTGGTCAATAGACATTTTTGATGTGTGTAGGTATTTATCGTTTCTGACTGTCGGTTCTTTTGGTTCCTGTATCTATCATTTTCCAGGTAAATTGAGTCTACCTCTACATAATTATTATACTTATTTTTATATAAGACGTCTGTAGTATTCATTCCGGTGTAAACTTATCGAGCGACTAACATTTTATTAGCTAACCCTACAGTTTTTCCTCAGAAACAAAACTCTATTGCCTCCCCATCGGCATTCTGTACAAGGAGCACATAATAAAAGTTGGCCAAACTTCACACACTCGTTATATTTACCGTACGTTCGGTTAGTCACACGAATTTCCACAAACCCTTATAGGTACACGTAGTACCGCTGGGCGTGTCTGCGGGACGCCCCCCGGGGGCGGGCCGCACGATATATCGCCCGATAGTTGATATTGAAATATTTAGAGAATACCTACTGCTTAACAGAACTTACAACAGAATAGCTACTAAAAATAACGGTGTCTTAAGGAAGGTGTTATGCCTAAGACTAAACAAGGAGGGGATAAATATAAACTACCCACGTCCAACACGGGAGGCAGGACTTATCACGATATTTCGCAGGACAGTTTAGGAACAAAAACCTGCAAAATAAGAAATACCTACTACCTACATAATAGAACTTAGAACTGAATGCCTACCCAGAATACGATTGTTACAAGGAAAACAAGAAAAAAGAGAGTAGAAACAACATCAAAACACACACGAATACCTATATCGTTGGATATCCGTAGGAATATCTGTTGCCGATAAGTACTAAGTAAAGAATATCTACACAATAATATTTCGGTAAACAAGAAAAAAATCAAACAGAAACTAGTTGATATTGAAATATTGCTAGGAATACCTACACCTTTACAGAACTTGGTAACTAATAGAAAATAGTAAATAAGATGAAGATCAATAAAAACTAAGCTCGACGTAAAAGGCGGGCCGAAAATATTATCTAAGTATGATATATCGCTGGATGGTAGATTTTGAAATATTTAAATGAGTACAGTACCTACATACCTTGCGGCCCCAACTTAGGTAAACAGTAATGTTTAAAGCGTAAACAATAAGAATACAAGAATAGAAACCTAATTTAACTTATCTAAGTAGGTACTGTAAAAACGTTGAAAGACTCTATTTTTAATTCATAGTTTCTAAAACAAATCGTCTTGATGAAGAAGAAGAATCTTATTGATTTTTTAATATTAACAGAATATGAATCACCACTGATGATGGTGATGATAAATATAATTATTGTACCTACCTACTACGGTTTTGCCTGCGTTTTTCTACTTAATTTGTTTATACGGTCAACGGAAACTCAAAAACATATTGTATTGCACGTGAGGTAGGTAGGTATCTACTTGTTTGGAAAACTAATAATTTAAAGACACGAAAATTTAGTAAATCTAATAATCTATATTTTATTTACTCTTAAGATGTACTCAAGAGTCAATAAAAGTCTCTTCCAATCTCTTTGATAGAGTGGCTATAAGTAATTAAGTGTAATTAAGTAGGTAGGTGTAGGTTTCCAAGTTGTACCTGCCTTATTATTTTTTTGTTTTAAATCAAATAATAATAGGTTTTGTATGTTTTCCACATTATTTTGTGGCAAGCTTTCTGTAGTTTCACTTGTAACGATTTTATTTTTATTTGATTTGATTTTTATTGAACCACATTTTTTGGCCATATTTTAAATTAAGTAGTGTTAGGCACTTGTAGCAAACATTAAATAATAGTTACTTATGGTTATCCACGTATCACTTTTTTATCTGTTGTAAGTATATATAGGTTAATAAAACAACAACATTACATGTATTGATAATTATCTTTAAATATCGTTATAAATGTAATACTTATATCGTCATCTCTATTTGTAGAAACATGAGCATTTTTATATTAAAATTGTGTTTTTTATTGCTCAGGTCTTAAGCATGTTGTAGCCATACATAGAAGATATAGGACGTGAAAATAAAAACGAAATTCAAAACATTTATTTAAATGTATTAAGGTAATAATAAAGAGTTTATATTCTCTAATATTGAAGGTAACACTACAGTACGTTAGCAGGTAGTATGTCAAACTACCCTCAATGAATGAAATATACTTAGAAGCATAAGGCTCGATCCATCCCGTTTTATCTGTTAAATTTGTTTTGAAAGAGGAAAATAAGTTAAATAAATGGAAAATAGTTAAACTCAAAAGTCATACAAAAAGTAAGAAGTAATCAATATTTGAAAACTATAATTTCAGTTTTTCATCTGATAATCCGATTACTTCTAAAATATTTTTATTAAACTTAAGTAATAGCACAACTTACATTGCCTCGAACTGTCACTATTACATCGCAACACAGTCACCTCATACAGTTATGCAGTCAACGACATCAATTTAGTCATTAACAACTTTTCACAACACAACACTTGCACCACTTTTACTATACAAGTCACTGCAACAACGTATCAACTCTATTTTTAATAGTTCCCGTCTTTTCAAAAGCACTAAGCACCACGCGGTACGGTAGGCAAAAAAAATCATCAATAGAAAATGTTATCAGTGCTACTATCGGAATGTCAGTGTGGCGTGGCGACTGTCAACTGTCTACTAAACGAATCGTCACTGTTCGTTTGCCGCCATGCCCACTTCTGAACGAAAAACTTACGAAAATACGACACAACACACTCAAGTTGTCAAACCAAATTATTCTCTACTCCATGTCAATAGGATTATGTATTCCCCAGCACGACGCCCGATTATTACGATCGTGTTGCCGAGTAGTGTGTTTACTAAATGCATTGTTCGTACTCTTCGCACACAAATGTTTGGATATTTTTTATCTCTCTCATTTGAAATTTATAAATTTAATGTTATAATAGTATATAAGCATTTATTAATATTTCAAAATATTTAAAACGGCTACACCGAACATAAATACGAATATTTTCTACGAAATTCCCAGCACAAATGAAGGAGATTTCAAACTCTGTGTGCGCCCGTGTCAGCGGCCGAGTAGCGCTGTCTCGTTCGCTCGGATATTTCTTGTTTGTTTCACGTAGCGCCATTGGGCCAATAGCATTTACGGAGCAACCCACCTTACGGAATATAAACTACTATGGAATATTGTGCTCTATTACTTGTACATAAAGTTTAACTTTTTAGCATTTAATTCGAAGTTACCGGCGTTTGTCACGCAAGAGTTCTAATTTTAAATCAAGTGTAGGCGGAGCTCCCGTGTCAGAGCTTTTATATTGAAAAACGAAATGTCTTTAAAGAAAACCTGTTTCGAGAAACTTAAGCCTTTTGTGTTTAGAGGCTTTAAGTTTAGCGTTCGAAGTGAGTTACGTCGTTTTTGGTCGGAGAGTCGGCGGTTCGTGCTAGTCTCACTGAAATAAAGTAAAAAAGTTTAGTAACCGACTTGTCGGTATTTTCCTTTTGTTGGTTGATTTTTGTTTTGTGAACGGGACATTGCATGAGAAATGCAATGCAACAATATGGCGGCATATTTGTTCGTTTGCAATATTCATAGCATAGAGTACCTATTGAGTTACGGAAGATGATTTGATGAAAAATTGCGATAGGTAGTTTTTTGTTTTGCGTCGTTGTTATGGCCGTTGAGAAGATGCAAACTCTTTCGATGCGACTTTTTTTCATTGAATGAGCAATTTGAAATTCGATTTTTAAATTCATCCGCCTAGACAACGTGAGGTCCGTGCATATTAAAGTCGTTATAAGGAAACAAATGCATCTCGTCATCAAGGTGAGATTTGGTGTTGTGTCGCTGTGCGTCTGTTGGCGTCGTCGGGTGAACTCATTAGGGTTGTCGGTCAAGGCCTCGAGGTCGTGCGGTGGGTGGTCGCCTTAATTACCCGCGCCGATTTAGGAGTTCTTTCTCTCGTGTGTTGTTTGGATGGCTGCCTTTTCAGAGTTCTGTCCCTTGTAGAATGTATTGGAACACGATTGCCTTTTGGAGTTTTTTTCGTGTGTTTTTCGGCTGACTGCCTTCTCTAAGTTCTCTTCCTTTTAGAATGTATTCTAATACAAATGAAGTTGCCTTTGGAAGTTCTTCTCTCGTATATTGTTCGGATGGCGGCCTACTTTAAGTTCTCTCTAAGTAGAATGTATTGGGTTGGGATACTACAAGTTTTCTTCAGAAGTTCTTTTTCTCCTGTGTTGTTCGGGTTGCTGAATTTTCTGAGTTTTCTCTCTTTTAGAATGCATTGGAATACGACTAAAGTGGCCTTTTGGAGATCTTTCTCCTTGTGTTGTTCGGATGGCAGCATTTCTGAGTTCTATCCCTTTTAGAATGTATTGGAAGTAAGATAAAGATAAGATAAAGATAAAAATATTCTTTATTCACTTAGACATAATAAATATGTACTTATGAATCGTCAATATTTTCCTACTAGTATAGTATTGGAACATGATTGCCTTTAGAGATTTTTTGAAGTGAAAATGTGCTTGGTTAGAAAGCAGAACAGAAGACCCTAGGTTCAAATCCAGTTCGTATTATTTTTTTTTGTCCAAGTTCCTTTTTTTGTGAAAAAGTCTTGGGAGCCCTATATCAACACATCTAATTCATCTCTAAGTATATTTTCAAAAAATCAGCGGGTTAAAAAATTTAAGAATATCAAAAATGCACAATGTTAATATTTAAGTTTTCACTTCTGCCGGCACTCCCGGAGTGCAACTCGCTGTTTTTTTTCGTGTCTTTTTCGGATGGCCGCATTTTCTAAGTTCACTCCCTTTAGAAATATATTGGAATACGACAGAAGTGACATTTTGTAATTTTTCTCTCGTGTGTTGTTTGGTTGGCTGCATTTTCTGAGTTCTCTCCCGTTCAGAATGTACTGGAATACAACTGAAGTTGCCTTTTAGAGATTTTCTAGCTTGTGTTGTTTGGATGGCTGCCTTTACTGAATTCTCTCTCGTTTGGAATACGACTGAAGTTGCCTCTTGGTCTTCTTTTTCTCGTGTGTTATTTGGATGGCTGCTTTTTCGGAGTTCTCTTCCTTTTTACCCGACTACGGCAAAGCAAAAAAAGGAGGGTTATGATTTTGACCGGTATGTATGTATGTATGTATGTTTGTATGTATGTTCATCTGTTCCCGCATAACTTCTAAACTGCTGATCATATATTCACAATTGAGGTATCGTTGGAAGCGTCTCTCTGCTGGTTATAGGCTATGTCTCGTCACATGAAATTAAATATAGCGCCCTCTAGACGACGTAAAGTTGTGAACTAAAAAACTTTTTTTTGAGAAGAATATCGTGTTTGGTATCAAATGAAATCTCTTTGTGAGCTCGTTTCAAAAATGTATATTTTATTGGTTGTTGCTTGCGGCTTTGTTTGCATAAATCGAATTTTTACTTTATCACGAAATTTATCATCATCATATCAGCCGAACGACGCCCACTGCTGGGCATAGACCTTCCCCAAGGAACTCCACAACAATCGGTCCTGCGCTACCCGCATCCAGCGGCTTCCCGCGACTTTGACCAGATCGTCGGTTCACCTTGTAGGGGGCCTGCCCACGGAAAGTCGTCTGGTACGCAATCGCTATTTGAGAACCTGTCCGCCTCAACGGCCATCGGTTCTCCGCGCTATCTGTTCCGCCCACTGCCACTTCAACGATGCAATCCTTCGAGCGATGTCGGTTGTTTTAGTTTTCCTGCGTATCTAATCGTTTCTGATTAGATCGAGCAGGGAAATACCAAGCATCGCTCTCTCCATTGCTCGCTGGGTGACTTTGAGCCTTCTTACTTATGAGACCCATAGTAAAAGACCACGTCTCACTTCCATAGGTCAGTAGGCCAGTAATGACTGGCAACACACACTGGTCAAAGACTTTCGTCTTGAGACATTGAAGTATTTTGGACGCGAATATATGCCGGAGCTTCCCGAACACTGCCCATCCGTTCTGGATTCATTGAGAGATCTCTTTCTCGAAGTTGGACTTAACTAACTGGACCGTTTGCCCTAGGTAAACAAAGTGGTCGACAACTTCGAGTGTAATGTTCCCAACATTAACTGGAGCGGTTGCAACATGGGTATCCGACATGATTTTCGTCTTATCCATGTTCATCTTTAGACCCACTCATTTAGAAGGAAGGCTCGAGGTCGGAGCGTAACTTGTACGACATTTAGCGAATACCGTTTCGATATTCTGAGTATCAGGTACGCTACCCTGCTCGACACGCTTCCAATGGTGATCACGTTGTTGACTAGGGACTTGTGGAATGTGGACGATGTACCCGACACCACCTAGGGACTGTTGTTTGCCCTCCCGGTGGTAAAGTAAGTTACCGGATTGCAGGATAATCGAGTCCTTCCCCTCTTTTCGGACTTCAGATAATCCAATGATCTCCCAGTGTAACTTACTAACAGCCTTTCCCAACTCTATGACCTTCGAGTCAGTCCGCAATATGCGCGTGTTCTAGGTTGCCAGGTCAAGTCGTCTGTGTTGGTAGCCTGGTCTTACCCGGGGATTCTCAGCACCCCCTGCCCCGCCGTTACCATAGCCGCTACCGTAGCTAGGAATAGCGGGGCCGCCGTGGACTGGGGGCTGATTTTTTTGGTGTAAAGCCATTTGGGGGGTTGGATTTGCCATAATCGCAGTATGGCCTGCTGTTACATGGAGACGCTGCTGCCCATCTCTTGATGGCAGTTTTCCCTCTGTCGCCTCTTACGAAACCCACGAGAAGAGAGGAGGTAATGCTTTTTATGTGCCGGCACTACACAGCGCGACATTATGACCCCAAAATAATGTAAATAAAAATTAAGTTCAAAAACTAAAACCCGACTACTGAAAAATAACGTTCTAAAAAGTATGAAACAAGAAAATATTCTCATCTGAAATGGCCGTGGTCGTATGCCCCTTCATATAATAAAACAATATATTCATTCAAGGGAAAAGTGGCATTCGACCACGGCAATTTCAGATGAGAATATTTTCTTGTTTCATACTTTTTAGAACGTTATTTTTCAGTAGTCGGGTTTTAGTTTTTGAACTTAATTTTTATAGGATGTATCGAAGTACAACTGATGTTTTCTTTTTGAGTTTTTCTCTCTTGTGTTGTTTGGTTGGCTGCCTTTTCTGAGTTCTCTTCCGTTTAAAATGTATTGGAATACAATTAAAGTTGCCTAATTTTCTCTCGTGTGTTGCTTGGATGGCTGCCTTTCTGAGCTCTCTCCCGTTTAGAATACGACTAAAGTTGCCTCTTGGTCTTCTTTCTCTCGTGTGTTGTTCGGATGACTGCCTTTTCTGAGTTCTTTGCCTTAAAGAATGGTTCGGAATACCTACGACTGAAGTTGCCGTTTGGAGTTTTCTCTCTCGTGTTGTTTGGTTGGCTGCTTTTTCTGAGTTCTCTCCCGTTTAGAATGTATTCGAATACAACTGAAGTTGCTTTTTAGAAATTTTCTCTCTTCTGTTGTGCGAATGGCTGCCTTTTCTGAGTTATTTCCCGTTTAGAATACAACTGAAGTGGTCTCTTGGACTTCTTTCTCTCGTGTGTACTATGGATGGCTCCCTTTTCGGAGTTCTCTTCTTTTTATGATGTATCGAAGTACGACTGAAGTTGCCTTTTGAAGTTTTTCTCTCTTATGTTGTTCGGATAGCTGCCTTCTTTCAGTTCTTTCCGTTTTAGAATATATTAGAATATGCATTGAGGCGGTTAGTGTGACATGTTAGTCCGAAAGGATTAGGCGTTAGACATTTGAATTAAACTAAGGTAAGCCATTGATCACGCACAATTGTGATGACCACATCTACTGTGTTCCACAGTTTATTGAATCGAAGGTTTCTCATGCAAAATTAAGTAAATTAAAACTAGTCCTACCTTATGGTAAGGGATACTGTCCGTAATCCAGGGGGCTGGTCGCTGTCTTGCCGGCGCGCGCGCGCCTGGCCAAGTAGGTCTTCACCCAACCCCGAGGGGAAACTCTTATAGCTAACACTCTTAAAACTACACAGTGCCCTAATAGACAGCTAAAACTTTCCCGGCGCTTTTCAAAGCGAACACACACGGGTCTCAAGTTCGTACCCCGACCGGAGCCCTAATAGGTGCAACGAAATCTCGGTCCCAATATGGGTAGGTAACTAGCGCGGCACGTCGCTACAGAAACACACGAACTTGTCTCACGGTTGCTTACGGCCAACTGCCTGCACGCGGCCCGAGCGCATTGCGTGTCGCCCGTGACCTTGACAATGACAACGCACCGCTCGCAGCGCGGCGCGAACATCCCCCCGTCCCGGACAGTAGCAAACTGTCCGCCAACTCAATCTAAGGGCAGGCGAGAGAGGGTAGCGATCGCTCGCTTCAAAACAGAGTCCCCCACCAGGACCTCGGCAAACCTGGGCACACCATCCGACCCCGGATGAAGCTGAACAATGCGTCCTAAACGCCAGCGGAGGGGCGGCAGGTTTGGATCCTTTACCAACACGAGGTCTCCTGTCTTGGGTGGGGTCGTCCTATCCGACCACTTAACGCGTTGCTGCAAAATGTGCAAATACTCCAGATGCCAACGGCGCCAAAAACTCTGCGTAAGCTGCTGGAGCAATTCAAATCGCGAGAGCCGTCCGGAGGGCACTTCGGAATAAGGATATTCCGGCAAGGCGTTAAGCGGTCTGCCAATCAAAAAATGGCCCGGCGTAAGGGCCTCCAAATCATTCGCGTCCGAAGACAACGGACACAACGGACGCGAGTTGAGGACCGCCTCAACCTTACAAAATACGGTCGCGAGTTCCTCAAACGTGAGGACCGTCTCCCCAATAACGCGACGAAGGTGAGTTTTAGCGGCCTTTACAGTTGCTTCAAAAATCCCTCCCCAGTGGGGGCAGGATGGCGGGGAGTACTGCCATCGTACCCCTCTGCGAGAGAGTGTGGATCCGATCTCAAAATTATTCCTATCCAAAAATTCACAAACTCCCTTTAAATACCTATCGGTGCCCTTGAAATTGGTTCCACAATCGGACCTGATTAACGACGGCATTCCGCGGCGAGACACAAAACGATTCAACGTGGCTACAAAGGCTTCTGTGGTGAGGGCACTAACCACCTCCAGGTGGACCGCTTTAGTGGCCAAACAAACAAATACACACAAGTAAGCCTTTTCCGTTCTAGCATTACGAAGCCGCGATGTCTTAACGGTAAATGGCCCCGCAAAATCCGTTCCAACTCCTGAGAAGGGCATCGATTCGTTCACTCGATCGGCAGGCAAATCACCCATCTGGGGCTGCATCGTATCGGCGCGCAAACGATAACACGGGAGACAACGAAAAATAACGGATCGGATTATTCTCCGCGCTGACAAAATCCAGAACTCTCGTTGGAGGAGCGCGGTCAAAGCATTACAACCGGCATGAGCATTCTTTACATGTCGGTCTGTAATCAACAGTCTAACTAACGGTCCATCCTTGGGGAGCAACAAAGGGTGGCGTGATCCGTACGGCAGGTTGGCATGTCTGAGCCTACCTCCGACACGCAGCAATCCGGTACTGTCCAAGAAGGGATTCAACCGCACCAAGGGTCCCTTCAACTTGGGCTTACTTGAGCGCAGGGCTTCCAGCTCCGGTTCAAACTCTCGCTGTTGCGTCACTCGCAACCAATGCAACAGAGCGTCTTGCCGCTCTTGTGGGGCGAGGACCGGAGACAACAATTTCTCCTGAGGCTGGCGACAATTTCGCACAAAGCGCCTCATCCAAGCAGTCACGCCGAGCAACTTATCCAAAGAACTGTAGCGGTCTAACAAAAACTCCATCTGCGGAGCCGCCACCGTCTCCACGGCGTGAACACGCATGCCTAGGTCTGGGACTCTGGCCACAGCCGGGGTGGCAGGCCATGAGCGCTCAGGCCGTAACAACCATGATGGACTCCACCATAGGTGGTGGTCCACTAACTCAGGCGCCTCGCAGCCGCGGGAGGCACAATCTGCGGGGTTCAATTCGCCCGGTACGTGGCGCCAAATCAACGGGGCCTTTGAAGTCTGAATTTGTGAGACCCGGTTGGCCACAAAAACCTCAAGGGTGTGGACTGAACTCTTCAGCCAACAAAGGACGACCTGGCTGTCAGACCACGCAAATATCGACTCCAAGTCGACACCGTTTCCCAAGGTGTCGGCAACATGATTGAGTAGCCGTACTAAGAGAGTGGCGCCGGACAACTCCAACTTCGGAATGGTTAGCCTAGTCCGAAGGGGGGCGACCTTACTCTTGGCCGTAACTAAGTGTACGGCGACAACGCCTGCTGCATCCACCGTTCGGATGTAAACGGCTGCCGCGTATCCGCTTTCGGACGCGTCACAAAAGCCGTGCAGGGAGGCTTTAAACTTTCCCGAAGGCAGCATTTGCCTCGGTATACAAACCCGATTAACGTCGGGTAGGGATGACACGAACCTCACCCACTCTCGTAGGAGGCTACCAGAGAGGGGCTCATCCCATGACAATTCCGCAGCCCAGAGCTCCTGTAGGAAGCACTTCATCGAAAACACTACAGGGCTGAGCCAACCGTTCGGATCAAAGGTACGGGCTACAGTGGACAGCACCGTGCGTTTAGTCCAGACCTTTGGGTTTGGCAGTTCCAATCTATATGTGAACAAATCCGGGACTGGTCGATACTGGACTCCCAAAACAGACAGCATGTCTGGAGTCTCCGGATTTTCAAAGAGGAGCGGCTCTTGCTGGTGGTCCTTAGGCAAATCTGCCAATAGGTCCGGTGAGTTAGACAGCCACTTCCGCAACTCATAGCCACCAGCCCTCAAGAGCGCAATCAGCTCATCACGTAAGACGAGAGCCTCATCTAAGCTCGAGGCCCCCGTGCAGATATCGTCGACAAATAAGGCCCCCCCCTCAATAAGAGCAGATGCCCGGGGATAGCGTAGCCGTTCGCGCTCTGCGAGCTCCAAAAGCGAACGGATCGCCACAAAGGGGCTCGACCGCAAACCATAAGTGTTGGTGTTCAGCTCGTAAGCCAACATCGGATCCTGGGGATCCTCACGCCAAAGGATGAGCTGGTATCGTCTATCCTCCGGGTGAATCACGGTCTGTCTGAACATCATGCGGATATCGGCCACAAAGACGACAGCGTGCCGGCGGAAGTTGGTCAAAACATCACAGACATCGTGATGCAACTTCGGCCCCGCATGCAGACACTGATTCAACGACACTCCGGTTGACGTGGGCGCTGAACCATCAAAGACCACGCGGATCTTCCCATTGGAAGTCTTCAAAACAGCGTGGTGTGGCAGGAAGTAATGTTCCACATTACGCCAGTCCAACTGCGAGATGGACATGTGCCCAAGGTCCAAATACTCCCGCATGAAGTCTATATACTTCTCCTTGAATGCGGGATCCCTGGCCATCCTACGCTCCATGGACAACAATCTCTTCTCGGCCATCGGTCGGGAGCTCCCTAAAGGAGGGCGAACCGCCAAGAAGGGCAAGCGGGTAATCAAGCGACCCGAGAGGAGGCGCCCAGTGTTGTTCTGGTAGAACAATTCGCACTCCTCCGCTAACGGATCCAACCGCTTGGCAGTGGGAGGTTCCTCCACCTCCCAAAACTTTTGGAGAACGTCGGACAAAGTAGAACCGACAATGGTCTGGCGGTCTACCGACGGGGTCTCTGGTGTCTGTGGTACCTTTCCCATCACCACATGACCCAGCGACGAGGACAAGGCGACAAGATCGGCTGTCTGCAAAACTCGCTTGCTTCCACACAGTACACGACCGAGGACATCCGCACCAATCAACAAGTGTATTGGGCCCGGTCGGTGGAAGGAAGGATCAGCCAAAGCCAGTCCAGACGTCAGCTCAATCGTGGATGGCGGCACTCGCACTTGCGGGAGTGGTCCAACCACCTTATCAAAGACTATCGCCGAAGCACCGATCTTCGGCCTTGGCGTGAAGTGGGGGGAGAAGGAGAACTCAACTCGACCAATCGGATCAGGGATCCGCGAGTCTCCCACCCCCCGTACCGCTTCGTGATGCGGCACAAGCAAAAGACCCAGCTGTCGGACAAGCCACCTGGACATTATGCACCCCTGGGCACCTGAGTCCAAAAGGGCACGCACCGTTACAACATTGCCCTTAGGTCCCCAAACATTCACGGAGGCTGTTGGCAACAGCACAAGCTCCGGAGGGGTGGTTGGGTCCGACAGGGGCGCCATTAAAAATTTTGGGGGGGTACTTGTCCCCCTCGCGCCTGAGTCGGCGCGCCAAATGTGGGACGCTCGTACCGGGCGAGCGGGTCCCAATCGGGTACATACTGGCCCCGACCAACAGCACTCCTAGGTGCAGGGTAATACCCGTGTGGGGCGTGCCTCGGTACATAGTACCCCAATCGAGGCCTCTCCATTAGGGGGGGGGAGTAGCAAATAGGGCCCGTGCCCATCGCCACCGTGGCGTACTCTTGTGGTACCCCCCTACCCCCGCCCGTGGCGGGGGCGTCTCTCCTATAGTTCCCCCTCTCCGGGGGGGACTGAACGGGGGGGCTAAGCCCCGCCGAATCTCTAGGGGACCGGTTCCGGGCTGCCGGGCCCCCGCCCGTGCGCGAGGAATTCGAACCCCGGTCGCTCCCGGCGTCCTTGCGGTCCAAACAAAGGAGGGGGTGATGCCTCCCTCCGCAAAGACGACAATCCTCGGTCTGGGGACACGCCGACTGCATGTGTCCCCCCAAACACCTATAGCACCATTGGCGCTGTCTAGCAACGGCCCTCCGTCCCTCTGGGCGGAGGCCTCTAAATTTGGCACATTCGTGCACCATGTGCCTATCTCCCCTGCAATACCTGCACCGCTCACTCGGTGCGGGGGGAGGGGACTGCTGGAAGGCAGCATAGCGATTGGTCGGGCGACGGGGCTGTTCCCTCGCCGCCACCATACGACCAACACCTGGAACCGGGGCGGGCTCCAGGTGGTCCGTCACCCTACATTCGTCCTCCAAAAAACGAAGGAGGTCCGCGAAGGGCGGGAGATACGAGGCGCTGTCGCCTCCGTACCTCTGCTCGAAACGCCCCTTCATTTCAGCGGGCAATTTGGCGAGGACTATGTGCAGCAGTACAAAGGACCACTGATCCACCGGCAGGTCCAATCGCCTTAGGGAGTTGACCGCTGACAGTAGCGGGTTCAGCAACTCCCTCCGTAACAGGTGTACCCGCGTGATTCGCGGGAGGGCCAAAATCGTGGCCACGTGGGTGTCCGCCAGTAACCGGACATTCTGGTACCTGCTAACCAGAAGCTGGCGAGCCACCTGGTAGTTGTCGTCGCTGATGAGCAGGTGCTGGATTACCGAGCTGGCCTCTCCTCGCAGGGAGGAGCGCAAATAGGCCAACTTCTCACTAGGGGATAAGTCCCGTCGTGAATCCACCAAACTGTCAAACAAATTAATGAAGCCCATCCAGGCTGACAGATCCCCATTAAAAGTGGGAATCTCCAATGTAGGCAATCGGCCTAGCAACGCCGTCGGGGTAGGTTTGACCTCCCCGCTCAAAACCGGCTCCCCCTTCCGAACAGCCAGGGCCCTCTCAGCCGCCTCCGTGAACTGGTCAGCCAGCTCATAGGCCTGGGCTACATCCTGCTCCAGCTGTTCCGACACGGCATCATCAGCTGGGGGGTTTTCCAAATAATGCGCGCGACACTCCATGGCGTGGCGCTCCAGGTCTTGCAGCCGAGCTGCCAGCCCGCCATACCGAGCTAGCAACGCGCCTACCCGGTCGGCTCGGTCTATTAATGTGACCGCACAAGCAAGCCAACGCAAAGCTCCTTGGATGCCAGCCCTGGATACGGCGGTCGGATTCGTAGGAGCCATTTATAAGCCGTTTAATAAACAAAGCAAACAAAGAAATATAAAAGTGGTAAACATCAACAAAAAAACAATAGAAATAGGTCGCGTCACGATAATATAAAACACAAGTAATCTGTGCCGGCCGGCGCCTGGTCAATATTGGCCGCCCCGGGTTTGAGTGAACGTTGACAGCTATATGCGTGGTCAGAATTGGCCCCAACGGGGTTCAAGGGTTAAAATTCGGACGACATACACGGACCCTACTAGTTTCATAAATTATTAGCAACTTACCAATTTCAAGGGCTAACAATATAACGGTATAAACAAAACGTATAGGATTAACGGTATGGCATACCTCGCAAATCAACTACTAAACCGTTATCAACAAACGAAAACAAAACTATTTTTAATAATAATACTCGTAATTTAATACTACTAATAATTAAAACTAGTTCCACTTTTTTTTTTAACTAGGCAAGCGGACTCGGAACAAACACTAGTATGTGGTACTAATAAACAACACTTTCGAACGAAACTATTCGTCAAATAAATCCCGACAAACAACAAAAAAAAAATATACACATCTAGGCGAGTAAACTCGTATCAAATCACTAGTATGTGATACTAATAAACACACTTTCGAACGAACTATTCGTCAAATAAATCCGGACACACAAAAAAAAATATACACATCTAGGCGAGTAAACTCGTATCAAAACACTAGTATGTGACAACAATTATATAAGTGTCTATCTATTATCGGATCCACCAAGTGAGAAACATTCGCTTCGAGAATTTACTAGAACAATTTCTTAGTACTTCAAATCGTCTCGGGATCTTCAAATACCCTCGAGATTTCAACAAAAAAAAATAATTTTTAGGTACGCTTTTTAGGTACGCTTTTTATTTTTACTATGAAATTTTATGTAGTTAATTTTAATATGAAAATTAATTATATCAACTAAGCTCTGCTACCAAAAATATGATCACGCACAATTGTGATGACCACATCTACTGTGTTCCACAGTTTATTGAATCGAAGGTTTCTCATGCAAAATTAAGTAAATTAAAACTAGTCCTACCTTATGGTAAGGGATACTGTCCGTAATCCAGGGGGCTGGTCGCTGTCTTGCCGGCGCGCGCGCGCCTGGCCAAGTAGGTCTTCACCCAACCCCGAGGGGAAACTCTTATAGCTAACACTCTTAAAACTACACAGTGCCCTAATAGACAGCTAAAACTTTCCCGGCGCTTTTCAAAGCGAACACACACGGGTCTCAAGTTCGTACCCCGACCGGAGCCCTAATAGGTGCAACGAAATCTCGGTCCCAATATGGGTAGGTAACTAGCGCGGCACGTCGCTACAGAAACACACGAACTTGTCTCACGGTTGCTTACGGCCAACTGCCTGCACGCGGCCCGAGCGCATTGCGTGTCGCCCGTGACCTTGACAATGACAACGCACCGCTCGCAGCGCGGCGCGAACAGCCATTGTAAATTACTTGTTGTTTGGAGTGATCTTGAAGTTTTGAAACAAAATAAATAAATTAGTAAATAAATAACTTCTTACATTCACACCAATTATCTAAGCCCATTTAAGATTGTTAAATATTATAAATTAGTTTTCGTGGTTACCTACTGCTTAAAATGTCAAATCCTAACTTTAAAATAAGTACTTAAATATATAAGTAAGTACGACTCGCATTTAATGAGATGGTATCTCACATTTGAAATCGTAATTAAACATTTAACTACTGTTGATATAAATAAGTAAATTAAAGAAAGAAGCCTTGGCAGTTTCTTTAAACAAACCTATTTATTATGTGTTCATAATTTATAGCAACCATAGTAGATATGAAATTAATTCAATTTCTAACGAACTTTGTAAAACTAAAGATACCTTCCTAGAAGAAGTCACAAAAAACTGTTTGTCTATTCAAACACTTTTATATTCAAAATAGGTTAAACCTTCAGTTACCTTTTTCCTAAACACCGTCACTAACTTCTTCCTAAACATACTTAACTCAAGCCTCACCACACCTCACCTCTAAGACCGGTAGCAAATGTAGGAAATTAATAACAAACATCGTTAAAGGTCATTTACCATATTAGCATTACTATAATATATAGAATAATAACTAAGCTAGACACATTAGCTTAGTGTAAAGCGTTGAATATTCAAGTGCTGACTTAAGTTGGATAATTAAAAAGGTTTAAAAACTTACTTAGCATTCCTTAGTGCGATCTGCATCCATCAGTTATTCAAAACCCGTTTTATCCATTAAGTGTTTGGTCTAGAATTAAAAAAGAAAATAAATATCTTTCTGGAATACATACGGTGAAATTATGTTAAATTATGCTGAAATAGAATTAACTTTAAGTGATGTTAACGCTTGGGTTATGGCGATTGTTGAATTCAGGAAAATGTTCACTCAACTCTTCTTCTATCAACTAGTAGGCACAGAATTTATGATTATGGCAGCAAAATAGTAATGTTTTGAATTGCGAAGATTTTTAATACGAAATGACTATTAAATCGTTAAATTAAAAGCTGTCAACTAGTAGGTACTTAATTTATTATTATTATGACAGCAAATAAAAAAACTCTCAGAGATAAACCAAAATATTTTTATATAAATTGCAAAAATGGAACAGAGTTTTGCCGTCAAAAAAGAAAATTCTAGCTGAATACAAAAACTGCAAGGAAAATCCATCTAAGTACCTGTTATGTCCGACGAATTTGAATTTAAGACCTAGAATGTGACGAAAAACATGTTCTTCCACTGTTTAAATTCTTATTCTTGTTAAAAAGCAGATAAAACATTGTAATTTCGTAGAATAAACAATTTCGTAGAGATAACAAGGAAAAAAATACTATACTTTCTGCTTCCGTAGTAAAAAATATGTAAGTAAGTGGTTACAAATTGTTTTTTATGTGGAACTAGGCAACATTTTTAATTAAAATTTATGTTTAACGTAGGTATAACTTAGCTACAGCGACAAATAGCGGGATGATAAATTACAAAAACTATCTAACGATAAAAAGAAATCACTTTTACAATCGCGTTCGCTCAAGCGACCGGTAATATAAAAAAGCGTTAATTTTCTAGAGCACTCGGTATTCGTCGTAATCTCTACGTACATAATCACTGCTTCTATGATTAATGTTGCTATCGTGATGGAAACGTTGTTAATTAGTGGTTATCACTTGGTAATACACAGTAATTATTGCCCGTAATAAAATATGGTCAAGAGTACGGCGTGTAAAACGTTAGTTTTGCTAAATGTGTTTGATTGCATGTTTTGATTGTACCTAATTGTGATTTTGTTTGAACAAAACTTTATGATGTTGTCTTAATTTGAACACGAAAAGATTGTAAAGATGTGTGTTTAATTGGACGACGTGTGAAAAAAACAAAAAAAATTGCATATGTAAATAATTATATTGATATGTCAGAGTATTTAAATACATATTAGCATTCTTCAAAACTTTGTATTACGTATCAATTTAATATTTTCTTGGACATATGAAAAATATGACTGTTGCTAACTTTCATCAACATTATACAGATATCGAGGTATGTACACATACGAGGTACGTACATACTTTAAGGCAAGTGTAATTGAAGGCGGTTCGGGACGATTAATTAAAAGATCTGATTGCAATTATATGCGATTTAATTAAGGTTTGCAATGTCTTAAATACTGGCGAGAGATGTGTGTTTGCATATACATAGTGACAACATTCGTCATCTATAACTACCTAAGTAGTAAGTAAAGAAAATAATAAAATATACTACAGTAATCAATTTATTTATTTTAGATCATATATTTCCAAGCACGTTACCAGTTATCAAGTTATTGTTATAAGGACTGGGGCAGTCTTAGCCGAGTAAGTATACCTATAAAATGTCACATCGTAATATTTACACACTCAACCCTAATACCCAGACGAAGTTAAAAAAACCAAAAACTATGAAAGTCATGCGAAAATGGCGTAAAAATAAAAGGTCGGTTTGATTGCGGGTGTCGAGCGATAAGCTATAATTTGGCTTCACGACATGTGCTCGAAAGGGTTGAGGCTCATTAGCGTCGCTGGCACCGTCTGTCATCTGTACCACTGCTGGGAAGCCGCTGTTACAATGAGAATGGTGTCGGCATAATTGTTGAGTGTTACCCTCTTTGGAATCATTCAGACATTTTACTCTTATGCCTGTTTGCACTAAACTCGGGTTGAGTTTGTCCTAGATAAGATACATCTTAGCTTAGGAACAGCCTAAAACAGCCATACTAAAATTTTTGTTTGCACTGACAGACTACGTCGTAACTTAGTCATCGCCTTGCTAAGAGAACGAATGAAAAAAATCAAATATTAAATGTTTATGGATTTTAAAACTGGCGAGGTAAAGTAGGTCACTGGATTTTTTTTTGGTTGAAACTTCTCATAGATTCCTTCGTGAGTTAAAAGGAGACAAAAGCTAAGGCGTTGTCTATTTTATTTGGTAGGGGAAATTCACTGAGAAAAGAAAAAGTCAACTGAGCTCAACTGTCAAGAAAAACATAAATACAGTTTTTTTTAATAAATGATGAATGACGTATGTCACATGTGTTGTGTCTCTATCTAACAAACAAGAATACAAAAGCCACAAGCTTTTCTGTTCCGGTGACAGCCGTGACAGAGGAGTCACTTGCAATACGAAATTAACTGTCAAAATGGACTGTCGCATGAAAACTGTTTTAGTTCCAAAGATAATCACCGGTACAGAAAAGCTTGTCGCACTACTCTTTGCTCACAATGCCACAGACAATAACCACTGATATACGTATTTCTTAAGCCTTAGGTGCTCGATATTGGGCCCGTAAGTTAAGAATAGCCTAAAGTGCATTTAAGAATGTCCTAAGGTTAGTACAAAGCAATTTTTTGTTAAGAATGTCTTAGGAAAAGACTTAGGCGATTCTTAAGTTAGTGCAAACGGTTGTTAGTCTTTTGGTCACAATGAGCGGTTTTCCTTTGACAGATAATACGTCAAAATTAGTTCCAAATCTTTTAATAGATGTCACTATTTCGAGTCAGCTGTCAAACTATTATATATTTTATAGTCGTTGGTAGCCATAGATATAGTTTGGTAGCACAGTTTATATTAGCATATATATTTACTGTGTTGGTAGTATATAAGTAGTCTGTGGTTCTATCAATAAGACAAATAAATTTTATTATTTAATAAATAAAGATTGAGATTGCAGTTTAACATAAAAAACCATACAAACAACATAGATAACTAAATAAAAACTATGAACCTTTGCACAAGAATAGCTTTTTTCCCCCGTAAGCTTCACATTTCTTTTCTTCAGCTCTGCTTTCAAAGCAGCGAGTGACCACGATCCGTAGTCCTTGTCCATGATGCACGGCACGGCCAATCCCGTTCAAACGTCTTGTCCAAATCGCAAAGGCAAACTCAAAGTTCGTAGAATACGCCAAGGGTTTTTGTCTCCGCAACTATTTTGTCACTCGCATCAAGTCTACAGGTTAGTATGAAAGTGCACGCACGTAGCGACGCGACACCCGGGCACAGAAGACCCAGGAGACTTTCTTGTCCGCGGGTTCGAAGACAAGCCCGCGACGCAACTGTCTCCTTCTCTATTGGTTTCAATGCAAGTGCGCGCACGGCGACAAATAAGTTGCCGGTAGGCCAGTACTTAGCTACTCAACCGTCGCCCGGGGTGATAGCGGTGATAGTGTGTAGTATAGTCCGTTCGGTTAGATAGTGTCGGTACACCCGCACGGCAGTGTGGCAGAGCGACACTATCTAAGCGAATGGACTATAACGGAAAATCTACATACGCTTCCTACTATCGATCTAAAATATAGTTAACTAGTTTTCCGCCCGCGGCTTCGCCCGCTAGGACTACACGACGTTATCCCGCGGGAATGTGATATTTTTTCGGGATAAAAGGTAGCCTATGTTCCTCTCTAGGCTACAAAGTATCTGTATCCCAAACTTCAGCCACATCCATTCAACCGTTTTGGCGTGATTGAGTAACAAACATCCAAACATCTAAACTTTCACATTTATAATATACTAGCCTTCCGCCCGCGGCTTCGCCCGCGTGTACTACACGACGTTATCCCGCGGGAAGGTGATATTTTTCAGAAATAAAAAGTAGCCTATGTCCTTTCTCAGGCTCTAGACTATCTCTGTACCAAAATTCATTCAAATCGGTTCAGTAGTTTAGGTGTGATTGAGTAACACACAGACAGACAGAGACGCATTTATAATATAAAGTAAGGATATAAGTAGGAAGTAGGATATCCTTAATATTATTAAAATACTTTTTAAAATGCCAGTAGTAGAAGAAGATATTGATAACTATTATACAATAAAAATTTAAAAGAATATTCAGATGTTCATGCTAAATCTTAAGCTTAGGGAGAAGTTTGCCAGCAGCTATTCCAGGTTTCCAGGTTCTTCGGCTTTTTTAGACAAGTGCACAGACCACAACCGCCTCTTCGAAATCCATGTTGACATATGTTGATGACTGCGAGCAAAAATTACAAAAAAGTTGTGTTGCTGTCGCTCTCGTGTGCGCATCTTTTCGCGGCGAAGAGACGGCCGGCGACAGTGACAATTAAATTGCCGCGTATCTAAGTCACCCGTGCGCGCTAGCCCTTATCTTATCATGCATAGAAGAGTCGTCAGAACAGGCACCAGTAGGAAAAGCCAAAGTCGTCGGTTATAATAATCCACGGAAAATACAAACGAAAACAACGAACCACAAACAGAAGCGAACAAAACACACTGACTATACTTTTTTTACCCTGTGACACTGACGAGACAAACAAAGACAAAATGACACAGAAAGCATAGATTATTTTTGTTTGAGCGAGTGAGCAATCTTTATGGTCTATATCATGCCTTTATCTTTACCTTGTATACAATTTTTGACAGCTGAGGTTAAAATGCGACATCTATTGATGAAAAAACGTACTAAAATCTCTACCTGTCAGAAAAACGCTAATTGTTACCACTGTTAGAAAGACGCTGTTACAATAAATTTGTTGAGTACAAAATTGAGTGTAACACCAATTAGTTTAGTATGTTTCTCGTTTAGATGATTAAAGCACCTATTGGAAAATATTCATTAGTCTTTAGTGATCTATATCTACAATTGGTTTGTTGGCGGACAGTCCACAACTTCAGAGTTCAGCCACATTAGCGTCCAGTGACGCTGTGACGACCGTCTGTCTGTACCATCTGTAGTTACCACTGCTGGGAAGCCACTGTTACAATGGGAACAGGTCGGGTTAATCATTGAGTGTCACCCTTGTTAGGGCGTATACACGTAGAAAGCTGGCTACCGGCATCGATCTGCCAGCTCTTATCGGAACCAGTCCAAATAAAAAAATCACTTTATTCACTTTAGGTTGTGATTGTAACACTTATGAACGTCAAAGAAGCTACGCCACCGGTTCACAAATCCTACGGCGGAAGACCTTGCGAGAAGAACATAATTGAAAACTAATATTCATTGTTAACTTTCAATCTTTTTAATGGAATTCAATGATTCTTAATGAAATTGCTCTGAATTTTGATTGATTTATGTAATATCGCCTTGGCTTAGATTAGCCGTTTGTCTTGAAGTGTCTCCGATGAGTCTTTATAATTCGGAGTCAAGGTGCGTGTTGACATCATCCCATCCATCTCTTCTTTTCATACTTCAGTTCAAGCCTAGCGGTGTAGCCCGCGCTTAAATACTATATTTCAAAAAATATTTTCCTAAGGTACCTAGCTCTTGGCAAAAACCTTAAAAACGCTAAATACATATTTCTAAGTGTAAGTATATAATAGGTCTTTACCTATGAAATTGCCGTTTTGTATGGAGATTTCTGTAATTATATTTTTTCCATACTAACGTTTTTGTTATTATTTAACGACTAATATTATGTAAATTTACAAAATTTTACACACGTATTTATGGATATTTTAACTACTAAATGACACATTCGTTAAGAGAAAAAAAAAATTTTTTCACTGAGTTACAACTAATAAAGTACGAAATTCTGGAAACAAAAATAGTCGTAACTTTCGGAATAAGTTTTTTCTATGTAAATAATCAAATATCGTGGTTATTAAATTATCAAAAGTTGCTCGATACGGTCTTAATGTAACGCAATATTAAAGAAATTATATATTTCTAATATTAAAAAAGTTGTTAAGTTATATGTACAAAAGAAAAAAACGGCAATTTCATATGTAAAGACCTATTATAAAGCGCGTTTAAATCTTTTAAATCTTTAAAAGTTGTTTCATTTCTCTTGGTACTTACGTACGCGTTGACATCATCCATCACGATTTTTAGAATAGCATGGTGATTAAAAAATAATTAAAGTAAATCTTTGTTAAATATTCTCAAAATGCGTGCGTGCGGAAAACACTTAATAAAATACACTCAATAATAAGTTGAAAGGATACTTAGCTTAAGAATGGCCGTTATAGTATTGAAGTGTCGCATATACGAGTTACACTACACTCGAATACTCGAACGCTATACTCAGCTTTGGAAGAGTCACTATTACGTTTGACTTGGGACCCTGCTCGCATCAACAAAAGATTTCTTTTGTTTTTCTCGCACATGTGAGCACGTCCCAAGTATAAGACTACAGGGCGATGTTTGAGACGCTCCTATAGTTGAGAAGCGTTCGAGAATTCGGGCGTCAGTCATTGGGAATCAAGAAGCATGTCTGCACTCGATGAACTTGCAAGCCTATAAGTTCCGAATTCGAAAGATTCACCTACAAACGATTGTTAAAAGCAATATGTAGCTTTAATCTCTATTGCTATCGGGAGACTAGCCGTTTGTCTTGAAGTGTCCCCTACGAGTCTTGGTCACTCAGAGTCAAGGTGTGTAATTATTGCTCGCTGACATCATCCATCACGCGCTAACGAAGGTCGCCCGCATTCGCGCTAATAAGATTCGCAGCGTAGGTTCTTATTATGTAAAACTTGCGTGAGAATGTGTAGAATATAATAGAAGCTGTAGTAGCTAATCATAGTATAATTTAGGTAGGTACTGTTATTTTCTCAGAAAAGTTTATAGTAGTTTTTAGCAAAAGAACTCTTTATAATAGTTTTTTAAGTTATTATAATATAAACTGTTTAGTACCTATGTCTCAGTGTTTATTAAGATATGGTATAAAACTTTCTTCAAGAAGCTAATTCTTACAGGTATGTTAATCTAGAACAGAACAGGTACAATGAGCAATGCAACTAGGTATACACTTATAAAACTCTTTCGTTGCATGGACAACAAGGGCTGCCCATTCTTGGCCCCGCCCCATTTGTTTTTTCTACCAACGAAGGTTCAATAACAAGCGTTGTCTAGGATTTTACAAAAGGTGTCATTGTTTTTTGTTTGAAATTTTATTGCTTTGGGTACTTACTACCGTAACCATCTGTTGTTGTTTTATCCCATTTAACGCCCATTCTAAAGAGATAACAATGCTCTTTTCGTACTTTTGAAAGTTTTAGATCCCAGGTAACTGCTGGTCAGCCCAAATGACCTTTTTGTCTAAAAACATTTTAATAAATATTATTGTGTTTCGTATTGTTGAGCTGCCCATCTATGACACTATTAGAGGATTTACCAGATGGCAGTCCGTTGCAAAAGGTCTTTAGTGCAGTATACTAAAACTGGCGTTGAACCTTACGGTGTATACCTGGTGGTTTTGTTGAATGTACGTTTGCTGTTTCAATAAAATTCCGGTCGATGCTTCTCGGATTCCAGATTTCGGAGAGCGCCTTCTGTTAATGCTATTTATTACTCAAGTCTCAAGTGCGAGTAAAACGACAGTTATCGGCTTAACCTCTTGGTTATCAAATGGCTACGGACTATCAAATTAGGTAACTTGTTGTCATGTATCGTCTAATCCTAATCTTTAACAAAAACAAAAAAAATATCAGGTGCAAAGGCCGCAAGCTGGCAACAGAACGGTACATTTGCTGTTGTAATTCCGGTGGATGTTTCCGAGCTGACGGAAGGGCCTAATTAGGCATCCAGATTGCCCCACCTGCCGGTACAATTTAGAAAATTTCCGGTCGACAACTTTTAGGCGATTTTTGCTTGCGGTCCATTCCAATTGCGCGTACATTTAGTTGCGGGCTCCGTAGATCGTGTACAAGCGAATTTTGGCGAAAAGTGATCGATTGGAAAATTCTTCGATCATACCTGCCGCTGACGTACCTATCGCCTCCACTAGAATTAATTACGCAAATTGATTAATCCTCCCAAGATCGCCCAAACTTAATTACGCTTGGAAATTATTTTGCATGTTTTTACAGTGCTGTTGTTTCGTTTTGAGGTGTAGTTTTGATTAATTGTCGCGTTTATTGTATTCAAAACATTTGTAACACCTGCAATATACATCATTATGAATTTTATCCTTTAGGTCCAGTACTTCCAGGTACCGACTTTTCAAAACCTCTTGTATTTTTTTTCAGAAGTGAAATGGCGATATGCTAAAATTAATTCGATATATCAGGCGGAACTAAACCTACATAATTTCATTCATTAAAATTACGCAGGAGTTATAAAGAATGAATTTAAATCCATTGTTAAGTAACATCATTAATCCTATTTAAATTTGCAAGTCACAAGTCAGTCTTTAGTTCACTTTGTCAGCATTAAACATTTTAACCGGCCGCTCTACGGCTTGGCCGGTTCAGTGCACTTGCACCGCTTTTTGTGGCATCGGCCAACCGCTTATTTGCCACCATCAATCATTATTTCGGCCCAGCAATGGACCTTCACAATTTGAGAAAATAACCCTTTTTTCTGTTTTAAAA
This sequence comes from Crambus lathoniellus, assembly GCA_949710035.1. Classification (NCBI taxonomy): domain Eukaryota; kingdom Metazoa; phylum Arthropoda; class Insecta; order Lepidoptera; family Crambidae; genus Crambus; species Crambus lathoniellus. The sequence continues at coordinate 11,747,056 of OX453307.1, forward strand.
CAAGGTAGGATCAGAGCGTGGCGCGCGTACGATGCAATATTTAAATTGCTCGGGTTTTTGCGATCGGTTCTGTCTGATGATATGAGAAGAACGTTTTCTTCCTCTTTTATTGACTATTTTGATTTATTTCGTAGTGACTTTATTAAAATACTCTGGTATTAAAATACTCTAGTATTATCAATTACCTACGTTTTTTTAACAAAAAAAACAATTTACCCTTTCCATTGACAGACAAACTTACCTACGAGTGTTTGCAGTGTGCATCGCGCGGGGCTCGCAACAGATGTGCCGCATTGCCATCTTCTGTCGCGGCCGGGGGCGGACTAAGGGTTGGGGCAGTTATTATGTTTATGGTACAGAATAAACTATACCATTGTAATTAATTTTATTTTGCTCTTATCCATACTAATGTTATAAATGTAAAAGTGTGTTTGTAAGTCTATCACGTCAAAACGGATTGGCGACGTGAATTTTTGTTTAGGGACAGTTTGGAAGTCTAGAAACATAGGCTAGTTTTAATCCTGGAAAAATATCACATTCTTGCGGGATAAAATCGTGTAGTCCACACGGTTGAGTCGCGCTCGGAAGGCTAGGTTTTACAAATAAGTAGGTATAACACATATAAAATTATATACATTGTCAGTTAGCTCATAGAACAAGCTCAGCTTACTTTGGGGATAGATGGTATTGTTTTAATGTTTAGAAGGTACATTACCATCGTTTTCTAGGAGGCATTAAGTTATCTCGTAGTTACTATTTATATGTTTAAGAACTTATAATAGTGTAACGTAGTCTACAAATTAGTATTGTTATATTCGAGGATTAAATACGTACCTACGTAGGGCAGGAGACCACTTTAAAGATTTTTTCACTTTTATGCACTAAGTACAAAATGGTCTTAGGTATTTAAGACACATATTGTATCTTAAATTATACAGAATTTATCTACCTTATGGGTACATTTTTTAAGTTTTAAAAAGTAGAATAGTTTTGATGTATATGTCACCAGAAAATAATTAAAACAGCAAATTTATAAATTTCCTAAAAAAATAACCAAGAAATGTCGCTACGCTTCGCGATCGCCATAAATTTCTAACCTATCACGTGTTCTACAGGACTTCCGTTGGAAATTTATAAAGGACGATGGGACAAAACGTCCCCCAAAACCAACAGATTTGAAATGTATCTCAGGTGAAAGATATTAATTTATAGTGACAACTTTTTACTATGGCGACATCCCATCAAATGTGTGGGAATTCTGGGATATTATTTTAATATTGTTATAATATTTACTACAAAAGTAACACATACGTTAATAAAAAAATCTTTGATTTTTACCATTCCTAAGTGACTTCAAAAAAACAGAAGCTACTCAGTTTGATCTGCATGTATGTATGTATATATATATGTACGTATGTATGTTTGTCCGCGATTATCTTGCGTTTGGTTGAACCGATTTTGATGCAGTTTTCAGGAAAGTATTTTGTTACATTTAGGAGAGGGTTTTGGTATTTTAGCCGACTTCAAAAAAGGAGGTTCTCGGTTTGACTAAACCCCATGGATTTTGACATTGAAAATGGCTATTAATCTTTCTATAGATACGTATGAAATTGTTGACACACATAACAGGTCTGTTGGAGAAATCAAATCTAAACCCAGATTAAATAAATATATTGTAATGTGCTAGAAACCAATCAATTGCAAACAACAATTTAATTGTACACACAAAGGTATAAACCCATAACAAATTTCTTAAAATTATCATACAAAAAATTTATAAAACAGAAAATATTTAAAAAAATCCGTATGACTTAGAAATTCTAACGATCGTTCTTATTACCTTGAAATACAAAAATGACGAAAAGTTATTTAGAAAACTTTTAGAGCAAAAAGTGGCCAAAACCGGTACAATGGTATGATAGTAACATATAGGCACAAGTACATACGTGTACGATGTTGTTTAATATTAACATTTGATGTCACCCCTGAATACGTCCCTCCCTGCACCAAAGCGCTCCCTCGCGCCGATGACAAAATACAAATTTTATTTTATTAAATTCAAAAAAGCCTTCAATGATTGATAGGCCGCGCCGAAACTGCATAACTCTTGCTACTCAATAAAATGGATCATTGATCCCGTCTAAAGCAGACGCAAATATAGACGCAAATATACAGAATGCAAATATAGAACTGAATGGAACCGATGAAATAGATAAAAAAAATTATATGTTCACGTTCAATTATTGGCTCTTCGATTATTTTTTATTCAGTAAGTACAGTATTTTATTACAGTCATCAAAAAGTAACCCTCCATGAGGATTATATCAATCGAAAACATTTCGTTGAGTTTGGCATGCAGCAGCGGGTTTCTTTAAGATCTACGTTAATTACGTTGTGTATGGGTATATGTGTATAACACAGGTGTGTTATGGCAATCGGAAAAAACGACGGGTTAATCACATACACCCAGACCCGAGAAAATACAGAAAAGCTCGATTTCAATGAAATCGAACACGGGACCTCAGAGATAGCAGCACCTTTAAAACCGATGCGTACACCACTCGACCAAGGTTGTTCTGTACTTTGACAGTCACTAAGAAAATAATAGAAAAATAGATGAGTATAGCTCCCGGCATTTATTTTGAACTAACCCATAGACAAAACAACCTGCGCAGTTGCAATATTTAGTACAAATTTTCTTCTGCGCAGATTTTATTGTCTATGGTTTGGTTCAAGAAGTTTGCCCCGCACCGTACCTAAGTTATCTAAAGAAGGATGTGAAAAAATAATATTTGCTGCTTAAATATATTGAATAATAGGAACACAGGAAGTTTTACTTAGTATTTCTGCTACAGTAAAGCTAATGGCACGTAAGCAAAAACGTAGATACTTATACGCATAGATTAATAACTCTTCGCTTCGCCTTATACGCACTGTTAGGACCATGGTTTTCTACAACGTTTTAACCAATAAGGTTTAAAATCGAAAACAATAACTCCAACCTTATTCTTAACATTTGTTGGCAAGCCCATTAATATAATGCTGTATAATTATGTTCATAAATTCCGTCGGTCGGCCGCGGGCCGCCCGCGCTGACCGCTCCAAGATATATCAGGGACAAGTGTCGCGCGCTGCAAGAACGCCAAGTAATGGGCCCGCATAAAATATAGAGCAGTTCTACTTTGCACTTGCCTGAGTGACCAAATATTTTTTTTATCCACATCAGCTTAGAATTTAGCCTTCATCATACCATACCTGATGTTAAGTAAAGATAAGACTGACGGTGGAAGCACACTGCTTTCGGAATCCTCAACTACTGAGGAACTGAAAACATCGTTGTTATGGCGTCAGACTTAGAAAAAATGGTGGTAGATAGCCAGGCGGACTTAATAAAAAGTCGAGGTGTCAACTGAGAGTTTGTGTAAAGAAAATTACTTGACTCTCCTACATTCTATAAGAAATAAGCTGCCGTGAAAAATATTTTCAAAATAAAAGTGAAAGCGCAACAGAGATTTGCGCTATCACTTTTACTTATAATGGAAATAGGCGAGTCAGATTTATCAAAAATATTTTTAAAGCACAGTTATCAATGAAAATTTATTTATTAAGGAAAACTTAACTGCTAGCCCGCTAGATTGGTTTAGTTCAGAAATCAGCTGAATGGTGTCAAAATAAATTAAGCGGAGTTCTGCTTATTAATGTTGATTTTTAAACGTGACGTGTAATTATAAACAAGAGTAACGGGACTCAACGCGACATTTATTATGAAGTACATATTATTATGTACTTACAGCTTGCCAGTCTTGCCTTATGCCAGTCTGCTTGTGACCACGGTTGTTGCAACACAGCCGAAACGTCAAGCTGTAAGTACATAATAATATGTACTTCATAATAAATGTCGCGTTGAGTCCCGTTACTCTTGTTTATAATTATAATGGAACGCGAAAGTTTAAAATCTTATATGTGACGTGTAATATTTCCAATAAACCAATAGTAAAAAAAAACATATAATAAAATATTTTATTTTCACTTTAATAGAGACCTACTTACCTATTTGACTTATGTATTACGCCGTAAATTCATCATAATAATCATTTTACTCATTATAAAATTGAACATATTTATCTTATAGATCGGGACCCAAGTGGAACACGCCATTACACCTCTAGCGCCCGGACTCGCTAGGGTTGCTTTACACAGTTAATTTAAAATTCTCATTCGTATAAATAAGGAGGGTACCGCTTGCGTTTTATGGCTTACAAAGTGCGAATGCAATGCTCGTGACGCCGCTCTGCGGTCGACGACGTATTTTAATATCGTTAATTAGGTGTTGCCAGCTTTTACAAGTACAATGGCTGTTTAGAATGGTGCACTTAAGGGATCTACTGTTTTGGTACAAAGTGGAATATTTTGAATTTGTGACTTGTAATTTTTTCTGTCGTCCGAGTAAATAAGATGGTTTGTCTGAAGATAAAGGTAATATTACCTTTTTCTTAGACATGTATTGACGTCATTGACACAAAAACATGTGAACAAAGAAATGATAAACGTGTTAATATGAAACTTTTTGCTGATTCCGCATAACAAAACACTGAAGAAGACAAATCTGCCCATCAAATAATGTTTGATAAAAACGATAGCATATGGTAGGCAAAATACAGGCCAAAGTAATGCTGTTGTTTATTTAGCTGTATGTCTGTTCGTTCTTCAAGCTTTTCACGTTTGCGGAAACCAAGTCTTAAAGCTCTAAATCTACCTAAACAAGGGCTGCTGCTAGTTCAAAGTTTAAATATAAGTCCTTAACTACCTGACTTGATACTTGAAAGAGGTGGGTTTCCCATTTAAAATATATATATTTTGTTTTACTCTCAAACCGTTTTTAATAGATTACATGTAACTACGTTTCTAATTTGCTTAGTTGAAAAAACAAAAATCCAAGACACGGCGACAAACAAAGGCGCCGCCACGAAATGGAGCGAAACTTTCTTACTAATTAATTTAATCCCTTGAGCCCTTCCCATTAGCCTAATTGAACTGCGGTGTACATGTCAATTCTTTGGTCTTACTCCAACAAGACAACAAACAAAAATAACCCTAACATTTCCGCTGATAGAGTTCAGATTACCACGACTGGTTCCTAATAATTTTCCATTCATGTTAATGATATGGGGGCATACTTTGTTCCGTTTTGCATAAGTGTTGCCAAGGAGAGACCTATTAACTTTTTAATTGATTGGTGTTTTAGAAAGAATGCTTTCACTTATATTTATTCTGCATATGCTGCAAGACCATATTACTTTGCACAACAGTGCGACAAGCATAATAATATCTGTTCCAGCTAAGATCCTTGAACTGAAACATTTTCTATCCGACAGTCCATCTTGATAACTAATTTTGTATTGCAAATGGCTCTTCTGTCTCGGCTGTAACCCGAACATAACATACAACGTGACAGCGGTGACGGAGGAGTAAAAAATTTGTGTTTAGTTCCACAAAATGACCACCCGGGTCAGATAAAGTTTCTTATTTTAATCTACTCTATCTATTAGCTCAAATGGCTTTGATTTCCCTACATGTCAATACAGACATCAAATCCAATATTTGGTTTGTTTATAGTCAAATAACATGTTTATTCGAACACGAAAGTAAATGTACTGTAAATATACATCGTAATGACTACGAACTTTCTGGACTTTAGTTTGGTCAAACAAAATAATTATGACATTAACACGTTGCCTGAATGCTACCAAAAGTTTATTGTGTACATTATTTTATGGCTTCATGAATCATTGTACCTGAGTATACTTTATAGGTTAGCTCGCTCCATCGTGGATCCTGTTCTAGCCCCTGGGCTTGATTGGGATGAAGAGCACACCCATTATAAGTTAAAAAAGGCTTGAAAAACTGATGCATGATATAGGTACAAGAAAATGTACTAAGTTTAAGTAGAAGAAAATCACTTTAATTAATCAGTATGACTTAAAGAAGGTTCGTACTGTTTCATGACCGATTAGGCATATTATAACACCAAAATGATGGTCACATTTTTCACAAAGGTCACATTTTTTTAATATTTGTGAGAAAAAAGTAATTTCTATATTTTCTGCGACTGTAGGTAATAGGTACGAAAATGAAGAGAATAATTCTTCCTAAATTAATTACTCACTTTTGAATCTGTCGCACTATCGTACCTAATAGGGTTTTTATATAAAAAAATCAAAACATATCCTTAATTGCTCACAAAAATATGTAGGTACAATTTAGCACCAAAATCCAAAACCCGTTATTAACTTATACGCGGCCGCATTATCTATGTGGGTTAAATCGTGAAAGGTACGAGTTATCATTGACTTCAGTAAAGTAATTTCCATTTTCTTTTGTTAATATACTGTAAAAGTTTGAATAGAGCGATTAACGGTGGCTGTAAACACGTTTTGTTTGCCGGCACAAACACAGTGCTGACACGCACATCCTTTCACAGTTGACACTGTAATTTCGAGCAAGGGGATCATGCTTAGGCTTGCCGATGAAATATTCACGAAAATCGACGAAAGAAAAGCTTAATTAGGTACTGGCAATGTTATATATTGGTCGTGGTACAACCTTTTTGGCTTTTATATACGGAATTAAAGATAGTTGATACTTTTTCCAAATATAAATAACAAGGAAAACTAGCTCATCTCCAACTAATTAATTTAAACGGGTTGTTAATGTGTAAGGTTTGACAAATAACAGTTTTCTACTGAGAGAGTCTCGCTTGTCGATAAGATATGGTGGAAGTACTTAGGTAGGTAAGGGTTTCTTGTTGATGTTGACTCCGAAACCTAAAAACCAAAAGCTCCAGTTTATATAAGTGTTTTAATTCAATGAGTAAATAATATTGTTTCCCAATTTCTTGACAAAAAGCTATTCCATTTTATAAACTCCTTTTGTTTCTACGTAGGCGGCACTAAGCTTTAGGGCATATCAAAGTTCCGTGAAATGGGGTAAAACTAATTTCGGTGGGTCACCGCTCGCCATGTGCCGGCCCGGGTTCGATTCCCGGGGGGGACCATCACTGCAATGTCACGCCTATTATTCCCCAATATATCTTGTGCTGACGTCAATATTTTTATTTCCGCGGATTCTTGTCCATTTGGGAGTTCATTATGACCCCAAATGTGTTTTTGTACTTTTGCAAAACCATCGCAGCTTACTATGACAGTAAACTGTGTCCGAAACAGCTAATGGAACTTCACTGTGGCAAAGTAAATTTCTAAAAGTTTAGTAGGTACTCATACTTACCTGTTTTTGTTTAGATTATTTTTATTGGTTTTGTTTATGTTTAATCATTATTTATTTAATTTAAATAATCGTGTATGGAATATTTTATTGTTCGGTAGAGTAGTAGGTATATTTTATTGAACTATTAACTATTTATTTTCCAAAAAACGATTAGAGGATACTCAGAAAATGGGACTTAAAACTCTGTTTCAAATACTTAGGATGTTGCAAGTCTAGAGATGTGCATATCCAACGATTTATCGAACTATTACTACTAACAATCGTTTCCAATAAAATATTGACTGTCGTATACTTAATAAATTATAATCAATTGCTACTTCGATTTACCTAGAATATTCAAGTCAGTTTGCCGAGAAGAGAAAAATAATTTTAATTCCTATTTTACGGTGTTTGATAAGCCAAGTCGTTCCATTATTTCGACTGTCACACGCTCACTCAATTTGTTAGTTTTGTAAATTGTTATCTTCGATTATAGATTATGGTTTAGTATTGTATAATGTTTCATTCACAATGAAAGCTTTAAAAACATTAATTTATTTTCGCGGTGTTAGCCGATTACGTTATTAAACATAGTCACATCTTTAGCTTTAACCACCATAAAACCTTACTTAGTTAGTCTGGTAAATGATAAAATTTATTCAAAAATTGTAAGTAAGTACGTGAAAATTATACAAACGTGAAAAAAGCCTGATTCTTATTAAAAGTTATTATTGTACAGTACCAACCAAGTATTAATAATACTTGTCTATGTTATTAAAATTTGTATTTAAGTATGTCGGAGTAACTAACAGTTCAGTTCTTTGGATGTGTCAGCCGTACCATCGTATTTGAAACAGAGTGTAAGCTAAGCTTTCATATCAAAAAAATCTCACGAAAATTAAGCAATCCTTTCTCTATGATCCCATCCATCTCCACAGTATAAGGTCATTTCAAATAACAGGTCGGCAAGTTATGACCAAGTCACTGGCTGATGTGTGTCCGGCCTCGGGGCTCGGGCCCATGCATCAACCGGCCTTAAAAGGCCTCGAGACATAAAGTGCCTGGCCTCACGTCACCTCCCACGTACCCCGGCCATCCGTTATTCAAATAAACCCTATTTTTATGGAAAACTTGCCCTTTCCACATCAATATCAATTTCCCGGCGATTGTTGCAGAAATAAAGGGATGACCCTTCAGGGAACTCGATCCTCGGAGGCTATCTCAACTATATTAGATGTTTTAGAGATTTTTGGCCTTCGTCTTATTTTGATAAAGCGTTAAAGGGGTTGGGTTAAAGGGTGGGGTTCATTTGTTATCTTGGACGTTGCATTGAAAAATTTAATTTAAAAATCTTAGGATTTTTATATAGTTTGACGTGTTTATGTGACGGATAATTTTTTTAATAATTTATTACATTTTTTTCAATAAAATTGGAAAAGTAACTCTTTCTCTCATATTTTGTTCATTCAAGTTTTGATTATTTTCTATATCGATTCAGCGTACCTTAGGAAAATATTATGTTATCGTCATTTTTACTCATTGGATAAAAAGCTGCCAAATCAAAGTTGTGAGCGGTCACTATTTCCCCATACCTAAATCTGAACCGCTCCGTAAATTAGTTTATGTACTTATAAGTTAAAACCTTCAACATCGAGCAGGTAAATAACTACCATAAACGCTAGTAAATAAGTCAGAAAAACCTAAATATGCTTATAAAATTACCGCCGATTACCGCGTCACCACTCAAAATTCGGGTTCCACTTAATATAATAAGGGATCAGAATCGATGCGATTACATGTCTGGTCCCATAATCGGTACATGTCCCGGAGACCAGAGCCGGCCGCCTTCGGGCGTCCCCTGAATGCCCTGATCGGTCAATTATCCGTAATTTTCTACCATCAGTCTTCGGGCGGCTAGGCCAGCGTAATAGTCCACGGGTATTGATCTAATTGGTGAATTATGTACAACCCGTCGTAGCGGGGCTTTACGAAAATATTTTATAGTGGTTGATGAAAGTTCAATGTTATAGATGGAAGTTCTGAAAATAGCTTGGGTTTGGTGACCGCTTTGCTGATTGGTTAGACCTAACACTTATAATTTCTAAAATACCTTTAAAGTCGTTAACACTTATAATTTCTAAAATACCTTTAAAGTCGTCTGAGTTTTATAACTACCTATACGACGACGTTACTGTCGTCTTCACTAAATCGAAACAGTAGGATCCTACAATGTATGAAAATGGAAACATAAGTTAATTTGTTTTATTTCAAGTACCCAAAGTTTTTTTTGTATACATTTGCGATCTATTATATTTCATACAAAAAAGAATTCCGCTAAGGATATATTATTCAGAAAATAACATTTGAAAATATGAAAATATACGCTTAGCAAATAGATCGCTCTGCCGACTGCAATTACTTTCCATCCAACCTCCATAATAGTTTCAAAACAAAAAATAAAATATAAATAAAAGCAGATGCACATGAATCGTGTATTCCTCCGTTGCATTCAATTTTAAAACAAAACTGGTTTGAAACTGAGCCGCGTCCGTACCGCCCCTAAAGGCTACATGCGCCTGCTTCGTTTTTTTACTACGTTTTTTTCTTACCTTAATACACTTTTTCCTATTGGCCACGAGGAAATTATAGCGTTTTTTGTTTTGAGACCGAATAAAATTTATAGCAGGTGGAATGTAGACTCAAATATGTAAGATATCGATTGGAATCGGTGATCGGTGATGCGATTGGTCCGATTGGGTCCAATCAGGTTTGACCTCTTTTAAACCAATATCAATAAAAAGGCAATCATTAAATGTTTATGACTTTGACTAGGTACGATGTTTATGTAGCTTTCATTTTTTTTAATGGCAAAGGTAATATTTTATTAGTATTTTTTTAGTAACCACTTCCTTCTTAGTTCGATAGTATCGCTCGCTACCTAGTATCTAGGTCAGCTAACAACGTTATTTGGCTTAACAAAAGTTGTTAGAGAACGATAAAGCTCGCTGTCGAGTTCGTATTTTTCGATTTATCTACACAATACAGTTGTTTCGCGTGTCTTTAAGTAAGGCTGTAGACGTTTCCGTGTAAGACTAGTTAGTAGTTTGTAGGGGTATTGGCGTGCTTTTTGGGGCCGCGTTTTGGGCCCAAACGCGAGATCGCGTGTTGGGGCGGGCCCGCGATTACAATTAAAACATTGTGTGTATCGAACTTGCCTCTTTTAAGGTGGTACCGGTTCTTTACAAACTATAATACAGGTATTATTTACGGCAGTATTAACAATTCATACAACAATTCACCGGATACGATTGGTTTTTCTTTAGACATTTATTTTTCAATAAAAGATCTTTTAATGTTGCAATGTTATTATAATTCCAATAAGATTTTTACAGAGAAAATGAAAGATGATTGCTGATTCTAAGTTTGGCATTTAATGTGTGATGTGATAATAATATTGAGAGGTAGGGAAGAAATTTTCAAATACCAAAATTCGGTATGATAATGCTGAGGTCCGGCCGGTTCGGCTAGGCCGACTGCTTCAATTTCCGATTGACTGGTGCACTTGCATGTGTAGTCGTAGTAGCCTTCTCAAAGAATGTAGGCTTAGAGAAGGTCCTCGCACATTGCTGGCATGTGAGCACATTATTATTTTGTACATGCAGTTGATTGCCACAGGTGATAGTGCTTTCAACTCATCACTCTTGGCATCAAGCTCACGGCATCGTTGCTCCTCGAAACACCGGACTCCTGTTTGAACCAAAGTCCTCCACTCCAGTCGTTTAGCATTCTGCGTCTCCCATTGATATGGTTCTATTCGACAATTTTTAATTAGGCGCTTTAACGACGACCTCCGAGGCCGAGTATACGCATCGATTTTCAAGGTGCTGCTACCTCTAGAGATCCCGGGTTCGATTTCCAGTCGGGTAAATACTGAAAACGATATTTTCAATATTATGTCCTCGGGTCTTGGTGTAGGTATGTGGTAATAATACCCGTCGTTGTTTCCAATTTCCATAATACTGCTCAAGCTACTATAGTTTGGTATTGGGACAATTTTATGTGATGGTGTCACTAACACAAATATTTATCTATTTATAAAACGTATTTGTACCTGAGGAGTTGTCCGTCATGCTTACGCTTGTCCCCCTTAAGTTCCGAGTAAAAGACGCACTTTGCCACTTGCTGTTCAGGCATCCGGGAGACGTGATCGCACCACCGAAGTTGTCGACGCATCAGATAAGCTTCAATGCCGCTGTCCCTGCCCAGAACTACGCGCGAGTTTTAACATACACTGCTCGCTAAGTATTGGCCCGCTAAGTAGTGCATTCTGCCACATTGAAAGTGATGCAATGAAAATCGCTGTAAAAAACGCAGCGAATTCGCCCTTTCTGGACAAGCAGTTAGGCACATTAGCTTTGCGCAGCACTTTATTAAATTAGGTACTAAAATTATGTATATTCATACAATTATTAGCTTTGTTATTTTCACCGAGACTAATTTCAATGTTACAGATTTATTGACACTAATTTAAAAACAAACTCAATAAATGGAACGTGTACATAATCTTATGATTCCCATGACGTCAACGATGAACAAGAACAAGACAAAGAGAATATTACATCCACACAGTAGCAAGTGAATGCAACTCACTATAAAATATTCTGATAAAACTTCAAAAGATAAACAAAGGTGATTATTTTCTTTTAGCATGCAATTTGCTGTGTATCTAGACAGCGAACATAATTGCATTTCAGATCCGCGTAGATCGAAACGCAGATATGTTCTCGGAGACTCGGATACGAATTAAAATTCCACGAAACGAAACGTTTTACAGGTGAGAATGGACGTTACGCTTCACACGTTAACGGAAACATTATTGTTTTAACTCGTACAAATGTTGCGGAGGACTTCAAATGCGCCGGTTAATTTGGTTAGAAGCAAATTAATGGGGACATTAATACACGTCGCGCGCTAGATGGGATTCGTGACAAAATATTGACACGACTGTCAGCTTCGTAAAAACGTGGACGCGGCCGTACAAAAAGTTCGGTGGCGACGGACATTTGAAAGGTGAATTTCAATAAAAATAATCGGTAACTGAACAGCGAAAGTATTTCGACTATGTAAAAAACTATGTTGTTGTAGCCCAAACATATAAAATATCTGTACCTCACTGAATTTACACGCAGTGCAACATGAAGAGAAAAGGAGATTTTACAAGATGATCTATGACTAATTAATGTAAGTATTTCGGTATATATAGTGTAATAATTTCGCAATGTTTCCCTTTAATTATATTGCAAGCATTACTTCCTTGGTTATGGTACAATCGTGTAAATGGGACAGAAATGCCAGGCAAAAACTAACTAAATTGTTTTATTACACGGACGAAGTACGCATGGTTATTCCTAAGATACGACCTTATTTCTCTTTATCGAAATTCACCTAAAATGGAATAAAATCATCTAGCGGCCGCATTTGCCGCGACCGGTGCTAACTCGATTAATTTCCGTGTCTGGTCCGATTTGGAGATCCGTCTATGACAAAATATACTTTGATTAATACTGACTTTGTCATTAATTTTTAATAACCTTTGCCCTTAGTTATTTCGAAACACCAATACAACACATAATACAGATTATGACATCACACCAATTTAAAACATGAGTTTGAAATTACTGGGGTTAATATAGTAGAGTGTATATTTCTGTAAGTAAGTACTAGTATCTTTCAATTTTTTTATAAGAAAGGCTTTTGCCCTAACAGGTGCTGTTCTTTCGCTAGGGTGCCTATCGAAACAACGTAGCTAACAGATACCTACTTAAGTAGTCTATGAAATACAACTTTTTGTTTTTTGTAAATCTTTAGTCATATTTAATTCTTTAATTATGTAAGAAAGAACTTACGAAATTAAATAAAATATACAAAAACTAATTAATTTTTTTTGTATACGGAATCACCTACACAACTTATCCAACCCATAACATATGACCTTATATGAAATCTATTTTTCGAGATACGGATTTTAATTTCGAATCACGGATGTGTCGTCACGGCCAAATGGATTCGTTCCGATTTCTTGCGTCCAATCGGACCGTAAAAGACGAAACATTGGATGTTATGACACATTATGATGTATAACGAGACATATTATCGACGTTAAAATTTTGACCAACAATTACTAGTGTTCTGTACAACTCTAATAAAATTAAGAAAAACTTAATAATATGTGATCACGCACAATTGTGATGACCACATCTACTGTGTTTCACAGTGTATTGAATCGAAGGTTTCTCATGCAAAATTAAGTAAATTAAAACTAGTCCTACCTTATGGTAAGGGATACTGTCCGTAATCCAGGGGGCTGGTCGCTGTCTTGCCGGCGCGCGCGCGCCTGGCCAAGTAGGTCTTCACCCAACCCCGAGGGGAAACTCTTATAGCTAACACTCTTAAAACTACACAATGCCCTAATAGACAGCTAAAACTTTCCCGGCGCTTTTCAAAGCGAACACACACGGGTTACAAGTCCGTACCCCGACCGGAGCCCTAGTAGGTGCAAAACGAAATCTCGGTCCCAATATGGGTAGGTAACTTGCGCGGCACGTCGCTACAGAAACACACGAACTTGTCTCACGGCTGCTTACGGCCAACTGGCGATCCTACACCGGCCGGCCGAGCGCATTGTCTCGTGACCTTGACAATGACAACGCACCGCTCGCAGCGCGGCGCGAACATCCCCCCGTCCCGGACAGTAGCAAACTGTCCGCCAACTCAATCTAAGGGCAGGCGAGAGAGGGTAGCGATCGCTCGCTTCAAAACAGAGTCCCCCACCAGGACCTCGGCAAACCTGGGCACACCATCCGACCCCGGATGAAGCTGAACAATGCGTCCTAAACGCCAGCGGAGGGGCGGCAGGTTTGGATCCTTTACCAACACGAGGTTTCCGGTCTTGGGTGGGGTCGTCCTATCCGACCACTTAACGCGTTGCTGCAAAATGTGCAAATACTCCAGATGCCAACGGCGCCAAAAACTCTGCGTAAGCTGCTGGAGCAATTCAAATCGCGAGAGCCGTCCGGAGGGCACTTCGGAATAAGGATATTCCGGCAAGGCGTTAAGCGGTCTGCCAATCAAAAAATGGCCCGGCGTAAGGGCCTCTAAATCATTCGCGTCCGAAGACAACGGACATAACGGACGCGAGTTGAGGACCGCCTCAACCTTACAAAATACGGTCGCGAGTTCCTCAAACGTGAGGACCGTCTCCCCAATAACGCGACGAAGGTGAGTTTTAGCGGCCTTTACAGTTGCTTCAAAAATCCCTCCCCAGTGGGGGCAGGATGGCGGGGAGTACTGCCATCGTACCCCTCTGCGAGAGAGTGTGGATCCGATCTCAAAATTATTCCTATCCAAAAATTCACAAACTTCCTTTAAATACCTATCGGTGCCCTTGAAATTGGTTCCACAATCGGACCTGATTAACGACGGCATTCCGCGGCGAGACACAAAACGATTCAACGTGGCTACAAAGGCTTCTGTGGTGAGGGCACTAACCACCTCCAGGTGGACCGCTTTAGTGGCCAAACAAACAAATACACACAAGTAAGCCTTTTCCGTTCTAGCATTACGAAGCCGCGATGTCTTAACGGTAAATGGCCCCGCAAAATCCGTTCCAACTCCTGAGAAGGGCATCGATTCGTTCACTCGATCGGCAGGCAAATCACCCATCTGGGGCTGCATCGTATCGGCGCGCAAACGATAACACGGGAGACAACGAAAAATAACGGATCGGATTATTCTCCGCGCTGACAAAATCCAGAACTCTCGTTGGAGGAGCGCGGTCAAAGCATTACAACCGGCATGAGCATTCTTTACATGTCGGTCTGTAATCAACAGTCTAACTAACGGTCCATCCTTGGGGAGCAACAAAGGGTGGCGTGATCCGTACGGCAGGTTGGCATGTCTGAGCCTACCTCCGACACGCAGCAATCCGGTACTGTCCAAGAAAGGATTCAACCGCACCAAGGGTCCCTTCAACTTGGGCTTACTTGAGCGCAGGGCTTTCAGCTCCGGTTCAAACTCTCGCTGTTGCGTCACTCGCAACCAATGCAAAAGAGCGTCTTGCCGCTCTTGTGGGGCGAGGACCGGAGACAACGATTTCTCCTGAGGCTGGCGACAATTTCGCACAAAGCGCCTCATCCAAGCAGTCACGCCGAGCAACTTATCAAGAGAACTGTAGCGGTCTAACAAAAACTCCATCTGCGGAGCCGCCACCGTCTCCACGGCGTGAACCCGCATGCCTAGGTCTGGGACTCTGGCCACAGCCGGGGTGGCAGGCCATGAGCGCTCAGGCCGTAACAACCATGATGGACTCCACCATAGGTGGTGGTCCACTAACTCAGGCGCCTCGCAGCCGCGGGAGGCACAATCTGCGGGGTTCAGTTCGCCCGGTACGTGGCGCCAAATCAACGGGGCCTTTGAAGTCTGAATTTGTGAGACCCGGTTGGCCACAAAAACCTCAAGGGTGTGGACTGAACTCTTCAGCCAACAAAGGACGACCTGGCTGTCAGACCACGCAAATATCGACCCCAAGTCGACACCGTTTCCCAAGGTGTCGGCAACATGATTGAGTAGCCGTACTAAGAGAGTGGCGCCGGACAACTCCAACTTCGGAATGGTCAGCCTAGTCCGAAGGGGGGCGACCTTACTCTTGGCCGTAACTAAGTGTACGGCGACAACGCCTGCTGCATCCACCGTTCGGATGTAAACGGCTGCCGCGTATCCGCTTTCGGACGCGTCACAAAAGCCGTGCAGGGAGGCTTTAAACTTTCCCGAAGGCAGCATTTGCCTCGGTATACAAACCCGATTGACGTCGGGTAGGGATGACACGAACCTCACCCACTCTCGTAGGAGGCTACCAGAGAGGGGCTCATCCCATGACAATTCCGCAGCCCAGAGCTCCTGTAGGAAGCACTTCATCGAAAACACTACAGGGCTGAGCCAACCGTTCGGATCAAAGGTACGGGCTACAGTAGACAGCACCGTGCGTTTAGTCCAGACCTTTGGGTCTGGCAGTTCCAATCTATATGTGAACAAATCCGGGACTGGTCGATACTGGACTCCCAAAACAGACAGCATGTCTGGAGTCTCCGGATTTTCAAAGAGGAGCGGCTCTTGCTGGTGGTCCTTAGGCAAATCTGCCAATAGGTCCGGTGAGTTAGACAGCCACTTCCGCAGCTCATAGCCACCAGCCCTCAAGAGCGCAATCAGCTCATCACGTAAGACGAGAGCCTCATCTAAGCTCGAGGCCCCCGTGCAGATATCGTCGACAAATAAGGCCCCCCCCCTCAATAAGAGCAGATGCCCGGGGATAGCGTAGCCGTTCGCGCTCTGCGAGCTCCAAAAGCGAACGGATCGCCACAAAGGGGCTCGACCGTAAACCATAAGTGTTGGTGTTCAGCTCGTAAGCCAACATCGGATCCTGGGGATCCTCACGCCAAAGGATGAGCTGGTATCGTCTATCCTCCGGGTGAATCACGGTCTGTCTGAACATCATGCGGATATCGGCCACAAAGACGACAGCGTGCCGGCGGAAGTTGGTCAAAACATCACCAACATCGTGATGCAACTTCGGCCCCGCATGCAGACACTGATTCAACGACACTCCGGTTGACGTGGGCGCTGAACCATCAAAGACCACGCGGATCTTCCCATTGGAAGTCTTCAAAACAGCGTGGTGTGGCAGGAAGTAATGTTCCACATTACGCCAGTCCAACTGCGAGATGGACATGTGCCCAAGGTCCAAATACTCCCGCATGAAGTCTATATACTTCTCCTTGAATGCGGGATCCCTGGCCATCCTACGCTCCATAGACAACAATCTCTTCTCGGCCATCGGTCGGGAGCTCCCTAAAGGAGGGCGAACCGCCAAGAAGGGCAAGCGGGTAATCAAGCGACCCGAGAGGAGGCGCCCAGTGTTGTTCTGGTAGAACAATTCGCACTCCTCGGCTAACGGATCCAACCGCTTGGCAGTGGGAGGTTCCTCCACCTCCCAAAACTTTTGGAGAACGTCGGACAAAGTAGAACCGACAATGGTCTGGCGGTCTACCGACGGGGTCTCTGGTGTCTGTGGTACCTTTCCCATCACCACATGACCCAGCGACGAGGACAAGGCGACAAGATCGGCTGTCTGCAAAACTCGCTTGCTTCCACACAGTACACGACCGAGGACATCCGCACCAATCAACAAGTGTATTGGGCCCGGTCGGTGGAAGGAAGGATCAGCCAAAGCCAGTCCAGACGTCAGCTCAATCGTGGATGGCGGCACTCGCACTTGCGGGAGTGGTCCAACCACCTTATCAAAAACTATCGCCGAAGCACCGATCTTCGGCCTTGGCGTGAAGTGGGGGGAGAAGGAGAACTCAACTCGACCAATCGGATCAGGGATCCGCGAGTCTCCCACCCCCCGTACCGCTTCGTGATGCGGCACAAGCAAAAGACCCAGCTGTCGGACAAGCCACCTGGACATTATGCACCCCTGGGCACCTGAGTCCAAAAGGGCACGCACCGTTACAACATTGCCCTTAGGTCCCCAAACATTCACGGAGGCTGTTGGCAACAGCACAAGCTCCGGAGGGGTGGTTGGGTCCGACAGGGGCGCCATTAAAAATTTTGGGGGGGTACTTGTCCCCCTCGCGCCTGAGTCGGCGCGCCAAATGTGGGACGCTCGTACCGGGCGAGCGGGTCCCAATCGGGTACATACTGGCCCCGACCAACAGCACTCCTAGGTGCAGGGTAATACCCGTGTGGGGCGTGCCTCGGTACATAGTACCCCAATCGAGGCCTCTCCATTAGGGGGGGGGAGTAGCAAATAGGGCCCGTGCCCATCGCCACCGTGGCGTACTCTTGTGGTACCCCCCTACCCCCGCCCGTGGCGGGGGCGTCTCTCCTATAGTTCCCCCTCTCCGGGGGGGACTGAACGGGGGGGCTAAGCCCCGCCGAATCTCTAGGGGAGGCCGGGCCCCCGCCCGTGCGCGAGGAATTCGAACCCCGGTCGCTCCCGGCGTCCTTGCGGTCCAAACAAAGGAGGGGGTGATGCCTCCCTCCGCAAAGACGACAATCCTCTGTCTGGGGACACGCCGACTGCATGTGTCCCCCCAAACACCTATAGCACCATTGGCGCTGTCTAGCAACGGCCCTCCGTCCCTCTGGGCGGAGGCCTCTAAATTTGGCACATTCGTGCACCATGTGCCTATCTCCCCTGCAATACCTGCACCGCTCACTCGGTGCGGGGGGAGGGGACTGCTGGAAGGCAGCATATCGATTGGTCGGGCGACGGGGCTGTTCCCTCGCCGCCACCATACGACCAACACCTGGAACCGGGGCGGGCTCCAGGTGGTCCGTCACCCTACATTCGTCCTCCAAAAAACGAAGGAGGTCCGCGAAGGGCGGGAGATACGAGGCGCTGTCGCCTCCGTACCTCTGCTCGAAACGCCCCTTCATTTCAGCGGGCAATTTGGCGAGGACTATGTGCAGCAGTACAAAGGACCACTGATCCACCGGCAGGTCCAATCGCCTTAGGGAGTTGGCCGCTGACAGTAGCGGGTTCAGCAACTCCCTCCGTAACAGGTGTACCCGCGTGATTCGCGGGAGGGCCAAAATCGTGGCCACGTGGGTGTCCGCCAGTAACCGGACATTCTGGTACCTGCTAACCAAAAGCTGGCGAGCCACCTGGTAGTTGTCGTCGCTGATGAGCAGGTGCTGGATTACCGCGCTGGCCTCTCCTCGCAGGGAGGAGCGCAAATAGGCCAACTTCTCACTAGGGGATAAGTCCCGTCGTGAATCCACCAAACTGTCAAACAAATTAATGTAGCCCATCCAGGCTGACAGATCCCCATTAAAAGTGGGAATCTCCAGCGTAGGTAATCGGCCTAGCAACGCCGTCGGGGTAGGTTTGACCTCCCCGCTCAAAACCGGCTCCCCCTTCCGAACAGCCAGGGCCCTCTCAGCCGCCTCCGTGAACTGGTCAGCCAGCTCATAGGCCTGGGCTACATCCTGCTCCAGCTGTTCCGACACGGCATCATCAGCTGGGGGGTTCTCCAAATAATGCGCGCGACACTCCATGGCGTGGCGCTCCAGGTCTTGCAGCCGAGCTGCCAGCCCGCCATACCGAGCTAGCAACGCGCCTACCCGGTCGGCTCGGTCTATTAATGTGACCGCACAAGCAAGCCAACGCAAAACTCCTTGGATGCCGGCCCTGGATACGGCGAGCGGATTCGTAGGAGCCATTTATAATCCGTTTTATAAACAAAGCAAACAAAGAAATATAAAAGTGGTAAACATCAACAAAAAAAACAATAGAAATAGGTCGCGTCACGATAATATAAAACACAATTAAAATTCGGACGACATACACGGACCCTACTATTTTCATAAATTATTAGCAACTTACCAATTTCAAGGGCTAACAATATAACGGTATAAACAAAACGTATAGGATTAACGGTATGGCATACCTCGCAAATCAACTACTAAACCGTTATCAACAAACAAAAACAAAACTATTTTTAATAATAATACTCGTAATTTAATACTACTAATAATTAAAACTAGTTCCACTTTTTTAACTAGGCAAGCGGACTCGGAACAAACACTAGTATGTGGTACTAATAAACAACACTTTCGAACGAAACTATTCGTCAAATAAATCCGGACACACAAAAAAAAATATACACATCTAGGCGAGTAAACTCGTATCAAATCACTAGTATGTGGTACTAATAAACACACTTTCGAACGAACTATTCGTCAAATAAATCCGGACACACAAAAAAAATATACACATCTAGGCGAGTAAACTCGTATCAAAACACTAGTATGTGACAACAATTATATAAGTGTCTATCTATTATCGGATCCACCAAGTGAGAAACATTCGCTTCGAGAATTTACTAGAACAATTTCTTAGTACTTCAATCGTCTCGGCATACCCTCGAGATTTCAACAAAAAAAAATAATTTTTAGGTACGCTTTTTAGGTACGCTTTTTATTTTTACTATGAAATTTTATGTACCTAGTTAATTTTAATATGAAAATTAACTAATTATATCAACTAGGTACGCTCTGCTACCAAAAATATGATCACGCACAATTGTGATGACCACATCTACTGTGTTTCACAGTGTATTGAATCGAAGGTTTCTCATGCAAAATTAAGTAAATTAAAACTAGTCCTACCTTATGGTAAGGGATACTGTCCGTAATCCAGGGGGCTGGTCGCTGTCTTGCCGGCGCGCGCGCGCCTGGCCAAGTAGGTCTTCACCCAACCCCGAGGGGAAACTCTTATAGCTAACACTCTTAAAACTACACAATGCCCTAATAGACAGCTAAAACTTTCCCGGCGCTTTTCAAAGCGAACACACACGGGTTACAAGTCCGTACCCCGACCGGAGCCCTAGTAGGTGCAAAACGAAATCTCGGTCCCAATATGGGTAGGTAACTTGCGCGGCACGTCGCTACAGAAACACACGAACTTGTCTCACGGCTGCTTACGGCCAACTGGCGATCCTACACCGGCCGGCCGAGCGCATTGTCTCGTGACCTTGACAATGACAACGCACCGCTCGCAGCGCGGCGCGAACAATATGAGTGTATGTTGTAAATATTTTGTTGAAATAGCAACGCAAAATTGAGCTCTTAGTATTTGGTGCTCAATTTATCGTTTTTTATCTCAAATCATACAGTAAAAAATTTTTTCAACATTAAAATTTAAATACTTAACCCAAAAAATTAACAGTTAATAAAACTATTTCTGATCCTTTTATTTGATTTGTTACAGTATTTTATTAACACTAACACTAAGCATGGAAAATAAAGCATAAAAGATTCATATAAGAATATAATATTAGGTAAAGCCAAGGTCGTCTACAAAACGGCCGTGAATCTAATAAGCAAATATTGTTGAATGATGGAGGTTATTATAACCACATACTTAGGTGTAGAGGTTATGATAAAGTAATTAATTTGAAATGCTTTTTGTACATAACTAGGAAAATGTATAGGATTTGGCAGCCTTACATTCTAATGATAGTTGCTGGCCGTGTATGCAGGAGGCGTTATGGCTCAAAGTCACCCTTAAAATTATAAACAAATGAAAACCGTAAATTTTTTATCATCTTTACCAAAGAATCTGTAAAATGAAAAGAAATTGCTAATGGCTGGATGACAATTTTTATTACTAAATCTGAAAATAAAAAGGGAAGAAGGCTGTTACCTCGATTAAAACCTCCACAGATAGTTGCCGACCGCCAAGCTTCGGATGCGAGGGGCGATGACGTATGCGGCCCATCAATACGCGTCGGCCGCCATTAACCCTGTCTAATGAGGTCCGACACGTTTAATAGAATTAAACGCTTCGACACGCCGCTGAAGGGTTGGGTACTAGTGTAGGTATCAGGTGTTGCGGTTACCTTAGGAGCACTTGAGATAGATCACCTGGGAATTAAGTTGTAGGTAATTGAAGTACAACAAGGGTATTATTTAGTTAAGGGAAGATATAACCGCCTTCTTAACCGCCTCTGTGGTCTAGTGGTTCACACCACCGATTTCAGACCCAGAGGTCCCGGGATCGATTCCCAGTGGGGGTACATAATGTATTCGGTTCGATTGGTGGTGGGACTTGTTCTTAGTCCGCCTGGCTAGCTACCACCATCCATCTTATCACAGCCAGATTTAATCGTATCGGCAGTTAGATATGAGATAGCCAGTTCTTCACTGATTGGGGAGTTGTCCGCTTCCACCTTAGTCTTATCAAAACTACATCTGCTATGGAATTGCGTAAAGTCAATCGTATTCATTTGACAGTTCATATTGTATCATAATAAATGTCATTCCATACAAATTGCAGCCGTTTGAATACGATATGAACTGTCAGATTAATACGATTACCTTACGCAATTGCCCCCCAGGTGTGAAGGCTAAGTGCTACCCGAAATAGACAAAAAAATTGCATGTTTCATTGCATGTTTCTCGATCTAAAGTCAAGCACTGTAATCGTGTTAAGATGGCAACTAGAATATTAAGTGCAAAGCAATTTTTTTTTGTGCATTTAAATTCAAAAGATAAATATAGGTACCTACCTACTGAGATTTCTTTCGATGTCAATTTCGTATTTTTGTGGGTTCAGTTAGATTTAGCAAAGCTGTGCCCTTCTGTCTGGTGTATGGTACGAAGGAAGTGAATATTATTATGAGAAATACAAACTTTTTAAAAATGGATCAGAGTTAGGTACAATATAATAAAAGGGACCTTTTATTATAATTATGTTTTAAAATTCTTTCTTTATATATTTTGGATTCTTTTAAAAACTCTTGAAAATTTCTCAAATTATTACTAAAAAAATGGAAAATGAAATAGGTATTTAGAAAAATTCGACCCGTCTCACAATCAGCTCCGATGGGACTCGAACCCACGACCTTTCGCTATCGCTTTGATGAAATTAACGCTGAATATACAGCGAGTAAGAAGTATTGGATAAATTCGACGCTTCTTGTAACGACTCCGTAGCTCAGTGGTTAGAGCAGTCGCCCGGAAAGCGAAAGGTCGTGGGTTCGAGTCCCATCGGAGCTGATTGTAAGACGGGTCGATTTTTTCTAAATACTTCATTTTCCATTTTTCAGTAATAAAAATTGCATTGTGAATGCAAAAAACTAAAAATTAAAATAAATTATTACTATCTAAGTAATAAGATTTATCACACTTGATAATTTAGTCCACGTTCTGCGTTTTCAGATTTTTTACAGTGATTTCGTGCGAGTATTTATTCAAATAAATTCTAAAAAGTGCGCTCTGATGAGAATTCCATAACTATTAGTCGACAAAGGAATTTAAAAAGCCCTATAGCACTCTTTGTCTCTTTTTCAGTTTGGCGAGAAGCATCCTTGAATACTGTTGTTCCGTATGTTCGCCTTTCTACGGAGTTCATATTGATAGACTTAAAGGAATCCAAAAAAAATTTTTGAGATTTCTCACTCGTAAGTTTAATTATGGTCGCTCCCTCAACTCCTATAGTGCGAGATTGTCTCGTTGTGGTGTTGTGTCTTTGCAGGATAGACGTAAGAGATATGACTTGCTATGTCTTCACAAGATCTTACACTCGTCCATCGATGCGCCGGATTTGCTTTCTCTATCCATACTAATATTATAAATGTGAAAGTGTGTTTGTTTGTTTGTTTGTTTGTTTGTTTGTTTGTTTGTTTGTCCGTCTTTCACGTCAAAACGGAGCCACGGATTGACTCGATTTTTGGTATGGGGATATTTTGGGAGCTGGAGATTAACATAGGCTACTTTTTATTCCGGAAAATTATAAAATATAAAAAGATTATTGTGTATAGAAAATCGATAAACTGTCGTACTATACAAAACTGTCATTTCTACCATAGCCGCTTCCAAAGAGGTATGTCAAAGAGTATTGTAGTCACTGACGTTTTAACCGCTTTGGATTACCTACTTTTTGATAAGTTAATATGGCAAAACAACGTTTGCCGGGTCAGCTAGTTTTCTATAAATTCACTTTATAGGTCTCGGCAGCCTAACACGTTTTCTTGTCAAGTTTTTAAAAATAATACCTCATACTACAACCCCATTGTTAGAATGTCAAGAAGCTACAATGAGGTGGTAAGGAATAACAAGACAATAGACGTGTTCAATTCTAAGTTTTCTTTGTTTAAAAGGAATATTTCAGATTTATTCGAACCCGGATCCTAAACCTTAATTTTAAGAATTTAAACTTGTATTGTCCTAACAGTGTAAAATTTGTTTTGTTTTAATTTATAGTTACTTTTAGTTTTTTTTTGTTTTTCTTGTTATAATATTGTTCATGCTGTGTGCACTTGTAGTGGATATCAGTCTAGCCTTTATATATATTTTTTTTCTTTTTACTGTTTTTATATTGACTGTAATCTGTAATGTGTACCAAATATAAATAAATAAATATTGGTGCATAACGTAATCATGCATCACATTACTAAGTTTCATACATTCGTTCTTATATTGTATTTTATATAATTTTCAATCAAGATGACACTAATATACAAATTCTGCTACCAAACTGTTTTTCATCTCGGAACGGAATAGAAAAATTAGGTTGATACTAGGTATCTACATAACCTCCCTCTTTTTTGGAAGTCGGTTAAAAATAGTAAACCCTGCGTTGAAATTGAGATAAATATTGACTTTGACTGAAATAAAAATAAATAAAATCAGATCTGATTTGATTATTGATAGATAGGTTTTTTTCTAATAAAAGGACCTATTATGAAATTGCCGATTTTTGCTTATTATTCTTAAATTTTTTAAATATTATCAATATATCAAAATTAATAGTTAATTTCTAAAATAGAGTAGGTCTTAATGTTAACATCTAAAAAAATAATAATTGAACACGGGTAATTTTTTTTTAAATGCTTCAAAGATCAGATTTTTTTAATCTTAGGAAGTTTTTTAAAGCTTCGTCGAATTTAGAGTTCACATGTCCAAGAAATCCTCAAATATCTTTGTTTGTATGATAAAATTCCAGCGGACTACAATTTTCCCATAAAAAACGTTCATAAAATAACCATAAAATTCATTTTCAATATAATTGTAAGCTATTTTAAATCGTCATGATACTTTCCTGCTACCCATTCAAAACTTTTTGACTTAGGTACTAGAAGAAATGAAAAAAGACGGGCACAATGAACATTATCATGAAGACCATAGAAGCCAGAGCAGGTAATCCTTAAATTTATGTAAATATGAACTTTTACAGATACTGCTGGTTGCAATGTGTGGCCACTGTCCATCAAACCGCGTCTCGCCTTGACACAAAGCTTTTGCACAATATCGGAGAGTTTCCCAGAACGCGGTCTCGTTCGTGACTAGAGCTATATTATGCGGTCAGGTGGGTGCAGGGACGGACTCAGGCTGACAGCGCATTGGGAGGTCTTCTCTAGGGCTGCAGTACTGATTTGTTAATGTTATGTCGTGTTAGTTTTTGATTTTATTTAGGTAAGATGATCGTTATAAAAATAATTTCAGCCGGTAATAAATGATGCCAACATTCAAACAAAAAGGAAAATTTAGTGTACAGAAGGCAAGAAAGAGGTAATTCTGAATATTAAAATCTGCCTTCAAATAAATAGGTTTACCTACATGAAAGAAGAACCGACCGCCAGAACCGACTTTATATATTCCCCCCTCCCCCATCCTGAAACGGGGAGACTATTTGTGGAGTAGCAAGAGTTCTTAGCATGAATAACTATCGTTATACTAATTTTATTTTTCAACTTTTCGGGAATCTTTATTGAGATCGTATTATTTTGTATCAAAACCAGAGCAGTGCTTCTTTCGGTCGTCTAAGGGACAAAAATTCTATATAATATATTTCACAACAGCACTTTAAGAGCTTTTGAAGGATGGTATTGTTTATTATTACGATTACCATAACGTCAGTTTTCGTGCTATGGCTACTGTGCTTTATTCTGGTATCGGGATCCTTTCCTAATGAATTGGTGAATAAGAGTGCTGAACTGATGTTCTAATTTCATTGTCTAATAACTTTATTACTCCCTTAGTTGGGATCTGTGCTCCGGTAGAGAGGGCAGGAGAGGCGAGGGGCGGGCAGCGGCGGCGTTCTCACGCCTCTGAGGTCACGCCTCGCTCTGACCAGAGAAACCTATGTACTCTACTCAAATAATAGAATAACGGTATGTAAGCCTCCAAGCGAACGCTGGTTACATAGTTATAAGTCGACATACTTCATCTTAGAAATAACGATGGATGGCAGACGGAAGAAAATGTACTAAAAGCTGTAGGTACTTCAAAACTAAATAAACCTAAGTATGTAGTAGTAGAGTAGGTACTCAGATATATGAAATACAGTATGTCTGAGCAAGGTATGCTTGTTGGATGGTTGTAAGTCGGAGAGCCCGAGGCGCAGTGGTTAGCGCGCTCGGCCTGCGACCGTTGACATTAAGCAACTTTCGCAATTTTCGATCACGGGATGGGTGGTGACCAAAAACTTTTCTCCTCGAGCTCCTTCGCTATTCGCAAGACACGCTAAGCCGTTGGTCCCAGCTGCATTTGCAGTCGTTAATACCCACCAATATACCACCACTGAACCCGCGTGGTGGGTCATGGCCATTCTCCTTATCCCAGGATGGCCAGTGCCCCAGCAGTGGAGACATTAAATGCCTGATGACGATGATGATGACATGTAGGTACTCTACTCAAGTAAGTAATTAGAATAACGGTATAATATATGCCTCTAGCTACTAGAAGAAAGAAAAGCTTTGGCGAGTGTGCAACTGATTTGCATGACCTCATTCCAGCCTACTGGTAAATCAGCTACTGTTGCCATTCCAAACTTATGCACAGAGTGCTTTAAGTCCTCCTTCATCATGCGTACAGCCAAGGAATGGAATGCCCTGCCTACGTCTGTTTGATGTTTTCTCGAGTACCTACAACCCTAACCTCTACAAGGTGCAAGTGAATCTTATCATCATATTTGCCCTTGGGCCAGATGGAGGTTAAGAGTAAACCCATTTAATAATATATAAATAAACTTCTTACCCAACAAGCAAAAACGTCATATAAGTCGACTTGTACGACATCAAGTTGGATAGCAGTCTTATAATAATAATGAGATGAGTACTAGGTCCTATAGACGTCTTTAATATAACTATTTAGTCGTGCGACGAATAAGTCATAATAAACTTGTCATAGCAACAACGGTAAGACTAAACTACACGACGTTATATTACTGTTTTATCTAAAACGTTTGTAAGACGACTTAATAGTCATACTAACGTTACAATCCATTAAACGTTTTCAGCTGACCAAATTATGTGTTAGGAAAACCTTTATATGATATTTATATAACCTAGCAGTTGTACACACGTGACGTTTAAAAAACGATCCCTATTTTGGTTTACAACAGTCAATTTAAGACTCTTAAATGACTTGGTTGTTTATTAACGACTCAAATATAACCCTTATATTAAATGATGTCCATTTAATGTCATGCCATGACTTTGATCAAAATTGTAGTCACAATTTTGTCAAGTTTCGACTTTAAAACGTCTTGGCCACCATATTAACGGAAAGTCTGATTATATTTAATACGAAAAATGGAAGCAAGAAAATCGCTGAGAAAACTTTAACGTACCTAGTGGAATTTTCAAAAGGAAAGTAAATCGTAATTTCCTTTTATTAAGTACAACGCCAACAACCGTGCATTAGTCTCAAATGTTGAAGAAGAAAAGTGTACAAAACATGAACAACAAACAGTTCAGTATCAATATTTATTTTATTAACTACTAGCTTTCCGCCCGCGGCTTCGCCCGCGTGTACTACACAACGTTATCCCGCGAGAATGTGACATTATTTCGGGATAAAAAGTAGCCTATGTTCCTCTTCAGGCTACAAAGTATCAGTGTCCCAAATTTCAGCCCAATCCGTTCAGCCGTTTTGGCGTGATTGAGTAACAAACATACAAACATCCAAACATCTAAACTTTCACATTTATAATATTAAGTAGGATGAGTAAGTATGTGTAAAAAAATTAAGTTCAAAAACTAAAACCCGACTACTGAAAAATAACGTTCTAAAAAGTATGAAACAAGAAAATATTCTCATCTGAAATTGCCGTGGTCGAATGCCACTTTTCCCTAGAATGAATATATTGTTTTATTATATGAAGGGGCATACGACCACGGCAATTTCAGATGAGAATATTTTCTTGTTTCATATTTTTTAGAACGTTATTTTTCAGTAGTCGGGTTTTAGTTTTTGAACTTAATTTTTATTTACATTATTTTGGGGTCATAATGTCGCGCTGTGTAGTGCCGGCACATAAAAAGCATTACCACCTCTCTTCTCGTGGGTTTCGACAGAGGGAAAACTGCCATCAAGAGATGGGCAGCAGCGTCTCCATGTAACAGCAGGCCATACTGCGATTATGGCAAATCCAACCCCCCAAATGGCTTAACACCAAAAAAATCAGCCCCCAGTCCACGGCGGGGCAGGGGGTGCTGAGAATCCCCGGGTAAGACCAGGCTATCAACACAGGCGACTTGACCTGGCAACCTAGAACACGCGCATATTGCGGACTGACTCGAAGGTCATAGAGTTGGAAAAGGCTGTTAGTAAGTTACACTGGGAGATCATTGGATTATCTGAAGTCCGAAAAGAGGGGAAGGACTCGATTATCCTGCAATCCGGTAACTTACTTTACCACCGGGAGGGCAAACAACAGTCCCTAGGTGGTGTCGGGTACATCGTCCACATTCCACAAGTCCCTAGTCAACAACGTGATCACCATTGGAAGCGTGTCGAGCAGGGTAGCGTACCTGATACTCAGAATATCGAAACGGTATTCGCTAAATGTCGTACAAGTTACGCTCCGACCTCGAGCCTTCCTTCTAAATGAGTGGGTCTAAAGATGAACATGGATAAGACGAAAATCATGTCGGATACCCATGTTGCAACCGCTCCAGTTAATGTTGGGAACATTACACTCGAAGTTGTCGACCACTTTGTTTACCTAGGGCAAACGGTCCAGTTAGTTAAGTCCAACTTCGAGAAAGAGATCTCTCAATGAATCTAGAACGGATGGGCAGTGTTCGGGAAGCTCCGGCATATATTCGCGTCCAAAATACTTCAATGTCTCAAGACGAAAGTCTTTGACCAGTGTGTGTTGCCAGTCATTACTGGCCTACTGACCTATGGAAGTGAGACGTGGTCTTTTACTACGGGTCTCATAAGTAAGAAGGCTCAAAGTCACCCAGCGAGCAATGGAGAGAGCGATGCTTGGTATTTCCCTGCTCGATCTAATCAGAAACGATTAGATACGCAGGAAAACTAAAACAACCGACATCGCTCGAAGGATTGCATCGTTGAAGTGGCAGTGGGCGGAACAGATAGCACGGAGAACCGATGGCCGTTGAGGCGGACAGGTTCTCGAATAGCGATTGCGTACCAGACGACTTTCCGTGGGCAGGCCCCCTACAAGGTGAACCGACGATCTGGTCAAAGTCGCGGGAAGCCGCTGGATGCGGGTAGCGCAGGACCGATTGTTGTGGAGTTCCTTGGGGAAGGTCTATGCCCAGCAGTGGGCGTCGTTCGGCTGATATGATGATGATAAATTTCGTGATAAAGTAAAAATTCGATTTATGCAAACAAAGCCGCAAGCAACAACCAATAAAATATACATTTTTGAAACGAGCTCACCAAGAGATTTCATTTGATACCAAACACGATATTCTTCTCAAAAAAAAGTTTTTTAGTTCACAACTTTACGTCGTCTAGAGGGCGCTATATTTAATTTCATGTGACGAGACATAGCCTATAACCAGCAGACAATCGAGACGCTTCCAACGATACCTCAATTGTGAATATATGATCAGCAGTTTAGAAGTTATGCGGGAACAGATGAACATACATACATACATACATACATACATACATACCGGTCAAAATCATAACCCTCCTTTTTTTGCTTTGCCGTAGTCGGGTAAAAATATGTGTATGTGCAAAAATTGTGTATGATTTTTTGTTGATATTCCTTTCCTTCCTTTTTTTCCTTTCAATGCAATAAATCTCAATCAATAAAACTTTGTTTTTATTTACAATGAAATGAAATCGCCGCAGTATTTATGATAGTCAATGATACTGTGGCAACAATAGCACTTGTCCGATAATATAAAATGAGTGCTTTTCCATGGCCAAACCAATCTATTAAGAAGTCATATTTCAGAATAAAGTAACTTGAATATGTTAAAATGTTTTGTAGTCTCCACTGCACTTTAACTACGACCAGCCTGAAATAAATTTAAAGATACTTAAATAATTTTGGTGAATATTGAAAAATTAAAAAGGTTTTTATATTTTTTTGAGGAACCCTAAAAGCTAGCTGCAATGGCGTATTCCATGGTCTTGAAATAACCTTATAACGACACTTTGTCTTTGTAACGTCATAAAGAGATAAGTGTGCGACAAAAAATAAATATGTTTATTTTAAGAAATAAACATATTTATATTAATAAAAATATAATGTTATAAACACAAAATTGCAATATTAATAGTATTTACATAGGTATATTATCATAAAAATTTAATTCCCAGTCGAACCAAACGGTATGAGAGACAGAAGGGACAGTTTAGCAAGATATGGAAGTTAAATAATACTCATTTTTATTTTCTTGTAATTATTTATTTTGTACTTACTCAAATCTTTAAAAAAAGACCCGATCGAGTCACTAACAAGAAATATAAATAAGTCTCACATGTGTTGTTACTTGACTGAAATAAAATGTTTAGTCATATAAAAACACCTGTATGCCCACAATATTTTTTTTTTATTCACAACGGTGTAGCACTTAGCCTTCATCACACCTGATGTTAAGTGGTGATAAGGCTGAAGGTGGAAGCGCACTACTACCGGAATCCTCAATCACTGAGGAACTGGCTATCTTATCTCTAACTGCCGGAACACAATAATGCTGAAAACATCATTGTTATTGCGTCAGACTTTGATAAGATGGTGGTAGCTAGCCAGGCGGACTAAGAACGAGTCCTACCACCAACCAAACCGAATACAATATGTACCCCCACTGGGAATCGAACCCGGGACCTCTTGGTCTGAAATCGGTGGTGTGAACCACTAGACCACAGAGGCGGTTAAAATAACTGAACGAGTTGTTGTAAGGTTATAATGCAACTGCTGCGCGATAAAGTGGTAATTCTTTAACGTTTACACGACTTTTGAATGACGCCTACAAAGTCATCTTGTGACTTTTGTACGACCATTATACAACAATGTAGGTCGTATAAATGCGCCCTTTTCGCGTTTAGTAAACGTTATTATAACTTTAGTATGACCTAGCTTTTACGAACATGGTAATTAAGATAACGTTTACTAAACCATTGAACGACGTTAAATTGTTAGTTGGGTATTCATATAGATTTCACAAACTAAAATTCTTATAGATCGTCCATTTTTTTTCCTGCCACCCGTTAAAGGACATCTTTAACTGACAACAAAAACGCTAAATAAAACTAAAACTAAAACGATATATAGCATCAAGTTTAACAGAAGCCAGCCAGTTTGGTATATGGTAAAGGTGTGTCCAAACATACGCGCGGCAGCCGCGCGCGGCGAGCAGTTTGCACATTCATTGAACGCTCGCGCCAGACGTCTAATCTATATACAAATAAATAAAATTGGTGTGTCTGTTTGTAATATTAACTTTTTATTATTAACTTTTTACTACATGCATTTGATTATATATACGGTACATATACCAAAATAACATTTTTTTCAATTTTTGTCAGTCTGTATGTTTGTTCCGGCTAATCTCTGAAACGGCTGGACGAATTTTGCGTGACTTTCACTGGCATGGCAGGTAGCTGATGTAATAAGGAGTAACTTAGGCTACTTTGTCCTGGAAAATATCACATTCCCGCTGAATAACGTCGTGTAGTCCACGCAGGCGAAGCCGCGGGCGGAAAGCTAGTCAAATATAAGTGTGACGCAGCAACTGATATGCAAATCTCAGACAGACAGACAGACATAAATTGTAAAAAATGTTATTTTGGTACTTATATGTACCGTATATATATAATCATAATATGCATGTAGTAAAAAGCGGTTATTTTAATATTAAATAAATAAATAATAAATAAATAAATAACTTTTTACAATCACACTAATTATCTAAGCCCATGTTAATTTCATTGAGAAACTGTGTCATGGAAAACTTGATAACGGATAAATATTTACATAAATACTTTTTGTTTGTAAATACATAATTAATATACATAGAAAACACCCAGACCAAGACAAATAGACTTGTTCATGCACACAAATATTTGTCTTGTTCGGGAATCGAACCCGAGACCTCTGGCGCAGAAGGCAGGTATCCTACCTCTGCGCCAAATCGGTCGTCACACTACAAACAGACACTCCAATTTTATTTATTTTGATAAATATTATTATTATTATATATCGAATGTATAGATTAGACGTCTGTCGCGAGCGTGCAATGAATGTGCAAACAGTTCGCCGCGCGCGGCTGCCGCGCGTGTGTTTGGACACACCTTAAGAATACTGATGGCAGGTGGGAATAAAATGTTCTAAAATCTGAACTGCGAAGCAAAAGAAAACTAAGTATGTGCTTTACTCAAATAATAAAATAACTGTATGTGCCTCGAAGCACAAAATAAAGAGTTTACCGCCCGCGTAGTTACTTTGTGCTCGAAGCTAATACTGGTTGAATGGTTATAAGTCTACATACTTCATCTTAGAAATAATGCGGCAGTTGCAAAGTGCTTATGTAAATTTTAATTACATTGACAAATTTATTGAAGTACAAAGTGATCATGAACATGAAAACAAAATATGTTTCATTTTCTTGATAAATATAAAAAAGTATGTATGTAGGTGTGTTTTTTTCATTTTAACTTGCGATCGGTCGCCAGACCAGATAAATGTGAAGAAATAGTGGGACGTTCATCACCGGCGTATGTGGTTTCTTTTTAACCTGTACGAGAATTAACTCGAAAGTCAACGTAACGTTTGTTCTCGACGTAAGTCCCTACATAGTTTCCACAAAAATTTACACAGTCATTCACAAAACAAAAAAACCAAAAGCAATTAAACTATATTACTTTAGTTATTAACTTATTTACGCATAGTCAATATAAAGTATCTAGAAAAATCACTAAATATTTCCTTTTATACTAGATTTGTTTCGATAAACGGTGATTTTCCAATAAGATTACTAAAACAACAGAAATTGCAGAGGAATGGTATCTCGCATTTTGTTAAAAGTTTGTCAAGAAAAGTTGTTTTCATACTTTATTAATCATACATCTATGACTGGCATTTACACAATCGTGCTCATAATACATGAATAACATTATATTTTATCACTCACTCTAACAATAGACTCACTCAAGTGTCTGTGCAGGCTTTGTACTTTGCGGTAGAAAAATATGGAAAGTCGTGTTTGTAAATTGTTGTGCAAGTCGCATTTAAAAAGAGGTACATTGCTAAAAGAAATGTAAGAACTTTCAACAGTGGTTATATGACTTATATGCGCAGTTTGGTAAAATTGCTTTATTTGATATACTTTCGACAGCGCTTTTGTTAAAAAAATGTATATTCGTTCAACTAAGAGATGTCTGGTTTCTCAAACTTTTATACTTTTTTATGTTTCTTAATTGATGTTTTTATTTCTTGCTTGAAGAACAATTCCAGAGGCGAAATTTTGATAAACCTATATTCCAAATTTACACGTGTAGGAAGATTACATAATTTAAAGTAGCTTATGTACTATTTAGTATTTAAATCAAATCCCCAGAATTTATTCAAATGGCGGTTTTAGCAAACACCTTTTTCACCTCATCATTTGAATAGGAAATTCATTGTATTGTTCGAAGCTGAATTTGGAAGGTGGTTTTATACGCACCACAAATATCTTTTTTCAAGGGGTTCGTCCCCGCGATGACTCGGCAGCGGATCACACCTAGCGGCAGAGCCTCAAACGATTCAAATCAGAGATTTCAGCAAGATACCCGGATTGTATTATTCCGGTTTCCTAACCAAAAATCCAATTGTGCTCCCAATCCCTTTCGCGAAAATTCCCTCGCCCACTGAGATTCCCTCAATCGGACATGAATAGAGAATAATACGTTGTCATCCAGCATTATTATCTCACAATGATACAGTGCTTTTTTGATAAAAATCTCGAATAACAATCGGGAACTAGCGCCCGTAATGTTATTTTAAATAAAATAAGATATCATTACAATTTTTATATAACAGCGGATAAATTTAACAATTATTTAAATGTCTTTTTTACGAAACCGAGCTCGTTTTGATGTGGTGGTCCATGGTCCATGAAAAACATCAGTCAAATTGCAGTAATTGGAAATAACTTTATACGGCTTGTGCAGATTTGAGATGTTATCTGAAATCAATTATCTCTTATTATGAGAATAGAAAATTACTACTATTATATCAACAACTCAAATAAATATTGTTACAACACTATACTTCAAGGTCGTTCATTTACCTATTTTAATGTTATGTAACGTATAGGCAGTAAAGGTTTATATGGAAATACAAAACAAAGTAACGTGCTGGTAATTTAGTAATATCTACAGATATAAAATTCTTCCACAATTTTTAAAATATACGTATGATTTACAACTAGCAGCTACATGGTCTGTTTTTGTTTTTCATGCTCAATCTTATATTATACTGGCAAAGTGGAGTTCTATTTCAAAATTTATTTTAGCGACTAAAGTTAATAAGCTTTTTAGCAATCACTGACAGTAAATCAATCCATCAATAATATTGAAGTTATGCTATTAAAGATACATAAATTAGGCCACCGCACTAGACATAATACAACTTCGATATTAATCTCCATGATAAGGTCAGGTCCAGGTCTAGTGATTGGATGAGGAAGAGGAAACGGACATGACGTCACAGCCTCCGTATCTCAAGCCGTTGCCGTTGGTCGCTCGTAAACAGTCCTGAAAGCCGATAGGACCTTCTCGAAGCTTTACCTATTGCTTGCTAGTTTATGCTTATGGGGAATCTCGACTTTTAGTTTGATAACGTTAGGTCTTTCATTGAGGTACCCTAAGGCACTATAATTCTAATAAGAATAGTGACTCATTAGATTTTTTGTTATCTGGTCAATCGTTGAAATACCTTATCTATCACCAAAAACATAGATTTAAATTACTTTCTATTTCATAAGTTTTTCTTTCTTCTGAGGCATCATTAGGTATTTTTCTTCTAACACAGCATAATTTAATTAAAGTAGTTATTATGCTGCTCATAACAGAGCAGCATAATACTGATATTGACGACCGATTTGGCGCAGGGGTAAACTACCTGCGTTCTGCGCCAGAGGTCACGGGTTCGATTCCCGAACAAGACAAATATTTGTGTGCATGAACATGTCTATTTGTCTTGGTCTGGGTGTTTTCTATGTATATTAAGTATGTATTTACAAACAAAAAAGTATTTAAGTACCTATATATTTATCCGTTATCAGGTTCACGTTGACACAGTTTCTTAAGAAATTTACTATGGGCTTAGATAATTGGTGTGATTGTAAGAAAAATATTTATTTATTTAAGTATAATAATTACCATAAACATTTTGAGTCATGTCAAAAAATGCGACTAGACACGATCACTTTAAACTCTCAGTTTTAACTGACAGTCGTAGCTGACGTAAATTACCATTTTATTTTCAAGATGTCATTTGAGACTATAGTGCGACAAGCATTTCTGTTCTGGTGACAATCTTTGGAACTAAAACGTTTTTAATAAGACAGTCCATTTTGACAGCTGAGTTTATATTGCAAGTGGCTCCTCTGACACGGCTGTCACCGGAACAGACAAGAGTGTGGGACTATACGCTCTGAGGGCCTAGAAAAGTGGATTTCTACTATCGATATCGCCAGTAGAAAAGAAAGAAAATGACGTATGGGATTGACATTAGCGATTGAAATGTCACGTGACCGCTCAGGCCCTCAGTTCCGTCAGTTCAGTAAAAAAGTATCATAATTATCATTAGTTTTATCTGATAATAAAATGTGACAGCTGTTTTCATCAGTACACACTCAGATTAAAAGTGTGTTTTGATCGAGATGGCTTGGAAGCACGGTAGGTATTTATAATACTTAACTCTTTGATGCCGTGTACTTTTTTGGTACCTATATAGTATGAAATTCAACTTAATACGATTTTGGAATATGCAGTAATAAATAACTAAAGATTTCGTAAAAAAGAAAAACACAATGCCAACAATTTTAAAAGCGATAAATCCCATTACCTATCCTTAGGCAGAGTCTTTTCCGATGCTCAAAAGACGTTTCTCGTTCCCCATTTCACAATGGCAATGGTTGCGTGCGGTACCCCATTGTTTTAATTTCACTCGAATCACTAATTGCCGGGGAAGACGCATTTTAAATAACCCCACCAACGTTTTTAACAACCACCTCATTGCATTTTAAAAGAAAGGATTATAATTTTCTTTTGCCCTTTCTTTGTTGGAGATTTTCTTTTATTAATTCAGTTGTCCGAAACCGTTTTTGCATGCCACTTGAGCCGAGTTTAATTCTTAAAGTCGTTGCTTGAACGGCTCCCTAATTATAATGTGGCTTAAATATGAAAGTATTGAATAAAGTTGATTATACCTACCATAAAAAGAATAACTCATTTTTAAACAATAAGCTTTGGCTGGAATGATAGTTTCAGGTTTGGAATAAGAGATGGCGCTAGCGAAACATGGAGTTGATAAAAAATCCATCAATTTTCTATTGTTATATTGTGGTTGCAGTCTTCGACTTGTGAATTTTACTCATTGCTTCAACATGCTACTTCTATACGAAATAATTAAAAGATTTTTTTTCGAAGTTATGATGGCTATTGTCACAGAATACTAAATAGTGCTATTGCCTTTGACCTTGGACAATAACTATAATAATATAGTTATTTTTTCCAAGCATAATGTTTCAATAATTTATTTCGAAACAACCTTTAGTTAATCCCTCAATTTGTCTGAAATTCAGTTTAATACGACGCCCAGTCTAATATTTATTTATACACGAAGAGATGTAATCGCATGGGATTTCTATATTTTACGACACCCAACCACTTTGATACTTGTAAAGTTATACTTTTTAATAAGTTTTGTCTGCTTTTAGTACCTGCAATAGCTTGTATTTTCAACGAAGTTAAAATATTTACGGCGTAAATTTTATAAACCTAGTAAATAAAAACCTGGTTAGTGAATTTCTAAGTAAAAATATTAAAATCATAACTGAGATATTTGATAAGAACTATGGTATGTATAACAAGTTGACAAAATTATTAAGATACAGATTTTAGGCATAAAGTAATCAAAATAAACAATACTTTAGCGGAACCTAGGTTAAAAGAGAAATCAAATACTTAATATGATGCAAGAGTTGATGCAGACAAGTAATATTTTCTGTTGCTTTAATGAGTTCCAAAATGTAAATTAATGAGCCGTTTTTATAGAAAATAAGCGATAGTTCTGACTTTCATTTCATTGACAGTGGTTAAGGATATTTGCAATAAAAGAAGTCAACAAAAGTGTAGAGCTATTCAACTTTTATTGAAACATTCTATACAATACACCCGCATAATATCATCAACAGCCATACGACGCGACACCCACTGCTGGGCATAGGCCTCCCCCAAGGATCTCCACAGCCATCGGTCCTGCGCTGCCCGCATCCAGCGGCTTCCAGCGACCTGCGTCCACCTTGTGGGAGGCCTTTTTATTTATTTTTTATAGTTAGAGTAATGCATTTACGCATACCCCGTCCGCCTACGTTGTACGGACAGTGGTTATGTGGGACTCGCCAAAGGAATATTAGGAATACCCATTATACCCCTCACTTTGCACCCACAGAGCCTACCCTGGTCTTGCGGGATCCGGAGCGGACGCTCTCGCAGTGCCCAAGGAACGTCGTGCAGGACGCGGTCGCCATTCGAGAACCTTTCCGCCCCAAACAACAGCCATCTGTTCTCCGCGCTATGTGTCCCGCCCACTGCCACTTCAACTTAGCAATCCTTCGACGATTATCATTTCCATCCATTCCTATCCATCTATAGCTCGCTGTGTGACCTTGAGCCTTCTTATGAGACCCATAGTAAAAGTACACGTCTCGCTTCCACATGTCATAACTGGCAACACACACTAGTCAAACACCTCAGTCTTAGGACATTGAGAAATTTTGGACGCGAATATCTGCCAAAGCTTCCCGAACGCTGCCCATCCGAGCTGGATTCGACGAGAGATCTCTTTCTCTAAGTTGGAATCACCTAACTTGACTGTCTGTCCCAGGTAAACATAGTGGTCAACAACTTCGAGTGTATCGTTCCCAACATTAACTGGAGCGGGTGCAACATGGGCATTGGATATGATTCACCCACATAATACCTACATCACAATTTTTTCATCAAACAAAACCTCGTAGAACTTAAACTTAACTTACACTTAAAAGGCCGGAAACCACTCGTGGCACTTGCTGTGCACGTGGCGCATTTTAGATGCATGGGTTCATTTATTTGATTTCATTTAATTCATGTGGGTTGCAGTGGACACAATCACATACATTTTCTTGCAAAACGAAGCTTGACGCATGTGCGTAGCAACGTTTTGCACCGCGGTAGGTTGCCTTAAGGCAAGGATTCCCGACCGAAATAGGCACGCTAACGCTTGCTCGGCCGCGCTCGATACACTTCACGCCGACGCAGCGGCAGCCGCCAGTGAACTGTGAACTTGCGAGCGCCCCGCGAATCGAAAAACACTTAAAATTCAATTAAAAATTAACTAATAAAAAAAATTTAATTATGACGGCCGGAATCCCTCGGCTAATCAAAGACAATCATTTTCGTATATTTTTCATTAACTAAAACCAAGTATACTGCAAGTAATACGATATTTGGATTACGATTAGACGGATGTTTGGGATTTTATTTGACACAGTAAAATATCACCAATAAAAAAAACGGCCGGAAGCACTAGATAAATAACTGTAAAATAACATATATTTTTTCCAAGTTTTACGTACTTGTGATTTGCGAGTAATCCATATTTTAAAATACCCTATTTTGGGGAATCGGCGCCTTAAGGTGAACGCAAACTTCTTCGCGCCGAACGAAAATAATTCTTGAATACTGTATGCGCCTGCCGGAATTGGAAAAGGTTTCATAGAATTTCATTCAAAGAATTCTAAAAATTCGTTAAAGAATTAAAGAATTCGTTTCGTTCGGCTCGTTCGGCGTGTGTGTTCACCTTTAACTATCAAGTACCAAACCTTTAGTCCGCGCTACATGCAAGCTATACAGGGAGCGCGAAGGTGCGTACCGTTTTTGTGCCCAAATGACGAAATAATGACAGGCATACGGCCGCCACCCCCGCCGCCGCATACTAATGCTGGCATGAATATTTATCCTGCATACAAAAATGTAAAAATAAAACAATTAAACCTCAAAGCTGGCCTGGGTGCAATGGAAAAATTTGGTGCTGTGACTGAAATTTGAAAAGCAAGCGAGCGATATAGGTATAACAAGTCAATACTGGAGAGTAACAGATAATATTATGATGGACGCTTGGAATGGTCTCCTTTTTGAGTATGTGACGTGAATACTGAATTCCTAAGTTAGTTATTCCTTTGATTAGCTACTATTAAGTACTCGAATTCGGAATGTCATATAAT
Source organism: Crambus lathoniellus (assembly GCA_949710035.1). Lineage (NCBI taxonomy): Eukaryota > Metazoa > Arthropoda > Insecta > Lepidoptera > Crambidae > Crambus > Crambus lathoniellus. The sequence continues at coordinate 11,786,628 of OX453307.1, forward strand.
TATTTACTACATGAGATTCTATATGAAAACTATCTATGGTCATACAAAGTATAACTTCTCATATTATATTCTTAACTCTACAAAATATTTAAGAGACCGGTAAAATGTATTTAAAAAACCCTTTCCAGAGTTAACACAAAGAGGATTTATTTCCCACCAACTTGCGATGCAACACTATACAAGGGTAGCCGCGTATCCTAGGATTTAAATTTAAATTGCGGATCCTCTATCTCGCGTCACTCATGTTTTGACTCGGCTTGATGGATTGCCGATTGTATCCAATACAAGTACAGGGAGATAGACTGGAAGATAGCAATATTCAAAATAACAAGGTTGTTTAATCTGTAAGATAAAGATACCGAGATTCAGCTGACAGTACTTATTTTGGAAATCATTAATCTTTTTCTTGGAAAAGGGTACCTACATAATATACTTACTAAAAAATATAATAGATACAGTTTAAGTCCAGAAAAATGCTTGACTGTGACATGTTGAGAGTAGAGCAGTCCTCTCCGAGGCGTGCAATTTTATATATTTTTTACAGCACCATTATCAATATAGAAAGAGTCAAGTTGAGGGGAAACTATGTTCAAAGAGTAATGGATTGTTATGGGAAAAATTTTGAAATCCAATATGTGCCAGACTCCATAGCAGTTTTTTACAGATATGCACGACGTTCTTTAGTTACTTAATTTTAAGAAATTTTATTTACTAGTTATTTTGCCACTGATAACTACAAAAGATCTTTTCATATTTATAAACTATTTATTAGGACAAACTTTACTCATTCATATGTGACAAGACGCATAAAGTAGATTTCTACAAACATAATGAATGAGAATATCTTATTTGACACATAAATATAAGTACTTATTTTTCTTGTACCTTTAGAATTTTTATACAAACTTGGCTGTATGTGTAGTGAGAAATGCATTCACATGAATAGGTAGGTACTACATCAACATACATACAAACATTTGTTGATACAACGAAAGTCGCCGGCCATTATACATTTTCTGCATACAATTCGCGTCACAGTCTAACTAAATGAGTTGTCCCACCGCAGCAAGAGTGTCAAGCTGAGCGAAGCGGAACTAAAAGGTAATGTCGGCGGCACAGCGTTGTTATTGAAATGGACCTAATAATGATTCGACACAGGTAAATTTCTACACGCTTTTTGCTATGCGTAATGTTTAGGACAAAGGTAGCTGGTTTCTTATTTAGGTGTTCTTTAGAAAAATTAGAGGTTTGTGTTTGTTTTTCTGAGTATCTAGATCTTAAGTGCAGTAAAAAGTTATGTTGATTAGTTTAGTCTTCTTACCTATATTAATACTGTAATAGATTAAATGATTACTATTTAAACTTCGTGCAATTTTAGCAGGGGTCTAACTTATTATGTCAAAATAAGTAAGAGGTAAGTTGTCTTATATTCTAGAATAAAGGCTAAATGATGTTGCGGACATTAAAATACCACAGCCATAAACTTCGAAGTCTCATTTAACTAAAATTGCACAAAACTAAAACGGCTTCGGAAACAGAAAAGGGAAAAATAAAAACAATATTTTAAATGCACATAATTTGGGAGGCAAGCCGCGAGATAGCTAACAGACGGAAAATATTAAAGGGAACTTTACCTACATTTTTAAAAGAAGTTTTCTTTATCCGAAGAATAAATCGAAGGTGGGAGGGAGTGAACCGGCGGAAGTAGAAATCTGTTGTTTTATTCATGAAAAAATAAAGAAGGGAAAAATGCGGGACGCCAAACATTTGCCGGTAAAAGGTGGCGTGCATTTAACTGAGCAAATATTAAACTTTAAATAAAAATAATAGTTTCCTTTGGCCTTTATCAAATTTTGAAGTCGGTTTGGTTTATTGCGCCAAATGTTTAGGGAAATAATTTGGATTTGTGTATAACGAATTATGTGTGATACTGTAAATTCTAAAATTTTTTATACTGTGTCCCGGAATATAAATTGTTTTTTTACAAGTATCATAAGCCCTAGCTTCTCACATGGTAGGTATTTTTATTATTATATTTTTAACTGAAAATCTTTTTACGATATTACTCACTTATATATCTATATATATATTAATAATATATAAATTATAATTATATTGGACAAAATAACAGATTTTTTAGTTAACTTTTCAATAATCCGATGATGAAATCAAGTTTAAGTTAGTCTTTAGTTTTCGATTGATTAGGTTTATTATCATAGAAGTTTCGTACAACCTAAGCACTTAAATATTGCATATCATACCGTTAAACAAACTACTACAAACCGGCCGTAATCAATCAAAACCAAAGCCTGAGAGCGCGAGATCGCAAGTCTACAAATCCTCTCGCGACGGCCATTAAATAATGCAAATTTGTAATCCCTGCAGCGCTGAAATATATTTAATTTTCATAAAGTACACATTAGAGAACTCGCGAGGGGCCCCGGTTGCGGTTGCTTCAATGTCTACTTAATACAGACATGTGGAATTCCCCTAAGATGTCTTGCTTATCTAATGGCGGTATGACGATTGAGATTTAAATTTGTTCTACTCTACAATCACGCCACTATTTAATGATTCAACGTTTTATGTCACGTTTTTGAAGAATTTTAGTATCTTTGAAAATATTGAAAATAGTATTACTTATACAAAGCTCTAAAGTCTCATAGCACAACCACAGATTACTAAATAGTTACACAACTAGCTCCGACTTACCTGTTCACAAATACCATTTTCAATAATAAAAATTTAATTGTGAATGCAATTAAGAAAATAAATAAAATAAAATATTAGTATCTATTAAACCGGGTACAAAACATTGCATAGATAATGCATAAGATAGTTTAACGTCGTGGTTGAATTAACTTGATCTGCGATTTTGCGCATTGATTCAAAGTAATTTTAAAATAATCGCTCGACATAAAAAAGTCTGTTTTCAATTTCCGATACCTACCTTATTGTCTAATAGTAGCATCGAACAGCGACAGCGAATTTGCATATCACCGATATTATATCGTCACGAAAAACGTATCCCTTACGCCTGTGTACACATGAATGACGCGTGATGCTGCGGACTCTCTGACGTCATCCATCATTCGCCGCGGCGCCTGCACCTAGACTCCTGACAGCCACGGGTGGAGCGCTCACGACAAGGGATTTTAAACTTAAAACGCAGGTCGAAATAAGGTCGAGACTTGGTTGCGGAGCTTCCAAGGTGGCTACCCCCGCGAGCTAGGGAGGATCCCTGTCAAACACTGGCGTAGAGTTTGACAGACGCGGGGCGCGCGTTTGACATGAAGGGGCTTGTTTGATACGGGGCGAGGGGGGAATTCTGCCCGGTCATGAATAGGCAATGGGCCCGCTTTATTTATAAAGATTGTTAGCCGAGCTCAGTGAACTTCTGTTGAAATAAACACGTCGTCACTATTGACAGGGACCGCCGAAAATGAATTGTGGGTATTGGAATGAGCGCGCGCTGAAAGATAAAGTTTATATATGTAGAATTATGGAGAGTTGTGTGGAGTTATTGGACTTTTCTTTTGAATAAACCTTTTAATTTTATTAAGCATCATTTAGGTACTTAATCGATTGCCGTTTGAAAATACAGTAGGTAGGCTTGACCAAGAAATTGCTTTATCACCTTTAGTTTTAAAATTCTTTGTAGGCTGTAAATCGATAAGGTCTGATTTCCTTTGAAAGTTCAAAGTGACAAGTTATATTGATGTTGTTTTCACATAGTGCATGACTATAATGAAATGTCACAGATCTGAGTTTAAGCGAAATTTTTAATGATGGGATGAGAACTGTTTAAAATATTTTAAGTTGGCTAATAGAGTAGAAACTTTATGTTTATCGAAATATTTTATAAATAAAATCTAGTAAATTAGGAAACCATATCTAAGTTAGGCTTTGTTAAGTGCCGATAAGTTAGGGTTACTGGTAAGTATAATATATATATAATGATAGGTATATCATTTAATAAAAAAAGCTGAGCTACGAAGTCGCTAACGCGGAACGACTACCTGAAGGATGGAACGTGTTTTTTTAATATTTAATTTTCAATAAAAAAAAAAATATAAATTAATTATAATTCAAACGGAATGCGATACACATCCTAGCAAAATACTTTACTTGACAAAATTACAAACCTTCCAACACACACATAGATAACCTCTACAGATAAAAAAAAAACACTGATAGGAAATAAAAGAGCGCAAGGTCTTTATCGGGGACAATTTAATTCAACCACGGCACCCCCCGAGGTTCCCAGGTCCCATAAAGACACGCGGTGGCTGTATGAAGCGGTGTGCGGCGAAATTTGATTATTCCGCGAGGTTGGCCTATCGCCAGAACGACTATTTATCAAGACCGCTCGACGGTTTACAAGGATACTAATCATCAGTAAGTGAAGTATATAGAGCTGTAATGGTGTGTGACTTTCGAAATATTAGTGAGACTCTGGCTGCTTCTCACTTAATTTTTTAGACACCCGCAAAACACCTGCTAGCTAAAGGGTCCCCATATAGACTAAGGATATTGATGTGATATTACAAAATAGCCTTCAATTTTATATACTACCTAGCTTACATTTTATAATTAACTGGTTAGTAAATGCACATGCGAGCATAATCTTCAGTGCTTGATTGAATCTTACCATGCTTTTTTTTCTGAAGTATATACATATATGGGTTTTGTTTTGATTACCTTAGTTAACAGTGTAAACGAAAATTATTTAACGTCAGATGACTTCTGCCCGGTGTGCCTATTTAATCAAATAAGCATCATATGTAAACAAGTTTTAATTTGAACTTGTTTTCATATGATATTTATTTTTACTTACAGTTGCGTAAAAGCTCTGGCGAGATATAAGCGAATATAATGCTAATTATATTCTAATAAATAGTCTATTGACATAAAGTAGATGTTTAATTTTATGCCCCAACCATGACGCAAAAAAAGTATTAAATACACGTATTTCGTTAAAATAGGTTAGACTTCAATATGCTTTATCGTTTTGTACACACACAGTTTTGCAACTTGAGATGTCATCAAGTTAAAAATCGAAAATTAGTCAAAACCCGAGTCTGTGCGCAATAACTCTGCGCGCAACTGAAGCGTTTTGGCGCTAGTTACAGCACATTTTCTTTGTTCTAACGTTATGGTAAAAAAATTGTATTCGATTTTGACCGCGCTCAGACGCACTCTTAAGTGGAGATCTTCCTCAAGTACGCTTAGAAAGGGATGCAAATACATTCATAATATTCGAAGATAATAATGTTGAATAAGCTTATTTCGGAAGGGGGTACTCGGTGTAGGCATTTGCTCCATACACAATTAAACATCACCTTTGTATTTTGCACGGTAAAACTTATGTCAGCTCTATGATATCTAAAATCGCAGAAAATTTATTGACTTGTTATAGAAGCATAACTTGAACGTGATAATAGTAAACCCGGCTCAGCTTTAAATTTTGTTTACTTACGTTGAGGTAAAAGAAAATATGCTTAAATAGAAATTTTATTCAAAATACGTTTAATTTGTCGTAACTCTTGAAGTGAGAATACCATGTAAGCATAAGAAATCAATCGATTGTGAGTGTTTTGTCTTGTGTCATAAATTCAAATAGCGTTAAAACCAATTATATTATTCTGTAAGTTTCTACAAAACGTAACATAGTTATCAGGTTTTTTTATTCGCATTTTCTTTCGATTAGTTTGCCAATTAAGTAAGTAAGAGAGGAGGCACTTACGGAAAATTGCGTTTGACCAAATAATTTTTAATATTTTCCAGTTTTGAAGTAAAAATGTAGGTAAGTACGTCTAATTTTAAAAGTAGGTACGAACGTATAGCAAATTTCCACTTAAGGGCCTTTTCACATACAAAATTTGCTCCTAATAATAAATTCCAGTGACATAGCCATTTACACAAACCGCGAATTTATTACAAAATCGAATCATCGGCTGTCTATTATGCTAGGGTTGCCACAAAGTCGACCGGAGGAGGAAGCTGAGCAAATCTCGTCTCACATAAATCATCCCGCGGAAGCAGCCCTGATGCTCGAGCTCAAGGGGTTCATTTTAATGTCCCCTCGCGATAAACCATTACCTCTTATTTTTTATTTAATAAAACCGAGTCAAACGTTACTTGCATTTGTAATACGCTTGAAAGTACAAGGCGGAGATTTTTTAAAACCAAAAATAGCTTTTGATTGTCGTGTTATCCACTTTAATTAAATATTTGGTTAGACTTTTGGTGATGCCAAGGCAATAGACCCTTTTGATTCACTATTAGTAGAAATTTAATGTAATCACTATTTAACGCTTCTGAAGGTAATGCCATAGTAAGTAAGGTTACTATTTATAATATTGAGAATTTGTTTATCGACCTTTCTTACACAGAAAACCTACGGTATCTGTGATTCATATTGTCATATTGCATTTGCGCGTCACGAAAAAATCCTAAAACATGTTACGTTCTATGTTATTACCATTTTATTAGGTCTTCATCCCTCATAATACGGCGGGTTTAATAAAACAAAAGACAACAACATGTCGACACGACGCTGCCTCCGCGGCTCGATCGCGTCTGTCAAATAATGATGCTCATTTGTCAAACACAATAGCACGCCAGCCAAGCGAATATGACCCTTATTGTGCACTGAAACCGCAAAAAATATGGAATATATTAAGTGAAAGTAATAGCCGAAATTTTGCTTGAGCTTTCATCATGCTTTTGAGATTATTTTATATTAAAAAAAATATATCTTTCAAATTAATTTAATTACCTTTATGAAATATTTTAGGACATAGAAGGCTTTAAGGCCTAATACATATTTTGATTTTCTTTCATAAGTTAGGATAAGCAATAATTATAAGATGACATATTTCTCGATGGACAATAAAATAACACTTTGTGTGAGAAGGAAGGAACTGTAGCGTTTACGGTATGATAAATCTATGATAATTGGTATGTATAAGATAATGAACCATAATGTTATTATAAAATATTTAAGTGTAGTACCTACTCGTCACTCAAATCACATATTGCTCAGTACTCAAACCATCAGTTCTTCACAGAATTGCAGATAAATTTAAGGAACAAGGAAAACGAGTAGATTGCCGGGTCCTCTGCGATCCCATATCTTTTATATTTTTTCATCAATGTCACACGTGACGCCAGCATGTCATTTTCGCATGACGAAAAAAAATGTTTATTAAGACGCGGCACGCACGACGCACGACGCGATATTACAATTTTCCACTAGTGAAATATGGAAAGTGATTTTTTACGAGAAAATAACAAGGTAAGGAGGAGATTAAAACGAGAACGAGAGAGGGTTGGGTAATAATGAAATACTTTACGTTAAAAAGTTTTAACTGCGTAACGAATCAAGGAACAAAATAAACAAATGGATTTATAAGATAATTTGGGTATTGTTTCTTAAAACAGAGAAGAAAAACCACCAATATCATTAGTACGTGCAAATTGTGCAATGAACATAATTATTGTTTGAGCACCAATATTATAAAATATTGTGTAGATGAAAAATTCCCTTTCAACTCTATAGGAAAAAATGACGATTCTAAGTGCTTTAACTTTTACCTGAGTTTGTTTGAATAAAGATTACTTTGATTTTGTAAGAATCGTCTAATCCTACCCTAAGGTGACGGACGCTACATGTTGCACGTACAAGTATACCTTGCATGTGTACACATACGCATCCCTTACGTTTTGTACAATCTGAGAATTTAATGTAAGTACCTAGCAATTTCCGATTCGGAGTTTCTAGGTGGCCGCCCTTGTATTATGTCTAAGATAATGAGACATGAGTTTTCAACCTGCGTTATGTGCGTAGGTACATACCTTTTATTATATTCTTTATTGCACAAATTATATATTACAGTTTACAATGTATAAGTATGTTCGGCAAAGGTGGACTTATCCCTGAAAGAGATCTCTTCCAGTCAACCTAAATGTTGTTGAGAAAATCGTAAGAAGGGTGACACAAAGTGCAACAGAAAAAGAAAATTATACTATTAACCTATTCGATGTTAAACATTTTTGTAATTTAGCAATTGCCGATTGCTCGTATCTCGGAGTAGTAGAGAAGGAGGCGCAGCAGCGGCGGGCAGTGGCAGCCTACATACGAGTGCCGGTCGAACGGCAGATGTGCCGCCATTGCGTTATATGTGTACGTGCACGATTACGCATCCGTTTGATTCCGATTCGCAATTGTAATTTAGCAATTGCCGATTGCTCGTATCTCGGAGTAGTAGAGAAGGAGGCGCAGCAGCGGCGGGCAGTGGCAGCCTACATACGAGTGCCGGTCGAACGGCAGATGTGCCGCCATTGCGTTATAATGTGTACGTGCACGATTACGCATCCGTTTGACTCCGATTCGCAATTGTAATTTAGCAATTGCCGATTGCTCGTATCTCGGAGTAGTAGAGGAGGCGCAGCAGCGGCGGGCGGTGGCAGCCTATATACGAGTGCCGGTCGAACGGCAGATGTGCCGCCATTGCGTTATATGTGTACGTGCACTATTACGCATCCGTTTAATTCCGATTCGTAATTGTAATTTAGCAATTTCCGATTGCTCGTATCTCGGAGTAGTAGAGAAGGAGGCGCAGCAGCGGCGGGCAGTGGCAGCCTACATACGAGTGCCGGTCGAACGGCAGATGTGCCGCCATTGCGTTATATGTGTACGTGCACGATTACGCATCCGTTTGATTCCGATTCGCAATTGTAATTTAGCAATTGCCGATTGCTCGTATCTCCAATGGTAGGTGGCGCAGCGCGGCGCCGCGGCCGGCGGGCGCCGGTGGAGCGGCAGATGTGCCGCCGTTGTGATTGTCTTGCCCCGATGATTGATGATCTCCGGCGACGGCTTGCGGTTAGGGCTGCCGTGTAAAAGTTAAAATTAAGTCAATCTTTTTTTATTAAATTTATTTTTGTAATTTAAACCTGTATGAATGGTAAAGAGTTTGTTATTATCTATAGCTATGTTTTATAATCTTTACAAGGTGATCTTGCAATTAAATTACTACCTCGTTAGTCATTACATATTTATGTTTAATGTAATAAACATTAATCAACGATGTAAACCTATTAAGTTCGCAAATAATTTGCAATAATTAGTGGTACGGTAAAATGAGAATTGAAAGTAGGTAATTAAATAGAAATGTTATATTCTGAATTCTTTAAAGACGTCAATCATAATTAATTAGAAAAACAGCTGCTTAAAGCAATTAATTAGGAGAAAATTATATCGTTTGTGTACCTATATGACTAGCTTTTACTCAATTTGCGTTATATTATAATATAATAATAAATTAATTTTATAATTATCGTTGGTTCATAGAAAGAGGATATTACAAAATGACTTTGTACAATTAGTAGTAAAAAGGGGTAAAAATATTTTTCTGGTTTGACTTTTTATAGCAGAAGTAACTTTCATTAACCTGTTAAAACAGTCATATATTAAAGTAATGTAAGTTTTGGTCATAACAATAAGCTTATACCTACTATAATAGCGGATCCTCGTGGTTTTACCAGCGTGGTACCCGTTCCCGTGGGAATATCGGGATAAAATATAGCCTAATGTCACTCGGAAAGAAATTTTCTAAATCGGTCTAGTAGTTTGGGAACCTATTCAATTCAAACAAACATTCTAATATTTCCTTTTTATAATAGGTAAGTACTAGTACTAACGACATAACGAATGGGGTCGATTTTATCTAATAAGTACTTCATTTTCAATAATAAAAATTGCATTGTGAATTCAAAAAAGTATAAATAATTATAAAGGTTTGTTTAATAACTGACCACGTAACTCTCCATTCTCCAAACCTAATGTTTATAATTTTTTATTGGCATCTAAAAATACTGTATGCACTTAAAATGCTATACTTAACAGAATTTGATACGCACAAACGTTTTTTTTTCATGCAAGTGCATCTGCTTTTTTTTGTTTTCAAAAAGAGGCGAGCGCCAACCCTACTCCACTATTCAACTCACGTTTATTCAATATAAGCAAACTCCGTCATAGGCGCAGTAAAAGTACTTCACCGAATATTCCACATTTGTCAACCGTCGCTATGATTCGCTATGATTTGGTGTGCTGTCTATACAGTACACCAAATTTCGATACTTTAGTAGGTCTATCTACGGCAAAATTTAATTATGGAGGAAACTAATTTGTGTTATATTTTTCAAATCAATGCGATGATGGTATATTAATCAATATAAGCAAACTATATCCATTCTGTCACCCGCAAATTTGATTTGATTTGCTATGATACCTAAACATTACGCAATTTTCAGTAGGTACGGAAAATTTTAGTACCTACTTATTGAAGGAACCAAGGGGCTACCGCCTAAAAATCATGTGTTTATCCATATCCATATCCATAGCCGTTAGCGTGTTTCGATATACAACAGATACAGGTGTGTTTATTCGCCTGTAAGTATATCACAGACTCCATCACATGCGCAATAAAAGTACTCTACCGAAAAAACCCAACCGTGCGTCGGTCGCTATTATTCGCTAATGATTTGGTATGCTATTTATACAATACTTTTATACTACAAAATTTAGTTATTGATGGAATCAATTAAGGTACTTTTATAGCGAGCTCGAACCTAACCGTACAATTTAAAATAACACATATTTTCCGTTTACAATCTTTGCCTACTACCTATTGTTGAAATGAACGCTGGAATTATGACGAAAATTCCATACAAAGGATATCAGTGAAGTTTTTCAGTGCTTCTAAAAACATATAACGCCATCTATAGACAATGAAAAAAGTTACGACGTAATGGAAAAGTTTGAGCATTCAAACACGTACGTAAACGTCACTTATCACAACCTAAAAAAGATAACTCATTTCTTTCTTACCTAACATTGTAAATATAAACATGTTATACCTATTGAATATCTAAATAGGTAGCCCTAAAATAAGCTTTCATCTACGTAAATAGAAACATTTTAATGGAAAGGAAAGTAAACGTAGAAAGCACGTAAACTTCCAGCTCAGGCCGTGTCGGTTCCGAAGCTTCGTTTTCCAATGTTTATTCACTATAGAACTAGATGGCGTTGGCATTCGAAATGTGAGGGGAAAATATGTGTCTACAACAATAAACAATGGTTTTTATGTATAATCCTGATCAACTGTATATAAATGATATACATGATAGGTATTTTAACCATACTTCCATATGATAAAGTTATTAAGCTGATTTTCATGTCAATTCACTAATAATTCCTGAAAAACGAACTGAATTACACATACACCAACTATGTCACAAGCCCAGATAAATCCAAGGGGTTAATCCACTAACCGTTTGTTTTATATAATCGAATCACATAATCTTTAGTTACATTTCTACCCAATCTTGTTTTCTCATAATTATCATCTTTAGTCATCTTAAATTTCCAAAAGAAATAGTTTGGATTTTATTTATTTAGTTATTTTAAATTTTTACTTTTTTGCATTCACAATGCAATTTTTATGGTTGAAAAATGGAAAATGAAGTATTTAGAAAAAATCGACCCGTCTCACAACCAGCTCCGATGGGACAGGAACCCACGACCTTTCGCTATCCGGGCGACTGCTCTAACTACTGAGATATGGAGTTGTTACGAGAAGCGTCGAATTTATCAAATACTTCTTACATAGCCAGCGTTAATTTCATCAATGTGAAGATATTACTACCCCCACACGCGAAAGAAATACCTTTCCAGTTATTTGAAGCTTTTTTTCTAAATACTTCATTTTCCATTTTTCAACCATAAAAATTGCATTGTGAATGCAAAAAGTAAAAATTTAAAATAACTTGCCATAGTAATTTCTTCGTTAGCGATATTCAAATATCTGGAAAGGTATTTCTTTCGCGTGTGGGGGTAGTAATATCTTCACATTGATGATATTAACGCTGGCTATACAGCGTGTAAGAAGTATTTGATTGTATTTATTTACTTTTAAAATAGTATTTTTATACCCAAGAACTGCTCACAGTAGAATTATTTTAGAATGACTAATTATGTAATTAAAGGGATGTTTTTCTCTATCCACTTTGCTAATTAGCCAAGTTGGTATAAATTAAATGGGTTGTTTATTTTTTTATTATTTATAACGCCAAAGCTGATGGAGTCGCTTCACCGTATTTAGTTCTTTTAAAATTAAAAATGTCATTTATAGACGAAAACGGTGTTTATTTCGAAAATTATGGAGGCTCCAGTTTTCAAGATTCCAGTGGTGCTCAAGTTGGTCAAAATGTGAGTTTATGTTGAAACTTATTCATGTTACCTATTCTTTTACAGATATTAGTTAGCTGTGTTTCGTTTTGAAATCTGTATAGGTTTAGCTATTGATTAACCAATTAAGTTTTTTTTTGTTTGATTAGTACAAATACAACATTATTGCAAGTCAAAACGTACCTATGCATTAAATAAACAAGAATATTATTAGCAAGTTATCACCAACATACCGCAAACTTAAAAAATATATTTATCAACAAACATCGTTTCCTTGCAGTCACAATGGAATGGGTACCAAACACAAATGGACTACCAGCCACCCAGCAACCCTTGCCAGTATGACAACGGCACCCACACACATATCGACCACTCAAACGGGTACAACCCTCCTATGCCTCCTCTCTGGACTCCTTCCCCTCAACAAGTGTATATACCCCAAGAAACCAGCTTACCAACTTACCAGTCAAACGGTTACGTCAACCCACCAGTACCAAATCTACAACCACAGTTCTTTACCAAGAAACCTGGAAGCAAGAAAGCGAAGCGGCACCGAACTGCTTTCACGACCAATCAAATAACTAAGTTAGAGGAGGAGTATTCTAGGACGAGGTACGTAGACCGTATGAGACGTATGGAGCTGTCCAAGGTTTTAAGGCTTACAGACAGGAGCATCAAGGTGTGGTTTCAGAACAGAAGGATGAAGGAGAAGAAGGAAAGAGCTGAGAGCCCCGAAATCAGCGTCACCTCCAGTTACATTAATCTTACTTGAAGACTTTTTATTTCAATTCGTGTTTTTTTTCTGGAACGAACTTCAATCGTAATTAATATGATTAGTCTTTTCTTCTGATACATATTTAATATAACTTTTACTTTGAATAAAATACCTACATATAAATATTTGTTAGTTCTACCCGTATGAAATCTACAGCCATAGACTGCACAATAAATAGTTTTTTAAATTGTTTAAGTTCGATTAGTTAATAAGATAAATGTATGTGTTTGATTTATACTTAATTATACTGCTGAGATCAGTAAACCCACTTTTATTTCTTTTCTTATGTATAAAGGTTAAAAGGTAGAAAGATTAGTTTTTAAGAACTGAATCGTTCAGGTCTGAATCGAACTCCTGTCCTCTACAATTCGAGAAAAAAATCAGTCAATATTATGATAAAAGCCCGGCAGGGCTTGAGGCCTAAGAGCCTTTAGGTAAATTTTGAGCAAACGTAGCATATGATTTCCTAAAGTTTTATAAAAAACACTTCAGAAACATAGTATTCCATACTATTTTTACTTTTGCAATAACACCATTAACACCTCTCACTCGAAAGTAGTGAAAGGTCGTGGGTTCGAGTGCCATCGTTGCTAGTTGACAACTAGCAAGGCGGGTCGATGTTATCTAATCATTTTCAATATTTTTAATAATAGTAAACAGTTCCATAGGAATTTTGCTAGGGATACGAATTGGACCAGAAAATACTTTTATTTTACAGTGTAAGTAAGTGAAAAGTCATGAAAATGGTGCGATGCTGCCGCTCGTATAAAACTCTTTTCCACAGACGCTGAGCAGCTCACTTCCTCTGAGACTAAGATTCATAATAATAAAATTAGAATCGAAAGCCAACAGAAACATTTAGTAGGATAAACATAAAAATAAAGTTCTGTTATTGTTACCTAGCGGCCGCTCGCGTTATCAGCCACGTGGTTCCCGTTCCCGTTCCCTTGGGAATATCGGGATGAAAGTATCCTATAATTTAATCCAGGTTATCTACTATCTGTGTGTTAAATTTCAACCAAATCAGTTTGGTGGTTTTTGCGTGAAAGAGTAACACACATCCATACATCAAAACAACAACAACAAATTATTTAAATGTTTACTTTTTTGCATTCACAATGCAATTTTTATTGATGAAAAATGGAAAATGAAGTATTTAGAAAAAATCGACCCGTCTCAAAACCGTCCCATCGGAGCTGGTTTTGAGACGGGTCGATTTTTTCTAAATACTTCATTTTCCATTTTTCAACAACAACAAACTTTCGCATTTATAAGATTAATAAGTAGGACAAAATTGTTTAAAGTTGTTCAATATCAAAACTATAAGTAAGTACTACTATGTTTAACACGTATGTGTTACTTTTAAATTTTAATTAGTACCTACAAAGATTTGTACTTTTGTATGGAACAGCTGAATTTTTTTTCGCGATTCCGTGTTTGGCAAGTTTTTTTCGTGTTGATGGACACTATTCCCCTAAAATCTTTGTACTCATTAAAATTTAGTGGTGTATAAAAATACAACAATAAGCTTAGATATTTCTTGTAGCCTCATTAATGAGAAAAATACCTTTTCTTTAAACCTTACCTTTATAAGTACTAATATTATACTAAAATGTAAAAGCGAATTTGTTTGTTTGTCCGTCTTTCACGTCGAAACGGAGCAACGTATCGACGTAATTTTTGTTATGGGGATAGTTTGCGAGTTGGAAAGTGACATACTTACGCTACTTTTTATCCCTGATAAACATTACATTCCCGCGGGATAACATCGTGTAGTCCACGCAAGCGAAGACGCGGGCGGAAGGCTAGTTTAGAATATAACTGTTAATCATCAAAATTATAACCATTATATTTATAAGCTGTTTCTTCTATAAGGGTCAAAACAACCTCATTAAAAGACAGTGAAATATCAAAATACAAAAAGTTGGTATTTTTCTTAAATAAAATAATTAAGTAGTTGTAAAACAACAACTTTAGATTACAAAAGATATCTTTGTAAATAATAACACTGGACACAAAGCGTGTAAACAGAATTATCGGCTATTATCTTTGTTGTGAGATAATCTTTACCACCTCTGTAGTAATGATTGACAACTAAGTATTGTGTGTGGTTCCGTCCGCCCGCCCCTTTGACAATACCATTGTTATGCAAAGTGTTATTTGTAGTTTTATCAGAATAGCGGCAGCCATGCAAAAAAACTTGATTAAGTTATCACTTTCAATTCTAAGTAACATAACAATAAAACAATAAGGTACTTAATTATATATTTTTCATCTAAGAACGCGAGGATGCTTTTTCGTCATCTATTTTACTTACTTATATGTACAGTAAAATGTTTAGCAAGTTATGCTCGTGAAAATTGTTTTTGTTGTATTTTCATGTTTTAGTGTTACAACGCCATCTCGTAATGCGTTTGATCAACAACGGGGAAGGAAAGTCTGGTTCACGATCGGATGCTGCAGCAGCCACCGTAGTAGATACGTAGTGAGTGCAATGGCGCCCTTAACCCACAATAAACTAGCTGAGCCGCACGGTTTTACCCGCGCGGTACCCGTTCTCTTGGGTAAATCGGGATAAAATATAGCCTGTATCAGGAATATTGTAATAATTTTTAAAATCGTTTTAGTGGTTACAGAGGTATGTCGCTAAAATCCAATCTTTACCCATTTCAAAATATAAGTTTAGATAAATAATTGAAACTAAATACTGGTGGTTGAAATTACATTAAAATATGTTATGTTACGGCTAAAGATGAGTATGAACATAAACTTAAGATTAGCCGGCTAAACATTAGTTTATATTTGACGAGTGGCTAATGTTTATTTCAGCTATCTTTAGCTGGCTAAACTTGAGTATAGCTAAAAATGTAGAGGCCAGTGAAAAGGAAATAAATGTATAGTTTTTACTTTGGTAACTAAAATTATTATTATAAAAATGCTAGCAAGCATGCAGCATGCAAGTCTTCTGTCACAGTACCAGCGCTCTGCCGGGTTCCGGCGGTTTCGTCGCAGATGTCTTTCGCTCACCACCGCAACTTCGGCTGCCAGTCGGGGTCGACCGAGTCGGATTTGAATATTACGGGCGTTTGTGCACTACACTGAATTTTACCGATCCGAAAAAAAACGGATGCTTGTATTTAATTAATTACTATTATAAATGATTTATTATTAATAGTAAAATTCAGTGGTAGTGCACAAACGCCCTACCTATTCGTTTCTTCCCGCCCGCCCCCGCGCATCTATGGAATACATTTTTAACCGATTCGCTTAGGCGATTTGTGCAGTTTACCCGGCTAATGGTGAAATAACTTGACGCAAATCGAACATTACCCACTCGTCAAACATAAATTTATTAAACATAATATTTGGGTCATTATTTGGGACACGTTTTTCAAGCGGCATCGCTTATAAATAATGGAAATCGATAAGTCAGCAAGCCATTTCTTATTTAGCGCAAACCTTAAAAGCTCTATTAACTGGGTAACTGATTATTATTCAATTATTGTTATAGATTAATATCATTAAAAAATATATTGCGCTAAACGCTTCATGCTTACCAATAAAATAACACTAAGTCCTAAGAAGTTTCCAATGCTATAAAAAATGAGACTATAGTTCTAAAAGAACTACATTTCCTAAAAAAAATAAAAATGTACTGTCCGCTGGTAGTTGGTGATTTGCGTGGATCATATACATCTCTAAATTCGCGGCCCTATGTTGCGTCATTCTAATGCAAGTTACAACTAGTCGCGCTCCGGCGGCCAGGCAGAGAGTTTGTGTGACAGTGCGTCGAGTTTTCGAAAACTAGAGGTCAGAACCTCGTTGCGTGGGATTGGTTTCTCAAAACTTTGATTTGCGTGGTTCAATTTTCTCCAGTCTCTCTGGATTTATTTATTTAATAAAATATTGTAGTGAACAAATATAAGGTAACGTAACTTATATTTAAAACACAGTTTATTTGCTTAAAAGGTTTTTGTATATTTTTAGCATAAAGGATTTATTTTGATTTACGTGGTCGTGATTTGCGTGGTTTACGTGGTAGTTTTGACCTACGCACATTAGTTTTTGACCATGCAAATGAAATAACTTTGAATTTTGTACTATAGTTTATGTATATTATTTATTTAAACGAATTTGCATTTAACTAATAAATGCAAATTCGTTTAAATCAAACTTAAAATGTTATATTCAATAGGTTTAGGTATAATCACAGGTCACATTGAATAGGTAGGTTTTTGGACTGATTCTGATAAAAACCGATTTTTGCCTTGGAAATCTCCAATTTTTTTTACCTTTTGATAACACAATAACTTTTTTCAATATTAAGTAACATTAAGTAAGTCATTTGAGAAAGTTAAATTACAATTTTCATTTTCGTGGGGGTATTTTGTGATTTGCGTGGCCTCCACTTTTTTAACCTCGGTTATCTCTGTAAGAATATCGCTCTCCGAGGTGCCTCTTCTATAAAAATATTACTTTTACGTATATTTTAAGAGTCTGATGTCAAATTAGAAAAAATATTGGATTTGAAAATTGCCACGAAAGTCACCAAAGAATGCCTTACTCGAAGAAGCACCCATTTATTACATATTTAAAATGTTATCTACCTACATCCTCAGGTTGAAACCCGTGACTTTTTGTTAAGTGACATGAAGTCATTAGAATAAATAATTAAAATGGCTGGCGAATACTTTTGTAGCCATATTAATTAATAGCAAGTAGTGTTAGTGAGAGTTGTTCCAATTAATGTACAATAATTACTATATAATTATGTAGTTTCAATGATAATTATCAATGGCCCATTATTGAACATTTGTTAACACGTTCACTGCTGCACTAATTTATCTATACTTTCCGCTGGTGCGGTACGCGGCGTTTTGGACGTCGTACTAAACCCGACGTTGTTGTGGTGGTACGAGGCGTTTTCGACCCTTCAAGAGACTAAAATTCTTTTTTTAGTTTAAAATCAGAAAATGACATGGATTTTAGTCTTGATAAATGTTAACAATGAATTGATTAACCTAAATCTGCCACCGCCCGTGGTTAGGATAGTTACTTTAGAATCTGTAGGTTAAATAAAATGTGGGGTCTCTTGCGTCTCGTACCGCACTGTAAAAGGGCAGTTTTTTGCACCGAGGGTGATGCTCTTAATGGTGGGAAATGAAAATATCCGCAAGTTTTATTTTAATCGTATCAATTTTAATATAAAGGTTAGTAATCCTCCCTTTTGTTAGGTTATTTAATTGTTAAATTGGAAGTTACGTAGATATATAGATGAGCAATGTATGAAACATTATAGTTTCTAAAACAGTGTAATTTTATAATTAGGTATAATACCTCTAAGGTAATAAAATCGATGTAGCTGTAGTTTATGTATTAAATATCTTCTTACATTAGATTACGACAGAGTACAATTCGTAAATACTAATTTTAATTGTGATTTATCTTATTTTGATTTATCAGTCCGAGTATCTTCCCTCATTATCGACTTAAATGAAACTACTTTCAGCGATGTTTCGACATGATCGCTTGCTAATTATCACATTGTCACATGTGTCGCTTATGAAGTCACAACTGCGAAGCACAACACTGGCCGCGCGAAGCTAACGCAGGGTGCGGTACGTCAGCGTCGTTCCGCACTGCATTAAAATTTTATTACTCCAGTGCGGCATGAGGTTGAGGTTGAAACCCGGTATTATGTTAGGTTTATCACGGAGTCCAGGATCAATAGCACAACACAGATATATATTTATCTCTTTCCTATGCTGAATCAAACAAAAGTTACACCCTCCGCACGATAGAGAAGTTTATGTTTTTCTTCCCGCACCATACAGGCGAGATACGTACGAGGCGTTTTAGGCCGCGTACCTTACTGAACGTGTTAACATTAACTAAAATGTTTAGAGAGCAAATCTATGTAAAAAAATATTGATAAACAATGTTAAGATTATATCAAAACTATAAGAAAGTTCGTTTTTTTTGTAGTTCAACAAAGGAGGTACCTTAAAATATTTTTTTACAATAATAAAATTAAATAAAGTTCAGTTTTAAAGTTAATATTGAAATTTTCAATATTTTTCAGTGGTATTAGATAGCAAATTGTCATGAAATACATATAAAGACATAAAGATTTGGTGAGTGGACAATAATAAGTAAATCTACAAATTATTTCTACTACCTTCAGTAAAACTATCAACATATTGTCATGTCAGTCTTGACAATTTAAAACATGATTAGGTTAATTTGGGATTTGATTGCTTCAAGACAAATTAAAATATAATTATATTCATGTGACGTTCCTATTGGTTTGGATGTACCTAATAAGCATAGTCGTTAGTGAATTGTTCAATTAGGTAATGATAATCATCAATTTGAGCATTGATTTATGAACTGGTATATATAGTTGAAGTTTATTGTCTGAGCTGTATTTACAACTTAGTTTATTTGTAAGAAAAAGTGAATGCAAAAATTATTTAATATTTTAGTTTTTTTGTGTGATTTTGTAGTGACCATGGATATCTCTTGGACGTCAGTAAATGCAGGTCGTAGAACTTCAGGCAAACTTAGTGATAAAGAGGATGTGATGGGTCATTCAGAGGCTGTAAGTATTTTTTATTAAATGACCATATGAATTGTTAAAATCCTACTAATCCTACTATCCTACTAATATTATAAATGTGAAAGTTTGGATGTTTGGATGTTTGGATGTTTGTTACTCAATCACGCCAAAACGGCTGAACGGATTTGGCTGAAATTTGGAACACAGATACTTTGTAGCCTGGAGAGGAACATAGGCTACTTTTTATCCCGGAAAAAGAACAAATTCCCGCGGGATAACGTCGTGTAGTCCACGCGGGCGAAGCCGCGGGCGGAAAGCTAGTCCTACTAATATTATAAATGTGAAAGTTTAGATGTTTGGATGTTTAGATGTTTGGATGTTTGGATGTTTGTTACTCAATCACGCCAAAACGGCTGAACGGATTGGGCTGAAATTTGGGACACAGATACTTTGTAGCCTGGAGAGGAACATAGGCTACTTTTTATCCCGTAAAGATATCACATTCCCGCAGGATAAAGTCGTGAAGTCCACGCGGGCGAAGCCGCGGGCGGAAAGCTAGTAATATTATAAATGTAAAAGTTTAGATGTTTGTTACTCAATCACGCCAAAACGGCTGAACGGATTTGGCTGAAATTTTTGACACAGATACTTTGTAGTCTGGAGAGGAACATTGGCAACTTTTTATCCCGTAAAAACTTCACATTCCCGCGGGATAGCGCCGTGTAGTCCACGCGGGCGAAGCCGCGGGCGGAAAGCTAGTAAACTGATAATACTGTTTGTGTCATGACTTTCGCCTATTGAAAAGCATTTTATGTCAGTAATCCCCCCTTTAAAAAAAAGCTGTGCCTTGATTCTTAATGAACAAGAAAAATAAAATCTTTGTGATTGTTATAGATAAAACATGATTGCTTTGTTAATAAATTAATGTAGGTACTTGGTTTGAGTGTGTAGGTACTAAATAAAAAGCCTAGAAACTGAATGACAAGTTTTGTTCAAAATCATTTAGTTAGCCTTAATTTATTAACATATATTTGTTTGTAGGTATATACCTAGGTGTAATTATAGGCATTGGTTAAAATTAATGGAACTACACCACAATCAATTACATATCCTTAGAATTACATATCTGATTTTGATCTTGTTTGATTTAGTTTTACTGACACTGTAGCTTACTCAATCTTAATACAAATCATAATTATTGAAATTACAGAAAGAGAAGAAACAAACTAACAAGAAAATCAAGTATCGAAGATATAGAATGGCTTTCACAACCGACCAAATAAATAATTTAGAAAGTGCTTTCAAACGAGGGCCGTATGTGAACAGCAGCCAACGCCAAGAAATCGCCGAGGCCTTGGGTCTGAGTGACAGATGTGTCAAGGTTTGGTTTCAGAATAGAAGGATGAGAGAAAAACAATTGACCAAAGAACAAGAAGACGATGAAGAAATGAAACAAGGAAAAACCAAAGTGTGTTGTCCTGAAAGTGGTACGAAGCAAATATCCAGTGTGAAAGGCATACCAATGCCATCTCATACATCTATGCCGAACGCTTCCTCTGTTCCAAACATTAATCCAGTCAAAGAAGAAATAAATATAACAAATCACCCGTTCAGACCGAATTACTATCAAGACATATCTCCAGCCCGAGATCAACCAACAACTCCTTCAAAGTATACAAGAACATCTCCAACAGTTTCCACTTATTTTAACACAATGTCATCAGATTACAAAGCTTCAGCTGAATTTTCAATTGACTTATGTAAAAAATACAAAAGTATGATCAAAGGATCCCAACAAGACCGAAGCATTAGTTCAGATTGTCTCAGTCGTGAGCAGGCCACTACTCATGGTATAAAAAGGAAAATGGAATCTCCAAAGTTACAAGATGCACCAGAAGACCTGTCAATGAAAAGGGTAAATTCTACCAAAACCCAAGTGCCAAGTCCGAAGAATAATACTCCTGACAGTGCTGGCATGCTTCCAATTTATGTTAATTTTCCGCAACCTTTTACTGATAGGAATGTAATGTGGAATCAATTAACTATACCCTCTGTTATACCTAATGTGGTTCCAGCTGCTAGTATATCTATTTTGCCTACCGAAGCTGCGCCTGTACCTACTGCGTATTATGTTCAGAAAGAAAGTTGTAACTGCTGCAAATGTCCAAAGAATCCGGCTCATCAAAACCCAACCAGTAATCAAAATTACATCATTAATGTTGTACCGTATCAAAACTATCACAAGTACTAATGTTTAATTTCACATGTTTTATGTCATAAATTGAGAATACCTATACCTTTACTGAAGTTTACTGTGTTATACTAAAACTACATCCAGTAATCCAAGAACAATACCTAATAATTTAGTTTTTAATTAACACTATATAGGTAGTGTTTATATCAGCAACCAAAGAAATTCAATGAGTAAAACGAACTCGTTTGATTTGTAGTTCTTAGCTGGTTTTTTTTTCATAAAGCGGATATATTGTTATGTTTTTTCTACTAAATAAGTCTTTGATTATTATAAAAATATTTAATAGCTTCATAAAGCGTTTTGATTTACATCCTTTCCCCATAAAATTATTAATTATTATTAGTTGAGAGTATAGTAAAAAAATACTATAATATTACTACATAATAGAGTGTTGTGTTGAGCTGTAAATAGAGAAAATAATTAGAATGGTTTAACATTATAATATTTTTATTTCACATCACTTATAATTATTTTTCATATATTATCAGATTAACAAGAAAAAAGAAGACCGTGCTAAAGCATTTCATAACATATAATACAATATAGTTTGTTATTATTCAATCAATTATAGGACAATAAATTCAAGTTTAAGAATCATTAGAATAATCTGATAGAAAGACATAGAATATGGCAGATGCATAAAAATCTGTAAAGCTTCTGCCTATAGTATAGTAACTATAAAAAATAACTGTTAATTTTATGTCAGAAAAAAGAAATAAAACAATAATTAAGTAATACCAAAAGTGAATACGAACTATCTACTTTGTTCATAATTAAACTTAACTAATCACGTGGCGTAATTAAAATGAAATTAAGTAACTAAGTAGTTATTACAACATGTTCATTACAAAATACCTTTTACTTAATTG
Source organism: Crambus lathoniellus (assembly GCA_949710035.1). Classification (NCBI taxonomy): domain Eukaryota; kingdom Metazoa; phylum Arthropoda; class Insecta; order Lepidoptera; family Crambidae; genus Crambus; species Crambus lathoniellus. The sequence goes on from OX453307.1 coordinate 11,809,341, forward strand.
TAACTATTTAACCTAAAATTATGAACTACACTGGTCAACACAAATACAACTTAAGTACAATAAAAAATAACTTAATACTTAATTAAAAAGATTTTAAACGCAACATGGTACCTAGATAGGTATATCTGACGATTATATCAATATAATTTAGAACGAATACTCGTAATAACGTCATTGACAATAAATACAATCAGAATATATTTCATACATTCGTATTTTATACTTACCGTGACATACTTAATGAGATAATATTATACATTATTGAGTAATATTAGTTGTACTGTACTTGATTTTGGGACCAATTCATTTCGTTAGTACTGCTCACAAAGTCGTCATACAGAGGTCTGGTATAATTATAAAAGTGTGGATCAGGGTAATAGTTAGTCGGGTACAAATTAGAATCGTTAACAAATAGTTCATTTTTTGGTACGATTTGAATATTACCAGTTGATGGTTCCATAGGTGGGTTTGGGATATCAATGGTCAGAGGTTGGTATTGATACGCAGGTGGTTCAGTGAAGTTTGGAATTTCGTACTGTGTTTCAGCATTCGGGTACTGTACGGCAAACGGATAAGGATGCATGATCTCCTCGGAAGTACGTACACGAAAAGCTGGTGGTGTAGACGTCCCATAACGTGTAGAATCTGATGTAGGCAATTGGTTTTGAACATCCGTTGTTGGTGGAGGGTTAGGATACGGAGGTGGGTGAGGGAAGGTAGACAGTTGGTACTGGGTATCACCATTCGTGTAAAGAGGGACCAAGTTTGTAGGTTGCATGGTCTTCTCAGGGGATACGCGAAAAGCAGGTGGTGGGGATACCCCGTTGCTAGGACACTCTGACGATGATTCGCTAGACTCCTCTAAGCTTTTCTTCTCCTTCATTCTCCTGTTTTGGAACCAGATCTTGATGTTCCTGTTCGTCAGGTTCATTGACTTTGCTAGACGCTCCCTCTCGGCCGCACTTACGTATTTGTTCTTACGGTAGTAGTACTCCAACTCTAAGATCTGATCCGTAGTGAAGGCTGTCCGATGTCTCCTGCTTTTTTTCTGGACAACTCGTTTGGGCTCTAAATAAAAATCAAGGAAGTTGATTAATAACCCTTCCTTTGCAGTCGGGAAAAAGTGACTTGCAATTTTTAATATTTCAGTAATAATTACCGAGTCACAGACATGTCAATGTTTGATCATTTTGGATTATTCAAATTAAGTTAATAAATGACTACTTGCAAAAAATTTAATGTAAGTACTTGGAGTAATATATGTGCTTTAAAATTAAACATCCGAATCTGCGCAAAATATAATAATATAATGATTACCAACATTAAATAATAAAAAACAGTTGCGAAACTTAAAGAAAATTATAATACAATGAAGTGAATCCATACTAATCCTACTTCCTACTGATATTATAAATGTGAAAGTTTAGATATTTGGAAGTTTAGATGTTTGGATGTTTGTTACTCAATCACGCCAAAACGGCTGAACAGATTTGGCTGAAATTTGGGACACTGATACTTTGTAGCCTGGAGAGGAACAAAGGCTACTTTTTATCCCGGAAAAATATCACATTCCCGCGGGATAACGTCGTGTAGTCCACGCGGGTGAAGCCAAGGGCGGAAAGCTAGTATGTATTATAAATTTGAAAGTGTGTTTGTCTCTTTGTCCGTCTTTCACGTGAAAACGGAGCAACGCATATTGACGTGATTTTTGGTATGGGGGTTAGTATGGGGGCTGGAGTGTGACATAGACTACTTTTTTGTCCCGGAAAAATATCACAATCCCAAGGGATTGTATAGAACATCGTATAACTGATATGCTAACAAAACGGACATCTTAATTCCATGGCTGCAAAAGAGTATGCAATCCAATGATATTAATAAAACGTCATTGATGCAATCACTGACGTTTTAGCCCCTTTGGATTACTATAATGTGACATTTGTGGCAGGCAGTGTTTAAAACTACTTTGGTTTATCTTTATTAGATGTATAGGTGAAACGACGTTCACCGGGTCAACTACAATTAATAAATTCATTACAATTAGTATGTAGTAATTGAAATATCCTTTAATAATTACTTACCTATTGGCTTTTTATCTTCAGGCCAGATACCAGTGAAGGGCTGATTTGGCCACCCATATGACCTCTGTAAATAGAAGATTCATTGTATAAATATTTTGTAGAAAAATTGCATTGTGAATGCAAAAAAGTAAAAATTTAAATAAATATTTTGTTGATGAGTGTAAATAGAAATGTCATTTTAATTAATATTTGGATTATTTTGCTGGCCACATGTCTAATCTAACATTCACTTAAGTTAGCTTTGCCATTGATTAAACGATATCTCGACTAAAATTAATGAGCAAGTATTATGAAAGACAATTACCCGAAAAAAATATTACAGAGAATATTTGTATCCTATCCTAAATATTATAAATGCGAAAGTTTGTTAGTGCGGATGTATGTTTGTTACTCTTTCACGCAAAAACTACTGAACGGATCAGGATGAAATTTGCAACAGAGATAGATTATGGACTAGAACAGCATATAAGCTAGTTTTTACTCCGGGAAAATATCTCATTCCCACATGTAAACATCGTGTAACTCACACGGGCAAAGCCGCGGGCTGAAAGCTAGTGTCGTATAAAATAAATTCGTAACGGATATGTGTAAATTGAGGCACAATCATCGTTATTGAACTCAGATGTCTGCTTCCCTTACAAACTAGTGACAGAAGTATTTTAGTTCGTGCACCTTTTGTACATTTGTCATTTTATAACGGTGAGTATTCAAAAAGCAACATATTACAAATATTTATTTAAAATCTATACATTTTTTTTACATACCTCATGTGTATTTCGTAGCGGTGTCAAAGACGTCATCAAAACGTTTTGAAACATTTTTCTAAATATTATATTTTCACGAGTTTTAACAAGAAAACGTTTTCTTTTGAATGGCACTGAGCATACTAACTTATTTGAAGAGGTTTTAATAAAATACTCAAAAGGTGGCGCTTGAGATCATCGTGAATACAGAGTAAGTATATTAGACTACCTTCCTTAATTTAATAAAAAGGGTGACATGGTCAAATTTTTTTTCATTGAGAATTTAACTGGTATTTCTTTTCTTTTTAACAGATACCATTCATATACCTAAAAACAGATAAAAATTACTTGATCTTAACTTTTGCATGCTTCGTAATGATTTGTAGTGATCTGTAATGTAATGAATTAATGATCAACCAGTGAAGATCAGTCGATTATATTGAATGGTTTTACTAATTAATGGAAATAGATAATATATTATGAGTTTTATTGATAGGCTCTGTGGCATAGCCATTATCTTGAAAAAACCTCTACGAATGAATTATTGTAATAAAAAAGAGGATTGGTAAAATAATGATTTTTATTATTATTGCAAATATTTTAAACGTATAAAAATAGTGTTCGTTGATAAAACTTAATAAATTACTTACAATCTACTTAATATAGTTTATATACTTAGGTAGGTGTTAGATAAATAAAAATGTGTTAGATTACCTAACATGTTTTTCAGAATTAAAAACATTGATATCGAATAAAGATTATAAGTAGTGCGCTCTTATCATCAGGTGTGATGAAGGCTAAGTGCTACCATACTTATGGTGCTACCCCGTTGTGAATAAATAAATAAATAAATATAACGGGTGTAAAATTAACAACAATATACTTTGATAAATATCAATAAAAATCTAAATAATTTAATAACTTGATAGAATGGAATACAAAAATGTTGTATTGGGTAACTAATAATGAAGAGAAATAATAAATTAAATAAGTTAAATATTCACACTGATAAAAATAACAAAATAAATTTGGAGCTTTAAATAATTTACATCATGTACTTATAATTAACTTAGGTCCTACATATTACAAATAACTCAAACTGGAATATCGATATATTTATGCACACCAGTAAGCCTAGCATGACCACCCAAAACGCGATATGTATCGAATGATAAAGCGACTTATCGACATTCAAACGTCAAAACCCATAGTCTTTTGACAGTTAAACCGGATAACTTATCATATCATATCCCATTTTGTTGGTCATGCTAGGGGGGCTGGCTTTTAAACACTGTATTATTTTTTCAATTGATTTCAAACATTTAACATTATGGAAGTTTCGGAATCAATTGAAGGTCCAGGGTGCCTACCATCAACTTTATGACAGCGATTCAAAAATAGCGCGATTCAGAATAGGTTCCTAAAATGAATCGCTTTCTTTCGTACTCTGACCTTCTAAAAACTGGATCGCAAATGAATTGCTAAATGTTAATGACCGAACGATTTGTGTCCTTTTTCTTCTACCCGTCTCTTTCACTCGATTCTGTCATGCCCGGAGAGTGAGAGGGACGGGTATAACCTGCAGGTGACATGTTAAATCGACCGGGTTATAAGTCAAATAAGAGTTTCTGACAGCTTAGCGGCTGTGAAATGTCATTGATCGATCACTGAATCGCTGTCATTGATATTAAGCTGTCGTGGTACGAATAAGCGAAGCAGATCAGTTTAGGTTCCTAAACAAAACCGTAATAAGAGTTGATGGTAAGCACCCAGTCCACAACAACTTATAGATAAACATAGTGAGTTAAGCGTCATTTGAATGAATAATATTTTGTAAAGCTGTCAGAGGATCTACCGGCACAAAATTTGTATCCAATCTCTCTGTGAAGGCAGGTGGAGACACAGGTTCATAGATAACAGTATTTTTAACGTCTCCTACTACTTGCCCACAGTTTAAATCATCAGAAATGACTTGTTCGATAGCATTAAAAAGTTCATTTACAGAGTTATTGGCTAATGCAGTATCGATATTACTATCAGGTAAGTGACTTGTAGCTGAGTCAGGTGAAAGTGACGAGCAACTTTCTTCTTTCTCCCTCTTGTCTTTAAGTCGTCTATTCTGGAACCACACTTTGACGACTTTGTCGCTCACTTGAAGTCTGTCTATGAGGACCCTGCGTTCTTCTGCAGATACGTAAGGTCTCTTACGGAACTGCTTTTCTAAGATCTCGATTTGAGATGTTGTGAATGCGGTCCTTGTGCGTTTGCGCTTGATGACGGGAGTGAAGTCGCCGTTGGCAGCGTTGACAACTGTGAACAATACGTTGATAAGATATTAAAATAATTAAATATTGGGCACAATCCCAATCTACGTAGCTTTAGGCACTTGTGTTATGATGATGGGAAAAAAAACGACGACGGGACCACAATTCTACTAGACACGAAAAAATGTAGAAAAGTTAGTTTTATACATTCATCAGACCGAGAATCGAACCCGGGACCTCAAGGTGTCACCTTGAAACCAGTGCGTACGCCACTCGACCACCAAGTTCTAATATTACGGTTTAAAACGAGATATTATTATTAAAGGTCACATTTAACGTTATTGAAAGAAAAGTGTAAAACACAAGAGGGTACGGATATAGGTACGGTATGTTAGTTTAAACAAGGGACATAGGTACTCCAGGGGGTGAAAGTACCCATCAATACAAACAACTTTTACTAAGGGACAAAGTGCGATATCGCGAAAAAAAAAACAGCTGTTCCATACATTTTGGCCCATTCGGTATTGCACTTTTGTATGAAACAGCCGATTTTTTTTTCGCGATTTCACACTTGGTCCCATAGTAAAAGTTGTTTGAAATGTAGTTTCACCTCCTGAAGTATGTCCCTTGTTTAAACCAACACCCTGTATACCGAAAATTGGTACTTACAGGAAATATGCGCCCTCGCTTGTGAACGAGCTTTCTTAATAAGACTTTGAGTACTGCTGGTGGCGACCTCTGTAGTCTGAGCATCACTTTCCAGCTGTGTTTTCTGAAACGTAAAAAAAAACGAATATGGTTAATTTCATTACCACAAAGTAATTGTTCTAGCGATGCCTTAAAATACTGTCTAGCAGAAAACATAGATCGTGATCAATCTAATTATGAACAGATGATGATTAGGTATTAATTTTGTATAAATCTAGTTTTGTTATTTCAGCGTCGGTCTCATCTCTCATAGCAAAATGTTGATCACCATAATGTTGATCAAAACTAAACAGAAATCTTTCAAACAGGCAGGATTCGAATATTTGCCTTATGGTGAACTAGGAGAAGTTCTTAGTTAGTTACCTGTCTTTTAGCTTGGTTGCATTGGGTGGAGTCGCCTTTTTTCCAGTGTTCTGCCTCAGAGTGTTGATGCCATCCTTCGTGCGTTTCAGATTTGGACTGGTAGTAGAATTGCTGACAGCTGGTGTTCTGGTAAGCCACTGGGCAGTTCTGCCAGTGAGTTGCATACATGTGTGATGGACTCTAAAAAAAATTAAGAATTACTTTAAAATAAAATATTTAAGCTAATTAATAAAAATAAGAATACAAAGTGACATATAACTTGCAGTCATAGGTATGGGATAAAAACCGATTTCTCCTCAGGAATAGAAACAAAACATAAATAAAAAGTTGTGATGGTTATTGGTAGGGATAAGACCTCAATATTATTGAGAGGAATATTATCATATTACACGTACCTACGGTAATACATAGGTATAAATTGAAGACTGCATTGCTAAAATAAAATATTACCTGGTTGTAGTAAATGTTTGGATCGTATGGAGGGTAGTTGGAACTATTTGATACATAGTTCTCCTGTATCGGTGTCTGTGAACAAAAATAAAATCAAATAGAATAAAACATTTCCACTGAAAATAAAAAATATGTATCTAATTATTTTGCATTAGGTGTATTACCGGATATTGGTTTAGGTTTTGGTAATAATTCCACATCGGCTGTGACATTTCAAGGACCCTCTTTCAAGGTGCTTATTATGTGGACTATATGATCACAGTGCAAAGTGCAATGTAGGAATAAATTAAAATTTTAACCTGCTTCATTTATAATGGGTCTAGTCAGGTACAGGTAGTTCTAATAACATCCCCTCCAGATTTACAACCCTTTTGACCACTGTCACTAATGACTCTTAAAGAAATCTCCTGGTAAACAAGGTTGTTATGATATGACACCATTGTGTGCTAATTACTTTGCTTTTTGCCACTAATTAACCCTTAACTTGTTTTCCTTAAAGTAGAAAGTTTCACAAAGATATGTTTTCGAACTTTTTAACTACTCAAAATTGTCGGATTAGAAAACAAACAACACCTGTAGTTTTATCGCATCAAAGGAGTAGGTCAATCATTAGTTTTATCGCGTCAATGGATGAGGTATTGAGGTCAATAATAAGGATCAAATCTCTCTAACAAACATGATGAATTAAATGAAAGAAAAATAATGTCTTCTTTCAGTAAAGAAGCTAGCTAAAGGATTGCATTTTCCCTCCATGGCCTCGACCCGATCGATCATTGGCGTCGACCCTAGAAAACAGATACCTAAACCATCTATCGATAGTTCTGTTGGATACTAATTGTTCCACGATTTTATAAAAAAACTGTCAATTTATATACATTTCTCTATCGTAAAATCAACTAGGTACTTAACTATTTTTACTTTTTTGCATTCACAATGCAATTTTTATTATTGAGATGAAGTATTATGGTCCGATCTGAGCTAGTTGTGATGTGAGACGGGTCGTTTTTTTCAATAAGTACTTCATTTTCAATAGTATAATCACCTGTTTAGTATTGAATAGGCCATAGTGCTCATACTAGCTTGGCGTGTCGCTAATTTAAACTACCGCAGCATGTCCATGGGTTTAAGGCCTAAACTAAAGATTATACACAACACAACGCAATCGATTCTATTGCTTAAATTAGTCGATAGTGCAGCGATCAAATAACGATAGTAGAATATTGAGTGGCAACACTAGTTTGGATCTCGAATGATTGTTGAAAATAATCAATACTACAGTCCCACATGCCTGTCTGTTCCGGTGACAGCCGTGACAGAGGAGCCACTTGCAATACTTAATTACCTGTCAAAATAGGCTGAAGTATTATAATGTTTTAGTTCCAAAGATTATCACCGGAACAGATAAGCTTGTCGCACTATAATCCATATTCGGGCCCGTTGGCGCAATAGTACTAATCATAATGTCGTGGTTTCGGTCCCCACTCGGGACAAACATCATATGTGATGATTATTTGTGTTTGTTCCATGTCTGGGTCTTCATATAAATAATTATATGTTTGTACCTGTATAACATATAATACCCCCGTTATTTATGATATTCCGTAACACAAACATTGTGTTTGTTCACTTGCACTTGTGTGCTTAAGGTGTAACGATGAGCTCAGTGGCGCCGCCAATGGAAATAAATCAATTGCATTTTATTAAAGGCTTGGATTAAAAGTTTCGGTTATTTACCGTCGGTGTTTTTGCGTTAATGTTTTCGACTATATCTTGTACCAGATTAAAAATTGCCAAGGTAGTTGATTTTTTACTCTGGAATCCAAATTGCTCTGATCTCAATATATTGAATTTAGTAATGAAGTTTATCAGCCTTCTCTTCATAGCCAATTCAAAAATTGTTGACAGTATTGGTACTAAAGTTATAGGTCGGTAATTTTCCATTGCATTTCTCAAGCCTTTTTTAAAAAGTGGTTTAACAATTGACATTTTTAGAAGTTCCGGAAAAATACCTGTCTCCAACGAAAGATTAACCAAGTGTGTAATATGTCCTGCAAGTTCGTCAACACAATATTTAACCACTTTAGTGCAGATTTCATCATATCCTGTGGCATTTGTATTTTTTAGTGATTTAATGATTGCACTTATTTCAGTGGTAGTAAGTGGCTCTTCGAAAATACTATTTGCAATAAATTTTTTGTTAGTATTATTGAGCAAGTTTTTTTCATTTTTTGTCGATTCTGTCAAATAGTTATTAAATTCATTTGCAATTTTCAGTGGGTCATTAATTTTTCTATCGTCAATTTTTAAATTCATTATTTCCTATACAGTCTGTTTCATTTTTAATAATTTTCCATGTCATTATACATTTATTTTTCGAATTAACAATTAGTTTATCATTGTGTATTTTTTGTGAAATTTTCAAACATTTACGCAACATTTTAGAATACAATCTGTATTTTTCTTTTTTACTGGGTGATTTTGAAGAGTAATATTGATATCTCAATCGCCTCTTGGTTTTACAACTTTGAGTTATACCCTTTGTAATCCATTTGGGTTTTTTATAACTACTCGATCGTTTAATTTTTCTAACTGGGAAGCATAGTTCGTATAATGTTGTCAAATTGCTATGAAATAAAGACATAGCTGAATTCAAATCAGTCTCGTTAAGTATTTCTTCAAAGGATAAACTTTGTAAATGTTTCTTAAACAACTGACAATTTCTTTCACTGTAATCCCTAATACTAATATAATAACTACGCGGCAATAGTATTTCCTTTTTGATTGGAACGTACAACATTTGTGCTGTATTATGATCTGATAAATATAACTGGTGTAGTTCACTATAAGCTTTATCAAAATTGCTGATGATGTGGTCAATACAATTATTTGTTCTGGTTGGTTCTTTGACATGCAATATTAAATTGTAATTATTTACTATATCTACCAGATAATTAGTACTACTTGACACTTCTAATGTATTTATATTTAAATCACCAGCCAGCACGATCTGTGATTTACTATTTCTCATGTACTTGTGCAGCACCTCATCTAGCTGAGAGAGGAATGACGTCACATTTGAGTCAGGGGTACGATATAGACATATAATTAAAATATTATAATCTAACAATTTTATGCCACAGCACTCAAAGGTATAGTCTTGCGCAAATATTTTAACGCTAACCAGTCTAGATAAAAACTAAAATCTATAAGTATTAATAATTATTATAAATGTGAAAGTGTGTTTCTTTGCTTGCTTCGTCTTTCACGTCGGACTGATCTGAACGGAGCAACTGATCGACGAGATTTTTGGTATGGGGATGGTTTGGGATCTGAAGAGTGACACAGGTTTTAACTTCACAGCCAACTTCAAAATTTTGAAATATGCCTTGGTTGTTGACTTCAACAACAAAAGAAGTGAGATCTAAATGGGTGCCAAGTTCAACGGTCAGTCCTGAAAATTTATAATGTTTTATAGCAACCTTAAATATATTTTCTTCTTATAACGTAGGATAATATATTGAAGCCTGAACTAGCCTGACTTGGCTAGTTTTCATATACGAATTATATTATAGCCTTCGCAAGCTCTAAAGCCGAAGTTCTTATTTTATTCTTCCGAAAATTTGGCTTGCTGGTAGACTACAAACTAGACATGAACATAGGGCTCTTCCATGACTGTTTTAGTAGGTACTTAGTAATAATTCGTATATGAGAACTAGCCAAGTCAGACCTTAGGCTTCAATATATCATCATAAGAAGAAATTATATTTTAAGTTGTTCTAAAACATTTTATGTTGTAAATTTTCAGGACTGACCGTTGAACTTGGCACCCATTTAGATCTCACTTCTTTTGTCATTGAAGTCAACAACCAAGGTATATTTTATAATATTGAAGTTGGTCTCACTTCACATTTCTGTTTTTGATAATAAAATCAAATCAAATCAAAATATTTATTTATTCACATAGACATAATAAGCATGTACTTATGAATCGTCAATATTTTCATACCACCCATTCAAGACTTTTTTAACTGACAAGAAGAATGGGCGCAAGAAACTTTTGCCAGCGCGTATCTCAGGTAACGACATTTACAAAAATACATATCGTTACTTATTACAATATTTGAACATAGAGCACATATTATACAATATTATTATAACATTTAAATAGGATAGGATATATAAATAGTCTCGATTAACATATACTTAGAATACCTTTCAACAGAATACTCACACGGGACCACCACGTATCCCAATTATCAATGTGACAAAAGTTTTAAAGTAACTAACAATCCAACTTTCATACCCTCATTAAAGATGGTATTCATTAGCAATCATTAGTGTGTATTGTCTACTGAGCCTTTGTTTGTATTTTTTGCATTTTTTTACATTCTTAACCTTAAAAAACATTGTGATTAAATGTATTGTTAGATTTCTTGTTCAAAATTATTTTTGAAATTTTTACTATCTATTTTTAATTCAAGAATTTATAGAAAAAAAACCAAGTCTCCCAGGTCCCTCCAGAAGGGACACTTGGAGGCAAGTATTTTTAAAGTTTAATATTTTAATGATCCCATATTGTTTTCATACTAGCTCAATGAAACTCAATCGTTATTATGTGTTATGATCAGAAATAATTAATGAGTAAATCATATCAATAGAACTACATGTAGGTAAGTTACTTATTGGTATTTGTGTTAAAAATCTCCATTTAATTTCATCAAATCTATAATATGGTAAAAAAGGTGAAAGCTATTAAAAAACTTAATAAAATACGGTTAGATTCATAAAATTGATTTATTATTCAGTCAATAATAATTTAATTTCTAATTTAATAGTAGCCAATAAATAAAATTTAGAATAAACTATATTACATGTTTCACAAAAATATTAAATGTGTCCTGTCCCAAATATAACATACAAAATTTAATATTCCATGATAGGTAGAAAATAGTAAGTACCTATTTTGATTTCAAAACCACTTGTTGTTATATAATATGTATATGTATTATTATAATATTGGACACGTATGAAAATGTATACAAAAAAGGTGACTTCGAACCACTTTTACTTTTGAAAAAAAAATCTAATACTTATTTCATTTTTAATAATAAAAAATACACTGTGAATGAAAAAGTAAAAGTGATTTAAAAATAGTAATTATTTCATCTTTATCGATAGTCAAATATCTGGAAAGATATTTCATTCGGGTGTTGAGGGTGGTAATATCTTCACATTGATGAAATGAACGCTGGCTCACAGCGCGTAAGAAAGTAAGTATTCGAAAGATTCGACCACAGAACACGGAAATATTTTTTTCTATTCGACGCTTCCACTAACGACTCCGTAGCTCAGCGGTCGCAGCATTCTCCCGGACAGTGAAAGGTCCCGGGTTCGATTCCTGGCGGAGCTACTTGGAGGGATGGGTCGTTTTTTTCTAATTTTTCATTTTCAATAAGTTTATCACAGCAGTTAAACTTTTTGTATGTTTCGTTAAATAAATAAATGAGTAATATTAAAACAACTAAGCTAAAATTAAATGAGGTATTTGTAACATACTTAAGGAAGGGTAGTGTCAATACTCATAACTTTGCGGACTAAACATCTCCAAACTGATATCTTTGGGAAGGATTCTATCTATTATAGTTACAAGTACACTAATCGCTCTGTCGTCTAACATAACATAACCGTGCTCATTGGGGTTTCTCATCAGCGTTTCGACATGTGCTATACCAGCTCTTAACCTTTCCTTTTCCAGTTTGATTCGTTCAATGAGCCCTGGAGGATAGTAGTTATATTGGGCCTTCATTCTGTTTTCTTGCAGGCGGGCGGCGAACCAATCTTTGACGGCTGTGTTGTCTAACCGCAGTTTCTCCATGAAGGCTCGTCTGCTGTCTATTGCACCGGAGTTTCGTTTCGTCTCATGCCCCACCACTGGCCGGTAACCATCGTTGACGTCGTATGAGTCTAGAAAAAGAAAAACATTTTTAAATGCAGGTATTGTGCGGCCTATACGGGGTGTATGGAACAGCTGATGTTTTTCGCAATGTAGCACTTGGTCCCATAGTAAAAGTTGTAGGTACTTATGTATTGATGGGTACCTACTTTCACCCGCTGAAGTAAGTCCCATCTTTTAACAAACACCATGTATAGATTAAGCTAGGATACGATTTTTATGTCAAACCCTTGATTTAGACTTTATTAAAACTCATTTAGGTAATGACTTCGTCTACGCGAAGATTGTTTCAATAAGTTAAAAAGTTACAGAGAATTATAAAATTATAGTAACGTTTTACGTTATAATTTGAGTGGATAGTCAAAGATTGATTTAAACATGTTAAGTATGTGGTAGGTACTTACAAGAAATATAAGCTGTAGGATGTTGTTGTGGTATCCTGTTAGAATCTGGATTCGTACCTACATTATACCGAGTTTGTTGTCGTTGCATCTGTTGTGTCTGAAACAAAATAATTTTTATCATTCTCTAAAATATACCTACACTTACGTAATGTTGACAAAATATTTTAATTGAGTACATTGTGATTTTGACATCCTATGGTTACATAGGTATTATATTTCAATGCCAATTCGATGTAAATGAATGATGTTTTGAGATTTTAAATTATTTGTATGCATTTACAATGCAATTTTGTAAATGATGTATTTCTAAAATTAAATGATAGAAAGTATATATCTTCTGCTTATTAAAAACTAAAGACGTATCACAAATTGTCGATGTCAGTAATAATATATTAATGTACCCACCAAAGTAAGTTTGACTTAATTATTATAATGATAAGCGCGGCGTGACACACGACATATGTGTAACCAAGTAAAAATTCGGTGAACTATGTGTTACTTCTTTTCGTGTGGCTGGCGTCTTACCGTGCAATTGCATTGTACTACCCTAGTCTAATACATAACATAACCAAATACTGAAAGGGTCTACGCGATAATGGCGAGGCACCAGCGACACGAAAAGAAGTAAAACGTGGTTCACCGAATTTGTCTCTGACTGTACAATCGGTATTTTGTCTATGGTAAAGTAAAAGGTTGTAAAAGAAAATTAGGTAAGTACATTTAATTAAATCTCAATTTATATGCCATAGTAATAAGCAGTAACAAACATACAAAGATCTAAACATCTAAACTTTCACATTTATAATATTAATATATATCATATAATATATATAAGTAAGATACCTGGCCGTTAGCTGCTGTAGATGATGCAGATAAAAGAAATGCTTTCCATTCTTCAACAGAAGTCTTCTCCCGCCATGATGTAAGTTCAATCGTACGATTATTTGGCACCTGTGTTTGTGAATACGTACGTGTTGTGCTCTGTAAAATGGGCAATTGATCAATTAATTAGACTTACAGATAAAATAAAAGCTGTCAGTAAAAGGGTTGATTATGTTTACGGAAAAATTAAAATAACTTTAAAAAGAAGAAAAATTAACATTGTAATGAAAGTAAGTAGGGCAGGCGTACCGGTTTTGGTCACTTTAAGGATTTTTTCACTTTTAACCGCTTAGTGCTTAATGATCTTAAGTATTTTAGAGAAAATTTATAATGTAGAGTTATAGATAATTTATCGACCTTTAAGGGTACAATCTACAAAGTAAAAAAAAAACAATAGTTTTTTTTATTTAGAACAAATTCTGCGGAGGGGGCCAAATACACCGTTTGCATTGGTTTTGGCCACTTTCATAAAATTACTATATTTATAAGTTGAGTTTATGCTTAATTGATGTCTTATTAGAGTTCTGGACTAAAACACTACATGAAATAGTATTTCAATCACAGCTAGCTCCTTACTACAATTTTATAAGTATACCTTTATCACTTGATTAAAAGAAAATTAGCGGATTGATTGAATTAGTAGGCACTGGCCTACACTAGCCTCAATCCGCTAATTTCTAGTACGTTAGCTAACAAAAGTGAGTTGTGAGTCTTTTAAAATAAATGAACTTTATGATAGGTTGGAAACTTTCTACTAATGCCAAAGTGGCCAAAGGTGGCACAATGCTAAAATTTCTAGCCCCACCTTTGGCCACTTATTGTTTCCCAACTTTTTGTAAGAACAGTGAAAAAACAACACTTAATCCATCTAGAAGAAACATATTCCAATATGATATAAAATATTAAATAACCATAAAATAATTTTATTGTAGAAAAAAAATGATTTTACAAAACCTTTACCCTTAACATTTTGCTTAAGAATTTTACAAAATGTTAACTTTGAAACATAACACGTGTTTCTTTCTATTATACTTCATGCTTCGTCCTCAAGATTAGCTTGATTTAACACTTGTAGTACGCCCTAGTAATCGCCAATTTCACACTATATTGAGAATATACCTATTTATAAATTAAAAAAGTAATAAAAGAAAATTATTATTTTTTAAATTTCAAAAGTGGGTAGTCAACACCGATCTGGCTCAAGCGCCCATCATAGCTGTCATTCGCTTTCTAGTGCGTCGCCGATTCACATCTAGTTTTTAAATTGTGTTAAAAAGTTGTTAGTTGTTGTTAAAAGTGATTATTTAGGATGCCCAAACGCAAAAAAGATAACTGTGAACACATTAAACGACAAATTATAAGATTGGAGAGAAAGTTGGAGCGAAAAAATATATAGTTTAAAAAACTAAACAAACACACTTTTAATAGTAACAGACTAAAAAATACAAAATAACCGTCTATTCAGTAACTGAAATTAAAAAGCGTGGTGCGCGTTGTCAATATTAAGTTCTTGAAATTCAGGCTTTGCAAAGGGCGCACCACGCTTTTTTTAAATTTCAGTTACTGAATAGACGGTTATTTTGTATTTTTTAGTCTGTTACTATTAAAAGTGTGTTTGTTTAGTTTTTTAAACTATATATTTATTTCTTTCTTTTTAGTTTAATAAATGGCAACCCAAATTAACATTAATTAATGCCACTGGCTTCCTTAATAAGATGTAATAAATTACATAATTAGGTACATATAATAAAGTACAAGAGTAGTTTATTCCTCCCTGTTCCATCATCAGACCCTCACCACCAAGTGTAGCGAATAAATCTCATCTGAATGAAACAAATGAGCCCAAACTCGAGGGGTTTCCTAGTGGTCACTAAAAAGTGTCACTGGCTTCCTCCCTGCTCCATCATCAGACCCTCACCACCATGTGTAGCGAATGGGTCTCATCAGAACGAAACGAATGAGCCCAAACTCGAGGGGTTTCCTAGTGGTCATTAAAAAGTGTCACTGGCTTCCTCCCTGCTCCATCATCAGACCTTCACCACCAAGTGTAACGAATAGGTTTCATTAGAACGAAACAAATGAGCCAGAACTCGAAGGGTTTCCTATTGGCCATTAAGGAGTGCCACTGGCTTTCTCCCTGCTCCATCGTCAGACCCTCACCACCAAGTGTAACGAATAGGTTTCATTAGAACGAAACAAATGAGCCAGAACTCGAAGGGTTTCCTATTGGCCATTAAGGAATGCCACTGGCTTTCTCCCTGCTCCATCGTCAGACCCTCATCACCAAGTGTATCGAAAAGGTCTCATTAGAACGAAACAAATGAGTCAGACTCAAAGGGTTTCCTAGTGGTCATCAAAGAGTGCTACTGGCTTCCTGCCTGCTCCATCATCAGACCCTCACCACCAAGTGTAGCGAATAGGTTTCATCAGAACGAAACAAATGAGCCCAAACTCGAGGGGTTTCCTAGTGGTCACTAAAAAGTGTCACTGGCTTCCTCCTTGCTCCATAATCAGACCCTCACCACCAAGTGTAGCGAATAGGTCTCATCTGAATGAAATAAATGAGCCCAAACTCGAGGGGTTTCCTAGTGGTCACTAAAAAGTGTCACTGGATTCCTCCCTGCTCCATCATCAGACCCTCACCACCATGTGTAGCGAATGGGTCTCATCAGAACGAAACGAATGAGCCCAAACTCGAAGGGTTTCCTAGTAGTCATTAAGAAGTGCCACTGGCTTCCTCCCTGCTCCATCATCAGACCTTCACCACCAAGTGTAACGAATAGGTCTCATTAGAACGAAACAAATGAGTCAGACTCAAAGGGTTTCCTAGTGGTCATTAAGGAGTGCTGCTGGCTTCCTCCCTGCTCCATCATCAGACCCTCACCACCAAGTGTAACGAATAGGTTTCATCAGAACGAAACAAATGAGTCAAAACTCGAGGGGTTTTCTTGTGGTCATTAAGGAGTTTCACTGGCTTCCTCCCAGCTCCATCATCAGACCCTCACCACCAAGTGTAGCGAATAGGTCTAATCAGAACGAAACCAATGAGCCAGAACTCGAGGTGTTTCCTATTGGTGATAAAGAAGTGCCACTGGCTTCCTCCCTGCTCCATCATCAGACCCTCACCACCAAGTGTACCGAATAGGTCTCATCAGAACGAAACGAATGAGCCCAAACTCGAGGGGTTTCCTAGTGGTCATTAAGAAGTGCCACTGGCTTCCTCCCTGCTCCATCATCAGACCTTCACCACCAAGTGTAACGAATAGGTTTCATTAGAACGAAACAAATGAGCCAGAACTCGAAGGGTTTCCTATTGGCCATTAAGGAATGCCACTGGCTTTCTCCCTGCTCCATCGTCAGACCCTCACCACCAAGTGTAACGAATAGGTTTCATTAGAACGAAACAAATGAGCCAGAACTCGAAGGGTTTCCTATTGGCCATTAAGGAGTGCCACTGGCTTTCTCCCTGCTCCATCGTCAGACCCTCATCACCAAGTGTATCAAAAAGGTCTCATTAGAACGAAACAAATGAGTCAGACTCAAAGGGTTTCCTAGTGGTCATCAAAGAGTGCTACTGGCTTCCTGCCTGCTCCATCATCAGACCCTCACCACCAAGTGTAGCGAATAGGTTTCATCAGAACGAAACAAATGAGCCCAAACTCGAGGGGTTTCCTAGTGGTCACTAAAAAGTGTCACTGGCTTCCTCCTTGCTCCATCATCAGACCCTCACCACCAAGTGTAGCGAATAGGTCTCATCTGAATGAAATAAATGAGCCCAAACTCGAGGGGTTTCCTAGTGGTCACTAAAAAGTGTCACTGGCTTCCTCCCTGCTCCATCATCAGACCCTCACCACCATGTGTAGCGAATGGGTCTCATCAGAACGAAACGAATGAGCCCAAACGCGAAGGGTTTCCTAGTAGTCATTAAGAAGTGCCACTGGCTTCCTCCCTGCTCCATCATCAGACCTTCACCACCAAGTGTAACGAATAGGTCTCATTAGAACGAAACAAATGAGTCAGACTCAAAGGGTTTCCTAGTGGTCATTAAGGAGTGCTGCTGGCTTCCTCCCTGCTCCATCATCAGACCCTCACCACCAAGTGTAGCGAATAGGTTTCATCAGAACGAAACAAATGAGTCAAAACTCGAGGGGTTTTCTTGTGGTCATTAAGGAGTTTCACTGGCTTCCTCCCAGCTCCATCATCAGACCCTCACCACCAAGTGTAGCGAATAGGTCTAATCAGAACGAAACCAATGAGCCAGAACTCGAGGTGTTTCCTATTGGTGATAAAGAAGTGCCACTGGCTTCCTCCCTGCTCCATCATCAGACCCTCACCACCAAGTGTACCGAATAGGTCTCATCAGAACAAATCAATTGAGCCTAAACTCGAGGGGTTTCCTAGCAGCCATTGAAGAGTTCTATTGCCCACCTCTTGACTCCATCATCAGATCAGCTCGATAGTAGCAAATTATTGTATTGTCATCAGATTCATATAGACTTGCAAAGTTTCAGATCAATACGACAATTAGAAGTAGGTTAAAATTGAAGTCCAAGATTTTCTTACATTGTGACTTAGTTACAAGTGAAGCTAATAAAAGTGTGGTAAAAAGAAGCACCACCACCGGTGAGATTTATCTTGTTCTGAGTTATCAGAACAATTCTATCGCTCGTCGTCCTTATCTTAAGGTACGTTATGTATTTTTATACATTTATAAGTCACTGGCCTTGACATATTATATTGCATATTGAAGTTCAGTGAACTGGTTTCCTAACGTTTCGCAAAAAATGCAAACGATAATTACGTTCAACGATAAAACGGTTTGACTATTTAACTACCTACTTATTACTAAGTTTGTAAAATAAATACTTTCAATAAAGTGTAACAAAATTATTAATTAATTTTAAAGTTATGATTGAACATAAATGCATTAGTTCGTCACAGACTTTTACAAGTTCTCGTATAAGTAGATTTCAAACAGTTTGCGGGCAGTACTTTCTATGAACTGGGACTGCTTCTTACTGAAAATAATTCACATAAGTGACTAAGCTAAAAAAGAGCTTTGTACTTAAAGTATTATGCTTATTATGATGTGTCGATTTTCAATAGTTTGCGGACAGTACTTTTCTTTTGAACTGGTACTGTTAAACAGTTTGCGGGCAGTACTTTCTTTGAACTGGGACTGCTTCTTACTGAAAATAATTTACATAAGTGACTAAGCTAAAAAACAGCTATGTACTCTAAAGTATTATGCTTATTATGATGTGTCGATTTTCAATAGTTTGCGGACAGTACTTTTTTTTTTCGAACTGGGACTGTCTCTTACGAAATTTAATTGCATACCTAAGGTTAAGCAATTCATAATCTCAAATAATGATAACATTATCATCATTATATACACTCCAGTCACTGGGTCCTACAAACAGTACAACGGGACTGTTATAAGGTACTACTAAGTGTAGTTTGCGGACAGTACGTGTTGTTATAACTGGGGACTGTCTCTTACAATATTATACTGACATGCTAAAATTGTATGAACATGAGGCTTACTCTGTCCCTTACATACGACCAAGAGGTCATAGTTGACCTCGACGCACCATGTTCTAAGGGTTAACCTGAAGGACAATTAGAACAAGTACTTGGAACCAATCCCCAGTACATCCCAGTCTGAAAACATTACAAATATACAGGATGGTCATTCGTCGACTGAGGCTCCGAAGCGTGATCTACCTTCAGATCAAACGTCTGCTCTTGAAACAGAAAACATACACTTAGATAGTGAAGTATTAGAAATATTAGGTACTGACCCTACTTCAGTCAGGAGTGCTGGAGTTTTCCAGCACTGGGTCTCAACAGGTATTAACAAAGAATTGCGTAAAGAACTCGTAAGTACATGACCCCAGAAAATTGCAAATTGATTGACCCACCTGAGCTTGATCCTAAGATTAAAGCAGCTGTTTCAGATATTATTGCTAAACACAATAAGGCCATTCAACTGAAACAGAAGGAATCGACTGCTGGAAACACTTGTCTGGTAAAATCTATACTATTATATTGTCTGCAAATGAGAAAAATACAGCCTTGCTAAAACACTTATGGATTTGGCAAAAATTATGTGTGATTGTCAACATTCTAATTCAATTTACAATTTTTTTTCTGAATGCCGTGAAGATGGATCTAAGGGATTCTCTTCAAAAAATCAAAATTGATAAACAATTATTCGGCGAAAACTTAAGGGAAAACAAAAAATCAGCTAAAGCTATTAACAAGTCTAGCACAGACCCAAAGCAATCAACGATACAAAAGTTTCCTAATAAGTAAGTTATACAGTTCTTCGCGAAATTTAAACTGAAAGGGTCCGGGTCCTAGTCGCAGGCCGACGGGCCCTCCCAGGACGAAGGAGCCTGCAACGACTTCGACGCGTAGACGGCTCATCAACTTATCGAAGCAGTCGCAGTATCCGTGGCAGAGACAGAACAACAGCCGACGCTAAATACGTTAACGCATGCAGGTCGTTTATCATTATTCTATAAAGAATTTTTAATGATTACCAAGGACCCACTGGTTCTTTTTCATAAAAAGGATATAAGATTCCCTTCAATCGAAAGCCGATGCAACCTGTATCACCGTCAACCCAAAAATGTAGTGAAAAGGAAAATGCTCTTTTCATACACGAAATAAAAAATTTGCTGTCTCTGCAATTTCAGAGATCTCTGAATCTGATCAATATCTATCAACTATTTTTTAGTACCCAAGCCAAATGGAAAAATGCGCTTCATCTTAAACTTATCACTAAATAAATTTATTGACTCAAGACATTTTAAACTCAAGGATTTAAGAACAGTAATAAAATTGATACCGAGATATTTTAACCGTTTGTTAAAAATTCACAAGGAAGACCGAAAATATGTAAGATACCAATTTGATCAAAAAGCATATGAATTTAATGTCTTATTATTTGGTTTAAACACAGCTCCTATTTTTCACTAAAGTCACCATGAAACCGGTCATGAAATACTCATGATTATATGGTTACCTGTTAACAATATACTTGGATGACCTCTGTCTAATATAAGGGTCTTAAAACTTACAAGATACCGTAAAGTTGCTTACAAGCTTAGGTTTCATTATAAATACCGATAAAAGTAATTTTATACCTTCTCAGTCTTGTAAGTTCTTAGAATATAGTTTAAACTAAAAGAAATTCTAGGTCACTTTGCCAAAATTAAATTTGCAATACAAAAGTTTTCTAACTTAAAAAGGTGTAAAATTAGAGAATTTGTTAGTTTTATTGGACTGTTAATATCCGCCTGTCCCGCCGTGAAATGCAGCTGGTTGTATACTAAATTATTTGAAATATGTATAATTAGTACATGGATATACTTTGTTACTTGGAACAGGATTCTATTGGTGGAGCCGCACCAAAATAAAAATAGACAAGTATGACCTGGAAGTTTTTCAGGTGCCTCAACTACGGGGTGGGGAATTGCATGTGGAGACGACAGAGCTAGTGGTTTATGGAGTGTAAAAGAAAGTAGCAGACAATAAATTATTTAGGAATTCTTGCTGCGTTTATTGGTTAAGATACTAACTGTCAAGTACTTCTACGAACTGACAATACCACGGTAATTTCCTACGTAAACCGTATGGGTGATATACACTCCCCACACCTGACAGAGATCGCAAAAGACCTCTGGCAATGGCGTAAACGTAAAAATCTTTACGTTTTTGCATCTCATATTCGATCTTCAGATAATACTATGCAGGCAGACCAAGAATGGCAGCTAGCTGATTATGCCTTTCAACAAATTGTTGAAAAGTTTCATAGATATTTTCATTGATACGCTAGTCGTTAAAAATAATAAATGTCCAAGATATATATCCATGGCATAAGGATCCGGATGCACACGCCGTAAATGTTTTTTTTTTCAGTGTCGTGGTCGAAATTAAATTTTAATGTTTTTCCTCCTTTCACAATGATGCCTAAATGTTTAAGAAAGATTATCTCTGACAATGCCACAGATATAATAGTTGTTCCATTTTGGTCCACATAAACGTGGTATCCACTATTTAAGAGTCTTTTAATAAGTAAACAATTCGTTTTCAAAGCAGATTCAAACCTAATTTTGTCTACAAATTCCAGCCGCAAACAAATGCGCAATTCCATTGCCCTGGTGACGGTGATGGTACGAAGAGGCGTCAAATAATTTTCTCTGGACGTCATGCTTAACCCCTTTTTTGGATAACTCGTATAAACAATACGAAGTTTGCTATTAAAAGTGGTTTATTTATTGTCAACAAAATAAACTAAACTTATAAGAAAGTATCAATTCCCGATATACAAAATATTTTGCATCTGCTTTAAACAGTGGCGCTCAGTATGGCACAATTAACTGTTATCATTCTGCTTTGGCTTTAATAACTAAAATTGATATATCACTAAATCAAGAAATAAAAAGATTTATTAAAGGAGTTTTTCGTACCAGACCTCCATCCCCTAAATTTAATGAAGTCTGGAATATAGCACAGATTTTAAATTGTCTTGAAAAGTGGTTTGCTAACGAAAGTTAGAATCTGGAAAATATATATAAAATATATTAAAAAAAAACACATTGCTCGTTATACCATTCTATAACGAAAAGCCAAGTATTTGTCCTGCAAGAGTTTTGATTACTTACCTTGAAATGAAAATGTTTCTCTGTCCTGATTCCGACAATTTATTTATTAGTTACCGAAAGCCATATAAGCCTGTTACGTCACAAACCTTATTCAAATGGATAAAAAATACGTTACATTTAAGTGGAATTGATATTTCTACGTTCACTGCGCATAATACCCTGTATGCTGCTACGTCAGCTGCGCAAAATTTAGGTTTTAGCATAGACCAGATTATAAAACTGCAGGTTGGTTTTCAGAATCACATACGTTTGCCAAATTTTATAACAGGCCAGTAAACAGCATACACTTATTATACTCTAGTAATAGACGGACAGAGTTCGCTTGGTTGTGAGACCGAAAATGACATGAGCTAGTGTGTGTAATTTGTAAACGTGTGTGTGAGTTTTAGAGCTGCCCTCAAGCCCATTTTAGATTGTCGATAACAATAATGTAAATAAAACACAATCAAGATTTAGTAATTCATATGATATGAATTATACTTCAATGGACATGGGAAAATAAAAATAAAGGTTATGTTGAGATTTTATATTATTTTTATGCATTCACAATGCAATTTTTGTAAGTATAGGAAAAATGTGATAGTAAAAAACCACGAGCCCTATAAGTAGCTTTCAGGCGGGATTCGAACCCGCGCCTCCGGGAATCCGGCCCGATGCTCTGACCAACTAAGCTACCGAAAGGCTTACACGACTCGTCGAATTTTGCTATCACTTGTTACGCTGTAGGCCAGGCGTTGCTTCATCAATGTGAGGAAACCCTCGCATCCGAAAGAAACATTTTTACAAATGTTTAACAATCGATTAAGATGAAACAGCCATAATGAGATTTTATATTATTTTTATGCATTCACAATGCAATTTTTGTAAGTATAGGAAAAATGTGATAGTAAAAAACCACGAGCCCTATAAGTAGCTTTCAGGCGGGATTCGAACCCGCGCCTCCGGGAATCCGGCCCGATGCTCTGACCAACTAAGCTACCGAAAGGCTTACACGACTCGTCGAATTTTCCTATCACTTGTTACGCTGTAGGCCAGCGTTGCTTCATCATTGTGAGGAAAAGCCTTTCGGTAGCTTAGTTGGTCAGAGCATCGGGCCGGATTCCCGGAGGCGCGGGTTCGAATCCCGCCTGAAAGCTACTTATGGGGCTCGTGGTTTTTTACTATCACATTTTTCCTAAAGGTTATGTTATTTAAATTTTTACTTTTTTTGCATTCACAATGCAATTTTTATTATTGAAAAGTGGAAAATGGATTTTATTTTCTAAATACTTCCTTTTCCATTTTTCAATAATAATGGTCATTTCACTTCAATACGATAAGTATTTACAAAGCTATTGTAAAAATTTATTTGCTTAAAACACTATTGCATCGGTTGTTCGCTAGCAATCGGCTTTTACCACGTTCGACGTCATTCCTCCCGACCGCGACCGCCCGTATACCGCTCCGGCCGGTCATACTTACCTACTCGCATACCTGCACTGGTTGAAATCTTGTTTTTTAATAAAACTAGTTCTTGAGTTTTTGGAGTCCCTTTTCATCGCATTGCACCAAATTTTTCGATTTTTTACGAATAAATATTTTTATTTTGCGTTTTGATCGAAGTATTCGTACATAGAGGCACAATACAGTACTTAAATACCTTAGGTACTTTGTGAAGACATGTTGATAACTTTCTTGAATAATACAATATTGTATAAGACTATACAATATGGTATTATTCAAGCACGCATTGTGGCTGTCACGAAAACACTAGCAGGTGAAAAAATGAAAAAGAAGTATTTAGAAAAAATCGACCCGTCTCACAACCAGCTCCAATACAACGATCAACGACTCCGTAGCTCAGTCGTTAGAGCAGCCGCCCGGATAGCGTAAGGTCGTGGGTTCGAGTCTCATCGGAGCTGGTTGTGAGACGGATCGATTTTTTCTAAATACTTCATTTTCAATTTTTCAATAATAAAAACTGCATTGTGCATTCAAAAATTAAAAAATTTAAATAACTTGGTGGTCATTTTTACGAATCTTTAAAAATTCATTGTGAAGTATTTAGAAGGGCTACGGTAAAAAAAATAATGACATATTTTAAGTTAATATGTATGTATTTCAAAAATAAATAAATAATTATACTTTTCCCAAACACATTGCACATTTAGGTACACATTAATTATTGTCCTCTGAAGAGAACAATTTTATTTAAATAATTTCTCAATATAGTGTGAAATTGGCGATTACTAGGGCGTACTACAAGTGTTAAATCAAGCTAATCTCTTCGGACGAAGCCTTCGTATAATTAAGATAGAACTTCACTTCAGGTAAGTTCGTTTAATCTCTAAAAATATCGTACTACATAAAAAAAGCTAAGTGCTGTAATTATTAACTAAAAGTCCAATCTTTTATTCGCCATTAATAAATATAAGCAATAATTCTTTAATTCCTTTTTATATAACTTTAAAGTGAAAAGTGACCAAAACCGGTACAGTGGCCAAAACCGGTACGCCTGCCCTACTTCATCTTTTCAGCCGTACGACGCCCACTGCTGGGCATAGGTAGAAAGTACTTATGACGATCAAAATATGGGAAATTATGATTATAAAGAGTGAGTGTAAATCATAGCTATATTGATTAATAATGGAAACAATATTCTAGAAATGAGTGCGTCAAATACTGCATTGCAAATTTAAAATAAAAATCTAGACTAAGTACTTCATGCATCTATTTAGTTACATGATGTCTAATGAGCATAGTTATTATTGGAATGCATCCATCTAATGTTATAAATGTGAAAGTGTGATTGTGAGCTTGTGTGTTTGTTCGTCTTTCACGTCAAAACGGAGCAAACGGATCGACGTGATTTTTGTCATGGGGATAGTTTGATAGCTGGAAAGTGGCATAAGCTACTGTTTCTCCAGGATAAATATCAAATTCTCGCGGGATAACGTCGTGAAGTCCACGCGGGTCGAAGCCGCGGGCGGAAGGCTAGTATTTTATATCTTACCTGCTGATCTCCATTTTTCTCAGTTATAGAGATATCTTGGTCGTTCTGTTTTGTCGGATCTTCATTTGACAATTGAGTTCCCGAAATACTGTTTGGTTGTTGACATATCTGTAAAATAGAAATTATAGTAAAGTAAAAAAAAACCTTTATGAATAGTTAATGCTATGACGTTATGAGTGTTGTCATTTCTTACCCAGAGACGGATATGAAATATAGTAATTAATAAATAAATAATTTCAAAATTCCACAGTTAATTCCAATTTCAAACTCTTGGAGATTCTAAGGCTTAACTCATACTGGCGCAATCAATCTGTCACATAGCAAATTTACCGTTCTCCCACAACGTAATGCACATATTTCTTCTGAGAAAAAAAACGCGCATCTACTTTTTTTCTCAGAACAATTATGTGCCGTATTCGTTGTAGAAATAAGGGTGAATTTGCTATAATGTGACAGGACACTGGGAAATTTTGTAAGGACCCCGTACACAAAAATACTGGACGGACGAGAAATACTGGATACTGCGTTTGGTGTTAAAATTATTAAAAATATCATAGATTCCCCGCAGCTGCTGGTACTTATAAAATTCCGAGCACCAGCCAGAATACCACGCAAACCAATCACACCA
This sequence comes from Crambus lathoniellus, assembly GCA_949710035.1. Taxonomy (NCBI): domain Eukaryota; kingdom Metazoa; phylum Arthropoda; class Insecta; order Lepidoptera; family Crambidae; genus Crambus; species Crambus lathoniellus. Next base: position 11,835,484 of record OX453307.1, read on the forward strand.
CTTTGCCCCCCGCAGAGCAGAACCGTCCTTGGTTCGAGTTCGCCCATCTCAAGATTATGCCAATCCCTTAACAAAGTTAGTGATATTGTTGATATATATCACGAATCCCCCAGCTCAATTAGAAAAAAAGTAATCAAATACTAGTTTTGAACAAAAATCATCTCGCGCTTAATAATAGCAATGGCTCAATCCTTCTTTACGCACGCATACTATAACACATACACGCATACACACACCCATACACACACACATACACTCTTAAATATTCTTCTAAATTAATTACCTAATACTTGAACTGTTACACAAAGCATGATGTGTTCACCTTTAAGTGGTTGTGCATTAAAGTAAGTTACTGATAAGAGTTTTTTGTATATGTACTATTGTAACAATTGTTGGTGATCCAAATAAATAAAAAAAAATAAATAAAAAAAAAAAGAATGACTGTAGTACAAGGAGATTTAACCAAGGAAACTGGAGATAGTAGTACTACACTTTTTTGTAGACTGTGGCTGTCTTCCGTCTCACCTACTCTTAATTTGCTGCGTACACTTTTTTATTCAGGCCGAAAACTCCAGTTTCCTTGTAGAATCTCCTTGCTGTAGCATCAACATGAACTATGTCGCTTCTTGGTGCCCCCATTGAGTAGTTTTTAACCGACTTCTAAATCAAAAAGGAGGAGGTTCTCTATTCGTCTGTATGTAGGTTTTTTTTTTTGTGTATGTCTACCGATTACTCGAAGACGGATGGACCGATTGAAATGATTGAAACGTTTTTACATCAGGTTGGTTTCCAAGTTGGTCCCATTTTTTGAAATTTTGAAATCGGTTTAGTAGTTTTCAGGAAATCTTGAAAATACTGTCGTTTTCGTTACCACTTTATGTGAATTTAATACGTATCTTTAGGCATAACTCCTTTGTTTATAAACCGATTTAGATGATTCTTGTTTTGTTAAAAAGGGGATACCTCAAGGTATTTTAACCGACTTCAAAAAAGGAGGTTTTCAGTTTGATCACATACCTATTTACCAGAATACACGTAAATTGCCTGCACGATGCACTAAAAAGAGTGAAATAAAAATTATTTTTATAAAAAAATAAAACCACCTTCAAAAACATCACATCAAAAAAGTAAAAAATAATTCCTCACCAAATAAATAACGTAAGTACTTTGAAGTCGGGCGGGTTTTGACAAAAACAACAAAAAATTGTACATGTTTCACGCCCGACTTCAAAGGAGGGCAGAGGTGTACCCTTTGTGGCTACTTTAAGGATTTTTTTACTTTTAAGCACTAAGTACTAAATGGTCTTAGGTATTTAAGACACAAATTATATCTTAAATTATAGATAATTTATATGCCTTTAAAGGTACATTTTTCAAATTTATAAAAGTAAAATAGATTTTTTTATATTACACACAATGTGTGAGAGGTGCCAAATGTACCGGTTTTGGCCACTTACTGATAGTTAAACTTTTGTAAGTATTTCGAAAAACTAAAACCAAACCCAGGTAAAATAAATATATTGTATTGCGCTAGAAATCAGTCACTTGCAAAACAACAATTTAATAGTAAAAAACAAAGGTTTATAAAGTATTTCATCCAAAACAAATTTCTTAAAATTTTCATACATAACATTTTTCAAACAGAAAATGGAATTTATTGAAAAAAAATCTTATGACATAAGGATTTCTAACGGTTGTTATTATTACCTTAAAATACCATAATTTAATTGCTTTTATCAAAAATGGCTAAAAGTTGTTTAGAAAACTTTTAGAGCAAAAAGTGGCTAAAACCGGTACAGTGGCCAAAACCGGTACGCCTGCCCTACTTACGTTATTTATTTGGTGAGGAATTATTTCTTACTTTTTTGATGTGATGTTTTTGAAGGCGGTTTTATTTTTTATCATTCCAAGAAGCAGGTCTGAATATAATTGGGGAAAAAAGATATGAGTATTGAAAATTCAACAATCCTTGTTTTTCTAACTTGGAAGAAGGTGATATGTACTGATATGACCAAACATTTCAGGAAATTTTATGAGCTACATGAGAAACTTCATTTTGATTAACAGGAAAAAAGATGTCAACAAATTGAAAAATAAGTTTTAGGGATGGTAATAAATGGATACGGGTAAATGTAGAAAAAAAAAATTATCGACCTTTCAATTAATATATCGTTGTTCTCTATCATTGAATACCTACGACTTTACTTTTTAGAGTTTAAAGTACTTTATGAAGGCAATAAAATCCATCGCTGTTACCCATTGTCCTTTCAGATGAACGCTTCGATTCTGCGCCAGTGTCAGTTGAGCCTAAGACTTTAGAAAAGTTTTCGCAAGAAAAGAGTTTTAAGTATTTGGTCCAAGATTTAATTTCTTTATTGTTCTGAGATAGTAAAGTGACTAAAATATAAAATAAATAGTTGCTCCAGTTCATTTATTAGTTTTATTTTATTGAAAATAAAGTATTAAAAGACATCGACCCGTCTCACAACTAGCTTCGATTGGACACGAACCCCTATTTACAATAATAAACATTGCATTGTGAATGAAAATAAATAAAAAGTAATTAATTAAACTTTTGAACAAAATACTCAAACAATATTTACTTTTATACTTACTTAAATTATTCTCCTACAGTCAACATTAATAGATACAAAATTATTAAGATAGACATACTTTAGATTTGGTTTAAAACTGACAGTTTAAGTTTAAGGCACCGATTCCCCAAAATAGGGTACTTATTTTAAATTATGGATTACTCGCAAATCACAAGTACTTAAAATTTTGAAAAAAATTATGTTATTTTACATTTATTTATCTAGTGCTTCCGGCCAATTTTTTTCGATTGGTGATATTTTACTGTGTCAAATAAAATCCCAAACATCCGTCTAATAATAATTCAAATATCATATTACTTGCAGTATACTTAGTTTTAGTTAATGAAAAACATACGAAAATAATTGTCTTTGAATAGCCGAGGGATTCCGGCCGTCATAAATTTAATTTTTTATTATTTAATTTTTAATTGAATTTTAAGTGATTTTCGATTCGCGGGGCGCTCGCGAGTTCACAGTTCACTGCCGGCTGCCGCTGGGTACGAGCGAAGTGTATAGAGCGCGGCCGAGCAAACGTTAGCGTGCCTATTTCGGTCGGGATTCCTCGCCTTAAACCAAGTGTAACTTTAGACAACGTTTTGTAATAACACCAAATTTTTTTAAATAATAAATAATTATTACCGGAGATTGTGCTTGCGGAGATTTGCTATAATTATGTATATTCCAAAGATGTTGAGACATTTCGTTGTCGTTTACTAATTGTATCACTTGCACTTCTGTCACTTGTTAAAATGAAAATAAGCAAGACAGTGGTATATCCCTAATTTATATTGCACACAGGTACTTACCAACCCTTTAGTAAATCACTTAACCCTATATTAGATATTGTTTAGTTTGAAATTGGCCATTAGTGGAGCTATTTGCTAATTGTCGATCATTATTGGAAGAATGGGGCTCGCAAATTCAAGTATTTTACTTTCTCCTTTTGTAAGTATTCACCTATTTTGCAGATCTCATTGACACAGTAGCAGTTTTTATGTATGGTTTATTATGGGATGGGTGACCGAAATCTATTTAATTTTCATTGGTACGCAACTTGCGATAGGCACGCGTTGTGGGTGTTCTATACGTTTTATGCACCCACAAGGAAGGTCAATGTCAAACCGCCTCTGTGGTCTTGTGGTTCACACCACCGGTATCAGACCCAGAGGTCCCGGGTTCAATTCCCAGTGGGGGGTACGTTTTTGATTTGGTTGGTGGTAGGACTTGTTCTAGGTCTAGCTAGCTACCCATCTTATCTAAGTCTGACGACATAACAACGATGTTCTTAGCATCGTTGTGTTCCGAATGTTAGAGATACCTAAGAAAGTCAGTTCCTCAGGTGGCTGAGGATTTCGGGAGGATTGCGCTTCTACCTTTTATCTTCACTTAAAATCAGGTGTGATGAAGGCTAAGTTGTAGATAAAAGAAAAAAACGTCTTTGCAGCTGAGGTGGCATTAAATAAATAAATAATTTCTTACCTTCACACGAATAATCTAAGCCCATATACCTAAAGTAAATTTCATTATAAAACTGTGTAATGGAAAACTTGATAACGGATAAATAGATAAATACGTACTAAAATAATTTTTGTATATAAATACATAGGGCAGCAGACCCCTTTGTGGCCACTCGAGTAAGTGCTAAATGGTCTTAGGTATTTTAGACAAAAATTATATCTTAAATTACTTATAGGGAATTTATCTACACTTAAAGGTAAATGTGCGAAATATCCAAATGCCCCGGTTTTGGCCACATAATGATAGCAAAACTTTTGTGAGTATAGCAAAAAACATTATTTTTACAAAAAAATAAAACCGCCTTCAAAAAAACCACATCAAAAAAGTAAGAAATAATTCCTCACCAAATAAATAACGTAAGTACTTTGAAGTCGGGCGTGAAACATGTAGGGCAGGCGTACCGGTTTTGGCCATTGTACCGGTTTTGGTCACTTTTCACTTTAAAGTTATATAAATAGGAATTAAATAATTATTGCTTATATTTATTAGTGGCGAATAAAAGATTGGACTTTTAGTTAATAATTACAGCACTTAGCTTTTTTTATGTAGTACGATATTTTAGAAATAAACACGTGTTATGTTTCAAAGTTAACATTTTGTAAAATTCTTAAGCAAAATGTTAAGGGTAAAGGTTTTGTAAAATCATGTTTTTTCTACAATAAAATTATTTTATGGTTATTTAATATTTTATATCATATTGGAATATGTTTCTTCTAGATGGATTAAGTGTTGTCTTTTCACTGTTCTTACAAAAAACTGGGAAACAATAAGTGGCCAAAAGTGGGGCTAGAAATTTTAGCATTGTGCCACCTTTGGCCACTTTGGCATTAGTAGGAAGTTTCTAACCTATCATAAAGTTCATTTATTTTAAAAGACTCACAACTCACTTATGTTACGTACGTAATTTGCTTTTAATTAAATGATAAAGGTATACTTATAAAATTGTAGGAAGGAGCTAGCTGTGACTGAAATACTATTTCATGTAGTGTTTTAGTCCAGAACTCTAATAAGACATCAATTAAGCATAAACTCAACTTATAAATATAGTAATTTTATGAAAGTGGCCAAAACCAATGCAAACGGTGTATTTGGCCCCCTCCGCAGAATTTGTTAAAAAAAACTATTGTTTTTTTTACTTTGTAGATTGTACCCTTAAAGGTCGATAAATTATCTATAACTCTACATTATAAATTTTCTCTAAAATACTTAAGATCATTAAGCACTTAGCGGTTAAAAGTGAAAAAATCCTTAAAGTGGCCAAAACCGATACGCCTGCCCTACAATTTTTTGTTGTTTTTGTTAAAACCCGCCCGACTTCAAAGTACTTACGTTATTTATTTGGTGAGGAATTATTTCTTACTTTTTTGATGTGGTTTTTTTTAAAAGCGGTTTTATTTTTTTATAAAAATAATTTTTATTTCACTCTTTTTAGTGCATCGTGCAGGCAATTTACGAGTTTTCTGGTAAATAGGTATGTGATCAAACTGAAAACCTCCTTTTTCGAAGTCGGTTAAAATACCTTGAGGTATTACCTACCTTACCTTACCTTAATATATCCCCTTTTTAACAAAACAACAATCATCTAAATCGGTTTATAAACAAAGGAGTTATGCCAAAAGATACGTATTAAATTCACATAAAGTGGTAACGAAAACGACAGTATTTTCAAGATTTCCTGAAAACTACTGAACCGATTTCAAAAAATGGGACCAACTTGGAAACCAACCTGATGTAATAACGTTTGAACCATTTCAATCGGTTCAGCCGTCTTCGAGTAATCGGTGGACATACACAAAAAAAAAACATACATACAGACGAATAGAGAACCTCCTCGTTTTTGATTTAGAAGTCGGTTAAAAATCAAAACCAAACCCAGGTTAAATCAATTTATTCTAATGTGCGAGAAACAAATCAATTGCAAAAAACAAAGGTTTCTATTATAATGAAATGGCGTTTATTAAAAATAAATTGTATGACATAATGAATTCTAACGTTTGTTTTACCTTAAAATATCTTATTTTAATTGCCATTGGCAAAAATAACGAAAAGTTATTTTTAATACAGTTGCTCAAAAAGTGGCGTATTGCAGGGACGTATAGCGTTCGGGATGTGGGCTATTACACACTCGAACTTTTTCTTTACCTTTCCCGAACTCGTGCGTTTTCTTTCCCAACTGTCAAAATATTGTCTATTATAAAGAAAAACCAACCACGAAGTTTTTACAAAAAAAATATGATAGAAGTTTTTATGATTCATGCAAATATTTCAAAAAGAAGCTACTAATTTGTTTCAATGTCAGATTTAAAAGTAATTTAATTATACATTAAATTAATATTAGTATCGGCCAAATTAAATTTATGAATATAAAAAATACATAAAATTGGTTGTATGACCACAGATTACTAAATATGGTACTATTTACCATAGTATCTGCTTATAGGAGTTTGCGCAAGTAAGTGAAAAGAAAATGAGGGACCTTATTTCTTATTCTTAATTTTCTAAATTATTTTTTTCTGGTTTTTATTGTGGTAGTTATTAGTACTTAGTATGGTGGAATTAGTGCAATAATGTGGCTTTAATGGAAAACGATGTGGTAAAAGAGAGAAATAAGGAAAGGCGCTCCTGTAGGATTCGGATTGCTTTTGTAAGGTTTCATTTCATTTCATCTCATTTAATTTAATTTTCATTTCATATCAATAAAAAAATTCTACTGAAGCCTTGGCAGTATGATCATAGTTTCCTTTGCCAACCCATAATGGGTGAAGAAAACAAAAAAAAGTCTTTGCTTAAGCTTATATTCTTTTACGATTAGTTAGTTGAGTTTATTGTGTTTTATTATTTTATTAAATTGCTTAATTTTTTCGCAACTATATTAAAAATAGTTGTTCAGTACACGTGCGGAACCGTCATTGCAACTTGTTCCGACTGTCAACCCTCACCTTCGGCTGCGCCTCGGCTCGGGTAGACATTCGTCGGAACTCTTTGCAATGACAGGCTTTCCGCACTTGTAATGAAATATACTATTTCAACACACTTGCTCATAAAGTGAGCCTTATTACATCGATCTTAGGGCCATAAACCGAACTATAACCCACGCGTGCATAATAATATTACAGTACTAGTTGCGTAATAGAATTATCCCTACAAAGTTAAGTAAGTACCTAACTGCAAATTATATGCGAGTAAACAGAGACTTTTCAATTTAACCGGGTAATACAGTATCCCTCCGAAGTTAAGTTGGTACCTAACTGCAAGTTATATGCGAGTCAACAGAGCATTTTCAATTACAGCGGGTAAAAGATACAGTTCTTTTTTTGTAACAACAAAGAGGTTTTATACAGCTGAAAATCCATTTAGGTTTTTAGAATAAATAAATGTGTCCCTAATTAAGACAAAAAACATAATTAAGTATATTATTATCAAATTATTTATAATTCACAATAATTTGTTATAAAACATTTGCATTTTATCACTATTATTATACCTACTTAATTATTTTGAAGTAGGCTGTATGACTGTATGTAATCAATCAACTCACATTTGGCGCGTGCAAAAAAAAAAACTTGCGCGCTTTTCCCCTTAGTTAATATTAGGTTAATACAATATGTATGCAATAAATGTTTGTTTTTCCTCGCAAGTGTGTTGAAAAAGTGCGTATGAAACTTGTGAGCAACTTACTCACTAGACACTCGGCTGATTTACGCCCTCGCCTGCGGCTCGGGCTGCAACCCACAGCCTCGTGTATAATGAGCAACCTAAGCTCACTTGTATCATAATATACTATTAGAAAACTTTTAGAGCAAAAAGTGGCCAAAACAGGGCATGCTAGGGTAATGGGTAGTAGGTAGTAATAGGGTAATTTTTCATGCTAGGGTTACTGTAGCCATAACACGACGTAAACTGTCGTTAAGGTAAATAGTAAACTATACCATCCGTCAAAAGCTGTCAAAGTACATTGGCCTTAAAAATCCTTAAAAGGCCTTAAAGAGCCGGATTTTTGTTTCATCCCTCTCTCCGCTTTAGGCTATGGGGGACCAGAGTGGTACGCTCCCCTCAGACCAGCGGTTCGCCCGGCTATCCTGGCCTCTGCGCGGCCATCGATGGCAAACGTTGCCATTTCTTAAACTCGTGGGGGGGGGGGGGGGGGGGAGGCGTGCGATCCGGGAGACAGCTAACAAGCCATCTCCCGACCCGCACCGCCCCCCCGCTAGGGTGGAATGAGGGGCGCCCTACTCGTCTTCGTCGGGGCCGATCCGCATGAGCCTCCTCTTCCCGGATCCGCTCCGATGCCTTCTTTTGCGAGAGAGCGTCTGGGCCTATGGGCCCAGTCGCCGGACGGCTCAAAAAGCGAGCCACCCCCAATCAAAAAATCTGTTCTTTGCGTTATACATTCGTCTTCGGGTCACGGAAAAACAAATGAGTACCAACTTTCAACTCATTTGGTCCAGTAGTTTCAAATTGGCTGTGACAGACACGAATGAGCTTATGAGGGTTCCGTTTTTTATTTGTTCATACGGAACCCTAAACATAAGATAACGTGGACGTTTTGGACGTGAGAATGTTCAACAGATAGCCGGATTGCATTCATACCAATAATAACTGCACTTCTCAATACTTACTCATCCGCACTTTCAATTGTAAGTCCACCTTCATCCGTCCTGTCGGGTTTTCGTTTTTGCCGTATACGTTCATAACACGGTCTCATAACCGTCGTGCTATAAATAAATAAATAAAATAAATAAATAACTTCTTACATTCACACCAATTATCTAAGCCCATTTTAATTTCATTTAGAAACTGTATCATGGAAAACTTGATAACGGATAAATATACAGGATATTTTTTTTATCAGAGCACAAATTTTTAGGAACGACTCAGGATCGGTAATTGAACAACTTTCTCCTAAAAACATGGGTCGAAATACGACAAAAATTTTTGGACTCCCCATACTAAATCGATCACGTGATCAGTCCGATTTGTATGAAGAGTCAAAAATTTTTTGTCATATTTCGACCTATGTTTCCATGAAAAAGTTGTTCACTTACCGATTATGAGTCGATCCTAAAAATTTGTGCACTGATAAAAAAAATATCCTGTATACTTAAATACTTTTTGTTTGTAAATACATACTTAATATACATAGTAAACACCCAGACCAAGACAAATAGACATGTTCATGCACACAAATATTTGTCTTGTTCGGGAATCGAACCCGAGACCACTGGCGCAGAAGGTGGGTAGCCTACCCATGCGCCAAATCGGTCGTAAAAAAACAGCTATGGACGTATATAACGTATTTCAAACGAAGTGGGTAAACAGCTTTTTTATATCCATACTGTTTGTTTGTCTGTTGCCTTTTTAAATAGGTATGCCTTAAGTAGATTTATTAACTGATACAGTTTTAGGGTATAGGCATAGCCATAAAAAGTAAAAAAGTAAGTACTTAATTAATCTTTTATCAAATGATCAGAATAAAATAAAAGCAGCTTTGATATAAAAAAGGGGTTAAAGTATGAAATTTCCGTTTTTTTTCTTTTGTACATAATATAATTTATCAACTTTTATTTTATTTATTTTATTTTACCTATTTTATTTTAAATAAATTAATATTAGAAATATTAATTTCTATAATCAAATACCGTTTTGAGCAACTTTTGATAATTAAGTACGATATTTGATTATTAACATTGAAAATTGAAAGTATTTTGTGTTTTCAGTATTTCGTACTTTATTAGTTGTAACTTAGTGAAATTTATTGTTTTGCTTTTAACGATTGTGTCATTTAGTTGTTAAAATGCCCATAAATACCTACGTGTGTAAAATTTTATAAAGTAAGATAATATTAGTCGTTAAATAAATAAATTTGAAAAAAGTTAGTATAGAAAAAAAATACGAGAATCTCCATACAAAACGGCAATTTGATACTTTAACTCCTAATAAAAATACATCAATTGATGTGAAGTATGAAGAACGATTATAAGTGATAATTTTGAAAAAAAAATCACATACAGCACATACATTTCTTTAAATTAGGTATTTATTAACAAATAGCTTTTGAAAATGAAGTATTAGAAAATACGACCCGTCTCACGACTACCTCCGATAGAACTCGAACCCAGGACCTTTCACTGTCCGGGCGAATGTTCCGAAGACGGGTCGTTATTTTCTAAAACTTTATTTATAATAATAATAATTGCATTGTGAATGCAAAAAAGTAAAAATACATTGAAATAGTTTTTTTTAAACTCACTTAATGCTAATATAATAATTACATCTATTGTAAATAATTACACGGATAACTCAATGATCTCACAAATTTAACTGCAAAACAGATCCTTAGTTTTAATAATTAAATTAAATCTTTAGTACACAACTTGTAACAATATCAATCAAAACGCAACATTGTATTATTTAAAAATAAAGCTTAAAAACTAGTCAAAGAATGTAAAAATTTTAGGTTAAGTAGATAAAACTGAGATAAATGTTTGAAGATAGTGATGCATGGACGGTTAAAAGAAATTAAGATAGTTTTACAAAAGAAAAAAAAATATCACGCATTTAAACATTGACGGAAACAATGACTAGAAAATAAAAAAAATGGAAGAAGGTAATTCGGAAAAAATATTGATCTAAAATTTCATTTACATACATATTTGAAAACAAGAGTTAAATAAATGGACCGAGTATAAAAATACTAAATATAATAATCTAAATATAAATAAAAAACAGTGACGTTAGTACTCACAAAGATATGTACGATGAGGAATACTTGCTATTTGAAGTAGCAGGCGTTTGTTGGTTAGAAGTATCCGGTGGCGATAAGTACGAAAAATAACTATCTGTTGTTAGAGGCAGACCTGATGACCTCGTCGGTAAACTATTGTCCTCATACGATGGAGTCCCTAAAGGAGGTAACGTAGTATTAAATCCATAATTATCCGCAGGAGGCTGCATCACCACTCCAGTACTCAAAGGATTGTAATATGAAGATCCAGTGGCGTATCGGGGAATATCGTCGTTTAGCTTCAAAACACCATTGGGAACGTAGCTATCAGAGGCCAGCGAAGACAAGGTATTCGGCTGCAGTGATTCATCGTTGGAGTACCGATAAACTTCGGACATGGGTGAGTAACCGGCCCTGCTCGTGCTTGCCGTGTAATATGACGAATAAGATAGGTTGGGGGTGTACGATGGTAGCTCAATCGTACTTTGAGGTCCTTTGATCACAGTTTTCAACGTTCCTATAGATGAATAGTCTGGTGGTCTAGATAAAGCATCGTTCGAGGAAAGATAGACTTTATGGTTCGCATGGCTATCGTTCAACAATCTCCGATGTCTGTCGTGACCGCTACAACTTCTGCCGTGACTCATCTTGTGATCTTGGCTAGGCGATAATTCTTTTGAGCTTGAAGGGCTATTGTCGTCGACTGATGAAGAGGGCTTGTTGTGTTTATTATCTTTCTTGTATTTCATTCTTCGGTTTTGGAACCATATTTTGATTTGTCGTTCCGATAGTTGTAAGTAGTTTGCAAGCTCAATTCTTCTTGGTCGACATAAATACCTATTCTGATGAAATTCATTTTCCAATTCAACTAGCTGAGAGCTTGTATAGGCTGTTCGAGCACGTTTAGTAAATCCTTTTTGATATGCTGGTTCTGCAGACATGTCTGAAAAGATAAATTATAATTAATTCAAAAAAGTTTTTATAAATGCAAAATAAATAAATAATTAAAAATATTGGGCACCAAAACATACTTTGTTTCAATACCAAACTATGTAGCTTAAGCACTACTATTATGAAAATCGGAAACAACGACGAGTATTACCAAATACACCCAGACCCGAGGAAATATAATATACTCCACTGGGAATCGAACCCCTAGAGATAACGGCACCTTGAAAACCGCTGCGTACACCACTCTGCCACGACGGAGATCGTCATTTATAAACGTTAACTCAAAGTAGTGGTTAATTTAAACAAAATATATTTATAATAAAATTACCGTTGGGTATTGATGCCGTGGACGCGATTATTGAGTTGTTTGATGAAATCTTGCTAGACCATGACGAATTCTGTAATAATTTCAAACGATAAAATAAATTTCGTGTCGCTTTGACAACTGTTTTCTACAAAATAACACTAGTGAAACCTATTTATTAATTGCTTCTGCCAAGCAAATTAAATTGTCATTAAGAATCCGGTTATATTGTGGTATATGACACTCACCACAGAAATTTGAAAGTATAGAACAAGCTTTTATATCTTCGTGATTAAGATTGATATTGCATTATTTACCTGACTGGGAAAACTGGATTCGTGCAAGTCGCTTAAATTTCCTGGATCTTTACCTATGTCGCTGTCTAAATCACCTTTGATGTGGTATGGGACAGGTTCATCACTTGCAAAATTTCTGTTGTAAATGACGTGATTTCCAACTTGATTGGACAATGTGTTATATACCACGTCCGTTTTGTCGACACATTCTTCCGATATCAACTCATCAGTTCCCGAACCATTGTTATTATATGAACTGTTACTGATGTTTTCATAATTAGGTATCTGGTAGCCATATTTATGATCCAATTCGTCTTGATTATTTGTAGAACTGTATGGCTGATGCAGTCCTAAAATGTCTTGAATGGTAAACCCTGTTGAATCTCGAGAGTTATAATCTTGTACAAAAGAATGTGGTATAGACGATAACACTTCTGGCTTGTCATGAAACACACTTTCAGCACCACTATAGTTTACACTGCTCACTGACAAAATATCTTCAACACCATGTGACGTTACTGTATTGCACTTGTAATCAAATTTTTGTGATATACCTCCCGAGTTATTTGTATTATAAATTGGAATCTCAGAATTTCGTAATTCAGATAAACTGGAATCTCTTGAGTCGTCTAAATCATGATCCGAATGCAGGCTCGGTGGTGAGTCTGATGATGTAGACATTATACAAAATTACACTCTTTCTAAACTTTTTTGTAATTGTTCCGTAAACATAGACGCAGACTTATCACAACTAGGCACCCGTGCGTGCCTTTGGAGACTTGTTTACAAAATGTTTTTTCTTTACCTCATTGTCGTTAATTTGGTAATGACGTTTTAAGTACCTATGTGGGTGTATTTGTAACGGACTTCACTTGCTTGTGTGCATTAGATAAGTCGAGCATACCGTACCTCCGATAGTAGTAGGTATAGAGATAATAGAAATCGGAAGCTAAAATACCTGTCAATGCATGTTATCCAAAACTGCCTCTGGTCTTACTAACCAGATGTGATAACAGTAGGTAAAGCGATAAAGGTTAAGTTGAACCTAACATTTATTTTATTATTTTACAATTTACTGGGTAATAATAAAAACAACTTTGTTATGCAATGCGCACAATAAAGAAAGAGCGTTTACAAAGCTTTTAAGTTTATTAAACAGAGATGAATGGGGAAAAATTCATCCGAAAGATTACAAAACGTACAGACAGAAATATATTTTTTTATTTTAATTTTAATTTAATTTTATTTATTTGGTACATTAAACAGCCAAGGCCAATACAAATGTACACAACGAAAATTTATAATTACAACACACGAGTAAAACTAGTTAAAACAGTAACAAGCCAAACAGCAAGGCACTCTCGAGAGTAGGCATGTGAAACTACATAGAAGTTCTCGATTACAATAAACTTTATAATATTAAATAATGTAAGTTAAATCAACTCAATTTATAACCCAAAAACTCAAAAAATAACTAAAAAAGGTAAAACAAGAAAAAATATTAAAAGCAATTAAAAGCAATGCACAATCAGCAATCAAGTTTGATTTCATATTATATGTAAGTATCATAAAGTTAATATACCTATCGGAATAGAGCAACAAAGGGCTGAGCGAGCGGGATGTCACTAGCAACAACACTGTGAGATAAAAGGAGATGCGTGATACGACGTAACAGAACCGTTTTTGGCTACTGTTTGACAGTTCGTCAGCACTTATCAGCACGCTGAGAATTTAGGTATTTTAATTTTTTCGGATTTTACGTGCAATCTTAGATATTTTTAGCCAATATTGGTATGGAAACATGGTGACTTGCTCAGTTATTGATTGTTGTACAACACAATGAAATAATCCCGCAAAATGTTCATTTCTCAGGTAAATCATTCTAAACCGACACCTCCCTTCCTAAGGTTTATTTTTGCTAATGCGCTTCGAATTTAAAGCACGAAGTGTGATAATGCTCTTCAATAAACACTTATTTATGTAACAAGCAAATATTGATTACACATAATGCAGAATATACGAATATTTTGTGTAGAGAAATAATTTTCGTTTTACACTAGGGCTGCATCAAGTTATCGATATTTCGTGTCCACTGTCTATCACGCGGTAAACGAATATGTATTAGGTACTGTTATTAAAGTACCTATATTACGTTGAGATATGAATTACCTGGGAATGTAATCCCATTTAAGATACTTAACTGATCCATAGGTATCTGTTTTTGACTGTTAGAATAGGTACCTATACTATCATTAGTAATATAAGTATCTTTTAGATTTCATACTACCTTGGATACCAGAAACACATGGACTAAATTGGACATTTTGATGAAAAATATTTCCATACGCGAGAAGTGACACGTACTATCACTGTGGAAGCACCAACAAATTGTTCAAAGGATTGTGAGAAGCATGGCCGGGTCAATAGTGTATAATAAATGATTTAAAATCTCTTCGGAGTTTTTCTTAAATTAATATGCATACTTCACCGCAGAATCGTAGTTTTGCCATGCAAAATCCCTTACCATCCTATTTCAGTTATATTAATAATATTACTAGGTATATATTAAAATATTATTATCAGACGATCTCCGTGGCCGAGTGTTGGACGCGCCGGTTTCAAGGTGCCGCTATCTCTAGAGGTCCCGGGTTCGATCCCTAGAGGGCTACCGCGTAACTTTATGGATATGAACTTCATACGTTTTTTGGATTTTTAAATCAATTTTATAAAACAAATAGCCGCTTTCAGTTCCCTGTTTAGTGACGTCGGGTATAACGATAGCTAGCTAGCAACGTTCAACAGAACATAGCTGCAAAAATCTATCAAAATAAGAAATTCAAATGACAGTTGAAACCCATGCCCATATCCATATTTTTTAGCCGGTAGCCCCCCAGGTCGGGTAAATGTTGAAAACGAATTTTTCAATATTTCCTCGGGTCTGGGTGTATGTGGTTATTTCCAATTTCCATAATACTAGTGCTTAAGCTACTTCACCTTGGTATTGGAACAATGAATGTGATCGTGTCCAATATATATTTATTTATTACTTCTATTTAATATTATCGATATCGATATTAATCTGAAAAGCGACATGACGTACATCACTGACACGCATACATAAACAATTTTACACACACAAATGCGATCAAATTTTGGTTTCGTTTGACAGCTCGTGGTTGTTCCTCTATTCCGATAGGTATATTAACTTTATGGTAAGTATACGATATATTTTATTTTATATAAGTATGTAGATTACAACATAAACTATAAAAAAATATAAACAAATAACAATACTACTTAATAATAAACAATTAATAATTAATAATAGTAATAATACGTCATAATCATATCACCTACTTATATGATATGATTATGACGTATTAGATTGGGAAGACGCAAGGGATAAAAGGGTCGAATTTATCCCTCTTTTGAATCTTTGTTTTGTACTAAGGAAAATATCCGTGTCAGCAACGTGTCGTGACGTGGTACGTGGAAAAGAGGAGTGTGCCGTGTGCGATAAGTGGGTACACAACATTTTAAGACCGCAAGTAAATCAGGGCAATTTAGGCGACCACGCACAATGTCCCATAGCAAGCCCATATCAAGCACCTGGCGACGCTCCTCTAGAGTCAGGAGCGAAAACTCGCGACAGTTTTCAAGGTAGGTTCTACTCGGCATATTGTGTTTAAATCTAAGGTGACGTACAAATCTCTTTTGGATGCGCTCTATTCTGCCTATGTAGACGTCGTATTGGGGACTCCAAATAGGGCTAGCGTATTCTAGTATACTCCGCACATACGCAAAATAGACCGCCTTTATGGTAGCTAATGAGCTAAACGGACGGCAGGTACGCATTACAAAACCTAGCTTTCGAAACGCCCTATAAACTATTATGTCACAATGGTGACTCATTAGTAGTTTAGTGTCCAGGAATACACCGAGATCTCTCACAACCTCCACTCTCTCAATAACAAATCTTTATCTAAAAGTAAAGTTCTTTATTATTCTGGGATATTATTATTATAAGGTTCATTATCAAAAAATGATCATTCGGGATTTCATCTGCGTAAACTAAAATTGGTTTTAATTTTTTTGTCTGTCAGAACATTTTTTATCCTACGTGGGAATGAGAGGAATGACCACAATATAAGACATAAAAGTTAAAAGAAACGGAGTCCAAATTTTTCTCTGTAGAATTTTAGGTATATCAAATCTTCTTGGAAGCCACATGTTAATACTATTCCCAATTTTCAAAAAAAATTCTGACTTTGATACGTTAAGGTAAATGCTCCTATTACGGAGTTAAATGGCAACATTTGAAAGTAAGTATCAAAAATAAGCATTTGTAAGCATTAAGTTAGACATAAAAATATTCTTCTGTAAAAATGGAGATTAAATTTTATATATCTTATGACACTTTGTTTGTTATTAAGGAATTTAAAATAAAAAAAAAACATTTTAGTGCCTAAGTCGATTTTCCCTATTACGGAGCTGTGATTAAGGTTAGAGCCAATTACGGCGGTAGTAGGCTCCTAATACGGAGCGTAGACTAGTTAACCTGTACGCTCGTAGATGTGTCAAGTCCATCAACAACTTGACACCCGTCAGTCTCGAACTTGTGGTGGCGGAAATCGAAATTTAAACTTTATTAATTACATTGTAACGTCATTTTTCGAGTGGTTGGCTGAGGAGGCACATGTACCTATCTATGTATCCGAGTAATATGTCGATACTTTGTTTAGGACGTCTGTGTTCCTTATCCGATCGTACAGGTATGTATTGTGGTTCCATACGATAAATTATATTCCTTCTAACAAATTAGAAATGCGAAAGTGACAACGATACGACACAGTAACGCAATGTTAAAAATATTTAAAAATCCAAGATGGCGACCAAGTTTTTTGATTGTGGGCCGATTTAGATGAAACTCGGTCTTTGGTACTGTTTTGACAAGGCAACAGCAATGCAATGTTAAAAATATAAAAATATCTAAGATGGCGACCAAGTTTTTTGTTTGTGGGCCGATGTTGACGAAACTCGGTTTTTGGCACTATTTTGACATGAAAACAGCAACGCAATGTAAAAAAAAGCGCGGCCGCCATCTTTGATTCCAAAACTCACATCAAAATTGAGCTAAGCATCCCTAAAAAACCCCTTACATGACACCAATATCACAAAACTGAAAAAAAGCGCGGCCGCCATCTTGGATTCCAAAACTCACATCAAAATCGAGCTTAGCATCCCTAAAAACCCCGTACATGACACCAATATCACAAAACTGAAAAAAAGCGCGGCCGCCATCTTGGATTCCTAAACTCACATCAAAATCGAGTTTAGCACCCCTAAAAACCCCTTACATGACACCAATATCACAAAATTGAAAAAAAGCGCGGCCGCCATCTTGGATTCCAAAACTCACATCAAAATCGAGCTTAGCATCCCTAAAAACCCCTTACATGACACCAATATCACAAAACTGAAAAAAGCGCGCCCGCCATCTTGGATTTCAAAACTCACATCAAAATCGAGCTTAGCATTTCTAAAAACCCCTTACATAACACCAATATCACAAAATTGAAAAAAAGCGCGGCTGCCATCTTGAATTCCAAAAATCGTATTAAACACACTTAAAAGCCCCCTACATAAAACCAATATAAAAGGAACTAAATATTAATTTTTCAATTCAATATTTGAAATCAAATGCGATAGCCCTGTCGCAAAGCTCCAATCCAGTCTAGCTAAAAAAAAAATGTATGCTAGATGAGAGTAGACTGTGGTAATAGGCACTATTAAGTTCCTGTTAAGGAGCCATGGCCACCGCCATAGGAGCTCATACAGCCTGTTACGGAGCTACCTTGAAGTCCTAACTCCGTAATGGGAGAACTGTCCGTGTTTTAATAATCCTTTTTCCGACCCATCAAAATTTAGATACATAAATAGTGAAGGTAACTCAATCGAATGACAACTGTATTTTGGTTAAGATTATGTAAGACTCAAGTCAAAAGCTATACTATAGGACTGCTTTTTGATTAACTAAAATATATCTTCTATTTTTTACCTTTATAAGAAACCGTCATTTTGGACTCAATGGTTTTCATATTTAAATGATTTCTAGAGGATAAAGCATAGCACAGAAATAGATTTTTAGTTTGTGATATTAATCATTATTTCAAGTAAACTAATAACTAATTAATTATGTTATCATATTTTCAGCTATAAGCCAATAAATAAGAGGCAATATTTCTCCTTTTACAGACCATAGCGCCGTATTAGGGTTAACCTTTAAATTTTTTATCCTATTACGGCGCTATTTTGTTTTTAGAGTTTTAGGTTTGAAATCAATTACACATAGGATAAAACCTACACATGTAGTGAGTATAATTATAGACAAAAGCTATAAGTCGCGTATTCACAAATTTGAGCAATATAATATTATAAAAAACATAGATATAAAATATGAGTGCACTTACCTTAGTCGCTCCGCGTTTGTATGACAAACCTGCCCCATCTCCGCCCCGTGGCACTGACTGATTAATTATTGTAACTTGCCTCTGTGTTTTAATTGTATACGTCCTTTATGTGATGAAGTGAAAGACTATAAATGAGTAAATTTCATTTTAGTGTACCTAAATTTACTAAAACAAGAATGAAACACGAAAATAAAAAATAGCGCAGTAATAGGAGTCGATTTTGACTATGTCCGTAATAGGAGCATTTACCTTATACTAAAAATGTTAAATTCCTAAAAATCCAGTAAATTAGGATGTTTCGACATGAAACCACAAAAACTTGCGCGCGACGTGGAAACCTGTATCTACAAGATACAAAAGTCATTAAGATACCGCACTACCTACATAGATACTAAACTACCTACTAAACAACTGAACCTAAAACAAAATAAAATCATATTGCAACTGGTATTACCAAAAATATACGTACTTAACCGGATGTAAATCTAAGATGTTACTGTTTAATGTCATGTTATTGTTAAATTGAGCTCTCGGATAATTATTATCCATAAGTACCTACTATCTCTACTACCTATCTACTGTAAGGCAGGTCCAACTTCGAGAAAGAGATCTCTCGTCGAATCCAGCTCGCATGGGTAGCGTTTAACAGGCTACGGCATTCATATTTACGTCCAAAATACCTCAAGGTCTCAAGATAAAGCCTTGGCCAGAGTGTGATGCCAGTAATGTAATACCTAAGTCAAATCATATAATATATGGTGTAAAACAAACGGCAAATAGAGCAACAGATGGTCAGGGCAAGTGTATAAAACGTCATATATATTTTACTAGATTTCCGCCCGCGGCGTCGCACGCGTGGACTACACGATGTTATCCCGCGGGAATGTGTTATTTTTCCGGGATAAAAAGTAGCCTGTGTCACTCTCCACCCAAACTATATACCAAAAATATCACATCGATCCGTTGCTCCGTTTCAACGTGAAAGACGGACAAACAAACAAACAACTTTCAGATTTATAATATAAGTATGGAAGTATGGATTATGGGTAATAACTTGTATCACTAAATTGACGTTACGCACAACCACATATATGTCAAATTAAACTTAATTTCGTGTGTGTAGCTAAAATGCATTAAAATCGGCCAAGTCCGAGTCGGACTCGCTCATGAAGGGTTCCGTACCCACTTAACGTACCGATTACGTACACCCAGCAAAAATACCACTGTCATTTTTTGCCAGAAAAAAATAACTTTGTTTTTCATAGTATTCGTATGAATGACAAAGTTATATTTGCGGTTTTCGAAAATGTGTTATATCTCAAAAACTTAAATTTTCCATCCTCCATCCCATCGGAGCTGGTTGTGAGATGGGTCGATTTTTTCGAAATACTTCATTTTCCATTTTTCAACCATGAAAATTGCATTGTGAATGCAAAAAAGTAAAAATTTTAATAACTTGCCATAGTAATTTCTTCTTTAGCGATTGTCAAATATCTGGAAAGGTATTTCTTTCGCGTGTGGGGGTAGTAATATCTTCACATTGATGGAATTAACGCTGGCTATACAGCTTGTAAGAAGTATTTGATAAATTCGACGCTTCTCGTAGCAACTCCGTAGCTCAGTGGTTAGAGCAGTCGCCCGGATAGCGAAAGGTCGTGGGTCCCATCGGAGCTGGTTGTGAGATGGGTCGATTTTTTCGAAATACTTCATTTTCCATTTCTCAAAGACTTGTAAAGCCCACTTAGCTGTGATAGTTTTTCTTTTAACTTCGTCATATGTACTACTATCGTGAATTTTTTCACGTATCCAGAAACAACCATTTGGCTGGCAGGGGGGGGGGGGGGACACTTGACTCTAACAAAATTTTGCACTTTAAAGCTTAATAATTCACAAACAGATGCCTCAATCAAAAAACTGTCTTTTCAAACCCACAACGTTTTTGAAATTGCTATCCAACGACATCCCACACTATGGGGAAGACAAGAAAAAAAAATTACATACCCACTTCACGTGTAGGGGAGTTAACCTAAAAAAAAATATTTTTCTAAATTTTACTTTACCACTTTGTTGGCGTGATAAATATGTATATTCATGCCAAATTACAGCTTTCTAGTATTAAGAGTCTATGAGCTAGACTGGGGTCAGACGGACGGACGGACAGACGGACATGGCGAAACTATAAGGGTTCCTTGTTGACAACGGAACCCTAAAAAATGGATTGCAATGACTTATGTCATATATTTTTAAATGATGTTAATTACTGTCTTCTGTTTATTTTACAAGCCATTAAACACACTTCTAGGGTTTAGCACTTTTAAATGTGTCTAGCAATAACAATAACTCTGCCAAATGATTTTCTAAATTAAAGTTTGTTTGTGTCAATAAGTTTTATTAACAAAGGTTAATATTATTTTAATAATTTAATGATTTGCTCCTAAGCAGTGTGCTCACGTGATCAAATAAAATATCGTCAAAATTAAGAAGTTCAAAAAATAATTTATTAATGATAAATAAGCAAAATGGCGACCGCGTACCGGACGACGTTCCGTGGGCAGGCTCCCTACAAGGTAGACCGACGATCTGGTCAAGGTCGCGGGAAGACGCTGGATGCGGGCAGCGCAGGACCGATCGTTGTGGAGATCCTTGGGGGAGGCCTATGCCCAGCAGTGGACGTCGTTCGGCTGACATGATGAAGCAAAATGGTCATGATATGAATAAAAAAGGTATTCCCTCTCCAAATTGTTGCGTCAGATTACTCCAGGATTGTCGCGTTTATTTTAGCTGCCAAATTAATACTAATAATGATGAATTATATATTACTAGCTGACCCGGCAAACGTTGTTTTGCCATGTAATAGTGGACCCGGTCACCAACATCTTGTGTGTGTGTTATACACCAAAAGTTGCCTATTGGTATAGGCAATAGGCAGTGTGTAACTAGCGCTATCTGTTGTCTGGTGACAACAGATTCCAGTCCAAGCTTAGTCTCAATTTCCTACATATAAAAAAATTCTCTGACGATTTTTAACCGACTTCTAAATCAAAAAGGAGGAGGTTCTCTATTCGTGTGTATGTATGTTTTTTTTTTGTGTATGTCCACCGATTACTCGAAGACGGATGGAGCGATTGAAATGATTAAAACGTTATTACATCAGATTGGTTTCCAAGTTGGTCCCATTTTTTGAAATTTTAAAATCGGTTTAGTAGTTTTCAGGAAATTTTGAAAATACTGTCGTTTTCGTTACCACTTTATGTGAATTTAATACGTACCTATCTTTAGGCATAACTCCTTTCTTTATAAACCGATTTAGATGATTCTTGTTTTGTAAAAAAGAGGATACCTCAAGGTATTTTAACCGACTTCAAAAAAGGAGGTTTTCAGTTTGATCACATACCTATTTACCAGAATACAAGTAAATTGCCTGCACGATGCACTAAAAAGAGTGAAATAAAAATTATTTTTATAAAAAAATTAAACCGCCTTCAAAAAAACCACATCAAAAAAGTAAGAAATAATTCCTTACCAAATAAATAACGTAAGTACTTTGAAGTCGGGCGGGTTTTAACAAAAACAACAAAAAATCGTCCATGTTTCACGCCCGACTTCAAAGTACTTACGTTATTTATTTGGTAAGGAATTATTTCTTACTTTTTTGATGTGATTTTTTTGAAGGCGGTTTAATTCATAGAAAATTACAATATTTACTCATTTTTCTAATAATAAGTGGCCTATGTTACTCTCCAGCTCCCAAACTATCCCCATACCAAATATCACGTCGATTCGTTGCTCCGTTTAGACGTGGAAGAAGGACAAACAAACAAACAAATAAATAAACAAACACACTTTTACATTTATAATATTAGTATGGAGTATGGATGTATTTGGTTGTAAATACATTTGAACTTGAAAAAAAGAATTATGTATTTATATCCTAATAACCTATGTGCCTAAAGTAAGAAAAGGTGATTCACTTAATTGATAGTGGTGCATAAAAACAGGTATTTGTTTTTTTATCCACAACGGGGTAGCACTTTGCCTTCATCACACCTGATGTTAAGTGGTGATAAGGCCACAGGTGGAAGCGCACTACTCCCAGAATCCTCAATCACTGAGGAACTCTGACTATCTTATCTTTAACTGCCGGAACACAATAATGCATCTACGGCTGAAAACATCATTGTTATGGCGTTAGACTTAGATAAGACGGTGGTAGCTAGCCAGGCGGACTAAGAACAAGTCCTACCACCAACCAAACCGAATACAATATGTACCCCAACTGGGAATCGAACCCGGGACCTTTTGGTATGAAATCAGTGGTGTGAACAACTAGACCACAGAGGCGGTTAAAAATTTGGTACCTAAATAAATACAAGATGCTTCTAACTCAATTTTTTTCTCAATTTTCCAATCGAACATATCAATTCCCTTGAGTTGAGACAGCGGCCATCGCATATGTGCGAGCGTGACACAACCATATTTACGCGGGAGCGACAGGGACAGGTAGTAACAGGTCATTGTACGAGATTCTTCGTGCTCCGTGACCGTACTTAATGGCGGAAATACACGGTTCACTTTTGCCTTTCAATTTGGATGAAGCAACCAAATTGAACAATGTAAATGTCAAAGTGAATCATTCAATGTCAATGTGCGAATGTATTTCGGCGCCTTTAAACCAAAGTGAATCAATTTCGTTGAACCGTGTAATATTAGCATTAGCACTTTGAAGGTTGAATCGCACTACTCCCAGAATCCTCATGCACTAAGGAACAGTATCCTCAAGCACTAAGGAACAGTCCGTCTTATCTGTAACTGCCGGAAAACGCCAATGCTATAATTAATTAATAAATTAGCATTAATTTAACCGCCTTTGTGGTGTCGTAGTTCACACCAACGATTTCTGACCCAGAGGTCCCGGGTTCGATTCCCAGTGGGGGTACATATTGTATTCGGTTTGGTGTTCTTAGACTGCCTGGCTAGCTACCACCATATTATCCAATTCTGATGCCATAACAATGATGTTTTCAGCATTATTGTTTTCCGGCAGTTAAAGAAAATATAGCCAGTTCCTCAGTGATTGAGGATTTTGGGAGTAGTGCGCTTCAGCCTTATCACCTCTTAACATCACGTGTGACGAAGGCTAAGTGCCATCCCGAGGTGGATAAAAATATATAACTATAATAAAAATATGAGTTTCATTTTATTTTATTAAATTATGATCAATAAAATTAATAAGTGCTCACCGTAGTTTTTTTTATCATAAACACGGCGGGCGTTACCCACACAAGTAAGTTTTTTAGTGCGCGCACGCATTCGTTTCGCTGGAGCAGTCAGCTGCTACGCTACTGTCTGAGCTTGCATTGTGTCGTGTGATAGATGGCCTCGCGCCGTGAGACTACGCTGCGCTACCGGATTTACGTGGAAATTAATGGATGCAGTAGTACAATAGTAGCATTTTAAATCCGACCTGGTTAGGAATGTTGTACAAATAATATTTAGGGATTTTAATCCTCTTCCTTCTTTATCCATACTAATGTTATAAATGTGAAAGTGTGTTTGTTTATTTTTCCCTCTTTCACGTCAAAACGGAGCAACGGATCGACGTGATTTTTTGTATACGGATAGTAGAGCTAGAGACTGAGATAGGCTACTTTTTATCCCGGAAAATCATCACATTCCCGCGGGATAACGTCGTGTAGTGCATTCAGGCGAAGCCGCGGGCGGAAGGCTAGTTTTGGATAATTTTATTTGCTTATTTTGTAATAAACAGTTTTTATGTTAATATTCTCGGCAGTTCAAAACCAATCGTATAAATATTAACCAATGGCTAAAGTAGACAGATTGTCTGTTATAATTG
The DNA here is from genome assembly GCA_949710035.1 of Crambus lathoniellus. Classification (NCBI taxonomy): domain Eukaryota; kingdom Metazoa; phylum Arthropoda; class Insecta; order Lepidoptera; family Crambidae; genus Crambus; species Crambus lathoniellus. The sequence continues at coordinate 11,860,195 of OX453307.1, forward strand.
TTTAATAAGAGCAGGAACAATATTTAATGAGTTAAAGGACTATCTACTCACTGGGAGCATTCGTTTCACGAACGAGCGTTTGTAGCAAGTTCACCCTTATTTGGTAGAACAACGTTTCGTCGAAAATCGGTTCGACTAATTTTAGTTACTTACAATAAGGTCATTTCACAGAATTATTCAATTGATCGAATGTTTATTTGTCATAATTTTGTTTCGTATAAATTATTTATTTGGACGAATATCATTTTACCGAATTTTCAATAGCGCTAATTTTATTTGGATGAATGTCATTTCACCGAATTTTCAAATGCGCTAATTTTATTTAAACGAATGTTTAACTAGACTAATAATGATTTAGTCGAAAGATCGTACCGAAATACGGTTCTCCCTTGGTGGTGGACCTACAATTTCGTGGTTATTTTTTTTATGAAACAATCCATAGGTTGTATTGATAAAAAAAAACACGAAATTTAAGGCGATCGCTTCACTGCGCTTCGCGATAGCCTTAAATTTCTAACCTAACACGTGTTCTAAAGGACTTCCGAGGAGTACAGGACTTCCGAGGAATACAGGACTTCCGAGGAGTACAGGACTTCCGAGGAGTACAGGACTTCCGAGGAGTACAGGACTTTTCTACCAAACGTTTTTATACCAAACGATTATTATATCAAATGAACATTCTATTTTATGATCATTAGCGCAAATTTTGTTATTTCAAATGAATATTCGATGAAATGAAAATTATGTCAATCGATATTATACAAAGTGGTTATTTTCTTAAACGTTGTTCGAATTAGTAAAATTCGATCAAACGTTGTTCTACCAAACAAGGGTGAACCTTTGTAGCATACTCAAGCATATCCTTCGCGAACCAAACATTTTGGTGAGTACGTTAAGGCGCTACTCGGAAAAAGTATGGACTTTTTGATATAAAACTATAGGACGGTTAGAGTTGTTACAAATCTGGTAATTAGATATATATTTTTTCATACCTTTATCTAGATTCGTATAGTTTCAGAAACACGATTTTATGATTTTGCCTCGATACTTTTTCTTTTCGATAAGACCTCTAAAAATACGAAATTTCAAGATTATTCTTAAATGGGGCTGCATATACTATTGAAAATTGGTTTAATTAGTTGACACCAATAATATTTTAGTATTGTGTAGAAGCATTTAAAAAAAATCGCTATAGTTTTTTAATACGAAGTGATTTTGTGTTTTTTTGCCTAATCTGCAAAATCGGTCTCGCTCCCGCGCGCGTCGTTTTCTCATTGCTATCTCGCTTCAGCATAATTTTTTCGAGTATCGCCTTAAAACGAATATCGAAAGTTGTGCTCGCGAAGAGAATGAATAAATTTACTTAAGCATCAAAAGCTCGCGCAACGAATGTTCGCTAACCAAATTCGCTCACGAATGCTCCCGGTGAGTACAGTCCTTTAGACGTGAACCCGCTGTTTAAAGGTACGTATTATTTAACCTTGTCAACTTGTTCTCATACTAATGAATATTTCTAACAATGATGAGACTTTCTACCTATAAAATCAATTTTAAACATGTCTCATAGATAGTAAAAATACCGGTACAATACTATAGTACGACCTTAAAATACTTTTGGCAAATAATCGGCTATTCATAGTTGCAGCCGTTAGTCCAATAAATTTTACTGCTCCTGACAAAAGAGATGCAGCAGAACAGAGACCCCTGGCCCGAGACGTCAACCGATGATATATTACCATTTGCTTAAAGGGGACGTTTTTTGTTCTCTCAGTAATGGTTTTGCTTAATCGAGGAGAGGGATGGACATGTGATACGTAGCTGGTTGGAATGAGACGGAATATGAGAGTATCACTTCGCGCCACCAGAAATGAATCCGATATAGGATCTTGTGTTTGGTTATTCACTGTCAACAGTTTGTTGTGGGCCTTTGGTGGTTGAAGTTGTGACTTTATGAGTCTTTTTAAATTCTTAATTGTCTTTTTGAAGTGAAAATGTTTTGTTAAGTGTTAACTTTTAACGTCAAGTGTTTGAGGGATCGAATTGCAAAGTGCTTGCTCTTTCGAATCATCGAAGTTCTTTGATAAGGATATGGTTTTCAAAAATAATGTAAGTGTTGATATTACAAGAAGTTGTCCTTACAGTTCTATTTTTATTTAAGCCAGATCTCAGCTGATTATCTGGGAAACAATACTAAAATAGCCAGTGCCACCTAACTTCCCACGTACATATTATACGGAAAACTGTTCCGTTTGGAAGCTTTCACGAGCCTATGTAAATGAGAAAAGCTTGAAGGCTGTACTGCTTAAATCTGAAACACAGCGATAGATGGCGCTCGAAGATATTGAGAGAGAATTTTGCAGTATTTTTATTTGCAGCATTTAGCTGTTTTTCTTTCACGTTGGTAGGATTCCACTATACCATTTTTAATAATTACTTTCAAGTACCTACCTAAAATGCAATTTTAAACTGAGATTACAACGTTTTAATCATAACATCTTTTTTGTGTTTTATACTAATATTAAAAACTATAAAAAACATCACGACTTATCTAATCTTAATAAAAATATAAATGCAATTTCAAAAGTGGCAGTTCGTTCAGATATTTAAGTAACATCAAACATTTAACATACGATCATCTAACTAACGAAGCTAATTAATATTGAAAATCGAATTAAAACTGAGGGCCAATAAAAAAAAAACATACCTAGTGAAAATCGGACGAGAATCGGTTAGAAAATCGTCTTCCCGCGTATTTTCTATCATAACAATGTAGACGAAAGCAGTTCGATTATAATCGTTGTTCGGTTTCGGTTTGGAGTTTCAGAGTAGGCTTCTGCGGTGTGGAAACCGAGCGAGAACTTGATAGAAGTTTTCCCATTTCCGCGTAATCAGTGGAAGACAATAGTTCCGCGTGCTGAGTGGCTGTTTGCGGGATGCTTCCGAATTAATATGGAAATGGGAGAAATTTATATTTATATACCCTGATTTTAAATTGTTAAGAATTCAGGTCACAATAAAAGCAATATTTTCTTAGAAATAAAAGTAAGCAAGTATAAAAATATACTTGACTAATTGAATAATATAATTAGCCAATAATGGTTGCCTTTTATATACTAGAATATTATTTCACCACAAAACCAGATTTCCAGCAAACTAGACATTTCCTGTCTAAACTTAGTCAGTCAGTCAGTTTTTTCCTCTGTCTGACACAACTCACTTTTACCTTAATCGAAAAAACTTCCCAAGAGTTACTCACAAAAGTCGATACCCAGAATCACTTCGCTGTTTACCCGACAATGTACATTCCAGGTTTTGAAGACATAAATCTAGGAAGAAATTCTCCTTCGTCGCGACGAATCGTCGGAATTAATTCTACTGTTGCAAATTTACAGTAAATTTACAGGAACTGTTAACTTGTCTTGGGTAGTTCCTTGCCAGAAACTCAGCGTGGAACTTTTGAATGGGGAAACTTGCGCTCCCATATTTGTATGGTGCAATTGATAGGATTGCGCGAGATGTAAGCCAAGGAGACGAATTGACGAACTCTGCACTTTGCGCCAAGGCAAGGGTTCGATTCTTGGTGAGACACCCGGAAATTTATTCCGATGCTCAGAGATGGCGACACCATGAGAACTAGTGTAACAAGCAAGCAACTAAACCACGTTTTTATTTTATTTAACGTAAATAAAAAAAACATGTTTTTTGTGTGCATGTAGTTATAAATTGAGTTTAATAACGTAGGGTTTCTAAAAATAACGTCAAAGTAGTTTTTTTGTGTTTGTTGTCCCGAGGGCTTAAGTTTAAGGGATTAAATAAAACGAGTAAAAAACTGATTTAAAGTCCCGTGGTCTAGGCAAACGAACTTTTGCAATCGAGTTCAAACTTACGATTATAACGTAAAGTACCGTAAAATGGTAACATAGGTAACTAAACTTTACTATTTATCCTAAGTTTAAATAGGTACGTTACATTTTAAATATTTATTCATATAATAATTATGTTCGTTTTATTTTAACAAAAAACGTAAACAAGAATATTTATTTTACAAATTCAATATGACTTTCCTATTGTTCCTTGCGCTATCTATTTAGTTCTGTTGCATTGCTACGGCTAGCTGCGAAGGAATCAGTGCACTAAGAATGGGCAAAGTTTCATCTAGGCTTCGCTGAAACGATACAAAACAGGTGTGGTCCAAGTTATTAAACGCGGGCGACGCGACGACTTACGAATATTAAATAAAGTTAGATGAAATAAAATAAATAAAATACTTACCAGCATTAATCTGTATGAATAAACTAGCTGACCCGACAGACAGAGTTTTAAATTTGAAATGTTATACTCGTGATACTCGACAAATATTTTTTTTTATATTTGCAGCACGCATTCTGTCAATCGCGCCAACTATTATACAACTGACAGTATGTCAAAAGCCATAAGGTTAGGTCTATGGCGGTATGGAGGTATAATATGGTCGTACAGTTTTTCTTTATTTTTTTTTTCTAATTCATTATTTTTAGGTTCCCGTACCCAAAGGGTAAAAACAGGACCCTATTACTAGGCTTACTCCGCTGTCCGCCTGTCTGCCTGTCACCGAGCTGTATCTCATGAACCGTGATACTTAGCTAGACAGTTGACATTTTCACAGATGATGTATTTCTGTTGCCGCTATAACAACAGATACAAGATATAAAAACAGAATTAAAGAAATATTTAACGGGGGCTCCCATACAACAAACGTGTTTTTTTTTGCAGTTTTTTTGCTCGATATTATTAACGGCAACAACAATATTCACAAAATATTTAGTTATATATTCACTTTAAAAATATATAAGTAATTACTTAAATTAAAATAAAATAAATATTTAAGGGGGCTCCCATACAACAAACGTGTTTTTTTATGTTACAGAACACTTCGAACGTGAGTCCGACTCGCACTTGGCCCGTTTTTCTTTCTTTCATAAAATCCTTCTCCAGACGATATACAAACACAACAAAAACAGAATTAGCTAAATTGGTTCACGCGTGATGCCGTGACCAAGGGAAATAGGGCTATATCTGAAAACGACAATACATGAAGTATGAATTTTTATTATGAAAATCGGATGACATAAAAGAAAAAGTCCCTCTTTCATAGATTTTGGTGAAAATTTTATTCCAAGTATAAGTACTTAACTCAAAAATCATATACTTACTTAAATATCAAAACTATTCGAGATTTAAACAAGTAATTAAAGCTGGATATTCAAATGTGTTAAGTGTGCAATTGATGAATTTTATTTGGCTAGCAGCGCACTGTTGCCAAATTTCAGTGGCAAAACGCCAGTCCATTTATTTTATGATTTTTTATATCAAGTAGGCATAGATTCACAGTGCCTAATGAGCACTGTATAAAAATATTAGGTCAAAGATTTATTAAATTCCGGCTTTGAAAGAGTTTACCTAAGACTTACTTCGTTTAAACAGTCTTGGAAACTATGAGGAAATAAGAAAAGTTTAAAATTACAGTTTGGTAAAATAAGCCAATGTATTTGGTCTAATAAGCAATTCATTGTTACATTAGGTATGAGTTTAATTAGAAACTAAACTTTAATAATGAATCTTCTGGACGTCGTTATTAGAATGTATTATTGCAAAAACTTAATCAAGCAGAAATTAGTTCAAGAGCCATCACAGATTCTCGCCACCATTCTGTGTCAGGAGCTACGAGCGGGTTTTTATATTAAAAACGTTCTGCCTCTCTGTGCAGGGCAGGCCATAGACCGATTTATGTAGTGACTGGACATTAGTTTTGAAAATATAATAAGTCGATTTTTTTTCAACATTGTGAATGCAAGAAAGTACTTGTAATATAATTAAATATAAGTAATTTGGACATAACTTTTTTGATTTCCATTAAAATAGCATTTTAAAAGTTTTCTACACATTTCATTTTTTAATCTGCAATCGGTTCCCTAGCAATAATCAGATGGCTTCCAAGGTAGTCAGATTATAAGTGCCATCACACTAGTTGGCACTGTATAAGGTATATAGAATTAACTTCTGTGGTCTAGGTCCAGGATTTGCCACCTTTTTAGGCATTTTATGTTTTGATTTTCAATGAGAAGTTCTTTGGCCAATTCGTTCGTATGTGAGCTAAGTTTATGTTTATATATTTTGCTGCTTTTGCTAACTTCTTCCTTAACATCAGTTGGTATCTACAGGTATTGATGTATTTCGGTGTTTTTAACAAACTAATGTGCACTAGATATTGTTCTCAATGCGACGTTCTTAAATCGCTGGAGGATTTCTATATTGGAGTTGCTCGCTGAGCCCCAAAGCTCTATACCATATATCCATAAGGGTTTTATGATAATTTTGTAAACCAGAAGTTTCTTGCTTAGGGACAATCGTGATTGGCAACCTAGCAGCCATTGCAGCCATTGGAACTAAAATTTTGCTTCTTTCCTTTTTGTTTTGATGTGGTTTGCCCAAGTCAATCTTCTATCTAGGTGTAGCCCTAGATATTTTACACTGTTAGGGCTCGGTAGTACGCCATTTCCCATATGAACTGGTGGGCAGTCACCTTTTCGTAGTAAAGAAAAGCGACAAGGTGACTCTGCGAAAACACATTTATAGAATAAAAATTGTTTACAACCGTGTATTTTGTAAACCAAATAATAATATTTACCTAAAATATAACGACTTATTGTAACGTAATAATAAATTCCCACTTAAAAGTATCTTAAAAATCTTGACATATTGATGTGGATGATGAAGATTTTGATGAGATACGAGAGTTCGTGTGTAAATGTGAATATGAATGCTCTCTCAATGTTTATTATAATAAGTTTTTAGTAAAAATGACATTTTTATGACAAGCTTTTTGCTGACTGTACTTTAATATTGTATTGTCATCTGAACCAAACCTGTATACAAAATTTCAGGTCCATCGGACACTGGGAAGTAGGTCAAATTAAGCTTGCAAGATTTGTCCCCCACTAACTAACTAACATGGCAAGTAAAAAGCTTGTAATAAGTTTCAGTAAAAATTTCATTTTCATGTCAAGCTTTTTTTGCTGATAGTACTTAAATATTGTTTTGTCATCTAAACCAAACCTGTATACACAATTTCAACTCCATCGGACACTGGGAAGTGGGAAGTGGGTCAAATTAAGCTTGCAAGATTTGTCCCCCACTAAACAACAAACTAACTAACATGGCAAGTTAATAAAAAGCTTGTAAAATGAAAATGAAAATGAAAATGAAAAATATTTATTGAGTATCTTTTTTGTGTTACATTTATTAGTCACTGGGTTCTCCTTTTAAGTTAAACCTGTGTTAGGAGTCCCCGCTCTTTCTTAATTTCGGTTACAAAAAAGATTTTACTATTATTAATTAAATATTTGAATTCAAAAACACTTGATTATTATATTATCTTAGAACTATTTTCAATTTAGGAAACAGATTAAGAAATTGACAGTAAATGATTAAAACAGTAAGCGAATTAACTAAGACTTATACTTAAATAGTTTAATATGTATAATTATAATAATTATAACTCACTTGGGTGTGTACGTGTCTCGGTGCGTCTCTGTGTGTGTGTGTGTGTGTGTATGTGTGTGTGTGTGTGTTTGTCATGTTTGCATAATGTAATTTTGTATGTTTTGATGCTCTGTAATTAAAATATGTAAATAATTATATTTAGCGCAGTCTAATACAATATTGAGTTTAATATCTATATAAAATAAAAGTATAATATCACTTGTCCTTTTTTGATTTTGTTCATGGCCTTTGATTTAAACATTTGTGTTGCTAATAATATTTTCAATCTCTATATAACTTCTACTATGTAGCCAATTTTGTACTATAAACTTACATTTATGTAGTGTAAAAGTGTGAACATCTAAAGTTTTATTAATTAGGTTATATATTTTAGCTGATATTGCCTTAAATTGTCTTTGGGCGTAGGTAGTTTTTGTCGAGACTATTGGTGCAGGACATAGCCTTCTTCTCTTATTTTTACTATTTGTGTTCAGTGGAAGAGACTTGTGGAGTTTTAAGACCGTATACAGGATGAAAAGTTTACGTACTGACAGGAGACTACATTCGGAATATAGGCAGTCTGTTGGAAACCTATAGGGCTTAAAATAAATTACTTTTAGTAATGATCTTTGAGCTCGTTCCAGTTCTATAAATTTAGATTTTGTGGCTCCGCCCCAGACCGGGATACAGTAGGTGAGAACCGATTGAGCTATTGATATATATATTTGCTTTAGTAATAGTGCATCTGCTACGTGTCTCAGGGTCTTAAAGAGCCACGAAAGCTTACGAATTCTACCTATCAGTACATCAATATGTGCGTGCCATGCAAGACGTTGGTCTAATATTATTCCAAGGTATTTAATTTTGTCTGTTTTAGCAATGACAGCACATGAGCAATTTTGATTTTTGTAGTCGTTACATGAGTGAATTTTTATTTGGTGGTCTGTATTCGGTTGAGTACTATTATAGTTTGTGAAACAGATATATTTAGTTTTTGAGGTATTTAGTGTCAATAAATTGCAATTCAACCAGCGAGCCACCAGTGCTAATCCCTTTTGGGCAGCATTATGAACTTCCCCCCAAGTTGAACCTGTGAAAACTATTGCTGTGTCGTCTGCATACGAGAAAATTTTTGCATTAGGTATCTTAAGATTGCAGAGGCTGTTTATATAAATTGTGAAAAGCGTCGGACCTAACACGCTACCTTGAGGCACACCAACAGCTATGTCTGTTAGGTCACTGATGTGATCGCCAATTTTGACGCATTGTTTGCGGTCAAGTAGATAGTCACATAACAAAGCTAGTGGTGTACCTCTGACCCCTATTGCCTCTAATCTGCAAAAAAGTGTTGAAATGGAAACCGTGTCGAAAGCTTTTTGGAGGTCCAGAAAGACTGTAATGCATCTCTTATTTTTATCTACATTCTCTGAAATGTGTGACGTCAGTGCTAGTACAGCATCTTCCGTAGAGACACCCCTCCTAAAGCCGTATTGGTAGTCTGATATTAGCTGGTATTTATTCAGGAAGTTGAGCAATCTAAGATTAATGAGTAGGTCTGTAGTTAGAGGTCTCATTTTTGTCTCCACTTTTATGAATGGGAGTGACTACAGCACGTTTAAACGCAGCAGGAAAAATGCTCTGTTTAATACATAAATTACACAAATGGGATATGATAGGTGCAATGTCCTTACCAATAAGTTTCAAAAATTTGGTCGATATACCATCTACACCTGCTGCACTATCCGACTTTAGCCCCATCAATATTTCGTAAACTTCATCTTCATCAGTCTCTAACATAACGAAAGAGGAAACTTGCCGTGGATATGAAAAATTATCGTCCATACTGCCCTGGATTGCCTGATTATTCAAGATATTATCAGCCAAAGATTTTCCTACGTTACTGAAGTAACTATTGACATAGTGTAAAGATTCTTCAGGGTTTGACTTACAATGCAGTAAATCCAGGTTACTGGATTTATTAACTTTACGATGTGTAATGGTATCAACAGATTTCCAAAATTTTTTAGGATTATTTTTATTTATATTTAGCATGTTCCTTTCGTAGTTTTTTTTAAGAGTTTTAACCAAACTGTTGCAGTAATTACGATAACGTCTATATGTTATTTTTAAAATTTCATTTTTAGAGTCTGATTTTAGTTTTTTCTGCATTTCGTTTCTATTTCGAATGCACCGAAGGATGCCTAACGTAATCCAGGGTTTAATTATGCGATTTTTAGATGGAATGTTTATAATTCTTGTATTCAATAAAATGCATTGTCTCAACTTATCTATTAGGTCATCAGCAAGGGCATTAGGATTGGTGAATGACAGTAAGTTAGAACAGTAATTCATATTTTTAAAAGCTTCCCTAATAATTCCCTAAAATAGTCCCTAATATCTCATTATGATGTAACAAATGAAAATCAGATATTTTGTTTTTATTTAAGGTACTTCCATGCAAGTTTATAAGTCTGTAGTGCAGGCAGATGCGGCAAATGCTCACGTTAACATTTCTGAACTCGTGCCAGCCAACGAACTGCCATATTGACTTTTATTATTATAACTAACTTTTGACAGCGTTTCCGCTTAAAGAGAAAAATATAAACTTGTTCGTTTTTACTACATTATAGAATTCAATAGTTAAGTTACTAGATCAGTATAATGACTTAAATCCCTTGTAACTTCATTCATTTTAACACATTCACATTTTGCACTTCATTTTAATAGGTAAGTAGGTATATAAACTAATTAGGTATCGGATTCATCCAGACCTGGGTGCCTACCATCAACTTTAAGACAGCGATTCAAAAACAGCGCGATGCAGAATAGGTTCCTAAAATGAATTGCTTTCTTTCGTACTCTGACCTTCTAAAAACTGGATCGCAAATGAATTGCTAAATGTTAATGACCGAACGATTTGTGTCCTTTTTCTTCTACCCGTCTCTTTCACTCGATTCTGTCATGCCCGGAGAGGGAGAGGGACGGGTATACCCTGCAGGTGACATGTTAAATCGACCGGGTTATAAGTCAAATAAGAGTTCCTGACAGCTTAGCGGCTGTGAAATGTCATTGATCGATCACTGAATCGCTGTCATTGATATTAAGCTGTCGTGGTACGAATAAGCGAAGCAGATCAGTTTAGGTCCTAAACAAAACCGCAATAAGAGTTGATGGTAAGCACCCTGGAAAATAAAACTTTGATCTTCAATGTAGTCTCTCAGTCTAAAAGACTTATGTACGGTTGAACCAATTGAAGCGTCACCAATTTTGATAAGGTGGTTTGACAGCGTCAAAATTACAAATCCGCTTAAAGAGAAAAATATAAACTTGTTCGTTTTTACTACATTATAGAATTCAATAGTTAAGTTACTAGATCAGTATAATGACTTAAATCCCTTGTAACTTCATTCATTTTAACACATTCACATTTTTCACTTCATTTTAATAGGTAAGTAGGTATATAAACTAATTAGGTATCGGATTCATCCAGACCTGGAAAATAAAACTTTGATCTTCAATGTAGTCTCTCAGTCTAAAAGACTTATGTACGGTTGAACCAATTGAAGCGTCACCAATTTTGATAAGGTGGTTTGACAGCGTCAAAATTACAAAATAAATGTCAGTGATAATGTCAGAAAGCTTGAATTTCGACCTTATTGAATTTTACTAACTGTTAGAAAATAAACTTTTGGTGGGTCATGATTCCAACGGTTTGACTATAGGTAAGGTAAGAAATATAGAAATAAGAAATACTTTTTGTCACATTATTTTGACATTATTTATGGTGAAGTCCCTGGCCCTTATATTAGGTTTATCACCTGAGTTATAGAGGCCAGTGCCCTAAACGTACTGTACGTAAGGTTACCCCATTTATAGGTATTATTTACACATTTGTTAACCGACTTCTAAATCAAAAAGGAGGAGGTTCTCTATTCACCTGTATGTATGTTTTTTTTTTGTGTATGTCCACCGATTACTCGAAGACGGCTGAACCGATTGAAATGGTTCAAACGTTATTACATCAGGTTGGTTTCCAAGTTGGTCCCATTTTTTGAAATTTTGAAATCGGTTCAGTAGTTTTCAGGAAATCTTGAAAATACTGTCGTTTTCGTTACCACTTTATGTGAATTTAATACGTATTTTTAGGCATAACTCCTTTGTTTATAAACCGATTTAGATGATTGTTTTGTTAAAAAGGGGATACCTCAAGGTATTTTAACCGACTTCGAAAAAGGAGGTTTTGAGTTTGATCACATACCTATTAACCAGAAAACACGCAAATTGCCTGCACGATGCACTAAAAAGAGTGAAATAAAAATTATTTTTATAAAAAAATAAAACCGACTTCTAAAAAACCACATCAAAAAAGTAAGAAATAATTCCTCACCAAATAAATAACGTAAGGACTTTGAAGTCGGGCGGGTTTTAACAAAAACAACAAAAAATTGTAAATGTTTCACGCCCGACTTCAAAGTCTTTACGTTATTTATTTGGTGAGGAATTATTTCTTACTTTTTTGATGTGGTTTTTTTAGTATTATATTTGCCCGAAAAATATTGTTTTTATTTGTTATAAGTCGCCGCTACTAATACCTACATGTTCATTGTTAACAACGTTAAGGGCACATCATACAATTTGTTTTAATTTTCATTGCATCTTGAACTACGATAAAAATAACATCGCTAATGTGATGCGCTTTAAACAACATTAGACAAAATTTCTTTAGTTTTTACAGTGCAAACGTTGCAAGGATAGAATGTTGATTTGAAAAGCTATTTGCACAGTTTTATGGTAATTTTACGAGAGCTATAAAATTTGCCGTCCAATTATAGAGGGGATAATTTATTTTTTACGTCACAGACAGTAATCTGGTTTGTAGGAAAATAAAACAACAACCTATTTGAATTAAAGTCTCAGCTAAGTTTGTAATTTTTTATGTCACAATCGATATCTTGAGAGCATTCTTTTTAGTCCAAAAGTTTTTAATGTTTCAAACATAATTATGTCAACTAAGCCATTACTGGTCTAGTAGGCATTTAAGAATAGAATTTCTAGACTAATAATATTCAAACATAATTTTTAGAGCACTTCATAAAAAACTTAAAGGTCTAACTCAATCATCTTAATACATCGCTCTTTCCCATCATATAACTAATAAAAAGAAAACGAAATTGACACAAGCCCGTGGTGATACAAAAATACCCATCCTTTTTAAATCAGAAAGCCAAAACGATTGAACAAAACTTTTGATATCTACGTACTTAGTTTGCATCGAGATAACTTCTGCTATAAATATTATCAGATGGACGGAGCGAAATTTCCAATCGATAAAATTTATAAAATACACATGTGTACGATATCCCGATATTGTTTCATTTTGTATCAAGTCCGGAAACAACAGGGTACTACGAACAACATATTTTAAGTAGAACCTTTATTGCGAAAATGGTGCTTGTGTCAGCTGCCTAAGGTTCATTTGAAAGTTTTCGCTTTACGTACTCTTCAGTTTGGCTATCTACGCTTAACGTTTATGAGGTCATTACCCCCGACTAGCGACAATTATTATCCTAGGGGTGCGACCCCGTGCTAGCCACTCGGGGCTCCAGCCTATCCAGCATAAGCTAATTTCTTCATCCCTTGTGACCCGGCGGAAGATGCTAAAGAGAGGGGCTCTGCGTAAAATGGTTAATGTCCTTTGGACGCGTTAACCACATGTGTTAATAACCTTTTTGGCATTTTGCTGTAAGTTACTTTATGCGACGCACAGGACCCAATTTTGATAACTTCATAATGGGGGGTTGTAATATTGAAAATGATAAAATGAATGAATTAGTTCGAAGTAGGAATAGTTTTAAATTCGCTTGAAAACTGAACAGTAGTATAGTTTTAGAAAGCAATTTTTAACCGACTTCTAAATCAAAAAGGAGGAGGTTCTCTATTCGTCTGTATGTATGTTTTTTTTTTTTTTTTATTTTTTTTTTTATGTATGTCCACCGATTACTCGAAGACGGCTGAACTGATTGAAATGGTTCAAACGTTATTACATCAGGTTAGTTTCCAAGTTGGTCCCATTTTTTGAAATTTTGAAATCGGTTCAGTAGTTTTCAGGAAATCTTGAAAATACTGTCGTTTTCGTAACCACTTTATGTGAATTTAATACGTATCTTTAGGCATAACTCCTGTGTTTATAAACCGATTTAGATGATTCTTGTTTTGTTAAAAAGAGGATACCTCAAGGTATTTTAACCGACTTCGAAAAAGGAGGTTTTGAGTTTGATCACATACCTATTTACCAGAAAACACGTAAATTGCCTGCACGATGCACTAAAAAGAGTGAAATAAAAATTATTTTTATAAAAAAATTAAACCGCCTTCAAAAAAACCACATCAAAAAAGTAAGAAATAATTCCTCACCAAATAAATAACGTAAGTACTTTGAAGTCGGGCGGGTTTTAACAAAAACAACAAAAAATTGTACATGTTTCACGCCCGACTTCAAAGTACTTACGTTATTTATTTGGTGAGGAATTATTTCTTACTTTTTTGATGTGGTTTTTTTGAAGGCGGTTTAATTTTTTTAGTTTTGCACTTATAAACTGAAAAACAGTTCTTCAAAATTAAGTAGAGCATAGATTATTTATTAAAGTGGAGGCTATAAGTACCTACAGTTACACCAATAAATTGTTATATTCATTTTAGGTGGTAATAGAAGGATAAACACCAATTAAGGCGCTACAACTATTCATCGATGCAATTTCAGTGTGGACATGTTCGGAATCGCATTGCATGCAACTCCTTAAGGGTAGTAACAGACAGACATGGCAAATAATTGTAAGCAAAAATTCAACAACTCAATGTGAGTTAATCATAATCCTACTAATATTATAAATGCGAAATTTTGTGAGTATAAATGGATTTATGGATGTTTGTTAATCTTTCAGGCAAAAACTACTAACCAGAATTGAAATATGCAACAGAGATAGATTATAGGCTGGCTACACATAGAATACTTTTTATCCCGATATTCCTACGGAAACGGAAATCACGAGGGAGAAATCGCGTGAAGCCGCTAGTGTAATATAATGTGAGTTGAAGTGTTTGATCATAGATGTTGCCCAATGAACGATTACCTACTTTCTTATTCTTTGTCATCCATTTTTAAAAGTGGGTAAATATTTTTTTAAATAAGTGTAAAATATTTATGACAATCTCCTTCACGATAGGAACACTCTGAAATCGATGTAGCGATGTTCGAATCAAGCCGTTCACAGATTAAATAAATAAATATCAGGTAACATCACATACATTGCGCTGAATTGAGGATTGAAATTAAATATTGATACTGGATGGTAATAGTACATTACAGCCGAGGACAGGTAAGTAAGAAATTACATTGTCGAGGATGGTTTGAAGCACGAGCCGCAGGCGAGGGCTTTAATCATTCGAGGCAAGGTAATTTGCTTACCGTACAAGGCTTGTATAGTGCTTTTCTCAAGAAATGCGAGGAAATAAAAAAAACTGTTTAACTAAATAATATTTATTAAAATTTATATCACACATGTTCGGACAATTATTAAATGTAAATGTTATTGTTTTCCCGGGCACACTTATGTACAAATCGCCCATTATTATTTTAATGATGTATCATTAAAATACGCCAACAACACAGATTCCGAAAACGTATGCGCCTTTTTTTCACTTTTCCAAATCAGATCGTAGGTTTTCATATTATATCTTTCTTTTGATTTTGCTGGCAGTAAGTTTTCTGTTATTAATTTTGCTTCTGCTCTCAAATTTGGTTAGGTACATACAATGTCTGTATATGTTTCAATGGCAGAACTCATTTTGATAATTTATTACACAATATAAACTGTATTGATATCTAATCAACCGCTGAAAATCATTCCCGCCGTTTTTTTAATATTGGTTTGTGAGGCCATGTCGAACGGTCATACAGCCTAGTGATACTTACTACTTGCTACTAAAATGCGCAACTTCAATACCCGCTTCTGGGCGGTAGATGGCGCTGTATATATTTCCCATACAAAATTATTTGTAAAGGATATTTTGTCTATGATAAATCTCATTTTGTTTTTTCGATTGGTGTTCGTGCTAAGCATGAAGCTCGACTTAATACTCAGGTAACTCAGTATTAAGTCGAGCTTCATGGTGCTAAGGGTACATAGCGCTTGTGGTACAATACGAAGTAATATACTCTGTGCGCACCGTATTTAAAAAAAAAGTTAACCTAATTATGATATAATAATAATGTGGCTGTATGGTGCAAATGTCCCTTTGCTTTTTCTGTTTTTATACACAGGAATAACTAAAGAAAAAATAAAGAAAAAGAGTTTGTAGTACCATAGAAAATCACTGCAGTAATGAATTTCAGTACTTACTTACTGCACTAAAATCAGTGCAGTAAGTAAGTACTGAAATTCATTACTGCAGTGATTTTCAAATTTAGAATGTTTACCTCGGAAAAGTGCCACGTACTGCATTCTTTTCTCAAATATAATATTAACATTTCAGAGCATAAGTGTGAAAATATATTTGTATGTTTTCATTTTTAATGATGTCTGCCTCAGTCTGATAGTTGCACCATTTGTTTCCTCTATGCATTCCAAGTAAACTAGTCTTTGTCATCTCTGTCACTTATATTTGTGATACTTGGCTAAAAACCTTAACGTGGCAAATTGGCCTGTTCCCATTTCCGTCACGCAGCAGTACCTATATGGCAAAATGGCCACTGCGTTTAATAGCTGAACTAAATCACGTCTTAATTGTCCTCTGTTGCTGATAATGTGAAAGGTGCTGTAATACGCTGGCGATTTGTTGTTTTGCACCTGCTGTGTTCTTGGTTAATGAGATAACTGTATTTTTTGTTATAGTGATTATTATTAAAGAAAAAAAATTTTTTTTTCGTAAAATTTGAAATGCTATATTAAACTCTAAGTTGTGATTTCACAAATATGGTGGACATATTTTTGATTGATTAATTAACAGACATTAACCCGACAACAGTTTGTTGGAAGATTTTTTATACCTAACAAATGTTGTTTATAAAACTACGTCTAACTAGCTATAAAGAAACTTTAAATAAAAAATGCAGCTAACATTTACGCACAGAACACGGAATAGTAGATTGTATTACAAGGGAGCAAAATAATATATTTACGGCGAGGGCGCTATTTTGAATCCAGAGCGCAGTGAAGGATTCTAGAGTAGAATCTCGAGCGCAGCGAGGGATTCTAAAGTAGAATCCTGAACGCAGCGAGGGATTCAATATACGCCGCCTGAGGTGAAAATAATTTTGCGGCCGAGTAATACACTCTGCTTTTCATCCCCCTCTATAAGAAAAGCAGTAAAGACAACTCAAACTACCTACCTTTCTTTGTCGTTCGGATACATCATAGCGCTAGTCGGGCAAGAAAAAAAATTTGAGTTTTGAAATAAAAAAAAATTAAATAAAAAAAACTATAAAAATAAAGTCCATCAGATTCCTTAAAAGTATCTCCGGGGTTGCCGTAGGGGGGTTGAAAATTTTGTTAGATTTTAGCTACGACTCACCGTTTACGAGATATTCTCAATTTTATAAAATTCCGTTTTCCGTCCCGAAAAAAGTTCCGGCCCCGTACAAAATCAGTAGAATTTTTTTTAAAGTACTGCACACCCTTTGCTACACTCCAACCCATGAAGCTCGACTTAATACTGCGAGCTTCATGCTCCAACCAATGCTTCTTTAATTGTGTTCTAAATTCAAATCTCATCGTTTTGGACCCTGTTATGAAGCTGTTCAAAATTCAAATCTCATTTATACCCTCTTGTCATAACAGGTAAACAATGAATCGTTTTGGGCCCTGTTATAAGATAAACAATTATCGCTTTTCGAATCGATGGGATGAAAAGATTTTTTTCACACTTATGCTCTGAAATGTTAATATTATATTTGAGAAAAAAATGCAGTACGTGGCACTTTTCCGAGGTAAACATTCTAAATTTAAAAATCACTGCAGTAATGAATTTCAGTACTTACTTACTGCACTGATTTTAGTGCAGTAATTAAGTACTGAAATTCATTACTGCAGTGATTTTCAAATTTAGAATGTTTACCTCGGAAAAGGTACTACCCAAAGATATTATTACCAACTTTTTTTCTTTATTTTTTCTTTCGTTATTCCTGTGTATAAAAACAGAAAAAGCAAAGGGACATTTGCACCATACAGCCACATTATTATTATTATTATATAGCTAATTATTATATCATAATTAGGTTAACTTTTTTTAAATACGGTGCGCACAGAGTATATTACTTCGTATTGTAGGTACCACAAGCGCTATGTACCCTTAGCACGAACATCAATCGAAAAAACAAAATGAGATTTATCATAGACGTATTACCTAAATAATATTTCCATGTTTACGAGTAATTTTGTATGGGAAATATGTACAGCGCCATCTACCACCCAGAAGCGGGTATTGAAGTTGCGCATTTTCGTAGCAAGTAGTAAGTATCAATAGGCTGTATGACCGTTCCACATGGTCTCACAAGCCAATATAAAAAAAACGGCGGGAATGATTTTCAGCGGTTGATTTGATATCAATACAGTTTATATTGTGTAATAAATTATCAAAATGACTTCTACCAATGAAACATATACAGACATTGTATGTACCTACTCCACCAAATTTGAGAGCAGAAGCAAAATTAATAACAGAAAACTTACTGCCAGCAAAATCAAAAGAAAGATATATGAAAACCTACGATCTGATTTGGAAAAGTGAAAAAAAGGCGCATACGTTTTCGGAATCTGTGTTGTTGGCGTTTTTTATATTATTATGGGCGATTTATACATAAGTGTGCCCGGGAAAACAATAACATTTACATTTAATTAATAATTGCCCGAACATGTGTGATATAAATTTTCATAAATATTATTTCAATTTATTTAAATTTTTACTTTTTTGCATTCACAATGCAATTTTTATCATAGAAAAATGGAAAATAAAGTATTTAGAAAAAATCGACCCGACTCACAACTCTATTTCTTTCGCGTGTGGGGGTAGTAATATCCTCACATTGATGAAATTAACGCTGGCTATACAGCGTGTAAGAAGTATTTGATAAATTCGACGCTTCTCGTAACGACTCCGTAGCTCAGTGGTTAGAGCAGTCGCCCGGATAGCGAAAGGTCGTGGGTTCGTGTCCCATCGGAGTTGGTTGTGAGTCGGGTCGATTTTTTTCTAAATAAATATTATTTCGTTAAACAGTTTTTTTTATTTCCTCGCATTTCTTGAGAAAAGCACTATACAAGCCTTGTACGGTAAGCAAATTACCTTGCCTCGAATGATTAAAGCCCTCGCCTGCGGCTCGTGCTTCAAACCATCCTCGACAATGTAATTTCTTACTTACCTGTCCTCGGCTGTAATGTACTATTTCTTTGCATTTACGTATTAGTGACTAAGAAAATAATATTTTCCTTTCAAAAGCATAACCTTTAACTGTTCATCATAAAGTTCAAGATGGCTTAGCTGTAATTCTTCAACATGGTCGATGTTACTCCTAACCCGGTATTAAGTTGCGATGAGACCTCGTTTAATAACCCTCTGAGGAGATAAATATTCCGATATTTCCGAGTTCTCCAACGTAACAGAATTAAACTGAATTATGCTGGAAAAGGAACGAATTATGAAAATGCCACAAACTTACGCTTGTAGTAAAATTAGATCTAGCCACATCGCGCGATTCAGCTTTATGAAATTCGTGAGTAGAATAGTAGCGAGCGTTTTATTAAACTGTTAGACTTGTAGAAGAAAGGCTTGGCGTAAAATTTGCTTATATGAGTCGTATATTTCAATTAAAGAATTTTCAAGTTAGTTTTAACCGCCTTTGTTCCATATTTTGTTATAAAATAGTTCTTTCAAATCATTCTTATTAACATCCTTAACTATTTACACAAATTATATACAACAGCATAAAAAAAATAAAAAATTGGTATATTCAGGTACCGTTAGAAGGTCTTAGTGAGTAGACGCACGTAGACGTAAGCAAAATTTTGACATTTGATCTAATGCGGGTGTAACCGCTAGCAACAGCTAGTTTGCTTAAATTTTCTTCTGAAATTACTAAAGCAACTCTAAATTGGCTATACACAGTGTCGAGCTAAATTCGGTCTCGTAGAAAGAAAACTACATTTCGTTACAAAAACAAATTGGAAAATATGGCATCGAGAATAAAATTTAATTGTGGATTTTGTCAGATTTTAAGCAAGGGATTAGTGATTTGTCGAGTCGCTGTTTTGGTGGATCGAGTCAATTCGAGTCAGTTTATACGGTATTCGAATCATGACTCGATTCCGCGATTCGAGTCCAGTACTTGAGTTGACTCGAGTCCGGAACTCGAGCCTAGTCTAGTCTAGTTCAGCCGCTTAACTCTCAAGCAGAAGTTGTCCTGCTTCTTGATGTACACTGTCTTACTGTCACGTCCCGGGCGTCCCCCGCGGTGACGGTTTGGTGCAGACGGGACAAGTATATAACGCCGTGGATGGCGATTCTTCCTGACTTGATTATCGGAATCGAGTCCAGCGTACTCGAATCAAATTAAATTGATGTTTGAGTGGGCGAGTCCAAAGCAGGAATCGAGTCTGACTCGAGTCAATCCGTACTCGGCACATCACTACAAGGGATACGACAATTCATATTTATGCTTATATTAATAAATAAAAAGTCTTCAAATCATAGTGGTATTTATATTAGAAACAGAATATCTCCTTAAATGTCAATAATTTACTGATCATTAACTACTTGCACGAAGTCGCGAGTTGTCTATGTACAAACACCCGTTTATAATTCCAAGCGCCAATACGGTAACAAACACAAACAAACGAAAAACATTTCGTATTTAAATACAAATGCAAACAGGATGAGCGGACACGGGCGGATTAATAATGTAGGTAACGTGTTCAAATTATGATACGCAAACGGACTGACATGTCGATGGTTATTGTCACAAGGGCTTTATGGATTTGTATGGACGCTCATACGAATGATACGAATGGAAAGTCATATTTTTTTATCGTATTTTTTTCTATAAAGCCATCCATCTTTTATCCCGGCACTGAGGTCCTTAGTTTTGATCCGTAAAACGGAATGCACTAGATAAGTTTTCTTATTAAAAACTAATGTTCTTAATATCAAAATTAAATACAATAATCGGATATGTTAGAAATTAAAATATCAACAAAAGTTATTGCCATCTATGTAAAACTGATAAAGAGTCCCGTTGATCAACTAAACATATTACCTAACTTTATTCAAATCAACGGTTCATTATGGGAAAAATTGTGATAGAAAAAAGACTTGCATTGTGAATAAATATAATTAAAAATCTTAAAAAATCGACCCGTCTCACAACCAGCTCCGATGGGACTCGAACCCACGACCTTTCGCTATCCGGGCAACTACTCTAACCACTGAGCTACGGAGTCGAGTTTTCTAAATACTTCATTTACCATTTTTCAACCATAAAAATTGCACTGTGAATGCAAAAAAGTAAATGTTTACTTTTATTACTACTTATTTACTTAAAAATCTTAAGTTTATTTAAGTCAATATATATTTTATTAATAATACATACATAAATTACGTCACCTAAAAGATAAAAACATTCCTAGCTTCAGCATATTTCTTCAAGCATTTATCAAGTTTGACACGTATGACTACGTCAGGGCTTTAATGGCGACGAGAAAAGCTAAAAACGTTATCATTTTCACTTTTAGGGTTCCGTAGCCGAATGGAAAAAAATGGAACCTTTATAGATTCGTCATGTCTGTCTGTCTGTCTATCCGTCCGTCCGTATGTCACAGCCACTTTATTCCAAAACTATTAAGACTACACAGTTGAAACTTTGTAAGTAAATATATTCTGTGAACTGCTTTAAGATTTTTATACCAAAATAGACAATAAAAAAATTTCAGGGTAGCTTCCAATAAAAAAAGGGTAGCTTCCCACACCTACTTGGAACTGTAACTGAAAAAAAAACATTTTCGTTTGGGGTGTCTAGGTATAGATAGGTATTTAAAATAATATTTTAGGTTTCATTTATCCGCAAATATAACTTTGTCCTTCATACAAACACTATGAAAAAAATAAAATAATAGTGGTAATTGTCGTCACTATTTATACATGTACTATATTATGCCCTGAACTTTACCTAACTATTATTAGTCATATGTATTTGTCAAACTTTGCAACTTATATTAAATACATAATCCCACACACTAATAATGTGCCCTCAGACTAAATTCATTAAGCTAGGGCTGTATAATGCAGGTTCGTTGAATACAGGGCATGATAGTTTTCTTTTGGCTATGGACCAATTTAAAGCCGATATCGTAGCGATTAATGAAACATGGTTGGGAACAGGACAGGCGGGATGTGCTCCGGCGCCACCAGGATATAGACTACGATATACTCCGCGTCCGCTCCATATGCGAGGCGGTCGTGGTGGTGGCGTAGGATTTTATGTCAGTAATGGCTTGCGAGTGCGTTACTTGAGCGCCCCTGATGAGACCATAGAACAAATGTGGCTATCTACAAGAGTAAACGGATTTACTTTGGCTGTGGGAACAGCCTACAGACCTTCTTGGATGAATATAGATACTTTTATAGATTGCCTATCTCAGTCCATTGCTAAATTTTCTCGCTTTGACTATTTGGTGCTTGCAGGAGATTTCAATGTTAATGTAAATGTGCTTTCTGATGTGAAAACGGTTAAGTTGAATCAGTTTTTGAGGTGCATGGGTCTTCAACAGGTAGTATCTGAAAACACCCACTTTACAGCCGAATCTGCTTCACTTATCGACGTGATGTGCACAAATTGTCCTGTCCGTGAAATATCGGTTTCGAATATTACGGGGGAATTGGGGCATTCAATGGTTAATGTAACATTAACTCTAAAAAAAATCAAAGTACCGCCCAAACACATTACTTACAGGCCCCTAAAAGACATAAATATTAACGATTTTAATAAGGTCTTGAACTCGATAGATTGGGAGTCGGTTAACAGTCAACCTTGTGTAGATACCATGGTAGGTAGGTTTAATTCCCTACTTATTGGACTCTATGATAGACACGCGCCTGTGAAAACTGTGTTTGTGAAGGGTGCTCCTTCTTTGCCATGGGTAACCGATACGCTTAGGGAAATGATCCTACTTAGAAACGAAGCGCTTGAAAGATTTAGACAGACAAAGAGTGATGTGCATAAACAATATTATAAGGACCTAAAATGGCAAGTGATTCGAAGTCTTAAGCAAGAAAAAAAGGCTTTTTTTAACCATTATGTAAATTCCAACATTAGTGACGGAAAAAAGTTCTGGAAGAATTTTAAGAGCAAGATATTAGTGGATCCTGGTAAAAATGATTATCTGCCTGACAGTCTTGGCAATCCCGATTCAATAAACGACCATTTTCTTAACGTACCTGGTGGCGGCTTGGTATCTATATCAGACCTCGCCTTCTTTGAACATAATAGGCATTGTGAGAGCGCCTTTGCATTGCAGCCTGTTGACGAAACAACTGTGTCTAAATATATAATGTCAGTTAAATCTAATGCAATGGGTGGTGACTGTATAACCAGAGATATGATTATTTTGACGCTCCCCCGTACATTAGCAGTTATCACAAGTATAATAAATAAATCAATTACTTCGGGGACTGTTCCTGGTGAATGGAAGAAAGCTGTAGTTAGCCCAGTACCTAAGACAGATAATCCTACTGACCTTAAACATCTAAGGCCAATAAGTATACTTCCATTCATGTCTAAACTACTCGAAAAAGCAGTATACTGCCAACTGATATCGTATGTCGAGAAAAATAATATTCTGCCTTCTGTACAATCAGGGTTTCGTAAGGGCAGGGGTACCGTGACTGCGTTGCTGGATGTTACTGATAACATTCTAGTTGAACAAGACTGTGGGCGTGGCACTATTTTGTCTCTATTGGATTTTTCCCGTGCTTTTGAATGCTTAAATATTCCACTGTTACTGGCTAAGCTGGCTTTTTATGGACTGGACACATTGTCAATCCACTGGTTTAACAGCTACCTGAGTGAGCGATCTCAGATTGTGAAACTTAATCGCAGGGACGGTACCTCCACTAAGTCCGCTCCAAAATCAATTATGCGGGGTGTGCCTCAAGGTTCGATACTGGGCCCACTTTTATTTGTTATTTATAGCGCTGACCTTGCCAAAGTAATAAAACAATGTAAATTTCATCTTTATGCGGATGATGTTCAATTATATTTGTCAGAGACTCCAGTTCTGATGCCTCATGCCCTTCAGGGGCTGAATGATGATCTGGATAGGATAGCAGACTGGTCGAGTAGAAATGGTCTTGTTCTCAATCCTGAAAAGTCTAAATTTATGGTGCTGGGCTCTAAAAATCAGATTAAAAAAATAGTTGATATGGATCCTGTTGTCTGTTTGCGGGGCCAAAATATCCAGCGGGTTGACGTTGCAAAAAATCTGGGTGTTGAGTTCGATGGTGAGTTACGTTTTGAGAAACATGTGGAACAGCTGGTCAGAAATTGCTTTTACAGGCTAAAAATTTTGTATAAAATTCGTGACTTATTATCTGAGAAGGCACGGATCACGGTCTGCGAAGCTCTGATCTTATCCAGATTGAATTATGCGGATATTGTGTATGGTCCGCGTCTTTTGTCAAGTTCGCGGCGGATGGTGCAACGTGTACAGAATGCATGCGCGAGGTTTTGTTATAACATTCCGCCGCGAAGCCATATAACACCTTATTTAAATAAAACGTCAACATTAAACATGGAGTCACGGAGACGTCTGCACTTGGCTTCTCTCATGTTTGATATTGTTAAGTTTAAATGCCCTGAATATCTGTACTGTAAACTGAAACATTTCACCAGTGCTAATGTCTCGGGTCGCGAGCCTAGGATTGTACGTCCCATATTAGCTATTCAGCGGCACAGAACAGCGGCTTTCACCGGCAGCTTCCGCTATAATGCAACGAAATGCTGGAACAATATACCGCCCCCGTTGAGAGATTTAAAGTGCAAGCAGTCTTTTAAAAAAAAAGTTAAAACACTGTTATTAGAACGTCAGAAATACGCGTAACAACCATATCTGATACGGAATGGCTTCTCGACATTCTTCTCGACATTTCAGGCATGGGCTCTGTAGTTTATATTGTAGCTATTAGACTGTAATAAAATCGTCGCTTTTATTTATAATAGTCAGTTTTATGATATATTATTGTATTGTTTGACATTATTACCTACTCGGTTGCGGCATTTTATTGAATAATTAATTAATTATATAACAATCAATTTATTTATATGACATGTATGTATCTTTTCAATCTATTTTAATGTAACTATTGTTTTTTTGTAATTGAATTGGCAGCAGCAACGTTAGCTATGAATTTATGACAACTATATTTTAAAGTTTTTCTTTTTTTAATTTTATATTTATTAATTAATATTTATTGTCTGAAATTCAAATTATTCAGTATTTTAATAGTGATCTTGCAATTTATTTATTTCTAATCCACGTCATTGGCAGTATTATTTATAATATTAATAATTACATTATTTATGCAGGTAGGATGCTTTTTTGTCTTGCGAATCCATGGTGACGGCTGAAAATCAGCGATTTGCTCTAGAGCAAATAGACTGCTGAGCTGCGACCTTTTTGCACCACTACAGCACACATACATGATTGTTGTATTAAGTTTAATGTGTTTTCAATGTGTGTTGATTCTGTTTTTGTATTCATTCTTGTGTGTGTCTGAAGTGACAAATAAATGTCTTATCTATCTATCTATCTATCTAATTTATAGGCTAGGTTTAGGTAATCAGTACGTATAGTGGGTACCGACCCTTCATGGGCAAGTCCGACTTGCACTTGGCCGATTTTTTCGTTAAGTGTCTTCAAATATTATAGCTAAATTTGAAAATACCGATTATCATTTAGTTTAGATCATTTTCAGACTACATAGCATAGATTGATCTGACTCAAAATTTCATCATCAGCCGTACGACACCCACTGCTGGGCATACCCAATTTATGGGTTCCCATAATCGCCCGCTTGGCAGGCGGGTTGGCGTTCGCAGTAAGGCCTGCTGTTTCACGGAGACGCTGCTGCCCGTCTCCTGATGGCGGTTTTTCCCTCTGTTGCCTCTTACGACGCCCACGGAAAGAGAGGGGGTAGTGCTATTCTTTTTCAGTGCTGGCATTACACGACACTGAAAAAGAATATTTTTTTTTGCATGAGCACATTACCCAAGAAGATATAAAAAATCTATAAACATACAGATATTAAGAAAGACACAAACACAGAACAAACAAATCCTAACGTAGGTAGGTACTACTAATTTGTCCCAAGTGGAGATCGAACCCACCCTTGATCAGTACTAGTGCGCTATCTCGTGTCAGTCAAGTGCAATAATTATTTATTTAAGCTTCTGTACTGTATAACTATAATTTCATGCTAATAAAGGTAAAAGCCTTTTTTTCCAAGCCTCGCGCAAATCCTTAAAAGGGTTTAAATCTATTTTCACTACCATTAAATGGCAGCTCAACTTTAACGGATAAAAGTTTTAGAGAATAATTTTGAGTGGTCCATTCATTCTTATATGAAAATTTCCAAACGCTAGGTACTCATATCAGCGGGCGCCTAAACATATTATAGGTTCCCTAGGGACAGCCGTATGGGTTTAATATCGGAGTTATTTTTTATTAGCTTGGTTATACAAGGTCCGTCGGTAAGGTTTTAAAATTTAAATAGCCCAGTACCTATATGAAAACATTAAAGTATGTATTTAATTTAATTTTGATAAAGTTTAAGTCAAATGACGAGAATGTCTAGTTAAAGTTAAAGAGTAAAATAAGCAACCAAATTAAACTAGTATACCTACATTGCGCCTTAATTAGATTAAAGAAAGGATTTTGGTACAGTCAGCTCGCTGAGACTTTTCTAACGGTATATGAAATATCAAATTTTTACACGACTGCCTATCAAATGAGTGTATTGTGTTAGGGGTTAATGTATTTTAGGAATTTAAACATATTATGCAGGTGGGGTTCGCTCTTACGGAGATAATATTATTATAATATTATGGAGATGATTATTTCTCAAAAAATATCGATAGATTGAATGATAAAATATGAGTTAATTAATGTCACACTTCACTTTGTTAAGAATTCCTGTTTTCATAAAGGAGAAACTTGTGAATTATGGTGGTATTATAGCTTCGAACGCGCTCAGCGGTTCTTTCTCGACGCATCAAAAATGCTAATTCACATCAAATACCGCCTTTGCCACGTTTTGCGGAGCGTTTCATTAAAATACAAAATGACAGGCGAATAAAAGCTTTTCTCTTTTTTCAGAGCCTGTATACATGTGACGCCTAAAGCGAAAATGGCGGGTGAAAGATCAATATGACCTACCAAAAGGTAAGCCCGTCTCTGTCACACCTACGATCAAAGTCTAGCTCTCCCGCTCTAACGCGACGCACTGTCACCAGTTTCAATATGTCGTATAAGTACAGAGATTTCGACTGCGAATTTTCGTGTTTTCGCTTAAATTTTAAAGTCCACGATTAGGAGTTGTGTTTGTAAAGTGATTAGAAAATTTGCGGCGAATAACACCGCAGCCTCGAAGATAATGCTTGATTATGAAAAGGCGCGTTCAAAATTATTTTACGGAGTGTAAACATTTAATTGAAGATTTCGCTAATTAAGGTTACTCGCACCCGAAATTCAATTAAGTAAATGTGGAAGAATTTAGACAAGCATAACTGTTTTGTATATATAATTTCATAGCTAAGCTTGTCTTTTATAAATGCCATAAGCCATAAATTGGTGATGCGAAAACCAGTAAATATGGAATTTCCTTAAGCCGTGCCTAATTAATATTGTTAGCGAGGTCTTAATTGAAATCTCTCACTTTAGTAAATATAACATATTTTATAAATATTGGTGAGTAGAGTCTTAACTTAAGTCCGTAAGGAGTGTTATTGATATCACTCGCATCCCCTGACCTTGTTATTAGTCTTCGGTTATTTCACAAAATTATTCAATTGTATTTAGATAACTAACCAAAAAACCACTTTCAACCATGAGAATGCATTGTGAATGCAAACAAGTAAAAATTTAAATAACTTATCCAATTGTATTAGTAAATTATAGTTTTTTAAAGAACGTAACTTACTTTACCTCCGTTTAAGTGGATTTTACTGTTCTCACCACATACATAACATTTTGATAAATTATTTGTTTTGCATCTCCAAGTAGGTGGGTCCATCTCTTTTAGTACCTACTAGGTTTGAGTATCAAATCCAGTTTTATATATTCATTAAAGCGGCGCATTAGGGCTCGCGGGTCGCTGGCTATCGGAGAGTTAGTGCGGCTCAGGCTTTATGGAGCCCCGATCGATCCTCCGACCTTACACAAAAATAAAAAGCACCCTTTAAACTCCCTGAAAAATGTACGCATAAAATTTATTGATCACCCAACTCGAGAATCGAAAAACAATTTCGCCCTTTACTGACCGTAAATGAAACAAGTGACGGTAAGACCTTTTTGGGTGTCAATTGTTTATTTTGTAATGGGCTAACAAAAACAATCTGTACTTACGTACACATAACAAAACTGTTAGGTACGGAAACAAATCTGTTTTTTTTTTCAGAAACATTGCGCAAGTTTTTGTTTTTATGCCTTTGTGTTTGTTTGCTTTTCAGATAAAAACTCTTTCACATTTCAGCGACATTTTAGATAGTGGGGTTTAGGTATCCCATTATACAAAATTTCACTTCAAAGTAGTCAAAAACTATAGTTATTAATATTATTTTAATATTTCTTTATTACTTATATTAATATTTCTAACTAAATTTTTGACAGAAACACTACACGGCTATTAACTCTCCGCTGGAAAAAAAAGATATACCCGTTTTTCGAACAATAATTTAAATAAAAGTGTATATATTTTTCCGAAACCCGCTTAGCGTTGTCCCAAAATTTCCTCGTTCCGTCATTCGGAACAGGCCGAACACTTAACAAAAGCTCTTCAAATCCCACCGCAGGAGTAAAAACAAGAAATCTGCGCTCGTAACTCATCGAACACATCTTTGTTACTACTACTGTG
This sequence comes from Crambus lathoniellus, assembly GCA_949710035.1. Lineage (NCBI taxonomy): Eukaryota > Metazoa > Arthropoda > Insecta > Lepidoptera > Crambidae > Crambus > Crambus lathoniellus. Next base: position 11,888,887 of record OX453307.1, read on the forward strand.
GGATTTTATGCTCTAATGCTTAAGATATTCGGTTGGAATTGGTTTTAAGGGTAATAATTGGTTACGTCATTTGAAAGGGGGTAAAGGCTCATCCTGGGAGGAGGTAAAAAAGTGAATAATTCGCTTACATATCTCGCAACATGGTAGGCGTCTTGGGATAGGCTACAATTTCCTATTTGGCCGAGGCGATGCCAACCGCTATAAAAATACGCTATTTGCCAAAGCGAATATGAGAGGATGCGATCGCGGAAATATGATGACATAACCTTGAGGATGTTTATCGAAGTTTAAAAATCAGTTCACTGAACGTACAGTAACAGTAACTGAACGAGTAAAAAATAGACTGTTCTAAGTGTTTTGACAAATTAAATTACGGCTGTGATAACAAAAGTTATCTGCAAAAAATATTTACGTGGTTAAATGTTTTTTTTCATAGTTCAAGAGAGAGACTAATGTCTCATTTGTTTTTATGTATATTTTAGCCATTTAACTTAATTTTAAATAAGTCAAGGGTTTATGCAGTCTAGTTCAAACTAATTCGCGAAGCACTCATGCATCAAGTAAGCCGGAGAAACTTAATTAAAATAATGCAGACACTTTCAGGATTGAGATTAAAAGCTTTTGATAGTTTGTTTTAATTATAACCATCTTTCAAGAGCTTAAACGTCGAGTCTCTTGTGCTTTAACTAATTATCCGGTCACACCACAGGGTCACACATTTTCTATCCTTTAACCGAAAGAATTTATTTTTTTTGTTTTGCATTAAAACCTTTTTAAAATTGTACAATTCGTACCATAAAGAAAACCTTATTAATTTTTAATAAGATCGTAAGTATTGTCCAAAGAACATCATATAATCAGCTGCTATACGGAAGCCGCCCCTATTAAGTACACCAGTAAGGCAACGCCCAGGGTCCAATCAAAATATGAAAATTGTTGAGCTGTAAAATACATCTTGGTAACTGTCATTTGTCTATTGACCTTTTTGTAACAATTTGTAACCTAACGCTGTTTATATTAAAACCTTTGATATACCATTAAATTATTTTTAAAATAAATGTTAAGTAGTCGTAGACTCGTAGTAGGTAGTCTAGAAAGAGTCACATAATATTTTATCAAAAATATATAGTGTTTACTTTGTTTAAAAGCTTTATAAACACCTATCAATCACCAAAGGATGAAGCTATATTTTACGACACTTAAACTCGCTCTATTGCTCTTAAGAAGCCATAACTGTCGATACAGAATTATCTGGACGGCATTATGTAACAATATTAAAGGGTGGGTTCCCGATGATTTCTGGGAGGGCCTAGATAAAAAGGGTGCCCAATAATGCTGGGAGGATGCCCTTGGACCCTTGACACTACGTATCTGGCCTCCGTTTATATGACAGTGTACCGTCAGTAACATAGCTGGTTATACAAAACTGGAACTCCTTTTAATTTGCATTTTCAACCTTAATATGCTCGATTTTAAGTTTGGAATTGATTGTGCATTTTGATATGTTGTGGTAAGGCACCGATGGTGGTTGTACATCGACGTCTTTGTGATAAATTTCTTTTATATTTCTTATGAGAATCATAACAATAGTATTTTGGAAGTTTGGAATTTTATTGTGAAAGCTGCTGAATATTTGACGTTTTTACTGGTTTAATTCTTTAGCCATAAAGTAAAATTAAATAACAAAAATAAATACTATTTTATTGCTTTATTTAGAAGTTCAGTTGTATCAAGTTGTATTGTATCATTTGTATCGAACATCGACTTAATAATATTGATTAAGTATAAAATTATCTGCATAAATACTTTAGGATATCATCAACTGCTACTAGTAAATGCTTGATAAAAAACGACTTTAATTTCAAAACCAATAAAGTCGTATTCGAAAATGTAGTAGAATAATTATATGGGCGAACCGGCCACAGTAGCCAAACTTTATTCAGAACAAGTCGTATTTTGAGTTTATCGAGTCCAACGTTCGCGTAACGAATGGTCGGTTTGTGGCCAAATATCGGTACGTAACCGATAGCGAAACATTGCACGAACAATTTTGAATAAAAGTTATTAGATAAGGTTAAAGCGAAGCTTTTAAAGTATTCGTATTCGTATTAAAGCAGCTTGTGGATTTCGTGATTTTATTTGAGTTTGAGTGAGTATGGGTCGTCGAAGTAATGGCGGAATTAGGCTTTAGATCACTACTTCTTAAGTTCTCTTGATTTGGTTCATATTACTATTTAATCATATAAACGATAGATTTTTAAAAAATAATCACTGCTGTTGCAAAATACTTGAATGTTCAAAACTAACTACAATTTGGTTGCGTAACTTAAACTAAAATAGCACTCTTTTGAAGAAACATAAAAATTGTCACTTATCGAAATATAACTTACTAGCGGCCGCCCGCGGTTTCACCCGCGTGGTTCCCGTTCCCGTGGGAATATCGGGATAAAAAGTACATATAAACCTTCCTCTTGAATCACTCTATCTATTAAAAAAGAACTCATCAAAATCCGTTGCGTAGTTTTAAAGATTTAAGCATACAAAGGGACATAGGGACAGAGAAAGCGACTTTGTTTTATACTATGTAGTGATGTTCGGACATAACACCCACAGGCAACGAAACACATACTTGGTCTCATAATATTTGCGATTGCGAAATGAAAGGCCATGAACCAGTGATAGGTAAGTATCCTTGAAATCAGTACTTAAAATTATCTGTACCCCTAGCACAGAATAATTAATAAAAGTACAACCCCAAGGACGAATGTAAGCAACGTTATCGTGATCATATAAAGGCTGGCATTCCCCAAAATAGGGTATTTTAAATAATGGATTACTCGCAAATCACAAGAACTCAAAATTTGGAAAAAAATTATGTTATTTTACAGTTATTTATCTAGTGCTTCCAGCCGTTCTTTTTCGATTGGTGATATTTTACTGAGTCAAATAAAATCCCAAACATCCAAATATCCTATTATTTGCAGTATACTTGGTTTTAGTTAATGAAAAATATACGAAAATAATTGTCTTTGAATAGCCGAGGGATTCCGGTCGTTATAAGTTATTTTTTTAATTATTTAATTTTTAATTGAATTTTAAGTGATTTTCGATTCGCGGGGCGCTCTCGAGTTCACAGTTCACTGCCGGCTGCCGCTGCGTCCGCGTGAAGTGTATCGTGCGCGGCCGAGCAAGCGTTAGCGTGCCTATTTCGGTCGGGAATCATCGCCTTAAATTGTATGAAAATCAGTGCAGCACTTTGATAGAGTTTTGAAGGATAGTATAGTTTACTATTATGATTAATTTAACGACCAGGGTGCCTACCATCAACTCTTATTGCGGGTTTGTTTAGGACCTAAACGGATCTGCTTCGCTTAATTGTACCACGACAGCTTAATATCAATGACAGCGATTCAGTGATCATTCAATGACATTTCACAGCCGCTAAGCTGTCAGATCTCTTATTTGACTTATAACTCGGCCAAGCTGACATGACACCTGCAGGTTATACCCGTCCCTCTCACTCTCCGGGCATGACAGAATCGACTGAAGAGACGGGTAGAAGAAATAAGGATACAAATCGTTCGGTCATTCACATTTAGCAAATTCATTTGCGATCCAGTTTTCAGAAGGTCGTAGTACGAAAGAAAGCAATTCATTTTAGGAACCTATTCTGCATCGCGCTATTTTTGAATCGCTGTCTTAAAGTTGATGGTACCCAGGTTTTCGTGGTTTGGCTACTGTAGCCCTAGCACGAAAAACTATCGTTATGGTAACCGATATCGTGATCGTATCATTTTGTATGAAAACCAGAGCAGCGCCTCTTTCGGTCGAATGAGTAACTGAAATTCAATACACGTTTGATGGCAGCACTTTGACAGCTTTTGAAGGACGGTAAGTATTGTTTACTAGTCGATTACCAAACGATAGTTTTTCATGCTACGGCCAAAGAATACTATAATGTTAATAACGCTACGGCTACTGATGGTTAAAATACGTTATAATAAAGGAACGTAACGTCAAATAAATACATGGACACTCTCCTATAACACCTGTAGAGAATATCATATTGTATTTCATAATAGAGTACATCACAATTCATATTTTCTAGTAAAATGGACTAGCCCAGCACCGGGTGACAGCGAAACTTTATTCATAGCGCGACCTATTCTGAATTTATCGATAGATTATATTGCCGTATTCGCTGGCCCTATGCCATTGTTTGTACCGATAAACAAATCACGGTATGCATCGTTGTTATCGGGAGCACAGCTAAACTTATGCATATAAATGTTTATGGGATCATACTCATCGTACATGGTACATGTGACAGAATGGTATTGAATGCTAAATCATATTTATATCGAATAGAATATGGTAAAAAGACAAACGTTATTTCTCTATAATATAACAATGATGCATTCGTCTTTGTTGTACGAGTATAATGTTATTTTCTGGTCTATTGTGATAAACAATGTGATTTAAACAGAACACATGAAATATATTGTGTTCTGAGGGTGTTATGTTAGTTTTAGACTTTAACACAGTATAATATAATTTATTTTCTTTTTAAAACAATCTACAAAAGTAATTAGAAACTTATCGATCGCACTAACGCCGCCATCTTTGATGCAGATTAAATAGAACTGGGCCACTGTGCAGACCGGGCAAACCTGATCTACCCGCAGAATAGGCGTACGTCAACCCAGCCAGTCCCTTTTCCGGGAGATTACGCGCATCATGGCTAGGATGCACGGCAGGAACGGGCAGAACGGGTTGGTTCACATTACTACCTAAGCATTGTACATTCTTAGCTGTGACCGGCATTTATCTGCGTTGTGCCCTTTCTCCTGAGAATATCGAGATAAAAGGTAATCAAACAATAATCTTTGTCTATGCAAAATTTCATATTGTGCAGACTAGACAACAAGCACGTCCCTTCTTCTTTTTCATACGATACGTTTTCCTACTAATATTATTAATGTGAAAGTTTAGATGTTTGGATGTTTGGATGTTTGTTACTCAATCACGCGAAAACGGCTGAACGGATTTGGCTGAAATTTGGAACATAGATACTTTGTAGCCTGGAGAGGAACATAGGCCACTTTTTATCCCGGAAAAATATTACATTCCCGCGGGATAACGTCGTGTAGTTCACGCGGGCGAAGCCGCGGGCGGAAAGCTAGTATATCATAAAACACCGTAGAGTTCTCATAGCTCGTCCTACAAACGCGAAATACGTAAATTACGTATTTTATTTATAAAGTATTTTTATCTGCACTCGGTTTTAGCTCTAATAATGGTCAATAGGTAGGTACTGGGTTCTGATAATATTCTTAACAATCCAAAACACATAACCGTTTGCAAGCTATATCAAAACGCTCCTTCTGTTCCTTTATTTTAGCGTGCCGGGTAAATACCCGCTTGCAATCCCTCCTTACATTTATTGGAATGCTCTTGTAAATAACACCGGGATTCGTCGTCCTTTCATATTTTTAAAGGGATATTGGTTCAGTTGTAGTATATGTTCAGTTTCAAACGATGTTACTAGAAATGTTATGGTTAAAAAGAGGCATACATATAAGAAAAAGGAATTGAAGCAATCTTGTCAGTATATTAATAATGCGTTTCAGTCCGAGCAAAGAATATATACGTCCGAGTGAATCAAGGGCAAATAATTAACTAAAATCGTTAGTCCAATCCAAGACATAGTTATACATTAACACTTTCCAAACTTTTTTTCCAAAGTTTTGTCCACGTTTGTTAGTAGAACTAGAAAATCATCATCATCAGCCGTTTTGAATCCACTGCTGAAGAACAGCTCCTACTTTGAATGCCATAAAGAACGGTTGTGGGCTATTTGCAGGCCTCCCGCAACCTTCACCGGGTCTTTTTTTGGACCGAGGGTTTTTTATATGGCCCATTTTTTTATGTAGACAAAGCACTTAAGTGCGCGCTATCGCACTCCCGAACATCTGGTTATACTTAGGCGGTCTTTGGTTACATTTATGAATACAAAAGCAATAAATTAAAGCTATTGGACAGTTTTACGACATGTTTTGTTTTTATAATCGTCGTTCAAACTCCACCTTTGTGTAAACAAATGACAATAGTGCGGTTCATTCGAAATATTTTTTTTTCACATAGTTATCGATGAAATAACATATAAAAAGTAAATATATTTAGAATCTACATGAAAAAACCTATCGAATAAGAATATAATAAACGAAAAAACATTTTAAAATTTTCAAAAATTTAATTACTTATGTAAGCTTACTTCCGATTTGAAAAAAATCGAAATTATTGTTTTTTTCTTCCGGATCACATACTATAGTGTATTTTTACAGTGCGATGAGTTTATCTCTCTTTTGAACATCGAAAACTGCATTCAAAAAATAAAAAAATTACCATAGTTAGAAAAAAAGAGTAGGGGATTCCCAGATCTGCGGCAGGTAGCGTAATGGGTCCGTAATGACCCGGATAAACTATGACTATATTTGACTATAGATAAAAATATGTAATTCATAAACTAAAAATAAGTTCAATTATTTCTATGAATATTTCATACTTCCACAAATATCATGATTAGTCATGGTTTTAATTTGCCTTATTTGTGTCATCTCTTATGCAGATATTTAATAATAGCAATAACAGCGTCAATTAAAGGACCTACAATGGTGTCCAATGACAAAGGTGTTGGACGTTATCGCCCGCTGCGGCCTATGATCGCGTATAATTATTATCCAACTGATTTATATGAGACGTAGCGTCAGCAGAATCATTACAAATAAAAAAATTATGAACATCTTTAATATCAATAAGTCATGATTATAAATTTTATTTTGTGTCATCTTATAAGCAGACATTTAATAATAACAAAAAACAGCGTTAATAAAGGACTTACAATGGTGTCCAATGACAAAGGTGTTGGACGTTATCGCCCGCTGCGGCCTTAAATGGTCGCGTATAAATATTATCCAACTGATTTATATGAGACGTAGCATCAGCAGAATCATTACAGATTATAAATCAAAAATTTATGAACATCTTTAATATTAATAAGTCATGATTATAAATTGCCTTATGTGTCATCTTATAGGCAGACATTTAATAATAGCAATAACAGCGTCAATATAGGACCTACAATGGTGTCCAATGACAAAGGTGTTGGACGTTATCACCTACCGTGGCCTTAAATGGACGCATGTAATTATTATCCAACTGATTTATTCCTCTTTCTGTGTTCTGTGGATTTATATGAGACGTAGCGTCAGCAGAATCATTACCGATTATAAATTTAAAACTAATATACATAATTAATATCGAAATATAATAAATCAACCGACAAAAAATTACTAAATTTACCAACTAAAATACTAGGTTTTGTATCGAAAAAAATAGGTTTAGGTTAGATTAAATTGGCGACTTAGTCGCTCACTTAGTATCTTTGTAGGTAAAATAGTATGTTAGTTGATCGGTTAAGGCGACAATTCCCGAAAATAGGGTATTTTAAATTATGGATTACTCGCAAACCACAAGTACTCAAAATTTGGAAAACATATATGTTATTTTACAGTCTTTTATCTAGTGCTTCCGGCCTTTATATTTTCCACGAGTGATACTTTACTGTATCAAATAAAATTACAAACATCCGTCTAATAATAATTCAAATATCATAATTACTTGCATTATACTTGGTTTTAGTTAATGAAAAACATATGGAAATAATTGTCTTTTAATAGCCGAGGGATAACGGCTGTCATATTTTTTTTTTTATTTTATTTTAAATTGAATTTTAAGTGATTTTCGATTCGCGGGGCGCTCGCGTGTTCACAGTTCACTGCCGGCTGCCGCTCTGGGTTCACGCGAAGTGTATCGAGCTCGGCCGAGCAACCATAAGTGTGCCTATTTCGGTCGGGAATCGTCGCCTTAAAGTAATTACGGGTAGTATACCCGTTAATATCAATAAGTCATTATTATAAATTGTCTTCTGTGTCACTTTAAAAGCAGACATTTAATAATAGCAATAACAGCGTCATTAAGGGCCCGCTACAGGCCAACGAAAATCAGACTGCTTTACACGATCGTCTGTAGTATCAATATGAATGAAAAACTGAATTTCAAACTCAGCAAACTTCAGGACTAACAATAGTGACTATGTTACTCAAAAACACGATTGCATAAAATTTTTCCGATAGAAAAAAATTGCGAGGTGCCTCCAAATCACTAGAATTAACACGATGAACAGCTAGTATTCCAATAATACATTAAAATAAAGCTTGGAACCTTTTAGTATAATTACACTATAAATAAGGCAAGGCTTATGTTATATATTTTAGTTATATATTTTATCTACACTCATGTTATAATATTCGAATTATGAACTCATGCGTGAACGTATAGTGATACACATTATGCCATAGTCAACTTTAAAAAATAAAAGTGTTTAATGATCATTATGATACAACCGGATACAGCTTTCACTCATTATAAAACACTTATTTTTCTTAATTTTACAATCTCCATAACAACCGTAGGATTTACCGACCCTGACTTCCAACTCTTTCAAGCCCTTCTCTAGCCGGCAACAATAAGAAACTTTTTAAAATTAGAATTTTGAATTTAGAAGGTATAGACCGTATAGACTCCTATCAGTGGGGTTTGGCGCCAATCCACATTTTGTAATTAATATTTTGTTGCTTAATTTTTTAAATATATGATAAATGAAATAGTTGTAGATAAAGTAGTGTATGAGACTGCACATAACTCAGTATTAAAACACTCGTGGAATACTATTAAACTCCCACTCGTGTTTTAATACCCCTCCTTATGCGACAGTCACATAAACTACTATTTGTAAATAACCTTTAAATATCCTTAAAAAGAATTTCGTTCATTTCTTCATTCCGGACCGGCCGAATGGGGCCGGAGAATTATATAGCAAATAGAAATAAGGCAGCATTTACTTTGCAGTTATTACTTTTGCAATTGGCCTAGAGCGCGCCCTAGGACTTACAATGGTATCCAATGACAAAGGTGTTGGGCGTTATCGCCCGCTGCGGTTTTTTATTGGTCGCGTATGGTCAACTGATTCATATGAGACGTAGCTTCAACATAATTATCACAGATCATTAATTTAAAATTAATCAATAAAGCGCTCTTCAAGTTTAACAGATTTATGGAAAATAAAATGTTAAAAATAAAGTTAAAAAAACTTTAATATGTTGGACATAATCACTGGTCCCCAAGGCTTATTAAAGCTTATCGTTCTAATTTTTTTAAGTAAGTAATGTTTTTTTAATAGAGTTACACAAGGACTACAATATGATGAATAAGACAAAATAAAATAGAAGGCATCACATGCACAACTTCACCCATTATATAAAACACTCAAAAGATTGGTTTGGTATACCAAAAGCATAACTGGCTGACCCTACTTGATGTTTGCTACTGCACCATTTCTGCATCAATTTAATGACATCATAAATTCCCAATTAAATTCATCCCGTGTATCTCCCAGATATAAGCAATAACCGACGTATAAGCTAATTAACTGAATAGTTGTTGGTGCACTGTTTAAATTTACACTACTTATACGCTACGATACTATAACGCTACGCTACTTAAAACGCTGCAGTGAAATGTGTTTCTTGTTTCAGAAACGTGGGAAAGCGTAGATTGGTACGACGGAAACTCGTTGAGCAAAAGGTATCTTATACAAGTTTTCTCGGCATAAAGCTGTATACTGAGCAATTGTGTTTTGTTGAATCAGCCATTGTTTGATTTTGTTTATGAAATATGCTGAATTTATATTTTAGCATTTTTCTCTAGAAGTATGACATTATTGTTGGAGATATTGTTGGAGATTAAGGAAGGTATAAACCTGGGCAAGTAAAGTTATCATTATCATTAAGTATTAATTATATTCTTTTTAATCACATTGACGAGAAATAAAAACGATTTTCTTAAATACAAGCTTTACTCCTCCAAGTGGATAAACTATAAAAAGTGCAGAAATGTAAAAAGAAAATAACGTTTTAGCTCATAATATCAACTTCTCAAAAATGTCCCTTCCTCAAAAAGTCAACTTCTTGAAATGTCAAATTCTCAAAAAGACAACTTCCATAATGTCGATTTCTCGTAATGAAAAATATCGCATTTGGTCAACTTCTCATAATGTAAAGTTATTTTAATTTTTATTATTTTTGACACCAGTAAGAAGGAAAATGGAAGCTCGTACAATTAAAAAACGTAGGTTGCTCCGTTAACTTTGCAGCAGCTTTTGCAAAATAGCCGTGTATTTTTATATAGGAAAATATCTCTATAGCACTGCTGAGTTAGGTTTCTTTTCAAGCCATACAGTTATATAGAAGAACGTCTACCTGTTACCTTTATTGTCGAGCAAAAAACGGCAAACAATTGCGTTTCTTGTATGGAGCCCCACTTAATTATTTATTTTATTCTGTTTTTAATTGTTACTTGTTGCTATAGCGGCAACGGAAATACATCAATTCTGTGAAAATTTCAACTGACTAGCTAGCTCTCATGAACCGTCATGAGATATAGCCAGACAGACAGACAGACAGTGGAGTCTTAGTAATAGGGTCACGTTTTTACCCTTTGGGTACGGGACCCTAAAAATGATTATCAATCCCATAAGTCCCGGGTCAGAACTAACTGACGACCCCAGATTAAGTAGACACAACTGGCTACTGTGCCATTGGGCCAATCGTGAACACAGAAAAACTCAACATAGAAAAAACCTATATCGATATTAGATTTTTTACTCCTTTGTTAAATACAATAGTTTTAACTCCAAAATGCTAATTGCCAGATAAAATGCATGAATCTGGATTAACGCAATACACAAAGGCTTAAATAAATGCATACGACTAATAAGCGTTGTTTACTTTAGAGATAGTTGCATTGCAGCAAATAATGGTGGCATTTAGCATGATGCATCGTATAAATTGCATCGTTGTTATTTAAGGTTACCTTTTAATAGGAGCAAATACTGAATTTAAGGCGCTGCTGCTCGGAAAAAGTATGGACTTTTTGATATAAAACTATAGGACGGTTAGAGTTGTTAAAAATCTGGTTTTAAGATATATATTTCTTCGTACCTTTATCTAGAATCGTATAGTTTCTGAAACACGATTTTTTGATTTTGCCTCGACACTTTTTATTTTTGAAAAGACCTCTTAAAAAATACGAAAAGTGAAGATTATTCTTAAATGGGGTTACACATACTATTGGAAATTGGTTTAATTAGTGGACACCAATAATATTTAGGATCGTGTAGAAGCATTTTTTAAAATTCGCTATAGTTTTTTCACGAAGTGATTTTGTGTTTTTTTGCCTAATCTGCAAAATCGGTCTCACTCCCGCGCGCGTCATTTTCTCATTGCTATCTCGCTTCAGCATAATTTTTCCGAGTATCGCCTTAATCTGATACTAACGGTGATCCAGGGTCATATTCACACCTTTGGCGGCCCAAATTGTATTCTTTTATACGTTGGTACTAAATGGAATAATGATGAGTTTACATCTCTTTATAATATATTTAATTATTGATTTCAAAGCACTGCACACACAAAGCAGTGCATTCGCATTCAATACAATGCTATAACTTACCAAAAATTGTGCTCATATCGTGTCTGAAATTAGAGCGATTTCTGCAGTTCAATTTATATTAAGCACGTGTTGCTGTGATTTGCACAGTGTAAGTTAATGTGTAATTAAAGCCAGTTACACACATACGTATTATACTATCAAACTATAGTTTTGTATACGTCCTTCTCGCGTTGGCAATTCTGTCAATCTAGCATAGCGGCAAAGAAATAGCGGGCTTGCCAGTCAGTCGTTATGCAAAATTAAAATCGCTACGCTGCCAACCACCTTGGGCTAGCAACTGGCAACCTACTTCGCGTTCGCCAAATACTTTATCAAAAGGCTGTTAATAAAATGAACATGAACATTCTTTATCAGGGTTCTGTAAACAAGGTATTATTATTTAGTTCTGTCTTTAATTGTATACATTTTTAAATCAGTTTTTTTTATTTCTACCGCTCTCGCTTGTCTCGTTTTTCCCAAAGGTTGGCTGGTAGATATAATGCTTTTAGCGTTAAGTCCGCCTTTTGTACCCTACTTGATGTAGCTGTAGCTGTAGATGTAGTTTAATAAATCAATAAATAATGATATTTTCAAAAAAAAGGTACCTAACCAACATGTTCGATATAACAATAATGTGAATGAAATTCTGAACTGAATTTAAATGCCCTTACCTACAATAATAGGGTGGCTTATTAATTTATGTATCATGTATAAAACAAAGTCGCTTCCCGCCAGTTGAACCTTAAGATCTTCCAAACTACGCAACGTATAGAATGCAGTTTTAATAAATAATAAATAAATAATTAACACCATCACCAATAGGTACATTGTTCTAATACCAAACTATGGTAGCTTGAGCACTAGTATTATGGAAATTGGAAACAATGACGGGTATTACCACATACACCCAGACCCGAGGAAATATTGAAAAGTTCGTTTTCAATATTTACCCGTCCGGGAATTGAACCCGGGACCTCTAGAGATAGCGGCACCTTAAAACCGGTGCGTACACCATTCAGCAAAGGAGGTCGTCGGTTTTATCAATAGAGTGATTCAAGATGTTTATGTAGACTAGCCTTCCGTCTGGACTATACGATGTTATCCCGCAGGAGTTTTATATTTTTTCGGGATAAAAAGTGGCCTATGTTACTCTCCTGCTCCCAAACTCCCCCATACCAAAAATCACGACGATCCGTTGCTCCGTTTTGACGCGAAAGACGGACAAATACACATACATAGTATGGATATAATACGAGTGCATGCATAATACTGTTATGTACTCGTATCTACACTGCACCCGTGCGAAGTCGGGGCGAGTGGCTAGTCACTTACTCAGAAAAATATTTTTAAAATACAAGTGTTATGAAATGCGGAAAAGCCACCATCGTAGTTTACTCAAAGTACGTATCCATACCTCTTGCACTAGAGAAATGGTAGATTCCAGTTCCAAGGCACGTAGCTTAAGCATGGCTGGTGTAAGTTACGCTAGTCGTACCTGATATGCATATGCAAATGCAGTATAGTGCAAACTTTACTCAGCTACCCAGCGCCACTGATGCCTGACCTCGTTCTGATTCAAAAGCCTGTATTCTAAAAAGTTTTGCTAGTTTTGAAATATTACAATGGAAAAATAGAAAGAAATTTTGACTGTGACGAAATAAACATAAAAATGCTTTGGCATTTGTTTTTATTCACGACGTCCATTTATAAGTATGTAACATATAACTAATTTAATTAAAAAGAAGGATACATCTGATCTACAGACCGTCGGTAACGGAATCGGGATCGAATCCTGTGATTTGTCTTTGTCTATCTTGAAATGAGTCAAGACTTGCAATGCATACATTCCGCCGTTGGGAACTTTTGATTGGGTTTGTGAGTAAAGGAGCTAAGTATGCAGTTTTGGTATATTGCAGGTGGCTTGTTTCAAAATTTTTAAAAAAATCTTCATAAACATAAAACTTGTAATTAGCTTTTATTCTATTGCATTTAAGAGCTAAATGCAACATACTTACCTAAGCTTAGACTAGGTAGGTATACTCGTATGTCTTATTATCATAATAACTCTATCTAACATACAAATTCCGACACACATTTTGCAAATAAATTTTTGCAGAAGGAAACCCAAAATGTGTTTTTATTTTTATCACATGAAGCACACGAGGAAATGAAGAGCGTCTTAGTAATACATTCTCTCCACAGATAAGGCTAAGCGGTTTGGAGAAATATTACGCTTTTTCTTTAACAATTTTTATCTTCATAGAGACAACAGCATCTTTAAAAAAATTCTTTTGAAAGATATAGGTAAGGAAACATAAGTGAAAAAATACAGTATCCATCAGTAGGGACTTTTAAAATGGGTGATAATCATCATAAATCAATCAATCATGCTTTAATTTGTTAAATCTTTTGGCTTGATAGCAAGAAGGTAGGTAATGAGAACATCCTACTAATCCTATATACTATCCTACTAATATTATAAATGTGAAAGTTTAGATGTTTGGATGTTTGTATGTTTGTTACTCAATCACGCCAAAACGGCTGAACGGATTTAGCTGAAACTTGAGACACAGATATTTGCCTGGAGAGGAACATAGGCTTCTTTTTATCCCGGAAAAATGTCACATTCCCGCGGGATAACGTCGTGTAGTCCAAGCGGGCGAAGCCGCGGGCGTAAAGCTAGTACCTAATAATGTGATAACATCATTTAGGTGACATTTTGCCATTCTGCTATGACGTTCCCAAAAGAATATTCCTCTAATCAGGTTTGGTATGTTGGTTTGGTACATGAAATGTTTTCCTTATCAACCAACACCTAATCTAATGAATACATTTTTCATTTTAATCAGGAATATAAATTCTCTTTATTTCCAAACAGCCAGCCTGGATTTACGGCATCCAGTAAAAAGCTATGAGTTATGTGTCGGACCAAATTTATCAGGGAGGCGTAAATTTTCAAATCGATGTTTCGCGATAGGAAACTAACGAATTGGCGCCGGCTTCACCCGTTCGGAGAGATGCACCGGCACCCGGATATCCGCGGGCTAGCATGATGGATGAACGATCAAAATAGTTACTACTTACGGGATATAGATACTGAGTGAGTGTTCATTACATTTTGTCTTTAGAGGAACTTTAACACAACGTATAAAAGCAACAGCATTTTAATAATAAAAAAAAACATTATTATTGTAGGTAAATGTTTTGATTCACAATGATTAATCTAAAAGATGAGAACATAATAAAACCAAATTTATATTAAACACAAAAGCATTTTAAATTAATAAACAGACTTAGTGCACGTTTTTAATTCACCATTCACAGTGATTTATCTTAATATCGTGTTTATTTATGAGAAAATAAGTTTTAAAACAGATTTGACATATTTCACGTTGACACAATAATCTGTATGTGCAAATCGTGGGCTAACATTTAATTCTCATAAAATTTCACATATAATTTTAAGCCTTTTCGCTCAAAGCTCCGGGCAAAAGCTAGTGACTAATAAAAAAGACAAATTCAGCAAAATGCCATTTCAAGCACATTAGTAGTAATTGCGTTTGAGTTAAAATTCTATTCTATTCTCTATAGAAGCCCCTCTTGGAATAGGGATCCCAGCCAGCCATTTGGACCGGGACCAACTGGGAGCTTTCGGTCCCAATTAGCATGTTGGTAATAAAAATAATGGCACCAACTCTTTTTCTTTTAGTTCTTTTTCTGCATGTCTTGTTTCGTTGCCAATAAAGGCGTAATGATGTTCTTATGTAGCTAGATAGGGTGTGTAAAGTACCTAGTTACTTTTATGATTGTAGATCGTTTAAATAAATGTATAAATACAGCTATTGAGTGAATCAAGAGGCATAATAGTATTTTGGTTCAACATTAATATTTTCTTTAATAGTAGTATAATATAATCCATAAGTTTAACACTAACACTTTTTATCTAAGATTGATAAATTTCATGACCCATAACAGTATCAAACATTATCTTCGAGACATTTGCCAATTTCATTGACTAATCGATTAATTTTAATTTTACATATTCAAGGGTCAATCAGTTTAATTGTCTGCATCAAGAGAATCCAAAAAGAAAACATTTCAGTTTGGTAGGTAACTGATTATGCACTGCGTTATTTGCACGCGCCGTCGACGCGCGTATGTATCAATACAGACGAGATACGCCTGCGAGTCAGATGTAGCTTGTAGAACTTTCCATCTTTTGCTTGTCATACTCGCCTGAATCGAAACAAATGCACAACGAACGCGTGTGAAAAAAACGCGTTCTGCATTGGCTTATTATTATGACAATGTCACTACTAATAAGCTCAGTCTAATTGAGTCAGACTTTCGATGCATATGCAGCTATAGCCGTAACTTCTATTCAACGTTGGATTACGCAGTCGTGCCAGGCCATACATTAAATTGGCCGGAGCCCAAGAACTGTGTTCAATTAATGGGGTTTTACCGAGCGGATCTGTGTGTGAAATGTGGCGTGCACTGGTACCTTCTTGGAGTATTGTTTGACTTAAGATACGAGATTGTGGGAAGGTCCTTATTTACTTTTGTTACTCAATACGGTTGGGCTTGTTAGTTCTAATGTTTCTGGTGATAGATTTGGGCTTACATTGGATTAGAGATGTAACTAATGATTTAGGTGTTATATAATAAGCTACAGAATTTGAGTGAAAGTTATGTGTTAAGTCTGACGCCATAGCAAAGATGTTTTCAGCATTATTGTGTTCCGGCAATTAGAGATAAGGTAGCCAGTTCCTCAGTGATTGAGGATTCCGGGAGTAGTATGCTTGCACCTTCAGCCTTATCACCACTTAACATCAGGTGTGATGAAGGCTAAGCGCTACCCCGTTGTGTATAATAAAAAAGTGAATAGTTAATTGTATTGTTTCTAAGACCAATGAAGACTGATCCTACTCTTTATTACACTATTTATACTATTAGGTTATTGGAGCATTGTTTTAAATGTGGAATTATAATATAATTCACTGTATTAACGATTTGAAACTTTCATCTGTCTTGAAGAAATTTATATCTACAAGTATATTTTTATTGACTATCAGAAAACCAATAACGAAAAGTTTTGAGAAGTAAGTATAAGTTTTTGGACAATATTTCGAAACCACCATTAGTAACTTATTGAGTCTTTCGTGGAAAGCGTTTTGTGTTATTAGGTAAGTTTGGTTCGCCTAATTTTGTAATGGAATTTATCGTTCTACCTTGAATAGTCAACAAAACGCCGGACTTTACATTTGCTGTAGGAAAACCACCGCTATAACAATTGATATAAGAGCGTTCTTATGATCAAACTGTCAAGTCTGGGATGCTATTGTCTGTACTTTCACTTTAAATTTTATTCCAGAATTTATCGCTCTCAATTAGTGAAGTGGCACCACAAGTTTAGCTGTTGTCGTATAATTTACTACGAAAACAGCCGTAAGTATGAGTGTCGGTGCGAATTGGCTTGAGTCCAGTTTGTACCAAGGTGTACAGGTTTAGTGATCGGGAAGTCAGCATAAGGCTTCCTTTGGAATTAATAATTATTTATTTCTAAGTTAAACTTTTAACGCTTTACGTATAGTATCTAAATATGCGAATTTTATCTATTTGAATTGAAGTTAAACTTGGAAGGGCAACACATTCCATTGTGTGCTTGTACAATGGGGAATACAACTGCTGATAAAAAAGACTTAAATGTAGGTAAATATGTAATAAATTTAAATTATGATCAAAGTAATTTCCTTCTTTCGTTTCGTTTTGCTCTCGTTTCTAAAGTTAGAATATAGATTGAGATTTCTTTTTACACATGTAATATTTTTCAAGAGCTCTAGATGGCTCTAGCTACAGAACGGGGCATACAATACGCTAAGATATTATAGGTTCCGCAATTGTTTGACGTTTATTTTGCGTTTTCACGACCATCGATAGAAATAACTATTATGAAAAACGGGATTTTTACCATGTTTATTTTGTTTTTCGAGTTACTCCGTGATCATGGCGTGTGCAACTGCGCCGAAATATCGGGAACTCGAAAAACAAAATAAACATGGTAAAAATCCCGTTTTTCATAATAGTTATAGTGATAATGACCATGTAAGTTTAAAATCTTATTTCATCGATAGAAAGGTTGGAGCTGGTGCACTGGTAATGGAAACAAAACAGATCTGGAATTGAATACATTTCCTTCACAAAACATCTTGCTTCGCAGATAATGTAAAGAGGGCAAATTCAATTACACGCCGCTCTTTTGTTTTTCCCCTAAAAAAACCGGCTAGGCCTTGATAAAAACTGTGATGGAAAGTGCACATTTGTTGCTCAGTGTACATTGCTGATTTGTACCGCGTAGTGTGTTTCCGACACAACAGCGGCCCCCGCCCCGCGCCCCTCGCCGCGGGAAAGAGCTGGCGAAGTCTATTCAAATATCCCCTGTCTGTTCACACCCCTCCCCACCCGCCAGCGCCTCGCAGTCTCGTTCATATTTCGTGCTCCTATTTTGCGCAGCATCCCCGGGTACC
Source organism: Crambus lathoniellus (assembly GCA_949710035.1). Lineage (NCBI taxonomy): Eukaryota > Metazoa > Arthropoda > Insecta > Lepidoptera > Crambidae > Crambus > Crambus lathoniellus. The sequence continues at coordinate 11,907,024 of OX453307.1, forward strand.
CAAATGCAGTCGGCAGACTTCGGAATGCCGTAAGCGCCCTCGCGCACAATCTAAAACACACCTTCTTGTTATTACTTACGATTTATTTTTGCTTATTGTGCAGTCAGAGATTTTAGCTTTATAGCACATCGGATTTATCGCCTCCCGAAGCTCGGAATAGGGGTAGAGATTCAGTACAAGTAGCGTGTAGGGGCGCGGCTCGCCGCAAAGTTAGACGCGACTGAGCTCCTGCCGTTAACGGCACTTCATGTTACATTGCCTTCAAATTTTGAAAACCGCACACCTCTTTTCAAAATCGAAATACTACTTCAGTGGATTCTAAATTCAAATGTACGTATATCTTTCCTAATTTTGCCTTTGTGTTTCCTTTTTGCGTTTCGTTTCGTCGTCGGATAGACGAAGTTTCCGTATAATTTGATTGCGCCAAGCGCTCCCTAACTCGATTTCACACCCTCACCTTTCGTTTGACGTGCCCAAGTTGTTGACTTGTTGTTTCCATTATGTTTCGTTTTGTATTTTCGCTGACATTTATTTTGTCTAAGATAGTTTATGACTTTCTTGAGTTGTGTTAGATGAGTGTTCTAAAGTGACATTCTTTGGCTTTCAGATGCTGTGTGAAAAGATAAATCTGTAGCGTTCTGTTGCGGCGAGGTAATGTATAAAGTATATTTTTGTTTTCCTCTTATTATTTTTTATTAGAATTGTTTTCAACATCCCATTTTTTATGCTTTTACATCTAGTATCACTGTGTCCTTGATTTCTAACTTCAAACTTTTATTTGCAGACTAAGTGTTACATAGTTCTTAAATTCAATTTTTATTTTCTGTTTTTATTATTGTTTCCTTTAAAAATACTCTATTAAGTTTTCGCAGTCAGAAGTTTTGTTAACATATTTTTACTGTGTCTTACTCGAACTTGATTTTATTTTGTTAAGATTTCTCTCAATCCATCTATCTTTATTTTGCATTACGTATTAACGCTAGGTATAAATTAATACCCGTTGAATGTTATCAATTTAAACGATAAGCGCCTCTGGAAGCTCTTAACTTTTATAATACTTTGCAAAGATTACGGCGCGGCTTTGGAAATGTTGAAGTTCTAGGACTAACGGCTTTGCGCAAAAGTTTTTGAATATATCGATGACCTTTTTGAATAAATTAAGAGTACCTTTTAGCACCGAGGGGTATTTAAATAGACACGTTGTGATATCCAGTTGCAAAGCAAATATTACCTAGCCATACTTAAATAAATTTTGTCACCAATTACCAAAAACATCTTAATACGTAAAAATATGGTAATATTCATTCAGGTACATACTTCCACTATAAATTAATTAAAAATAATTGTATATGGATTTATTTATAGTTCATCCTATTTATTTATACCTATCTATTAGGCTATAGCTGAATGGGGAAAATAATTATTAGAATTAATAGGGTATCTTCCTGTTTTTTCAATTATTTAAAATGTTTTTCGAAATATTAGCTACATAAAATAAAACAAGTTTTGTTTTATTATCTTGAATATTTTCAAAGTTATAGGACATAAAATTTTCTAATTAGACAAAGAGAGAACTACTATCTTATCGACGTCACCATGTCAGTAGTGTCATAGTCTCGCCATAGAAGGTTTATTTTTAGAAAGAGACAGTTACAGTCAACCGCTTACAATTCGTTTGTTATAATACAGATTTAAATTATTTTTCAAATTCTGTATTTTTTACATTTCTACAACTGTGAAATACCCTATAAAGAGTGCTCGACTGATTTAAATTAAATTTAATGCTTTTATGAAAAAAATATTGTACTTACCTGCAATTACCGGCATTAAGGCAACTTATTTAAATTATTACATTTATTTATCACGAGAAAGTCCCAATACCAAATAAAGTAGTTTAAGCAACTATACCTATGTGTTATCTTATCTGTCTTTTCATCCATTTCTTTAGGATTTTTGCCATTGTCTTTTATATACACCACCCCTGGAACTATAGCGAACAAAACAAAAAAAGTAGGATTCAAATCGGTCAAGCAGTTTTTTGAGTTTTAGCGAGACTAACGAACAGCAATATAGACTACTATAAATATAGAATGATAGACCCGGTGAACTTCGTATCACCTACATTTAATTTAAAGTACCCAAAACCACACTGAAGTGACTTTATTTGTTGTAAGTAGATTCAATTGTAAGTAATGCTCTTGATTGCCATGGTTTATCACGTAAAAAAAATAAAAAAAAAAATAACATACTAGTTTTTTTTTATTTTTTTATTATTATTATTTATTCGCACTAAAATTACATGGCAACCAAGAGCATTAACCACCCTTAGTTCAACACAACCATGAGGCGAGAGCAATGGCGGCAGGTAAGTTTGAGGTAGGGTTAGTAACTAGGGACAGACCCATACGGAAACGACTACCCTGTATACAACAGCTTACCAGCAACCATAGAGTCAAGACAGTAATAAAAATAAATTCAAGACATAGTCAAACATTGTTTAATAGAAAGCATTTGATTAGTCGTTTGCTTATTGATAAATGTCATTAATTAATTTACTGTTAGAGACTACAAACAAAGTCAAACCGACGACTAGACGGTTTTGTGGGGCTACATGTAGTTAAATAACATTGTAACTTTTAGATTTAATTAAATAAAATAAGAAATATGTATTTATTAATAGCCGCAAAGCGCATATAAATTCACCACAGAAGTTTTATACACTGTCTGCCACAGCACAGATGTCACATATTAAAGTAGAGTCGGTGTCTGATAACTCTGTGTTATCAGACACCGACTCTACACAGAACAATTTTAGAGATTAGTATTCGATTTTTACCGCGCGCAGGCTATTAGTAATTAAATACTATTTGGACAAAATTTCAGTCTTATACTGATAAAACTTGTAACACCATCCGTTACCACCTCAGAACTATAGCGAACAAAACAAAAAAATATTCATATCGGTAAAACCGTTTCTGAGTTTAGCGAGTATAACGAGCATATAGTATACATATTGTACGTAGTTAGTAAATTAATTAATGAGTAAAATGAGCTAGTTAAAGGATTGCAGGCAGTTTCCCCCAGAGGCCATATAATTTCCACCCTCTATCTATATAAATAGCTTAATATAACTAGCAATCAAATAAGATTGCCCATCGATCTAACTGGAGGATGACTTAGTAAACAAACTGTTTATTAAGAGGTTACAGTCAGCAAGACCGATATTGAAATTCTTCTTAAAACAGTAGGATTTTGATTGATTTTTGCTAATGAGATTTTTAACCTCTTCACTTCTTCTTATCCATCCATAAGGATGGCCAGTGCCCCAAAAGTGGGGACATTAATGGCTGTTGATGATGACGATGAAAGAGATGTATAATATTTTTGTTTTAAGTTAAAACGTGACAATTATTTCTAGCTCTGTCAAACAAAAAACTGTTTGAAACCTTTTACAAGTTTTATATACTAAGCGTATATATACTTACTCGTATTTAGGCACTTATTAGAATAAGATACTTAATCTGGCATAATGTCATCAAACAAAACTTGAATGAGAAAGTTCTTATAGGCTAGCCGATTTCGGAATATTTGCTATTCATTCATAGACCTATTATATTTAAACAACCTACAAATACCATAACTTAATAACAAAGCGATATTTTCAATACGAAAGTTCCTTCATTCACATTTACATTCTATTCTAAGTAACAACCGACACAAGTACCAACACGAGTATAAAGCAATTTCCCGAATCGATTTTCCCAACCACACACCAAGACAGCTTAAAGATAACAATTCTCCAGCGACTGTAGCTATGGCTCAGCCAATTTGGTATACATTGCTGTTATAAGGCTCCAAGGATTTCCTTTGTTTACCGGGCATGAGGAAATTTACAGGGTATAAACGTTCTCCCTCTTCGTCTAATGGCATTAGTACAGTCTTTCATAGTAGATGGAAAATGCTTTCCCAGAATAATGTCAATGAAAAGAGGGTTTCTGGTTTGGAATTTATCCTCGCTGTGATGGAAGACTGGGTGAAATTGTCCCTTAATGGAAGTGAAATCGTTACAGTGAGTTTTGGCAGCCATTTAGCAGCACAATAGTTTAACATTAGAACCTATTAGAATATAAACTTATCTTAGTAGGTTGATAAAAGTTACTGTATTATTTAAAAAAAAACAAACAATGTTCAATCTTTTTCATATGTCTTCGTCATAAGAAAGAAATTAACAAATCAATATAAAATCAAAATAAGTATTTTAAGAGGTTTTTAGGGTTCCGTAGCCGAATGGCAGAAAACGGAACCCTTACAGATTCGTTCTGTCTGTCTGTCCGTATGTCACAGCCACTTTTTTTCGAAACTACTAAGACTACACAGTTGAAATTTAGAAGTTAGATGTATTCTGCGCTTTACAATTTTTACAGAATAATAAAAAAACAGAAAATAAAGGAGGCACGACCATACATTGAACTAAAAGTATTATTTTATCAAACATTTACAAATAGGATTGGATGGGATGAGATGTCTTTAAAAATGACATTAAAGTTTCTCAAACCATTTTTCTTAAAATTAATCGTTTGAAAGATAGACAGATCCAAAGTAGTAAAATATGTGTCAAATTTTTAAATATGAGAGTGAAAAACTTAGAAAAAAAATATTCCGTAAATCATAATAACTGGTTTAAACGACACAAAGTACGTAAGTAAGTTTGAGATGTAACATATTTTCAAAAACCGCATTTGTAACTTAGTCATTCATACAAACACTATGAAAAACAGGTTAGTTTTTACTGGCGAAAAATTATAGTGGTATTTTGGCTGGTATAGCTAATCGGTACATTAAGTGGGTGCGGAACCCTTCTGAGGCGAGTCCGACACGCACTTGACCGTTTTTTTATATGATAGGGTCAGGATAGATATAGGATGTGTACGAGTACGATGCTAATATTTGGTGATACGATAGTAAATAAGTAAATAAATCTGACAAATCGAATAAACTATTTTTACTAAGGTCTTAAAATGCTATCAGAAAACTATCTTTCTAGTCTTAATACGACTGAGAAAATGTACTATAAGTACCTAGTAGAACCATTTCGTTACGATTTCAAACTTTAAAATGGTTTTTACTTCTACTATTTTCAATAAATTTCAACTAACGCCCGCAGAATCCGTAACGACTACGATCGTAGTAGCCGGGGACTGTACTCACATCTATAAACCATTGGATAACGTTTTCAAACCGTTTGCGATTCGAAATAAAATGCTCTTTGTTTTTTAGGTTTACTAGTAGTAGATGATTGAGAACATTTACTTTGTTATTATGAGTTTAAGCTGGTGGTTTTTACTCCCACTATCTTTAATAAATTCAACTAACGCCCGCAGAATCCGTAACGACTACGATCGTAGTAGCAGTGGTCTGTACTCACATCTATAAACCATTGGATAACGTTTTCATACCGTTTGCGATTCGAAATAAAGTCCTCTTTGTTTTTAGGTTTACTATACTGCCGTGTTATAACTAAAATGCCGTTAGCCCACATCTGGTAGATTTTGAGTTTTCGATCTTATATAATATATAAATAAGGAATAAAATCCTATCGATCTGTTTATGTGAAAAACATATTTTTCAATAATAAAAATTGCATTGTGAATGAAAGAAGTAGCAATTTCAATGATCTTTATATATTTTAGTAATTTAACGGCATTTTAGTTATGACACGGCAGTATAGTACCTATAATAGATGATATAGAACATTTACTTTGTTATTATGAGTTTGGGATAGGAAGTGATATTTTATGTTTCTTTATAAAATGTTAGAACAAAGAAACTCCTACTATTCTAAGAAACAAAGGAGAAGTGCCTACCGCAATTTCACTTCAGACAGGTAGGTATAGGGAAAGCATTATACAAGAGGATTCAAGGATTGTATAGAATTTCCTAACTATCTTATTATCTCAAATTCTTTACGATCTCATAATGTTTATTTTAATTACACCCTGGTGAGATAGACGCATTATCTTTTCCATCTCATCTGCAAAATCTACTTCTCCGACAGTAAAACGCAGCGCATAAAATTACCGTCATAACCCAGGAAAATGAAAATGAATAACTAATGAATGCGTTCAACAAGTCTTACAAGAACTTTTATTACAACAGTAGCGCCCCCTTATCTCGCTACCGTACAGTTTGGGAACCAGGGACTTTTATTTTAATCCCAGAATGTCTTAATGAAGTTTCGGCTTTATTTCCGCTTTTAAATATTCCTTAATGTTTTTGACGACCTTGAGGGGCAGGGTGAGGCCCCGGAGATTACAGTGTGTTTGTATAGCCTCGGACTGCGCGTTAATAACCTGACTTTGAAACAATTTCTATGAATTAGTTATGTTTTATTTGTGCCTAACGTTTTGGAGTAGGTGTCTTGCAAAAAAATATTTATATGACTGTTCCATGCGTCATTAAATTAAGGGCAGGATCTTCCAAAAACTCTGTCTTTGTCTTTTTTCTTACGTGTGAAGAGTAATGAAAATAACCTCACTTTTTCATTTTTTCAATGTTTTTGTTGTTATTTCGAGCATAAATTCACTTTTTGAAAAAGTAGCCTGAGAGTAGTCTACAACATGTCATTACCTATTTTTCTATATATTATTCATGAATTAGAGATTAATAATCTAAGTATAAAACAAAAAAAAATATTTAAGATTTTTTTTATTGTCGAGTTACGATACGAATGTCGTGTTTCTAGCCACAAAATAATCAAGATCGTTTATCAAACTTCAACATTATATTTTTATCTGCTCATAATAAAGAATATTTGATTGTTTACTTTTGAATGAAAAATAGGTTGATTTCGATAATTTGGAGGTACTTGCCCTTAAGCTTACCTATGTAAAATAATCTTCGAATAAAGGATTTTTTTATTAAAAAAAAAGTACTGGAAGATTTTTGGACGTGATTCGAACCTCCGCCCTTGGATGTCTGGTCCAATGCTCTAAGGCCTAAGCATTTCACTGTAACACATATGGAAAGAGTTAAAACGGATTATCGTGAAAAAGGTTCTGAAAGTCCTACCTGTCTCCGAAATGATCCTTATTTTAAACCCTAAAATAGTGAGATTATAGTAGCCATAAAGCTCGACTTAATACTCTGAGGTAACTGGAGTTCTCACCCTGAATAAAAAAGTATACCCAGCAAATTTGACATTCATGTATGTAGTGGCTGTCAGTTGTCTCATATGACCATACGTATTTTTTTAAAGTGTAGGTGAGACGGAAGACAGCCACTGTGTAATTTTTGGTAACAAAAAAGTGTTAGTACTGCACTCTCCAGTTACCTCAGTATTAAGTCGAGCTTCATGATAGTAGCCCTAGCACGAAAAGCTGTCGCTATGGTAACCGTTATCATGATCGTATTATTTTTTGTAAAAACCAGAGCAGTGCCTCTTTCGGTCATATTAGGAACAGAAATTCAATACATGATTGACAGCAGTACTATAACAGCTTTTGAAGGATGGTATACCCAGTTTACTGTTCGATTACCATAACGATAGTTTTTCATGCTAGGGGTACATGATACTGTAAGTGTAATGATGAAAATGAATACTAAAATATATGTTGGTTGGTGAGTAAATGAGATCGGATTTACTCATGCCCATAAAACAGTTAATTTAGTAACAAATACAAGTATTGACGCCATTCCTGTTTTTTGATTAGGCAGTATTTCTGACTTCCCTTCGCAATGTAAATTAGTTATTAAAATTCAGCGTTGGCTTTACCGTTTGACTCATCTTGAGATCGTTACTCCCCAAAGAATAAAAGACACTGACTATATTTCTCCCCATTAATTAATTGTAGACACCAGAATGTATTTTATCAAGAATTTTTTTTTCGGTGGAAATAGCACTAAGTACGATTGTAAGTAGGTAGTTCTAAGTTTTATGTTGATTAGCTCAACCAACTCGTCATTGACAAATTTTAAGACTCGCGTTTCAAAAACCCGCTGTACAGACAGACAAACCACCCGATTACACAGTAATTTGTTAGATTCACCAGGATTTGCGCCTATTACGATCGTGCACAGAATTTGTCCTCAAACCCGCCATCTAATACGTATGCTAATTTACGATAGCGAATTATAGATGTCGCCCCTAGCGGAATTATACTCCCTCCCGGAACCCCCATCCCTGGCGGCCATCTTTGATTCCACGCCAACAACACAATTAAAATGCAGTAAGCCACCTACACTAGACTTGGTAATGTGACTTCTTCTCTTTTTAGAGGAAGCAAAACTATTTTTGTCTGCGGAGTATGGAAATGATCCAGCGGTTCTTTATGTTTTCCTGTCGTTATTTCTCTGTTGCAAGGTTTGAAAATTTTCTTGTTGAAAGGTTTTACGACCAAGCAATGCTTTCACAAAAAAGGGAAAAATTGAAAATTTTAAAGTTTCTGTATTTAAAATGGTCCATTGTTTAAAATCATCGTAATGAACAAGAAATGAGTTATTTTTTTCATTTCTTTTCATAGATCACACATTTCACGTGGGTATTGTTTGTTGCTCAATAGCTATTAAAAGTTTTATACAGGAAAGGAGTAGGTAAAGTTTAAAAGAAGAAGTTGGGGGAGGCCTATGCCCAGCAGTAGACGTCGTATGACTGATGATGATACAATAAAGGACTTTCATAATGTCAATTTAAGCAGTCTGTAATTTATTATTTGGTATCTCAATTTTAGGGTTGAAATGCTAAATGTTCATATAAGAACAGTCAGCATCAAACTTATATGAGCGTTCAAACCTCCCAAAAATATCTGAACATTTGACAAAAATCCCTCTTAGCACAATATCTTAAGATGCACTTTCATTTGATCTCAAACAACAAATGAAAATGCTCCTTTGCATCCTAAGATAAGGTCGTTTATTTTCAAACTTTCAGATATTTTTGGTGGGTTCTAACATTAAGATCATTTTGAAGCTGACTGTACATATGGAACGCTATAATAATCTTACGACATCCCATTTCTCTAGGTAAATTTAAGACAAAAAAGAAAATATAACACAGAAATAATTACATAATTTCTTATATTTACGGCATAATTTGAATCTTCGACAAACATTTACCATTATTTGAGCTGAGGTGTCATACTAAAGCTGATTTCAGAAAATAAAATTTATTTTAACATTGGGTTAAAGATCAAAATTCATCGCCATACATCAGAAATTATACTCATTCTTTTAAGATATCCTATTTAGAATAGTCTATCAATTTAAAAAGGCCTCTTGTTTAACATCCAACTACTAGAAATTACTACAGAATAGCCCGTTTTATTTAACTTTATAATATGTTCGTCGCACCACATTAATTTTACTGACGCTCTGGAACTAACATAAATATGAATAACGACTTTCACAACTCGACTACTAATGTGAAATAATTTCTTATTTTATTTTAATTGTACTTTATGTCTTGGGAGATACTAATGAAATAGGAATGAATTTAATTTGGGAGAAATATAAATCAAACCTGATTTCTATATTAAAATATGTCTTAAATTTCAGATAAATTGGGTAAAACAAATGAAAACAGATCTGTGTAAAGATCTGTTTTCATTTGTTTTATCCAATGATCTGGTGATCCTGAAAAGTTCGATTAAACTGTCTCAATTCGATTAATAGGTAGAACCCGATGATAGAACGAAATAAAAATGGTTTTTACGTTTACATTTCGCTATTCATATTCAGATTTTGGAGGAGCCCGTTGTGCAGTGGATAGCGCGCTTGGCCTGCGATCGTTGAGGTTAAGCAACGTTCGCAATGGTCGGTCACGGGATGAGTGACCAAAAACTTTTCATCTCGAGCTCCTCCGTGCTTCGGAAGGCACGTTAAGCCGTTGGTCCCGGCTGCACTTGCAGTCGTTAATACCCACCAATCCGCACTGAGCCCGGTGGGTCATGGCTCATTCTCCTTATTCATCCACAAGGAAGGCCAGTGCCCCAGCAGTGGGGACATTAAATGGCTGATGATGATGATGATGATGATTCAGATTTGAGTGCTAATGATGTTATTGCCCATTTATCAATAAAACTTCTCCAATTCCCATAGATCTTCTCCTTTATAAAACCAAACCCTTCATATTGCTTGTTCGTTGGCTAACCTTGGGTCTTCTTATGAGACTCAAGTACATAGAAACGAAGCAATAAAATAAAGGTTTTTTAGGATACAGTGATTAATATTATTCAAATTAAAGTCGATTTTATTGTGTGGGTAACATTAAGTAGGATAGGCTATAGCGTAGGTAATTTCCAACTACATACATTCTAAGTCCATACATAGAACTAGAACTTCGCCAACTGGTCTTACCCATTTACATACACAAATACAGACACATACGCGATGCAGTATGCAAATGCAATTTGAACCAACACAGCTCTAAACCGTAGGCACAGCTGAGGCTTAAGTGCGCGCGATTAACAACGAGCTTCAGGAAATGTCTTTGTATAGCTTTCAAACAGCTTTCACACAGATCGAAGTGTTCATTAGGAATGTTTGTTCAATGCAAAGCTTCTATAACAATACTTTTGAATCTTAATAATGTTTCTTTAAAGAAAATGTAACTTATATACAGAAGCCTTGACTTTTCAGATCTGAATATTTTTTAATGTAATTTGTTTAAAGTATAATTTTACTAAATATTTTTTTTAAATAAAGCATGGCAAAAGCTGGATATGTCTTTGTAAATTTAAATATTAGCTTGCAGATCACTCAATAATTTGGTAAACTTAATAGGTAGGAATTACTGAGTGGATATGGGTATGGGTAATGCGTACTTTATGGGTAAAGATTAAATAAAGAAGAAAAAAAATATGAAAATACATAAAATTTGTTAATATCTCCTACATATTTTTGTTAAGAACCAAGAGATTTAAACAGTGCTGACGAAACCTGCGTTTTAACTAGCTAATCTATTGGTTTGCTTAACATAACTCTGCAGCTATAACATTTTGTTAAGAATCAAGATTTTACAATAAGCAGTGCGGACAAAACCTGCAATTATCTCTACGACTTCATCATCATCATCATCATCAAGCTAATTTATTAGTTAGCTTAAGCTTGTCTTTGCAGCTTGATTGTGCTGCGCCAATCTAGACAATAATTGTTAGCAATGAGATATTTTTATGTTTGTATCTGAACCTTTATTTTAGGCTTAGGCTTAGATTGGTGGGAAAGAATCGCTCTTAAACAAATAATATACTAGTGTAATGATTAAATAAAGAAGAACAAATGATGCATATGCATACAATTTGGTAATGTCTCCTACATATTTTTCTTAAGAATCAAGGTATTTAAGCAGTGCGGACTAAACCTGCATTTTGGACCTAATTAACTTGGTACAATTATCTCCGCGGCATACATAATTTATTTGCTTGCTTAGCTTATCTCTGCAGCTAGACTATGCTGCCGCAAGTTAGCAACGAGATATTACTTTAATGGCTTCGTTAATTTTCCGCCTGCATACCTAATGTTGGTTGCCTAACTCGCTGTTGAAAATATGTTTCGATTATAATAATAGAATGACTCTTGTGAGTTTATGGGTAGTTAGGTAGTTAGATCAGTGAAGTGATTTATAGATATACATTCTAATTGATATCCTTTTGCACTCGGCGTATGCCTTTCATACGCGCGCCGGCCGAGTGCAAAAGGATATTAAGGTTATTTAGCGGCCACCCGCGAAAAACGTGGGTGGTTCCCATTTCCTACGGAATATCTGGGTAAAAAGTATCCTATGTTTTAATCCAACCTATCATGGCTTTACTATCTGTGTGCCAAATTTCAACCAAATCCGTTACGTAGTTTTTGCGTGAAAGAGTAACAAACATCCATACATACAAACTTTCGCGGTTTTATATGTAAGGAAGTAAGGGAGTGGAATGTCTGTATGGCATGCCTCAACTCTTTATTAATAACCACGACATTTACATGATAATCCTTTGACTTCATACATAAGCTAATCTCGCTTGCCTCGTGAAATATTCAAGGCAGGCTGATAGAGGCATATTGATCCGGCTGCGTAATATGGTAATGTCAGATGTATAAATCTATGGTTGACTTCAATAACTTATTTTTCTATGGGTCCATAACAATAAGCAGTAGCCTAAATATAGATCTTCGATTAAATATATATTTTTAAAGTGAAAACTTCTTTAGCGTCGTTGTGATTTTTGTCGTACTTTTTGTGATGGGTAAAAAATGTTAAACTCGCGTCAGGACTCACGTGATCGAAAATTCGTAAGACGGACACTGATCGAAAAACTGTTACAATTTCATTAGAATACAAAGGCAAATTTCGCCATCGTTTCCAAAGTTGTAATAGCTCAGGTTAGAAGACGGGCGGCATTGAACCCAGAAAACCTCGGTTCAAATCCAATCCCGGGGTTTTTTTTGTCAAATTCCTTTTTTTGTGAAAAAGTCTAGGGAGCCCTTTTCACTTCTGCCGGCTCTTCCGCAGCTTTCCCGGCAACCCGTTGTTGTTTTTTTTAAACACGTACTAAATGCATATTGGTATATAACGACTTCATTTTTTAATTAGATACCAGATACATATGTACCTATATGAATATTGCCTCGTAAAATATTCAAGGCGGGCAGGCTGATAGAGGCATAATTGAACCGGCCACATAATATGGTAATGTCCGAAATATATATCTTGGCGACTCTAATAAAAATAAATTGTTCCAAAATATAAAGTGGCATAAATGGAAATGACATTTTCGTGCCGGTGTTATAAACAGACCTAGGGGTTATTGTTGATGGAAGTTTAACGGTCTTGTTTTTTTTAATTACTTACAGATATGTATATAAATATTGCCATGTAAATATTCAAGGAGCCTGATAGTAGCATCACGTAGCATATTGTTCGGGTCACATAATATGGTAGTTGCGTAAAATATGTATAAATCTCTGATTTACTTATTTTTTTTATAAAGGCCCAAAACTATGTAGCTTACAAAGGATTTTTAAGCAGGCACCCTGATAGAGGCATGTTGATCCGACCACATAGTATGCATAATACATTATTATTTATACAAGGTGTTTTTCTATAAGTGCAATACCTCTTAGGTGGTGATTGTGCTCATGAATATGAACAACTTTTACTATGGGGCCAACTCTGCAACTCAACAAAAAAAATTAGCTGTTCCATACATTCTGGTCAGGTAGGTATTAACAAATTGTATGAAACAGCAGATTTTTTCTGTTGTACAATCACCACCTAAGAGGTATTGCACTTATAGAAAAACACCCTGTATGTATATATCCACCCTATGTGGACCAATGCGTAAATCTCTGGTGATTTTAACCAATTCAATGTTTAATACTTGAAAAGCATTTTTATTGTAACAAGTTTATAATTTTATTAGTAACCAGATATGTTTATGAATTAGTTATATCTCCTTATGAAATATTGAAGGCATGCAGGCTGATAGAGGCATATTGATCCGGCCACATAATATGGTAATGTCCGGTGCATAAATCTGGGTGACTTGGCGCGGCTCCAAGCGCCTATCGAATGCCCTTCGGGTCCGCTATGGTTTATTGAAATTGGTTTTCAGTGCTGGTTAATGGTATGTTGGAACTACGTAGGAATACTGAAGCTAACATTATCATTATATATTGAGACCCATTAAAGTGCCACATAATTATTAGAAGAATCTTTAAAAGATACGTGCCACCTTTCTTGATATTTACCCTAAGTTATTAAAAGATTATTTTATTATTATTGTGAAAAGATAGATAGTTAAAAATGCCCATAGAAACTCAGAACTGTCTAAAAGTCATACAGAAGGAGGAGAGATACCGAAACTTGTTTTTTTTCCAAAATTTCTATTTAACCCTTTCAGACCTGGCGTCCACAAATCCTTACTTATATTATAAATGCGAAAATGTCTGTCTGTGTGTTACACAATCACGCCTAAACTACTGAACCGATTTGAATGAAAATTGGTACAGAGATAGTCTAGAGGCTGAGAAAGGACATAGGCTACTTTTTATTCCTGAAAAATATCACCTTCCCGCGGGATAACGTCGTGTAGTACACGCGGGCGAAGCCGCGGGCGGAAGGCTAGTGAGGACATAAAACTTTACAAAATATTTAGTTACTTATTTCGATGTATTATTATTCAAAAACGGTAAGGTTCATATATTCACATAATAAACTCTATAAAACATAGATATTAATTACATTATTTTTTCATATTCTCTGTAGTCTATTTTAGCTAAAAAAAAATAAGTTCATTCGGACACAAAAAATTTAATCAGGTCTGAAAGGGTTAAATATTCGTAGACTATGGAAACCATTACATTTTAGCATATTCCATATTATGGAAATTTAATATTAAGTAAGTAATTAGTTTTTATCTTTTAATTAATGTAATTGGTGTTTTGTATAATACCGTTTTAATTGAAGTACTTAAATAAATAAATAAATAAATTTTGCAAAATTATTTAAAGCATACGAATTTTCCGATACAAAGCCATTTCAAATAAAAAAGCAGACGAAACAAAAATGGATGAAACTGCAGCGTTTTTATATGCAAATTTTATCGAACTTCGTTATTCTAGTTTATGTCTGTTCGTATAAAAACGTTTTTGGTAATCCCATTTTATTCCACGTACTCTAAAATAGAGGAAATGCTTTGTTCTGCCATGAATAGGAAATATAAATCAGCTTTGAGAGTGGAATACACAAGAATTTAATGGTATAAAATACGTTCAGCTTCGAAGCAGAATTTTTTAGAAAAAACAGGTGTTTTATTGTGAAAACCGCTGTTTTACTGTTCCCATTCGGAAATAACGTTTTTATGCAATGAGACAGCAAACGTACGTTTTTTTATTTTCTAATGCGAAGTGAAAGTAAGTTACAGAAAACAATCCATTTACACAGCATGTTATATTTCGACAAAATGTAAACACTGAATTGTCCGTATAATACCTAGTTTATCAGATCGTAGATTTCTTTCGCGAGTACTAAATATCGATGTATTGGATTTCAACGCGTTTTTTTTCTTTATTATTAATTTCAAACCTACCTTTAGCTAGACCTAGGTAGAGACCTAGCTCTAGCTAGGTAGGTAGGACCTAGCTAGGTAGCTCTGTACTTTTCTGTTCTTG
Source organism: Crambus lathoniellus (assembly GCA_949710035.1). Taxonomy (NCBI): domain Eukaryota; kingdom Metazoa; phylum Arthropoda; class Insecta; order Lepidoptera; family Crambidae; genus Crambus; species Crambus lathoniellus. The sequence goes on from OX453307.1 coordinate 11,922,180, forward strand.
TTATGTTCCGGCACTTAAGAGATAAGATAGAGAATTCCTCAGTGGTTGAGGTTTCCAGGAGTAGTGCGCTTCCACCTTCAGCCTTATCTTCACATATCATCAGGGGGCCAAGTCTGCTAACGTTAAGTCACAATCGTGTCTCAATCGTGTTTCAATTGTAGTTCAGTTGTAGTACTATTATAAACACTAGTTACCTACAAGAATTATGACAGGTATGATGTGATGTGAATGTAGTGTGTGGTATGACCATCAGTAGTATTGTGAAAAAGTACACATTTCTTGTAACTAGTGTGTAAAAAAACACTACAACTGAACTACAATTGAAACACGATTGAGACACGATTGTGACTTAACGTTAGCAGACTTGGCTCCCAGGTGTGATGTAGGTTGTGGACCTAGCGCTACATCGTGATGTATAAAATAATACCTACACTTACAACAATACTTTGTTGAATGTGCTCTGGAATCTGTATTTTACTAAAAAATCATTGAATACTTTATAAAATTAAAACATTATTACCACAGAAGCTAATTTATTAAGCACGACAACAATAGGTAATCTCGGAAGAGCGTATGTCGAAAGTTAACTCGTTAGCGGAATTATTAAGAGCAAAGTTTTTGGTAATGGCGCTCGCATAATGAACGCACAATGTGTTACAGTCCACCTTATATCGTAATTAAATTGACCTTGTCATATTAATTAATTTTAGACTGGTTCCAAGTAGGCCACTGTGGTTAGGCAATAAATAAAAAACTCAACAGAATAAAAAATATAAGTTTTTTGAGTTTGAGAAATTTATAACAACCGCCTCTGTGGTCTAGTGGTTCATACCACCGATTTCAGACCCAGAGGTACCGGGTTCCGGTTGGTGGTAGGACTTGTTCTTAGTCCGCCTGGCTAGCTACCACCATCTTATCTAGGTCTAACGCCATAACAATGATGTTTTCAGCATTATTGTGTTCCGGCAGTTAGAGATAAGATAGCCAGTTCCTCAGTGATTGAGGATTCCATAGTGCGTTTCCACCTTCAGCCTTATCACCAGTTATCAACAGGTGTGATGAAGACTAAGTGCTACCCCGTTGTGGTTTGTGGTACAACTTAAAAGCATTAAAGCATTTAAGGTGCATAGGTTTCATATAAAAGATTGAAGATAAAGTATTTCATGCATGGCTTCTTAAATATTTTTCAATTCTATCGCCAACATTTTTATATATGCCCAGAAATTTCCAAACAAAGAGTTGCGTCCAAATAAAGTCTGACATATTGTATCACCGTAAAATTATGCGACAGGTTCGAGTAAAAGTTACGTTTTGTTACAGTCAGCATATTGAAATGTAACGTTTTGTTAGGGCTCTTACAGACGAGCGACGCGACAGTGGTCGGCGACAGGCCTTCCGTAATATCTACTATTTTCTTTTACACGGATTTCATAAAAAAACTAAAAAACGTTAGATCAGTCTAGGTAGTTTATTAGTTGTAATAATTTTGCTTGTGAGATGTATCTTAGAAACGTTTGCATTACATGATTAAACTATTGATTGCATAATATTGTTGTAATAACGCAATACAAACTTATCTTTCGAGAACCAGACCAAAATTAATTTTGGGATCCCTAACTTTTAATAAGTTCATATCGTATTTAATCGGATGCAATTTGTATGGAATGATATTTTATTATGATACCTACTATATGAAATGTCAAATGAATACGATTGACTTCACGCAATTCCATAGCTGATTTTCATACAAGATAATACGATCACGATACGGTTACGATAACGACAGTTTATCGTGCTACTGCTGTCGGCGGCTGTCGCCAACCACTGTCGCTCGTCTGTCAGGTCCCTCACAGTCAGCATATTGAAATGTAACATTTGGCCCTTAATGTTTCAGGGCGCGCGGGAAAACACCGAGCGGCGCGAGGGCTCAGCGAAAACAAATGGCGGAGGTAAGATTTACTGTTTGTGAATCGAATATTTTGATCTGATTTGGATATAATTAAATGATAACTAATGGTTTTACATATAATCATTATAGAGGGAAATCTAATATAAGAAATTATGATTAGCGAATGCTAGACGATAATTTTTTAATCACTAGCTTTCCGCCAGCGGCTTCACCCGCGTGGACTACACGACGTTATCACGCGGGAATGTGATATTTTTCCGAGATAAAAAATAGCCAATGTCTCCAGGCTACAAATTATCTGTGTCCCAAATTTCAGCTAAATCTGTTTTGCTGTTTTGGCGTGATTGAGCAACAAACATCCAAACCTCCAAACATCCAAACATTTAAACTTTCACATTTATGTTATCAGCAGGGCTAGTAGGATAATATGAATCACTAGCTTTCCGCCCGCGGCTTCGCCCGCGTGGACTATACGATGTTATCCCGCGGGAATGTGATGTTTTTCCGGGATAAAAAGTTATGTTATGTATGTTGTATGTTATGTTCCTCTCCAGGCTACAAAGTATCTGTGTGCAAAATTTCAGCCAAATCCGTTCAGCCGTTTTGGCGTGATTGAGTAACAAACATACAAACATCCAAGCATTTTAACTTTCACATTTATGATATTAGCAGAGCTACTTAGTAGGATAATATTAATCATTCGCACTCAAAGTAACATATCTTCAATATTTTCTATATTGTTAAATTCCACTTTGTAATTTACTCGATAGAAAAATTAAAGGACAACTTGGGGTGCTAACTTAAGGACAATCTGGGTGCTTACCATCAACTCTTATTACGGTTTTGTTTAGGAACCTAAACTGATCTGCTTCGCTTATTCGTACCACGACAGCTTAATATCAATGACAGCGATTCAGTGATCGATCAATGACATTTCACAGCCGCTAAGCTGTCAGAAACTCTTATTTGACTTATAACCCGGTCGATTTAACATGTCACCTGCAGGTTATACCCGTCCCTCTCACTCTCCGGGCATGACAGAATCGAGTGAAAGAGACGGGTAGAAGAAAAAGGACACAAATCGTTCGGTCATTAACATTTAGCAATTCATTTGCGATCCAGTTTTTAGAAGGTCAGAGTACGAAAGAAAGCGATTCATTTTAGGAACCTATTCTGAATCGCGCTATTTTTGAATCGCTGTCATAAAGTTGATGGTAGGCACCCTGTTCTGAGTGTTTCTGTTCTGACTTTTACCTCTTTCTTGTGTTTTGTCTATCTACAGGTCTTGAAACAATGTTAAAATATCTCACTATTCTCACCATAACCAGTTTGTATGTAATCTTTTCACACCTCAACCATGAATGAGGAAGGACAAAAGCAACACTGACTTGCGAAACTAAAGAGGGTGCAAGGTTCTACAATGTTCTGTAAAGGTTCACGAGGGTGTAACCTTGGATAGCGAATGGCTCTAACTAAATAGATGACATTTTTTAAGGCAAAATGAACATATTTGATTTACATACTTCAGTTCCTAATGTAAATAGACAAGTAATACTCGTACATAAAAAAATATGCCACAATACTAGACAAAAACAAAGATGTATGGTAAAGTTAAAGAAAAAGTAAATGTTTTTCGAGTACTTACTTATATTGATTTTTATATAAAAATAATTCATTGTGAAAGCAAAAGGTTAATAATGGTTAACTGATTTGATTATTAATTTCTTGATTAATGTGATTCAGTCCACCGACCCTAGAATATTAGTCACCAAGTGTTTGATGAGACAGTGTTAGATAATAAATCAAGTAATAAACGCTACCAGCTGTTGGCAGCCTGAACTAATACCTAGGAAGCCTGGTGGCAATGGCAATGGCAATGGCTTGGGTTTGAAATAAATTGAATGATAAAGTATGCAATGATTTTTCGAAGAATGTAAGTCGTGCTGTATTGTCAACTTATTTGATTAAAATTAATTAGAGACACTCATACATTTGTTCATTTGACTGACTGACTCCATGGCACTTCAATTCCGTACTTCCGTCCTGTGCGATATTAATTAAATTATCCAAAATACGAAATTCTTGATATTTTTAATAAAATAAATACATTTCGAAATACCTATTCAACTGGCAGTAATACAGAAATGTACTATATATTTAGTAATCCACGACGGACGGTTAGGGTATCTAGTTTATTCTGTCAACTGAAAAGCGGATCGGCAAAGCTTAGTTGACAAGTAAAGCGACAAAATGATCCAGACCCCTTCTCTGAAGCTCAACATTGACAGTTTTAGAGATTGCAGTGATAAAATTAAATACATCGATAGTAGTTACTTTTGCTAAACAATAAAAGAATCGAGATTCTAAAACATTATTTGATAAAAACATACCCTAACGAAAACTAGTAATATTGATTTTATTAAAGTTCTTATGCACCTACTTCTAAAACCCCAGTTTACAAGAGCGAACCTCTCAATCTCCAAGTTAAATAGAATCAAAACAGCACAATTAATTAGTGGTGACTATCAAAATCCTTGCGATAGTTTACCTAAATTATCGACACGGAGCAGCTCTAAAGTTCGCCGCTGTTTGCTCGGCGTGCAAGATTAATGACGCTGCGAGGACACTGTAGGAAGGAGGAAGGGGGGAAGGGGGTGTTAACTCCAGGGTTTGGGTTCGAACCCCGGATGAGAAAAGCCGCGGCTAAGAATGAGCGATCGCTTTCGATAGAATGATTTGTTCCCGAAAATGCAATGTTGAAGTGTAAATTGCAGATCAATGGAATTCTATACCCTGTAGATATTGTTTTGCGACAGACAAACTTGATAACATAAGATGATTATTTATTTACGTTTGTTTGAGGTAGACTGTATATGACATAAAATAATTATACGTACCTAGATCAGCCATTTACAATAGCATGCTGCCATGATGCTGCGATGCATTGAATCTAATTAAAATATGATTTTAATAATATTATAATGAACAATTTGGGCCAACAACAACTTTCAATTCGCCGGCGCAGGGACTTACACACTCTCAAACTTCTATATTACATTTATTTCCTACCTTCTACCCCACCTTATCTTAAAAATTGCTTTTCATTTCGATCTTCATCTTCATGCGTTCTGCTTCTACCTTTCCCTAGAAACTCCTTGTCACTCTTCCGACTTAATTTCCTACTCCTACTCCTTTTTTGTGCATCCCGTTCGATTGTGGAATGCGCTACCAGAAGGTTCAGAAAGGCTCAAACTCTTAGATCCTTCGACGATCAGGTTTGAAGTTATTTCGATAAAATGTTTTAATATCATACACCTTTTTTTAATTAAAAATTTTTTTTTTCTTTGCATCAGACATGTTTTCTGGGTTGACTTTTCAACAAATAAACAATAAATTAACATATCGTGGACTGGCAAAGCAAAAAATAAATCACTTTCGTCATCCATTGTGTTCTTAGACCAATAAAATGCTCATATTTCTTTAGTAGTACATATTTTCCTTTGCGGTACTCACGTTCGAGTAAGTGTTCTATTAACGAGCTCGAATTAGTGTCTCCAAGTAGATTGCTTCTGTTAGTAGGCATTGTTTAACATTCTGGGACAAAGCTGAGTGATTTAGTTCTATCTCGAACTTTGTGTTGTGGCATTAGGATCAACGGCTCGTGAATTCACTAGGTAGTGGAAGAATTATTGCCTAGTAAGGAAAACAAGATTACTTAAAGGTTAGATAAATAAAGTCATTCAATAGTATGTGAATTTGCCTGCATGTTGTTAATTCAAAAAAGACAAAGCTCATCCATTCTTCTTATTATATTATAAATGTGAAAGTTTAGATGTTCTTTCTCAATCACGCCAAAGCGGCTCATCGTTTTTGGCTGAAATTTGGGACACATATACTTTGTTGCCTGGAGAGGAACAATAGGCTACTTTTTATATCACATTCCCGCGGGATAACGTCATGTAGTCCAGAAAACTAGTTTTTTATGTTTTGTGGGCTTGCTCTTGGCTTCACACTGAACCTTAGGGTTGAGAAGAAGCCTAAGATGGAGCGAGCTTACCCAGAAGCAGCCTATTCACTCTAGCTTTAAAAACTTTAGAGTTGTAGTCATTCGGGAAAACAGACGCAGGCAGGGTATTCTATTCCTCTGCGGTGCGCATCACAAAGGAAGAAGTAAAGCGCAAGTAAGGATGATAGCCCGCTATGCATCTAAATTCTCGGTGGTAGAATAGGGATGGCGGAATGAGCTCATGCAGCACAGAAGCACACTCACCGAAGTACAGCCTGTAAAATACCGACAAGCAAGCCACTTTGCGTCAATGGGTTAGTCTATGGAGCTTGGTTCTTACTAGCTCAACCTCTCTGATTAGTTTTTTCTGGCTCTGTGTTCCACTGAGTCAAGTGCTCAGCTGCTAACTGGTATTTAGCTGAACCATCCCAGCCAATACTACCAGAGAGCAATACTTGCGCTTTGTATAGAGTCAGAAGCTGCCCCGGCGTGAAGTATCGCTTGACCTTATTATACGCAATTTGAGCTTTACACTCAATGACTTCGCCGAAGTTAAGGTCTGATGTTAACTTTATGCCAAGAAGATCTAAGTTGTCGGTAACTAATACAGTTGTACCACGGAAAGAAGAGGTAAAAGGACTCCTTTTTGCGGTAAAAAGACACGCCTGTGTTTTAGTGGAAAGCTAGTATTATTATCAATATGAAAGTGTGATTGTTTGAGCGTATTTCACGTCAAACCGGAGCAATGGTTCGACAACATTTTTGGTAGGTATAGAGATAGTTTAGGAGCTGGAGAGTGACATAGGCTACTTTTTATCCAGGAAAAAAACACATTACGGGATAAAGTCGTTAAGTCAACGCAGGCGAAGCTGCGTGTGGAATGCTAGTAAATCAATATATTTATGAGAGAAACAGCGCGAGTTTACTTATGGTATACGAGAAACTTGAAAATATTGAAAATGAAGTCTCCGTAGCTCAGTGGTTATAGCATTCACCAGGACCGTGAAAGGTCGTGGGTTCGAGTCCCATCAGAGCTAGTTGTGAGACGGGTTGATTTATTCTAATATTTGATTTTCAATATGTTCAATAATAAAAATTGCATTGTGAATGCAAACAAGTAAAACAAACACAAAAAAGTTGTTTAATTTTTCATTTAACATTGTCTTTTGGTTACGATTTTGTTAGGGTAATAAAATTGAGGATTCCGGGAGTAATGCGCTTCCACCTTAAGCCTTATCATAACTTAACATCAGGTGTGATGAAGGTACCAACGAGGTAGTGGATTAAAAAAAGGTTTTTTTAGCATACTCGTCGTGCATTCAGTCCAAATTATGTTTTTTTCTCAATTACGAGTTCATTTAGGTTTTTCTTGAGCTATGTACAAATGATTTGTTATATGGGAAATTATGATAGAAAAAAACCACTAGCCCCGCACGTAGCTTCTACTTCGTGGTTGGATTTCTATGGGGTTACTTACAATTTCTATAATTACAGAATAGCATTGTGAATGCATGAAAATAATTTAAAATATTAAAATAATTTGTTTTTTCGTAGACAACTAATATCCGATGGAAGAATTATCATCAATATTATCAATCAGTCTGTATCAACTGTTCCCAAAAATACCAGTACCAAAAATAGGACAATGCTGTCGTAGAATTCGCTGAATAGCAGAAAGAATAGGATCGATGCTGGTACGATCCATCCTCAGGGCTTTCCCGGATTAGCGGTGACATGATCGAGCGCCGCCGTCGAATTTTGGAGTCTCGTACTATATGTGTACGGAACAACGTTAAAGTCGTTACTAGATGAACTGGATCTTTTAGGTATCGATTCTGAGAGATATACACCCAGTTGCAGGAAGCTCCATTAAAGTTAATGCTTCATTAAATCTATAGCTGTCACTTTTTATTTCTTGACAACGAAAAGTGACAGCAATAGACTTAATGAAGCATTAACTTTAATGGAGCTTCCTGCAAGTGGGTGTTTGAACCTTAATTGCCAAGTCAAATACAGTGGCAAGAGTAGATATAGCGGCGAGTGGCGTTCGACTAGATACTCGCCGATCGGTTTAAATCACTGTAACTATTTTGCTAAACACGAAACCAATGTAAGTCAGCCATCATATTTAGTGGGCTTCGTGGCCTGTAAAATAGAATTCCTTAGAAGAGGCTTTAAAGGATATTATATTATCAACCGAAGGACAGAAATAACCGTAGAAATTAGCGACATCAGTCATTCAGTAGTAGTACTTAATCGTAAATGAGAATGAGCTTTTATAAATAATAGTTTCTTAATATTATCCAGCTTTTCAATTCTAATAATTATATTTGAAGAATAGTTCGTTATATAAATGAAATATAATGAATATTCTAGATAACTCTGCAACACTTAACATCGCAATGTTAATAAACACTTTACACACAAATAGAATCGCCAAACTCCCAAATCCTAGGAGATGTAACCGCGAAATTAGCGGCCGAATGCTAACTCCGTCAATCTGAAGAAATTGATGAGTCAGCAAGCACAAAAGGCCCCGCGGGAAACAATGCTGCCTTTCAGCGTTCTTCCTACTGGCAATTAAGTGAGTCTTTTTGTGAGTTTCCCAGTACATTATCGGTGCACAATAGTAGCAATGATTTGCGGAAACTTGCGAAGATTTTTTCTCCCGCCTATCTCTAGGGAGTTGCCGATCCGACTGATTTGTGATCCTTCGTCATGCTATCAGATTAGGGGGAAGTGTTGTATTGTTGTCCGCAAATTGAATCTCGAAGTGGGATTTTTTTCCCGTTCACGAATGAAAAATTGTGGCAGATATAGGTCAGGATTGCGGAGCTCAACTTTTAATTTGGGTCAAGAAAATATTTTTGACTGCTGATTGAATGTTTCAACAAATTTTATTTGACAGATCATTGTGCTAATTTCCACAGATCTTACGCAAAAATCGTACTTCAGCGTAATTCTTTTAATTTTTTTAAGTGGAAATTTGAGACCTCTATCAATATGAATTTTAGGATAGTGTTTTAAAAGCAACTCCTGTATTTATTAATATTCTTTCTAAGAAAAGAGTCATTAGAAAAAGACATTGGTAGTTAATGTGTAATAGCTCAATATTTCCCTGTTTAGCTACATTAATATATTATTGCGAGTCTACAATGATATATAACCAACATGAGCATTAAACAAAACATGAATGGAACACGGCAGGCTATTGTCACCGGCACAGGATTTCAGGCTAATCACGGCCGAGGCGCTTTCCTTCATACTTAGTAGAAATGTTACACGTAGAGACGTGTAAATTATGGTAGCAATTAATATTCCCGAATCAGTACTCCGTTTGAATATTAACAGATACTTAAGTAATTTTAAGTACCTACTCTTTCAGTATATGAAATGAAAAACGTGAAAATAGGACAAAATTGAAACATCATTCGAAACATAATAATATGACGCCGTGATTTATCGATAGATTACAATATTACTTATTTACTGTACCTCACAATTTAAGTACCTTATAATTTTCTACGCCCTTGAGTCTAATCGTATAGGCTTTCTATGGTTAGAAGTTTAAGAAAAGTAAGATCTACGATAACTAGCATTTTTCATCTTACTGTTTGGATGTCACTAGACTGGTTTCAAAGTTATTCGAAAGGCTCATACGGGACGCTCCCGAAACGGACACACATGAAGCGCCAGAAAATCATTTCACAGCTATCCAGTTGGTTCATTCATACGGTCCAACTGTAGATGTTCAAGTATTGGCCCATACGGGGGACCGGATAGCTGTTAAATCAATCTTTTATCCCTTTGGTATAACCATATCTTCAATGCCACCTTAAAATAATTGTGGCTACACACGATCACTTTGTCAGGATTTTTTAAATTATAAGTTAAAACTAATGATATTATATTGTGGCCACATATTTTTAACTGAACTGTCGGAATTGAACGTGGGTCGTCATTCTTAGTTAAATTTGATCGTGTGTAGCCACTATAAGGTTTTAACGATTTCTCAAGGAAAGCTCCAACTAAACACATTAAACTTAAGTTTTAAAAGAGCTGCTAGACAAAAAAGGTTAATTCAAACTGTCTGCAAGTTTCAGGTCCGGAGGCGATAAGACAAGGAACTTTTAACTTCTATTAAAAGAGGATGAAGCAAGAAAAGCTGGACGTCACGAGAACTTGGGAACAAGGAATAAGGAATAAATTCCAGTCTCAGACATCGCTCTAAAGATATTTTTCGAAGTCATAACTTTTCACAGATTTTGCTGTACTAACAGTTTAAAATATGTTATATGAAAGTTCTTTCATACGACTGATGATAGTGATTTCTTGCTTTCTTTAGCAAGTTGAAAAAGATCCTGTTTACTTAAAAGGCATTTCGACCTACTTAGCAATATACTCACCTTTTAAACATATATTACTGTTTTGTCGACATAAGACATGAGTAAATTAATTAATACAAAAGTAAAATTAAAAGTTGAACTAGTCTCTTTGGAGCGACACATAAAGAAATAAATGTCCATAAATATCCTTGAAAGTGTAAATGAAATAGCGCAATACCACAGATACATTTGATTGGTGGCAGGACTTGTTGAAAGTACGCCTGGGTAGCTACCACCATATTATCTAAGTCTAACACCACAACAACGATATTTTCAGTATTGTGGTGTCCCGGCAGTTAGAGATAAGATAGCCAGTTCCTCAGTAATTGAGGGTACCGGAAGTAGTATGCTTCCACCTTCAGCCTTGTCATCTTTTAATACCAGGTGTGATACGATAAAAAAAGAAACAAATCATTTTTTATTTTAAAAGAATTACATTACCTGTTAAATAATTTTTAGTCTTATATTTTTTGGTTCAATTGCATTTCTTGCTTAAACGTGAGCTGTAATGTTGCCGTTTCTAATAAGATAAGACGACAGAGTTAAGTAATTTAAAAAGCGGCGTCGTAGAAACTTTTTTTGTATAAAATTTTATTCATATTTTTTATTAGTGGAATCGATTCTGAACAAACTTATTTAATGTATTGCGCATTTTCTTTAACACGTTGTATAATTTAGTTTGTAGCTCAAGCAACGAAGCAAGAAGCAATACGAAGAGAGAAATCGAAGCTAAATATTGGCACATTCGTGATCTACCCTGTAGATCCGGGCTTTTGTAGTTTTACTCCTCGTCAGAAGCTCGTCTCTACAGGTATCTCACGGCTGGAAGACCACGCTACTTATCAACATCATCACTATTTTCAGAAGACGAAGAGAAGATGAAATTGTTAGCATTCAAAGTATAAATGGTCTGTTTCGACTTGCTTGCGGCCATTTCCTAATACCTCTAGGCAAATGTTAATGTGTCTCATAAAAACAATCTTCGTAGGTAAAAGAAATGTAGACAACAACTGTTAAAAAGACGTATATTTTCTGGGTACAGATTATGCTAATTTATTAATTATCCTACTATCCTACTAATATTATAAATGTGAAAGTTTAGATGTTTGGATGTTTGGATGTTTGTTACTCAATCACGCCAAAACGGCTGAACGGATTTGGCTGAAATTTGGGACACATATACTTTTTAACCTGGAGAGGAACATAGGCTACTTTTTATCCCGAAAAATATCATGTTCCCGCGGGATAACGTCGTATAGTCCACGCGGGCGAAGCCGCGGGCGGAAAGCTAGTTAATATTATAAATGTGAAAGTTTAGATGTTTAGATGTTTGTATGTTTGTTACTCAATCACGCCAAAACGGCTGAACGGATTTGGCTAAAATTTGGGACATAGATACTTTGTAGCCTGGAGAGGAACATAGGCTACTTTTTATCCCAGAAAAGTATTCTATTCCCGCGGGATACCGTCGTGTAGTCCACGCGGGCGACGCCGCGGGCGGAAAGCTAGTATTCACATAAATTATGGGGATACTCCCGATAGCACAATTTATGAAAAAGTACTTTGATTATGTACTGAATACTATGATTATCAAAATACATCCTAGCTAGCATCTAGGCTAGACATTGTAATATATTCCATAGATTGTTGAGATTTCTGGGTAACTTTTGGATTTAGAAGATATTTTCATATACCTTGACCTGAATCAGGAATATAAACGATATTCTTGTGTTATTCAAATCTTTTTGATTAAATGTATTATATAGCATTTATTTAACTAACATTAATAACTCAAAAACTATAAAAAAATCAAGTAACATTGACGGCAGCAAGCAAGTAGTGCACAGCCTTAGAAGAGTTATTAACCTAAGTGCACAGCTTATTTATTAAAAAAATATTATCAATAAACTGAATTTTCAATGACTTTTTACTTTGAATGCTAACTTTAATGGCAGCTGCAAGAAATGAAGCATTTTATGAATTATATTATTGAATCTATTAAAAAATGTTTTACAATCAATGTATTGGTGAATTGGTGTCTAGATATTGAATCTTCCGGCTAATCCTGATATGATTACATATCCTTATCACTACATAGTATAAAACAAAGTCGCTTTCTCTGTCCCTATGTCCCTTTGTATGCTTAAATCTTTGAAACTACGCAACGGATTTTGATGCGTTTTTTTTAATAGATAGAGTGATTCAAGAGGAAGGTTTATATGTGCTTTTTATCCCGATATTCCCACGGGAACGGGAACCACGCGGGTGAAACCGCGGGCGGCCGCTAGTTAAGATATAGGTATAATATTTTTTATAGATGTTACTTACTTTAACCGAGAGCCGTCCGCTGGTTTGCCCGTCGTCACCAGTGTAAAAGTAGGATTAATTTTAGTTCTAGACTCTCTTTTACGAGGGATAGACTTATCGGAAGAGGGCTTTATAGACGTATATTGTGTCTGGTATGAGATGTATTGTTTTTCAATGTAGGTATGTAATGTATTCTTGTGCAATATTTTTTTCTTAATATTGACTTTATCCTATAAACACTTAAATGGTAATATTTTAGTACCGATCTACCAAATAGTGTTTTAAAGTAAGTTGAAAGTAAATGTCATTATATTTTCTATATTTGGGTACGAGTATTTATATGCTACAATCTGTACTATATACTATACCTATGAATTTTATTTTTGTTATATTTTAAGAAGGGGACTGTATCGTTGAAGAGTTAAAAGTTGAGTCCATCATCCTTGAATAAGGTTTTACCGCCCCGTTATTCAAGGATGGATAGCGAGTAGGTACTATAGGGGTAATAAAGTAATAGCCATTCAAGTTCAGATGGATATCAGTATGGATATGTCAATAAAATACAAAGTTATGCTGACTATCCGGGTATCGAGGATATGTCATTGTGAAATAGTCTTTATTGCACCCGAATAGAGTGCTCCATATAAATTGATGGGCAGTCAATTGAGAAATTTATAGCGTCATATATTGCTGTGCCAACCCGTTAGGCAGTCTTTATAAGATTTATAGCTGGATAGGAGGCACTTTGGTAGGAGACTGATATGCAGGTCATCTTGAATTATTCAACAGTACGATTACTCTGGGAACCTACGAATATTTATAATATGATTAATGATTCGAGTTCCACTATTTAATTTTGCAAAGAAGCAATGGCAGAGCTCTTCAACTAATTATGTTTAAAATTTGAAAAAGTCATAAAACACTACTTTGTTTTATGACTTTTTTAAATAGCTTACTTAAGCAGCGTAAAGCTCATCGCTAGAGTTCGATATGTAAAGTTTTCGTGCATTTTTGTCTAAGTACTACAACTGTGGAAGAAACTGTATGATAAATAGCCTTCGGGAAGAAAATTAAATGGTGTAGCTACTTAGAGTCTATTCAGTGGAGCAAAAGATTTTGCCTAAACATTCTTGACGTGTCTTTTTATAATGCATTTCTTAGATAAAGAGACATGTCAAGATTGTTCACTAAAAATCGTTGGCTTCGCTGAATGGAGTGTAGATATTTTATTGACGTGTACATATGAGAAATAAGAAAATATTTGAAAAGCTATCATTAAATTGAAATTTTATATTATTTTTCACATCAGTTACTTAATAAAATAAAAATAGTACTTATGTGTGTTCAATGAGTTTATCCAAGTTATATTTTTTTTTAAATAAAGATATACGTAGTTCTTTATTTACCTGTTCAAGTATGCCAATAAATATAAAATTTACTGGTTCACTCTTGCTCAGTACCTTCGTATCCTATTATCTGTTACCAAAATTAAGTTTGATATCTTTGAAAATGAACTACTTACTAGAAAAAGTCGACCCGTCTTAAAACTAGCTCCGATTGGAATCGAACCCACGACCTTTCACTACGTAGTCGTCCGACTCCGCAGTTCAGTGGTAAGAGCATGAACAGTGAAAGGTCGTGGGTTCCATCGGAGTCCGTCCCATCGGAGCTAGTTGCGAGACGGGTCGATTTTTTCTAATACTTACTTCATTTTCAATAATATAAATTGTATTGTGAATGCAAAAAAAGTAAACATGATTTGATATAATTTCTCAGAACTATTCCGATTGATTCTTAAATGGCATGTCATGTACTTTATCATAAATCAGTAATACGCACAAATGGTTTAAGACAAATCTTATCCTTGACGAGCAACAAAGTTGATTGGTTTTTAATGTACCGCTCTCTGAAATCCTGGGTTCGATTCCCAGCAGGGTACCTGAATGAAGTAAACTACCTTTTCTATAGTTACCCACATATATTAGAAGTGCTTGGAGCAATTTATGTGATGGTGTCCAACATTTATTATATATTATTATCCTTTACAAGTATAAAAAATAGCCATCCCAGCCGGCCTAGCATGAGCGGCTTTTATCGCGCGATATGATATGGTACGGCAAGTTGTTTTGCTTACCCCACTAAGGTGTAAGCAAGACGGCATGCCGTACCATATCATATCGCGTGATAAAAGCCGCTCATGCATGCTAGGCCGGCAGTAAAGTACCTAAGTAATGGCTTTCCGGTATTGGGTATCATTGGGTTCTCTTATTATTAAAGAACTTGTGATATGTAAATCGTAAAATAGAAAACAATGGTATAATCAGAGAAATAGTTTATTTATCTTTATTATTAATAACTTATATTTAGTCAATACTTACAGTGTCAGTAGTAAAAATATTCAAAGATCTAAATCTTATCTTGTCATTATGATCATGTCAAGACGAGATAGACAAAACATCTAAGTAATCAATTCGCCAAGTAAGAGGTTGTTGGAACAATAAATAACTAATATTTAAAAAAACGTTGATGTTGCTTTATTAAGTGTATCCCCATCCCAGGTCTTCATCTTAAAACAAATGGTTGAAAAACGGGTTGATAAACAGATTTTTTAAGATTACTTTTTTGCATTCACAATGCAATTTTTATTATTTAAAATGAAGTATTAGCAAAAAATCCACCTTCAAAACAAAAAAACAGCAAACAAAAACTCACTGCCCAAAACACGTAAAAATGAAAATAAACTGAATCATTCGATTCATAGGACGAAAATGCGCGACTTTTTTCTAACTAATAGTCGGTGTCAAGTGAGTTTTTGTTTCCATTTTCTGTTTTAAATAATGTTTTGTATGAAAATTTTAAGAAATTTTTTTTGGATGAAATACTTTATAAACCTTTGTTTTTTACAATTCAATTTTATTGTTCTTCTGCAATTGATTGGTTTCTAGCGCATTAGAATATATTGATTTAACCTGGGTTTGGTTTTGATTTTTCGCTATACTTACAAAAGTTTAACTATCAATAATTGGCCAAAACCGGTACATTTGGCAGCTCACACACATTTTGTATTATATCCAAAAAACTATTTTACTTCTTTAAATTTAAAAAAATATACCTTAAAGGTAGATAAATTATCTATAATTTAAGATATAATTTGTCTCTTAAATACCTAAGACCACTTAGTACTTAGTGCTTAAAAGTCAAAAAATCCTTAAAGTGGCCACAAAGGGTACCTCTGCCCTACCTACTGTAAATTTATCATGGGACCAAATTGAAACTTTGGTCTGTCTAATAAAAAAAAGAATTATACGAATCGGTTAATAATTGGCGGAGCTATTGGTGGAACAAACATAAAAAAATAAAAAAAACATTCACACGACTTGAGAACCTCCTCCTTTTTTTAAAGTCGGTTAAAAGATTCAAAGATTCAAAGATTCAAATCTGTTTATTCAATTTAGATTGTTATTTACAATACTTGTGAACGTCATAGAAGCTACGCCATCGGTTCGCAAACCCTACAGCGGGAGGCCTTGGAGAAGAACCGGCAAGAAACTCCAAGGGTTGTTTTTTTCTCCCTGTCTTATTTCATACAGAGTCGTCAAATTGAAAAATGACCTTAACATGGTATGACTAAGGTCAGTTTCCATCACAATTACACAATGGGTTATGATAAATACAGTTAAGTGTAGGCGAACTAATGATCATAGCGGTGAACAATTTTCAGTTACTTAGGAACTCTACTTAAAGCTTTAATATTAGTTTAAAACAAAAGACAATTCTACTATATACTGCAAGTTGCGCCATACATGTTTCAAATGTAATTCTTAATAAAATGAATAAAAACAAAAGAAAACACATTTTAAGGCAAGCAGATAAGAGCAGACCCATTCCCACTGGCAGCACCCGTTCACGAGCATGACGCATGAACCAGCCATCGCTTCGCTCAACCATATTTTAGGGAACGTAACGACCCGCCTCACACGCCACCACCGTAGAAATGTTTTAGATTTTTTTAAAAAGATTGAGACGTTTCGTTTTTTTTTGTTTCTCCGTCTTTCACGTCAAAACGAAGCAACGGATCGACGTGGTTTTTGGTATGCTGATAGTTTGGGAGCTGGATAGTGACAACGGATACTTTATCCCGGAAAAACATCACATTCCCGCGGGATAACGGCATGTAGTCCACGAGGGTGAAGCTGTGGGCGGAAGGCTTGTATACAATTGATGTTTTTACACACATAAAGTGCAAGTGACTAATTTGTTTTGTTTACTCGATTTACCACCTCTGTGGTCTGGTGGTACACAACACCGGCATCAGACCCATAGGTCTCGGGTTCGATTCCCAGTGGGTGTCAAATTGTATTCGGTTTGGTTGGTGGTAGGGCTTGTTCAAAATCAGCCTGGCTAGCTACCAGCACCTTAATCTGACGCCATAACAATGATGTTTTCAGCATTGTTGTGTTCCGGCAGTTAGAGATAAGATTGGTATCCAGTTCCTCAGTAATCGAGGATTTCGGGAGTAGTTCGTTTCCACATCCAGCTTTATCATCACTTAACATCCAGGTGTGATGAAGGCTAAGTGCTATCTCGTTGTAGATTAAAAATAACATAAATAACCTCTTTTAGAAACTGTCAAAAATTATGATCGCATGTTTATTAATATTAAAGTAAAATGGAATTCTTTCATGCGATGAAAACGAAACAAAGGCGAATCACTAACTAGACAAAAAGCTAGAGTACGAAAGCTTTACCAGAAAGCACCTCCTAAAGCTCTGCTTTGGGTTCGCCTGAAGCGCTACTCGGCACTAGATGGCGCTTCTTGTTTTTAATGTTACGTCGTGAGTAACATTGCGAGATACTACGAAAACGTAAACTTTAGATATTCAATATACATATCTTATCATTTATCATTCAACCTACCCGATGGTTCTATTTCGATGGTTCGCTTTCCGATATAATTATTAAATGTGAATGAATTTCTTCTATAGTACGTCATAAATTAAACTTATTGCACAGTATTTTTAGAAGCGAAGGCAGCTGAACAGCTAATATCTGGTTCTCTCACCACGACAGGTGGCGGTCTGCTGACGGTACACAACACACATCCATGCATCTGTGAAAGAAACATTATTACACTTTATTACATTAATTTAAAAACTTATTCAAACAAGCGGTTTTAGCGTCGATTCAAGAGTTATATTATTAATTGGTTATTAAATAGGTAAGTAAGGTTTCTAAGATACAAATAATACAAAAGAGTTTCATCATCATCATTGACAGCTTAAGACTAGGATTTAATTACTGCTTTGACAACTTCGATCAACAGCTAGGTGTTATTGTTGATCGAAGTTTGACAACAAAAAATAATGAAAACTTATACATAACCACACAATTTTCCGAGCTTCCAATACTGGAAATTAGATTTAAAGCAACGGAGAATCATATGATGTCCGATAAATGTATTGCCCATTGTCCAGAATACGTTGTCAATACAACGGTCGCTATCGTACATCGCTAATATAAAACAACCACCTCACCAGGACCTCCCTCGCCCTCCTTTTCTCCATACAAAGTAAGCAAATTAAAGGGAGGACAGAGGACTATAAAGAGTTCTTCAAAAGCTGGCCAAGTCACTCCTCAGACTTATGAAATAAATCACCTGGCTTACAACAGACCGCCCATTCTGGGTTGTCTTATCGAACATTGATTAATAGCTTATGACAGAGTTATTTTTTAATAGTTACCTAAAATCGGTTTTATCTAGACCTACACGGGTAGCGATTGTAAAGCTGATGGGACGTTGTCTTTCTTGTATTACAGAGGGGACATTGCTGGAGATGCTACTTTCAAAGAAAGTTTTCTTTAACTAGAATAAGAACTCATAATTGACAATGCTCAATGAAACAGGGGGCCAAGCCTTCTAACGTTAAGTCATAATCGTGTGTCAATCGTGTTTCAATTGTAGTGCTTTTTTACACAATAGTTACAAGAATTATGACAATATGATGCGATGTAAATGTAGTGTGTGGTGTGACCATCAGTAGTATGGTGAAAAAAGTACACATTTCTTGATTGAGATTGAGACACGATTATGACTTAACGTGAGCAGGCTTGGCCCCCTGGTTACTAAAATAAATGAATGAGGTAGGTTCGACACTTGGTGCAATATTTTATTCCTAATTTTGATTAAACCCACATCCGATGTTAGAAAAAGAATTGATATCCGCAAGAAGTAAAGTCCTTGATGACCTAAGACACGAATAGGGATCGACCAGCACCTATCTGTTTAATAGATGAAATGTGTTTTATATGAAATTAAATATGCTAAATAATATATCGCGAGTGAGTTGGCTACAATTTTCCTGTCAAAACATATTTAGCGTAACTGTTTCTACGAAAAATGCACTAACCTAGTTTTTTATTATTTTTATAACAAGCGATAGTATAAAGCCTACAGAATTAATTATTTAATAAACTTTATTATTCAATTGCTGCCAACCCTATGTTCTGCCAGGAATAACGTAGGCAACCCAGCGTTTTAACATTCTGTAGACTCCATTCTATCGGATGGCATAAAAATTATTCCTATTTCATATAAAATACTTTTTATTCATAAAACAGATGGGTGAAAGTCGATCCCTATTTGTATCTCAGGCTATGAGCGTGAATCTTGCGTGAATGCAAAGTAATGATGTGTTTTTTGATCTATTATAACTAATACTACATTTTTAAACGTTTGTTTCGTATAAAGTGTTGGAGAAAATAGTAGTTTTGCGAAATATTTTGCACATACAAAAAAAATATATAAAAATTTTGACTGTTCGGAGTCGGACACATAAATGTAACTTTTTCAAAAAGGTGTGACACACCAGTGTCTATTAAGACTGACTTCAAACATTTCAGTCGATTTCGTTATCGACTTTAAAAATCTTGTTTCTTATACAAAAGTCAAAATATGATAACTTCGTATTATCATCTCTATACACTTCCTATCTTTACCAGCGATAGTATAAAGAAAAGTGTCCCCACAGTAGCCGATCGGCAGTCGTCGCGACCGATAAGGATTATTAATGAGGGTCATGCGCACTCTAATCACTTAAATTGTTAATCTGTAAGTGGCAACCATGTCGGGAAATGTATATGTTGCTGACAACTGTTTTTTTAAACTTATACTACCTAAGTACCTACCTATCACCTACTTAATTAAGGTCGCAAAAATATATTTCTTTTGAAATTTTCTTCTTCTTGAAGGAATTCATCATGAAGGTTAAGTTTCAATCAAACAAGATACTCGTATTTCTTAAGTACTGATGGTATAAAGAAAAGTGTCCTCACAGTAGCCGTTCGGCAGTCGTCGAGACCGATAATGGTAATTAATGAGGGTCATGCATACTCTAATCGCGAGCGATTCAAGAATCGGACATTTCAAATGTAAGTTGCAACAGCCGTAGTTGGACATGTCTAAAACAAATGTAGGTATGTATTATGAAATAGTTTTTTTATAAAGTAAGTTCATATATAAAATAATAAAATCTTACGAGGAATGTTTTTATTCTTTTGCATTTAGGGAACGAATTCAAACATTTACAAAATATTTGGCATACTTTTTTCAGGACTTTATATTTATTTATGATACTATAATTTGTAAAAAGAAACAAAATATCTGAACAATGATGTGAGTAAACTATTTACTTTTCAACAAATTATACATACAAGTACACAATTTAATTTCAAATGTACAAGATATGTATACTTAACTATTATCTGAAACAAAAAATCACAAAAACATTATCAGCAAGCGAATATCACATAATAAATAAACTTTAAAATAATCGTTACAAATATCGCAAAAGAGATACAAAACGAATATTTCAAAGTGAGCCAGTCAAAAATATTTTATCATTCACAAACGGAATGTTTTAATAACAACAGCTCGAGATGCGGGTGAAAATTTGCAGCACTTCAAAATTCGTCTGATTGATGTTGTCCATTTATCACCCCCCTCGTTGCTTCTTACAAACTTTTTAAATGGGTCACAGGGTCCCTTCCCGATTGCCTCAAGACTCACTCGACTAATTAAAATCCGCGAATCGATATTCGGAATGCCGCCAAAATTAAATTTCGCTTCAACTGGGTTTTGGAATAGGTTGTTAATTTCTTAAAGTTATTATTTTTCCCTGTATCGGTAAGGAATATTATATTTCTCAATTAATATAATGAAATGCTTTGGTCTCCTAATGCCAATTCTATTGACATACCTGAATTGATTTTAGGCAAGATTTAGCAAAAAACTTGACTGACATATTTTGAGGATAATACTTATAGTCCAGTCAAGATGCTTGTCCTTGCTTGCAAAAGGTCGGGTTACTCTGAATTTTTTATATGTTGTTAAGACCTAAACTAATATAAAAAAAAACAGATTTGCAATTTCCAAAGTGGTGTGCGAGCGGCGGTGTGCCCAAAAAACCATGAAAATTTCGTTCTTTTTTCAGTTTTTGCTCAATATCTTAGTGAAGGAGGGGTCTGACCGGTATAGCCACTATGCATATTTTTAAAGTAGATTAAATTTGCTACAATTTGAGACTAGGGCGAGCTCCATACAGCTATTGGTTCTCAAGAAACAGTTCTTCAAAAATAGGCAATTTCTTTTCAATGGTTTGGGCGCTTAAGAGACAAACGTCTACCTTCAGAAGAGCACGAAGGGCGAAGCTGGTTGCTGTCACTACTCTACGACCTCCTATAACCGCCAGGACTCCCAGCGATCACCAGGGACGGTAATATTTACCCACGCGTTTACCGGGTGCGATACCACCTCAGCACTGTTCGGCCAAGGAAAGACCAAAATCGCCACACTCCTGAGCCAAAGTGAACCACTTGCTGAGCAAGTGGAGGTTTTCCTTCGGCCAGACTCCACCCCAGAAGCCGTGATAGAAGCAGGCATCAAGTGCTTTGTGGCTCTGTATGGGGGTGACATCGCGAGGGATACTTTGGATTTCCTGAGGTATAAGACGTTTGTCACTTCAACGACCATAAGCCTCACCCGTTTGCCACAGACGGAAGATGCCGCAGGCCACCATGCAGCAAGGTGCTACCTCCAAGTGCAGAAGTGGCGGGGAGTCAACTTGAATCCCACTGATTTGGGGCGCAACCTGTCTTGTCAGGGGCTCACCCCCATTCCGTACCTCCTGCCCTTCTGCGTAAAATTTCATGTAAATGCAAGAAAGGGAGCTCCAGGAGCTGCTCGTGCAGAAAGGCTGGGCTCCATTGCTCAGTCCTCTGCCAGTCATGCGGTGGCAAATTGTGCATCAACGTCCCGGATGTGGAGCTGAAAGCTCGGACGATGAAGATGACCCGACTACAGACTGGGCGCCTATCCCAACGCATCACGGCCAGTGAGACACCATCTTCGTGCGAGTCCAAGCCTGGGCCATCTAACATAAAAAGAATGGCATAATTTGGCAACCACTACCATGATTTATATTAATCATCTTTTTTTTGATAAATAAAGCCGTTTATTTTCCATTACCCCCCAAAAACTACTTATGACTGCTTTTGGTTATCTGCCGTTTTTTGAGAAAACCGCTAAACCTACACGTACCAGTTTACTCTGAAATGAAAACTTATTAAATTTACTACAACTTCATTATAATAATATTTGACATGGCATGCGTTTTTGACGACCGATTTGGCGCAGGGGTAGGCTACCCACCTTCTGCGCCAGTGGTCTCGGGTTCGATTCCCGAACAAGACAAATATTTGTGTGCATGAACATGTCTATTTGTCTTGGTCTGGGTGTTAACTATGTATATTAAGAATGTATTTACAAACAAAAAGTATTAAGTATATATTTATCCGTTATCAAGTTTTCCATGATACAGTTTCTTAATGAAATTAACATGGGCTTCGATAATTGTTGTGAATGTAAAAAGTTATTTATTTATTTTAGAAGATATTACACAAAATAAATGAAAATTTCGGAAAAAAAATACTTGGAAAAAAATTGCATATTTTTGAATAACTGCATCTTGGATACCAATGGCTGTATCGATCTCGCCCTAGTCTCAAATTGTAGCAAAAGTATGCATTGTAACTATATCGGTCAGACCCTTTCTTCACTAAGATATTGAGCAAAAACTGAACAAAGAACAAAATTTTCATGGTTTTTTGGGCACACCGCCGCTCGCACACCACTTTGGAAATTGCAAATCAGCGTTGCGCGTGCTGAAGTCGCTATGTATTTTTTACATACTTTACTGGAGAAACAAAAAACAGATTTTCCCGAAAAATAATCAGAGTCTCTAAATAATTTATGTTTACTTTAATACACATATCAAATTTACGTAGTTTCAGATTAATTTGAATATATAACATTATTAATAATACCTTAATTAAACATAATAGGCAAATTTGACACATAGAGCTTTTTATTGAAGAGTTTCGCGATCCAGTGAGTCTGAACTTGACCAGCAGTGAAACTGCACATATTAGGCGCAATTTTCGCAACTTTCAATGTATGAATGTCACATAGTTACTTTCTCTCCACTCTACTAACTCTTTAGATATTGCATTTATCACATAGCTGTTTCTGCAGAATGTGTGTATTGAAATAACGATTAAAACTGCATAAAAACCCGAAAATGACTAAATGACACATAAGTAGCGACTTTTGCAAGCACGACCAAGCACGGACAAACATCTTGACTGAACTATTAATTATTTCGATTATTTTAATCTACGACCGTGCTAGCAGTAGTAGAGTGGCGTAGCACCAGTTTTTAACCGACTTCTAAATCAAAAGGAGGAGGTTTTCTATTCGTCTGTATGTATGTTTTTTTTTTGTATTTCCACCGATTACTCGAAGACGGCTGAACCGATTGAAATGGTTCAAACGTTATTACATCAGGTTGGTTTCCAAGTTGGTCCCATTTTTTGAAATTTTGAAATCGGTTCAGTAGTTTTCAGGAAATCTTGAAAATACTGTCGTTTTCGTTACCACTTTATGTAAATTTAATACGTATCTTTAGGCATAACTCCTGTGTTTATAAACCGATTTAGATGATTCTTGTTTTGTTAAAAAGGGGATACCTCAAGGTATTTTAACCGACTTCGAAAAAGGAGGTTTTCAGTTTGATCACATACCTATTTACCAGAAAACACGTAAATTGCCTGCACGATGCACTAAAAAGAGTGAAATAAAAATTATTTTTATAAAAAAATATTAAGGTGCCGCTATCTCTGAGTTCCCGGATTCGATGCCTGATTCCCTGGTCGGATGAGTATAGAAAACTAACTTCTCAATATTAAGCTATTAAAATTTTTACTTTTTTGCATTCACAATGCAATTTTTATCAATGAAAATTCCAAATGAAGTATTTAGGAAATCATCTATCCGGGTGACTGCTCTAACCGTAGCTCAGTGGTTAGAGCAGTCACCCAGATAGCGAAAAGTCGTGGATTCGTGTCCTATCGGAGCTGGTTGTGAGATGGGTAGATTTTTTCTAAATCCTTAAGGCGAGGATTCCCCACCGAAATAGGCACGCTAACGCCTGCTCGGCCGCGCTCGATACACTTCACGCGGACGCAGCGGCAGCCGGCAGTGAACTGTGAACTCGCGAGCGCCCCGCAAATCGAAAATCACTTAAAGTTCAATTAAAAATTTAATAAAAATAAATTTAAACTTTTGACGGCCGGAATCCCTCGGCTATTCAAAGACAATTGTATATTTTTTATTGACTAAAACCAAGTATACTGCAAGTAATAGGATATATATATATATTTAGATATATATATTTGGATTACGATTAGACGGATGTTTGGGATTTTATTTGACACAGTTAAGGATATAGCATAGGTAAAAAAAATATCGTCGATGGCCGTTGCTTACACAAGCGAGGGGGTGCTGGGATCGGTAAGACTCCGGCCGCGGCACTCTCGTAGACTGAGAAATACGTGTAGACACGGCATGCAGCGCGCATTCTATTTACATCTAAAATATCACCTATGTGCGCTTTTACTAAGGAAATTATATTATGTAGAATACAAGAAGAATTATTATGAATATTTATTGTAAACGTCGGTTTGTAGGAAGAGTAGATCTAAGATATTATTCGTATGTAGTAAAAAAAGCTTTTTTTAACAAAGATAGTCACTTCAAACGATTTTTCAAAATGCAGAACACAGCAGCAGCTATTTATATTTATTTTCTATCTCTAGATAATTTCGATAATATATCCATTATCGAAATGATCTTCGCAGGCAAAACTACAACATTTGCTACAAATTACACTGAAAAAAATAGATAATGTATACTGCTCTAACCAGTAGGTACATTTTCAGATTTATTCCAATCAAATTAATAAAACTTATAATTTAATACGAAAAAATATAAATAACTCATACTAGCCCATCATCTAATACTTTTTTACGAAATAAATCTACTTAGTTAATCAATATTTAAATAAGTATACCGTTTATATAAAATCACGCTATCAATTTATAATATAAATCAATATAAAAAAAACACTTAAATAAAAATATTGTTTAAGTACAAAAAAATTAAATAAAATACATATTACTCCAATACCAAAAATGATAATATCAAATAATACAATAACTTGTGTCATTGAAAATTGGAAGCAACGATCACATACACCCAGATACAAGAAAATATCTAAAAGTTAGTTTTCGACATTTACCCGTCCGAGAATCGAACCCGGGACCTCAGAGATAGTGGCACCTAGAAAACCGGTGCGTACACCAATCGGCCACGGAGATCGTCGAATTTGTTTAAACTAAATGTAGCGCAACTGAAATAATTGATACTTTGTTTACTAATGTAAACTTGCCACGTAAGGTTATAAATCAGCCACTTTAAAAAAACCTTTTTTCATTACTCATTTTAAAATATCTTTATTTTTCACTGTCACTATTTTTCGCCATGTACGCATCATATCCCTTGTGCTCTAAAAATGGGTAAAAAAACGTAAAAACTTGCCTTTTTACTGTTTAAATATTATGCGATATGCTGAAATATTTGTACTAATTAAAAATTTAAACCGAAGCGACAGCAACTCAACTATATGTTAAAATTTTGTCATATTCATTAACATGAATCTCAAGACAATTTTGTGGTATGTGTGACATGACAACCAAAGGCGACAGCAAAAAAGACAATAATGGGTGCATCCATTGCATTGTAAAGTGATTGACTGATATTCGGAAAATTCTAAACAGTTAAACAGTTTTTTTTTTTTTTTTTTACTTTTTTGCATTCACAATGCAATTTTTATCATAGAAAAATGGAAAATAAAGTATTTAGAAAAAATCGACCCGTCTCACAACCAGCTCCGATGGGACTCGAACCCACGAACTTTCGCTATCCGGGCGACTGCTCTTCGGCTCTGCTCTTCTGCGGCGAAAGGTCGTGGGTTCGAGTCCCATCGGAGCTGGTTGTGAGACGGGTCGATTTTTTCTAAATACTTTATTTTCCATTTTTCTATGATAAAAATTGCATTGTGAATGCAAAAAAGTAAAAAATTTAAATAACTTGCCATAGTAATTTCTTCTTTAGCGATTGTCAAATATCTGGAAAGGTATTTCTTTCGCGTGTGGGGGTAGTAATATCCTCACATTGATGAAATTAACGCTGGCTATACAGCGTGTAAAAAGTATTTGATAAATTCGACGCTTCTCGTAACGACTCCGTAGCTCAGTGGTTAGAGCAGTCGCCCGGATAGCGAAAGGTCGTGGGTTCGAGTCCCATCGGAGCTGGTTGTGAGACGGGTCGATTTTTTCTAAATACTTTATTTTCCAGTTAAACAGTGTTTATTAAATTAGTCGCGTGAATTGAGTGAACTCACAAAGGTAGTTTTATAATGTGGTTGGTTATAGTACTTGAATAAAATTTTGTGTGAATAGATTCACCCAGAAGATGCCTATTCACTTGCGACTTTAAGAGGTTTGGGTTGTAGGTACTCGGGCAAATAGAAGCCGGCAGGGTATTCCAGGCATGATGAAGGAGTACTTGATTCTCTGAGCGTGAGTTTAAAGGAGAGGGCGGAATGAGGTTATGCAACTCAGATGCACACTCGTTAAAGCATATCTGACAAGTGACTCAGGGGATGAAACTCATAGCTGAAGTCCCCCATCGACAGTATGGGAGTGCTTATTCGCCAGGCCAGATAAAGAGGTACGCACTGTGTATCAGACTAACACCAGTAACATAGAGATCCTTACTACCGAACTTAGTAACTGTACGGTCACTTCAGTCTACAAACCTCCCAATGCACCGTATTATTCAGCTGTCTGCCGAACTTTAACGCCCATCCGGTTAGATTCGTCCTTGGTAATTTTAATAGCCATAGCGAGAACTGGGGATACAGAACCAGTGATGACAACGGAGTGAAGGTTGAAGAATGGGTTGATGGACACATACCTACTATCTTTGATCCATGATCCAAAACTTCCGTCATCATTCAACAGCGGTCGCTGGAAAAGGGGTTAAAACCCTGATCTAATCTTTGCCAGTGATCACATAGATCACGAGTGCGTGAAGACAGTAAGTGGTGCAATACGGAGGACCTAATTATGTGCCAGGCCTTACGACCTGAAGGATAAAATAATAAAATAAAATAAAAAATATCTTTATTCAACTTGACTTAAGAAATAAGCTCTTTTGGATCGTCAATATTTTCGTTCAAGACTTTTTTAACTGATAAGAAGAATAGGCGCAATAAACTTATCAGCTTTAATAATTGGAGTAACGATATTTTCAAAGATTTATATCGTTAACTTTTACAACTTTTCATTATAATATTACATTAGTTCAGCTAAGGTTATATGTTACATCAAATCCATGCATTACGGTCTTTCAAATAGTCGTCTACTTTATAATATCCTTTGCCCATGAGCATTTTTTGCCATGACTTTTGAATTTGTGCAAAGGCAGCTCTACTAAATTCTGTGGAACTTTATTAAAACTAGCTAAGCTTTTCACCAAAAACGAATTTCTTGTTTTTTTCAAGTCGAATCCTTGGAACGGCAATCTTATTTTTATTTCTTGTTTTGAATCGATGTATATTGCTACGTTTTACAAATTTATTGAAATACTTCTTCACATATACCATATTCTCATATATGTATTGTCCTGCAACAGTTAATATGTTGATTTCTTTTAAAGAATCTCTTGGCCGAAGTTTGTATATGGCGCGAATAGCTCTTTTCTGAAGCACAAAAATACTTTCGGTTAGCTGCTGAACCCCAAAGTAATAGGCCGTAGGACAATACACTCTGAAAATATCTAAAATAGATTAACCTTGCCGTTTCAATATCGGTTAAGAGCCTTATTTCTTTAACAGCAAATGTCGCAGAACTGAGTCTACCGGCCAAGGCTTCAATATGAGTGTCCCATTGAAGTCGATAATCTAATGTTATATCTAAAAATTTTGTACTGTTAATTAATTCTACTATATTGTCATCCAATTTTATGTGAATATCAACCTGTCTTACATTTGGCAGGGATTTTTTTTTCACATTTTGTTTTTTCGAGTTTAATGATAGATTAATTGAATGTACCACGGCAAAAAGAAATTGCCACAGTACCATCAATGGTACTGTGTAATGGTACCATGGTAAAGGAATGGATTATTGCTATGAAACCAATGCGCAACTTTCGATAAAGTACTATTTACTTCGTCAGAACAATTATTAGCTCTGTCAACTTTAAAGACTAGAGGAAGTGTCATCAGCAAATAGCACTGTCTCGCATAAATTCTTTGCTTAAAAAGGAAGGTCATTTATATAAATAAAAAATAGTAAAGAGACCAGTATTGACCCCTGGGGTACGCCCATGTTGATAGGGGCTCCAGTAGACTCAGTTTTTTTGATAACTACTTTCTGTGATCTTTCACATAGATATGATTGCATAAGGCTAACCGATTTATCATAGACACCATAATGTTTTAATTTCCTTAAAAGCGTTTGGTGATTAACACAATCGAAAGCTTTGGAGAGGTCACAATAAATACCAACTACATCTCGCTTGCTCTCCCAAGCATCAAATATATGTTTTTAAATATAATATGATAGGATCACATACCAAGACTAGTATGAATTAGATCCCATCTCACAGGACACCATAGATTTACTTACTCCCACTTACTCCAAAATGGGAAAGCTTCCACGAAAAGTCTCCAGAAGAAATTTACACGAGACTCTGGTAAAGAGGTTAACCACTTGGACGAGGCTTTTACAGAAACAGAGCTCAAGTTTGCCCTTGATAAGCTCAAAGAAGGTAAAGTCGCTGGCTTTGACAACATCAGGGTCGAGCAGCTGAAACGGTTTGGTTTCGTACTACTTATACAAAACTGTTATTTCTTCCATGGCCGCTTCCAAAGGGTATGTAATCTAATCACTGACGTTTTAGCCACCTACTTTTAATAAATTACATTTGTGGCAGAGAGTGTATATATAAAACTTCTTCAAGATTATTTATTTTTATGAGTTTATTATCTTTGACATAATATATTAGTCAGTTTAAAGTTAGCCCGCCATTTGTTTATACTTTGTGCAATGAAATTTAAATAATGAAATAAATATTCCTCCTTCGGAAGTACTTGTACCTATGCAATATTTCATTAGAGTATCAAAAATTTTACTCCGACTATGCAAGTCTCCTTACAGAACTCCGCAAACTTATCTGACGCGGTGGTTAAATTTGAGAGTTAAAACTGTCAATACAGCTGACAGACTTTTCATTCTTTTTTATTGCTACTGGCGCCTCAACCATCGGTTTTAGATATTGTTGTGGGGATTTCGACGAGAGCATTTCTTGCAAGAAATTGTATGCATGCTCTATTTTGTACTAATAATGGATAAGAGAATCAGTAATAAAAATGTTTTGAACCTGAAATTTACACAAAATGGTGCGGTTTATGTTCCTCACTCAAAGGAAAGAAGCTGGACTTCTCACAGTCTCATAAAATTGGTGTAATGGTGATATTAGATCAACTAGGTATATAAAATTCTTACGTCGGTTTTATTTCAAGAACTGCTTTTACATTATGTCTCTCTAAAAAACTTTTTCAACAAGCGAATTTCTTATTTCTTGATGCAATTTTTTTACACCTACCTATCTTAACTTTCTCACATTTTCAATTTTGAGGAACCTAAAACGAACATAAATTTAATGTACAGTAGTAGAAGTTAGAAACTTAGACTAATTATGTACAGTCGGGGACAAATTCGGTGAACCACATCTTACTTCTTTTCGTGTGGCTGGCGTCTCACCGTTCAGTTGCAGTCCCTATCCGTAATTGCTTATGCATTGTACTACCCTAGTTTAATACATAAAAAAATTGTAAAAGGGTCTGCGCGTGAATGGCGAGGCACCAGCCACATGAAAAGAAGTAAGAGGTGGTTCACCGAATTTGTCCTCGAGTGTACCTACAACACAACAAAATATTGGTACTCAAATAGGTACAACTTTTATGGGCTCTTAAGTATCTTAGGCAATATTATTCGTCACTTTTATTTCAAACTATTGATGTTTGCTTTAGGTAATGAGTAAAATAACTTGTCCTAGGTTACATAGGTCTATGGTTATGCAATAAATGGCAAAGCACTCATCTATACCCAATCCTGAAGCGCTATTTCAATATTTCCTAGCAAAATAAGCATCATTGAAAAAAATAAGGATCCTAGTGTAAGTTTTTTTTTTCAATTTTGGCGCAATCGGAGCGATACAGTCTCCACGTCCAAACGCCGCCAATGCCAGGCGGAGACTGAATAATTATGCTGCGAAACGGTGCACGATGCATTTTGGGATACTAGTTATTGACTATAAATATAACAAAAAAAAATTTTAGTAACTTCCCTAGATATGACTAAGAACTACTTACACAAAAAAAAATAGCTTGATTACTCAACTAGTTATTGAGATAATTGAGTTTAAGACGGAAAAAAGGGGTCTTGAAAATATTTTTTTTAGTACATTGTATTGTACATTGTATTGTATTCAAATAAATTTTAGTAACTTCCCTTCATAAAGAAATGATCTATCACATATAATATTTTGGAAGGCCCAGCAAAACATTGAAAATTTTGAGTTTGATCGCCGCAATAGCCTTAAATATCACCAATCGAAAAAAAACGGCCGGAAGCACTAGATAAATAACTGTAAAATAACATATATTTTTTCCAAATTTTGAGTACTTGTGGTTTGCGAGTAATTCATAATTTAAAATACCCTATTTTCGGGAATCAGCGCCTTAATTTTAAATTTTTCTCTATATTACTTATCTCGCTTTACGGTTGTATGCGGTAAATCGTTGTTTCCTATTGTCGTATTTGCTGTAATTGCTTAGACTCATAAAGGGACTGAAGCTTCGATCAACAATACCACTAGATAACCGCCTCTGTGGTCTAGTGGTTCACCCCACCGAATACAGACCAAGAGGTCCCGGGTTCGATTCCCAGTGGGGGTACATATTGTATTCGGTTTGGTTGGTGGTAGGACTTGTTCTTAGTCCGCCTGGCTAGCTACCACCATCTTATCTAAGTCTGATGCCATAACAATGATGTTTTCAGCATTATTGTGTTCCAGCAGTTAGAGATAAGATAGCCAGATAGTTCCTCAGTGATTGAGGATGCCGGGAGTAGTGCGATTCCACCTTCAGCCTCATAAGGCTAAGTGCTACCCTATAGTGGATAAAAAAAATCGGAGTGTAAAAACGGCCGAGCGAATAAGAGCGCACTTCAAAGGTGCGCTCTTATTTATTATCGTTTCCTGATCGGAGCATTCGTAACCTTTTTCTCCATAACCAATTCGGTGCCATTTTTACGTTTTGTTTTAGTTCGTGAGGCATTAGTTATTATTGATGAAGTAATGTAGGTATGTGATAGTGTCTAAAATATGTTGAAAGAAGAAAATAGTATTTCAATAGGGCCCACACGTATGATGTTATGTTTCGTTTGTTGGTGCTACAAACAGAGCTGCCTGGACGATGACACCACTAGGTATAGATTTCCATAAACGTCAGAAATGAAATACAACTCTAGTCACGTACGTAAGTACCCTTTGCGGGAATGACCTGGGTGTCGATTCTGCTAACGTGAAGTCATAATCGTATCAAACTCAAATGTGAGGTATTCCAGTTAAGGCACCAATTTGAACCGCACCATTTGAACGGCACCAAAAGCATTCCCGTTACGGCACCAATTGGTGCGGTTCGAAAAATGAATTTAAAATATTATTAAAGCATTCCATTTACGGCACCAGTGGTTAGAGGAGTGGTAGAGCTGTTACCTAACTAAAAACATCGATAACACAATTTAGTTTTATTGTTTGGATTCTGTCTGAAGTACCAGGATAACATAGCTATGGAGGCGGTAGTATACATAGGTATAGATTTTTTTGTAACCAGTCGCAACTATAGCTACCTCCTGCATAGCTATGTTATCCTGGTACTTTAGAATCCAAACAATAAACTAGAAATACCTACTTCAAATACTGTCTTCAAAAATAATAAAGAACAGAACTGTGTTATCGATGTTTTTTAGTTAGGTAACATCTCTACTTCGCCTCAATTGGTGCCGTAACGGAAATGCTTTTGGTGCGGTTCGAATGGTGCGGTTCAAATTGGAGCTGTAACTGGAATACCTCTCAAATTGGTGCCGTTGTAATGACGTGCAATTGTATTTTTCTGTAAATTATGTATCGATTTTCTCCTCTATTAAGAATCGGCCAATGACCAACCTGAAACTTACAAAAATTTTATACGATTACAATATTCAGTGGCTCCAAATAATATATTGTAAAAACTAAAACCAAATTGGGCGTCTACATCAACATAGCCAATAAAAATTCACCGATTTATCGGTATTTCAAACGTGTCTTTAAAAGTTGTAGTTTTCTGTTAAATTATTTATCGATTTTCCCCTCTACAAAGAATCGGTCTATGACCAACCTGATACTTACAAAATGTCTCAAAGAATCGAAAATACGATTACAATAATCAGTGACTCCAAATAAAATATTGTAAAAACAAAAACCGATCAGTCGTCCACATCCACGCAGCCAATTACAAATCCTCAGTCAATCCCTCGTCAAAATATTGACGTGTAGATGGTATCGCGCGAGCGCCCCCGCAACTTGCGATCGCGCGATAAGTCAATCAGGGTTTGTTACCTTCTTTGATTCGTTCACTTTTAAGAAGTTTATAGAGCTTCCCGTGATAACGATTGAACGCTTTTCGACTCGTTAACTTTGTAAATAGTTAAGAAGTTCTAGCAAAGTGGGTTGGATTCAATGGGTATTGTGTGCCAAATTGGTTAGGATTTGGGGAGTGTGTATGGGTAGACTTGGTTTCTTTGGGTATTGTCAATGGAATTACCTACCTTCGTTAGCTATGCATAAAGTTTTTATCAGTATCTTAATTTTGAAAAAGCTTTCTATTTATAATCGATGTTTTGAAATTGACTGAGTTTTTAAAGATATACCTAGGTACAGATAACAAGTAATATCGTATCAAGATTACAGTGAAATGACGCTTAAATGCTACAACAAAATTGTGCACGTCATATTTGTTAACCGAAAATCTTTATTATTATTATTATGAGAAATTGTTTAATATTACAATACAATCCAAAATAGTACATGGAATATTGTTTCTCATCTGCTAACCCTCAGTTGGGTGATTGTTCGGTTAGCACATACGATAATACTATTGGACGCGATGGATTTGCATTCGTTTCCTATTTGAGTAGAGAAAAATAATAGTTTTTGTTAATAATCCCAGAAAATTAAGCAATTAATTTTTAGTTGAGGGAAAAAACTACTGTTAAAAAAAACAATTATTAAGATTTTTTTTAGTGCCACCACCGGAACTCGTCTGCGGGAGGTGTCTGAATGCGAGCGCTCAGCCATGTGCCTTCGCCGCTGCCACCGATATCATTAATTTTGATTTTTTTCCGCTTAAATGTGTCTTTACAAACCTGTGTCAGTCGACGTACTAACTTGTACCGTCGGCAGAGAAAGGTGTTGCTGATACCAAATTTTAATTTAACTTACCTTTTCACTGGAAAATATTGTTTCAGATAGAATAATAGACTAATTTTGTTGTTGCAATAGTACGATATCACTAAACTTCCTAGTTGTGAATATAAATTGCATGAGAGTGAAACTGGAAAGAAACAATAGGTTTCATTTACTCTCAGAAATGCAAATGGACAACTACTAAATCAGTCATGCATTAGGATTCAATGGAAGCAATAAAAGTAAATCATAATAAAATTATGGTTAACTTAGAGCAAAACAAAATGAACAGCTGTCTCTTCTCTCGCATAGAGCTAATCTGTTCTGCTGACTGTACTCCTTACGATAATTACCGTCGTGGAGCTCCGTGCAATGTCGCGTTCGCGGGCGTATCGAAAAAGTTTTAATTTAGCCAAGAGTCCATTGTAAGTCTTTTAAAAAGGTTCAAGTATTGTATGCAGTTAACAAGGCACAGCGCGACAGTTATTAATGGATTGCCTACTATTTTTCTCGGCAAAGGATCGGCTTAGGTCTTTGTTCGTTTCGCTATATTCGTTCTGAATTGGGTAAATGTAGGTACACATATACGCAATTATTTGTGAGCTTCTGACGTTTATGAAACAAAAGAGTTTTGTTCACGGTGGCTTTGAGTTTCCTTTGTGGGAAACTACTTGAATTCTATAAGAACCTCCGTCAGCGAAGCAATTAGTTTTACCTTAACTAGTTAATGAAAGAACAGTACAAAAGTCACTAGCAAAGGGCACAGTTTACATTCAATTTTGTTTTTATAACTTTTAATCGAAAAACATTAATTGAAGCCTAATTGAATGTTACGATACTAAATATCATTTGTAGAAGTGTGGAATTATTAATTATTCTTATGACTAGGTATAAGTAAAAGTTATTAATATCAACTAGGTAATAAAAACTCATAAATTATAAGACACTGTAGTATCTGTCAATTTGTTTAGATGTGTCAGCCTGTGGGCTTTCCTTATTAAATAAAAATATATTGCGCTTAATCAATACAAATTAACAATGTTTGAACTTACTTGAAATGAAAACTGTTATGTTTAAAAGTTCTAACTGCTAACATTCAGTTTTCTGCTAGCAGTTACTAACGTTTACTAATAACTAATTAAGTACAAACTCAGAGGTTCACGATGTTAATCAATAATCATTTATTGTTAATAGATAAACCATTTGCATCAGTTAATAAAGTCGGATAAGGTACCTAGATCGCAAAAACTGTAAACAAAAACAACTGGCGGCGTCTTTGAAGCTTTCCTTTTGGACGCTCAATTATACGAATTTCAATCGTATTCTTTGTCTACGTTCGCGAGAAGATATTCTGTCGGAGCCCCGTTTAGTAGGTTCACCATGATGGCTGTGAAAATGAGGACACGTAAACTTTCGGAGTTGGAATGTAAGTTTGGTTTTTTATGCGACTGCCCAAAACAAGGAGTGTATTGTGTTTAGGATTGATGTATGTATGTATATGAGTCTTGGAATAAACACAAGTATTCTAGTGGAAGGGTACATTGAGATGATAAAAACCTAGCTAGATACTCCAGCAATCATACTCACTTAGGGCTGTAAGTTGTAACTCGCAGCGACGACGCCAGCAGACGTTGTCAATCGAAACATGTCAAATTTTACCTACAACATTCCCAACGTTACTCACCCACTTGGCGAATGATTGACGTCTCTCGGACGCAAAGAAAAGACACGGGAGTGCTGCTGTAATCGCTGTTGGAAGGTCAAGGGCGACAATATGAGTCTTAAGTTTTTGTCGGTCAGACACTGCATCTGGCTCATTTCCAGTCATAGCAGTTCCCCGTTCCACAGGGTAAATGTGAGTATAGACGAGAGAGTGCTTTTGTGTTGGCGTGCACACTTAGGCACTATAGGTAATATATTCCTGTGTAATAGACCTGGCTTAGTGTAATTGAGCATTTCTACGGAGACGTCCGATTGACCTACTGGAGCGAAAAAAGTACCTTTAAAATTGAATTAAGTACTTGAAAAAATTCACACATATTTATAGGACTCTTGGCCTGATGGAGAGCATACCTAGAAGACCGCCAGGTTTTACATATCGCCTAAAAAAAATCTGAAAGTTCAAAAACGGGCAGAATTTGGCTTAAAATGGAGTGTCCGGTTTCCAGAATTTACTCGTTATTGTTTCATAACTTTTAAAATAATAACTTGCTCATTATAATTCTCACATTCACAGAACAAGGGATAGACAATAAAGCCTTAGACGTTATTATATTTATTGTACATCAATGGGTTTTATTACAGTAACACATTTAAATTTTGTCCGAGGCGTGTGCCTCAATTCGGTGAAATTTACTTTTGCTTACTTATATCACTAACTACGCGCAGTACGAATGCACACTACTGATTCTCGCCACCCGGGGGTTGCGCCCGAGCAGCCGAGCAGTGTGGACGGGGGACCTGTCGCATTGAGGAGCATTTTTCGAAGGTTCGAAATC
Organism: Crambus lathoniellus; assembly: GCA_949710035.1. NCBI lineage: Eukaryota > Metazoa > Arthropoda > Insecta > Lepidoptera > Crambidae > Crambus > Crambus lathoniellus. The sequence goes on from OX453307.1 coordinate 11,958,313, forward strand.
ATTCGGTGTTTTTGGGGTCGGGTCATTTCTCAAATCGGTGTGCGACTTTAATTTTGTTTATGAAATATTTAATCAGATTTGAGGTAAATTAATTTAGTTTTTAACTGATATCTGCCAGTATGTTTTATAGAAATTGTTGTAATTTATAATATTTTTGAGTAATTTGATGAATTGTATTTTTTTCTCAATTCAGTGGATCTCAATTCCATGGAAAATGGGGCATCGAATTGAGAAAACTTACACCGAATTGAGATTTCACATATTATGAATTCAGCTGTAAGGGCCATTCATACATGATAATGGCAATCTATAGAGCATATCATAGTCGCTTACTTCCCTGGTTGCTACTGCTTGAGCTGCCAGTAAAATGCCAATACACTCAGCTTGAAAGACAGTGTTGTATGAACTTATTGGCAGCGCAATTTGTATGTCTTCTGAGAACGCACCTGTCCCTGCTGCATTAGAGGTCTTGGAGGCATCGGTGTATATCAGAAGCGCTCTGTGTTGTGCCTGAGAGCTTTCTAAGTCATCCAGTTGTATTTTGTATTTCTTATCAAAAATGAAGAATGGTTTGACCTGATCACACACCGCCTCCACAAGGAGTGTTGTTTTGAAACGCTTCCTCTATCTTACCGACTAGTTGATTGAGTGCCGATTCTGTGGATTTGCCAGCACTGTAGGCGTGCTAGTGCTTATGTAAAGGATGTACAAATTGTATTATATCTCGTAAAAACCATTCACATACCCTTTCCATGGTATTAATCAGGAAGGAGGAAAGACTAATAGGTCGGAAAGCTTTCGGGTTCGTGTAGTCGGACTTACCAGGTTTTGGTATGAACACTACCCTGAATTCCCTCCAGGGGTGTGGGATGTAGCCATGCGCCAGGCAGGCTCGAAAAAGATGGGTAATGACCGCAACGAGTTGCTGATCCCCCATTGCAGAAGGGCAGGAAAGATGTTGTTCGTCCCTGTTGACTTAAAAGGCGAAAAACTGTTTATTGAGCATCTTACCTTTTCTTGTGATATCAGCCTTTTAGCCAAAGACCAGCGGTCATCTGTTGAATGACTTGTTACGTCCTGCCTGCCACTCGATATGCTGTAGAGGATGGCAGTTTGGGAAGTGGGTTTGTAGGGGAACGGCATTCATCTCCTTCTGATCCAAAGTCATAGAGCCATCAGGTTTACGCAGGTTGCCCAGTAGGCCAGGACCCTGATTCGATATTACCTTCCTTACCCGGTTTGCTTGTTTTGTGTAGTTTATCTGGCTGGTGCCTTGCCATTAGAACGTAGATCCTTTTACTATTTGGTTATGTATTAATAGGGTAGAACAATGCATAAACAATTATGGATAGAGACTGCAAGTGAATGGTGAGAGTCCAGCTACACGAAAAGTAGTATGAGGTAGTTCACCGAATTTATCCCTGATGCTACATGACAGACATGCGGAACGTTCTTAAAAATATTTTTGTTAAGAAAGAAATTTAATAATATGGTATTGGAGTGGATAGGATTGCGATTGGATAATAATTAAGACTATTTGTTAGTTCTCTATTGAAAAATTAAACATGTTTATTTGAATTTTTGTTTTTATTATTTATATTTCAATTAAAGATAGATAGACGCACTTCATCCTTAAATAAACCATCTAATAAACTAATAGACCAGCAGTCAGTTAACAAAACGTTTTATTTTGATAATTTAAATACATTGTTTCTATATTAGGTACGTCAATTCTAGATTCGATAGGCGATTTTGAAATTCGGTGATTCATTTTCTCAATTCGGTGCGTTCTCAATTAGGTGCTAAACTTTTCTCATAAACCACTTCACAATATTTAGTCCCATTGTTATTTTTAGATTCAGGATGGAATAAACTTAAATTTTTATTATTTAAACTACTTAAAAAACTAAATATTAAATCAACCACCGAATTGAGAAAAAAAGAACCCTTTTGTAGAAATGCTCAATTACTAAAAACGGTCATTCTAAATAACAGAGTTCTTACTTTTTTTTGTTCTTAGTTTTATTTTTTTGTGGTCCCCGTTCCTGTTAAAGTATAGGAATAATATATAGCATGTCACTTAGGAATCATGTAGATTTCTACTTGTGAAAGATTTTTTTAAATCGGGTTAGAAGTTTTAAGTTTTTTTTTAATTTTAATTTAATTTAATTTATTTGGATAAGACACACCAACAGTAGACACATTGAGAAACATACCAATAAAAAAAAACAACCTTAAAAGTATCTGATGTGAACACTAATAATAGGCGTGTACACCATTCACAAACAGCCAAAATAGTGTGTTCGGAAAAGATCGACGTTTCTGAACGCAACTCTAATGTCACGTCAAATTGACATTAGCTGTCACTTGAAGTTGACAGGGACACTTGATTGAAATTCTTGTAAGAAAATGTCGGATTAATTTTGCTGAATTTGTTAAAAATCGCTCGCGTTGAATGTGCCTGGCATATCGAGTTTGAATACATCTTAAATTATCCTGCCGATCCCGTTTTGTACGACCAAGGTTTTGATGCCATCCTGATGAGTGGCCGGTCGCGATGCTTTGAAGGATAATCATCCACCACACGTGTTGTTGCAGGGGCAATATATATCTTGACAAAAGGCTCCTCCGTGTGTTATTGTGTATTTATTGTTGAAACGCCCAGTGTCTTGTGAACGCTGTTATTTGTGTTGTGAGTGAGGTGACTAATTGGTAAGGTCTGCAGAAGAAGACGGAGCCACAGGGGGGGCCCCCCTCTCCCCACGCTGCCCAGGGACTTTCTACAGCACAGACCACAGTATGTAAAATCACCTTACTTCACATTCTCTCCGCTGTGTATCGCAGTCCTATTGTTCAGTTACATCCCGGCTGAAACCAAGATTTGTCCGGAGTCTATACTCATGATAGCCTTCCACTGCGCCAATGCTGACTCCGCGGTCTAGGCAGGGGTGTACTGAACATTTCTTGGTAGCAAGAGCGTAGCTTGAAGGCCTGAGAGGCCCACGCCAAAAGTTTGTCTATTAATCAGTGCCGTTTGATGACCATCTGGTCCGGACTAGATTAATTTGTACTTGTAAATGGTAATTAACTTGCATTTGAAAAGTAAAGGGCATTCCTTTGTTATTGGTTCCATGTCTTGTAATTAATTGTCATGTATTGAGGTTCCAAAATGTAAACAGATGCCTTTCTTTGTTCATAATAATTATTATTTAGTTTTGTCAGCAAATTTGAGTTGTGAATATTGACAAGTTTGTTGCTAAATAATAGCTAATAAAAGGTTAGCTAATAAGTTTGCACTCAATACTTAGTGAAACTTAAATGATTTAAGACATTGTTTACACATTGAAACTTATTGAAACTTGTGCTTTGAAATAATTAAAATCATCTTGTTGTATGTCGATATCCAAGTGAATTTCAATGGTCAGTGATTTGTTTGAACTGAATAACTTTTGACTTACAAAGTCAAAGTTAGTTTGTGTCTAAGTTATAACCTCTTGAGAGTTAGAGTTATAATTATATACTTGAGTTTTGTTGTTTTCTGATAACCTCCAAATATTTAAGAGTTTGTGTCATTATAAATACTTTGTTGTTGTAATATTGGAATTTTGTGGTTATCAATAACCTCAAAATATTGGAGATTTTGTGTTGTAGTGAATATTTTGAATTTGTTGTTTTTGTTGATAAATTTGTGACGTTACAATGACGGCCTCCTCTGCTAAAGCCAAAATACGTTCTGAGTTACGGTGGTTAGCGTCTGCAGTCGCATTGTTGGATCGACCTGATAGGACGGAGGCCTTGTTGAACAGATACGTAGATCTGCCCGTACGTTTGGCTGTTGTTGATGAACAGTATGCCTTATTTTTGGAAAGGACTGTTGAGGCCGATGTGGAAATGCGACAAGAAGTCGATTTGGATGTGGACCAGTGTTATGATTTTGCGGACAGAATTACCCAGGTGGCTCGGCCTTTGCAAGTGGCAAGAGAGAATGAACCGAGCCCGTCCCCGGTCACATCTAAAAGTATGCCCCCTCTCTTTGCTAGATTGGCCCCCTTAGACTTAAGGCGTTTTGCTGGTCGTCTAGAGGACTGGGAGGGCTTTATTAATATTTTTGATAGTCTGGTACATGCCCGGGATGATTTGACCCAGGGCCAGAAGTTAGCTTATTTATTATCCGTGTTGGAAGGGGAGGCCCTTGAATCGGTTCAACATTTGGCCCCCTCGGATGAAAACTACCCTATTGCCAGGGATTTGATTGCCCGTCGGTACCAGAACGTACGACGTCTGGCGGACAACCATGTTGCCGCCATTTTGAATTTACCCCGCGTTGCCAGCGTGATGCACTTGAGAGTGGCTTTGTTGAATCCGCTGTTGGTTGCCTACAACGCATTGAAAAACTTAAAACTCCCAGTGGAGCAGTGGTCGTTTTTGTTACTGCACATTGTCCTGGGAAAGTTGCCGGACTCTGTTAAGGTCCGTTTTGAGCAGCAGTATGGTGGGGATAGTGCGACTTATCTGCCACCCTTCTCGGACCTCTTGACGTTCCTGGAAGGAGAAAGTAGACTGGCAGATAATTCCTCTCTGGCCGGTCCTATGGGACCCGAACGACCTGTGCCACAGAGTAGATCCCCCACCGGACCCCCCCGTAGGGGGCGTATGGCCCCTCGCGCGCCCGGCCGCTATGCCGCCGTCCAGGAGACCGCCCGCTGCTTGTACTGTCGGGAACCGGGTCACAGCACGACCCGTTGTGATAAGTTCCTCGACCAGCGCGTCCAAGGCCGTCGAGCGATCGCGCGACAACGGACATGGTGCTACTCGTGCTTGGGCCTGCACATGCAGCGCGAATGTACCCAAGCGCACCCATGCCGCTTTTGTAAAGGCAACCACCATCCCCTCCTCTGCATGAACAGCCCAGAGGGCGGCGGAGCGCCGCAGCGCGTCGCTGCAGGATCACCGCGTATGGGTGGGGGTCTCGGACCCCCCGCGGTGTTTGCATCCCGCAGCAGTTCTAGTGGCCACCAGAGTGGCCCCAGACGCTCTCCGCCACGTTTGGACCCTCAAACGGGTGGGGGTCCCAGGGACCCCCCCATGGGAAACCGATCCCCAAGGATGGGGATGAGTTACGCGAGCGTTGCCGGAGGTCGTAGAGGCCCCCCGCGACGTTTTGAGCCTCGCACGGGCGGGGGTCCCACGGACCCCCCCATGGGAAACCGATCCCCAAGGATGGGGATGAGTTATGCGGGCGTTGCCGGAGGTCGTAGAGGCCCCCCGCGACGTTTTGAGCCTCGCACGGGCGGGGGTCCCACGGACCCCCCCATGGGAAATCGGTCCCCAACTAGGGGGTTCGATTTTGCGAGCGTTGCGGGAGGTCGTAGAAGCCCCCCGCAACGTGTTGAGCCTCGCACAGCCGGGGGTCCCCGGGACCCCCCCTCTGAAAATCGGTCACCGTGCCCCCGCGACTATGGGGCGACGTACACGGTGGATGATAGGCACCGATTCTCGCCGCCGCTCGCCGAATACCCACGTTTGGAGCGGCGCCCGCCCCGTCTTCAAGGGGCCGGGAGATATAACCCGCCTGATGCCGGGCGAATTGGACGTAGGCAGTATGTGGGAGATTGGGACCCACTGGATCGCTATGAGCGACCCCCTTACCATGGGGGGACGTCTGGGGACCCCACATACTAGCAATCAACGTGTTTACGGTCGATTGTAGCCACCCCTCCAGAGACCGTTTTGTTGCCCACGGCCTCTGTACTTGTCAGGGGATTGAATGGCGACCTTGTGGAAGTTCGCGCCTTGTTGGATTCCGGTGCTCAGGGGTGTGTTGTGTCATCTTGGTTAGTTAGGCGGTTGGGCCTCAAGGTGCACCCCCACACGGAAGGCGTGAGAGGTGTTGGCGATGTGAAAGTCCCCGGGTTGTTAGGGCATGTTGACTTCACATTTACCTCACGTAATAAGTCCACGCCAGGCATTAAGACCTCGGCGATTGTGTTGGACACAGTTGTTGGCCGTCAACCTTCAGTTGACTTGGGACCGAGTATGTTGTCTTTGGTGTCTGATTCCCCACTCGCCGATCCAAATTTCTTCCGCCCAGGCCCGATTGATGCTCTCCTTGGAGCCGATGTCCTGGGGCGAGTTTTGTTGACGGGGAAGCGAGTTTTGCAGCCAGATGGCTTGGTAGCTCTGCAGACGACACTCGGTACAGTTGTGATGGGCCCTGCTCGCCGCGTTTTGGATTCCCTTGATGAGGATCGCGGTCTTGTTTTTAATGTGTCTCTTTCCGAAGTGGTGCAGAAGTTTTGGGAGGTTGAGGAACCTCCACCAGCCCCGCGGGTTGACCCAGTAGCGGATGAATGCGAGTTGTATTACCAGAATAACACTGGTCGCCTCCGCTCTGGTCGTTTGATCACCCGTCTCCCCTTTCGTGCCGGCCGACCTCCTCTGGGCGAATCCCGACCGCTAGCGGAACGTAGGCTAGTGGCGATGGAGCGTCGCATGAGCAAGGATCCGGTCTTCCGCCAGAAGTATGTTGAATTCATGCGGGAGTATGAGGAGTTAGGGCACATGTCCGTGAGCGATTTGGATTGGCGCTCCGTTGAGCACTTCTTTTTGCCGCACCACGCCGTTTTGAAATCCGGAAAGATTCGGGTGGTCTTTGACGGTTCGGCTCCCACCTCTACTGGAGCGTCCTTGAACCAGTGTCTGCATGTAGGTCCCAAGCTGCACACGGAGATCTCAGACATTTTGACCAACTTCCGGCGGCACCAAATTGTATTTATGACTGACATCCGGATGATGTTCAGACAAACGGTCATCCATCCCGAGGATAGGAGGTACCAATTGATTTTGTGGAGAGAGAGTCCTAGGGACCCCTTGTTGATTTATGAATTGAATACGAATACGTACGGTTTGGCTTCGAGCCCGTTTGTTGCGATTCGTTCTTTGTTGGAGTTGGCCGAGAAGGAGCGCTTGAGATACCCTCGCGCCTCCGCCATTTTGGCCAGTGACGTCTATGTGGATGACATTTGCACGGGCGCCTCATCTGTCTCAGAGGCGATTGTCCTGAGAGACGAACTCACCGCCCTTTTGAAGTCGGGAGGTTACGAGTTGAGGAAATGGATATCCAACTCGCCTGATGTACTGGTAGGTTTGCCCGAAGAGCACCAGCAGGACCCCCACCTATTCGAAAATGTTGATAATCCTCATGTGGTGACCGTCCTTGGCGTACAGTACAAACCGGTCTCTGACACTTTCACGTATTGTGTGGATTTACGACCACCGAAAGTCTGGACCAAGCGTTTAGTATTGTCTACTGTCGCACGTACCTTTGACCCCAATGGGTGGATTTGCCCCGTGCTGTTTATGGCCAAGTGTTTCTTGCAACGGTTATGGGCTTCGGGTGTGTCGTGGGATGAACCCCTCTCGGACGAGTTACTCCGAGATTGGTCGAGCTTCGTTTCATCCCTCCCCGAGATTAATGAAGTGCATTTGCCGAGGCTATTCCTCCCTTCTGAAAATTGTAAAGTTACTCTTCACGGCTTTTCCGATGCCTCCGAACGTGGATTTGCTGCGGCCGTGTACCTCCGCACCGTTACTGTTGACGGAGTTGTTGCTGTGCATCTGGTGATAGCGAAAAGCAAAGTCGCTCCCCTTCGGACTCGTCATACGATCCCGAGGTTGGAATTGTGTGGAGCTGCCCTCCTAATGCGTTTGTTGAACCACGTATGGCTCACATTAGGTCGATCTATTGCGATACAAGAGGTTTATGCTTGGACGGACAGTCAGGTCGTCCTTTGTTGGTTGAAGGCTCCGGCGCACACCTTGGACGGGTTTGTGGCCAATCGAGTGTCGCAGATTTGTAATTCCGACATCGAGTTGATTTGGAGACACGTGCCGGGAACCATGAATCCCGCGGATTGTGCGTCTCGGGGTTGTGTAGCCCCAACCCTAATTAACCACCCCCTCTGGTGGGGCCCACAGTGGTTGATGCGGCCTGAGTCGGAGTGGCCGCCCTCTCCAGCGTTGTCGAACGTAGCCGTTCCTGATATGCGGGCATGCGTCCTGGAGACTAACCCCGCCGGGGAAAAGGATTTGTTGTTGGATCGGTACAGCTCCTTACAGAAGCTGCTTGGTGTTACCGCTTGGATCAGACGTTTTGCGTACAATTGCAGGAACCCACGCGCGAGGCGTGATTCGTCGGTTCTCACTCCGGACGAGCGTAGGGACGCGCTCTTGTTTTGGGTCCGGAGAGTACAAGCTGATAGTTTTGAGTCCGAGATTGAAATTTTGCGTTTAGGCCGTCGCAAGTTGAAGGGCGCGGTATCGCGATTGAATCCCTTCCTGGACGAGAGTGGGCTTTTGCGAGTCGGCGGAAGACTTCGAAATGCGAACCTGCCGTATGGAGCTCGTCACCCCCTTTTGTTACCTAAAGCCGGACATTTGACTCAACTGATAATAACAGATCGCCATGTGAATGCACAACATGCTGGCTGTAATGCTTTGTTGGCCATTTTGCAGCGTGAATTTTGGATTTTGTCTGCTCGTCGAGCCATTCGCACTGTGGTTTTCCGTTGCCTGCCTTGTTATCGATTGAAGGCCGCGACCATGCAGCCCCAGATGGGTGATTTGCCTGCTGATCGCGTCACGGAATGTAGAGCTTTTGCCGGAGTCGCCACCGACTTCGCCGGTCCCTTTACTGTAAAGGCGTCGAGACTGCGTAATGCTAAAACCTATAAGGCGTACTTGTGCGTGTTTGTGTGTTTGTCCACCAAGGCTGTCCATTTGGAAATTGTCTCGGAATTGTCTACCGAAGCCTTTGTCGCCGCCTTGAGCAGATTTGTTTCCCGTAGAGGACTGCCGACATTGATACGTTCCGATTGTGGTACTAATTATAAGGGAACGTGTAATTATCTTAAGGAAGTAGTTAAGTTTTTTGTTGATAATAAAATAGACATTGGAACCACCCTCTCCCGGCGTGGGATAATCTGGAAGTTTAGCCCTCCAGCTTGTCCGACCTGGGGAGGAATTTTTGAAGCTTGTGTAAAGGCTGCCAAGACACACTTGCGTCGCGTGATTGGAGAAACTATTCTCACGTTCGAGGAACTTGATACGGTATTTTGTAAAATTGAGGCCGTCCTCAACTCGCGACCCTTGTGCCCGTTGTCTTCGGACCCGAATGACCTGGAAGCGTTGACCCCAGGTCATTTCTTGATCGGACAGCCCCTTTTGGCGTTGCCTGAATATCCGATTCAGGATGTAGGATCCCATCGTTTGTCGCGATACCAACTTTTGAAACAGATGTCCCAAAACTTCTGGGCACGTTGGTCGATGGAGTATTTGCATATCCTACAACAGCGCGTGAAGTGGACAGATAAAACCACCCCACCCCAGACTGGCGACCTCGTGTTGATTAAGGATGCTAACCTGCCGCCCCTATGTTGGCGAAGGGGGCGCATTGTTAAACTCTACCCCGGAACTGACGGAGTTCCTCGTTTTGCTGAGGTTTTGGTTCGAGATTCGGTTTTGAAGAGAGCAGTTAGTGGGCTCTCCCGATTACCCGTAGATTGACGTACCGTTCTTAACGGTCCGGGGCGGGGGGATGTTCGGAAAAGATCGACGTTTCTGAACGCAACTCTAATGTCACGTCAAATTGACATTAGCTGTCACTTGAAGTTGACAGGGACACTTGATTGAAATTCTTGTAAGAAAATGTCGGATTAATTTTGCTGAATTTGTTAAAAATCGCTCGCGTTGAATGTGCCTGGCATATCGAGTTTGAATACATCTTAAATTATCCTGCCGATCCCGTTTTGTACGACCAAGGTTTTGATGCCATCCTGATGAGTGGCCGGTCGCGATGCTTTGAAGGATAATCATCCACCACACGTGTTGTTGCAGGGGCAATATATATCTTGACAAAAGGCTCCTCCGTGTGTTATTCAAATCAAAAATCAAAAAAAAATCAAAAATATTTATTTACAATCAAATATCATTTTACAACAGCCAGCGGCCAGAGACCCCTTTTAAGTACATAAAAATACCTGTATCAGAAGCCTCCGCTCTTCACATAACATAAATGTGATATTTGAAGAGTAACCTAGATACCTACTTAGTAAATTACTTGAACATTTATTTAACTTATTTAACTTAAAATTTCAATCATAGTTATGAGGATATAATCTTTAAAAAATAATTAAAAAAATAAAAATAAAAAATTGTTTCTGTACATTAATGCGCGTGTGTGTGTGTGTGTGTGTGTGTGTGTGTGTGTGTCGTGTGTGTGGAGGTGTGTGTGTGTGTGTGTGTGTGAGTGTGTGTGGATATATGACTATTCGAGTGAGTGATTATGTTACTTTAAAGCTGATGAAACTACATTCCATAAATTTACATTGTTATTGATACCTTATTTATTTCATTAATAATTCGGTTTCTTCATAATTTAGGGTTTTGATCCAATTTATTAATGTAGATTTGCAATCATAATATGTTTTATTATATATATTTATTTTTTTGTTTACTTTATTATATAGCCGAGCTGACTGTGCACTATACTGTACTTTAGCAAACACAGTTTTCGTCGTAGGTACTTTTACTACAGAGTCCTTTCTTCTTCTATTTTCCACACTTGAATCATACTTGGTGCTTTTATGTCTTTTGGTTATAGTATGAGTAATATATAGTTTGCGAATAGAAAGTAAATCACTGATTTGATACAGAGTCTCAGAGGGAAAGCGTCTTCTTTTAAGATACATGACTTTAATTAAAGCCCTTTGAGCTCTTTCGACTTCGATGAAACGAGTTTTGTAAGCTCCACCCCAAACAGGTATACAGTAGGTTATTAACGATTGTACTAATGATAAATAAATTTCATTTAATAAATTTCTAGATTTAATTTTTGGTGGAACTACGTATCTCAATGTTTTGAATAACCAAATAAATTTCCGAATTCTGGAGGATATCAATTCAATCTGTGGATACCAAGATAGTTTATAATCTATTAATATGCCCAAATATTTTATATGAGTAACGCGATTTATAGACGGGCATGTACATACATTGTTTGCTACATCGTTACACTCGTGTACTTTAATATTAAAGCTTTCTTCTGGTTGCGAGTTATTTTTTATACTAAAACAAATGTAGTTTGTTTTAGAAGTATTTAGAGTAAGCAGGTTATTTACAAGCCATTTTGAGACCAGAACCATACCACTTTCAGCTTTCAATTTGACTTTACTCCAATTTGGCCCGCCAAAGACAATGGCGGTATCATCCGCGTAAGTGAAAATTTTTGCGCTAGATAGGTTCATTTGGCATAAGTCGTTTATATACACCAAGAAAAGCGTAGGACCGAGAACACTTCCCTGAGGTACACCATAGTGCACGTCGATATTGTCACTTATATGTTGATCAAGTTTAACCATTTGCTTTCTGTCACTTAGGTAGTCCTTGAAAATCGACAGAGTAGTACCCCTGACTCCAATTTTTTCCAATTTATGCACAAGGATGGGGACAGAAACGGTGTCAAAGGCTTTTTTGAGGTCAATAAAAATGGATAAACATTTGTTTCCTTTATCTAGTTGCTCTGATATAAGTGAAGTTAAGGATGTAACTGCGTCTTCAGTCGATATTCCTTTCCTGAAACCGAACTGGTTAGATGCTAAGATGTTAAAAGTACTTAAATAATTAATCAGTCTATTATTAAGTAATTTTTCTAAGATTTTTGATAAAACTGATAAAACAGAAATAGGTCGATAATTGTTAACATCGTTTCTGTCGCCACCCTTGTAAATCGGAGTAATAATAGATTTTTTTAACAAACAGGGAAAGGTGCCAGTTCTAAAGTATAGGTTAAAGAAATGAGTCAGTACGGCCATAATTTCATGTCGTATTACTTTCAGGTAACCGGTTGAAATTTTATCCCATCCCGGCGCACTATCGGATTTCAAACACATTATTATTGAATTAATCTCTTCCGGGTCAGTATCAAGTAGGACCATAGATTGGCGTTGTTCAGGAAGATTTTTGAGATACAGATTGGATTCATTTCGCGACGTAGAAGTAAGAATACGTTCTGCCAAGTTTTACCTATGCTAGCAAAATATTCGTTAATACGGTTAGCTGAGTCAACCGGTGATTTCCCAAGTTCCATAAGTTCCTCGTTTATTTTACAACTTTTTTTAGTATAAGTTATTTCTTTAATGTTTTTCCAAAGTAACTTGTTATTATTCATAGAATTAGTAATCAATTGTCGTTCATATTTTCTTTTAACTTTTTTTAATAAACTATTGCAAAAATTTCTGTACCGAATAAATGTGATTCTTTTTATTTCATTAGTAGGATCAGAACGTGATTGTTTTTGAAGGTAATTACGGTTTTTTATACATTTTAACAAACCCGGAGTCATCCAAGGCTTAATTACGCGTTTGCTTTTAGGAATTTTTAGATTTTTTGTGTTTCTTTCTATACTTTCTGTGATTTTATTTATAAGTTTTTCTATTATAATATTTGGATCATTGCAAAGAAGAAGTTCATTTATATTTTGACTCTGAATGTATTTAAGTGCGTTTTCAAAATCTACAGTAGTCTTATTTTTTATAACTTTCTGCCCTTGTTTTGATTTAGACAATATTAAAAGAGTGGTGAAATGATCTGTTAGGGTTGTTTGTAAAATAGCGATGAATGCTGCTTGTTTTTTATCATTTATTTTCAACATAAAATGATCCAGACAGCTCTGCTTTCTCGTCGGTAAAGTATGTCCTGGAAGTATACCATAAACTGACAGCATCTCAAGGTAAACGGCTCTGTTCGTTATTTCACAAGATTGTTCTGTAGGTTTGCTAATTAGGTTAATGTTGATATCGCCTGCTATTACAATATTATTCCGTGTGCTCAATGTTTCTAAATGTGTACCTAAGGATGAAATGAAGTTATCCACTTGTCTGTTTGATGGCGAGCGGTATATGCAGAGTATTATAGTACTGCCTAGGTTCAGCTCCAAACATGAAGCTTCTGTAATTCTAACTTCTTTAACATTACAAGCAAGAGTGTTTTTTATATAGACAGTTACGCCATCGTTTTTATTAACATGGTTAGTAGTATGATATGACTGGTAATTATCGAGTTTGGGGATTGGTTTATCAGGATTAAGTTGGCATTCGGTTAAAACTATTATATCAATTTCAAAGTTGAGAGTATTAAGATTAAGTAAAAGGTCATCAAAATTACAGTATATACTGCAGATATTCTGGGAGATAATTGAAAGATCATTTCCATTTCTACTGTAGTGTTTAAGCAGGTCACCAGTATCACACATTACAGTTCTAGCTATATTGAAGCTGTCTATCTCATTCAGTATTTGAAATTGTGCGGCCATTAACATTATAAGTGCAACTGAGTAATTTCTCGAGAGTGTAATTATATAAATTATTTAAAATGCATACAATAATAGATTGTGGAAAAGTTATATATTTAAGAAGTCCCGATTTCTGTGATGACTGGGAAAGTTGGTTCATGTACCTCAATGTGTTTACGTGTGAAAATGGTAGTGTGTAGTTGTAAGTATGTGTGTGATTGTATCTAACTCCAAGTCTTGTATGTGTAATTTTTTTTTGTGAGTGTGTTGAGAATGGTACGTAAATGTTATTTGAATCAAATGTGTTGAAAGTATTTGTTTGTATATGTGAATTTACAAATCCTATCAGAGGTATACATATCAATTCATGACGCAAGAATAACAGAAAATTATAAATCAAGATAGAAAAACTTAAAACTAGTCATTTATCGGAGTTTACATTAAATAAATGTTGGACTTGAGTTTCGCTTGTGATATTGATGATTGGCGAATTGTCAGACTTCCTTACGTATACTTTCCCATACGCTGTCCAGCAATATTTGTATTCCTTGGACTTTGCTAGATCTCTTGCAAGGAAATGAAGTCGGGACGCATAACGTGTAAGGTGTTCCGATATAAATATTGGCGTTTCTTCTTCTGTGCGAAAGCCCAGATGCTTCGCACAGAGTTTAATCTTGTGTATTTATTGTTGAAACGCCCAGTGTCTTGTGAACGCTGTTATTTGTGTTGTGAGTGAGGTGACTAATTGGTAAGGTCTGCAGAAGAAGACGGAGCCACAGGGGGGGCCCCCCTCTCCCCACGCTGCCCAGGGACTTTCTACAGCACAGACCACAGTATGTAAAATCACCTTACTTCACATTCTCTCCGCTGTGTATCGCAGTCCTATTGTTCAGTTACATCCCGGCTGAAACCAAGATTTGTCCGGAGTCTATACTCATGATAGCCTTCCACTGCGCCAATGCTGACTCCGCGGTCTAGGCAGGGGTGTACTGAACATAGTGCATGTAGGTACATCATTTACAACTATAAGTTACAATACAACTAGCAATACAAAAATTACAACAATACCAACTCAGAAAATTAAACCAACTCAGAAGTTTACCGATTACAAACACACAAACAAACAAAAGTTAAACCTTTCCTCTTTAAAATTTTTTTTTAATCACAAACAGGACACAAAGAACAGGTCCAAATGGTCCAACATTATGATACAATGCCTGAAAGACAGAACTTTGAACTAAAATTTGATTTTTTTAAACAGTACAGCAACTATCCTAAATAATTTAAAAGCGTGCTAGAAAATGGCATCCCCTATCAATTAATTTTTAATATAAAACAAAACTTGACCGCAGTAACTTAAAGAAAACAAAATTAAAATATTTAACTTTCCCAATCGCATGGAGCCCCTACCCCTGTCGGAGCATCATTAGTCATTTCGTAGCCCGGTGCAGAGCGCCGCTTTTTGCGGCAGCGCAGTGATGCAACTCACAGACCGAATGTGCAGTGGAATGCCCACGGATTCCTGCAACGAGCAAAATGTTAGATATTTTCCACTTCACATTTAAGATATTCGTCTTAGTTTGGTCCTTTAATATTAAATATGCGAAAGTTAGACCTAGTTTAATTGTATTTTATGAAATTATATGCAGCCCTTGCAATATGCACTTGCAATAGTCAGAGCTGGATTTCGGAACCTAAACCACTGTAAAATCCATCTCAATTCAGGTTTAAGAGTTTTGACTTGGTTTTAGATTTAGGTTTAACTTAAGGCGCTACTCGGAAAAAGTATGGACTCTTTGATATAAAACTATAGGACGGTTTGAGTTGTTATAAATCTGGTAATAAGATATATATTTCTTCTTACCTTTGTCTAGAATCGTATAGTTTCAGAAACACGATTTTATGATTTTGGCTCGACACTTTTTATTTTCGAAAATACCTAATTTAAGAATTATCAAGATTATTCTTAAATGGGGATACATATACTATTGAAAATCGGTTTAATTAGTGGACACCAATAATATTTAGGATCGTATAGAAGCATTTTTTTAAAAATCACTATAGTTTTTGAATACGAAGTGATTTTGTGTTTTTTTTGCGTAATCGGCAAAATCGGTCTCGCTCCCGCGCGCGTCGTTTTCTCATTGCTATCTCGCTTTAGCATAATTTTTCCGAGTATCGCCTTAAGCAAAATTGTATGATATCTATTTCTGAAATGTGCACTTGGAATGGCCACGGTTTTGCTGCACCGAGCAAAATGTAATATATTTTCCACTTCATGCTTAGGATGTTCGCACTAGCTTTTGTTAAATAATAATTTCATTTTGTTGGGTAAAGGTATTGTGATGCAACTCACAAACAAAATGTTCACTCGGGATGTCCATGGATATCTGCACCGAGAAAAATGTAGAGATTTTCCATTTCAGGTTTAAGATATTCGTCTTAGGGGTTGACTTAATTTCCATTTAAATATAATTTTGCGACTATGTTACATTTAAACTCAAAACGCTCTTGAAAAAAATAATAGTAATCAATAATTTCTTACAATCACACCAAATATCTAAGCACATGTAAATTTCGTTTAGAAATGAAACTGTGTTATGGAATGCTTGATAACGGATAAATATATACATAAATACTTTTTGTTTGTAAATACATACTTAATATACCTACATAAAAACACCCAGACCAAGACAAATAGACATGTTCATGCACACAAATATTTGTCTTGTTCGGGAATCAAACCCGAGACCTCTGGCGCAGAAGGCAGGTATCCTACCCCTGCGCCAAATCGGTCATCAAACTTGAAACGACTACGGATTCCTGAACCAAGCAAAATGTTGAATATTTTCCACTGTTTTTCTTAGTTTTATCCTACTAATATTATAAATGTGAAAGTTTAGATGTTTGGATGTTTGGATGTTTAGATGTTTGGATGTTTGTTACTCAATCACGCCAAAACGGCTGAACGGATTTGGCTGAAATTTGGGACACAGATACTTTGTAGCCCGGAGAGGAACATAGGCTACTTTTTATCCCGGAAAAATATCACATTCCCGCGGGATAACGTCGTGTAGTTTACGCGGGCGAAGCCGCGGGTGGATAGCTAGTCCTTTATAATTTATGAATGCGATAGTAGTTATAATATATTGGCACTACGACTAAATTATATGAAACCCCTGAAATATGCACTCGCAATAGCCATGAATTTCTATACCAGCAAATTATTAGATATTTTCCACAATAGATTTAAGTTATTAGTCTTAGGGTAAGTAACGTTATATTTTTTAAAGACCAAATTTTATGAAACCGCTTTAGCTTTGTCTCTTATTTTTATTTAGTTTATGATATACAGCAGATGATTTTGACAATTTAATTAATAGTATTGTCACGCATCGTTTTGTTTGTCTCATACGAAAACTTTCCAAACAGCTTACTCATTATCACCAGTACCTTCAATGACTCCCGATTCATACTCCTTAGGGAGTACAGTTGTATCTAAATCGTTTTTGTCCCATAAACCGTACCGGCTACCGGTTCAAGCGCCCACGGGAGCAATCTATCAAACGTCCAAGAAATTAAGTTTTTGAACGCTCCCCTTATAAAGTTGGAAATGTTTCGAAAGCAATTGTTTCGTAATACGTTGTTCGGGTTCTGTCATAATATTTACGCTGATTCAGTGCGATTTTCCAGACGATCTATCAAACGCTCGTAGAAAGTAACATTCGTCTTGGACGCGTGAAATTGAAGTTTATTTAAGAGTAACACATCAGTCACTGACTGATCGATCGCCTGCAAACACTACACTCTATTGTTGAGACGAGTTTTATATTTAGTTTATGCAAACATGTGGATCAGAGAGAAGGTGGTCGCTAAATGAATGAGATTGTAAATGCAATTGAATTGTATGTTCTGATCAGATAGGTATTCCGAAGTGATTAATTTCTTAATAAATGGTATGAGCTATTTATGTATCTTATATAGACTCATGTTATATTTGTTTAATGCATACCACGAAATATTGGGTAATAAGGTCTTAACAGCCAAACTTGCAATATTTTATTTTTTAGTAGCTTCGAGCTTTCCCAGTCTGGGCGAATGTTTGGTAGAAGAAATAACAATTTGATCACGATTGATTATAATATTTCACTTTCAACAAAAAGTTAAAAACTCAATAATTTAATAAAACTAAGTAGCTAAACGTTGTTTCCCCGGCGATTGCTATCGAGCCTACAAACATTTGAACGAACCTATTCTTTTTTCCACCCTAACACAATGACATATAAAATTGTAGCAATGACAAAAAAGTCTCCTCGATCCCATCCCATTCGCAGAGGGATTATTCGCGGGATGGAGTGTAAAGAGAGTGAGGGGAGAGGCTGAAGATAACAGAAATATTTATTCGCAGACTCGCGAGTCGGTACATAACTTAAATTATGCATTGAAATGCAAATTCTCGCCTGCTTGGGCTTTCAGATAGAAATGAAAGAAGGGTGGATAAGGCTGCGGGCGAAGTGGATCGGGATCGATACTGTATCGAGGCCGTCAGTGTTTTGTTGTTGATGGTAGGTACTTTTTTGGTGTAGATATATGTTAGTGTATAGTAGTTATTATATTTTGTTCAGGTAATTCCGTAACTTTCATTATAGGTAATAGTGGTCGTTGCATAAAGCTTCGCAAATGTGACACAAGTCATAGGCTAGCAAGCTAGGTTCAATCTCTAAGGTTCTATATATTATGCAGACTAAAATTAATAAAAAATTTGATAAAGGCAATGACTATTTTTTTCAAGGATCGTTCAAAATTATTTCTGTTTTAGTAAATAATAAAAAACGATTGGATTTGCTTTTTAGATTAAAAAGACTTTAGAGACTAGATAAAAACAAAATAAATCTACTATTCAATTGTACATTTAGTGCTATCTATCGATCGACCACCCAACTTCAGTCTTCACAGGAAATCGTGTCCAATATCCGATCTAAGGGCGAAAGAGGAAAAAATCGAGCCACGACGGCAGCGCCACTGCACTGTCGCGACTGCTCGCTGATTAATGGAAACACTGCTCATCGAGACGGAAATCACCCTACTAAACTTCAAAAACTTAAGGCAAAATACACCTTATGACATGTACTAAAAGGCACAATTTACTTAGTAAGGATTGCAATTTGTGACGTTTTGGAATGGAGTAGTTAAGAATACCAAACGTTTCCCCTCGACGCTGTAACATTTGACATTTTTGTGAGACATACATACACATAAAATGGCAATATGAACTGGAGTAATCTCATCGGAGTGGAACGCACTTGGAAGTCAGAGCTCATATGTATAATCATGAGAATACAGACCTTGAAGGAGACAAATGGCAATCTTAAAGTGAAATATTAGTGTCAGTTAGTAAGTAAATGCTAATACATCATTATTTCGATTTTCAATTTTATCGATTGTCAAATATCTGGAAAGGTATTTCTTTCCAGTGTGAGGGTAGTAATAATTATCTTCACATTGATGAAATAAACGTGGACTAAACAGCGCGTATCAGGTAAGTATTTGATAAATTCGACGATTCTCCTAACGACTCCGTAGCTCAGTGGTTAGAGCATTTGCCCGGACAATGAAAGATTATGGGTTCTAATTCCATCTAGTTGTGACACAGGTAGATTTTCTCTAATACTTCATATTTAATAATAATAATTGCATCGTGGAATGCAAAAAGGAAAATAAAACTATATCATAACTTTATAGCTTTTACAGCATCAAAAGCCTGATACGTGTCAAAATCAATAAACCTTTTTCTTTAAGGCAAAACTATAAAGAAAGTGGCATAGTGCAAAAAAACTTGCCTTTAGCTTTTAGTTTGGCATGAATGCGCAAATCGAATTTTTTAGGTTGAGTTTTAAAAAGCAAGCTCTTGTTAATAAAATATCACCCTGTGATATTTTATTAACATGTTAGCACTATGTTAAGCCTAGTCAGTTAGCTACAATTAAGTTAAAAACCTTGAAAGAAAATATTCTGACCCAACTCCAAAAAGGTTACTTTATACTTTCCCCATCGAAAGCGAACTTGAGACATCACTTCTATCTTTTCGCCGGAAATTTTGATTAGGCGTCCAAAACTGTTAGACGCCTCCGCGAGCCGTGGGCGACGTCAGGGCCCGTCGGCGGCGGGGGACATCACGTCGGGGGGCGTCGGCTGTCAAACAGCTGACGTTCGATGACGGTGCGTCACGGGCATGGCTTTGAAAAGCTTTCGTCGATGCTGACATGTAACGCGAGAATTGTGTGTGGAGCAAAGTGCGGTATGGCAAGTATAACACGTAACCATTAGAAAATTGCATTATTAATCATTTTAGAATCGGTTAGTAAGACGGGTAAATTATCTAATAGGTACTTAGTTCATTTTCCATATATTTACTTTCTAGTAAGTCATAATTTTATTATACTTAATACAAAAATAAATAAATATTTTTACTTTTTGCATTCTAAATGATGATTATTGAAAATGAAGTATTAAGAAGAAAAAAATCAAAAAAACGACCCGTCTCACAATTAGATCCGATGGGACTCGAACATTTTAGAGCATTCGCCCGGACAGTGTAATGTAAGGCCGTGGGTCGAGTCACATATTTAGAAATACGAGGTCAAAAATTCCTCCCAATACGTTTTCATCTATAAAATTTCTTGATTTTCATATATAAACGCCATCAGTCACACACTAAACCGCAAAAGGGCAACCAATTTACACCACACTTTAAAAATTCCCCGAAACAATATCGGGCATGTGCGCTCCTATGTATCCCATAAATTTTGTTCTGTCTCGCCCCCGGCAAGGGAGGGGCGCGCAAAAAACGCCGGCGCAACAAAGATAGGATATGCAACCCGCCATTATAGAAATTGGCTATGCAATCCCCTGCCGATCCAATTTCCCATTAACAAGGATGCGAAACCCTCATTTTGATTAAAAAAAAAAAACAAAATAGCGAGTCTGAAATTGGGCGAAAATTAACAAGAGTGAAAAAATTAAAGCATATAACAATTGGACGTTTATAAAATAGACTAATAAAAGTTTATAAGAATAAAAAAAACTGAGTACCTACCTATACCATTAAAACTAAATCAAACGAGGGAAAGTGTAAAATTTAACCGATTGGAAGAATTGCAGATTCCTAAAATATTTTTTTAAGCTTGGTAAAGAAAATATTTATAATTGGTACTCATAGTCCTCAACAAAATAATGCCTTCAGTAAACAGAGGATTGGTAAAGATACCCAATAATCCAATTCTTATGTAGTTCCAAAGTTCATTCAATTTATCTCTCCAGAACTTCTTCTAAAGCAGAAGAGACGAAGGCAAAGCAAGAAACAAATAATATGATCAAAGTCAGTTAAATAGGTTTTCTTGAGCAGCAAAATTGGATCTCAGAAGGATCGTATGTAAATGAAGGTGCTAAACGTAATTTGATTCTTATCTTATCAAGAATAAAGTTGGAAGTGTCGTAGCCGAGTCACTTAGGAAATCCAAAGTTTGATTAAGGGTCTGTCGTATTGTTCATTAAACTTGGATTAAGTTTGTGCTGGATAGAACGAGCTGCCAGGCAGTTAGTGTAACGAGAAAAAACACAACAGGAGGGTAAAGTTAGACACTTTATAGAAGAAACTTTGGTAGAATGCCTTCAAGATGAGATACTAATTTAGATGTAAGTTTAATAAGGGATCAATACAAAAGTATTTCAAAAGAGAGAGATTTTGAAATTGTCTAATCAAGAGGTGTGCTTGATACCTAATAAGTAACCAATACAAGAAAATATTTGATTATGCTTTATGGATATTGCAAAAAGCCTCGAATAAAAAAATGAGAATGTAGAATTCTGAAAACGATAAGAGTTTGCTATTTGCAATTAATATGCTGATAATTCTAGAATAAGAGCTATAAATAAGAAAACCCGATAATGATTCATGCGAAAAAGTACTCAACCAAATTATTTGTTTACCAATTTTCAATATCTCTTCTAATTTCAACTAACGTTGCTATACAATCTTTAATCTGGCCAGACGATACTCAAATAGTCGGAGAAACACGTCTATTTATTGATCAAACGTCCATTGATCGGGTGTTACCACCTTTTGTGTCCGCAGCCGCTGGAAGCCGTGACTCAGCAGAACCGTCGCCGGTGCTCGTACCATTGTGATCGGCTAATTCAATAAAATCACCGGACATTTTTGTTTATTTGCCGGCGGTTCCCTTGTCGGCTGGTAGTGGAAGCTTACCTTCATGATAGGCATGATTTTGAGCTTTGTTTTTGTTTCTTTGTTTGGTGTTGGTACAGATTAGTTGGGATTATGTGGTTTGACAAGGACTTGTACCTTCTTACTTGATGCTGGAATTTATAACTTTGTCATGACATTAAAGTGTTCTGGACATTATAGATTTGCACATACCATTGTGGTCAGCAAATTCAATAAAATTATCGGGCATGTTCATTTATTTGCTGGTGGCTCTCTTGTCAGCTGGTAGTGGAAGCTTACTTTCATGATAGTCAATATTTTGCACTTTATTATTGTTTCTTTGGTTGATGTTACCGATAAGTTGGGATTGGGTGGTTGGACAAGGACTAACATCTTCTTACTGATAGTGAAACCTATGACTTTGATATGGCATTGAAGTAATCCTGACATTATAATTTTGCTCATAGCATTATGATCAACTCATTCAATAAAATCACTGGACATGCTTGTTTCTTTGCCGATGGCTATCTTGTTGGCTGGTAGTGGAAGCTTACCTTCATGACAGGTATGATTTCAAGCGGTTCTTGTTGTTTCTTTAATACTGATTAATTGGGATTCTGCAGCAGCAAAAGGACTTTCGTCTTCTTATTTGATGCTGGAATGTATTATTTTGGGATTTTGATTGTGACTATATTGTAGAATTCTACAATTGTATTATTTCGAGTAAACGAGAGTAAATGTAGTAATTTTTACAAGAACTCACTGCGAATTAGGTAACTCATATCATGTGCCTAAATATTCAATGCGAATACTGACTAATTAGATGTGTTTATCCATTTAAGTTAAGGTTTTGGGGGTTGGAATCTGAGGCTTGAAGTATACTAGAGCTGTATTTTCAACAATGGTATAAATAATGGAACCCGAATAACCGAAACCCTTTGAGAACTTTAACACTATTCAATTAAAATACTAGTTGATTTAGATTGAAATCCTACTAATATTATAAATGTGAAAGTTTAGATGTTTGGATGTTTGGATATTTAGATGTTTATAGATGTTTGTATGTTTGTTACTCAATCACGCAAAAACGGCTCAATGGATTTAGCTGAAATTTGGGACACAGTTACTTTGTGGCCTGGAGAGGAACATAGGCTACTTTTTATCCCGGAAAATATCACATACCCGCGGGATAGCGTTGTGTATACCACGCGGGCGAAGCCGCGGGCTAGCTAGTTTAAAATAAACAAAAGAAAAGCTGTGTAAAGTTGTGTATAAGTTAATTAGAGCTCTTGGGCATTTTGAATAAAAGTTATCCTATACTGTCTACTTTTTATCATTACGAATTGTAAGCTCTATCTTTTTTAAAATATTTTACATTTGTTAAACATTACAAAAATAATTATTTACTGAACCTAAATTTAAATATTTTTATTCGATACCAGCTGATTAAGATTAAACCTGTTTTTTTTACTACATCTAGGTACTTACTAAAGATAAAGAGAAAGAAGAAAGGTAAAGATCTGCGGAATATAAAAAATATAAAGCCAAATTCATGAAGTTAGTCATCACTTTTATAGTTTCATTATTATAATTTAATAGTCATGAAGAGCAAGTGATATTCGTATGATTTTGACGTCCATTATCACAATTAACTGTCTTGCTCCCTAATGAAAACTAGAATATTGCATATTAAATATTTAAAACACCCGTGTAGTTAGGAACAGACACCATGTTCGTTCTGTATTATTATTAAAGCAGCTTCTTAATCTTCTCTATGCAATAAAAGCCCATGCCAAACTTCCGTCTCTTACACTCGTACACAAAAGCTTTATAGTATAAAAGGGACAGTTATAGTCCTCCTCTTTTGTTCTCAGCCGCGACCAATATTTCTATTTCAGTCGCACCCATTGGCTTATTTCCGAGTGGAAGGGGGAACGTTATTGTTGCGGTTTAATGCTAACGTTGCCAGTCTAAACGAATTCGAGGCTTAGTGAGCTGATATAGGGTTCTTTTTTCCACAGTTTTGTTAGAATAAGATAGCATAAGAACAGCTCCGCCTTAAAAATGGAAGGTGGTATGTAAAAATTGATGAACATGTATAGGAGTCCTTAAAGTGACAGAGTGCGCTAGCGTGTCGGGCAGTCAGTGTATATTGTCTCAAAATGTCGTCGCGGGATAGCGCGCCTTTTACTCCTTTGTTTATTATCAAAAAGTGATAAATCAAATGACTTTGCAATAATTGTAACGTAGTAGAACTGTGAACTCGACAGAACTTTGATGTTTGTGATAGTGTTTAAATTTTGTGAACATTTTTAGTGTGTTTATGGGGATTGTGAGTGACCAAGTCTACAAAATAATACCTACTCATAAAATTTTACTAAAATGAACTAAAATTAAAGTAACAGCAAGAAGATATATTGACTAAAGTGCACTGTGTAAAAAAATACAATTAATACTAAATAGAAAACATATTTATAAATGTATAGCTGTGTCGCAAAACAATAAAAATCAAATGAGCTTTTAATTTGTAAAAAATATAGAGTTTTGTAAAAAGTTATAAATGCAAAGTGTTTATTCTTGTACCGGACAATCCTTTGTATTCGTAGTTGTAAACACAGTAGTCAAAAATTCTAACAATAAACTGATTGTGTTCGTCAAAATGTGCCCGTATGGTCATTGAATGGCAGCCATTGTAACCAGAGCGAGGTGATGCGCTCGCTCGACCACGCCCATCATGAGCTCATTCCTCATGAACGGCGGGTACCAACCGCAGCCAGACCCCAAGTTCCCCCCATCGGAAGAGTACAGCCAGGCAGACTACATCCCACCCGGAGAGTACTACCAGCACCAACATCTCCAGTATGGCTATCAGCATCAGTACGCTCCAGTCCAGATTGGCACTGGCTATGGGTACGGGGGCTACTATCACCCTCTACCCCAGCACCCTCCAGTCGCCCCACCCCCGAGACCACCAGAGCCATCCCATCCATCAGATGCAGACCACGGCTACGTCCCCAGTCATAATGGGGAAGTAGCCCCAGGCTTAGCAGAATTGGGCTTAAGACTAGAAAGGCACATAGAAGAAGCAGCTCCGGCTGGTAGAAAACTGCATGCGTTAGGGCGGGAAGGATCACCCGTATCAGAAATGGACGATGAAAGGTTACTTTTAGAGAGTCCGCCAGTTGAAGATGATGACTCTTCTATTTGTTCGGATAATACTGACAGGGTTATTTATCCGTGGATGAAAAAGATCCACGTGGCTGGTGCATGTGAGTATCTTTAATTAGTCGTTAGTTTACCAGCTATTGAATAAGCGAATGACGTAGAGAGAAGAGACTGGTTCAAAGTTTGATATGAATATGATGGGTTAATAATACCTACAGTAATTTAAATATAATAGTAACTATCTACACGTCTCTGCCTAAGGTCGCAATAACAGTGATAGGTAAATAATTCATGCACAAGGTCAATTAAAGTGCGTCATATAAGTACCTAAGTAAATCTTATGTGTCATAATTCCGATCGCGAAGATTACATTTATGGATGAATGCACGGCCGAATTTCCTAAAAGTAATTGATCTACCTAGAATATGAATGTAGACGTTTGTAAAATATTAAAAAAATAGATTCAACCTCTTCATAGCCAATACTTCAATACTAATATTATAAAGAAGAACGATTTGATTATTTGTTCGTTTCCTTGTAATGTATTTAAAATTATTTCACTATTAGAAAGCTTCATTCTTCCTGAGCGACAAAAGCAATATTTTATTCTCAAATATCCCACGGGAATGGGTACCATGTGGGTTGAACCTTGAATACTGGAAGCCACCAGTAAATTATAAACTTCTACTACTACAGTACAGACGTTGAAAATTTGTAATGAGTCATTATAATTAAACGAACACTCATCGAACTGAGTAAAGAAAATATGATTTTTATTCCAATTATTATCTGAAATGTCAATGATTTTTTTGAGCAGAGCTAGTTTCGTTGAATATTTTGTTTCCCAAATAAATACATACATGTAGTCTAGCTACTTTTTAAGTACATTTGGCTCCAAGGGCGGGGGGAGGCTTTAAAGGTTCATAAATATATATGAATTAATGTAGCAATTCTTAGCTACATCGTCATTAGCTATTTTCAAACACTAACGACATTGTATTTCAAATATACGTAGATAATTCTTAATTTGTAATTTGTAGACGAAATCATTAAGAGTGTTTAAAATTAAATTACTTTTCAAGCAATAAGTTAGAACTATTGTTGTTAGCTATAAATTTACATTGTATAATTGTGTAACTGTTGTTTTTAATTTTATTTCAGTATGTTCGGTTCATTGTTCAAGTCATTTGATATTCATAAGAGCAGTCTCACCCTTATACAGGGTTCTTTTAACTTAAAAGGATGAGATTCACACATCCACATTGAAATTGACTTGTGACATAAATAAACGAATTTTTATTTTATTTTTTATTATTATATACTTCTTAAAACAGCATAGCACACAAAATCCTTGCTGTAATATAGAATGTAAGTATAATTCTGGACGAAAGAAAAATTCTTAACAGATTACAAAATCATTATCATTAATCGCTATACAAAATCTCTTTCCTATTGTGTTACGCATTAAAGATCTGTTTGTAAACAAATTAAGGACCCAAGGAAAGGACCACAAAAGGCGGCTAAAGTTGATAAATATGAGAACACTTTAAACCTCTTTAAGATTAATATGACGACATTAATTCAACCTTTGGCGCATCACAACAAAAGTGCAGAGGAATTATTTTTAAAGTGGCGAACTTTATAGTGTAAAGGGAATTAACAAATTGCGAGTGATCAATAATGTTTTGAGAAGTTTTTTTGGGTTAACCGAATGTTTGAGAGTGTGTCCTTTTGATGTGTTGTGACAGTTTACTAATGCGAGGCTATTAGTCGTATCCTTGAAGACGCCAGGCCCTTCCACAATGGCCCACCACTCGACTTTAATGAGAGTCATTTATTTGTATTGCTTTTAAATAGAAGTTTGTGGCCGAGAATACACCTTTGAGATTATCGATATCTAGTTTTTGGTTTTTGTATTGGCTTTAGTTGTGTGTTTTTTTGTGATGTAAAGATGGTCTTGCTATTTTAAATTTTATTGGCGTCTTGTAAAGATTAAAGAAAATGTTTTGTATGGGACCTTGGAACTGTTATAATCGGATTTGAAAAATGGATGATGGGACAATTAATAGGAAAAGTAAAATGCTTAGTTATGTTATGACCATTTGAGTTAAGTTTAAATATATTGTAATTGTTTTCAGAGTTCATATCGATAGCTAGCTAGCTCGAGAGCTTATATGTAGCTCTCTTATCAACGGTATATTTAAGATTAACAATTGGCTATCGAACATCAACAAGTAATTTATATAAATCTAAGATCACATAAGTACTAAACAATTAGTTATGGCTAAAATACAAAACATTTATATATTTTTGGGGAACCCTAAATTCATAACAACAAAGTGAGAACTTAAATATTTTTTTTACTACAGGCTAATTGTTTTATAATATTATAGTAGCATTCAGGTTTTTTGGCAAATTAATACCAATTAATTAGTCAAAACAAGCTTAAGTGATTAATTATGCTATTTTGCTCAGTTTTGGTCTGCGACGTTCCTTAAAATTTAGGTTTATTATACTAACCAAAGAATTATAAAATACTTAATAAAAAAATTGTTTTAATAATTTGTTTGAGGTAGAAGTTAAGGTCAAAAGAAATTATTTCTTTGATAGAATATAAAAATATATCATCAGTCCACTACTGGACATATACATGGTTATTTTGAAACCACTGGCCAAATTTTTAAGTTCGACTCAGAATCGGTAAGTGAACAACTTTCTCCTAAAAACATGTACAAAATATGAAAAATTTTTTTCGACTTTTCCTACAAATCATACTGATCACGTGATCGATGAAGTATGGAAAGTCCAAAATTTTTTGTCTTGTTTTGTAGGTATATACCGGAGAATTGTAACTAAAAAATCAATTACTTTATTTTGTTTAGCTTAAAGATTTTATTATTTTCTAAATTATGATTTATAGAAAATAATAAAATACAAAAATAAATACCTACACCTTCCTACCTATATAATTGTTAAAACACCATTTTGACCTTATAGTATTTTTCCGATGTAAAATAAAATAAGATGTTGAGAAAGTACACATAATATGTTACTACGATAGGTACTGATTGAACACATAAAACCAAAAAAGTATTTTAAAAAAGGTATGCTAATCTATTAACTAAACTAGTGCTAGCTTACAAAAAAAAATAACTTGTCTGTCTCGATCGCTAAGAGTGGTAAAATAATTAAATAGGTATATTTATACCACAACTATATTTAAAAGTTTTTATATTATCTTTACTGTGAGACGTTAAATATTTCATGTCTATTTATCTTCTACATTTTAATGTCAAATTTACTCCAAATCAAAATATGTGACCCAATGAATGAATATAATAAAGGTGAATGAATGAATATAATAATAATAATAAAATACGCTTTATTCCACTCCTTTTTTCAATCTTTATTAATACCATCACTGAATCAGTTTCCAGTTCCTATCACTTATATGCGGATGACTTGCAAATATACACTCAATCATCTTTATCTGAACTATCACGTGCAATTGCAAGGATCAACTCAGATTTAGCGCTGATCGGTAGTTAATCCTTTGTTTGGTTATGGAGTTTGATCTTGCTGTAAACCCAGCCTAAAAGTCAGTGCATAATTATTGGTAATTCTCATTACGTTTTGAGAATCGACTTTGAACAGCTTCCCTCAGTTTCTTTAGATGGGACTGTTATTTTGTACTCGGAAACTGTAAAAACTTTGGTGTTACTTTAGACCAGCATTTTTCTTGGATGCCACAGGTTCATGAACTTAGGAAAAAGATTTTCGCTGCATACGGATCTCTTATCCAGCTCCGTATTTTTTTACCACCAAAACCACTTTGGCGCAATCTCTCCTGCTATCTATTATTGACTACGGTGATGTCTGTTACACTGATCTATTGGAGGAGTTTCTTGGTAAACTTGAGCCACTGCAGAATCAGATTTATTTTAAACCTCCGCAAATATGACCATGTGTCTCACATTCGGGCCAAACTTAATTGGCTCCCTATTCGCCAGCGCAAGGACTTACACACTCTTACGCTCCTCTACTCTGTTATTTTTTTACCAACATCCCCATCTTACCTTAAAAGCTGTTTCTCTTTTCATTCCTCGTCTTCGCAGAGTACTTTGCGGTCTACAACTAATCTCACTCTAGAAGTTCCACGGCATTCTACCTACTTCTTTTCCTTCTCCTTTTCCGTACACGCTGTTCGTTTGTGGAACTCATTACCCGAGGGTATCAGAAAAGCCCAAACTCTGGGATCCTTCCGCAATCGAGTTCGTAGTTATTTTCTCTCTTCTGGTCCTTATTGTTAACTATCAGTTATATGTTGTATTTATCCGTCATTGCTTATAAATTATATTTTACTAAGTAGTCTATTATAATTTATTTAAGTATTTCCTTTTTATAATTCTTTCCAAAGCGCACCAACTCCCGTATACACCACTTTTATTTATTTCTTTCCACCTAAGGTTGGCTGGAAGAGGTTGCTGTTAAGCAATAAGGCCGCCTTTTGTATACTTTTCTTTCTTGTGACTGTTTTTCTTCGATATTTATTTTTTTGTGTGATAAGACGCCACCTTGGGGAACACCGGCATTGATGTCACTCCACTCAGAGAACGAATCTCCAATGCGGACGCGCTGCCTTTGTCCTAACAAGTAACTTTGAAACCAGTCAATTGCAGTAGGAGATATGATAAGAGAACGTAAAACACCAAGAAGAATGTCAAAATCGATGAAGTTGAAAGCGTTACTAAAGTCCAATAAAGACAATACAGTGAGTTGTCGATTATCCATACCCCGGCGAATGTGATCCAAGATCTTAGTTAGGGCTTTGGAAGTGCTATGGCCTTTCCGGAAACCAGACTGATAGGGATTAAGGAGATGGTTGGAATGGAGATAATCAGTAAACTGGTGGTGAATCAGTTTTTCTAGGACTTTGGAGAGGAAAAATAATATGGAAATAAGCCGGAAATCGGTAAGGAGCATTGGTTTGGATTTTTTGTGAAGAGGGATAACATTGAGTCCTTCCAAGAGGCAGGAATGTTAAGGAAATTATCTGTATGAGCTTTGCCAATCCCAAGAGTTCTTGAGAATTTTCATACTCTAGCTGGGTCTTCATTTTCAACAAAATTATGTATGTGGCGTCTTTCAGCGTCCCTAACTACCGTATTGCACCGGTTTTTGGCTTGGTGATATTTTTCCTCATTACGTTTCGTAGGATCGAGCTTGATCATTGCCTTGGTACTGTTTTTTTGCCATCAATGCCCGAATCTCATCTGTTAGCCAAGTTGCCGGAAGGTGTTTAATTTTGACAGGACGCACAGGGGCATGAACATCGTAAAGTGCCACTATAGCGTTATTAAAGAAATCTATTTGTTCGTCTACAGTGCAGATTGTGTAGACTCTACACAATCTAACTACGCTGAAGCTGCACAGTTAGTTTTTGTTTGGGGAGACGAATCCTGTAAGACGAATCCATAAATAGGGTCATGGTAAGAAAATGCATCTGCAGAATGTTGGCTATGCTTAACCACAGAGGTAAAGGGAGGAGATGATCATAAGATCGAGAAGAGAGGGGGTACAATTGGGAAAGTAATGGGTGGCATTAGAGGGTATGTAAATTGGAGAAATTGACTAGAGATAATAATAAAATACGCTTTATTATAGGTGTATGAGGGAGTGAAATTTTCTAGTTGCTCGAAAGACTGAAAATAGTCAACTTGGAGCGAAGGGCTATAGAAAACTCCTAAGAGAAGCTTGGAATGGGATAGGGATATTTCAATAAAGATATGCTCGGCGCTGTTGGCCGGAGGAGGCTAAGGCGAACTACTAAGAACAGATTAGGGGATATGAGAACCTGAGAATATATGTGACATGATAAAAATAATGTGTAATTAGGAAATTCGTAGTAATGTACAGCTTCCATGGATTACACAGAGTGAAATAAACCTAAGAGTAGATATAAAAAAAAAAATGATGTATGAAAAGGTAGCTCTTGCCCGCGGGTTTCCCTGTGGAAATATCGTTATAAAGTAGAGCCTATGTATCTTATGAATAATAAATAAAAAAGTCGGTCCAGTAGCTTTTGCGTACTATTTATATTTACTTATTATTAATTGTGTAACTCGATTTGGTTCAATAAAAGGGTATTTTACTGTCATTTTCTTATTTATTTAGAATGACTATTTTTGTGAGACGTCTACAAATCAATAGCGTCATAGTCTCGCCATAGATGATTTAGAAAGAGACAGGTATACAGTATTCTTGAATGTTATATTTTTTAACTTCAACATTAAATTATACACCTCAACAGCAGTACAATCCTCTCGCAGCCGGAAAATGCATATAATTTAGACTGAATCGATTTTGTTTGATAAAGTTTGGCATAGAAGATATATTTTTTTCCTGTTGAAATATCGGAATGAAATATATCCTTTGTCACTCATGAATAATAAATAAAAAATCTGTTCAGTAGCTTTCGAGTTTATCCATTATAAACAAAAAAACAAAACTCCATATCTTATCTTTTTATAATAGGCATTAGATTAACGTAAATTACCAAACAGTGAGATACTTAACAGTTTTTTTTAATTTTCGACATTGTATCAGTTCACGAACCAAGTACGATACTTAATCTATATATAAGGTCCTTCTTAAATAGTGCACATAATTTTAAGAGGTCAATGTACTCATGCATACAAACAACTATGGTACCAACATTGAAATCGCGAAAATTAATCAGCTGTTCCATACATTTTGATCTATTCGATTTAAATTTTTTCTGTGGAACAGCTGATTTTTTTTTCGCGATTTCAATGTCGGTACCATAGTAAAAGTTGTTTAAATGCATGAGTACATTGACCCCTTAAAATTATGTGCACTATTTAAGAAGGACCTTATATATAGATTAAGTATCGTACTTGGTTCGTGAACTGATACAATGTCGAAAATTAAAAAAAACTGTTAAGTATCTCACTGTTTAGTAATTTACGTTAATCTAATGCCTATTATAAAAAGGTAAGATATGGAGTTTTGTTTTTTTTGTATATAATGGATAAACTCGAAAGGTACTGAACAGATTTTTTATTTATTATTCATGAGTGACAAAGGTTATATTTTATTCCGATATTTCAACAGGAAAAAAATATATCTTCTATGCCAAACTTTATCAAACAAAATCGATTCAGTCTGAATTATATGCAGTTTCCGGCTGCGAGAGGATTGTACTGCTGTTGAGGTGTATAATTTAATGTTGAAGTTAAAAAATATAACATTCAAGAATACTGTATAGCTGTCTCTTTCTAAAAAAAAATTCAAAGTCCTGACTGACTGACTGACTGAGATATCAACGCACAGCCCAAACTGCTGAAACTAGAGACTTTAAATTTTTCACATAGATACGTTATACAGTGTAGGCATCCACTAAGAAAAGATTTTTGGAAATTCCACCCCTAAGGGGGTGAAAAAGAGGATGAATGTTTGTATGAAAGTCCGTCAGTTTTGAAGTTAGGATCTTCGAACATTGTATTTAGGCTAGCAATTGAAAATTAATATTTACCTATGTCAGCGTTTTTGACAATTCCACCCCCAAAGGGGTGAAAAGGGAGATGAAATGTTGTATCTGGAAAGTCTTTCATTAAATTTATTATTTAGGCTTATGGTCGGAAAGTAAAACAAATAAGCAAAAACATGTTTCGTATTTTTTCGAAAATCAACCCCTTAGAGGTTAAATGGGATAAATAAACCTAAAAATCGATATGGATGTCGTTATTGAGGTTTTTATGGGATGACGATTGCAAAAATGGCATTTATTTTGATGATTTAGCACGCTGAACATGATTCAACCCCTAAAAGGTTGAAATAGGGGTGAAGTTTTGAATGAAAAATCAGAGGGTAAAATAGACATTTCAACTTGAAACTTTGTAGGCTTACTTCTTAAAACAAATAGGCAACCCATTTCGTAGTTTTCCGAAAATCAAACCCAGGGGGTAAATGTTGATTGTCACATCACAAATACAGTTGTGGGTAAATTGAAAAAAAAAAAAACGCAACTGTATACTATATATTGTGTTTATAATTATTTTTTTAATGTATTTTTTTCCTTAAATAAATGTTAGCGTAAGACGGTGAATGCCAGTGTGCGGACAAACTAATTCTGGTTTTTGTCACACTGCTTCAAGATAATTTATATTTTTAAGTACACCTTGTAAATTTTTAATAAATAAATAAATAAATAATAGGGTATAGAAACCTAAATCATCTTAAGTACCCTAAAATTTCTTGGTAGGTACCTAAGCTACTCAGAACTAACTTTTTGATTGTGAAACAGACACTTATTATATACTAGCTTCCGCCCGCGACTTCGTCCGCGTGGACATTCGAGAAAATACTTAGGGGACCAATAACCAAGATAAAAGCATTCTATGTTTTAATTTCATAAAAATCCGATCAGCCGTTTTTACGTGATTAGGCGAGTCCTCCCTCACCAAGCGAGCAGCTTCGTGCGAGGCCCGCCGCACGTGGCAAACGTTCTGCCTCGCGCGAGGCTGCTCGCTTGGTGAGGGAGGACCCGCCTAATTACGTAAAAACGGCTGATCGGATTTTTATGAAATTAAAACAAAGAATACTTTTTATCCTGTAAGGGATCCGGAGGATAAGGGATCCGGAGGGATAAATAAACCTAAAAATCGATATGGATGTCGTTATTCAGGTTTTATGGGATGACGATTGCAAAAATGGCATTTATTTTGATGTTTAACACGCTGAACATGATTCAACCCCTATAAGGTTGAAATAGGGGTAAAATTTTGAATGAAAAATCAGGGGTAAAATAGACATTTCAACTTGAAACTTTGTAGGCGTATTTCTAAAAGCAACCCATTTCGTAATTTTCTGAAAATCAAACCCAGGCGGTAAATAGCGTACCTATATAAACCTAAATCATCTTATGTAAGTACCTAAAAGCTCTTGGTACTTAACAAGTTCTTGATACCTATGCTAGAACTAACTTTTTGGTTGTGAAGCAGACACTTATTATTTACTAGCTTCCGCCCGCGACTTCGTCCGCGTGGACATTCGAGAAAATCCTTAGGGGACCAATAACCAGGATAAAAAGTATTCTATGTTTTAATTTTATCAAAATCCGATCAACCGTTTTTACGTGATTAGGCGGGTCCCTACCAAGCGAGCTGCCTTGTGCGCGAGGCAGAACGTTTGCCACGTGCGGCGGGCCTCGCACGAGGCTGCTCGCTTGGTGAGGATCGCCCGCCTAATCACGTAAAAACGGCTGATCGGACTTTTATGAAATTAAAACACAGAATACTTTGTATCCTGGTTATTGGTCCCCGAAGGATTTTCTCGAATGTCCACGCGGACGAAGTCGCGGGCGGGAGCTAGTATAAATTATATGAGTTTGGAACCCAATAACTTGTGTACAGCATTTTATTTAGGTTTTAGTTATTTAAAACTTCTTTTTTCAAGAACGATTAAAAATACTTTACTTCATCCTGTTTTTGTGAATGAGAGCTAGCTAGTTTTTTTTGTTAATTTTACTGAATAGATATAGTGGTCCAAGCCAGATAGATACATATTTTTTCCTTTTAGGTTACTATCTATCCCTTGGTTAACTAACCAAGGGACCTATCAAGAACCGCATAAAATTAGGTTCTCTATCCTGATAATAACATTTAATTATATATAAATAATAAAGATATCTCAACTTTGAGGTAGTTGAAACTAAATTTTTTAATTGTTCAATTTTCAATTATTATAGAAATTGTCAACAAAATTTAAATTTATGTAAGATAGTGGTTGTTAAGTAAAGTTGAAAGTGTCATCAAAAATATTTGAAGTTACCTCTCTAGTGATATTCAAAAAGTGTAGCAGAATGTGTTCTTTCTAATTTTATAAAAATAACACCACCTTGATGCTCCAGATAAAAAGTCATGATTTTTTAATACCATAGTAGGTATATCAACCAAGTAAAATTACTTTAATGATAATAAACGTTCAATGTTTTTGCAAACGTTCAACTCCAATTATTTTATCGAAAGAAACAAATTCTGCTTACATACTGTATTGGCTCAAAGCTCTTGGTACCAATTCTGAATAGGGTATTAATTTGACTGTTTTTTTTAATATACTTAAAATGTTTATTGAAATATTAGCAACACAACATAGATATTTATTTTCAAATATTAAAGAACAAACTTTTTAATTACACAAGGAGAATGCTACAAGCCAGTGACGTCACATGCTAGTAGCGCCATACTCTCGCCATAGAAAATTTCGTTTTAGAAAAAGATAGCTAGAATCACAATTAAGTCTTACTAATATTATAAATGTGAAAGTTTGGATGTTTGGATGTTTAGATGTTTGGATGTTTGTTACTCAATCACGCCAAAACGGCTGAACGGATTTGGCTGAAATTTGGGACATATATACTTTATAGTCTGGAGAGGAACATAGGCTACTTTTTATCCCGGAAAAATATCACACTCCCGCGGGATAACGTCGTGTAGTTCACGCGGGCGAAGCTGCGAGCGGAAAGCTAGTAGCTCATAATTTGCTTTTTATACAGATTGTTTTTTGGCACATTTGTTATTTAATTAGGTTATATTTCTGAAAGTTATTATTAAATATCTACCTACATTTCAAAAACAGTCAAATTAATACCCTATTGTCAACCTCAAACTTTTTCGCATATGAGGTAGGTACTGATTTATTTTGAAATAGTTAGTAAAGTTAGACAAACTTACAAAAATTGGGTTAGGCCATCTGTTTAGCACCTCGTGCCTACTAGCTATGCTGCGTTGGGCTCATAGAAACAAAACATGTAAAAACATAAAACACTTTGTCTTGACTCACTGACTTATTCACCATGGCATAGCCTAAACTATTAAAGCTGGAATCCTGAATTTTCTATAGTAGCTTCTCTATATAACACAAATATCCAACAATGGTTTTTGGAAATTCAACACTTAAGGGATTGAAAAAGAGGGTAGAAGTTTGTATGAAACTTTTTCTTTCTATTTTCTATAGGCGTGAAACTTTGTAAATATACTCCACAACAGAAATAATAATGATTTACGTTTATCAGTGTTTTTCAAAACTCAACCCCTAACGGGGTTAAAAGGGGTGCAAAATTTTGTATGGAAATTAATATAAATTCTGATCGGATTTACTTGAAACTTGCTCTTAATGCTCTTCAACACAATTGATGGGATACGTGTTTCAGCGTTTTTTAAAGTTCATCTTTAAAGGAGGTGAAAAGGGGTGCAAAATTTTGTTTCGGTTTTTACTCTTTACCCTTGTTTTGGAGATAATTGGAGAGTCTGATGTCCTAATACTCGAACGCTACTCAGATTTGACGTCTCAAACATCGCCCAATCGCATTAAATGTCAAAGGTATGAAAGAGACGGCATAATGTTCGAGATTAGCTGAGATGAGTTGAGTTGCTTTCGAGTATTCGGACTGCTTTTTACGACAGTAAAATATACTATTCCCATGGGAAAAGGAATAAAAAGATTATCGTTAATCTTATGAGTGTACGAAAGTTTGGATGTTTGTTATTGAACACGACGAAATAGCTGAACGGATCTGGATGAAATTTAGCACAAATATAGATTATGGTCTCATTTTAATCTGGGAAAATATTTCATACCAAGGAGAAAAAAATCGTATCGCTCACGCGGGCAAAGCCGCGAGCGGAAACCTAGTCTGACTATAAACGGACTGAGTACTGTTTTCTTATATTTTCTTTAGTCAGTTGTTCTTCAACATTATCTCTATAGTGTGTGCTATATAGGGTTATAAAGGGTGTTTATTTAAAGACTAGCGGCCGCCCGCGGTTTCACCCGCGTGTTTCTCGTTCCCGTAGGAATATCGGGATAAAAAGTAGCCTAAGTTATTCCTTATTACATCAGCTACATGCCAGTGAAAGTCCCGTCGAAATCGGTCCAGCCGTTTCAGAGATTAGCCGGAACAAACAGACAGACAGATAGACAGACAGACAGACAGAAATTGTAAAAAATGTTATTTTGATATATGTACCGTATATATAATCATATGTATATAGTAAAAAGCGGTTATTTTAATATTACAAACAGACACTCCAATTTTATTTATTTGTATGTTTGTACGAGAACCAAAAAGCGACGATAAGAGTGGAACAAGACGTCACAGAAGAGATCCAAATTAGTCGGGGCGTCAGGCAGGGTTGCATCTTATCTCCTTTACTATTTAATTTGTACTCCGAAGCAGTAATGTCCGAAGCACTAGAGGGGATAGAACTGGGCATAAAAGTAAACGGCAAAATTATTAATAATTTGCGCTATGCCGACGAGACACAGTGCTTATCGCTTCTTCAGAACGTGACCTGCAAGAGATTTTAAACCGAGTGCAAAAGAGTAGTGCAGAGGCCGGTCTCACAATGAACATCTCAAAGACCAAGTACATGGTTGTATCTCGTAATCCCGACTTGAAGCCGAAGTTAGCAGTGGCTGGCAGAGATATAGAGCGAGTACAGCAGTACAAATACCTCGGCGCTTGGGTGAATGAACTATGGGACTCGGATCAAGAAATTAAGTCCCGGATTGAAATTGCTCGAGCGTCCTTCATGAAGATGAAGAAAGTATTATGCTGCCGAAACATCAACATAAAACTCAGAGTACGGATCCTCCAGTGCTACATTTGGCCGGTGGTCCTATACGGCTGCGAAGCATGGACTATAAAAGAAGACGCGAGGAAACGTCTCGAAGCGTTCGAGATGTGGTGTTACCGTCGCATGCTGCGTATAAGTTGGACCCATAAAGTACGAAATGAGACAGTGCTCCAGCGCGTCGCAATGTCGCGGAACTTGATGCGGACCATCAAAAAGCGTAAGGTTGAATATTTGGGACATGCATTACGACACGACCGATATCAGCTGCTTTAACTTATCATGATGGGCAAGATAGAAGGCAAAAGACGTGCTGGAAGACGAAAAAAGTCATGGCTGAGAAACATAAGGGAGTGGACTGGTATCGCCAAAGCAGAAGAACTGTTTCGCTTGGCGAAAAACAGAGATGGATTTGCGGAGCTGACGGCCAACCTCCAGTAATGGGGAGGCACTGAAAGAAGAAGAAGTATGTTTGTATGTATGTTTAGAGTATAGGTGTATAGATGACATACTTCAGGGGGTGAACTCTCACACACAAACAACTTTTACTATTGGACTAATTGCCTCATTGCGAAAAAAATCAGCTGTTCCATACATTTTGGCCCATTCGGTATTGCATTTTTGTATGAAACTTGATTTTTATTCGCGCTATCGCAATTTTTCCCTTTGTAAAAGTTGTTTGTATTGATGGGTACTTTAACTCCCTGAAGTATGTGTGTCCCATCTTTAAACAAACACACTGTATAATATAACACTTTATTTGCTATTTATTTATTACTTTAAGAAGCTGAGATTCATTACAAAACGTTTTTCTTTTAAATAAATAATTGATTTACTAGTTTCAGAAACTTTCGGTATTTGTATTTTATTACTGTCAAAAACCTAACGAGGTTTTTGACCTTAACGAGTTTGTTATAAAGTATGTAATAAATGGTGTTGCATATTGGGGTGGGTGTAGAGTGCCCATTGGGGTAGATTTCAGATGCATTGTAAAGATGGAACAACGGGAAAAATTTCACAAAGGTATTCAGGGTGGGAAAAAAATATTTATTTATGAATTATATAGACGTGCTTCAACTTATATGAGACATTAAAATACGACAAATAATAATTAAGTTAAAGCAAATCAAAGTTAATGAATAATTATCAAGTTCTCTACCTATTGTAAGTTTTTTTTGTGTCATGGGTATAAATTAGTATTCTGTAACCGTCAACGTTAACTATGTATATAGACAGGATTATTGTAAAGAATGCTAGATCAGTAGGTGCAGCGTAAATGCATTTTACAGTAGTACCCCAAGAGCTATCCGATATTTTTGTAAAAAATTCAATAACAGGCCAAATTTTTGTAAATGGCCCTTAAATATAATTTTAAGAGACTATATTTTGGAATCCAACATAATATCGCATTGGAAGGTATAAAAAAAAGTTATACCCCGAAAATGGTGTAATTCTTTCAGCAAATATGCTATCACCAATTTTATCGTTAACATGTGTTTATGTTAACCATATCTAAGCACCAAAGTCGAAATCCATAAAGATATAAAACGGGAAACTAATACTTTAGGAAGAAGTCGGTTGTTTCTGATAGCATTTTTAACATAGGTGTAATGCCAGTTTGAGTTTACGTAGAGAGTTTTTTTTAAAGTTTATTTGTTTTTCATTTACAAATATAGGGGGATTATATACTTTTACGAAAGATAATAAGAAATGTATTCAAATGTAAAGTGAATAACACTTATACCATTTTCGCCTATTTTTTATAGATTTTTTAAAGCTTTGTATTTGTTTTTTTTAATGTCGCTGTCATAAATATTGGTGGATTACTAATGAATTATTTATTAAACTAGATAATCTAATTTTCAATGTTAAGAAATTACTGATATAGAATTATTGTTGAGTCTCCATAGAGCGAATTAGTTTGGCTCTCGGGCTATAGGTATGTGATACAATTTGTAGTAGTTTTATGACATTAACTATAGTATGATGCCCTGCATGATATGACAAATACATACTTACATAAAAAAATTAGCAACGAAACAAAATCTGGAAATTAAATGCTCTTTTTTATATTTGCTACACATACCTACATATTTATATACTTATTTCGTGTAACTTGGTTTGGTTCAATCTAGTTGTCTCGAGAACGGTTTGACTCCGAAAATTGATTCAGGTTCTGTTTTTAGGAACTGCCCAAAATTCAGACGAAACCGATTTTGATGAGGTATGGCATAGATATATTTTTGACTGAATTTAGCCGCGAATAAAGCCGCGGATAAAAGTTAGTTATATTATTTGTGTAACTCGATTTCGTTTAACCAAGTTTTCTCGAGAAAGTTGCGACACAGAAAATTGGTTCACGTATTACACCTACCTATCGTTTTAAAGGCCGGATTTTGCACAAAATTGTGCCTAAACCAATTTTGATGAAATCTGGCTTTGATATAGATATAATTTATATGTAAGCCAGAAAAGCTAAATATGCTTACAACCTACTGAATACTTTTTTGTGGCAGTTTTGAATTTTCTGGGACGGTAGCAACATTTATTACACTTTTTCTTATACCAAAAATCTCATCCAATTCTCTCACGAGGGAAATAAATACGATGTAAAATACAAAATTAAGTAGATTACCTATTTACCTACATGGCTGTTGCACGCACTATCTCTTGGTTAACGTAGACGAAGGCATTATCTCTTGGTTAACGAAGTTAGAGGAAGGCACGAACCGCCACTAGTTGGACACTGTTAAATTCAATTTAAATTGGCATTTTTATTTAACGCGGGGGTCTTTTGGATCCAGACCAATATAACAATAAATGTAAAAATTACTCTATTTTCTGTATGTCACCCTTTCCCGCCTAAGCCAATGTACGAATTTTGATGAAAGGACCACGCAAATTACCCTCCTACAGAAATAAAACGTACTTATCTCAG
Organism: Crambus lathoniellus; assembly: GCA_949710035.1. Lineage (NCBI taxonomy): Eukaryota > Metazoa > Arthropoda > Insecta > Lepidoptera > Crambidae > Crambus > Crambus lathoniellus. The sequence goes on from OX453307.1 coordinate 11,998,644, forward strand.
TTTATGCTTCTTGGCAAGCTGATGATTTTTGGTTTGGCAGACATTTGCCGCTATTGGAAATTATACACCTCTAAATTTTAATTAGTACAAAGATGGAAAATGAAGTATTTAGAAAAAATCGACCCCACGAATTTTTCTATTATACCCACTTTTCTAAATAGGTACTTCATTTTCCATTTTTCAACCATAAAATTGCATTGTGAATGCAAAAAAGTAAACATTTAAATAACTAGTACAAAGATTTTAGTCAATTATTACTATGGGGCCACGGAATCGCGAAAAAAAAAACAGCTGTTCCATACATTTTAGTTGAGTCGATGTTGTACTTTTGTATGGAACAGCTGATTTTTTTTCGCGATTCAGTGGTTGGCTCCATAGTAAACGTTTTTCATATTGATGGACACTATCATCCCCTAAAACCTTTGTACTAATTAAAATTTAGAGGTGTGTTGGGAATTTCGCAAACATTGTGTATTTTCAGAAATCGAATTATAAAAATAGTACTTACCTCGTATGGTGATAATTTGGCACACTTCGGTATTTGTTGTAAATGTTCATTGAATTATTATAAAAGGGTGTGAGAAACGGTGTTAACTTGTTCAATAGTAGCTGCCCAAATAAAAAACAAGAAAACTTAATCCTATATTTTTGCAATTCAATAAAAAAACTACCATCCATTTTATTGATAGAGTATCAAAGTTAAAAGCAGGTTCCCATTGTTTTTACACCCTATTATAATTCATACCTAATTAGCATTTAAGTCATTCCATGGAAAACGCTACCGCAACATATTTTCTTAAAATGCTGATTTTAAAAGAAAATGTGTCTTAGGATAATCTTAAAAGCCTATATTTTAATAGACCACCCTTAATTTCTTAATTTATTTTCGAATTATTCTGTTTTTACTTATCAAAGTCAGGTTACTGTATACGATTGATGGTAGTTTATTTTTATCAAAACTCTCAACACCAAAACAAGAAAACTACTGTCAGATTGACATTGCGCGTTTCGCTGTTAGAAAGGAAAAGTTTTAAGCAACCAGTGCCTGAAATATTATTTGAATACCTTAATAATTTCTTAGATTTATTTAACCTTTAAAGCATGACACTTACGTGTAACACCCGTTACAAAAAAAGAGCATTTGTTCATTTAGCGACTGAGTTAATGCACGCATCATAAAATACATTTGAGGAAGTAAGGTTATGATTAAGAACTGCTAATATTTTCTATTTATTTGATGTTCAGCTTATTTATTTGTGAGATATTGGTGGGGAATGATGGGTAACACCCGTTACGTAACGGGTGTTATCATTTTTTGATATGACTTTATTAGGACTAATAAAAGGTTGGTTGTGCTGGTTTATGGTTGTTGCATCTAAAAATCTTTCAATGCATTTTATGATGCGTATATTAACTCAGTCACTAAATAAACAAATGCACTTTTCTTGTAACGGGTGTTACACGTACGAGGCATGCTTTAAAAGTTCTAAGAAATTATTAAACATACCAAATAATGCGGCTGCTTGAAACTTTTCCTTTCTATCGGCGCAGCGGCGGAACGCGAAATGTCAATCTGACAATTATTTTCTTTTTTCGGAGTTGTAAAAGGGGACTGTACCTTTAACAGTTTTTCCATAAATATTGATGTTAGAGAGCAGTAGGCATGATAAGTTCTACTAAGTTCCTATATTGATTATTTCCAAAAATTTGATCAAATAAACATTTATTCCTACAAATATTGGTTTAATTTCGTACTCGTAACACCCGTTACATTGGTCTGTAACACCCGTTACATTTTTGAATTAACATGCAAAATCCTAAGTGTATTTTAGTTTTAATATGAATATTCTATAATGTTTAGAATTTATTTAGAAATACGTTTACATTTTTTTTCACTTCAAAAATAAACACAATTCGCAGACTTTTGCTTTTGTTGCGGGTAATCCGGAAAGCATAGGCAAAATCGTGTAACGCCCGTTACGCACATATATTGTTCCTAATTTCTTTACTGCTAGCAAATACTGTTAGTTTTAATACGGATGACGAAACTTTGACCTAGGTGGAGGGTGTTAAGCTAATAAAAAGGATATGTTTTCTTTTTGCATCATTAATTAATCGTCAAGTAAAGGTGTACGACCTGTAACACCCGTTACATGGAATGACCCATTTAACAATACCAAAGTGTGTAAAATGAACTCCATACAAATTACCTGTTTTCTAATTCGATTTGAGTAAAATCCCCAATGCGGCGGTGGATGCGCCATACCAAAAAGTGATCAGAGCGTGGCAAAGACGCATTAACTGGGGTACATACGTTTGAAGTCTGTTGGACTTCTCATACCCAGTGAAATTTGCGTGGTCCTTTGGCAAAGAAATAAATTAGGCATTGGAGAAGGACATAGGCCTTTTACTTCTGTACTTTTTACATTTGAAGAAAAAATTTAAGTGATCCCTCAACAGCGCGATATAACCGACAAATCGGACGAAGTTGCGCGTCCACTAGCTTTGTTTGTTTTTATAAAAACGAAATGTAATCTATATTTATTTATTTAATTTGTTAGGGAAACAAACAATATAATAATTCTTAACTACACAAATTAATTCACTAACCAGCAAAGTTTCCGCTATTATAAAATACATACAAGTAAGACACAAAGGGACAAGACAGAAAAAAAAAAATAATTTAAACAAAAACAAAGGTGTTTATTGACTACTATTCTTCGATGGATTTTTCTCCTTCTCGATTTTGCGGTTCAAACGACAGTTTACTATTAAAAGTCATCCCCAAGTCTCTCATCTTAGTCAATTTATTATTTTTTTATTGTTTAATAAATAGTCAGTTTTGTTCATTTTTGTTTATCAAGTAAAGGTAATAACAGTGCATTTGGTTGAATTAAGGTGAAGATATTTCTTATTGCTGTAATGGCAAAGACTGTTAAAATCTTCTCGCAATAGGGCACAATCTAAGGTAGTTGTAATATTAAAAAAATATATAAGTATCTGTAGGGCGTTTGCTTGACTTCCTGTTTTTTGTCACTGTGTATGTGTTTGCCGGTTGATTATGAAAGTAGCCGTCAAGATTATCATATAGTTATGAACAGTAAGTTCTTACATTTTAAATATACAGCCGACTGATATCCAACACTAGTCGCGGAGACATGTCGAGTCATTTTAAAGAAGAATAAAATTGTATAATCTATGCTTATGCAATAAGCAATTTGTTGTAATAAGTAACGATACATGTTTTTGAGGGTTCCGTAGATAGTTTCGCCATATTCGTCCGTCTGTCCGTCCCCAGCCTAGCTCATAGACTCTAAGTACTAGAAAGCTGAAATAAATATTTGATTTGATTTGATACACCTCGGCGACTCGTCTCCGCGACTGGCGTTTGTAAGTATCATAATGCTAACTTATATTCCTTGGTTTATTTAAAAAGAATCGCTTTTTTTAATACCAATGGAAATTATTTGCGCACAGTTATGTCACATAGTCGTAATACATGCATATCAGTCGTAAATTAAACCAAGAGGAAAAACACGGAACAAACGTAAATGAATTAGACACTTGTAGTGTCGGAGTTATTATCCAGATAAAAAAATACGGTACTTTCATTGTGCAAGTAAAATTTTTACTTGCAGTTTTTTCATACGTATGACAGACTTCATATCAATCAAATAACGCGCCAAAACCCATTCAGCTTAAAGGCCTCATTTTTCATAAAAATCTCCACGTCAATACAATCATTATCACGTACGCTTTTAGTCACAAACATTACTTGTAATGTTGACAGCTCGTATAATCAAAATTACCGTAAACGATGCGCCCATTGTACACAACAAATTCAAAATTAACACACAGTTGTCGCGAAGGTTGAATACTTATGGCTCGTTTACATTAGTCGGTTAGGCCGTAAATGCCTGCAGCCTATTCTCGGTCACTATTCGGTTCTTCTTCTTTCGTGTCGCTAACAAACTAAACTGTGTCCGACTAGAACTCAGCTACGCGAATCGCAGAACTAGTAGCCTTTATTAGGTCCTCCTGCGTGCAGCTGCAAGGACACGCAGAGCATATCAAATGTCCCATCGTTTGGGGAGAAGCACCGCACCTACATTCCAAGTTGGAATCATCCAAAAATGCCAACCCGGACAGGTTGTCTTTGCTACGGCTGACCATTGTCCGAAGTCTATTTGAAGACTTCCAGGTAGGACATGGCAACTCTTGTCCAGGCGGAAGGCTTTCAGATGGTGAGACAAAGGGACCAGAGAGGTCAGCAGTCTCACGTCACAACCTACATCTCTCCTTCGACCGAATGTTGTTTTGGAGATAGGACACGCAATCAATGAAATTTTTTCGGCTTTAATATTTTAGGAACTGGGTCGTGCTTGTTAAGACTATTCGGTTGGCTGTATTCGGTCCAAGTCCGTATTCCGCGGACAGCGCCTATTCGGTTACCGACTAGTGAAAAACAGGTTTTCGGTTGGCCGTATTCGGTCGAAGCCAGTATTCGGCAACGAGAGCAATAGAATGCGAGAGCTAAACCGAAAGCGGTCGCAAAATAACTAATGCTAATAACCTATTTCCGTTAACCGGTTGAACCGATAGGTCGCTGGATTCTGTGGCTGAGCCAATGTAAACGCGCCATACAATGTTTTGATTGCATGATGCAACAGAATATTCGCATCTGTGGGTCAAGAGCGCTAATGAACAGGTTATTTTGATTGATCGCCAAAGAAATTGTTAGCATCACATTCGCGCTTGTCTCAAAAAGGAGTTTTCTTATCGACACCTGTCATTGAAGTAACATATTTCACTGATACAATAGTGCGTTGTATCGAGTTGGTAATGGACCACCAGGGCTCCAGTGGTTCTGAGATCGACCGGAGATTGCCCGATCGGTTATGGGACCACACATCGGTCAGGTGGTCGTAATTCGATCAGATTGTCGTCATGACGTGATACGACTAACGAAGCATGGACCGGTAGCGGCTATCTCGTTTTGCAGTTCGACGACGTTCGTAATGAGTCGCGAGTATTAATGGCATTTATAGTGACTCACCGCTTTTTTTTTTTTTTTTTTTTTGTACTCTAAACTGTCATATTGAATTAGTGTTTTGTTTTTATTTGTTTCGGGTTTAGAAATACGTTAGAACCTCATTGCTCATTATTCTGCATTTTTTTAACATGCGTGGAAACAAGAAATTTGAAGAATTGTCTGAATATTTTAGCATTACTCCTGTCATAATCATCTGAAAATCTTGAGTGTATGTTAAGTTGTGTTGTGTTATGTAGAGATAATACTTTATATTCCTAAGCTCAATATTTCAAGTCTCAAAGTGTGAAAGCCGTAGAAAATACCAAGGCTCACCAAAGCTTTTCATCTATACGTAAGTCTAAAAATAACTACTCTGCGTCTTTGCCATATTTTATTAGAAGGAAACATACAATAGGCACAATGTTATTCCCACAACAACATTAGGTACACGCAGTTTAGGTAGGCTCAGTTATATTTAGGTAGGAAACTTTGGACCCGGATCAATGTGGTTTTGTCAGTGTGACCACTTGAAATCTCTCCGACCGCACATACCAGCCGAAGCCGCGGAGATTCTCAAAGAAATTCCAGACGATCCCGACCGCTCCCTACGCCTGTCCCGCTCTAACAACAGTGTGGGCGGTACTTTCTTACATGCCTACTGTATTAGACAGCAAGATATACTTAGGTATTGGCGACCTTTTTGTTTTAGTTCTATCGATGTTTCTAGTTGATGTTGCCACTATTTATTGAGATTTTATTTACATTTCACCGCCTCCGTTAGGTATAAGGTTTACAATCTTAGAAGGCTACGTACGAGATACGTTCAATAACCATCATGGTGCTAAAAGCATTTGCGAAAGGAAAAAAAAGAATGCGATCTGGGCTATCCGTCCGGTGAGCTACGGCGCGAGACTTTACGAGATGAATCAGCAAGAAACTCGTCAAGGCCTTTTTCTCCCTGTATTATTTTGTACAGAGTCAGCATATTATAAAGCGAAGTTCTTTTCAGTTTTGTATACGTATAGTGTACTTATGCTGAATAGCGCAGTAGTGAGTGCGTTCTTTTTTACTATGGTCATCATGTCCTGGGATGTGTAATCGAAAAATAGTATTTAAAGTTCTTCGTGTTTCGGAAGGAATGTTAGTACGTTTGTCCCGGCAGCTTTTACATTCGTTTACACCGATCTATCCGTATTGGGACCGCGTATTAGATTATGGCCCTTCCTTTTTATCAATGATTAGGAAAATCTTATGTTAACACATAAGATATTGATAAATGCTGGTGATGATAGCACATATTTATTCAGCTGAAAGATTAAATTAATCAACACTAAATTATTCATACTTTTACAATGTTTAATAATTACATTATACACTAATGATACAATAATACAAATTGTGTTCGGTTCAAGTAGCTTCACCAATAACATATTTATTGAAGAATGACACACAATAATGCCTTTTGAATGTCTTTTCTTCAAAATTACTTTAGTATAAAAGCAATTTCCTTGGAAAGCAGAAAAGGAAATTACTTTCAACTTTTCGTTACAAGTAACTTTATTTCGTAGTTTGAAATGAAGCTATTGTACTTTCATGGCTCTGTTGGTGGTTTAGACTTTCATTCATTCGATTTATTAAGGAATCTTTAGACTTGACATGTCTATCTTTCATTTATTATTATTATAAAAATCAGTGAAAGTAATACGTAATAGCTACAAAACCAATAACCTAAATACGGTTAAATAACTTTAAGATTATTATTAGTCCATCAATCAATTTACTTGTAATTAAGCTATGCTCCCAAGCACCTGGTTAAAACCATCGCTCATTCATCGATTGCTCTTCTCTCTACGCCATATTGTTTGAAAAACGATCTAATTTGCTAGGCTTAATTAATCAAAACAAAAAGGAAGCTCATGGACGTGCATGTGTAATTATTATGCACATTAATTAAGGCCCACGAGGTTGCCACATAAATTATTCAGAGGTATTCTCTCACGCAAGCCCAGCTATTTTCCAATATAAAACCATAAACTACGTGGACATGGCAAAATGTGTGGTGAATTATAACCTTTTTGGTAGCCTTACTTAGTGTGCGATAATGGTCACTACTCAAGAGTCAGAAGTATCATACAACATTAATACCTTTCTTGTAGATTACATAGGTAAAATTAATTGAATGTATAAATGATGATTCATTGTTGCTATAAATAATTGTTCTATTGAAATATCGTAATTGTGAATAACAATGTAAAATTAACTCCCAGTCCTCGTGACGGAAAATGATGCTCTTTTACTCATACACAATGATGTGAAAATCACATCTGTCGTCGTTTCTCTGCGTTCAATGAATAAGACGACAGCCAAACGTTCGTTTTATGAGAGAAATTCACACCGATCTTTTTTGTATTTATTAAAGCAAAACTTTCTTTTACAGCTAACGGCACCTTCCAGCCTGGGATGGAACCGAAGCGGCAGCGCACAGCCTACACCAGGCACCAGATACTCGAACTAGAGAAAGAGTTCCACTACAACCGGTACCTAACCAGAAGAAGACGGATAGAGATAGCACACACACTAGTCCTGTCGGAAAGACAAATCAAAATCTGGTTCCAGAACCGGCGGATGAAGTGGAAGAAGGACAACAAATTACCGAACACCAAAAACGTGAGGAGAAAAACCAACCCGGCTGGAGTCACCACGACCACGGCTAAAGCCACACCAAAGAGTAGATCAAATAAGAATACGAATAATAATGACAAGAAGAAGTCGAATAACAACGGTCGGCCGGACAGTATAGAGAATGTGACGGACAATATAATGAATGACTTGCATTGTGTCGGTCAACAGAATTTGTCGCATGATCCGGCAATTAGCCCAATGTCGCATGCGAATCAAATGGGTGGGCACGGGATGACGGCGCACCATCTCCACATGATGGGCATGCATGCAGGCATGGACCCCGCCATGGTGGCAAACCTCGCGGCGCACGGCTCTCCAGTCGGTAATGCCTGCGGCACCGGCCTGCCCACCAACCAGCCAGTCATCAAATCCGACTACGGTCTCACCGCCTTATAATCTAAGTGTAAAGAAGAATTATTTTCACTGACGGACTTTCTGTAACAACCATTCCTTTGTGTCGATAAGTTGTAATAAAGTGATGAGTAAATTTTAAAATAAGGCTACTGTAACTTGTGTAAGTATTCTTAGAGTAACCAGTCATATTTCAATGTTTGGATAGTTAAGTGGAAACATTTACAATGTCAAAAAGTGTGATTAATATTATTATTTTAGGGTAGACTTAAACATCTGAGTGTTGGATTTGTACATTTTAGTTTAAGTCATTGTCGTGAGCTATAACTTATTATTTATGACACTGTGTTAGAATTATTATTTAAATAAAATGCAGTATTGTTGATCTTAAGAGACGTGTGTAGAATTGTTTTTGGAATTTAATCATCTGAAGGAAAGTTACCTCCGTACTATAAGTTTCAGATTTTGTTATTTGTATATCGTGCAAATAATAATACAAAATGATTATAAATAAACTTGAATAAATTTTGTAAATCTACTTGCTTTCAAATTAAGCAAAATGTTTGTATTACTACGACTTATTAGTTTTACTACTACCCATATTTACATTTCATTCATAATTTTTGATGTTAGTTGAATACAATTTTTTTTTTTGTTTTTCAATATGACTTTTTGATTATTGTAGCACAAAATTTCAATGCCCTGTTTAAATGATTCATATAAAAGCTTTAAGACAGTAATTTAAATTATTGAAAATGAAGTATTAGAAAATTTTTACCCATCTCACTACAACCTCCGATGGGACTCGAACCTAAGTCCTTTCATTGTCCTGGCGAATACTATTATAACCACTGAGCTAAGAAACAATGAAACAGCTGAATAATAATTTGACATAGCCTCATTGATGTTACACATACCTAGGCATTTTTATACTCAAACTATAAGATAGGTAGATATCTAATATAACTTAGGCTCAACTCACACTGGCGCAGAGTTGAAGCGTCAATCTGAAATTTTAAAGAGAAAAATTACCCTTATCTTCACATCGTACGCGTAAAGGAACGTCCTCACTGGGATCATTCTTTCATTTGTAAACAAGCAATCGTAGGCGAGCAACAAATGCTTCCCAGCGAGCCCAGCGTTCTCTTTCGAGCAAACTATGAACGTTCGAGTCGAAAATTCCCTTGCAAACTTGGAGCATTCGAATACGATCTCGTTAAACGTCATTTATTTCAAAATGGGAGAGAGCGATCATGTCACTCTATTTATCTATATTAGGTGCCAGTAATATTTCTACATACATGCTCATTCATATTTTCATTAATTGAGTAGGTACTAGCCTTCGAGCGTTTTATTTGCGTTCGAACTTCGAACATTCGAATGCGAGCCGTTTCCGCGATAATCTTTGCGAGACGTCCACACCAGCCGTCTCGGCTCATCGTCCACACAACTCGAATATTCGACGTCGAATGCTCATTACACGTGAATGCTCTCAGTGCGGATGCTCCTTTACGTAACTCTGCGCCAGAGTGAGTTGAGGCTTTAACACAAATCCAAGAAAACAAAGATGTAATTTTCTTTTTTACTTCTATTTCACCCTTGGAACCTTATAGATAACCTTATACCATGCCTTAACTTTTTGAGAATATTATGCTTGACTAAAATTTGATTACTAAAAATAATTAACCGAAAGAATACACAGCCCATTACGAACAATATGTATATGTATAAACCTTTGTGATGTAGACAATGACTTAGCATTAGGTACAAAATGTGGAGTTTTATTTTAATTGGGAGATATTGTTTTGTAACTAAGATAGGAGAAATGTGAATACGAAACCAATAAATATAGTAATAATGTATCACTTGTATTTATTTCGCTTCCGTTTTGTAACATGCTGATGGTTTTCAATTTGTTTTAATAATAGCTCAGGGTGAGTATACAGTATTTTTGCTATGGAAAAAACTAACAATCGAACTCAATAATATTATTTGCAAGGATTATTTAAAAGTTTTGAATTTTTTAAAGAAAAACCAATCGACTTTATTAAAAAAATATAAGATGTACCTACTTAAAACTCTACCTTTCACTGAGTCACAGCCAGATAGCCGTAATTTTGAGCTAATCCATAAAAAATCATACTTATAATAATATGGTCTTTATTTAATCTGCTGCATCCAGTGTATTACATTATACGTTGTTGAAATCAGCTGATACCTACATCGACGGGTATATCGACGGTAAGTGAGTATCCACCTTTACAACGATCTTTTAGGTTTTTTTAACACAGATAAATTGAAAAACAATGTTTCTAAAATAGCCACGTCACAATGACAAGTCAATTTCAGAGGGAAAAAAGTATTTTAAAATTTTTGCCAGACACGCACACTCCTATAAAATCTACTGGAAATCAGTCCAAAAAGCTAAGTAGTAAGTGTTTTAGTTGAAATTTTGGCCTTCAATATCTGACGCATATCGGCGCTTTTGCCACAAAAAAAGGTATTTGCTACTTTTTGTCTACTTTGCTGAAAATTAAAGATAATCAACATCCGAAGTCGATGAAAAACCATGTTGTCCGGCGTTGAGTCCATGTTCAAGATACGTACGATACTTCTAAACAATAATACTACTAAAGTATTGCAAGCAGTATAATAAAGTTAATCCACTTCTAATCAAATAACCCTAAACCCGTTTTTTACTTCGATAATATATTCATTCATAAGTCACAATCATGTCATGTCAAAGATATTGGTTGGGTTGAAACGAGAAGGGTTGACGAAGGAGTTTGGCAAATAAAGGTTCATCATCTACCTACCACTCCCGCGTTATCTAGCGTCAAACAACAGATTAAACTTCCTTATCACAATGATAATTTAAAAGCAATTGTCCGACACTCTTTTGTTTCACGTTAACTTATATCGACGCTTTCGAAACAAGAAAAAATGTATTATTGCGACTTGAAACAAAACACAATCAGCATCCGAAGTCGATGATAAAACCGTGTTGTCCGGCGTCGAGCCCGTGTTGAAGATACGTTGCGTGCGGCCACACAATGAGTCGGCGACGTTGATGGATGGCCGCGCATTCAACGAATACATTACGATTTTTGCTTTCATTTCGTTCGATACGAGTGTCACAAGGTTATGATATCGAAGCGATGGTTACAGATGATCGGTTGTAGGCGTTTGCCGATGCGAACTCTGAGATTGTGGGTGTAAAAGTTATTTCTTATGGCAAAAGCGAACTGTGTATATATTTTATTGTATGTAGATGTTTTGTTGAAAATTGGACAAAGACTGTTCAATGTTTATCGATTACTTTTTCTTGCTGAAAACAAAACTGTTTTTACTTTGTCAGAGTAAATAAACTTTTTTTGAAGATGATTACCTAGATCGTTAAAGACATGTTGTTTCATGTAATTGATTTCTTTCATTTCAGCCACTGATAAAGTAATTGCAAACTTACGCATCACTTGATTTACTCTAAAGTTTAATTAGGTCAAAGTTGAAATGAGATTAATGCCACATAACATTTTTTGCATTAATATGCATTAACGTAAAACTAAAGAATATGAGACAATTGCTTTTTAAATACTTACTATTCTTGTGAAATGAGAGTCCAGTATAAAGAGACCAAACCATACTAGATATTGTTATAAGATATAACATATATTACAAACGTAAAAAGTATTTATGAATTGAAGTCGAAATGCCTCTGATAGAAGCATTGATTCGAATTAGAAAACGTGTAACTTCACTGGAAACTAAAATGAAGATTAAAAAATTAACTCGAAAACTGGTTAAAAGAAACGTTTAACTTAAGTAGGCCCAAAATTGTAGAACTAAATATTTTACGAAAATTCCCAAACGTCACAATTTACAGAAAAACAACTAAAACTGCAGAATCATGTCACACTATTTCAAAAACTTGAGAGGACAGCAAAAAGTCACCAAACAAAGCAAGCAAAAAATCGTCGCCAATTAGTCACAAAATTTTGCAAGTCTACAAAAGCGTCGACAATAATATTATTATCTTTTTGTATCGGTGCGTCAAAGGGTTAAAGATTCTCGCAGATTTGGACAAAAAGTGTCATTGTCATAGTTTGTATGCAAATAACAGGATTTCGCTACCGGGTCTGTTGATGGATTTATGGTTCAGGAGCTTGCCGCTGGAGTTGAGGATAGTCCTTTGGGTCCTCATTGTTGGGATATACGGTAGCAATTTTAAAACAATTTTTATTATATGTCGTTTTTCTAACGGAGAACAGTTTGTTGACTTCGCTTATAAACAAAGTACTTATCATGAACATTTTTATTCATTGATTCATTACTTACTTGATTCATTTTCTACAGATAGTCACCTGATTTTATTAAAAACACCGATAGAGAACTCATCTTATTCTTATACTGAGATCTCGGGTACGCCAGACATTACTTATTTTCTCACGAATAAAACGCATGGGATTATGAAGAGTTTACATGTATTTTGAGTGTAAGCATAGCTGTCGCTAGCTTGGACGACGACCAATTTGCAGGTTACCATAGTCATATTAATAGTTTGTATGCAAATAACTGGATTTTGCTACCGGCTCTGTTGAAGGATTTATGGTTCAGGGTCTTTGGGGAATCCTTTGGGGCCTCATTGTTCGGATATACGGTAGCGGTTTTACAGAATTTTTATTATTTGGTGAGTTTCTAGGGAAGCTCGGTTTATTGACGTCCCGGTTAAACAAAACAATCTAAAGATTTGTAGACTATGAAAACGTCAGCTAAAAGGGTAGTGTAATTTTATAAATTTTTACTTACTCAAGTAATTTTCTACATATTTTCGTTTAATTTTATAGACGTCGAGCTTAAAAAGTTTCGAGCGTCGAGTTTTTTTGTAAAAGGAATTACCTACCCTACTTGAAATTTACCTTGAAATTCTGAAACTGTAGATTATTGTAGCAGGTGTAAGGTAAATGCTCCTATTACGGAGTTAAATGGCAACATTTAAAAGTAAGTATCAAAAATAAGCATTTGTAAGCATTAAGTTAGGCATAAAAATATTCTTCTATATAAAATGGAGATTAAATTTTATATTTCTTATGACACTTTGTTTGTTATTAAGGAATTTAAAATAAAAAAATAACATTTTAGTGCCTAAGTCGATTTTCCCTATTACGGAGCTATAATTAAGGTTAGAGCCAATTACGGCGCTAGTAGGCTCCTATTACGGAGCGTAGACTAGTTAACCTGTACGCTCGGAGATGTGTCAAGTCCATCAACAACTTGACACCCGTCAGTCTCGAACTTGTGGTGGCGGAAATCGAAATTTAAACTTTATTAATTACATTGTAACGTCATTTTTCGAGTGGTTGGCTGAGGAGGCACATGTACATACCTATCTATGTATCCGAGTAATATGTCGATATTTTGTTTAGGACGTCTGTGTTCCTTATCCGATCGTACAGGTATGTATTATGGTTCCGTAAGATAAATTATATTCCTTCTAACAAATTAGAAATGCGAAAGTGACAACGATACAACACAGTAACCCAATGTTAAAAATATTAAAACTAATAATATCACAAAATTGAAAAAAAGCGCGGCCGCCATCTTGGATTCTAAAACTCACATCAAAATCGAGCTTAGCATCCCTAAAAACCCCTTACATGACACCCATATCACAAAACTGAAAAAAAGCGCGGCCGCCATCTTGAATTCCAAAAATCGTACACACTTAAAAGCCCCCTACATAAAACCAATATAAAAAGAACTAAATATTTTTTTTTTCAATTCAATTCAATCTAGCTAACAAAATTTTGTATGCTAGATGAGAACGACTGCTCTGTCTAGACGCCTCCGATGAACGACTGTATGTAGTAAGTAGACTGTGGTAATAGGCACTATGAAGTTCCTGTAACGGAGCCATGGCCACCGCCATAGGAGCTCATAGAGCCTGTTACGGAGCTACCTTGAAATCCTAACTCCGTAATAGGAGAACTGTCCGTGTTTTAATAATCCTTTTTCTGACCAATCAAAATTTAGATACATAAATAGTGAAGGTAACTCAATCGAATGACAACTGTATTTTGGTTAAGTTATGTAAGACTCAAGTCAAAAGCTATACTATATGACTGCTTTTTGATTAACTAAAATATATCTTCTATTTTTTTACCTTTATAAGAAACCGTCATTTTGCACTCAATGGTTTTCATATTTAAATAAGATTTCTAGAGGATAAAGCATAGCACAGAAATAGGTTTTTAGTTTGTGATATTAATCATTATTTGAAGTAAACTAATAACTAATTAATTATGTTATCATATTTTCAGTTATAAGCCAATAAGAGACAATATTTCTCCTATTACAGACCATAGGGCCGTATTAGGGTTAACCTTTAAATTTTTTATCCTATTACGGCGCTATTTCGTTTTTAGATTTTTAGGTTTAAAATCAATTACAAATAGGATAAAACCTACATATGTAGTGAGTAGAATTATAGACAAAAGCTATAAATCGCGTATTCACAAATTTGAGCAATATACAATTATAAAAAACATAGATATAAAATATGAGTGCACTTACCTTAGTCGCTCCGCGTTTGTATGACAAACCTGCCCCATCTCCGCCCCGTGGCACTGACTGATTAATTATTGTAACTTGCCTCTGTGTTTTAATTGTATACGTCCGTTATGTGATGAAGTGAAAGACTATTAATGAGTATATTCCATTTTAGTGTACCTAAATTTACTAAAACAGAATGAAACACGAAAATAAAAAATAGCGCCGTAATAGGAGTCGATTTTGACTATGTCCGTAATAGGAGCATTTACCTTATACTTAACTCTATTGGTGGTGCTTCTATGAATCTAATTATAATTTTTCATTGCACTAACCGCATCGTTATGGATACTCCATATGAATCTTCAATATTTTGCAATAACTACTTTTTTTTATCGAGTGCTATAATATTGACAATTCACATCGCAGAATTCAACAGGCTTCATCTCGTCGAGCGCGCTCCATTCGTCAGCTTCAAACGCAGGGAGGGAGAAGGGGGATACCAGTGGATGTTATTGATAGATGATATAATTCGGACCAAATGTGATTCAGGGGAGATATTGTTTCTCATATTCTACACGCGTTTTGGTACGGCTCTTAGTGATACATTTGGTATAAGGATTATGTTAGAAACTTTGAAAATGGTTTTTTAGAATACAAGTAAGTAAGTACCTATATACTTTAACTCTACCTTAGACAGTATTAATAATAATATGTTCTATGCGAAGTTTCTAAATCTAGTATTAAGAGCGAAACTTATGATAACATTAAAATTCGGGAGATACCTTCTCTCCGAATTCTACTTTTTTAAGTTACAATCAGATTTGGAATAAAGCATTTTATACGGATTTTTTAACACGCGGTTTTATTTACACTCACATCGCGATACTAAAAATCTGTTTATTTTTAATGAACAGTAAGTATAATCTAAGACGTTCTTAATCAGATATTTTGTTTTATATAACTTTTATTAAATTTGCAAATTTTTTGTCGCCTACGGGGGTAGCACTTATCCTTTATCCTACGATGTTAAGTGGTGATAAGACTGATAAGGCTGAAGGTGGAAGCGCACTACTCCCGAAATTCTCAATTACTAAGGAACTGGCTATCTTATCTCTGACTGCCGTAACACAATAATGCTGAAAACATCATTGTTATAGCGACAGAATTAGATAAGATGGTGGTAGCTAGCCAGGCGGACTAAGAACAAGTCCTTACACCAACCAAACCGAATACAATAAGTACCCCCACTTGGAATCGGACCCGGGACCTCTTGGTCTGTAATCGGTGGTGTGAACCACTAGACCACAGAGGTGGTTAAATATAAACCAAATGTGATTCTACTACTGTTAAAATAGGTAGGCACTGTTAGTACTTCGAGTCCCACATAACTACCGTCCACACACTTATACGTGGATGGGGTAAGTATGCGCAAACTCCCATCCTTCCCCTAACTAATTATAAAAGAGGCACTGTAAGTAGGTAAGTACTTCTATTTCTTTGAGTACTAACATGAAACATTATCTAATAAAATAACTAAGGAATCATTTTAGTCAAGTCGGCGTATTTGACCGCAACTCCAAAGTGGTCAATTCACCAGAGACCACGGCAGTGAAGTAAAAGCGCGCTCAATCTGCGCCGTTTGAAAGGTAGGCTCCCAAGGGATCGCTTTGCAAGCGGCCAGTGACTTGCGGAAAGGAAGCCTCTTTAAGTAATCAGACAATGCGTTTAATTTTTCGTCTAAAGAGGACGGTAGCTTTCTTTTGTTTTGGACCTTTTTGAGTTCATAGAGGTTTTTGCAATTTCACTAACAATATTTTACCGTCTTCGCGGATACATCAAAGTACTTAT
Source organism: Crambus lathoniellus (assembly GCA_949710035.1). NCBI lineage: Eukaryota > Metazoa > Arthropoda > Insecta > Lepidoptera > Crambidae > Crambus > Crambus lathoniellus. Next base: position 12,015,106 of record OX453307.1, read on the forward strand.
AGAGTATTTGGGACGTAATTTTTGCTTATCGTTTCATAGTAAAAATTATAACCTATTGATTAAATTTTGTTTCTGTTACGCAACTGGTCGAACACAGTAACTAAAGAGTGACGAGTAAATGACTCGACACTAATGTAGAGTCATTGAAGATAGAGCGTAACAATAACTGAATAATTATGTTGTTGTCAGAACCTTAACAGAACTTTATCATGCTAACTTGATATAGGTACTAGATGTCAAAATCCATAGAAATACCAGTGAATCCACTAGTGGATAGCGACAGTTAAAATTGATAAAAATGTAGCTAAAGAACATGGTTTTCGAAACGGCATGGAGATGGTGGTAAATGATTCCTGAAAAGAATAGCCTGCAAAGAAAAGTTTGCTTAAAGCATGCAAAACTACGAGCCATAACTTTAAGTTCATGGTTCGAATATATCTGCTAAAGGCAGTTATGTAAATAAGCACTTATTAACAAAGTTAACTCCCCATTAACTATCAAAGCATGCGCATACATTAAGAACCAAAGTCGGTAACTTTGCCATGAGCCAAGTTCTGAAGTTGGAGTTCAGTGGCCCGATTCTGCTAACGTTAAGTCATAATCGTGTCTCAATCGTGTTTCAATTGTTGTGCTTTTTTACACACTAGTTACAAGAATTGTGACAGTATGATGTGATGTGAATGTAGTGTGTGGTGTGACCATCAGTAGTATTGTGAAAAAAGTTCACATTTCTTGTAACTAGTGTGTAAAAAAAGCACAACAATTGAAACACGATTGAGACACGATTATGACTAAACGTTAGCAGAATCGGGCCACTGCACTGGGGCCTTACTACGAACTGTCAAACAATGTTTTAGTAATATTATGCATCCCGCACTCCGCAAAAAAGAAGGGTGTAGCTACGAGCAATAACATGTAAACAACATAGAACTTTGTCACATTAAAGCAATCCGAAACAAAACTATCAGTGCCACAAAAGTTATTCAATATTTTGATATGACATAGTTCTATGTTGAAAAATGGAAAATAAAGTATTTTTGAAAAAATCGACCCGTCTCACAACCAGCTCCGATGGGACTCGAACCCACGACCTTTCGCTATCCGGGCCACTGCTCTAACCACTGAGCTACGGAGTCGTAACGAGAAGCGTCGAATTAACAAATACTTCTTACGCGCTGCGTTAGCCAGCGTTAATTTCATCAATGTGAAGATATTACTACCCCCACACGCGAAAGGAATACCTTTTCAGATATTTGACACTCGCTAAAGATGAAATTACTATTGCATTTCCGCGTGTGGGGGTAGTAATATCTTCATATACAACTCGTATCTCTTCGTATGCAACTAAAATTTAACCAAGTTGTTGAATAAATTGCGTGAAAAAATCCGTAAAAGTGTTTTATTTATATAAAGTCGATAACTTTGCTTCGAGACATACTCTCGAGTTGGATCGAGTGTAGTTAGTAAAGTTCCGAAGCAAGACGTGTCAGGCTACAAATTCAATACATCCCGCTCTACGTAGGCAAGTAGGGTACACTCACACCCTTTGTAAAAATATGACGCATAACTATGAGGTACAAATGTAAAAAATTGGGAGTAGCATGAAATGTGTTGTAACGACTAATAAGTTCCAATATAATATGAAAACGTGCTCAGACATAGTTTTCTACTAAGTAAAGTCGATTAATTTGCCTCGAGCCACATTCTCTCAAGTTGGAGTTCAGAAGCGAGGTGTGTTAGTTGACAAATTCAATTCAATACATCCCGTTCTACGCAGACAAGTAGGATACACAACCTTTGTATGACGCATTGTGAGGTACAGTCGAACCAATTAAATGTGACCCACGATAATTTTATTTTCCAAGATGTAAAAATCAATATGGTCGAAATTCAAAATTGTTGACACTGACACTGACCTCTATGGTTTTGACGCTTTCAAACCAATTATTAGCAAAAGGTTCGACTGTACAAGTGTAAAAAAAACGTGAGAAGCACAGAGAGCCTCATAAGTTCCAATTTACTATGAAAACATGCTATATATAGTTTTCTACTTAGTAAAGTCGATAAGTTTGCCTCGAGCCACATACTCTCAAGTTGGAGTTCAGAAGCGAGGCGTGTCAGACGACAAATTCATTGCATCCCGCTTTACGTAGACAAGAAGGGTATGTACATACCCTTTGCAAATATGACACATAGCTGTTAGTAGTTAAGTACAAGTGGTAAGCATTGGGAGAAGCACATACGATGCTATAGAACGAAGTATGGCGTAATAGCTCATTGCTTCTTGTAAACTATTAAACCACGCACATATATTTTATTTATTTTATTTTATTTATAATTATGTCCGTCCACACTATACTAAGTACATATTAAAGTCAATAACTTTGCCGTGAGCTACATACTCTCGAGTTGAAGTTCAGAAGCGAGGCGTGTCAGACGACAAATTCAATACATCCCGCTCCACGAAGACAAGTAGGGTACACACCCTTTCTAAATATGACGCATAACTGTGAGGTACAAGTGTTAAGAATTGAGAGAAGCACACATTATTGTTGTACAATAATATGTGTGTCTTAATTATAAATGTATCTATACGAAAATACGAAGACCACAATAAATAAATAAATAAATAAATAACCTCTTACATTCACACCAATTATCTAAGCCCATTTTAATTTCATTAAGAAACTGTATCATGGAAAACTTGATAACGGATAAATATATACTTAAATACTTTTTGTTTGTAAATACATACTTAATATACATAGTAAACACCCAGACCAAGACAAATAGACATGTTCATGCACACAAATATTTGTCTTGTTCGGGAATCAAACCCGAGACCACTGGCGCAGAAGGTGGGTAGCCTACCCCTGCGCCAAATCGGTCGTCAAAATACAAGTAACTTTCAAACTTTGCTAATTCAGAAGCTGCCGAATATTTTATTCCGATATTGCCGGATCAGTAACTTTCGGTTATATTTTTGGATATTAACTATATTATGTCGGAGCAAAATAAATCTAAACTTTCTTTGACTTTTGATAGTCAAAATTTGGAATTATCCTTCGGAATTTCAGAGTTATGATGATTAATAGTAGCAAATAATCGCTCACTCCTTTGTTTTGTCGTATTATTCCTTCCCGGGGTGGTTCAAGTCTCCGCTCGTGTAATCCACATGGAGTTATTTGAGAGCTGCAGAAATGATCGTGTGCATTGGAAAGAAGCAATTTGGGATTTCTTTTCCTCATATATATATTTGATTGGAATAGGATTTAAACTTTCTTACTATTTAACTAAAGACCTAGTACTTTCGCAGACAAAATTTCTAAGACATTAAAAAAAATTTGTTCTTGAATACTATTTCGAAAAATATCAGCACTTGACGAGTTTTTTGTCCGACCATCTCGTTACAAGATCTCTCGCTGTATGGATTCGCGAAACGATGGTGCAGCTCTTTTGAAGTTTCAGTGCATATAACAGCTTAGATTAAATTTTGAATCTACTTAAATACTTCATTGTTAATATTGTTATATAGTTAAGGAATATATTATATAATAAACGGACCGAATAAAAATTACTAAATTTACCTACTAAAATACTAGGTTTGGTCTGGTTGTGGAAAAATAGGTTAAGGTTAGGTTAGATTAGCGACTTACTCACTCACTTAGTAATTGTGTCGGTAAAAAAGTATTTTAGTCGATCGGTTAAGGCGCTACTCGGAAAAAGTATGGACTTTTTGATATAAAACTATAGGAAGGTTACAGTTGTTATAAATCTGGTAATAAGATATATATTTCTTCATACCTTTATCTAGAATCGTATAGTTTCAGAAACACGATTTTATGATTTTGGCTCGACACTTTTTATTTTCGAAAATACCTCTAAAAATAAGAAATATCAAGATTATTCTTAAATGGGGATACATATACTATTGAAAATTGGTTTAATTAGTGGACACCAATAATATTTAGGATCGTATAGAAGCATTATTTAAAAATCGCTATAGTTTTTGAATACGAAGTGATTTTGTGTTTTTATTGCATAATTGGCAAAATCGGTCTCGCTCCCGCGCGCGTCATTTTCTCATTGCTATCTCGCTTTAGCATAATTTTTCCGAGTATCGCCTTAAATACTACCCTATAAATAACAAAACAAGTAGTAAGTGGAATCAAATATCGTGATGGTAGGCGTAAAATAAAATTCTGATCATTTTATTATTTGTCTAAAGAGGGTGGTAGCGCTAGAGCAGATAACCGTTTCCAATATATATATTAAAGTAAATAAAGCTGCTTGACTCTATGAAGAAACAAGAAAACACTACTGTTTATAGTTAAAAAAGATTTGAAAGCTGTCCACGAAACAATTTGTCATTTGTAAGTTTTCTAAAGTAATGATTCATTATAATTGTGCATTGTGTCTACAAAACTGTTATTTTGCTTGTTTCTATGACACCAAATTAATTAAAAAATTTATCAAGTAGATTTATTACAAAAATCGTGTAACTGTTTAGCTTATATTTCATTAATATCATTATGTCTAATTAAACGAAATTAATGATTAGGTGGACTTTTAATTGTACTTAACGAAATTCTAGTTGGTACGGTAAAGGTGAATAGCACAATAAATTGTTTTGTGGAAAGTCAAACGTGAGTACATGCATTTAAGAAGCTTCCAGGTACTCAAAATTACAAAAAATATACAAAGGAATGATATAACGAATAAGCGGTAGGTATACATAGTTGAACGTATAAATGTATATTGTAGAGTATGTGTTGTAATATCCTATAGGTTTTGATTGTATGTAGGTACAATTAGATTTTAATCAATAAGTTGGTAGATCAATTCAACTTTTCTATTATAGCAATTTTATTGTTGGTAAACCTTATAAATAAATAAATGTACACTCCGCTTAATATATGTAGTCATAAAAGTATATAATATGCAATATAACACATCTTGGCGACGGTAGTCAGTCGGCCAAGCTTTTGTGCCTGTCGTGAGGGTGTATGGCTGTGTGTGTATGTGAAGTGATGTATGTGTTGATTTCCCGACGCCGCCGCCGCCGCCGCGCCCGCCCGGTACTACACTAAGGAAGGGTAGAACGAAAGTTCTGGGCGACTTAAGGCTTACATAGTTATAAACACGAGGTGTGAAACTTAGATGTGATTAATACGTAAGTTATGCTAAAAAGTTTTTATAAAGAAAATAAATTTGGAATTCGCTATTCGTTAATTTGATAAGCAAGAAGTATAGCTGTTGAATGTGAATGTGTGTGTGAATGTTAACTTAGTGCTTTGTTAGAAGAATCATAACTTCTAGACTTAAATTACAATTTTTAAAAGACCAAGGTCAGCAGTTCATTCAAATACTTTTGTCATCGCGATACTTTATTATAAAACGTTTCATTTGTCACAGTTTCTTTACAACATTCATGTGGGCGATATCTAAGTAATAAGTAAAGCGATTGTTAGTATGAAAATGAGTTATTATCCATATTCAATCAAGGTTATTTAAGGATAAGTTATGAATTCTGCTGGTATAATTAATGTCTCAATACACAGTCAATGATTGATTGAGAAACTTAGTGTTGCACAAAGGTATTCATTTACAAAAACCATCTATATCTGCAAGTTTTACTTTCTTGGACAGGAAAAAAAATAGTACTTAACACAAATTTAATATAAATTTCAACGAAAGGAAAAATGTTTTCAATCCTATAGATTATTTTGTAATAAAAAAAATATCAAGCCCGTACTTTCGTCCTACCTCGCGCAGCTGACAGCCGCTCCTTTCGGAGGGCACACTCACAAACGCAGAGTGCTCATTCACAGAAACACACATGCACACTGAGGGGTGCGCCTAAGGGAGGCTTGGTGGGGACTGTATTAAGTTCCTTTCTTTTCACTAAAATAATTTTAGGGGATGGTTTTAGTTCGATATTTTTTTCGAAGGGCCCTTCACCGTGTTGAATGCGTTCCGAAATGGCTGCCAGAATGCACCCCACGTTTTTATTTGGGATATTTTATCTTGTGTGAGTAATAGGTATTTTTCTGGATAGTTTGTAGAAATGCATTCCAATGAAACTGTTTTTTTTCTCTCTTTCAACAGATCTAAAAACGAAATGTAAAGAAAACTTTTTAATTTTATATAAGCTTACTTAACGTCGTCTTCTCTCTCACTCGTCGAGTAATTTGCAGACAAGTGCTTTATTTTTGTAGAATAAATGGTATATTTAATTAATTCTATCCTAATCCTAACCTAATCCCTATCTTACCCTATTTTCTCAATATAAAACTCCATTGTGTTCCAATACCGATGGTCGATCCTTCAATTTACCGTTTAAAACAGCTGAGCTTCAAAAATTATATAAAAAGAAGGCTTTATGAATATTAAAAGGGAACATGAGATAGGATCGATCCCAAACCACGCTCTTTTGCTGAAATATTTTTAATCAAAGTTTTTACCTGATACCAGCCCGCGGCGCGGCGGGAACGGACCGACCTGTCAATCTTTCAAATGTTAGATTAAAAACATCATCTTTACTTTTTTTAGTATTAAGAGGATCAAGGAAATATGCTCGAAAAAACTTCTCGAGCGAAGGTATATGATTATAAGGACGCGGTAGATAAAGTTTGACGAAGGTCGATTGTTGTATTATGTATTTTTGTAAATGGAACGAACTATGTAACCTCTGTGTGGGAACGCACCTTGACTATGCGAATGTTCAACCTTTTTTGTAAAGAAACGGAAATTCTCAATTCAAACTCCGTGAAGGTTACTTGTTATTTCTTTCTATGGTTTTCTACAAATTGTTGTATCTCTTTATTTTGCACCTCCTTTGTGTGAACGTTCAACAAATAAAAATTATTGATTTTAGAACTCTCCCTGTTCTAAATAGGTTGCGTAACAAATTTATCGATACCCTAATTAACAATAATACGATATCGTTATCTTGTATCCGAGTTTCAAACTGTTCTAACATCTCCAAAGGCCACTTCATCAAACAATATTTTCCTTTGAGGCACAAAACTCAAAGTCGAATTTCCAACGCCATTAGTCGCTGTTAGCTAGAAAGTGGCAGGTGTGGTGAAAACTGCTGAGTCAGATCGGTGGCAATGGTAGTGCGTGGTAGCCGATTCGAGCCCCGGGTCGATCACGATTTACATGTCAGTCGCGCCGCTTGATATCCGATTGTGTCTGCCGACCTATGATTTTCATAGAAATGCGATTATGGAAATATGGATTTAAGTCGCATTATGACTTTCAGAATGTTTTGATAAGTATTTAGATTTTGATATGCGTTTTATAGATAGTAGTTTCTTATGTAAACGCTTTAATATAAAAACCAGATATATAAATTAAGCATTATATTTATATAGAAATGCAGTCTTGAGCTTGAGTCGTGAATCGTACTTTTGAATTTTCAGTAAAACATAAAAATACTAATCTTTTAATAAAACTAAAACTGCATTTCTGTTTGTTTTTCTTGACTTCCACCCAGTATTTTTACCTTACATCAATAAATAGAAAATTATTTCAAACTAACCTATACTGAATAAAATCATTCAATTATATCGCAAGAGCATATCCTACGGTGTGGGATTTAATTCAACGGTTTCCTTTATGAAGACGGACATGTCAATTGGAACCAATAACCACAAATATAGCGGCGAGACGCGACGCGACGCCATGTTGGAGTGCTAAATGCGACCAACTGTTTACTTTTTACGAGGCTGCTAGCGACCCGCCCCGGCTTCGCACCTGTGCAATATATTGTAGGTATTACACATATGAATCTTCTTCTTGAATTGCTCAGTATTTCAATAAAAACGCATTTAAATCCGTTGCGTAGTTTGAAAGATCTAAGCGTAGATATGTACAGTCAGTCTTAAAATGATCTAAGCGTCCAAACCTACCACAAATACCTGAACATTTGACAAAAATCATTCTTAGCACAATACTTTATGGTGTACATTCATTTGTTCTGACAAAACAATAAATGATAAATTTTTTAAAACCCTCGACACAAATAAACCTCAAAAAAGTCAGAAAATTATTTTTCTCTTTCGGTCGGGGGAACCCCAACGTATGATATAAGTACTTACCCTTTTAATACTTCTCATTTTGTTTTTTTTTCTTAATTTTTTTTGTGTCGGGGGTTTTTAAAATTTTATTTCATCCTTTTTAAATTACACATAAAATTAAAAAAACCCGCCTTGAAATCGCTAATATCAGTCAAACAAATCGGAGCAACTAAATTTCTGGCGGCCATTTTTATCCCACCATTTTGTTTTTTTATTGCCACCTAAATTTGCCCAGGGTGTACATTACTTTAGTCAAAGCACCACGTCTGTATCTTTTTCCGTTTCGGCAGGCAGTTGACCATCTACGCCTGGGAGGGCGGGTGGTATCCCAGGGGTGTTCGGTATTTGGCAGACACCTCTGCCTGCCACATTTAGGCGGTCCGACGCCCACGTCCCCGACGCCGGACCTTTAAGGATTGTTTATAGTGGTTTACTCCACGCGGCCCCCGTGTTAGTACAACGACGGCCCCCGTTCCTGCAAAACGTACAGGGTTGCTTACGGTTTGATTTTGCATTTTTTGAAGGGGTTTCGCTCCCCGTAGCCCCCGTGACAGAACACGGCAGCCTCCGTTCCTGCACTACGTACAGGGTTACGGTATGACAGACTATCTGCCGTCGCCGCGGAAATGCGACGACGTTGCCCAGGGTGCACCAACGGGCAGGCGAGAACTTTCCGGGCGACTACTCTAACCACTGAGCTACGGAGTCAAGCTCAGTGGTTAGAGCAGTCGCCCGGAAAGCGAAAGGTCGTGGGTTCGAGTCCCATCGGAGCTGATTGTGAGACGGGTCGATTTTTTCTAAATACTTCATTTTCCATTTTTCAGTATTTTTGGTGGGTTTGAACGCGCAGATCATTTTGTAGGAGCTGACTGACCTGACTGTACAGAAGACGGGAAACGACTTCGTTGTATAATAACTATGTAGATATTTTCTGAATAGGTGCGAGGAAGAAATATACTTACTTACCTAGTTACATAAGAAGACACTAATAAATTATTATAACGGCGCGTCTTGCGTCCGCGTTGAGCGGGAAAAACAAATATATTGAGACGGACGGGAGGGGCCACACTGGCGCGTCCGGCGGTTGCCGTGACCGGGGCGTAGGGAATAGTACGAGTTCGCGCGTCCTGCGGATCCCCAAGTCGCCTCCGCGCCCCGCGGTCGCTCCAGTGTGACCCACGGCTTAGCGAGACATAGGCCATATATTTTGGTTACGTTACTTATCACCTGTTGCTATTTTGCACTATTTAACAAAAATATAAAGGACCAATAAGACAAATCATAAACGAAACAAGTGACAGTCAAGCGAAAAATAATATTGAAATCATGTATCTAAACTACTCTTTTGTGTAACGCCCCTAATGTCGATGTCATAAAATTCATTCGCATATTAAGCGAGTTGATGACTGAATTTTATGAAATCGACATTAGGGCCGTTACACAAAAGAGTAGTTTAGATACTAGACAGTTCTGTATCTTTTTTTAATTATAAACCAATCCCCATCGTCTGTAAAAAAGTTCGTATATCTCCCATTATTCTTGTTACTTTTTTGAATTACCTCCTTCGTTACCTCGTGTCATTGCTGCCAATAAAAGCATTCAGACGTGCCGCCCTGTCCATCAAGCTGATTATAAGACGCCGAACACAATGGCTGGATTAGACAGTAGCCCAGTACACGGGTCATAGACGGGGCGATGTGAACTCAGATATTGATACGTGTGAGAATACATGTACAACCTTTAAGCGTAAGTTGCACTAGCAATAACGCGAAGTGAAAAGAAATTGTTTCTCTTCGTTGTTGTAGCTAAATCGTCTTTGTGTGCATGGGTTTTCACTGCATATGAAACTCTGCTTTAAATGATTTTAAATGATAATAATTATAATAGGGTAAACTGCAGTATCGTTGGCATACGTCCTTTTCCTGGCATTATAGAGTTCGAAAAATAAGGAAATATAGATTACTCAAGTTCGGTATTCACATTATATTGTACAAAATTTGCACTAAGTTTTGCAATTCGAGCTAAACTTTAGGGTGCCAATGATTAGATGGGTGCCAAAAATAGGGCAGTTTACCCTATATATTATAGATACAATCTGAGTGTAAAAGTGAATTGTTTCGCTTCCTGAATTTGTGGTAAGTTTACGCACGTACTTTATAGTTAAAACATAAGCTTTGCTCCTTTTGTAAAAGAAAGTTGTATATTTATTTACAACATATTGTAATTATTATAGTCTTAAAACTCTACTTATGTAGGGTAAGCTTTCAAAATTAGCTAACTTCACAATCTGAATGTCTTAATATTCCGTGGCAAAATAACCTAACTAGCCTTCCACTCGCGGCTTTGCCCTCGTTGACTACACGACGTTATGCCGCAAGAATGTCATATTTTACCGGATTAAAAATTATGTCATTCTTCGGCAGCTCCCAAACTATCTCCACAAAAACACGTCGATCCAGTTTTTGCCAAACGGACAAATAAACAAATACACTTTAACATCTATAATCTATATCTGTTAAATATGGATTACCTAATACTAATTAAGCTAAGCTTGAACCTAAGACCTCGTATACTGCAACAATTGATGTACTATCGCCAGTTGTAACCTGTTGTGTATTACTTGTAATAACAGTCAGTAGCAATTTATTTATGTTTACACTGTATATTCTGTTTGTCAGTTTTATATACACTGTACTTCGGAGAGGTGCTCAAGAATAACATGAGCTCAAACTGCCTTCCCATATTACCATCCAAAATCCAGACGCACTGCAGGCTACCCCAATCTGGTTTCTATTCCTACATTTCTTTATTACTTCTCAACATCTTTCATCATGCGCACCGCAAAAGAGTGAAACCATCTCCCGGCGTCCGTGTTCCTGAGAAGTTACAACACGAACGTTTTCAAAATTAGAGTGCATAGACATTTTCTGGCTGAGCTCGCTTCATCGGAGTCGTCATTCCATCTTGCTTCAACAAGCAACATCAGTGTCAACAGCGAACCCATGGTGATTTCTGTAATTAAGTAATATATTTCTGTGCACAAAAACGATATATGGTGTGTCAAAATTATGAATTGTTAGTGTACTACTAAGTTGGCCCACTGCACTGTAATTATATTTCATTCAATTTGCGCGGCAGCATAATTTTGAAAGTCATCCCTTGCAGCATTATTCTTCATTCTTTTTGACATCTCAATGTTGGTATGTGTGAGACAAATCTGGTATTTAAGAATTGCAATTGATATTAATTGAAAAGTAAGTAACCCACTTTTTCGCTTAAATGCTTATTTGGAACTTTAGGTCTTGTCATTCCCAAGTATTTGTTCACAAAATCGTGAAGTGTTGTAACTTTCATCTTCTGTAATAGCTACTAAACCACTTGCCTGTTGATTGCTGATTTCCGCCAAATGCTCGGTCTGTTGAAAGCCAGAATCCAGACAAAATTTTCAAAATGAGAAGCTTTTTTTGAATATTGTTTAAAAAAATATTTTTGAAAATAACAAGATTTGAAAGATAGTTGTGTTTTTTGTATTCTAATACCATTGGTACCAAGTATATTGTTTCAGCCTTCGCAATTTCAGATAAGATAGTTAGCATATCAAAAATGCAGTCGAATCTATTGCAAAAAGCTAAAATTACACTCCAAATTCGAAAATTACAAATTATCATTCTCTATCCACTTATGCAGCGGAACTCTACACAAGCGCGCCAATTCTAAGTTAAGTGCAACTGGCAATATTTATAACGAGAGCACAAAAAAGAAAAGAGGTCTGAAAATTACACTCCAAATTCGAAAATTACAAATTACCATCATCTACAGCGTAACAAAAGGCGATCGCATCTGCCCCGCTTACACTCCGCCAAAAAACGTAAGTGAGCCGGTGGGCCACGTGCCCGTACATGCAGCGTCATCGGCCAGTCATTATGCGGGGTCAACGGCCGCTGATTACCTTCGAGTGCGCCCTGTCGTTCATCATTAGCCTAGGTTAGGATGTTTGTAAACATGCCCGCCATTCACTTGTTTTTGGTCACGGGCCATCTCGCGTGAAATCGGGTCAAAGGAGCAAAGAGTCAATTGTAAAGCTGTAATTGGGAAGTGACCATTTCAAGAATGACTTTGTCAGAAAAGATATTTCGCTCGGCTATTAGTAGGTACATAATTGATTCTTGTTAAACAATTTCGCAGGTGTATTTTGTATGCTACATCTGCGAGATTGTTATAGAAGGTTTTTAAAAAGTGTTATTTTTTATTATTATCAACTACGGGGTAGCACTTGACTTTCATCACCTGGTGTTGAGCTGAAATATGATAAAGCTGAAGATGGTTTCGCACTATCCCCGGAACACACAGTCACTGAGAACCTGGCTATCTTCTCACTAACTGTTAGAATACAACAAGGCTTTATATAGTTTATTAGTATTGTCATGGCGTCAGACTAAGATATGTGGTGGTAGCTAGTCAGGCAGACTAACAACTAGTAGGTATGTACTACTACCACCAACCAATTAAAAACAGTTTCATTTTACCTCACAGAATCATCTGTTAGGAGTCCACTATTGGTCACAGGTAGGGGCCAGTAGCTTTAAGGAGGGCCTTAGAGCGCCACAAAGAGCAGCTATGAGCTACTTGTAGACGCGGCCGGCTCCCAGAGAGGATATAGCACACAAATATAACTATAAATTGTGTTTTAATATTACAATCGGAATGTTAAACTATCAACGGTTAATAATATATTCAAAACTATTACAAGGAAGCGGCAAGCATTCTTTTTACCTTTGATGTTACCATAAAGGCAAAGTACTTACACACATTCAATATTCTTAAACTTAATCGTTAATCGTCTTGAAAGCTAATTTTAACACTTCAATGTATTTTGATCAACCTACATACAAGCTCCTACACCATCTTCACACAACAGTTACACGCCCAAGAAATTGAATAAATCGATCAATCAAACTCACTCAAAATAAGGAATTTATTACCTGTCATTACGAATGTTGGGCTAATCAATTTATTGTGAATATTTGAATTTGGAAAACGTAAACTTTATATGGATAAAAACTCCTTGGATCAGAAACGAAGTTGAGTTATCTATGGTCTCTGGTTGATGCGCGTACGAACTATCAATCATAGAGCTTGCTTGCGCACGATTCTGCATTCGAGAATATATCAAAGCAGCTTGGTGCCTCACGACTGGGCCATTTGTTTTGTGACTGTGGTAAACGATTTGGTATTAACCTACATTCTAAATACTGGCATGCTGTATCAGAAATATAAAGCCCTTTTAAGTTGTTAGAGGCTAATTATTATTAGCAACTTTTCTTTTTACCACTGTTTTGTACTAATTATTTGATATACACCTATTTGTATATTTGATATAAATTTTTATTTGAAAATAGGAAAAACAGCAAACATTTTTGCAGTGTTATAAAGTTATATTCCGTCATTTATAAAATCCTTAAAAAGAGACGCAACTCTATACAGCATTTCTTGAAAAACCAAGTGGTTTCACATAAAAAAGGCAACTTCAAATTACTCCATCGGATTTTCACGCGCGCCGCAGCTTAGTATCATAATTTACATGTTGCGCGGGCGCCGCTTTGATCTCCGTTACAATCGAGCGTAATTGATGATAGCGGGTACCGCCAGTCGAGTCCGAGCCTACAATACAGGGCCGTGCTGACTGCTGAGCTCTGTCTGACGAGGTAATACTAGACTGCGCTCTGATGAGGTAAAGTACTAGACTGCAGCTTAGTATCATAATTTACATGTTGCGTGGGCGCCTTTTTGATCTCCGTAAGGCCCAATTTTACCGAGATGGAATCGCAGGGCCGCGACGCGACGACCCTTTCAGTGTTTAATATTTCAACTTTATGTAGGTACACTCGAGGACAAATTCGGTGAACCACTTCTTACTTCTTTTCGTGTGGCTGGTTTCTCACCGTTCGATTGCAGTCGCTATTCCTCATTGTTTATGCATAGTACTACCCCAGTTTAATACATAACTAGTAAAAGGATCTGCGCGTGAATAGCGAGGCACCAGCAGCCACACAAAAAGAAGTAAGAAGTGGTTCACCGTATTTATCCCTGACTGTACACATACATAAAAAGACCGGTATTGTTTGCAAAAGACCGAAAGAGGCGTATTACCGTCCGCGAGAGCAGTTGAGCGACCAAGAGCGGCTTCTTGCGGCACTGCTGGCAGCTGCGTGCCGATACAAGACGCTTGAGTTTGATAGGCCGCTAGCGGTCGCTTGTGACCGCTCAAGGTCGCAGCCGTTCGCGGCCCTTCGATTCCATTGGGCCTTACAATCAAGCGTAATAGATGATTTGCGGGTACGGCCAGTCAAGACTGCCTACGACATGTGGTCGGACTGAGCTGTGGCGGGGTGAAATATGAAAATGAATTATCGGCCATTTTAATTTTCCCACTGCGGAGGCACACGCCTTTCTTATCAATGGATAAGAATAATGGGCCATGACCCACCACGCAAGCCAAAGAAAACTTATATCTGTGGTATATTTCTCTATCTCTCCATAGCAGCCCTTAATCCTGCTCTGGACTTCTAGATTATCTTTACTTATTGCAAAACTTATGTAAGTTTGTAGAATAAATAAATATCTAAGTTTAAAACATTAAGTAACAACTACAGAAAGATGTCACAAGTACAAAATGGCTTTTTAAAAACCGCCTGGAAAGAGCGTTGCTCGGTTTCTTATAATTTATGTTTAAACATTAAGTTAAGCACCTCACTCCGCTTAAACGTCAATTAGGGGCTAAAGGTTCTGAAAATTATCATTGCAGGTGTTTATAATGATGTTTATAATAATCTCAATTACTGCGACTCGGGCGCAGTATCAAATTACTGCAATTTACTCACACTTTATAGAAAGTCCGCTTTCGCGTTTGGTGCATAAGAAAATTCCACATGATGTTGCATTTCCAAAGTATGACTGCATTATTGGCTTTTAAATTCTACATTTCAGTAAGATTAACCGCCTGTGTGGTCTAGTGGTACATATCACCGGTATCAGACCCAGAGGTCCCGGGTTGGATTCCTTGTAGGGGTACTTTTATTTTCGGTTTGGTCAGAAACAAGCCCTACCGATGGTGGTAGGGCTTGCTCAAAGTCCGCCTAGCTAGCTACTACTATCTTATCTAAGTCTGATGCCATAATAACGATGTTTTCAGCATTGTTGTGTTTTGCCAAGTTAGAGATGTGATATCCAGTTCCTTGGTAATTCAGAATTCCGGAAGGAGTGCGCTTCCACCATTTAACCTTAAAGTGGATCTATCTTATTAGCTTCATCTGTAACTAAGTCACAATGTAAGAAAATCTTGGAATTCAATTTTAATCTACTTCTAATTGTCGTATTGATTTGAAACTTTGCAAGTCTATATGAATCCGATGACAATACAATAATTTGCTACCATCGAGCTGATCAGATGATGGAGTCAAGAGGTGGGCAATAGAACTCTTCAATGGCTTAGCAGCCATTTTTTCCTAGCGGAAACCCCTCGAGTTAAGGCTCATTTGTTTTGTTCTGATGAGATATACGCTATACTTGATGGTGAGGGTCTGATGATGGAGCAGGAAGGAAGCCAGTGACACTCCCTAATGACGAAAAGGAAACCCTTCGAGTTTAGGCTCATTTATTTCGTCTTGATAAGACCTATTTGTTACACTTGGTGGTGAAGGTCTGATGATGGAGCTGCGAGGAAGCCAGTGAAACTTCTTAATGACCACAAGAAAACCCCTCGAGTTTGGGCTCATTTGTTTCGTTTTGATGAGACCTATTCGCTGCACTTGGTGGTGAGGGTCTGATGATGGAGCAGGGAGGAAGCCAGTGGCACTTCTTAATGCCCACTAAGAACCCCTCGACTTTGGGCTCGTTTGTTTCGTTCAGATGAGACATATTCGCTACACTTGGTGGTGCAAGGGTCTGATGATGGAGCTGGGAGGAAGCCAGTGGCACTCCTTAATGACCATAAGAAAATCTTTTGAGTTTGGGCTCATTTGTTGCGTTCTGATGAGACCTATTTGCTACACTTGGTGGTGAGGGTCTGATCATGGAGCAGGGAGAAAGCCAGTGGCACTCCTCAATGGCCTATAGGAAACCCTTCGAGTTCTGGCTCATTTGATTCGTTCTAATGAGACCTATTCGCCACACTTGGTGGTGAGGGTCTGATGACGGAGCAGGGAGGAAGCCAGTGGCACTTCTTAATGACCACTAGGAAACCCTCGAGTTTGGCCTCATTTGTTTCATTCAGATGAGACCTATTCGTTACACTTGGTGGTGAGGGTCTGATGATGGAGCTGGGAGGAAGCCAGTGGCACTTTTTAATGACCACTAGGTAACCCCGCGAGTTTGGGCTCATTTGTTTCGTTCTGATGAGACCTATTCGCTACACTTGGTAGTGAGGGTCTGATCATGGAGCAGGGAGAAAGCTAGTGGCACTGTGGCACGCTCCTCAATGGCAAATAGGAAACCCTTCGAGTTCTAGCTCATTTGTTTTTTTCTAATAAGACCTATTCGTTACACTTCATGGTGAGGGTCTGATGATGGAGCAGGGAGGAAGCCAGTGGCACTTCTTAATGACCACTAGGAAACCCCTCGAGTTTGGGCTCATTTGTTTCGTTCTGATGAGACAAATTCGCTACACTTGGTGGTGATAGGGTCTGATGATGGAGCAGGAGGAAGCCAGTGACACTCCTTAATGATTAATAGGAAACCCCTCTAGTTTGTGTTTTTTTTGTCATTCTGATGAGACCTATTCGCTACACTTGGTGGTGAGGGTCTTATGACGGAGCAGGGAGGAAGCCAGTGGCACTTCTTAATAACCACTAGGAAACCCCTCGAGTTTGGGCTCATTTGTTTCATTCAGATGAGACCTATTCGTTACACTTGGTGGTGAGGGTCTGATGATGGAGCTGGAAGGAAGCCGTGGCACTTCTTAATGATCACTAGGAAACCCTGCGCGTTTGGGCTCATTTGTTTCGTTCTGATGAGACCTATTCGCTACACTTGGTGAGGGTCTGATGATGGAGCAGGGAGCAAGGGTTCGGCTTGCGCATCCTTTAACTAATAGACTCCACTTGAATTTGTAAAACTTAATACATACAATCACGCTTTTGAGTTATAATGTTTACGGGGTGTGTGTCTGCCACACATGAATGGACTGTAAAATCCATTTAAATTCATCCATGGCTTGCCATTTATTAAACTAAAAAGTAAAAAATAAATATGTAGTCTAAAAACACACTTTTATAGGAACAGACAAAAAAGGGCAAAATAACCGTCTATTCAGTAACTGAAATTAAAAAGCGTGGTGCGCCCTTTACAAAGCATGAATTTCAAGTACTACATACTACTACTACTACATATTTATTACTGTCAAAGTTAAGTTTTGCTTAAAATACATAGCGAAACCCACTTCTTTCAGCATTGCTTCGTTGGTAAAATAACTAATATACTATTTTTTACATAAAAAAAACTCCGTAAGTAATTTATTTATTTTATTGCCCAAATTTCAGACAAAACCGAAGAACTTAGTTGTGTACAACTTTCATTACGTAAAACTACTTAGGTGCAGCTTCAGGCAGTATAATTTTCAATTCATATAGCGTCTCAACATTATGGTAATATTCTGATGAAGTCATTATAGCGCCATCACGCTAATGGATCAACGCTTTTAAAATTTAATCGATCTTCCTGTTTTTAAGCTCGGACATAAGTGTTTTGTGTAAAAACTTTATTTACTTACGATGTCATTATAACGGTGGAGATTGAGCTTAAGTTATTAAAGTCTCACTTTCGATCGATACATAGTTTATTACAGTAAAGGTTCCGAGTTGAGTGACAACGGGGAAATAAGACGAAAGAACGTAGTATAGACTAATAGTAAAAGTAGTTGATGATCATAAGACAAACTTTTATAAAATATATGCAACTTCTACAATCTCGTAGTAGTATGAGACCTTAATGCTAAACAAAACCGTTAAAGCAAAATAATTCGAATAAATAAAAACAATGGCCAACAAAATACCGTGTACAACTAGACAGATGAAATATATCTGTTATTGTTTCAATCAAATGGAATATTGTTCTATTGTTTTATCGAAACCCAAGTTTGTCGTGTAGCCGCGGCCAAAAGTCGAGCACCAAAAATGTAATAGCTGTCACGGGCTATGATTAATGCAATTAATACCACAATGGTCATTGCTGCGCGTACACTGCTGGCCGAACTCATTTGCATACCAAAATTGCTTTTAAAATAATTGATTTCAATGATATCGTCACTTTAAGGAGGTAGTCACAGAACAAGGTTGGTGTTAATTGAAGTTTGCAATTGACAGTGCGTGTTTTATCTGTTTGATTGTTCATTAATGTTTCTTCAATTATTTGGAAAGCTCATTGGATATGATAAGACTTTGCTTTCATGAATATTAGATAGAACTAGAAGTTATTAGTTAGCTCTTTCGCTTATTTATTTATTTATTTATTAGGAACACCAGCATTTGTTTACACTATTACTTACACTAACTTAAAATAACATCAAAGTACTTATTTATTGCTAAGTGTAACAAATTTTAAAGGTGAACACCACATGCTTAAAGACAACAATATACTACCTACTTAATCCATTATCTGATCGTATGATTCCTTATGAATTATAAAAAAGAAACTGAATTGAACCCCACGAGCAAAAACGGTAAAAGATTTCAATATTTTGATGTCTTTCCTAAAAATATTGTTAACTATACTTAGCTGTTTCAATGCAATTTAAAGTCACTATCCATATTTATAACATACAATATATCTCTTACTACAAACAAAACACAATCCAAAAAGGTTTATACCTCACTTCGGCCGACACGGTCCGATAGAGCGTTCGGATAGATTTCATAAATAACGTGTAGAATTTTTGTACATAGATTTATTACGTTCGGCGAGCGAAAATGGTTGGAGATTGTTTTTCAATTTGACCGGCGGCGCCCCGCGGCGTCGCCCGCCGCGTGAAGCTTCGCCGACGTTATGTATCACATTCGAACCATGTCTTAGGTATAAGGTTAATCCTTTATTTCCTGAGCCGAAAAGAAAAGCAGATGTCGAGGCAAGCGGAATGGAACATCAGTCAATTGTTTCCCTTCCGCGATTTCTCTTTGTTGAAATGTGTCTGAATGATGACGGTTGCAGAGTGTTTTCTTTTTTACATATATTGATTACTTACTTATACTTAATTCATATTTATTTAAAAATTTAAACAAATTAAATAAGTCTTTGATAAGAATCATTTAAGTAAAAAAAACCACATCAAAAAAGTAAGAAATAATTCCTCACCAAATAAATAACGTAAGTACTTTGAAGTCGGGCGTGAAACATGTACAATTTTTTTGTTGTTTTTGTTAAAACCCGCCCGACTTCAAAGTACTTACGTTATTTATTTGGTAAGGAATTATTTCTTACTTTTTTGATGTGGTTTTTTTGAAGGCGGTTTTATTCTTTTTATAAAAATAATTTTTATTTCACTCTTTTTAGTGCATCGTGCAGGCAATTTACGTGTTTTCTGGTAAATAGGTATGTGATCAAACTCAAAACCTCCTTTTTCGAAGTCGGTTAAAATACCTTGCGGTATCCCCTTTTTAACAAAACAAGAATCATCTAAATCGGTTTATAAACAAAGGAGTTATGCCTAAAGATACGTATTAAATTCACATTAAGTGGTAACGAAAACGACAGTATTTTCAAGATTTCCTGAAAACTACTGAACGGATTTCAAAATTTCAAAAAATGGGACCAACTTGGAAACCAACCTGATGTAATAACGTTTGAACCATTTCAATCGGTTCAGCCGTCTTCGAGTAATCGGTGGACATACAAAAAAAAAAAAAAAAAAAAAAAACATACGACTAGACGAATAGAGAACCTCCTCCTTTTTGATTTAGAAGTCGGTTAAAAAGACGCGTCTCCGCCTGTCGCTGATGCTAAGCGTGTATCACATTCAAATCATGTCTTAGGCATAAGGTTGTTAATCACGAAAGGAACCTACTCACAATACTGTACCCTTAGTGTAAGTTTTTATGTCAAGCAAACGCAAACTAATTCGATTCCGTATTTATGTCAATTTGTATGAAAACTATATAAGCGCGCTACTCGCCGCTAGAGGCGCTAATACAGTTTTCATACAAATTGACATAAATACGGAATCGAAATAGTTTGCGTTTTTTGACATAAAAACTTACACTACGGGCACTGTGCCCGTAGTGTAAGTTTTTATGTCAAAAAACGCAAACTATCGTGAGTGCGTATTTATGTCAATTTGTATGAAAACTGTATCAGCGCCTCTAGCGGCGAGTAGCGCGCTTATGCAGTTTTCATACAAATTGACATAAATACGTACTCGAAATAGTTTGCGTTTGCTTGACATAAAAACTTACACTCGGGGTACAGATCTGCCAATCCGCTTGCCACGACATCTGCTTTTCTTTTCGGCTCAGGAAGTAATTATTTCCTGATTTCCTGAGCTTTTATCATATTAGCTATCTCGATATATTGGGATAGCTTAGCTATGTGTAGCTATCAAAGCTAACGTGATATATCACTTTTAGTGGCGTATACACCCATTGTGATCACTGTGAGCCATGGAATCGCGTTAAAAAATCAGCTGCTCAATACATTTTTTTGTCGAGTCGATGACAATTTTGATATAAAAACAGCTATTCCATAGTACTATAGTTGTAAAAGTACAAACTTTTCTATGGAACAGCAGTTTGTTTGCGCGAAAGTTGTCTCAAAAGTCACATATCTTGTGTCTGCGTTGTAAGTTATTCAAAGTAAAAAAGTCGCGGTTTTTCGCGATTATCTCGGTTTCCTTAGCTTCAATGGTGTTGGCATGTATGGACCAAATCTGTAAACAGACAATGAGTATTGTCATGTAAAAGAGCATTTGCCACTTTCGAGGTAGTTTTCGTGATTTACCCCAAAAATGCCTGGTTTCTATTTTGAAAAAACAATCAGTATTGCTTATGAATTGTAGTCTTATCTACGAGGAGTAAGCTAAAAGATATTCGTCAGCACGATAACGGTAGCCCGAGTACGGAAAACTATCGTTATGGTAACCGTTATCGTGATCGTATTAGTTTGAATGAAAACCAGACCAGCGCCTCTTTAGGTCGTATAAGGAACTGAAATTCGATATATATTTGACAGCAGCACTTTGACAGCTTTTGAAGGACGTATAGTTTATTATTCGAGCACCATAACGATAGTTTTTCATGTTAGGTGTACGGACGGTATTATTTTGAAGTATAAATCAAATCAAATCAAAATTAAAATTATTTATTGCACTCATATGGTTAATACAGATCTTACAGAATAAGCTATATTTAATAAGCTATATTACCAACACAGTCATGAACCCTGATACTATAGGATATCGCAATTTATAAACTTAATAAGTAAAATGGGTTTATTCAAAATAAAAAAATAACTACAATTAAATTAGGATAACTTGATCGTATGAGTAACTAATTAATTAATTAATGACAATCACAAGTAGCATTTTAAATAATAATAATATCTTCTTAAAAAACAATTACGAAGGAATAAAAAAGATAAAAGGAATATAAGGTCTTGCTTGAATTAACTACAACTAAAATTGAAAAACTCCGCATGGAATAAAAACTGTTTTTTTTTGACAAAAATAACTTCAGTAGTTTTACCGCGCGTAAATTTGACCGCGTTTTTTTCGGTTTTAATATGTTCAGGAATTTTATTGTAGACTTTCACGGCCATCGCAAAAGGTCGTGTGTGTACTAATTGTAATTTGGAATTGGCACGGAATCTTTGATGTGGTCTTAATTACTATGTCGTTCTTGATGGGGGAAAAGATGAGTGTTTTCTAACAAACATACATATTTCCAAAATGTATATACTTGTGAGGGTAAGAATACCTTCCTTCACCTATGAAGTATAGTCGGCAACTTGTCCTTTCGTGAATATTGACTACAATTTCTAAGGCAGCGCTTTTGGAGTTTGAATAGTTTTAAAATCTCCACGCTATTTCCCCACAAGACAATGCCGTAGGTACTGGAGCCATGCGTTAACCTTTTTAACTTTTTTTAATGTGCGCCCGCACATAGAGCGCATACGTGAACCTTGACAGTTTTGTAGCTATTTTATTAATGTGATTTTTACAGTGTATGTGAGTATCTATTTCAGGGCCTTAAAGGGAGTAAGAGTTAACACATTCCAATTTGTTATTTTCAAATGTGAAATTTATTTTCAATTTTTGTCTCTGGTAAGGTCCGAACTGCATCAGCTTAGTTTTAGTAAAGTTAATTTTCAGGTTGTGGGCGATCAGCCAGTTATTTATTTTTGACAGGAGTTGTTCCATTCTGTTGTTCAGTTCGGTATCATTTTTACATGGCATCAATATGGATACATATTCGGCGAAAAGTGTGCATGGACTGTCTATTATATTATGTAGATTATTTATATATAGTAAAAAGAGCACACCGCCGAGGACGCTCCCTTGAGGTATTAATTTTTTGACAATTAATTTTGCTGATTGGACTTTGCAAATTTTTCCGGTGCTAGGATCATGATGTTCTATTTCCACATACTGACTTCTGTTTTGTAAGTAGGACGCAATTCAATCGTGCACTAACCCTCTTACTCCTATACCATGTAACTTGTTTAGTAGGATGGGGTATAATACGCGGTCATACGCCTTACTCATATCTAAGAGTAGGCCTACCACATGCTTTTTACTATCAATAATTTTTAATATGTGTTGGAAGTAGTTGAATATAGCTATCGATGTCGATTAGTTTTTCAAAATCCATTGTGGCTGTCGTTAAATATTTTAAATTTTTCGCAAAACAAGTACAAACGGGTTGCCATCGCAATTTCGTATATTTTGGAAAACGTTGTCAATAGTGCTACTGGACGATAATTATTCAGGTCTTTTTTAATTACAGCAAGTTTGAGCATGTCCAGAACTACACCTTTAGCAAATGATTGGTTTATGAGGTATGATAAGGGAGGTGCTAATTTTTTTTTTATAGGTAGGGACGTATAAATAAAACACTGTTTCACGAATACAAACAAGCTTTAATATGTATACACACACATTTAGTTCGTTGTTAGTTGTGTGTTTTTAAAGAATTTTTAGTTTTTTCCGAAGTTTTGGCACCTTTTCAGGAGCTGTGGTCACGGAAACTGAACAGTTCGAGTAGAAATCTAAGATGTGCTTAGTATAGGTACATGTTGTTGATTATAGTAACTAAATTGAGTATCGTTATAAGACAGGTAACACACTATACTTAGTGACACAACTTAAGTGAGTATTGCCAAATTCTATGTTACATTAAAACTCATTTGCAACAACACTTTACAGGCTAAATAATATACACAAGACCATTTTACACATCCGTTTCATACTGCCAAAACGTTTCAAACATCGCAATCTCGAAACTATTAAAAGTCCCAAATTGGAATATTTAATTACAGCTCATGTGATATGATTGATTGGCAGTGGAGCAATGTTAGCCATATAAAGTGCGGTGGCTTCCGGCTGTAACGACCGGTAATTTAATATTAAATATGAATTATTAATGGGAGATCAGTAGCTGAAATCCATGTTTCTAAAACCACTTGAAGGTTAAAACACGAAATGAGCTTTTTATGTTTTTCAAATGCAGGCAGGTATGGAAGAGGTTAAATTTGAAAACAAACTTAAACTAGATGAAATTCACCAATTATGGGAATCTTTAAGATATAAATTTTAAAGATATAGCTTAGGACTTAGGACAAGAACATAATAGTTCCACTCACGGAGTACACGTGAAAAGTTGCTGGAATATAGTTATTTGAATTTTTAGTTTTTTGCATTCACAATGCAATTTTTATCACTGAAAAAATGGAAAATGAAGTATTTAGAAAAAATCGACCCGTCTCACAATCAGCTCCGATGGGAGACGGGTCGATTTTTTCTAAATACTTCATTTTCCATTTTTTCAGTGATAAAAATTGCATTGTGAATGCAAAAAACTAAAAATTCAAATGACTTGCCATAGTAATTTCATCTTTAGCGATTGCCAAATACCTGGAAAGGTATTTCTTTCGCGTGTGAGGGTAGTAATATCTCCACATTGATGAAATTAACGCTGACTATACAGCGAGTAAGAAGTATTTGATAAATTCGACGCTTCTCGTAACGACTCCGTAGCTCAGTGGTTAGAGCAGTCGCCCGGAAAGCGAAAGGTCGTGGGTTCGTGTCCCATCGGAGCTGATTGTGAGACGGGTCGATTTTTTCTAAATGCTGGAATATAGTTTTTTGTCACAGTTTTGAAGATTTATGTGCACTAAAAAATATTATTGGACTTATTTTGGATGGAAAAATGTAACCATTTTGATATTCAATTTGATAATCAGAATCCAAGCGCCTCTGTGCCCTTTTTATGGGCGGAAAAGTGGCGTTAGCAATAGATTTCCTACCAAAAACGGTTGCTCTTTGAAATAACATCTCCGCAACTACATAACTACCACTTTCTAACATTGCTAAACTTAACATATAAGCAACTATCGACAATCTAAATAGCAGCTCACGATCTTGTTGCACGACCATTATTAAGTAGCCACAAAACACTCGTCAAGCGGTTTCTGAATCCAATAATTTTGACTGACAGCTAGTTTCCATCTCGTGTCGAAACACATTGCCACACTGTTTCCTTTACCATTAGGACGGGTTTTTAACAGCACTTTAATGAATATAGAACAAGTTCTATATTAGAACAACTTTTATATTAGAACAAGTTCTATATTAGGTGTGAAAGGCGTGACCTCCGGTAACCGCCATCAATTTCGTAGCGAAATTTAATCACATGAACGGTTGCCCATCTCTGATTGAAGGCATCGGCTAAATGAATTAGTTGAATAAATGTGTACGGAAGATTCATTTATTTTGCGAGCACGTTAGTGTCTTCGTAACGCTACTTTGAGATATCTTTTCCAATTTTGTTAGATTGATGATTGTTGTTTTTGTTTGATGAAAGTAATCTTCGTTTGCTTTGATTCTGTTAGTTTTGTTAATTTATATAAGTTCTCAACAATAGAACTAATAAAACCGAACTAATGATGTAAGTGCATGGGCTAGGCACTGGTGGGAGTTTTCGCTTCCAATAAATATTTTGCATTAAATTTCTGATAACTTACTATAAATAATAAATAAATAAATAAATATTTTCTTACAATCACACCAATTATCTAAGCCCGTAGTTAATTTCTTAAGAAACTGTATCTACGTGAACTTGATAACGGATAAATATATACCTACGTAAATACTTTTTGTTTGTAAATACATACTTAATATACATAGAAAACACCAAGACCAAGACAAATAAACATGTTCATGCACACAAATATTTGTCTTGTTCAGGAATCGAACCCGAGACCTCTGGCGCAGAAGGCAGGTAGATTACCCCTGCGCCAAATCGGTCGTCGTCGTATAAATATTTAGTAACAACATTTTCAGAAACTGCTTTTTATAGCAAGATTTATTTTTTTATACAAAACTAAAACAAGCATTTGTATCCCTACCGTGGTGTGCTGGCATTGAAATGATACGTATTAAAATGTACACTTTGAAACCGCGTAAAGATAAGAAAAAACAAACATTCATGACTGAATTAAGTAATGAATCTTTGCAATTCTATTGCTATTGCTTTAGGCACATACACTGAATTATTTATTTCTTCCACCCAAATACAATCAATGCCTCGGCCCTTCAATACCAAATCCCATTATACTTCAGAGGCAGAACACGGAATCCGGTGTTAATGCTCTAATCCCCAGCGGACGAGTGGTCATCTCCCCTAATCCAGTGGAGCAGTCCAATCAACACATCCAGAGGGGACAGCGATTCCCACTTTGGAGACAGAGGGCCCGCGGACCCGAGTAACAACGGTTAGGGGACACGGGACCAAGAGTCGCAGTGGACGCGCGACGAATTGTGAGGGATGATGGAGGAAGAAAAACGACCGTTTTAAGGGGTCACCAAAGCTCTTATTTACAATTTCTGAATGCTTTCCGCTTAATGTGAAGTAGGTAGCTGTGAAATTTTGTGAAATATATAATGTTTGTTGTACGGTGTGTTGTTTTAATTTTTAATACTTGTTCGCACCGAGGTTACATGACAAAGCGGGGCATTAGTATGAAAACCGCAGGTTATTTAATTCAAACGTCATACCTACACTTTTAGCTTTTTTAGCTCGTAGCTCGGAGCATTTTCTTCAATATTAGCCTATTTATTACAGTATTTTAAGACGCATGAATTAAATACTAGAGTACAATACCTTTTTCTTATTAGGAAAAAGTATTTAAATCCTTTATTGTCTTCTAAGCATATTTTACTCTATGTAAAATAATTTCGAATATAATAAAATAGTGCAATGTCTAATCGATTCGAATCTTATATCAAATAATGTTTACTTCTTTGCATTCAAAATGACGTTTTCACTATAAAATTTATTGAAAATGAAGCATTAGAAAAATTCGACCCATCCCACAACTAGGTCCTATCGAGTAGAGTTCATCGGCATCGGACCTAGTGGTGGGATGGGCCATTTTTTTGTAATAATTCATTTTCAATATTTTCAAATCTTATATTTTAATGTTTATGCATATGAAAAGGAAATGGTATTAAAAACTGACTCTTACGTACTTTGTTACCAAGAGTTTCACTAATTCTATATAACTATGTAGATATATTCGTAAATAAACATGAGAGTTTGTATTTAAGCCAGCTTTTAATCACATCTCAGGTAACAGGACTCGCTTTAATTAATCGTGCGAATGGTCCGCTCGGTCCATTAACACTGGGTTTTCGACAATTTTCCTTTTTCGCCCTCCGCAATCCCTAAAGTAACGTCCAGTTGCCGTCGTCGGGGGTTGAATGGTCATGGATTGTATACCTGATGAGAGGGGTTTAATTGAATTAAAGATTGTTGATAGAGGGCTTTTAATGTAAGCGAGGTCGGTGGTGTGGTGACATTTCATTAAGAGATGGGTATTGATTTTCAGCGGCACGCTATCGGGCGGTCGGGTACGCTCATCAAATTGTCTTTTAAAGGTTAGGTAGGGAGGTTTCTATAAAAATGCATTTGGTTTTTAATATTTTAAATACTAGTTTTTGTCTTATGAGATTACATGAACTTTTAATAATTAGGAAAGCTACACAATTGACTTATTATTTCAGGATAGTAAATAAATAAATCAATAGCTGATGCAGAAAGCTGTCAGATCTGATGCAGAGAACCAGTAGAGTCAGAAGATGAAATAAAAATTAACTAATAGATACTGATACTATAAACGGCGATGAAAAGAATAATTTACGTAGTCCTCAGACGCGAGTTTAACGCCAGTTAAAGTGAGTTACGTAATATTCATTAAAATAAAAATCGTGTATTGATTTGTGACCAAAAAACGTTCAGCAAAAAACCTCGGAGAATGACATGAAATGTCATCAATACCCCTCAATCCCACGTCAAAAAATAAAACGACTTCGTTTTAAGAAACAAATCGATTAATTTTATTCGATACGCCCGCCAGCGGGTCGATTCTTTCGGATCGATTCATTTGGATCCTGCACTCAAAGTTTCGGATCCTACGGAGATATTTTATGACGCGTGAAATTGCACCATTGAACACTATCGGACAGACAGACCGACGATTTTTCCATTTTCACATCGACAATACAATTCAGCTTAAAGACGTTTCTATGTAGTTAATGATGTTGTAGCGATTCCCACATTTTTTCGATTTATTTTAAAATATTTTTACGGTGCTTTTCGCTTGTATGGTAGAAATATAAGATTTTTTTAGTGATACATTTGTCATTCTGTGCAGTAAAAGAAGAACAAGGTTTTAATTAATCTTCATTACATTTTACTTATGTTTACGAATTAAAAATACAAACTAGTTCGCAACGCTTGAAATATAATCTAAGAGATGAAGTGTCCGAATCTTAGTTATTGCTTTCTGCTAGTTTTAATATTGTATGTCAGATTAATCATAGACAAATGCTAATATATGTGTACTTTCTAGAATTTTGGAGCAGCAAATAGATGTAAAACCAAAGGAGGATGGGCAAATTGGTACAGAGTTCCAATAGTTAAGCTTATAGTGTCTGGTAGATGTTTAGATGTAGGATGTTTTCCTACATCTAAACATCTTTTCAAAAATATATTGGTTATAGCTATTGGAGCTGGTACCACGGTCCATACATTTGTGCCCATCCTCCTTCTTCAAAGTTGAATTGAATAAGCTTGCAATTCCTTATTAAAATAAGCAAGTTTTATTTGTTTAACTTATATGTCCTACAGCAGTGATATTTTTGAATAAATCAGTTTACAGTCGTAGATTTCATTTCTTGTTAATTCCTCCTACTTATCTATAATAACAACCATGAAATTGCTTTACCACTCAACGTGGTTATTATAAAACAACAAGGACTATTTTCATTGACCAAATGAGTAAGTAGTAGGTTGGTACTTTGTCATCATATTAGAAATTTTGTCAAAAATGGTAAACCAATTGAATGGCCGACTACACCTACTAACTTGTTTAAATAAAAATAATATTACAAGAGTCGTAATACGGTTCATAACAAATAATAATCCAATCTTAATTTATTTTCATGGAATTCTTGGATAAAAGAAACGAAAAGTTTAGGAAAAATGTGATAGTGAAAAACCTATACTTACAAAATTGCATTGTGAATGCATAAAAATAATATAAAAAACGAAAAGTTTTTAAAAAATCCGTTCAAAACTCTCAGTTTATTTTCTGCCTGAAATCATGCTCACTAAAAATAACCGCTTTCATCATAACAATTTTATTTTTAGTCACATAAACAAACCGCTTGTTAATGAACTGAACTAAATGTGACATTTCGTAATTCTGCGATTATATTTAGTGGGAACGGAACAGTTGTCCCCATGATTAATAGTCGAAACGTCCCGGGTTCGATGTCAGGCAAGCGTACGTTATGCACAAGGAAACGGTTGGAAATTCCTTGAATAAGTTCAAAGACGTTTATTTTTATGGCAAAGAAGTCTTTGACAAACAGCTTAAAAATGGCCAAACTTGGAAAATAGTGCAGCTCGCGATATCACGACGTGACTGGATTTGCGATAGCTTTCAGTCACATGAAACATGTTTTTGGTTTTTATGCATTTTATGTTGCATCTAAGGAGTTTGCCTAGCAATGATTTCAAATGAATATAATAAGTATAGTTTATCTTATTTCTGTTCGAAATTTCAACTTGCATGTTATAATGCGTCCTACCGTATATTTTTTTACTCTATGCCATATCAAATAAATAGTTGAAATGATGCTTTAACAGAATCACACTACAATAATGGTAGGAACTACGTATTTCTTACGCGGTAATTTTAATATACTTTGACTGTATGACATGTCACCAATCAAAACGACTCGGGTTCGATATCAAGCAAGCGTACCTATACGTTAAAAACTTGAATAAGTTCAAAGGTGATGAAGTATTTGACAAACCGCTTTAAAAATAGCTTACTTTGAAGTTAGTGCAGCGCGCGATATTGCGACGTGACTGGATTCGCTATAGAATTCAGTCAAATGAAACATTTCTTTGGTATTTTTACCTTTTTGTAACATCTAAGGAGTTTTCCTTGTTATGATTACTGATAGTGGTATTTTGTTTGCGTTGGAAATTTAAACCGACATATTTTAATCTTTCCTATGTTATATTTTCACCATCTGCATAACTAATAAATAGATGAAATGACGCCTAACTGATACGACATGTTTTAGATAAATTAAATGTGAAAGTAACAACATATTCAATTAAAAAAACATATTACATTTTCAGTAAACAAACAAATGTAAATACAACGACTCTTTATTTTACGAAAAACCTATTACGTTCATTATTACGAGTTTAACCTGTATATTTAGAAATATAATGACCTTCACATGACGTATGAAAAATAATATATAGAAAGAAACAAACGAATGAACTGTATAGTTGTGCATTACATTTTACGTAGGCTTATTTATAAAGGGATTTGGAATGACAAACGAAATAGGTTATATGCAAACAGATTTAAATAAACGCGTTATCAAAATAATATCTATCAAAGCAAAATTAAAAGCATAAGGTTATTATACATAGGAATTACCAAATTCAATTCCTTTTTCCTTCACTTTCCAAATCAAAAGCTTTTCAAATAAGCTTTAATGAAAGATTAAAAGTACCGACAACAGAAATTGAACAAAAAGGCACAAGCTATGAAGAATAGGCCTTTAATTAACTAACTTGTGGCTACACAATTTGTTACCACATAGGTCTTAGTAGTTGCTAACTTACGTCAACGTCGCGTGCTAATCTATAGGTGCTAATTAGCAGTAGCAGAACAACGGTATAACGCCCCTGAGCCAATCACCTCCCTTTACAACTTTTTGTGTCGCAATGGTTACCGGGTAATTCTTATCGACGCAATAGGGTCTTTTACGAATATTTTTTTAATTAATTAAAATGTTTTTCAAATTATTAGCAACAAAAAATAAGTATTTATTTTGAATTATCCTGCTAATATTATAAATGCGAAAGTTAGTGAGTTTGCATGTATGGATGTTTGTTACTTTTTCACGCAAAAACTACTAAACGGTTTTTGTTGAAATTTGGCACAAAGATAGTAGATAGCCGGTATTAAAACATTGGATAATTTTAATTCCAATATTTCTACGGGAACGGAAAACCACGCGGGTGAAACCGCGGGCGGCCGCCGCTGTTCTAATTAGACAGAGAGATAACGATTATCTTTGTGACGTCACCAAGTCCGTAGCGTCATAGTCTCGCTATAGAAGATTTCGTTTTAGAAAGAGACAGCTATAGTCAAAATTAAATAGCTGAAAATTCACTTGTTATAAAACAGACTCAAATTATTTTACCACATTTGATATTTTTAATTGTTATATTTTTATAACAAATTATTATTAAATTCAACAACAGTGAAATACCCTATTCTAATCGTCACCTGCGTATAAAAATTTCACTGCGTTCTTATGCAGAGCGGTTTGTGGCATTTTGGGATGCTAAAAAATACCATAAACTTTCACTGAAGCTTACGAAAATACACTTTTATGGCATAAATAATTTTTGCCATGAAAGTGTTTTACACTAAGGTGACGATGAGAAATGCCGCTGGCGATGAGAATTACCCAGCCTATCGACAATCGTTAACCCACATCCTTCAATCATTTGCGTATCAATTTAGAGTGATGTGATTTCAATTTTAAAAGAGAACCGTGGCTTTTTTGATTTGATAAGACTGTGAAGTATTTTTAAATGTTATTCTTTTTCAAAAAAGTTTTCGTTGGTTGTTTTTTATGAACGAGGTGTGTTATAATTTTTATTATTAGCTTATTGGTAGGTGGTCGTTGGTACTGTTACAGTCACGTTATATTTTGAATATTCCTTATGCTCGCGTCATTTGTTATTAAATCTTTTTCTTTGCGTGGTCAAACGTACGTACACGTTCCGAGTTCAAGTTTTATTGCAAAAAAAATCATTTGGCATCGATTTAAGTGATTTATTTAAGTAGTCGTTAGGTACACTGTTAACCGTACAAATATCTTTCCAAGCTCAAAATAGGTACAACCTTTAACAGCGTAAGTAGTACATATTGGCTCATGCCAACTTTTATTTAGCAGTATCGTGCTGTTTGAAAAATGGCTGATTGAAAAACACCGTGTTTCTGGAGACAAAAGGCTGGCGTGGGCGATTTGAATGTTAAGACGATCATTAGTGAACTATTGTCGAAAATGCCACGCGGCCACCGGTACTCAAATGGTAGGGGTTAGTGCGGACTCAATACCCCACAGTTGCCTTTGAGTCAGTTTAATAAACTTTAGGTGGTTGAATCAAAGTTGAAAGAAGGTGAAGCGAAACTGTAGCAGTGCTTTAAAATGTTCATACATTGGTCTTTATATTGTAGATTTATTTATTAGTTTTTAAATACGGTAACAACTGGTACTTACATAATTTTATCAATCTATAAACAGAAATCTATAGTTTGGCGTATTATTGACGACGTCGTCATCCTCGTCTTACTTAAATTTCATAATAATTTTTTAACATTACTAGAATTGGCCTTAAAAGTATTTATTATTATGCTACACACGAATGCTGTCACTTTCATACTAATAAATGACACATTTACGTGATATAAAAAGGTGTGTCTATTTAATATTACGTACAAGTCTTCAAATGTTAATAGCATTTGTAAAAATAGTCTTAATTACATTTAATATGCACACTTTAAGCCTAAAGAATTTCTCACACATTTTGGAAATACAGATCGCTCTGGGAGATACTTGCAGTTAGCTTCTAACTTTAAAATATTCATTCTGAAAAATCTGTAATTTAACCATAGAACACGGAAAAAAAAACCACGTTCTGTGAATTTAACCTTAATGATGCTTCCCACGTACAACTTACTTAATTTAATACCATTTTGAAAATTAATCTGTAAAACCAAAATAAGAAATCTAACTTGGCAGAGTGATACACCAGAATCTGAAACTGTTTGAAACTGAAACTCATCGAACGTAAGAGCAAAGTTTGAGTGCCGCCTACCAATATATAGTGGATCTATAGATCTATAGGGAAACAGTCACTGACCTACAAAAGCCTGTGACTTGCAAAACCGTTGGACCACCTAAGGATATGTTATAAATTAAAGATGGCAAAACTGTAGCACAAGACTACTGTTGGATTCGCAAAGGGTTGAAGCAATAAATCACGTACTGCTTTCTAAGAAGCAGTTGCGAAGTTACAAAGAAATATAATGTCGCCTTTTTTGTCGCATGCAAATTTTTGCATTTGTGCAGTAGCACAGTTAGTTGACGATGGGTTAAGAAGTCTGGCTTTTATGCCAGTATTTTTGTTTTTTTTTAATTTAAAATGGATCGTGATAAACAAACTATTTCGAAATTAAAGTAGTTTAATACAATACTCTGTTTCTAGTTAGCCTTCACCTTTTTTAGCACAAAAGGCTTTGTACAAATTATAGTTAAAATGTGGTAAAATTATTGTGTCAATCTTTAACGAATAAACGAGATAATGAATCCTCAATCTGGCTAGGAGGGATCCTAGCCATATACAATTGCGTAACATTAAGTATTCATTATTTTATTTTGATCTTATACTATATTTTTATATTTTATATTCTTATATTCTGTTATATTCCTACTGATATTCTTTAAATGCGAGTCGATGAATCTTTAACCAGACCTAGCCAAATCATCATCTCAATCGTATCACTCTTTTCAGAGTGGTCGTGGTCAACAAGAAGTGCTATGGGTAGCCGATATAACTTATCTCTCCCTATTGGTGGTCCATCCGGTGCATTTATGGAGAGGCCCACCCACCATTCTCTTTATTTGGTCGGCCCATCGCATTGGTGTTCGTCTGCGAGGTTTAGTGCCTTCCATTCTGCCCTGGATGACTAGACGTTCTATAAAAATTGGAAGTATTGTCCCGCCTTCAAATGTGACCGAAAAGTTTAAGAATGCGAGTTTGGACTATATTCGATAGACGTCTTGTGATCCCGAGCTCTTGCAGGATGGAGATGTTGGTGCTGAAGTGCGTCCAGGAGACTCGAAGCATTCGTTTCCAGCACCACATTTAACTCCAGTGCCACATACAATGAGGTATTGATGTCCTGAATGTAACGGACGGACGGAAACAATATTTCTTATATCTGTAACAACTATTGTTGTGGCTTGGTGTTTTTAAATATTATTTTAAAACCGCTGATTTCGCACTTATATCTTTAAGCAGCGCTTCTATTTATGAAATTTTACTATTAGTACCACATCTTTAACCCTTTTATTCGTGAAGTGTTAGTGTTCTATCCCAAACAACCACAACCTTTACACAAATAAGTAAAACTAGCGTTAATGAAAAAAAACTCGTTTCGACTCGTTTAATAATAAAACGAGAATCAAACCCCATATGGCTCGGGAGCCGTTAACTACCGTTCAATACTGCGTGAGTCAGCAGTTTAACCCTTGTTCAGCTAACAATGTTGCTGTGCTTAATCATTGTGCTGTGTCGGTAGGCGATCGGGGTGATAAACCGAATCTAGGCTGGCTACTGTATGGAACGGCTGAATGCGAAGTTAGAAAAGGCAAGCGTAGAATGCTTAAGTTTATGCGGTATTTTAGTTTATAGTGTTTTTTTGAAATCTTGTTGAAATAATTTCAATTGAAGACTTTCGTTAGCGCTTCCCTGAAATCAATTGAAGTCGTACACAAATGTGTGCACGTCCCGATCTTGTGGGTTGATAACGTGATTAACGAATGATGACAGTTGTCTATCGTCGTAGAGTCAGCGGATTAACCCTTGTTCAGCTACAGAATATATAATAAGTAGTACTAGTTCAGCTAACAATGTTGCTGTGCTTAATCATTGTGCTGTGTCGGTAGGCGATCGGGGTGATAAACCGAATCTAGGCTGGCTACTGTATGGAACGGCTGAATGCTAATTTAGAAAAGGCAAGCGTAGAATGCTTAAGTTTATGCGGTTGTTTATTTTATATTGCCTTCAGTTGAAGACTTTCGCTAGCGCTTCTCTGAAATCAATTGTAGTCGTACACAAATGTGTGCACGTCCCGATCTTGTGGGTTGATAACGTGATTAACGAATTATGACAGTTGTCTATCGTCGTAGAGTCAGCGGATTAACCCTTGTTTAATATAATAAGTAGTACTAGTTCAGTTAACAATGTTGCTGTGCTTAATCATAGTGCTGTGTCGGTAGGCGATCGGGGTGATAAACCGAATCTAGGCTGGCTACTGTATGGAACGGCGGAATGCGAAGTTAGAAAATGCAAATCAAGAGTGCTAGAGTTTTGGTGGTATTCTAATTTCTTTTGCGTCCGATAATAAGATAAGGTTTTGTTTGTTTTGTTTGTTAGAAATGGAAATTGCTGAATAATGTTATTTACGAATGAAAACAGCTGTATATGTATGGAATGCTAAACAACATAAGGCAACAACAGAATGCTAGCAGCTTAGAACAGTACCTTTTTTACTTGTGGGTTGTAAGCGTTTTTAAGCGATCAGCTATAAATTGAAGAGAAAATAACTTGTGTCCAATAGGATTTATATTATTTATATGTATATTGTGTGTATTATACGAGAAAGGAACTTTATTTCGAAGGCGTAGTCATCGCTAATAGCATCGAATTGCGTTGTTGATATGATCAAAGGTATATTTTTAAATTCGCCCGATATTTGTTATTTACCTTCTTAATCTTAAATTTCAAGAATAAATAATCGAATTAATAAAAGTGGCAGTGGTAGGGATTTTAATAATTGCATCAAAACAAAATTTAGCCTTATTGTGTTTGTTCAGAACACTCGTCTCGAGACTAATAATATCGGAGTTGCCATATCGAAATCCCATTGCAACATTGCACAGCGAACTTTTAATCAAGTCCTGGAGAAACGATTTACTAGTGTCAAAGAGTAAAACAAAACAGTTGCAAATGTGGTGAGTTCGTTTTATTAATACATTGCTTTGTATTTTACCTACTTTGTTCGAACTATAGAGGTTACAAGCAAAACGGGTTGTAAAGAAAACTGACTTTGTGTATTTCTGACATTAGCGAAATTGTGATCCAATCCTGCAAGATTGCAACTGAGATTTTGGTTACATTGACTGCATAATTTCTCTCTTTGAAGCAACTCACTGGACAGGGTTTAAAATTAATTATGCAGCTTTTCTTGTATGCGCAAATAAAGCTACATTCAAATTCAATAACAAAACAGATGTTTTTTGAAACTAATAAATTAAACATTAAGAGATATCATTCGATTCCAGCTCCAGAATGGACTAATGCTACTTTTAAAAGATTAAAAAAATTTTTGCTAGAAATTTTTGTGCAAGGCGAAGCCAAGCAGGGCCTTATACATTTTTTCCACACGGGATCCATCATTGACAATTCGTAATCAAATCGTGTTTTTGACGGCGATAATTTAAATGCTCGAACACGTGATGACGAGTCGTGAAAAATGATGAATACGGCTTTCCTATACTTTTGGCATTCGTGTTTTTTTACGAACCGTGAACGACGAATCCGTGTTAACGATACGTTACTTAGTATTCACTAAATCTTGAAGCTCACATGTACAGTTGTGGCGAAACCTACTCCGTCGCAGGCAGCAATACAGGAGCCGGAGGGCTGGGATTCGTCACACAATATGTCGTAGTCTCAGATCATATAATACTATTATATGATCTGAGGGAGTAGTCGATATAGTAGTAGAATGTAGAATATTGAATAAAAGATCAGCAATCCTTGTTTATTGTATATGATAAAGTAAGACAAAGGTAGGAACTGTAACAAAATAACAATAAATGATAACAATAAACAGGTACAGAATACTATTGATGGCTAGTAAGTTAACTATGGAGTTTCCAGCCATCATAGAGGTTCTAACCGTCCATGAGACTAAAACGAAGCGGCATCATTACACAGTTTTAGGTAAACAATCATGTCGAAGCCATCACAACCTCCCATCTGTACTCTACCAGTTCTTTGGCTTCACCCGCAGTCGTCGGCCGGCGCCCGCCGTCAGCTCACCATTAATCACAAGTTTTAGTTGCACGCTCTGCACACACCGCACTCTTGTGTGCGCTACAAATTCTGGCCCACGGTATGTGCGACATATGTGCTTGCTATTTATGTAGGATTGTTTTTGTGTGTGCGATTTCCAAACAGCGTTAAATGTATGTTTTTGAAGAGTTGCTGCACATTCTGCACATTCCCCACCCTTCTGTGTTCTACATTTTGGCCTGCGGCATATGCGATACCTACTGGTTTTGTGGGATATTTTTTGAGAACTAAACCTTTTTTTCTGACTTCTGACTTAATGTGCTTATCTGATTATGACACTGTTGTGTGTTATTATAAACATCATGAAATAATGAAAAGAAGCATTGCCGTTACAAAAGTGTTCCATAATTATGTCAAACTGGCTAATAAGTTTGGATTGTCCTACCATGATCCTACCATACCAAATATGCAACCAATAGAGAAAATTCTTAAATTTTGATAAGCGACAAAAGGACCCTTGGCATTTCATCTGATTTAAATTTGATATCCACAATAAGAACCAAACAACAACACCACAACGTTACAAAGGGTTGTGTTTTCCTTTAAAAAACGGAATACAATATTTTTTTCCTCCAATCGAGGGATATAATAATATCATGGATTATTCTTAATGCCTACCGATCCAATCCTAACCCGTTCGTAGCATGGGAGCGTGTGCCAAAAATAAATAACAATGGTTTCATTTGTGAAAACCGCCATTTTATATGGGTGTCGAAAGCGTGTGAACCTTGATACATGAGTTAATGATAAGCAGTCGATTCCGTCATTCGATGTGTTGATGCAGTAATCTGTCCAAAACCTAACCCTATTAGCATATATTATATTATTTCGTATAAAAACCATAGCAATGTTTCTTTCAGTCGTTTAAAAAACAAAACTTCAATACAGATTTTGACGGATGGTATAGTATTACGATTACGAGAGGTTTCGTGCTAAGGTCAAGTAATTTTTGATTGCTTTTGTGGATTGTATTGTAATATTTGCTTTGAAATAAACTATGTTCTGCAAACCTGTTCTAGACAGTTTGTCTGCAAGATCGACAATCTTATTTTTACAATTATAAACTAAAGTAGTATAGAATCTAAATGACATTAAGTATAGGTAGTTCTTACTAATTATCGCTTAAGGCGCTACTCGGAAAACTAGGGACTTTTTCATTAACTATTGGACGGTTACAGTTGTTACAGATCTGGTAATAAGATAAATATTTCTTCATACCTTTATCTAGATTCGTATAGTTTCAAAAACACGATTTTATAATTTTGCCTCGACACTTTTTCTTTTCAAAAAGACCTCTAAAAATACGAAAAGTCAAGATTATTCTTAAATGAGGTTACTTACACTATTGGAAATTGGTTTAATTAGTGGACACCAATAATATTGAGGATCGTATAGAAGCATTTTTTTAAAATCGCTGTAGTTTTTTAATACGAAGTGATTTTGTGTTTTTTTTTGCCTAATCTGAAAAATCGGTCTCGCTCCCGCACGCGTCGGTTTCTCATTACTATCTCGCTTCAGCACATTTTTTCCGAGTATCGCCTTAAACAACAGAATGAAGTTTTATTGAAATACTAGTGGCGTTATGTTGCTATATCGTCTCCAGTTATTTTATATATGTAAAACAATGTAAGTATTCTTTTTCATTAACTAACTTATTTTGCATTTACGATTAAAAGTAAATCTACACGTCCTAGAAATCTAGTGCGTGACCTGAAATCGTATAAGAAAAATCACAAATGTACGAAAGTCGCCGAATACTGAAAAAAGCGTAAGATGCCAAGAAATCTAGTGCTGCCATAATAAGTTGGCCTTTCTGTGATCCAGCAACATGTTTCAAATACGAAGTGAAAACATGGGGCGTAGGGATCTCCTCCACTGGTCGTGTAGAATACCCGCTTTTTGTGACGTTTCTTGCGATGGTAGAAGCCTGTAACTTTTTTCACGACCTAGAATAATGAAATATACATTCATTCCTATTAAGAGCATTTGTATTAATTTTCTTAAGAACTTATAATATTTGCTTTCTTTTCATCACCATTTCGAATCCATTAGATACTTATTCCATTTTATTATTAAAAGGGACTTTATTGTAGAAGTAATCATGACTGGGGTTATATAAGGTATAAAAAAGGTATGTATATGGAGAAATCAAAGAAGCAGCTGCTATTTTGATAAAACGTATAGGTAGATTTGAAGTAGCAATCGAGAAAATTGCAATAAAATCTGATGTACTTAATAACTATCTGACTAATAAACATATTACCCAACTAATTTTATTTACTTTTATTTAGTCCCAATTCCCAATTCCCAAAAATATTTTATTCTAAGTATCTACGAGTATGAGTACCTACGTCAAAAGCTGAACAATAAAACTGCAATCTTGACTCTTACAATTTCCATTAACCTTTGCAAACTCCATTGACCGTAAAAACGTTTCTATAAGTCTTAAATGAGGTACTTACAATAAAAATACATTTAACTGAAATGTTTACCCTCGACATTCGTCACGCCTCGCCCGATCGAGCCATTTACGAATCGCATAAGGTAACATTTTTAATTAATAACTCTAAGGAGTCCTTTCACAGAAATGGTCGGAACATTTCAAACGTAAACGGTATGAATAATAGTTTTAAATGTATTTGAATAAGCAGTTCATTAATTATCTGGCGGGTATAATAGTAATTTTTGACGTCGCCCTTCCTGCTTTCAATGCCTCGGTTCAGTTACACAATTTTTTCGGTAAGGGTTCTGATGTATATGTCGCTCGATTTCTGAGAGCTTATCGTGCAAGATGATTTTCGTCAAGAGTTCATAATTTTAAAAAATGTAAAAACCCTGTCTAAAGTAAAATACTTTGTGAAAATAAAATGGTTTATTAATAAGAGACAAACCCAGCATTTATAAACTTCAGAACTCATACACATTTACTGACAACCTAATAAATATGTAGGTATAATACCTACATAGCCTTTACCTCATCATTATCATCATTTGAGATAGCTAAATGGCTCTGACGCAGGTAGAGGGTTTAATATTTTTTTAATAAAGGTTATGAAACATTGAAGTTTTAAGTCGGTACATACAATACAGTAGGTACAAATACTATAGCAGAGGAGAGGAGCAGAGTTATACTCAAAGATTTAGATAAGTAACGAGCTAC
This sequence comes from Crambus lathoniellus, assembly GCA_949710035.1. NCBI lineage: Eukaryota > Metazoa > Arthropoda > Insecta > Lepidoptera > Crambidae > Crambus > Crambus lathoniellus. Next base: position 12,055,080 of record OX453307.1, read on the forward strand.
TTAGTAAAGTAAGAAAAGAAAGTTAGTAATTTGATATTTCACTTGTTTCATAAAACAACATAGTCCATGGAAATCGTACATTTTGCCTTGCGTTAAATGAGGTAGTTTTGTATTTTTTTGTATGTTAGTAGTGATGAGATAGTAATGACAAATCCAAGTTTTCCACCTCGAAAGCCCTCCGGATCATTGTTAAATATTTAAAAATCCAATAAATTTTCAGATTTTTTTCAGTTTTTATCAATTTTTACCACCAAGGACCTGTGTTACGGCAAAAGTTACTATGCACGCTTATAACACCATAGTTATTTAATATCCGATTTGGTTTTTTTTTTTAATAAATGTTCAAGTGAAAAGACCTTTTCGCAGATAGTATTGTTTGATTCTTTGCTCTAATAGGTATGCATATAATAGTATATTTTATATCGCGGGACTAAACGAAGCCGTTATATACCAGAGGTGGTTTGACTAAATAGTGGTTGGACTAAGTGGTATGCGTAAGTGTTTATTTATATGTGTATTAATTTTTATTTTATTTTTATTTTAGTTAATATTTCATGGAAAACAAACAGCATTCACAAGAATTATTAGATAAGGAATTTAGAACAAGTAGGATGCGTTAATCAGTTTTCACAGATAGAGAATTTATTAAATGTAGGTATCATACCTGAATTTTCACTAGAAATTTATCTACCAATCCCACTATTGTTCAACTCCCAAATAGTAACCGACTTTTAATTCAAACTTTTTTGAATCCAAGATCGTTAGTTTTGGCACAGATGCAGGGCTTTATCCTCGGCCGTGTGTCAAGGAGTCTCCTAAGCAACTCTGATGATTAATATGGCTCATTTGGCGTAGGTGAGCCCGTGTCTCAGATTTCGTGTCCAACTTGAAGCTGTCTAGCTTGGCTTTAGTGCTGAATAAACGACCTTGTGTAATGTCTCAAGTTATGTAGGTGTCTGGTAGTTATTAATTAATGTGCTATTGTATATAAGACTGATGAAAAATTAAAAAAAACATTACAAAACATTTTAACTTTTGCCTTTACTTTTAAGCCATATTTGTTACCACCTACATCTTTAGCTACATTATCCAAGTTCCCTGAATGCTGATAGCTTTTTGCACCAATAAATAATAATCACTTCTTATCATTACTTCCAGTATCTCTATCATCAGGAAGTAAAACTAAGTCAAGATAGGCAATATAATTTTACCTGCATTAACTTCACCGTAATGCTTTTAAAACCTGAAGGTTTTGGTCATCCAACAATCAAAAAAATTCGCACTTGCGTTATCAACATTTATTATAATGCTTTGGAATTAATGCTAATATATAGTATGGTATGTCCTACTTTCAGTTTCATTCACTAGAGTGACTCGCCGCGTTTTGGAACTGTAAAAAAAACCACATCAAAAAAGTAAGAAATAATTCCTCACCAAATAAATAACGTAAGTACTTTGAAGTCGGGCGTGAAACATATACAATTTTTTGTTGTTTTTTGTTAAAACCCGCCTGACTTCAAAGTACTAACGTTATTTATTTGGTGAGGAATTATTTCTTACTTTTTTGATGTGGTTTGTTTGAAGGCGGTTTTATTTTTTTTATAAAAATAATTTTTATTTCACTCTTTTTAGTGCATCGTGCAGGCAATTTACGTGTTTTCTGGTAAATAGGTATGTTATCAAACTGAAAACCTCCTTTTTCGAAGTCGGTTAAAATACCTTGAGGTATCCCCTTTTTAACAAAACAAGAATCATCTTAATCGGTTTATAATCAAAGGAGTTATGCCTAAAGATACGTATTAAATTCACATAAAGTGGTAACGAAAACGACAGTATTTTCAAGATTTCCTGAAAACTACTGAACCGATTTCAAAATTTCAGAAAATGGGACCAACTTGGAAACCAACCTGATGTAATAACGTTTGAACCATTTCAATCGGTTCAGCCGTCTTCGAGTAATCGGTGGACATACACAAAAAAAAAACATACAGACGAGTAGAGAACCTCCTCCTTTTTGATTTAGAAGTCGGTTAAAAACTTACAAGTACGACGTTTCGATACATTAGTTTTACAGTACCTAATTATTCCTTTTTTATTTTTCATCATTACTTACTGCACCTAACATTCTGAACCACACTACCCAAGTTACCTACCTGAAAGACAAAGAGCTCGAGTCGGCCAACCTTTGCTTGTCAAGCGCTCATTGCGGTGTAAAATCAGCAAATGAAACTAGAATATTGATTTTATTCAGAATCTATTTATTTTATACTTACTAGGTATTTTTAAGCAAATTATTTCAGCATTACTTACTGCACGTAACATTCTGAACGACACTACCCAAGTTGCTTGAATGCTAAAGGGCTTGGGTGGGTCAATAATGAAAAAAATGGTGCCTTTGCTTGTCAAGCGCTCGACGCGGTTTAAAATCAGTAAATGAAACTAAAAAGTAACAAATATTTTTTTTTATATTCAAAACCATTTACCTACTTTTATACTATTTTCAAGCAAATTCTTTCAGCATTACTTACTGCACGTAACATTCTGAACGACACTACCCAAGTTGCCTGAAAGCTAAAGGGCTCGGGTCGGCCAATTATGAAAATAGCGCACCTGCGCTTGTCAAGCGCTCGCCGCGATGTCGGCCGCGCCCCATTAATCTTGCTCTCGTGCTGGCTCCGCGAATTGTTCTAGATATACCAGCTTTTTGGGGAAGTATTCTAAAGGATTAAGCTTTTGTGGGACTAAAACTTATGTTAAAATGTCGTACGTTTCATAATCATATAAGTCACATTTTTCTAAAATGGTGTCCTGTGACAACTTTTATATGATTACAGAATTACAGTTGACTTGATCACAGGATCACGTACTTTTTAAACTGCAGAATTATAATTTGTTTGATCATAACAACCGATAAAGAATCGTTGAAGTACATATTGTGCGTTTGTCTATTTTTAAAGCGTTGGTCACTTTTGGGATTGAAACGAAGCGTAGATCCCTTTGAAGTGGGCTTTTAAATAATAAAATTTGTAGATCGTGGTCTAGATTAAGTATAAAAATAAAAAATCGCTTATTTTGCTCTTTAACTTCGCTTTCAGTGAGGCCTGCGCCTGAAAAGACACGGTAAGTAATAGTAGCAAATAAATACCTATGTTATACGAAAATCTTTTTACTTCGTTTCCAATATGGCCTATGCTTACCTCAGTAGGTGGTTGGTTTTTTCAAATAGCATTCGGTGTTCCTGCATCAGCCCTCTGATTCACGAACCGTCGGAAACGCTTCCGGCAGCGGAATGTATGCACTGTCTCTGTCACTCACTATAGAAGAGACAACGACAAAGTACAGACTTTGAATCCGATTCCCTTTCCTACGGTTTGTGAATCAAGGGCCAGATGTAGGTTTTCTCTGGAGTTTCTACCAGCAGACGTAGGTACAGAATAGACTGATTCTTATGAATTTATTATTATAAGAGGATAAAGATATCTTATGAAAATAGTCTGTATAATTATGGAATGTCGCTAATACTCGTACCTATTATTTGATTCCAGAAGACCATAATACAAAAAAATGATAATTAAATCAGTGAATTATTTTTATTGTAATATTACATATTATATTATACCATCACAGTTAAAAATATTTGTGCTGAAATTGGAATCGTATGAACGAAGGCTTTAATTTGCATTCATAATATTGTGTCTAACGCCATCTAGCGAGGAGTAGTAAGCAGTATTAAAGGCTTTGTTTCTACTCGTCAAGTGGCGCCCTCTTATGTTGAATAGCTATTCAACATAAGAGGGCAACATACGTAGGGAAGCAGGAAGGACCATAATTTATACAAACAATTGCCAAGTATTGATTGACTAGAAATAAGCATATTCATTAGTATGTGATTTGATTTATCTCAAAAAAATCTTTACTTACATGCATTTCTCCACGTAGTCCACTGAAAACTTTCTTCCCCTATTTCCCATTTCACGACCGTAAGTGAAAATTTTGGCTTTCCCAAAGCCATCTTCTATCTCGCTCGTTTCACTCGTAAGCAAAGCAACCGAGAAATAATAGCGGGCCACGGCTTTCCCCATTGTCCAATCTATTTTCTTTATCCTTTTCGGATAATCTAGGTACTCTAAATACTGATTCAGACTCGAAAAGTAAATGTAAACCGCCTCTGTGGTAGACCACAGATACCGATGGCGTGTTCTCCTAGAGTGGAATACGCCACCGGTACCTATCAGACCCAGAGGATCAGGGTTCGATTCGAAATGTGTTGGTCATGTATTCGGTTCGATTGGTTGGTAGGACTTTTTCTTAGCCTGCCGGGGAGCTACCACCATAAATTATCTAAGACTATCTATCTATCATCATCATCATCATCAGCCATTTAATGTCCCCACTGCTGGGGCACTGGCCTTCATTATGGATGAATAAGGAGAATGAGCCATGACCCACCACGCGGGCTCAGTGCTGATTGGTGGGTATTAACGACTGCAAGTGCAACAGGGACCAACGGCTTAACGTGCCTTCCGAAGCACGGAGGAGCTCGAGATGAAAGTTTTTGGTCACCCATCCCGTGACCGACCATTGCGAACGTTGCTTAACCTCAACGATCGCAGACCAAGCGCGCTATCCACTGCGCCACGGGCATTAATGTTTTAGAAGTTATACTTAGCTCTATCTAGGGGCAACACCAGCAGCTGAATCCAATCAAAACGTTTCAATTTATTTATCCTCAACGGGGTAGCACTTAGCCTTCATCTTTAAGGCTGAAGTTGGAAGCGCACTACTCCCGTAATCATCAAGCATTGAGGAACTGGCTGTCTTATCTCAAACTGCCGGAAAACAATAATGCTGAAAACATCATTGTTATGGCATCCGACTTAGGTAAGATGGTGGTAACCAACAAAGTAACCAAATACAGTGTGCACCCCCACTGGGAATCGAACCCGGGACGTCTGGATCGATACACCGGTATCGCCAACAGCCAAAAGTTAAGTAAACGCTGCTAGCGGTGCTGCCATAGTAGGTTAGGTACCTTAAAAAATATTGCTAAGCAATATCACTCCTTATGTTTGACGTTTCAAAGCGTCATATTCCTAAGCAAACTTTTTGGTTAAAAACTAGGTGTAAACTTACTCTTCATAGCCAGCCTCAGTAGACAAGTGGCTTTCTATTATCGATATCGCCAGTAGAATAGAAAGACAAATGTATGGGATTGACATTAGCGATCGAAAGTCACGTGACCGCTAATGTCAATCCCATACATTTTATTTCTATTCTACTGGCAATATCGATAATAGGAAGCCACTTGTCTAGGCCGTCAGTTCCTTATTGAGTTTAGTATTCTGGAAGTAGCGCTTCTTTCTACCGTCAGCCACACCACTTAGAGCGTTTGTGCACTACACTGAATTTTACCGATCCGGAAAAAAACGGATGCTTGTATTTTAATAATTAATCATTTATAATAGTAAGAATTTATTTATTTTGTGTAGTTTAGGGTTTGAAACATTGAAACTACACGAAATAAATAAATTCTTATCGTGTGGTGAAGGCTAAGCGTTAGACCGCTGTGGATGGAAAAAGATACTTTCGTATTACAAGTATTACATGTAAAGGAAATAAAATAAAACTCTAAATGCTTTTGAATAATTTATTAAGGCCTACGGTAGTAGGTAATACCGTACCTTTATTGGTAAATAACTCAATAAATTATATACACATTATATTATATATTTTATTATTTAATTATTAGATTTTTGGTATGTGCATTATGCAAAACGCGTTTAAACCTTTATGATTTTAGTACCTATGTGGATAAGGACCTATCACCTTTGACCTTTATTTGATACATTAAATTGTTCCTAAAAAGTAAGAGACGGTAAAACAAAATAAGCTCTTTTTAAATAAAATTTAAAGAAGTAAGTACCTATATAATATTAGTTTTAGTAATTGTATTGTTCTTTTTTATTTTAATTTGTTTATTCAGTACACCAACAGGTTAAAATCGAAACGAACGATACATTAAATTAAATAAATATGGGATACCTATGTAGACTACCTAGACCTATCAAGCAAATAGGTAGATTGAGTACTTCATAATAAAAAATCTAATAAATTAAATTTAAACCAAATACAATAATTAAATTCAAATTTATTGAGATTAAAAATATAGAAGATTACAATATAAAATACCTAATTACATTAAAAGAATAATATTTTTTATTTTAAGTTTTTATCTTCTTCTCTAATATATAAAATTCTCGTGTCAAAGTGTTAGTTACCATACTCCTCCGAAACGGCTTGACCGATTTTTATAAAATTTTATATGCATATTGATTAGGTCTGAGAATCGGCTACTATCTATTTTTCATACCCCTAAGTGATAAGGGTTATCCACCCCTAACATTTTTTTTTAATTTTTATATAATGTGGCATTAAAACATACATACAACCCTAAATTTTCACCCTTCCATCACCAACCCCTATTTTTTAATAGTTGTTTGAGTAATTTAACCATTTTTCACACGGGAGCGAAACCCCGGGGCGCAGCTAGTACCTACTTATATAAAAAAAAATAACACGTTAAAAAGTTAAATTAATACTTACATTTATTTAAATAAATGTAGTCAATCAAATAAAATTAAAATACAAATAAATAGAAATACATTTTTTTTTATTTGGTACAAGGCATAGGACATTGCAATAAACATTACACAGCGAAACAAACAGCAGGTAGGTACGTACATAAAACAATAGTGAAATAGTAGATTTCATTACAAGTGCGGAAAGCCTGTCATTGCAAAGAGTTCCGACAAATGTCTACCCGAGCCGAGGCGCAGCCGAAGGTGAGGGTTGACAGTCGGAACAAGTTGCAATGACGGTTCCGCACGTGTACTGAACAACTATTTTTAATACAGTTGCGAAAAAATTAAGCAATTTAATAAAATAATAAAACACAATAAACTCAACTAACTAATCGTAAAAGAATATAGGCAGAGACTTTTTTTTGTTTTCTTCACCCATTCTGGGTTGGCAAAGGAAACTATGATCATACAGCCAAGGCTTCAGTAGAATTTTTTTATTGATATGAAATGAAAATAAAATTAAATGAGATGAAATTAAATGAAACCTAACAAAAGCAATCCGAATGCTACAGGAGCGCCTTTCCTTATTTCTCTCTTTACCACATCGTTTTCCATTAAAGCCACATTATTGCACTAATTCCACCATACTAAGTACCTACCACAATAAAAACCAGAAAAAACTAATTTAGAAAATTAAGAAATTAGGTCCCTCATTTTCTTTTCACTTGCGCAAACTCCTATAAGCAGATACTATGGTAAATAGTGCACGTCATACCATATTTAGTAATCTGTGGTCATACAGCCAATTTTATATATTTTTTATATTCATAAATTTAATTTGGCCGATACTAATATTAATTTAATATATAATTAAAATTAAGTACTTTTAAATCTGATATTGAAACAAATTAGTAGCTTCTTTTTAGAAATATTTTCATGAGTCATAAAAACTTCTAAGAATTTTATTTTAGTAAAAACTTCGTGGTTGGTTTTTTCTTTTTAATAGACAATATTTTGACAGTTGGGAAAGAAAACGCACGAGTTCGGGAAAGGTAAAGAAAAAGTTCTAGTGTGTAATAGCCCACATCCCGAACGCTATACGTCCCTGCAATACGCCACTTTTTGAGCAACTGTATTAAAAAACTTATTTTAAACACAAAAGGTACCTCTAATCAAGGTCCCACGTCAGTACCAAATGGGTGTCCAGTTCAGCATTGTGTCAGCAATAAAGCCGACGCTGATTTTCAACTGAATCCCAAAGAATTAGATAATTAATAACTAACATTTATAAAAATCTAACTTTACATGGTGGATCAGTGTTAAATACGACAGAGGGCGTCATCAATGCTATTGCAAAACAAGTTTAGTTTATTTTTAATATCAATATCGGGACACAGTGATGATGATTCACTAAAGAGGCGGCGCATTCTGACAAGGGGGTTGAAAAAGGACGTGTTGTTTCATACGCCTCCAATCTAAAAACCTTTGGCGTATGTACGACATCTATTATTAAAATTAAAGTATTTGTATAACAAACTAGAGCAGTCGATTGAGAAATGGGCTATTTTGTATAGCAGAAGCAGTTCGTGCCTGTTATGAGATTTTGTACTGAGATTTGAGGCTAACGCAAAGTGTGTCTTTATATGTATATGTCAAGGAAGCAAGAAAGAAAAATAACTAATACAGTAGTACTTACTGGTACAGTATTAAATAAACTAAAGGCTGTTGTCATGGTAACTTATGCGATTGTTCAATAAAACGCTAGCGTTCTGAGAAAACAAAAGACGTTATAGTCAGTCGTGTAGTTCGTGAAACGTATACCTATAAAAAGTTTTCATTCCGCTAAAAGAAGCTAAAAACTATGTTTTTGTTTACCTCATTAAAATAAATATTTCAGGAATGACACCACTGAATTTAACGTAATTGATTTCTAAATGAATAAAACCTAAACATCAGGAAGGTCAGTAATCATAAAACCAAATAAACTACGTGTACGTGTTTTAATCCATTTAACCAATCTATGTATACCTATTATTAAATCTTAGTTTGTGAACATCAATACGCATTTTGATCTTATATATTGTCATATTTTCACGGATAATTGAAAACTCACCATTATAAAGGTACCTACTAGATACATGTAGGTACAAGATTATAAATTAGTTTTGACGTTTGAATGCTATTCTGTAAGTAAAGGAAAAATGTGAATAAATAAATAAAAAAAAACCACCGGCCCTGCAAGTAACCCCGTAATAATCTCCGTAATCCCGCCTGAAAGTTACTAAACCTGAATATTACGAAAAACGGGCCATTTTACCATATTATCGTGTTAATTTGTAGTCTAGTCACCGATATTTCGGCGCAGTTGCACGATCACGTAGTAAGAAAAATCCTTTTTTCGTAATATTTATAGTGAATATGACCATGAAAGTTTAAAATTTTAAATACAAACAATATTTATACCTTAATAAAAATTAGTCATAATACTTAGCAAACAAATCACAAAATCATCGTCAAACATCGTCAGAGACGACCACGGACACAATTCCGCAAGTGGGCCGAAATGATGCTAGTATCGACCAACTTACGAAAAGTGGCGGGATGACTATGATATAAGACATTCAGTTTGTAGTTCCTTAAGGACTTGATATACAAACCGGCCGCCGGCCTGCCCTGCCCGCTTTGTGTATCAACTCCCTCATGCTTGAGAACTAGTTAAATGCTTAATATAAATAAACTCAGATAAAATTAATTACATATAGGTACTGAATATTTATTAGTCGAATTCAACTTAAACGTTACATTACAACAGTAAAAAAATCAAGAATGTCAAAATTTTGTATGGAAAAACAACAAGCAATCCAAACTTCATTATTAGAAGAATAATAAAAAAAGCTGCAATTTATCTTTACCTTTCTCATATTAGTATGTGTTTCTTATGATGATAATTTTATATGATGATAATTTTATAGGAAAATTAGTTTAACTAATTATCTGCAATAAATTGTAAACGAGAAAGTATCAATATATGTTTAACTTTATCATTTAAAAATAGACCGTATCGAGACTGTTATTTGCGACTATCAAATCCAGCGTACCTATTTTAATCTTACTTGAATGTTAGATTTAGACAAATATCACATATTTCATATTGTTAGGCATTAATAACATCTTTATACAAGGTAAAAACCTCTACTCGATAAAGACTTAGATAAAGGACCAGATATTTTAAGTTTGCGTGCAAATGCTTCACATTATACGGGGTGATCCATCGGGACGGGTCAGTATGGGAAAATTTTAAACTATAAGAGTTATAGATATTTGTTCTAGGGAACCATGTCGTCGACTTTAGAGTTAAGAATAACTTTATTCAAAGATTTTCAAAAAAACTCGTACACGACTCGGGAATCGAACCTTGTCAATTTTCCAACCTAAAATATTATGTTGTTTTATTAGAAAAGTTGATTGTGTAGGTTGTTAGGAATACATTCTACTATGGAACCCTATGTCTACAATTTAAAAAATCTTAAAATTTAAAGAAGTTCTTTAGCACAAATATATCTCTATCTCATATAGTTTTAAATTTAAGATTTTAAATTATTTTTATGCATTCACAATGCAATTTTTGTAAGTATAGGAAATTTTGTAAGAATTTTTTTTCTATAGTTTTAAATTTTCCTACACTGACCCGTCCCGATGGATCACCCTGTATAACTCAAAAATATAAAAAATACCATAATCAAAAGCTTATTATAAGTCTTCAGATCCTCTTCATCATCAGGTCATGGATTTAAAGGTTGCCGTGCATGCACCACACAAACCTCTCTAGAACCGAATTTGTCGCCTCACTTCAAACAAATTCGGATCTACAGGGTAGATGTAGGGCACTAATATTGATGCCTGAGGGCACCAAATGGTGGCTTCTCCTGGAATGTTTGTTACACAGATATCCCTAAGAGGGACAGGAATATTTGTTAACGTTATTTAAAAAAATAATAAATAAATATTTCACAACATCACTTATATTGATCTGGGGTGCAATCGCGTAAGGTAATCGTATTAGTTTGACAGTTCACATCGTAGTCATAATCGGCTGCAATTTGTATGGAATGACATTTATTATGATACCATATGAACTGTCAAATGAATACGATTGACTTTACGCAATTCCATAGCTGATACCGCTATAATGTAGCCCAAGCACTTGTGTTACGTATATCAGAAACAGCGGGGGTATTACAAATATTATACATGTAGGTATATTTATTTATAACTCCTAGTCATGGAAGAAACAGGAATGATCATCACATAAATGTTTGTCCAGGGTGGGGTTCGAACCCTAGCTCAGGATGTACAACATACGTATAACAGAAAGTATAATAAAATATTATGTGAAAGGACGCACAAATGTTATTTCACAATTTTCTCCAAAGTCTAATGAAGTTGTTTAAAAATGATGTGACAGTTATTTTTTACTTTGTTAGTTACAAACAGTAGTGCTTAGCCATAAATATCTCATGAAATTAAAGTCAATTAAATTGTATGATTACTCGGTGTTTAGAATATGCACATTAGAAATCAAGACAATTAGGGTATTTGACTGTTGTTAAGACGCTGATATTTAATTATGACATCTAAAAATGTAACATTCAAGAGAACCAGATTTTTTTTTCTGATACAACAATCTAATAATGATCTGTTTAATTGTGACCCTATTCCGTCTCTTCCTAAAACGAAATACGCCTGTAGCGTTCTGTAGGTACGCCTGTAGCGCTCACCTTCTCTAATTAGAAATTCTGATGCTATATAGGATTTATCTGAAAATATTCAAGATATTTGATAATAAATACTTACTTGAATTGTGTTGCTAATATTACGAAAAAGTTTTTATTATATAAAGAAATATTAGTCAAATACCCTAATTATATGTGATAGGAACTTTGTTACTTCATATAAAAATTATCACATTATTGCAAATGACATATGTATTTTCAAGTACAATTGGTTTTGGCTTAGCTGATTATAATATAATGTCCTTATGTATGTAATTGCCAACAAATATCGGTACGAGAAAATTATCCTTAGATCACTGGTATAACTTTATAATCTAGGGCCAGACCAAAGACACGTCAAAAAGACTTCAGGTAGTGCAAGGCAGTAAGGGTTGTCTTTGTCTTTTCTTAAGAAAATCATATCTACCACAGTTTGAGTTTAATGGGAAAGATGACCCCATGTGGAAAACGTAGCGTAGCTAGCTTGGGAGAGTCAGATACCTACCTATAATATTATTTTTTTCTTATTATATTTTTTTTCCTGAAAGGCGGGTTTTTATTGAAGTCAAATTTATCAATATGCCTTTCTTGCTGTTTTGCTTGGCACTGCATCGGTGACTATAGCGTCTGCTACATGGAGACGTTTGGTTTGCGACCGTAGCACACGTTTTCTTTTAGTTGTGTGCCTTGTGTGTTGGTCGTAAAGTACTTCTTGCAACGAACATGGTTTATACGTCAAAATGTTGACCGTTCAAACTATATTGTGTAAGCCATACGTTTACCACGCTATAGCGCCAAAACTATTTTAAATTAACGTCCATTTTTACGCCCGAGTTGATATAAATTATGGTCGTTACATCATAAGAAACTACCAAAAAAAAATATTCGGCTTTTACGTTGATAATTATTTAACTATTGTTACACGATATAAGTAACCAAAAATTTCTAGGTCGTATTTATAAACATTTTTTGCGAAAGAGAAGATTTTTTAGGAACTTTTTATATGTAACTTAATTTGGCCAAAATGGTTTATACGCCAATTGAATCCAAAGGTATCGACATTATATCATATAACATTATTCGACAAATTTAAAAGTAAATGTAAAAGCTACCTCAAAAATCTTGAACAACAACAATTACATACATAAGGGAACCTATAATAAAAGATTAAAAAGAATCTTATGTAGATACAGTTTCACATAGGTACAGTCTTTGATTTGTTAAATAAAGAACTGTGTTCATCAATGACAAAATTGTCATTCAGTTCATTGTAATTTACATTCGCACTAGTTAGGGCCCTAATTAAGCATACATTGCTTTCTTTGAGCTCTTTTTAAGCAAGTGGTGCAATTAAAACAAGCAATGTATTCTGAATTAGGGCCCTAATTAGGGTAAGTGTAATTGCAACTCTTGCTAACCTATTAGATGTAAATTGTTAGTAAGGTCGATAACACATAAAACAAACCCTTGGGCATGGAAACCCTTTGCTTAAAACAGCAAAACATTCAAAAACTTTTGTACGATTTTTAAATTTCTTCAAGTTGTCATCGCAACTAGGTTGTTTGTGATTCTTCATTTAGTACAGTCAAGGAATTCCAACACACCTAAGGTACAATATCGTACAGCAAACTATCACCATAAGAGTGACATAATAGAGACAAGAAGTAAAATTTTCGACATTGTACTTCTTGTCACTTGTCGGATTGCGAATGTAAAACAACATTTCAACGAAATGAGTAGTGAATTAAATTCCTTGACTGTACCAAATGCGAGATATGCTCCTTTTTACCTCACTCTTGTTCAGTTGGCGTGTTAAAGTTTACTAAGTTAAATTCAATATGTTGTCAGCTGAACTTATTTGGCAAGCTAAAGCTGAAAAATTTTACATTATTATTCATACTTTTGAAAAACAAAAGCATGCATCTTGAAGGAGTAGAAATATGCTATGTTTTACCAAACTCATTAGCGATTTAAATTTAAATTCTGTTGTGAAAAATATTAAATATTCCACGGTTAGCTAGATAGGCATCTTATTTAAAGTAGGACCCTCTAGTTTTTTATAATACAGTTAACAAATTATTAATGTTTACAAGTATCTACCTAATGCCAGTTTTAAAACTCCTTGTTTGCCAAAATAAAACTAAAAGAAATTATTACCCAATTGCCACTGCCGTCTTCTTTTCAGCCGCTTTCAGTCCACCCTGAAAAGGAACACAACGAAAAACATTATTACGAAGCTCTAAATATGAATGAAGTACACTCTAATACAAAAATAACGACACCACAATACCCACAAAACGTACCTATTATAGCATCATCTACTGTCAAAACATAGATCAATCAAAATTATGAGTTGTCATCGTTCAACAAATCTTTCCTACTATATTATACGCTTTTTTCCGCTAATAACCGTGTAACAGACTAATCCGTGATCCATCATTCGGTGTATCTTAAGCCCGAAATAAACACACTGACAATGTTTGTACAACTTTACACAATGCTTCCGAGCAAACTGTAAGAATATGTAGAAAGTTGGAGTTGAGTTGACGGAAGAAAACGTTTTAGATAGCGTATGCTAATTTTTTGAGTCCTTTGTCTAGGTGAAACGCAATTTGCAATTGCATCAGGTAATGTAATAGTTGCGTCAATGTATGAGTTGTAATGACTGTACAAGTACAATCAAATAAACTATGTAAGAATTTGGAAACAATGAAAAACAAAATATCTGAGTTTACTGAGAAAAATCATGAGTTAACGTTTACCACTTGTAAAACGAATCCATTTTCATTACCTACGCGATGTAGAGGATGTGCGAATTGAAACCAATAAACCGTGGAAACTTCCCACATTCAAAACAAAATTCTCTAATCAACAACTAAATTAACGAAGGCAATGACTAATTTTAAATCTTTACCATCAGATGCAACAAAAGAATGTTCCTAAATCTTACTAAGATAATATGTAAAACGATAAGATTTTAAACTTACATGGTCATTATCACTATAACTATTATGAAAAACGGGATTTTTACCATGTTTATTTTGTTTTTTCGAGTTCCCGATATTTCGGCGCAGTTGCACACGCCATGATCACGGAGTAACTAAACCCGTTTTTCATAATAGTTATATGTAAAACGATTACTAATTTATTAGAGTTTTCAAAAATTTCGGACGGAACGTGAGAAACATCTAAAAAACGTTTACATCTAGACGAAAATAGAACTTTTCGAAAATCGAAGGGGAACACGCTTAAAAATTTAATTACCCGTAATCGATTCTATATTTAAACGCGCCAGTACATGGCGTCGCGTCAGCACGTCTGAACCCGCGAATTCGTCAGTTGATTCGGCAACCTTGGCGTAACGAGGCCGTCCGCGGGCAACTAGGTCAGGGGGCGCGGAGGCGCATGCGCTCGGAAACGGGCAATGAGCGCCGCCCCCAGACGGGAACAGGGCTCCCGACCAGAATACCCAGATCTCCCCTACCCGGCCAACCATTAACCAAAACAACAACTTAACCAAACGCGAAGCTAACCAGGAGCTCAACCCAAGTTGGACGCGAAGCAGCTGTTGGACAAATCTGTTGAGCGTTGAGCCCACTAGTTGCTAAGCTAGTCTTGAGATGTTTGCTTTGATGCGGTGTAGGTTTTGCCTTATTAAACTTAGATCAGATATTAACTGCCTACTAATCAACTCCGTTTATGACTTTATGTTATCTTATCTAAGATGCGGTCATATTCAATTTTATATATTCTCAGGACGGTTTCAGTTTCAAAAAGTTTAACTGTTCTCACTTCTAGTCGTTTTCTTAAAGTATTGATTAATTTTGCAAGCTGGTACCCGCCTTATGAAACTTCAAGACTTTAAATATGTAATTTTTGCTTTAAAACGGAATTTAAGACGTTCAAACCCTTGGAAAAAGCTGCGGAAAATGTATGCTAGCGGCAGCATAAATTACTCGAGCTATAAGTGCATAATATGTTTTAACCCGAGAAACCCTGCACTTGTGACCTAGTTAAGGCAAATAAATTTAACTTCACGGACAGTTGAAATTACATTACTTGAACAATTGCCGTTAACAAAGAGAATTATGTAAGAACCTCAATAAAACGAAGAAATTTTGGGCGGAATGTTGGTAGTTAAAATGACAAACAAACTACGTTTGACCCGAGAAATGAACTCCGACCTCATTGTCAACGCCGAAATGGAAAAGCTACTTGCGAAAACAAAACAACATTCATTTGAAAAATGATAATGTTAAATGAATTTATTATTAAAAAAAGTTTGTGCTCACCTAATTACTAGTTCCACTAAGGTTTGATCAAAACTGAAATTAAAAAGAAATTGATTTAAAACTAGAACTTGACAGACGATGTTTGATTGTTTTTTTTTCTTAAACTCACTACAATGGAACGATGCGATCACCACGAGTGCCGGCCTCGGTATGATGTGTTCTCATAGAGCGTATCGCTTAGAACTCTTGGTGATGAAAACTATTAGCAGGCCACTAATTGTACGGCAGCCTACATTCATAGCGGTAATTGGTCCATTTACACGTTTTGTTAGTCGACTAAGCATAATTGTTGACTGTTTACGCGGGACGATACCAATGGGCCAGCCACGTTCTGGAGTTAGGAAATCATATGTTTGGCATTCCGGAAGCTCTAAATGAACTGGATGAATCCATAGGTGTTAATTACTAAATTAGGGTCTGCTATTTATGAAACCAACGAAATTCTGCCTTTCTAAAACTGAAACTAAACATTTTTAAAGCTATTGTAAGTAATAAAATTAACAGCAAATGTTAACTAATTAAAAGCTTGCTAAGCTTTACTCTCCATATAGGTAAATAATAAGTTGTTGAAACTGTGTAAAATGGAATAACATCGAAGCAAGCGTCAATATTTTCTGTATATTCGGCTACTGATGTTGAAACAAGAAACAAGGTGAAAACCATGAACTAAGATGACGTACAATACAAATGAAAGGTTCTATGACACCACTCGTATATTTAATTTTATGTGGGTGAGTGGAGAAGTCATTTGCATTTGTGCCATAGTACATGTTCGGAGCTAGACAATGGCGTCATACTATCGTATACAAGACAATAAATGTATACACAGCTGTTGGAGCAGGTAGCATTTCAAACTAATTGTGAATGCCTACACACTGATTATAGTAAAGTAAACTTTGTTAGGTCGGATTTGCTTTTTTGTAGGAAACGCAATAAGGGCTTTGTCTATCTTTTTGTTCTAATTCCTTTAATCCTTTTAGCAGCTTCTTTAAAGAATAAATACGTTTTAGGGTGCTGTTTCAATCTCTCCATGTTCTCCAATTTTCTAATATTTTCCATGAGAGCATGCAAAAATTTAATTGGAGATGTCGAATTTATAGGTAAACTACTAAAAGAGAGTATAGTAAATTCTACGAAATTTTTGATAAAATTGTCATACTGCCTGTTAAGTTAACTAGTCTGATTGCAACTATGTAAAATATCGCAGTTACTGAATATTTTTTTATTTTTGATTATATGAATGTTAAAAAATCCATTAAATAATAATTATCCAATGGATTTTTTATGACTGTAGCAGCTCTGTGATGAGTTGACAAACATTACAACAATTACTACAAGAGATGTAATTCTTTTGAAGTTCAAAACGGTCTCTATTGACTATTCATTGGATGTCTCAAAATTACCCGAGCAATAAAACTACCTCGTAAAACCCGGGCCTTCGGGCCAGAATAGCAAATTTTGTTACAACGCTCTCAGCTTTAGGCAACAGTTTCTTGCAATCGATCTCAAAAAATTTACGATTTACTCATGAATCTGCGTTTTGTGACACAGAACAAAAAAATCAACAGCTATTCACATGTGCCAAATATTAGCAGATAGTTCTGTTTTTATTCATTTATGCGATAAGGAAATAATGAATTCAAATTTATTGCCGAAGAAGCTAATAACATGGGCGGAACATTGTCTTGAAAAATGAACGATACATTTCATTTGGAGTCGCGCCAACAAAACTCAATAGCCCGCAATAGGAATGATTAACATGACAATAAAGAGATGTTATACTTTTATTCATAAACCATAAATAAAGTAATTACGAGAGCACTTACCGTTTCCAGATCTTCCACCGGCTAATTCGTCAGTGCCAGCGGCGTCCATCTGACATCTGAAACTATCATCGGAAAATGATAACAATGTATTTTTGACTAAAATATTAACATCGCTCTCTGGATAATTTACTAAATCCTTGTATTTTGGGAAACAGACCTTGTTCGCCCGGCTACATACGCGCGAAACTGGCGTTCAATTGACAGTCCCGCCAACATGGCCGCCTCGTGTGGGAAGCGGAAATACACGAATTACTACGAGTCAGAAAGGATAGAACAATACGAGAGCGCGCGCAAAAAAGGGACAGCAGACAGGTCCTGGTTCGAACTTCAGACAGAGAGAGCGTTATGTGATTTGACAGGCGAGTGAAAGGATAAAAATCACGTCTAAACGGTTTTTAGGGTGGAGCTGTCTGGAGCTTCGGGCCGCGCAGATGCCGGCAAAAAGGGAGCAGACCCGACTAAAATTTTGGGCATAAATTGAACGACATTTTTGCCACATTGCTCCGTCGTCGGCCTTCTTGGGAATGGACCCAGGGACATCGACGCTTAGAATATAAAATGTGGCCGGCAGAATTAAATTTGAAGTTAAACTGATGTAGGTAAGTATATACAGCTCACTAATTGTAATCTTGACATGATTTCAATAAAGTCCGTTTTCCATTTGCATACCTAATGATAATCGTAATGCCATATGGACACATGTTTTATATGAAACACGTTTGGTCCGACACATTTGCGCATTCAAGTCACGGGGTCAGTGACACGGGATATATTGTCAGCTTCCTGCCTTTATTAAACTTCAAATATTTTTCCTAAACACGAATTCGCCCGCCAAATTCATCTTCCGCTTTGTTTCGTGTTGTTTATTCTGACAAATGTTTCTTTCGACTACAACTTTCGGCGTCTGACGCTTGTTGAGTTGCAAGGAAAATGTAATTTGTCAAAGTTCTACAACTCTTTCACTGAATCCTTCTTAATTTAAACTTATATGCATTAACCTTTAATCTTTTTATTCTCGAGTTTCCACTAAATAGTCTAGTTGTTGATATAGCTGAGTGAACCATAGTGATAAAAGAAATTAGAAAAAGATATTATAATAAAACAATGTTTTAAAGTAGCTAACAATTGATACCTAATATTATCACGAAATAGGTATAATGCGATTTAACATAGTCATGACTGAGTAGTTGACTCATAAAATGATGATGAACTAGGCACCAAAAATATTTATCTTATCTAAGGCCGCATAACATTTTCCAAACGAAGGCCACCTAAGTACCAAGAAAAATGTAAAGACACTTTGTCTCTTGCGTATATGATCAATTAAAATATCGAGAAACCTACAATATTTTTTATTCGTAAGGTGAAATAAAACTCTATTAAAATATAGAAAACTGAATTAAGAAAAAAACACTGTAGCGAGGTATTTTGTTTAATCAGAGAATAATGCAAGTAAAGTTGAGTATAAATTGGCCATTAGTGGCTTCAGACTCCTAAGAGTAGGTATGACATTTCATTGACCAAGTATCAAAGTGACAATCAAGTAGGTGATTAATCGCCATGACATAATGTATTTTTGATACCTATAAAAAATCGGAGTCTTCCTCTAGCATGTTAATATAAGGAGCTAACATACTACGCGCTATCTTCCACGTCTGGCATAGCGTGTCGGCGGGGCGACTACACTGTATGAATGCAAAGCAGTAAAATGTTTATGATTGTTTTAAACTAATGCTTTAGTTAGCAGTTCACAGTGTATAACAAGCGAGCGGAAGTCGCGCGACACTTGCTATCAATTTATGCGTCTGCAGTGTGCTTATGGCTTTATGAAATAACTAGAGGACCCGGTAAACTTCGTATCTCCAAGAAGTTTTTTTATAAGTATGTACTGCTTATCATATAAAAAAAACACAAAACGTACAGCCCTAGTTCTTATATGCATTTCAACAACATCATCATCATGTCAGCCGAACGACGCCCACTGCTGGGCATAGGCCTCAATAACATAATAACAACAACAATTGCCTCATAACAACATACCTACCGGAAATTGATAAATGCTGTATGTTAAGGTTTAGAGGGTGGAAAACGTTATCGCCGTTTGTATGGAGACCGTTTGCTACGCGATCCTCTTAAAAATCGGCCAAGTGCGAGTTGGACTCGCCCATGAAGGGTTCCGTACCCACTTACGGTACCATTGCCTATACCTAGCCAAAATACCACTATCATTTTTCGTCAGCAAAAAATAACTTTGTTTTCCATAGTGTTTGTATGAACGACAAACTTACATTTGCGGTTTTTGAAAATGTGTTATATCTCAAAAACTGCTTTTTAATTTTCGTTGAAAGTTTTTATTAAGATCTACAACATATATTTTTTCTAGATTTTTCACTCTCTTACTTTAAAAGTTAGAGGGGGGGGGGGGGACACACATTTTACCACTTTGGAAGTGAAATCTTTTAAAATATTAACTTTGATAAAAAATGATAAAAGAAACCTAAATATCATTTTTAAATACCTATCTAAAGACACCTCACACTAATATATTTATTGAAAATATTTCTTTTCAGTTTTAGTTCCATGTATTGGGTAAAAATTAAGGGGGGCTTAATTTTTTATTTTTTTCTATTTTTCTATAAAAATCCTAAAGCGGTTCACAGAATATATCTACCTACCAAGTTTCATGTCTGTAGTCGTAATAGTTTTGGAATAAAGTGTCTGTGACATACGGACGGACGGACGGCCAGAAAGACAGACAGACAGACAGACAGACAGACAGACAGACAGACAGACATGACGAAACTATAAGGGTTCCGTTTTTTGCCATTTGGCTACGGAACCCTAAAAAGGAGCAGGACATAAAATGTAACCAACATAAAGGAAGTCGCGGGCGTTCACTTGTGATTGTGTATTAGCGTAAAGAAATCCCACCAAAAACATCCTGTAAAAAATCGGCCAAGTGCGAGTCTAACTCGCTTATGAAGGGTTCCGTATCCCCTTAACGTACCGATTACATACACCTAGCCATTTTGCCAGCAATAAATAACTTTGTTTTTCATGGTGTTTGTATGAATTACAAAGTAACATTTGCGGTCGGTTTTTGAAAATGTATATCTCAAAAACTGCTAAATATATCTCGTTTAAACAAATTTTCGTTGAAAGTGTTTATTACAATCTACAACATATATATTTTTTTAAAGATGGGGGGGACGACCCGTCGACGGACGGACGGACGAGTCCGTTCGTCCGTCCGTCCGTCCGTATGTCACAGCCACACACAGACAGACAAACAGACATCTCGAATCTATAAGTGTTCCGCTTTTTGTCATTCGGCTACGGAACCCTAAAAAACTAGCCAAATCTCGCTGTAGCTGTTTTTTTTTCTTTATAAAAAGTGATGACATCTCTCAGTAAAGCAATATAATGTATGGATATAGTATATAGATTTAGGTGACTTGGACGTTGAACATTATTACATGTTGGTGGACCCAAGTCAACGCAACGACCAAGTCACATAAAACTTAATTACAAATTTATTTAAAGAAATTGCAGAATGGAACATTAGAGTTGGCTTGGCTTTACTGAGAGATTTCATTACTTTTTATAAATCAATAAGCAGCTCCAGCGAGATTTGGCCAGTTCTTTTTACAGGATGTATTTTGTGAGATTTCACATATTTTTGCAGAAAGCTTCCGTTTTTCAAACATCAATAGAAAGGGGCAAGGGCTCATCACACTTAATAACTTTTGCATATCGCATATTGCATACATAATATTTTAATTTTAGTGGTTTATTTTGACATGTAATATACAATAAATTGTTTAAGTCATTAATTAGATAATGCATGCTAATCCTAGCAGAATGTAATGGATCATAATATATTTAAGCAAAAACAACATTACTTTGTACCTATACATTCTGAATTTCTGAGCAATTAAACATTTTCTTATTCTTATCGCCCATAGCCTAACAGATCTGTTGGGGTACTTGATCAAAATAGTCCTGACTTTAAATTGTGTCTCAAAAGAAAGTTCCAACCACGTTCAATATATATTTTGTGAAGACAACATGCTAATTAACTTTAATAGTTTGGCTGGTCTGTTAAGGTTTCTCCTAAGGGTCATCAGGTACTCAGGATCTTCCATGTTATCATCCTAGTTATGATAGTTTTGCCTTTATGTGGGCATTAAACCCCTGTATAAAATTTCTGGTCTCTAGGTTTGTGGAAAGTAATAGTTCTATTTTGATAATCAGTGACAGTGTCGAATTAGCATAATTTTGCTTTCGCATATCGTCGGAAATAAATGAGCTACCAACTTCAAATTTGAGGGTTCGGTATGTACTTATATAACGATAATTTTAGCATTCTAAACCTATCCAAAGGTCCTCAAATTTGTTTCGTCTAGGCTCTAGCAAATCTTTCAGAGAAATTGGCTTCTATGTAACCCAATTTCATTTTCCCTTTATATAAGGCTGCCTGTCCACCAAAGCGGACCGGAGTAGCGGAACGGTGGAGGCTTGAAAATACGCTGAAATGGTTCCACTAAACGTAGTGGTACGGCAGTGTTTGCTTCGCGATCGACTTGGCGGGGATCGACTATCTGAGGGCACGCTAGCGCCCCTACATAGACAGTGGATCGTATAACCTCCTCCTTATTAGAAGTCGGTTAAAACAAAATTTAATCTTGTAAGCTAACTATCGAATCTTTACCATATTTTAGGATTTATATTATAACCAAATGTCGTTTGCATAATAAATAAGATAAGAAACTTCATTAAATTACATTACCTAAAAATTAAATTCTCGTTTAACTCGTAATGCCTAACCTACTTTTCCAAAAGTGGTATACATTTAATAAATTATCTCCTTGAAGATTACGGCGACGGAAGCTGCCCGACCAAATGTTTGCGTTCACATATAATATCGTATCACTAGATTATGTCTGTTTGTTTGTCACCTGTTTAACAGGTAGCTGATAAAGCCTTGTTTGCATTAGATAGCCTGGATTATCTCAGCAGTGATTCTAAACAGTCCCTTAGTAACGAGGTGGAATGATACATTTTTTTATAGTTTGTATTTTATTTTACTTCTACTTCTACCTCTTCATTGTTTTCCTTTCATTCAATATCCTATATCTATTGTGAAAAACGAAATATATGTAGATTACTTCCGCAAAAAACACAATATGCAAGATGCACCGCCCGCCCGCCCGCAAAAAATTGCACATGCACACCACGAAAATACCAGTGCACAATACCTGCATTTAGCAAGACAGCAATACACCTTGCACCGTCACCGATTAGACTACTCTGCACGTGTTTCGCCCCAACCCGGGGCATTCTCAGGAGATAGTTCGTGCGAAAAACCGACCCCAAAACCTAACCTATATCTGTTAGAAGAATTTATTCCTCATGATTCCTTATGACCCTATCGATAAAGCCTTAAAAATGCGGGATGTTGTTTTAAAAAAATTTTTAGAAGATTCGGTTCCTGGTTGTGAGAAACGTATTTTGAAAAATCTTTGAATGCAGTTTTGTTTTTTTACAAAATAAATGAATAATGGTTTGTTTGAGTAAAATTTGCTATCTCCAACTTATATAATATAGCTACGAATTAACACGACAATGGTGAATATTAAAATAAGACGATTAGTTTCTTCTTTAATTTGCGGCTTGCACAAACTTTAAAGACTCTTTAGATCTAACGGACTGACGCCCAATTGCAGGAAGCTCCATTAAAGTTAAAGCTTCATTAAATCTATTGCTGTCACTTTTTATTTCTTGACAACGAAAAGTGACAGCAATAGACTTAATGAAGCATTAACTTTAATGGAGCTTCTTGCAAGTGGATGTCCTTCATTTTACGTTTAATAACTCTTAACATTTGAAGTTCGCGACTTTGCCGCTCTTAGTACCGTTCAACGAGTGAAATGGCGTGGCGGTAGTAGTCGTCAGAGAGTGATGCGTGTGAGTACAACCATAGTAAAACGGACGTAAAAGGTATCCCAAGGAAGATATTATAATGACTTCACTTTTGTTATTGTTAATAAACATATTGTATATAAATAAGTCAACATTTACTTTTATTAGGTACTTATTTTTAAAACAAACACAGTATACTCGTACTGTGTCCAGCGTACCCCGTAGCGAGTATGAGTATTACAAACGTTACAAGTTAAGGAACGAGTCTCTATGTTAAGAAAAATATGTCGTGAGCCAGTCTTGTGATATTATATAAGTTACGTTTTTTAGTAAGTTAACATAATCCCAAATAGAAATGAAACTAATTTCATGGTAGGTGGTCTTTTGATACAAAGAGCTTTCCGAAAGCTCGCGCCTTATGTGAACAGTTCTCTACATAGACAAGTATACAGATATAAGGAAATATATTACATTACGTAACCTAATTGCTTTTAAATTTATAAGCAAAACCTCATTGTAATTTGAGCTTTTATTTATAAAAATATCAATTTACGAACAATAGTGTAACCGCCAACAAAACTGCAAAGAGTATTCAAAAGAAAAATATACATTGACACGCGATCCCCGCGATCGTTATTTATTTACGGCATGTTTATGAACTTCGAAAGTTAAATGATAATGAAAATAACTTAGAGAAGTAATAAAAATACATTAATTTTGATATAAGTTTGTCACGACAGCGCTCACAGTAACAGTTGCTAAGAAAGTTTTAGGACTGGGCTGTTTTAATCTTGGGAACCCGTTAAGGGTGAATTATTGTTATCATTGAAGTTTTGACGACACAGATTAAAACGCAGAAGGCATCGGGAGCGAAGCGAAACGAAGATAAAGGATGATGAGCAAATTTGTATGGGACCCGTCCCCCCCTCCAACGATTGGAGATTGCTCAGTTGAAGTGGCAGTGGGCGGGACACATAGCACGGAGAACCGAT
Organism: Crambus lathoniellus; assembly: GCA_949710035.1. Classification (NCBI taxonomy): domain Eukaryota; kingdom Metazoa; phylum Arthropoda; class Insecta; order Lepidoptera; family Crambidae; genus Crambus; species Crambus lathoniellus. The sequence goes on from OX453307.1 coordinate 12,079,465, forward strand.
GGCCGTTGGGGCGGAAAGGTTCTCGAATGGCGACCGCAAACCGGACGACGTTCCGTGGGCAGGCCCCCTACAAGGTGGACCGACGATCTGGTCAAGGTCACGGGAAGCCGCTGGACGCGGGCAGCGCAGGACCTATCGTTGTGCAGGTCCTTGGGGGAGGCCTATGCCCAGCAGTGGGCGTCGTACGGCTGAAATGATAATGATGTATTAAGGAAGCCATTGAGCAGAACAAAGACTCCAAAGTGTTCGCGAGAGATCTGTCTATCGGGCAAAGTCAATTGACGAGGCTGAAAACTGAGGAAGGTAGCATCATTTCGTCAACACCTGAAATCTTGAGGGAGATTGAGAGTTTATATGGACAGCTATATTCCATGCAAACACTTGTTGAAAGCAAGGCTAAATACCCTAGAGCTAAGTTTACCCGAAACTATACCAACCGAAGATATCTCTGGTATACAGGCTGACGTCCTCCCGGACGTCAGCCTGTACGAGATAAGAATGGCTATCAAGCAGCTTAAAAACAATAAGGCGGCGGGCGATGACGGAATCACAACAGAGCTTCTGAGAGCGGGCGGAAAGCCGATACTTATAGTCATCCAAAAGCTTTTCAATTCAGGCATCGTCGAGGGCAAAACGCCAAAGGCATGGGGCTGAAGCGATAAATGCTATTTTTTAAGAAAGGTGATAATACACTCTTGAAGAACTACAGAACAATCTCGCTTCTGAGTCATAACAAATAGTCTCGCTCGCAGGTTTGACGACTTCCAACCTCCCAGCCGACAACCAACAAGTCGTGTTCCGGAGAGGTTATAGTACCATAGACCACATTCATACGCTGCGGCAAGTTATACAGAAGACCGAAGAGTACAACTTGCCACTTTCTCATATAGAAAGCCTTTGATTCGATTGAGACCTGGGCGGTGCTGCAGTCTTTCTAGAGGGGCCAAATAGACTACAGGTACATTGAGGTGCTGAGGTACTTAATTATACTAAAACGCCACCATGTCAGTCCGATTACAGAATTAGAGCTCTAATCCTATCCAACTACAGCGAAGGGTAAGCCAGGGAGACGTCGTCGTCTCTCCGAAGCTGTTCACAGCTGCGTTGATACTATGGGTCTCATAAGAAGGCTCAAAGTGACCCAGCAAGCATTGGAGAGAGCGATGCTTGGTATTTCCCTTCTCGTTTGATTCAGAAATGATGAGATGAGAGAACTAAAATAACCGACATCGCTAAAAGGTTTGCATCGTTGAAGTGGCCAGCGGGCGGGACACATAGCGTGAAGAACCGATGGCCGTTGGGGCAGAAAGGTTCTCGATTGGCGACCGCGTACCGACGATCTAGTCAAGGTCGCCGGAAGCCACTGGATGCGGGCAGCGCTGGACCGATCGTTGTGGAGATCCTTGGGGGAGACCTATTGCCCAGCAGTGAGTGTCATTCAAATTCATGAAATGATTTTATGTAATATGATTAAGGGCAGCAAAATGATTAAAGCATGGGGCACGGGGTGTACAGTGCCCCCGAAAGGGGGCTCGGGGGGCGCAGCCCCCCGCCATAAAAAGCCATAACGGTGACAAAACAATTGATGATAGGTTAGGTTAGGTTAGAACTATGAACAAAGTAAAGCGCGAGCCGAGCGAGCGAAGCGAGTGTGCCGCGGCAGCGGCCGGCGAAGCGCCAGAAATAGTTATTCCTTGATTAAACTAACTAAATGAACGTTATATGAAATGATTTTATGTTATAAAACCATTATGTGTTTTAAATATTATACAATGTAAATGATATAGTAAATGTTTATTATATGAAACGTTTTTATATCAAATGTTCATTATACGGTTTAAAATTATACATTTTGAATTTATATCATTCGTTGATTATACGAAATAAACGTTATATGATATAATTTTATGTAATGTGTTGTTATATTTTGTGAGTATTATACGAAATGTTATTATATCATATATTACACACCTGCTTTTTCTATGTAAATAACAAATATCGTGGTAATTAAATCTTCAAAAGTTGCTCAAAGCGGTCATAATGTAACGCAATATTAAAGAAATTATATATTTCTAATATTTTAAAAAAAGATAAAAAAACAGCAATTTCATACTTTACTTAGCACTTGTTTATAAGTACCAATAAATTTAATTTAAAAAAAGACCGAACCAATTCGTTTTATACATTTCAACGAGATTTCCTTAAAATAAACAGATAAACGTCATAATTCAAAAAAGGGTAAGTAGAGATACTATAGTGTAAAGTGGATATTATACTTTATTTTAAACAACCTTAAATCACCCTGCATTTACTTAGGATTAATTTTAAAGGCCTTTACATTAATTCAAGGGATCACGAAATCATTAAGATTTCTCTATAAGATTATAGCTCTTATTTAAATGACTTTATATGTCTTTCAGAGTATTAGCGATAGCTATATCGTATCCTTATATTCCTCGTCCAGAGTATATTAATACGTAAGTTAGCTTCAACAGTCGCCATAGTAATTGCGGACATAAATCATTATTATTGCGAACCATTGAACGTGGCAGCTTGATAACTTTGTTAACGGCACATTAATTAATTAATCGACATTTCTGTTTGTATGTTAGTACTGCTCTGTAATTAGTTGTGGAGCAATGTTGTTCACAGATATGCGCAAACACACAAGTGTAATATCTCATCTATAAACCGTTGATTTATTTTAACTTTTAATCTTAAAAGCTAGTTCTTTTAAGGGTGAATTTCTATAAATAAATACACTAAAAACCTTACTTAAGGATTTCATAAAGGTAATTACATGGTCAGCTTTCCTCTGATTGGAAGCCTCAGACGGAATTTGCTATTTACTTCAGTAGGTACGACATTACTGTAACTTCGGCGTTTGTTTAAAAAGATTCTACAAGAAACGTGTAAATCAGTCTGAGATAGAACTAATGTCAGCTACTTTTTGTGCGGTTTGAGAGGAAAATTAATAATGAAACTTTTATACAATTGACAACTTCTTCAAATAGACTTATCGGAGCCGTCTCGATATCACAGCACTGTCGATATGAATTTCAGTGAATCTTGTAAAATACATATTATATTATCCATGCAACTATGGCATGAAAAAATATCATGAAACATGACACCTTCATCTCAAGAAGTAAGCAGCTTATCATTACTACCATTACAGCATAATCATCTTTTAACAGGCAGTAAACCACAACCCTTATTTTGATAAGGGGCATTAACTCTCGAAGGCGAAAAGGTTCCCAGATAATGGGTATTTGTCAAACACCTTAGGAGGGAGACACAAAGGTCAGGCCTTTTTTGATAACACGCATTAGCATGTATAAAGAGAAATCAGAATTATATCAACGTTGTTCCGCACATGCGTACTACGACTTAGAATATCGACTGGGTGAGGCGTCGCGCGCAGCTTCTGTACCCCAATAACGTAAATAATACAATAAAAATAATACATTTTCTGATTTGAATGTCTTTGGGCTCTCCTTGATGGGAGTACACGCTAGTCTGTGTTATTAGGAGGCTCAGTTTGATCGACGACGGGTGTCGGGTGTTGCCACGCCAACGATTTATTTTTAGATTTGGACTGGCAACTTGTAAGTTATGGTATGGTCCAAGTAAACACGGTGAAAGCGTCTTCATTTTTATTTGGTCGTAACTCAGTTTTTAATAAACTTACAGTTAAACTAAGTATTCATTATTGAAGTCTATCAAGTAGAGGTTTATATTTTTTCTTTAAAAGTGCCATTTTACTGGACTGCTTTAATTTTAAATTCTTAATTAGCCGATATTTTTTTTTACTTTTTATTTAATTAACTACATTACATTTTTTATAATTTCTTTTAGACATATTATGTAGTAGCTTATAAAGGTTAAACAAAAATTAAATATACACCCAATCCTACATATTCAGACTCACTGTCCTCTAGAACCGAGCGCAATAAAATGCTTATCCATTCAAGAATAAAATAACGTTATTTTATCGAGTCAGCGGTTTCAATATCCCGGTACACTCGGCAGCGCAGAGGGTCGCGACATTACCATAATCCCAGAAATATCAAACCTGGAATCATTTTTTGTCAGATGGATTACAACAGGGACGAAATCGGAATTGAAAATATTTAGTATGAAATTCCAAATTTGAGTTTATTCGTAAAAATAAAGTGTTTAGTTATGAAATAGAGTAAAAAATAAACTTGTGTTATTAATTATTATAAATAAAAATAACGGTAGTCTTGAATCTATAGGATTAATAAAACTCTTGCGTTACTGACTGACTGACAGACAACGTACTTTTACAGCCGAAACTACTGGGCGCAAGTAGCTAAAATATGGCATGTTTCCTTGGGGAGTGTAGGTAGGGGAGCACTGAGAGAAGATTTTTGAGGTAAAAATGGGGGTCCACGCAGACAAAATCGCGACGAACGAGACGAAGGTGTTTATTTTTTAAAAATTATCATTTTGTTACTTTTTATAGAATTATAATCGTTTATTTTAAGTTAAATTAAGAATAATTTTATTTTAAGGTTTAAAATAATATTTTTTCTAAAATTTTAAATTTTAGTAAGAAAAAAGTGTCAAGAATTTTGTTTGACAGCAGCCATTATATTGTTTTTTATATCAGAATATACTATGTTTATCATAGTATGAGTCTGAATATGTAGGAATGCCGTAACAAAAATAAAATAACTTCAAATAGGTCCACCTCATCCGGTTCCTATTTGATTCTTAGTTTTTGTGTGTGCAATCGAAATTAGCCTGTATTTCGAGCAGGAACCGTTATTAGAAATAACTCTTAAATTTTTAATGTATGATGTAAGAAATCTCTGAATTTTCAACCCGCTTTTCTTTCATTGCTTAGTCCATTCCATGGGACAGAAAATAAAAGATTTTAAAACTTAGGTTCCAATAAAAAATGTACACGAGTATTCTGCTATTTTAAATAAACTTCCATACAATCAATCTTCCACACTACCTTACTCTATTTTTGGAAATGTTACTTATTGTTATTAAGTACCCACAGATAATGAAAATAAAAAATGAGTTATGAAAATGTTGAATTTAAAAATATATATAAATAATAATGATAATATTATTATAACGCATACAGATAATAAATGAATATTATTATAATACGTATTGAAGTCGATTGGAATATAATATGAACCAGGATTACATTATTTTTATTAAGTCAATCTCTTATGCAAATAAAAGTAAAGCGTATTCATTAATATGAAGAAAATTAAAGTTAATAAGAAAAAAAATCACTTACCATCACTGTATCATCCTTGAGCTGTAATTAGCGCCATCAGTCCTCCTGGAATAAATAAATATTGTGTTTTTTATTATTACGAACGATCACTATTTAACTACATACATACATGAGGCTTTTTGAAATTTATTTTAATATAAACAACTTAATTTCATTAGTTCGACAGAAAGTGTTATTTTTAGCAGGCTAGCGTTTATAACAAAAATTCCAAAAAGTTGTTGAGAACACAGATCATCGAAAAAATTAAAACGCAAAAGAATTTGTCAACCCAATTATTTTCCAACAAAGTGAAAAAAAAAACAAAAAGGTAAGGTAAGTATTTGAAAATGGAACGTACCGGGGAACGGAGCGTCAAAGCGTGGGGCAGTGGCGCCGCGCGTAGGGAAGTGCGGCGACAGACAGGCCTACGTCACACCCCCGCTCCCCTCCCGGGGTTAACAAGCTCAGACCTCATGAAGGGATGATATTCGGAAATCGTAAGCGGGATAGATAAAAAAATAGCGGATTGATGAAGGAGGTATTTTGAAAAGTGATTTTGTAACCTACTTACTTTTGTAAAATACTTACCTCTAATTTGCATATGACTGAAAAATATTGTTAGGACTTTTAATTTATTTAGTAAATTGATTTAAATAAATTGAATATCGCTTGTTATGATCGATCTGGACCATTTTAAATAAATACATGCTGTAAGTTTTGCCCGAGTAGACTTATTATTATTATTTTCCTATTCCACATTTTCAAGTTTAAAAGCAAATTACCTAGCCTATTTTCTTTCCGTTAAGGTATCTTAATTTTCTAAACAAAATACGCAAGCAAGATAGGCTGTCTGGGCTGTATCTATCTGTATTCCAAAAGAACCAGCGACGATATCATGAAAAAAAAGAATCAGTGTTTCCATACAATTTCGTCGAGTTAGTATATTGTGCTTTTCTATTTAGATCAAAGGATGTATAGTATAGATATTTAATAAAAAATAACGTATTTTGTAACCGCATTTAGAAAATTCAAGTTAGAAACTAAATTGGCTATACTCCAAGTTGGCTAGCCGACCACCTGTGAAATTACGTACCCTATGGGGAGCCTTAGTTACTGCCACAACTTTTTAATACGTTTTCCGGTTTTCACTTAATTTGTTTTCGCAGTTATTCCCTGGACAACGGAAATACGGACGATCGGGAAATCTAAAAAAATAACTCTAAATTTTATTAGCTGAAATTTTTCACAATCAGTATACTGTTGAAATGTTGAATTGCCTAGTGTTAAAAATCATATTTTATGTAGTAAATGAGTAGTATAGTATCAGTAAGCCAAGTAGTCGTATTTATGTTTCTTTTTTTATTGTTTTTAATACACTAGCGTCTACCAGTGTTCGCTTTACCTGTACACTTTGTTCACCTTCCCCTGAATTTGTCTTAATTATTTGGCAATAAGTTTTTTTTAAACCATTTTTTAAACCTATTTGAATTTTTTTTCAGTATTGGTAACGTATGTATTACGATATTTTACGTAGAAAATTTACGTGTGTTTAATTTTATAAATTAGTATTTCGTTGGATTAAAAATTAAGTTCTTATAAAATAGAGCAAGAGGAAAAATACTTTAACTAATATGGCATTATTAATCGATTTAATTTGGTATTAATCATAATCGAAATCACTTTATTTGTTACAAACATGTTTACCTACTTTCATTTTTACGTGTCCGTATCATAGTAATTGATGGTCGTCTCGTGTTTGAAATTCGTTCGGAAGAAACCAGTAACATTACAAAATATCGACAGTGAAACCGTTAGCGGAGACAAAGCGGGTAGTGACGTAATCAACCGGGTCTAATGTAAAGCCGTCTTCATAATGGCAGTTGCGACTCGTAAGACATTTACAAAAAAGTCTAATCACGGGGGATGTCGCAACGCATACTAAATTCAAAATTCAAAATTCAATATCGTTTATTCAATTTAGGTTTGTTTAACAACACTTATGAACGTTAATGAAGCTACGCCATCGGTTCGCAAATCCTACGGCAGGAGACCTTGTACTTAGCTTTCAATCCAAGTGCACCTGCCCCCTGATTCACAAAACGTCGGAAACGTTCCCGACAGCGGAATGTATGCACTGTCTCTGTCACTCACTATAGAATAGACAAAGACGAAGCACAGAGTTCGAACCCGATTCAGTTTTTGACGGTTCGGGAATCACGGGGCTGATGTTATGATCCAAATTGACGATAGGTAGGTATAGTATAAAATATGATTAAATAATATCTCATTATCTTAAGACATTTTGTTTCCTGTTTTAAGTAAACGTAAACTGTTTTTTGAAAGAACTCGAAATAGGGAGAACAATGTTTATCATAGCGTTACTATATAAACTTTGTAGTAAAACCAAATAAGTATAGCATTTAAGGCGCTACTCGGAAAAAGTATGGACTCTTTGATATAAAACTATAGGACGATTAGAGTTGTTATAAATCTGGTAATAAGATATATATTTCTTCATACCTTTATCTAGAATCGTATAGTTTCAGAAACACGATTTTATGATATGGCTCGACACTTTTTATTTTCGAAAATACCTCTAAAAAATAAGAAATATCAAGATTATTCTTAAATGGGGATACATATACTATTAAAAATTGGTTTAATTAGTGGACCCCAATAATATTAAGGATCGCATAGAAGCATTTTTTTAAAATCGCTATAGTTTTTGAATACGAAGTGATTTTGTGTTTTTTTTTTGCGTAATCGGCAAAATCTGTCTCGCTCCCGCGCGCGTCGTTTTCTCATTGCTATCTCGCTTTAGCATTATTTTTCCGAGTATCGCCTTAATGATAAAAATTGCGCTATTGATAAGGTTTGCCAAACGGTAAGTTAGTCTAGATTTCAGCTACAGTAAATTCAATCTTTACTGCTAAAAGTAAGCATTATTAAACTTTAATACATAACATAGTCGAACTTCAATTGCTTTGAAATCCAACTTTTGACGTATTATTACAAAACAATCGACTTGAAAATAAACGAGACTTTTGTTAATACCTGATCAATGTGCTGTAGTCTCTTGGACAAGCAGGTATCTACATTTTAAATAATATTTAATTAAGTGCATCTTACTCAAAAATCGCAGTGTCGTTGCCACCAGTATAACGCCGCCTTACGTACCCAGCAGACGCGTCCGTTCGCCGACAATGTCCAACTAACAAGATGCCATATGTTGTCTCGTGTTCACAGTCGGCTGACTCAATACCTTCTCTAGGTTAACCAAAACACAACTTTATCCCCCTACTAATAGGGACGTCGAAAAACCTACAACAATTGCGAACTACGCCCAACAAATAAATGTGTTTTTATCATTGAGATTGGGCAATACTGAAGTTGTTCTTAGCATTAATACTTATTTCTAAGGCGTGGTCTTTTACAGTACCCATATTTGTTGGATTTAACATTATGGTGTAAGCGTTACGAATTTATATCATGCAAGGCTGACATGATATTATAGTTTACCCAAAGTAGTGAAGTAGACATTACACCGAATGATATTTAAGTATTTAATTTTCAGTATCGTAAAGACCCCTAAATTCGCCTGTGACCCTATCTTCGCCTGGTTAAAATAAAGAGAAAATTCTTGGGGTAAATATTAAATATGTACCTCAAGAATTATGACTTTATTTTAACTTTGTAAATTGGTGCCAGAAATTTTTTCTTTTTTATATTTGGTAGTTTAAACTTATACAAATACTTCGTGAATTTAGTATTTTTTTTAACCAGAGGAAGTTAGGAATCTCTACGGTACATACATACATACATTACGTAGAGATTGCATGCCAGATAAGTCTGCGCGCGGTCGAAATAGAATACTTATCTTTTACCATAACTTTAGAACAAAAAATGTACTATAACTAGCGCTATAACGTCCCAGTTGCGAGAAGAGTTATCTAGCAAGAACTGTAATGACATCCTTGTGTCAATTTCTATAGTAATTTCAAAGATAAGGTATTGTTTTTTTCAATTTAACTTTTTGTAAATCACCAAAAGCATTATATTCTTTCGGAAAAGTATTTAAAAAGAAAACGATCCTAAAATAAGTTCCATTATCAATTCAGAATAGCAAAAAACGGAACATAAATAAAATCTACACAGTTGAAACTTGGTAGGTAGATGTATTCTGTGAAACGCTTTACGACTTTAATACAAAAATAAAAAACACGAAATTAAAGGGGGTTTGTATGTATGGAACTGAAACTGAAAAATATTTTTTTCATCAAACAAATTCGTGTCGGGTGCCTAATATAGGTCTATAAAAATGACAGAGGCTTTTTAATAAAAAAAAAATCCAAGTCAATCGTTTGAAAGAGGCTTCCAAAGTGGTAAAATGTGTGCCCCCCCCACCCCTCTAAATTTTGATGTAAAAAAGTGAAAATCTAGAAAAAATATATGCTAAAGATCTTAATAAAAATTTCAACAATTTTTTTTTGAATGAGATATAAGTACTAAACACTTTTTGAGATAAACCTAACACATTTTCAAAAACCGCAAATGTAACTTTGTCAGTCATATAAACAATATGAAAAAAAAAGTTATGTTTTTATTTATTTAGATACTGGGATTTTGGCTATTAGGCAATTGGTATAGGCATGGCCCGCTATTATTTCTCGGCTGCTTGCGCTCCTACGCGACGAGTGAGATAGAAGATGGCTTTGGTATAGGCAATCGGAACGTTAAGTGGGTACGAAACCCTTCATGGCCGAGTCCAACTCGCACTTGTCTGATTTTTTAAAATAGAACAGTCCTGGCTCTGTTAGTGAAGTAATGCAAATATTGATTTCAAATCAAATTCTCGAATCGAGTGGCTCGAAGTCGCGTGCCATCAGTCGAAAGTTATCGCATCTGTGTTAAATTTTATGTCAAACGACAAATAGATGTTAGCGGCGTTCTTTAGCATAACTTAGCTATTGATTTTCGGTTTATTCATTGCGAACAAGCGTCGTTGGCAAAGCAAACATAATTTGCCATTTTCGTATTGTGATTTTTTTAAGGTAATGTTAACCTAAACATATTTAATAATAATGTTCTAAACTGTATAAGGTCTTTTAAATAACGAAAATTTCATCGCTAATTGAGAGGATTAAGTTATGTTTAGAGTTTAATAAGCAAGCTTGTACCTACTAACAGCCTATTCAGGGCTAAGAAGTCTGGTTAAAACCTGTGAATAGGTTCATATGAAGTTCTAAAACATTTCTACGGCGGTGGCGTGTGAGGCGGGTCGTAACGTTCCCTAAAATATGGTCGAGCGAAGCGATGGCTGGTTCATGCGTCATGCTCGTGAACGGGTGCTGCCAGTGGGAATGGGTCTGCTCTTATCTGCTTGCCTTAAAATGTGTTTTCTTTTGTTTTTATTAATTTTATTAAGAATTACATTTGAAACATGTATGGCGCAACTTGCAGTATATAGTAGAATTTGTCTTTTGTTTTTAACTATATTAAAGCTTCAAGTAGAATTTCTAAGTAATTGAAAATTGTTAACCGCTATGATCATTAGTTCGCCTATACTTAACTGTATTTATCATAACCCATTGTGTAATTGTGATGGAAACTGACCTTAGTCATACCATGTAAAGGTCATTTTTCAATTTGAGGACTCTGTATGAAATAAAACAGGGAGAAAAAAAACAACCATTGGAGTTTCTTGCGGGTTCTTCTCCAAGGTCTCCCGCTGTAGGGTTTGCGAACCGATGGCGTAGCTTCTATGACGTTCACAAGTATTGTAAATAACAATCTAAATAGAATAAACAAATTTGAATCTTGAATCTATACATTATCAAAAGAGCATTTTTATTTAGGTTTCGCTCTTTCAAAATCGAAACTATTTCGGTTCTAATCATACTTACCGGTTATTTTCGTTTGCCCCATCATAGATAAGCTGTATGAGCCCATTACTTTGGCTTGGAATTAACCAGGTCAAACCCAGCGGTTATAACGCTCGCGAATAATTTCCGCTCCAAGCGAGCGTTTTTGAAAAACTTATAAAAAGAGGTATTTTTCGAACCGTTCCCAAGCCCTGAGCATGTCTATGTTTAAATGCTTGTCATATCCAAGCAAATTATATGGAAAGAAAAAGTAAAATTACGTTAATTGTTTACCATATTAACAAAATAACTAAACAAAATGTAGCGCTAAGCAAGTAACGCGAAACTGCATGCCCTGTCAATCAACCGTCCCGTTTGATCATTTCGGCCGGACGCGCGCGGCCAATCCCGCGCCACCCTCCCCCCATTGGCGAATTCAAAAAAGGAATTTCAATTTAATCTCTCCCCTTCGAACGCTGGCACTCGGGACGGGACTTAGCTGACTCGGAATTCGAATCTCTTTCTGTTCGTTTTAAATACTTTTGTGCGTAATACATTTTTTAAATCCTGTTCAGTATTTGAAAATATCGAGTGTGAGTTAAATTTATTGTCAGACAAATAACGCTTCATTTTCAGTTAATTGTTAATATAAAAATAAATATTTGTTAAAATTTTTAACAAAATTTTGCAAGCCATAGCAATGTTAATGTGTATTTGCAATATTATTAACTACTTTTCTTTTTATTTATATTATTATATTATCTAGTTGTTTCAAATATAACTGTTTAGTAGAGTTAGTTAACATAAAGTTAGTAGGTAACATAAACGACAATGACACTAGTTTTTGGTTACAGTTGGAATCTCAATATCATAATACAGAAATCATTAAAGTATTCCAATTTCACAAAACATTTTGTAAAATACAGTTATTAAAATAACAACGGGAATTAGGGACGCTTATATGGATAAAATATTATCAACCATCGAGTATAATTAGTGTATCGCATACTTATGGAGAAAATTGGATGCTTATTAAATATAATTGTCGTTGATAATCAGACAAGATTAAATTAACGCTCCGGCCTTACCATTGGGCTTTATTTCTATAAACAGTGAGTGAGTTTCTATAAACAGAAAATTTTCTTGAATTTTGTGCTTTGAAGTTATTTGCATAAAAAGTATTCTTTGAATTTTGATATGAATGTTTTTTATATATGCCGGTATTTTAAATAAAAATGCTTCAAAATTTTATTTCTATCTTGAAAATTTTCTAATTCAAATTATTGTGTGAATAATGTTATGATGCGCCTTTATTTATATAAATCTTTACGTCTAGTTATGGTGTTATCTAGCTATCTAGTATTAGTCTAGCTAATGGAAACCATACACGCTAGGGTTTTCACAATGGTTTTATCTGTGCATGGCTGCATGCATAATCGACGACGCCGACAGTAAAAGCCATGAAGCTAGACTACATACTGAGGTAACTTGAGTTTTCACCCTGAATAAAAAAGTGTACCCAGCAAATTTGACATTTAGTATGTAGTGGCTGTCAGTTTCAGTAGTCTCATATGCCCATACGTATTTTTCAAAGTGTAAGTGAGACGGAAGACAGCCACAGTGTAATTTGTGGTCACAAAAAAGTGTTGGTACTGCACTCTCCAGTTACCTCCATGGTAAAACCCTAGCGTGTACTTATTTCATAAAAGTGTACATATCGATGCACAGTTTAGAACCTTCATGTAAACCCTAACGTGTATGACCTTTATTACATATATAACTGATACAATGAAATAATAAGTAAGTTTCTAGACAGCATGTCAAAGTTATAAAGCTTGATTGAAATATTTATAATATTAGGTATATTTAGCTTTGGCTTCCGGGGTTGGTTCTGCTGACCACTGTTTATATTTTGTATTAAATGAAATAAACAACTTTTCATGATTTTGATTTAAAAATCCAAACTGTTGGTCTTATAAATATCACACTTCACCATTTTCAAAATTCGATCGAGCACCAATAGTATTGTGCTTGATGTTCCAAAAACAAAATCCGTTGTTCCAAAAATGCGCAAGTCCGCGCCCGGCGCATGCGCAGAGGTGCCTTTGCGGCAGCCATTTTTAATCTTTTCTTTTTAAACGGCCAACCTTTAAACGAAAATAACGCCATTCATGGCAGCCAGGTATAAATTTCGAGCTAACAGTTTTTATGAGAAAAAGTTTTGACGAATTCGGCTACTCGATGTTTGTCGGATCTTTTTGAAGAGGGTTTCAAGGATTACGGATTTGCTCTATTGGATTATATTGGCTTATGTAGCATTATGGGGCTTAGGTAGTAGGTAGGTACTAGGTAACTACGTTTGAGTATAATACAGATCTTAATGAATGGTGTTTGAATAAGATCTGACTTCTTGATATAATATAACAATAGGTATACCTCTTTGGTAGATTATGAAAATAAGCTTTATTTCATTTTTGATTATTGATTGAGGCTGCATTCGACCAAACTTTTATTCCAAGAATAACGCTTACTGTCGGATACTAATGTCAAATTAGGACATTGTTTGATTACCTATATATAATAATAATTTAAAGTGCAACCCGATGTCGCTTATTTTTAACAAAAGCACTGTAAATCGTGAGCACAGTAGTTAAGAGTTAAAAAGTATTTACTTCTTATTTACTTTGTTAATTTCATCTGAATATAAGTACTTATAAGAAATGATAATTTTTATAAATATGATACAAACATAACACCAAATCATTTACATGTCGGTATAGTACCTACCTATACGTAGTTTATAATGCTAGAGCTATTATCGCATTTGAAATACTTACTTCAATTTTATTTAATACTAGCGGCCGCCCGCCGTTTCACCCGCGTGGTTCTCGTTCCCGTGGGTATATCGGGATAAAAAGTAAGTTACTCCTTATTACATCAGCTACCTGCCAGTGAAAGTCCCGTCAAAATCGGTTCAGCTGTTTCAGAGATAAGCCGGAATAAACAGACAGACATACAGACAAAAATAAAAAAAAAAAATTTGGTATAATATGTAGGTACCGTATATATAATCATTTGCATGTAGTAAAAAGCGGTTATTTAAATATTAGAAACAGACACTCCAATTTTATTTATTTGTATGTATATAGATAAAAACTAGCCCCCTTACTAATAATCGTTGTGTAAAGTTACACCATGTGTAAATCTGGTGTTGTCACTTATGTTGTCTAAAATGATGACAGAGACAACAACAGATTTACACCAGGTGTAACTTTACACCACGTTTATTAGTAAGAGTGTAGGTATATTAGTTGCCATGGCAAGACGTCCTTTTATAGGATCTCAAAATCATATTCTATTACATAATGGTCATATTACCTAACATAACAAAGCGAAATTAAATGACAAGAAATAAGTAAAGAAGCTTACGGCCTTATTATGTGAAGAAGATTATGTGCACATATTATGACACTTAAGTAGATAACTATAATAAAACTCTACACAGCTCTTATTCTCTATAGAAAAAAATAAATAAAAGCATTTAGTTAAATCACTTTATGGCATTTGAAATATTTATTACTTAAATTATTAAACGTTGCAAAAACAACCACAATCTTTTGTTCAACATTAAGAGAATACACAAAGTTATCTTCCAAATATAGATTTATTTTTTAATTTACATATTTTAACCGATTGTTATATTTGTTAATATAACAATCGGTTAAAATATGTAAATTAAAAAATAAATCTATATTGTAACACTTCGTTTTAAGCTACATCTGTAATGCAAATGCATTTCTCAGAAAATGAATTTATGCAATATTGTGAAGATAACTTTGGGAGGACTTTTTATAACATAAAATAAGAAAGTTTTACTTACCGCTAAAAACGTCGCACGACATCACTTTAGTAAAAACAAATGGGAATAAAAATTGACAAACAAATGAATACGATAGATGCAGTGACGCCAGAGCTTTTGAAAGCTCACTGAAGCTCCACTGCAGAATCACTAACTCCGAACTGTTTTACCTTGCTTGGTAAGAAACTAGCGCCATCTATCGGCGAATAGAAACATCGCTGATACTTCGACAAGAACCTCTGCTTCCGTTAACGCGGTACTTTTTTCCGTCTGCAAGTTAGTACCTACATAGAAATTACATAAAACTGAAACAAAGGATTTGTATGGTTTCAGGAAGTACCTAATTATTAGAAGCCCAGTATCTTTATATTAGTGATCTATATAGTTTTTCACAGTGAATTTGTAACTTTAACTACTTTAAAAAAAGTAAAAGCACAATGAAAATATAGCCTGATAATGTGAAAAGGCTAGTTTTTCAAAATAGTATGCATTGTAGTACGTTTCGAAATATCAAGGTGGCGCACGAGTGTGGATGATTGCTTTTGAAGAAATTAAGTATTGAAATGATTTTCTAGAGGGCGCGTTAGAAAAGTGAAAATTCTTGTATTTCAATTTATCTTTGTGGTATCTTTTTTCTGACAAGATAAAGTAAATTCTTATTTTTAACTTACAGACACTACTTATAGATATGTGATGGTAAAGCTTATTATATTAGAAATAATATAAAAAGTTAATAAAGGTATTAAGTAGTTACCTACCTACCTATCTATACATTATTTTGCATGTAGAATGTTTTTATGTATTTTAATGATTTTTTCTTAGTTTTCCTAATAATAATATATTAAATGAAAACAAATAAGGTGTCAATAAAAACTGTAGGTACTTTAAATCATTAAAGTAAGACAGTTACACTATTTTATTATAAACCTGTATTAAAAATTACCATATTTTTTGTAAGGTAATGTTTATCTCACATATATTTTTTCTTATGTCTCTTTGCTGATTTTTTCTAATGATCATAGTTATACGCCACAGCGAGGCGTTTAGATCAATAGTATGACGAGCTCGTGATTAATGAAGGCCGTCTACTATTGTGAAGGTACGACTCTTTCGGCATTAGGTATATTTTGCGTCACTTAATGGACAGAATTTTGTGCAAGAATAAAGTAAGTAACTTTTAGTTAATAATAAAATATTACTACAATTACAAGTTTATTTTTAAATAAGTAAATACTGGACACTATCTCTATCTCTATCTCTATCTCTCTATCTCACATTTAAGGTATGCAGTTTGAGTATGTCATGCTCACTAAACATTTCTACGGTGGTGGCGTGTGAGGCGGGTCGTTGCGTTCCCTAAAATATGGTTGAGCGAAGCGATGGCTGGTTCATGCGTCATGCTCGTGAACGGGTGCTGCCAGTGGGAATGGGTCTGCTCTTATCTGCTTGCCTTAAAATGTGTTTTCTTTTGTTTTCCGTCACCAAGCGAGCAGCCTCGCGCGAGGCAGAACCTTGCCACGTGCGGCTGGCCTCGCACGAGGCTGCTCACTTGGTGAGGGAGGACCCGCCTAATCACGTAAAAACGGCTGATAGGATTTTTATGCAATTAAAACATAGAATACTTTTTATCCTGGTTATTGGTCCCCTAAGTATTTTCTCGAATGTCCACGCGGACGAAGTCGCGGGCGGAAGCTAGTAAATAATAAGTGTCTGTTTCACAATTAAAAAGTTAGTTCTGAGTAGCTTAGGTACCAAGAACTTTTAGGGTACTTAAGATGATTTAGGTTTCTATACCCTATTTACCCCCTGGGTTTGATTTTCGGAAAACTACGAAATGGGTTGCCTATTTGTTTTAAGAAGTAAGCCTACAAAGTTTCAAGTTGAAGTGTCTATTTTACCCCCTGATTTTTCATTCAAAATTTCACCCCTATTTCAACCTATTAGGGGTTGAATCATGTTCAGCGTGTTAAACATCAAAATAAATGCCATTTTTGCAATCGTCATCCCATAAAACCTCAATAACGACATCCATATCGATTTTTAGGTTTATTTATCCCATTTGACCTCTAAGGGGTTGATTTTCCAAAAATACCAAATATGTGTTTGCTTATTTGTTTTACTTTCCGACCATAAGCCTAAATAATAAATTAATTGAAGGACTTTCCAGATACAACATTTCATCTTCCTTTTCACCCCTTCGGGGGTGGAGTTGTCAAGAACACTGACACAGGAAAATATAAATTTTCAATTGCCAGCCTAAATGCAAAATTTGAAGATCCTAACTTCAAAACTGACGGACTCTCATACACATATTCATCCCCTATTTTACCCCCTGGGTTTGATTTTGGGAAAATTACGAAATGGGTTGCCTATTTGTTTTAAGAAGTAAGCCTAAAAAGTTTTAAGTTCAAATTTCTATTTTATCCCGATTTTTCATTCAAAATTTCACCCCTATTTCAACCTTTTAGGGGTTGAATCATGTTCAGCGTGTTAAACATCAAAATAAATGCCATTTTTGCAATCATCATCCCATAAAACCTCAATAACGACATCCATATCGATTTTTATTTTTATTTATCCCATTTGACCTCTAAGGGGTTGATTTTCGAAAAAATACGAAATTTTTGTTCGCTTATTTGTTTTACTTTCCGACTATAAGCCTTAATAATAAATTTATTGAAGGACTTTCCAGATACAACATTTCACCCCTCTTTTCACCCCTTCGGGGGTGGAATTGTCAAAAACGATGACACAGGTAAATATTAATTTTTAATTGCCAGCCTAAATACAAAATTTGAAGATCCTAACTTCAAAACTGACGGACTTTCATACAAACATTCATCTCCTATTTCACCCCCTTAGGGGTGGAATTTTCAAAAATCCTTTCTTAGTGGATGCCTACACTGTATAACGTATCTATGTGCAAAATTTGAAGTCTCTAGGTTCAGCGGTTTAGGCTGTGCGTTGATATCTCAGTCAGTCAGTCAGTCAGTCAGTCAGTCAGTCAGTCAGGACTTTGAATTTTATATATATAGATTACATTAAAATTTGAAACATGTATAGTAGAATTGTCTTTTGTTTTTAACTAATATTAAAGCTTTAAGTAGAGTTCCTAAGTAATTGAAAATTGTTCACCGCTATGATCATTAGTTCGCCTATACTTAACTGTTTTTATCATAACCCATTGTGTAATTGTGATGGAAACTGACCTTAGTCATACCATGTTAAGGTCATTTTTCAATTTGACGACTCTGTATGAAATAAAACAGGGAGAAAAAAACAAACCTTGGAGTTTCTTGCCGGTTCTTCTCCAGGGCCTCCCGCTGTAGGGTTTGCGAACCGATGGCGTAGCTTCTATGACGTTCACAAGTATTGTAAATAACAATCTTAATTGAATAAACAAATTTGAATCTTGAATCTATCACATACATTTCTCCAATTCGAGGTTAAGTAGCATAAGCCCCTGTATTATGGTGAATAGAAACAACAACAGGTTAAACATTTACATCCAGACACGAGAAAATATTAAAAAGTTCGTTTTCAATATTTACCTGGCCGGAAATCGAACGCGGGACCTCAGAAATAGCGTTATCTTTAAAATCCGCCCACCCACGACTTTTCACTGTCCGGGCAAATGCTCTAACCACTGAGCTACGGAGTCATTAAACGATTCTGTAGCTCAGCATTCGCCCAGACAGTGAAAGATCGCAGGTTCGAGTCCCATCGGAGCTAGATGTGAGACGAATCAATTATTTTTCCTTATACTTATTTTTCAATAATAAAAAATTGCATTGTGAATGCAAAAAAGTAAAAATAACCTTCATGTTGTTTCATACAATTTTTATAGATTTTCTCTCTGTTACCTTTACCATAACATACCAATATTGCCAGGAATCAGGTACTGCAGACTGGATCGCCATCATTCTTCACTCAGCAATCAGCATGTCAGCTACATACAAGCAAGATAGCTGAATGATATTTTTTCGTGCAATGGGTATTACGATATTCAGTTATAAGTACTTGTAAGGAAATAATTTATTGTTTACCTTTTATTTCAGTTATCTTTCTAAACATCTTCACCCAAACTTCGTCTGTGGTACAATCACTGGTGGATTGCAGACACCAAGATTTCAGAAGACACCACTGCACCACCACAAATACCATCTTCTAATGGCATCCATTGCACGACAGAAGGTAGGGCAATATATTTTTTTAACAGATTTGTAGCCTTACAATACCAGACAAACTTGAGACCAACTGTCACGTAGGTAGTTGTTCATCAGTAATTATCGAAATCCGAAATCAGATATTGTTTGATGAGAACCAAATCGTTTGCATCGCGTAAACCCATTAGCGATCCTCAAAACAAACAGACTATTAATCGTCTAATATCAGAGCCTTCACCTCGCACCATTGCCACTATTACTCAAAAAACTGTACAAGGAGTTTTATCAAAAATTGTCAAAACGGTCGCAGGCGTACATTGAAAAATGATTCGCGACACGTAACACACCTTAATGCAAGCTGTATGATGTCCAGCGGCTTCACAATCGGAGGACAGATGAACATTAATAATATTAGTCATTGTAACGCAACAGGACATGCCCGATACACATCTCTTGCCTCAAGAATCCGTTAAGAGCATTGCAGAGATTCTCGCAGAGGTCTTAAGAACTTCAACTGTTCCACTTTTTACTTGACCACTGAATCCAGATAAAGTATCTCATGAATGAGATGCAGAAGTTCAAAACCATTAATATCGCCGCCCACGGCACATACAGGCGTATCTCAATTTCGAACACTTTTCAGGAGAGCCTAAAAACCATTTTTTTCCCCCGATTACTAAACCTTTTGATTTGTCATTTGATAACGAAGCCATCGAATCAAATGAAACGTGGTGATAATTGTTGCTTTTTGATGGTGGTTTACGTATATTAAACAGTATTTAAAATATAGCAAAGCATATTTTTTTTAAAAATCATTGTTTTCAGATACGCCTCTTTGTCGAGTCCCAATTTAAGTATAAAGAATAATAGTGATGGTTACGCCCCCGCTATTTCTTATAAAAAGCAATCTACAATAAGAAAAGGAAGACTGAAATAATACAAAAAATGCATTGATAGAAAAAGTTTAATCCTGTAGGAAATTTCAAGGAAAAATAATAATGTCTATTCATGAGGCAGACTGTGATAGTAGTCCTTGTAGGCTTGAAGTCCTATAATGGCAGTATTTACTGCGCAAAGACTAATGAGAACTGCATACTTTGCCTAGAAATTTTGTTCTGCTCCAAATTTAGGGGAGGTATGTCATCTTTTAAATACTTAGCCTCAGTTCTTTTTAAGTTTATTGATCTATAAGATGCCTCAGTGTGACTAGTTTTGAAATAAATGCTAGTAGGGCTATTTTTGCGGACATTTATTTCAGCTATTTCCGTCCAGTTAACATTTCTGTTACATTCGTCTGTGCAAGGAAAGTATTTTAAATTTTTCGGCACACAGTGCCATTGCTTATGCCCTGAAAAAGGCTGGAAATACATTCACGCCTACACAGCTTTACCCTATTATGAAAATGGCTCGACCTTCGCAGCCATATGACGTTCGCCCATTGGGTTGGAATATACAGATTTTAAACAATTTTCTAAGATTCCTTCGTTCTGTCCATGGTTCGGTGCAAAGAATCTGACATATATTTCAGTTATATTGGAGCAGTAGTTAATTAACTTCAACAAAGCGCAGGCCACTACTGAATTTTTGTTCTGGCCTGCGCAACCATCTGCATAAAGATAAACCGTATCAAATTGGGCTTCATCGCACTCCTTTAAAAAAACGTTAGAGCTGTGGCAATCTCCGAAGAGCCACGTTTACTTTCAGTCTCCGGCCATGTAAAACAAAAACAATCTTTGGAAGAAATATTTTTTACTGTAAAATTATTTGACCAGCGTCTTTTATAAAAAATAGCTCCTTTTTTGGAATTTGGCAAATAGATCACCTGTTGGAGATCGAAAGAAGCACATACTTTTTTGTTATATCTCAAGGCGCTGCTCTTGTTTTCTTCTTTTAGTTTTCTAACACTTTCCTTTTCTTTCATGTGCTTATTCATACATTCTTCTGATACAATGTTCGATATAGGGCTGTTTGTGCCGCCCAATAATATAAACATTTTGGTTGCCGATAGGCGTTACTCAATATACGCCAGTATGTCACCACTCTTTTTACAGCTTATTGAGATAAGCCTCATAAGTATTTAGAGAACAAAAGTAGCTAGAGATACGCCTCTTTGTGGAGATATAAAGCAGAAAAAGGCGAACATTTTGGTATATTTAACTTATTTTTGACTTTTAATGAGATACGCCTGTATGTGCCGTGGGCGGCGATATGTATAATAATTGGTTTGGAACAGTGACCAGTGTAGTTTATAGTAGATAGGTAGGACGAGTATGTTATTATGATTGTAATTTTCATTGTGTTCTATGGAATTTGGGTTACATATCGTCGTCAATCGTCATCATCTAGCCTTCACTAGTGGTTATGATTTCTAAGGCATTTGGGTCAAACATCTAGACTAAAGACAAAACATAGGTACACAACGTCAGAGTACTAACGAGTATTTTAACTTCCTACTATAGATCTGAAAGCGAGTTATGACGTAACGTCTGGCCGTCGTCGGTACAAGACACGGAATAACTTTCGGTACCTACCCGTCAGTCGCGTTTACTTGCCTCTGCGGCGCCGTTACCGACGATGACGGCCAGTTGTACGTTGTAGTTGCTCGTTTGTACTCTGACAACGTCTCCTGGTCCATGTTCTGCTAAATGATAGATTAAGGGCTTATTACACTTTACTGAATTTAGGCATCTTAATAAATTAGCATCTGAATTTAGAAAAATTTAAGTAATAGCATTCAGAAATTAGAAAAAAGTACGGTCACTGACTGCTAAATGCTAGTAAGAAACCTAATTAGGAAGGTGTAATAGCATTTATTTCATTTATTTACGAAAGGGAATTCCTTTAAAATGTTCTGGAACTTTATAAGGATATATGCTCTATGTGTGGGACAAAAACGATAAAAAAAACAAAAATGTGAGACATGAAGGACCTCTAGTATTGCTGAGTGTTTATCAAAATATGGATGATAAAACTACCATACAAACATTAAAAAACCCGTCGCTTTTCCCAATGCAATTGCTTTCTTTCCTAAATTCCTTTCCTTGATTTAGATAAGACGTCTAATTAGAACCTTCTAAATAGCTTTCTTTTCTAACTTCTAAATTCAGATACTGAATTTATATATGTGTAATAGGCCCTTTAGCTTAGATTTTTCTTAAAGATTTCTTTACACCTTAAATTTTATTTTTTAGGTACGGCGCCTTTATATGCTATTCAGGTCAAGGTCAGGCTAAGTTTGGTGACTGTCACCAAGAACCCTAGTGAACACATCGTTGTAGAAAAAACCAATATGCAGCAACACGTGTTTTGTTGTCCTTAATACTAAATGAATTTAAAAAAATACTTATTTGGATATCTGAAGCATACTGCAATGATGATACCAGTCTGTCTATTATTTATTAGGTAAGTACAAGCTTCTTAATCCTGACCAATACAAAACCGCTGATACTCGCAAGAATAAAATAAATTATTAACAAACTTGATCTGGGACAACTTTCGATTTTTAATACTACTTCAATTTATATAAATTAACTTTTTGACCCATAATAAATCAACGTGATGTTGATAAAGATAAAATTTTGCATGACTGTTCTATGTTAGTAAAGTTCAATCTTGGTGGTACACTGTTATATTTGCAAGAATGTACGTACAGTAAGACAAAAGCTAATAATTATGATGAAGTTCACCTGTGAAAGAAAGAATCTTAGGAGTATTTCTACTTGTCATTAATAATAAAGTTTCACATAAACGGAATTGGATTCGAATTCTGTGCTTTGTCTTTGTCGATTCTATAGTAAGTGACAGAGACAGTGCATACGTTCCGCTGTCGGGAGCGTTTCCGAAGGTTTGTGAAGAAATGAGTAGAACTGCCCTTATTTTACTTTACTATGCGGTTGTGTATAAATATGATGCGGACCATTGACATGTAAGTATGTAGACGGGTTTTAGTAAAGGACAACCATCAACTACTACTGGGTGCCTACCATCAACTCTTATTGCGGTTTTGTTTAGGACCTAAACTGAACTGCTTCGCTTAATCGTACCACGACAGCTTAATATCAATGACAGCGAGTCAGTGATCATTCAATGACATTTCACAGCCGCTGAGCTGTCATCAACTCTTATTTGACTTATAACTCGGCCAAGCTAACATGACATCTGCAGGTTATACCCGTCCCTTTCACTCTCCGGGCATGACAGAATCGAGTGAAAGAGAAGGGTCGAAGAAAAAGGGCACACATCGTAAGGTCATTCACATTTAGCAATTCATTTGCGATCCAGTTTTAAGAAGGTCATAGTACGAAAGAAAGCAATTCGTTTTAGGAACCTATTTGCTGTCTTAAAGTTGATGTTAGGCACCCTGTTCGTTCTTCCCTACTTTCGTTACTAAATAAGTTGCCACACCAGCCATATTTCTGTATCTTAACTATAATCCGCTATAGAACCAACTCAATACCGATACAATCTTCGTATGACTGATGAATTAAAACCTAAACGTTCAATCCCAATATTCCTCGCAAAATCTGTATCAAAACGGGGGCATAAAGCAAAATATTCAGGCAGGATGATTTATAGGTGGCCGATACGCAGCTCCGACCTACAGGCAGCCGTCACATTTTTACACTCCTTTGTTGGCACGTGGTGCCCCCTCAGGTTCGGCTGTCATGTCACTGCTCCGCCATCATTTATCATAGCTCAATACTGCTCCGAGCGAGCGGCGTCTAGCTGGCGCTCCCGGCTACCCAGCATTTCACGATCAATCGTTCTGCTATCGGGAAGTTTTAGATGGACTCAATGTTTTCAATCTACCAAATAATTCGTAGTTTACAAATTTTTATAACAGTTTAAATTCCACAACTAAATGTTATGTGTGTACCATAATAATTTTTTTATTGACTGAATGTTTGATGTGATTTCAATAACAAATCTGAGTTGATTTAAAGTAAGATGGTTAAATTGCTTTAACGGTGTAATGTCTCTCTACTTTTTATAACATGAACTTCGAATTAGCTTAGTCTTGAAAACGTATGAAAATATTAGACTGTTTTGTATCAGTATAATATTATGCTACATACCTAAGTTACTTATTTTATATTTTAATGTAATGAAACAGAAGTTATCCTCATAGTTTATTTTATCATCTTCACCAATTTCTCAAATTCAATACAATTTATTAATACAATACAATAATTTAAATGATCAAGTTGCTACTTTCCTAGAGTTCTCATTTAAATTGGAATGAACGATAAACATATTTATATTCAGTTAAAAAGAAATAACATAACTAAATTTATAAAGAAATATTTACAAAGAATCAAGAGAGAAAGATTCAGTAAAAGAAAATAGGCCACATCCTATTGCACAGAAAAATTCACATTACTAGCAAAATCAAGGGATGATTTTAGTTATTTACGTATTTTAAGATTTGAACATTATTTTATTCAGTTACGCTAAGTGATATATCTAATATTTACAAACAATAAATAATGCAACAAAAGAATCAGCCAAGGAAACCTAAAATAGCACTCCAGACATACTCATGAGAAAATAAAATCAAAAACATGAACTCAAATCGTGCTGTTTCACTTAAGAATAAATTTAACAAAATATCACAGTTGACCACGACATTTCTAATAAAAAGTGATAACAAAATCTTAAGCAATCATGAAAATAATATCGTCATTATAAAATTTGATTACTTTTAAAACGAAAGAGATTTTATAGTTCAAAGTTTCAAAAAAATCACTAAGCATATTAAGTACATTATATATACACGATATTAAAGATCAAACACGTAGCTAGTGCCACATCGACTTGGTATCGTTTGTGGGAATTTTAGAAAAATTACTATTTTTAAGGTACCTTAACACTTTTAAATTACACATCGTATACTGTATTTATAATATGATAAATATCTCATTATTTACAACTAAGGACAGGAACATAAAACAGTTCTTCGGGAAGTTTATTGAAATATATTAAACTTTTCGTTTTACTTACTAAACCACAAATTCATTTATTTACATCATTTAAAAGAGAAATATCTACTTATTCACAGTTACTGAGCTTACAATTCCTATCCATTTAGTTCACAGCGCTTTTTCAAGCCCTCCCTAATTTAAATTTTAATATTAGTTACAACATGACCTATATAAATTTTGATACATTCTTTGTTCAATAATTATGTGGTTTGAGATTACCAAGTTTTACTCTATCCCTGTACATCTCCGAATTTGTTATTGAGGTGACGGCTGATTTTGTCAAATTTTGCATTGTATCAGTTGCTGTAAACGCCTAAGTATATATTACTTAAACTAGCCATCACAATGTACACTATTCGATATTCCATTGATTTAGGTATCTTACAGTTTAAGATTTAATATACGAATCCAATTACATCTTATGACTAGGTAAAATTCTTTCTACTTTAAGTTTAATTTGATCAGTTGATAACGCTTTTATTTTCACGCAACAATTACAACATTATGTGATTAATGATGATGATGAAATTTGTTCTCTGTAATTAACATTTTCTTTACAAAAGTGCCAAAATAATGAGAATTATTGTATGATATTTACTTATAGTAATACTATTTAATTTGCTTTTACTTTGAATTCGGGAAGATTTTCCGCAAATTGCGTTTTAAGTATCATGATGTTTGTTATTTGTTTCTTCGAATCGTATCACCTTCACTTTGGTTCACATGGTCTTGCAGCACTTACACTTTGTTTTTACACTCACTTAATAAGTCTCAACAACAATAACAAAATTGGGCTAATCTAGTGAAATTTTTCAAACAGCGAATAACTGATCCAGTCTGGTTGCTGTAACATCGATAATTTCGCGGAGAAGGAATGGACGTCACACACAACCCCGTGAGCAGACGGACGACTGTCTAATTTAGTAAATCAGTTATCCGCTGTTCGAAAAATTCCACTGATCCTATGCGGAGAGGTGCGCAAACTGGCTCGGGTGGAGGTCGAACTGGTAGGGGTGGCCGTACGGATTCATATGGTATGGGACGATGTTCATCGACGCCATCTTGTGTTCTTTCTTCCACTTCATGCGCCGGTTTTGGAACCAGATCTTGATTTGTCTCTCGGTGAGGCAGAGCGCGTGCGCGATCTCGATCCGTCTTCTCCGCGTCAGGTACCGGTTGAAGTGGAACTCCTTCTCAAGCTCCAACGTCTGATACCGCGTGTAGGACGTCCTCTGCCGTTTCGTTTCACCGTTCGCGTTCACTGTACCTGAAATTAAATAATGTTCAAAGTCAGTTCACGTCAAAGGATAGGATGATTGAGCGTATTTTCATTGCACAAAGTTCGTTAAGGATTATTCTAGTCACAAATGTGAGCCACGTTAATATTTAGATCTGAATGTTCGTTTGAGCGCCAATGAATAGTTGGCTCGATCGACTTCGTGGCTTGCCACGCTTGCTCGATTGTGATGTACAGCTTGCGGCAACACGCTCGATTCAGAACAAGAATTCTATGCAGAAACCCAAATAGTATTGCGCAATTAATTTAAATTTATTTCCCTGAGCTGTCTCATTTTTCTTTATTTATATCGTGCTCCTCGCCACATTATGACACCACCTCTGGTGATTGTGTTGGCACCGACGTGTTCCTGTTTGTGCGTGTTAAATACGGCCAAGGAAAACTTTGTAATGTTTTGATGGAATTATATTTGATGGGTTGATATTTAAAACGGTTAAAACTGTGCTCGTCTAAAATTGCCTGGGAAGTATGCGTGGAATGACGTGTGCTCGCGAGCTGTTACTTGGAAATCAAAGGAGGGCTGCGAGTGTGGTATGGCAGTGGCGTTCAAGTCATGGGTTGCATGCCGCACCTGTCACGGCGTGTCGGCGGTGCGGCCCACCACTTGGGCCGGTTTGGAAGTCCGCCAGTGGTTTCGTGATCGATACGAGACCTGTCTCGAGTATGTCTACCAAATTAAACAGTGTCATTTATTACGTTGTCCTTAGCAGCAATGATCGGTGAAACAAAAGTTTGGATAAACATGTGCATTTAATTCATAAGCATGTCTGCATATCACTTGGGTGAATAGTAATATCGATGAGATAGAGTTGCAGTCTCATCACACGTATCAATACTTTAGCACAATTGGATATTGAGTGAAAAAGCTGTAATAAATTCAGTTGAAGCACCCAACACTTTAACTTATTCAGTCCTGGCTGTCAAACCCGCGTCAATAAAGATGTTTAAGAGAATATAAATATTCGATGGTGCCCGATGCAAGGGACGACAAGTGAAGTCGCGGCAAAAAGCCTGCTCGATTGAAATGTTAGTGACAGCCCGATGCACAAACAGTGGACTGACAGCATTATTTTAACATAATCCTTGTACAGGAATGAAACGAATGGACGCAATACGGTGATATTTGAATTTCAATGTGAATTCACGAATAATACTGTGATGTTGATTAAATGTTCACATCAAGTTTCTAATTTAAATGTGCTTTATTTATATTGAGTAATAAGTAAGGAAGTGCAAAGCAACAACTTAAGAGGCAATTAGTTTTAAAATTCATGTAAGAATACTTTTTAATTATTAATTTATGACCTATCTAAGTGTTCGTTTTACAGTCAAAGTTGTTGAAACTCACTTTAAATAAATTGCACAAATGCAAAACTGAAAAGCTTGCCTAGCTTTCATTGGCAATATTTATTTTGTAATAATACGAACCACTAAATGTATTGTCGATACATAGATATTGAATTATTATCCTCTACTTATACTGCAATGATTTCTTTCTGCTATTAAATCTGGACAATACCTAAGTGTTGTCAATAGTTTAGTTTTCATATTGAGGCAGTTAGTTTTAAAATTCATGTTAGAATACTTTTTTAATTATTCATTTATTATCTAAATGTTACTTTTACAGTCTAAGTTTTTGAAACTCACTTTAAATAAATTGCACAAATGCAAAATAGAAAAGCTTTCATTGGTGATATTTATATTGTAATAACACGAACCACTAGATTTACTGTAATGTTCTCTTCTTGTACTGCAATAATTTCTTTCTGCTAAATTAAATATGATTCTTAATCAACAAGGATATGGAACCCTAATAGTTAACTAAAAACCTAAAAAGTTAACCCAAAAGTTAAATGTGATTGGGATGTTAAATTAGCCATAGATGTTGAAAATGAAGTAGGTATTAGATATGAACGGAGTCATGACTACGGAGTCATAGATGGAGGTTAAGGTGAATTGTTTTTATGTAAAAATTCACCTGGACAGTGACAGATCGTGGGTTCGAGCCCATCGGAGCTAGTTGTGAGATGGGTCGTTTTTTTATAGGTACTTCATTTTCAATGCCTAATAATGTCCCTGATTGTCACTGAAACCTAACTAAGACTGGACTCGAACCCACAAAGAGTGAAATTGGGGTCCTTTGAGTTCCTAGATCTTAACAAACATAAAAAAATTGTTACTTCTTTGCTGTGGTGTACCTATAAAAATGAAACTGTAATAAACATTTTGTTAGGAGTAATTTTGTAATTCCTAACTGTTCGAGGAATGAAAAATTGTATGAAGGCGAAGTCTTTTTATAAAAAAAGTATCAGTTTAATAAAAAGGTTGTATATGTATCGCTCTATTAAAATATAATTACTAGATTGATTAATGTTAACTTATCTATAGAAAATATTGAGAAGCTACAATAGATATAAAAATCATAAAACATTTGGTGTCTATCAAAATTCTAGGGTTGGTTCTTAAAGCATGTACTTAGGTAGTAAGATATTTTGTTTAGTCACAACAGGGTAGCTCCTAACCTTCACCATACCTGATGTTAAGTGATGATATGGCTGAAGGTGGAAGCGCACTACTTCCGTCATCCTCAATTACTGAGAAACTGGATCTTATATATAACTGCCGGAACACAATGCTGAAAACATCGTTGTTATGGCGTCAGAGTTAGATAAGGTGAAGGTCGCTCGCCAGGCGGACCTTGAACAAGCCCTACCACCGATCAAACCGAAAACAATATGTACCCACACTGGAATCGAACCCAGAACCTCTGGGCTAAATACCGGTGGTGTGTACCACTAGACCACAGAGGCGGTTATTTGTCGTCTGGTGGAGATTATATTTTGATAAACTTTCTTTTTAAAAGGGATGAAGTTATTGCATAAATTCCTCAAATAGTTAAAAACAGTTGCCTCTTTCTCAGTCTTATCTTCAGTGCGGCACCGCAAGTGCTGTAAGCACCTATTCTTTTTATGTCTAAATGGACCTATTCTGCACCTATTATTTTTATGTTCTAGGTCACAGACCATTGATATTCCGTCTGCGCGGTCTAGACATATTGCATGGTCGAATTTTAAATGAATGACATCGCATTACCTATGGATGAGACCTAAAATTTGAAATCTAAAGTAGCTACCGTCTGGACATAAATTTTATGAAATATTCTGAACTTTACCAATGTGTTTTTTCAAAGTGCAAACGTCATTTGTGTTTTTTTTTACTAGATATTAATATTTTTTTTATTTCAATCCTTTTTTAGTAAGTTACTTATATGTTATGGGAAGTTGTTATTGAATTTGATTAAATTCTGTAGCAGGCGTGGTATGCCACTGCATTTCATTTTGGCTTATTAAGTACCTACTTATTTACTTTTAATCCTCTTAGAATTTATTTTTTACTGAAATTGGATATTTTCTCTTTAACTTAGGAAATATAGATCGTAGTCAAAAGGCTTATTTTTCAAGATCTGAAATTGCATTAATTATTATAAAACGAGGACTAAGATTAGGATTGCCTGAATTCCCCAAAGACTTCATTAGAAAAACAACAAAAAATATACCTATATCAACTTGCATATACTCAAATAAAACGGATTTAGTAAAGCCAGCATAAAAATGTTTAGCAATAAAACATCAAAGAGAACAAGACTAATGGTACAGATGAAAACAGTATACATGCTATAAAAGTGTCACCCATACTTTGTGACTTAGCTAATAATTGTTTTTATATCATTTTATGTGAACTTCTTAGCATCATAATCTCGCACCGTCGTAATAAATTTACGTTATTAACACGAAATTATAAGTAGGAACATCAGTTTCTTAAATTTATGACATGATTTTTCATATAATATATTTTTTATTATATTAGTCTTGTAGTTTAATATGTGACGCAAATACTGTCATCGACGAAATATTTATTTGTAAAAAGATTTATATTAGTTTAAAATAATAATGTTATAATCGAAGTTAACGTTTATGAAAGAAACCTTGAGAACCTATATTTAAAGAATCATATACCTACCTAACTATACCTATGCAACGTTTTCGCCATCATCACAGTTAGTTGAAGATGCCTTTTGTCTGGGTAAGCCCAATTGGGTTAGCTGTTGCAGTTACCAAGGTTTCAAAAGACCCCACTGACCGGTATTATTGTACATAATAATATATTTTTTTAGGGTTGTTTTCTTTTGGTTTTTCACGGAATGATGTAGGTACTGTTAGTCTAAGCTGGAACTGACTCGGCAAAATCTGTATACCTACATAATATGATCAGTAAAACTCAACTAAAGACTACCTACTTCAAATTTTGTCCCTCAACCCCACAACAGAGTAATTTAAACCAAGCTCCCTAGTCATTTAGGTTGATATTATAACCAGCTGCTTAGTCAAAGCCTTTTCCTGATGGAAGCAGGATGCATAATATGCAAACGCTTCTGACGCTGTGGAATATCGCAATCGTTTACCATAATAAGTTGCCATGGAGTCTAGGTGTCTGAATGTATAACATCTGCCTGCTTATTGGCAGTCAGTGCGTTATCATACAGGTCATCCTACAATATTCAATGTCTAACAGACACATTTATCATGCAGTCTATCTGAAATTGTAATCACGATTATATTACGGGCTTTTTGATAGCTTAATAAACGCGGGTACTTACCTGTGAGTTTTGGAAAAATGGAAACGATTTGAATTGTATAATAAACTTGTTCTAACCAAATCTATTTTCAAAGTCTAAAATAATATTGAAACAAATTTGTTGTCAGAATAACAAAGTAGGTTGGATACTGCTAGTGAAGTAATGATAACTAGGCAGAAATAAATGCACCGATCTACGGAACTACTTTATTAAAAAAGAATTGTAACTTTGTGAACGATGTAAGATAATAAAAAGGATAGATGGCATGATCCTTCCACTTTATGTAAAATAAAGCCATGAATCTAGTCATACTTCGTTCACCTGTTGAAAGACAAAAGGCTAGCGCGCGACCGCGCCACGACTCGGCCATGACAAAATGACTGACACTCGCAAGGTGTTGTTTGACATGAGAATTTTGACCATTTCTCTTCATAACTCTTTCATATTTACTGACAGTCAATTGTTTATGTTTTCCTATGCTTTAATGTTTCACTGTTGATCATTGTTCTATGCTGACAGTACTGTAGTATAGCTTCATATTTACCTCATCATCATCGGACATTTAATGTCACCACTGCTGGGCCACTGGCCTTCCTTATGGATGAATAAGGAGAATGGAATTATAAATTATTAATAATGGCAGTTAACATGACCCACCACGCGGGCCCAGTGCGGATTGATGGGTAGTATTGACTGCAAATCTGCCGTGCTAATTAAAACGCAGTAAGGTAATTTTCAAGTATTGAGTTACATTTAGATTAGGAATGCTCGCTATAAGCTCTTTACAGCACTTTGGTTCTTATTTCTGTAGCTATACGGAACGTTATATATCCATATAGCTATAGAAATATGAATCAAAGTGTTGTAAAGAGCTCATCGCGAGCATTCCGAATTTAAATGAAACTAACTCGATACTTGAAAAAATATTCCTTACTGCGTTTTTAATTAGCACGGCAGAAATGCAGCCGGGATCAACGGCTTAACGTGCCTTTCGAAGCACAGAGGAGCTCGAGATGAAAAGTTTTTGGTCACCCATTCCGTGACCAATCATAGCGAAAGTTGCTCAACCTCAACGATCGAAATCGGAATTAAATGTTTTTTAAGTTAACAACAAACGTTAGCTAGTTTAACTTGAGAATCATACCACAAAGTACGGTAGCATATTACCCGTGGATCGGTACTGTTCCCTTTTATCTAATTCAGTCCTTAAAAGTATATGGTGCGCCAACATGCAATTTGATACAGAACCTAAGCGGGCAGTCGTGACTTTAGCAACTGTTAGCCTTCTTATAAGTGTAGCCTCTAGATTGTGTAATAAGGCGCCTTTTAAAAGGCCGTTAAAGACCATTCGTTACTGAAAGCAACCGTAATTATTCGAGTGTCGTCTACGTATCGCAAGACTTAACTCTTTGTGCTACCTGGAGGTATTTTATCGAGAGCAACTTTTTTGTTCGGATATCTTGGGCGAACTATCTTCGCAATGTGTCAGGCGACCCCCAGTGACACTTTAAGGAACTTTTGATTTAGTTAATCCTGCGGGTGTACGCTTTTTTAATCTTCGATGGCATCCCTTCGGCGCAAAGTTTTTTGTGCTTAACTGAATATTGGAAACTTTAGTTCGTCTACTAAATTCTAAATTACACTACTCTACTAAGAAAAACGGGATCTTTACCATGTTTAAATTTGTTGTCGAGTCCCTGATTTTTCGGCGCAGCAGACAATTTTAAACATGTTAAAAATCCAAAAGTTTTTCTTAATAGTTATAGTGAAATTGACCCTTAAAGTTTAAAATCTTATGTTACACAACTAGTTGTACCAGATTAAAAATTCAGTATAAGTGAGTTTTTATAATAAGTTTACATACTTAGGCATTGCTTCGAAAAAGTGATTAAGGTTCATGTTTTCGAGTTCATTGATACCTACTCATATTCAGGTTTCACAGTTAAGATGACGATGACGGTATTACGAATATTCACCATGCAGTTCTATAACTTTAATTTAAAGTTGCAGCAATCATTCAATCGTTCGGATGATTTACTAATAGTACCTTGTTGTGAGACTGTAATGAATAGTGGCTAGAAAGCTAATACCTAAAGGGTTCTCCGTCGGGCCAATGATTCAAACTTAATTTGTAGATAAGTTTATATTTTTAATGAGGCATTTTATTTTTATTGGTATTAAAGTACACTTTCCACAATTTTCCATATCTATTCTAATTCACGAAAAACCAAAACACATTTTCGTGATCTGTATCTGAACATGCTACGGTAGCGTTTCTAAAGTGTTGATTTATTATAGCGATGGAACTGCGTCTTCAAATTATGTCATCGTCTAACTGTTGCTGCAGAAATGTCAGTGGCTCGCAGTCAGCTCTCGTTATGAATTGGCTCGCTGCCCCACGATTATTAAGTTTAACAGTTTATTCTTTGAAGGGAGTGCGATCAATGATTTAAACAAACCTTGAAAAGTACTTGCGTAATTTCTGTTGGAATGAAAGTAAGCAAACACTATTCCATCAATTTACAATTTTGTCCAAATTCTCAAAGAACTGCATCTGTGACTGCATAACGGTGGCGTTTCTAAGGGAATGATTTATTACAGTGTAAGAAACGTGTTAAAACTATGTCATCGTATAACTGCTGCTGCAGAAATTTCAGTGGCTCGCAGTAAGCTCTCGTTATGAATTGGCTCGCTGCCCCACGATTATTAAGTTTAACAGTTTGTTCTTTGAAGGAAGTGCGATCAATGATTTAAACAAACCTTGAAAAGTACTTGCGTAATTTCTGTTGGAATGAAAGTAAGCAAACACCGCATATTCCAACAATTTACAATTTTGTCCAAATTCTCAAAGAACTGCATCTGTGACTGCATCACGGTGGCGTTTCTAAGGGAATGATTTATTACAGTGTAAGAAACGTGTTAAAATTATGTAATCGTATAACTGCTGCTGCAGAAATGTCAGTGATTCGCAGTCAGGGTGCCTACCATCAACTTTAAGACAGCGATTCAAAAGTAGCGCGATGCGGAATAGGTTCCTAAAATGAAATGCTTTCTTTCGTACTCTGACCTTCTAAAAACTGGATCGCAAATGAATTGCTAAATGTGAATGACCGAACGATTTGTGTCCTTATTTCTTCTACCCGTCTCTTTCACTCGATTCTGTCATGCCCGGAGAGTGAGAGAGACGGGTATAACCTGCAGGTGTCATGTTAGTTTAGCCGAGTTATAAGTCAAATAAGCCTACATGACAGCATAACGGCTGTGAAATGTCATTGAATGATCACTGAATCGCTGTCATTGATATTAAGCTGTCGTGGTACGAATAAGCGAAGCAGATCAGTTTAGGTCCTAAACAAAACCGCAATAAGAGTTGATGGTAGGCACCCAGCTCTCGTTATGAATTGGCTCACTGCCCCACGATTATTAAGTTTAAGGCTGGGATTCCCTAACCTTTTTAGGGAATCCCAGCCTTAAACTTAATAATCGTGGGGTATTTTAAATTATGGATAACTCGCAAATCACAAGTAATTTACCTACTTAAAATTTGGAAAAAATATAAGTAAGTAATATATTTTTCCAAATTTTAAGTAGGTACTTATAGGTACTTAGTACTTATTATGTTATTTTACAGATAGTTTATCTAGTGCTTCCGGTTGTTATATTTTCCATT
Source organism: Crambus lathoniellus (assembly GCA_949710035.1). Lineage (NCBI taxonomy): Eukaryota > Metazoa > Arthropoda > Insecta > Lepidoptera > Crambidae > Crambus > Crambus lathoniellus. Next base: position 12,114,198 of record OX453307.1, read on the forward strand.
AGTGATACTTTACTGTATCAAATAGAATTCCAAACACCCGTCCAATCGTAATTCAAATATCCTATTTCTTGCAGTATATTAGGTTTTAGTTAATGAAAAATATACGAAAATAATTGTCATTGAATAGCCGAGGGATTCCAACCGTCATAAGTTTAAAATTGTTATTATTTAATTTTTAATTGAATTATAAGTGACTTTCCATTCGCAGGGCGCTTGCCGCTGCGCCAAGTGTATCACGCGCGGCCGAGCAAGCGAGCGTGCCTATTTCGGTCGGGAATCCTCGCCTTAACGGTTCGTTCTACAAAATATTTCTGATCAATCATAATAATATAAACAAACCATTACGAAAAATTTTGGTTTTGGATGAGGCATAGTTTCTTCATAGTACTTTAGTAATTTTTGTTTGAATCGAAGTAAGTAAACAATGCATATTCTATGATTCCATAATTTTTTCCCATTCCTCGAAAAACTGAAACATATTTTCGTGCATCTGTGTCTGAATCACGGTGGCGTTTCTAAGGTGATGATTTATAACTGCAGGAACTGCATGCATCATCTAACTGCTGTTGCAGAAATTTCAGTGGTTTGCAGTCACCACTCGTTATGAATTGGCTCACTGCCCCACGATTATTAAGTTGAAGAGTCCACTCTTTAAAGGACATATAGCACAGAATTTAAAACATTTACTTACAGAGGTGAATAGTTTTCGCACGTGTAACGTAGACTTTCAAATGCATTGGTGAATTAGAAAAGGATAAATTAAGTACCTACTAATGTAAAATTATATTTGTATATTTCGTGATGAGCATGATGATGTTGTGAAACAAATCATAGCTTTTGGATCTTAGAGTCGTATTTTGCTATCTTAAAACGTATGAAACATTTAATAAATGTTAAAGCTACTTTTAGCATATAACAAACCATTCCTTTACCGTGGTACCATTTAGACAGTACCATCAAACAGGTTAATACACTTTTTAAGGTTCCGTAGCAAATGGCAAAAACGGAACCCTTATAGTTTCGTCATGTCTGTCTGTCTGTCTGTCTGTCTGTCTGTCTGTCTGTCTGTCTGTCTGTCCGTCCGTCCGTCCGTCCTTATGTCACAGCCACTTTATTCCAAAACTATTACGACTACAGACTTGAAACTTGGTAGGTAAATATATTCTGTAAACCGCTTTAGGATATTCATAGAATAATAATAAATTTAAGGGGGGCTTTCCATACATGGAACTGAAACTGAAAAAAAAAATCATGAAACATATTAGTGTGGGGTGTCTTTAGATAGGTATTTAAAAATGATATTTAGGTTTTCTTTATATTTTTTTATCAAAGTCAATCTTTTAAAAGATATACACTTCCAAAGTGGTAAAATGTGTGTCCACCCCCCCCCCCCCCCCCTGTAACTTCTAAAATAAGAGAGTGAAAAATCTATAAAAAATATATGTTGTAGATCATAAAAACTTTCAACAAAAATTGGTTTGAACAAGATATAGAAAGTTATATATAAGTAACACATCTTCAAAAACCGCAAATGTAAGTTTGTCGTTCATACAAACACTATGGAAAACAAAGTTATTTTTTGCTGACAAAAAATTATAGTGGTATTTTGGCTAGGTATAGGCAATCTGTACGGTAAGTGGGTACGGAACCCTTCATGGGCGAGTCCAACTCGCACTTGGCCGATTTTTCATTATTTTAAACGGAAAAACTACAGCATCGTATTAAATTTATTTTCACTTACATCGAGGTAACTAAATGTACCTACTTTTGAACAAATTATCATTAATTGTATTATAATATCATTCCAAATCACGAAAAACTAAAACCTTAAGGAATGTATTCGCACAATAATCAGTTAATACGCACATTAAACTACCACAGTAACAGTGCAACGATCTGCGCGCGCGCAGTTTCCAGCCCGTAAAGAGGATCCGAAGATCGTCCGATTGGAATCCGACCGCGCACGATGTTTGCCGCGTAAAGGTGGGGCCTTACTGCTAGCGGGAAATGATTATTATTTGTGAATCCTATTAGACAAGCAAACTGTGGCTAGTTGGATTTGGTACTCTTGTTACACTTATAGGGATGGCACAACTGGTAAAGGAAGACCGATGGTATGTCTTCCTTCCGGGCTAGGTGTTGTTAGCCTGCTAAACAAAATAATAAAACTTTTTCAAAGTTTACTACATTAAATAGTACCTAAATTTAATTTAATAAACTTTTATTTCAGACATTTGGTCCATAAAGTCACCTTACTAGTGGTTGTGTACCTAAGTTGAGTTAATTGATCATATATGTAGTTGGATGAGTATAAATAAAACTTTGTTCAGTTGTTAGTAGGTATATAATTTGATAAATAGATATATTTTACTTAAAACAATGTGTAAATCTATACTAATATTATAACGAGGAAAGATTTGATTGTTTGTTTGTATGTTTGTTTGTTTGCATCGAATAGGCTCCGAAACTATTGGACCGATTTAGATAATCCTTTCGCCATTAGAAAGCAACATTCTTCCCGAGTGACATAAGCTATATTTTATCCCGATATTCCCACGGGAACGGGTACCACGCGGGTGAAATCGCGAGGATCCGCTAGTAGGTAATAAATATGAGTACCTACCTAGTTTCAACTGATTTAAAACAGCTGATGGACCTAGCTTCTTATATCATCTGTAGCAGTAGCATGAAAAACTATCGTTGTGGTAATCAAATAATAAACTAAAGCGTCCTTCAAAAGCTGTCAAAGTGCTGCTGTCAAACATGTATTGAATTTCAGTTCCTTATACGACCGAAAGAGGCGCTGCTTGCTCAGGTTTTTATACAAAATAATACAAACACGATAAACGGTTACCATAACGACAGTTTTTCGTGCTACGGCTACTGATGCATGACAAAATAATACTACCCCGTCTTCAGTCAGACCCCAACCGACAGATTTCTCACGATCATGGCGTGCACTAATCGTGACGTAGAAATATTAAGGACACTAATATCTTGTACAGATTTACATAACACGCAATAAATCTAGGTGCGCGCGCGGCGGTGCGTTCACTCGGCGCCGTTGATCAATTCTTATTCGAGCTTTTTCGTTGGTCTATTTTAGTATACCAAGTTATATTGATTTAAATGTGGTGGTTTAAATCAATATAACTTGGTTTGTTGGGTCTACCGATACGATAAGCTTAAAGTTAACTACTTACGACTACTGTAGCTCAAGCACGAATAACCCTCAAAATGCTGCTGGGGGTACTCATCTCCTAGTTATATTTTCTTTAATATTTACAAACAAGGTTTTTTTATAGATACTTATTTAAGTTAACAGGAATCTGAATAGGTATATTTTTAGTAATTTTTATTGTCTCTAATAACTGGAACAATAATTTAAGTTGTGTGCATGAAGAAAATTTAGGACGAGTTTTTAAAACATTTCTTTAAATTCTCAGCAACCATTATATTTACTTTTTTGCTTTTATCACAAATTATTTGGGATGAATATCTACCTTTTTCTGTATTTATCTTCAATTATTTTAGAGACAAAACAGTAACTTAATTAAAAACGATTTAAAGACAATATAAAAACAAGGTAACTTACAAAGAGTATGTAACAACTACCGTTTTAGTAACTTACTTATATTTTCTCCAGTTTTATAGCATAAAGTCCTGTATACAACCCATGACAAGTTGGCGTTTGCATCTGGCATATATTAGTTTAACGTGATATGGCCTAGCTGATTATATTATGTATAGCTCAGATCGCTTATCTCGAAGACTAATGATCTATCTATCTACGTTTAGTTCGACCTACCAAACTGGTAGTTACAAACCACAATTTTGCAGCTACATCTATCTTTAAGAACCTTAAATTAAAGTTGAAAACTGCTTGACTTAACATGATTGGTTTACTTGTTTAGTTGTGTCTGTAGGAAGTACGGACAAACCTTGCTATGAGGGAATGCCTATAGTCATTCGTGATTTATTGCAGTGTCTCTATAAGCAATAATGTTAATTGCGTATGCAGACAAATAACTTCGTGGTAATATTTTCTCGGAAGTAGGTAAATATCTAATTCAAGCTGTTATTCAAATTAGGCGAATTAAATAAACATGAGAGTCTTGAGTCATAAGTCAAAATAAAAGCAAATGAAATATTATCCAGCCGGCCTAGCATGAGCGCCTTTTATCACGCGATATGATATGGTACGGCAAGTTGTCTTGCTTACCACACTAAGGAGCAAGACGGCATGCCGTACCATATCATATCGCTCGATAAAAGCCGCTCATGCTAAGCCGGCAGGTAGAGATAAAGCTGCAGATATTTGTTAATATTATGTGCATCTACATTTTTGCACCAATAATTTAAACCATTATCAAGTCGATACAATATTTTACAAATATATATTATTTAGAATTCAGTTCAAAAGCTGCAAAGGCGACAGTATTTTGACAAGGCGCATGGTAGCTATTAGAAGGTCACCAAGTGACGGAAGAGACTAGAACAAAAAATAATTTATGAACTCCGCTTACAAGTCCGCTTTTCTCATAACTTATCATAACTTCGACATTCTTACAATAAACGGTGACAAATGAAATAAACAAGAAAAAAAAAAGAAAATCTAGGCAAGCGCGATGTATACCAAATTGATCGCAGCACAATTACAACGGACGCCGCGAGACCGGTAATAATTTAAAAAATATCGCCCAGTAAATGATGCCATAAATTAAATTTAATAATACATACGCCCAGCGAAACAGCATCATGTGCAGAAAAGCTAATTGAATATTAATTTCAACATAAATCTGGTCGAACGAGTTATAGTAGGTGCCTTTTATTTATAACTTAACTGAGAACGCTTGCCGATTTTGTTGTCTCTAATCTCATGTTATGATATCTGCTCAATAATTTATTCATTGTGCTATGTGACTAATAGGGTCACTATCGGAAGAATAAAATATTGACCAATTATTAAAATTTTAATTTTTACACTTGTCGATGTTAAATTAATAGCTCTTATATTTTTAATACTATCTTCAAGTGTGTGCCCGATTCTTGTAATGTTTGAAAGTGTATATTGATATGGAATAAAACTAAGGACACATCGAATGCATTCCCAAAACTTAAAGGGCCACACCTCTGGCGGCAAGCATTATAAACACCTTCCGTCTCCGAAAATTTATGTGTTTTATCTCGAGCACTGTCGCGGTCACCGAGCACAAACAAACGACACTACGACAATAAGACAAATCGACCGATTACAAGACACTACCTGCCTGTGGTGGGGCGCCCATGCAAATCACCAAAAAATCTTTTTGCGGCCATAAAAACTCGTTATTGCTCCTTTTATAGAGAGAGTAAAAGTATAATAGCCCTTTAAAGGCGACACATTAGCACATTAATTACTGTGACACGACAAAAGCCTTTCAAAACTTTCTTCGGACAATTGTGGCGAATAGACAAAACTTTTTTTTTCCCGTAAAATTTCAATGCAAGTGACCTTGTGTTGGTATGCACGCGAACTTTTGCAGCATTTGGTAATTTTCGCACAGACTTTGATTTATAACGTCTGCGGGGAACACGCTTTGTTACGTTGTAGAATCCATGTTGTTTTTAAAGACCACTTGCGGTGAATCCGTAACAGGATTGTACTTTACAGGGAACTTAACTAAAAGGCTTCGCAAAAAGCGGAACGTGCAAAGATAATGAATGCATTAAGCATCGTTAATGCAAACAAAGCAAATATACGTTCAAATAGTATAAAGACCTCGAGTTAGGCGAGGATGTTAATGCACGATACAATGGGCCAGGAATAGATCGTGATATCATAGTACCTACTAAGCAATTTGGTTATGATCACACGCATGTGGGATTCGCTACGAGATTCGGTTGTGACACTGTACGTGTGGATAGTGAAATTGTGGGTAATAAAGACATAATACAAAAGAGGCACTTGGCAGACGGTTGAAAACGATCGCGTTTATCAATTTGAAGCATTAATTTAATACTAGATAAAGGCCACCACACGGCGGCGGTGCGCCGTCGAAAGAAATCTCCATACAAACATTACTCTAGCGTGTTGAGCGATTTATGCGACGGCCCGCGCGAAGCACGGCTCCTCATTGTATGTTATTGTAGTGACACGGACTAATTCGTTGGCCGAATGATGAGCCAACTGCGGGGAAAGAGATGGTTTATGTTTAGATTGTTACACTTTATTAACTATTACGAAGATAGAATTACCGGACGCGGAGAAGGCGGATTTCTCGGTATCTGTTTTATTCACGACGCGTCTACTTACTTCTACATGTAACTTATTGCAGTGTAAATGTGCATTTAACATACCACCGAGAAGTGTAATTGAAAAGTGATTAGGTTTTTTGCATCAATAGTATTCATAACGTCGATCAGTCTTGTAAAATCAATTAGAATGATAGATTGCGGTCATTTGCTAAATATTCAAGTATCGATATCACTGAGTAGTAATAGCATGATCTATCGCAATAAAACGAGATTAATTGAGTAATAACTGGAATCGTATCCACAGTACAGTACGCGGGCTTTTCATCTTAGCATGTGGATTTATTTAATCCGTCGTTCTCACAAGACGTCTGCGCTGTCAGCCGGCGACAGTGCAGCCGCGCGTCTCTTCAATGAACTCATTCCGAAAATTCGAAATTTAACCATGTTTTAACCATGATTGAAACTACTTCAACAATAATTTCATAAATTTATTCGATACGTTGGTACGATCTGAAAAAAACCTGTGTAAAATATGCACTTAAATTCTTTAAAACAATAATTTATTTCGACGACATTCGTACATTACACGCAGTTTGTGTAAGGTGGGTTTGGGAAACAAAACTGGTTAAATTTCATATATGTAAATGTCATGGACAGAGCGTAATGCAGAGTGACGCAACTAAAAACTTCTACAGCTAAGTATTGCAAAAAAATATTTACTAAAAAGTTTACCTTAATAATAAAAACCGATAAACCGCTATTAAAAAAAGTCTTAACGGTTAATTTTCCCAATGTTACGCAAGCTGTATTCATCATGATATGAAACGATCGGTTCTCAGACACGACATATCAAAACAAACTGCCGGTCGGATGTGCAGCGTCAGTATTTAGATACGTGCCGATCTCGCAGGAGTTTGGAAATATTTTGACCAGCTGTTTGCCCGCGTAAACCAATGGGCATATAAAATAACATGCTTCAATTACACTATAGTAAAAATTAAGTATGCTAGCGATTTTACTAGATTTTTTCGGTATTGTTTTAATTTTGCGACGGTCTATTCTATTGTATTCATGCTCATATAATTTTTCAAATCTTTAAATTATAACATTTTTAAAATTTGTGTGCGTGGCTAGCCTATGAAGTTCATTTTGAATCTATTCGCCTGTTAAGATTTCCCTTAAATACGGTAAGTATCAATAAGTCCCTAATTACCTACGTAGATTATTGAAGGAGCTTATGATTACTTAAATTAATATAATCCATCTGTACATCAAATTAAACTTCTTTTTTATAGAGATCCATAGGTTTTCAAAGTAAGTATAATAATTTTAAATTTATCAAAAACTCAGTCGGCTGTACAACGTCAGTTTCGTCAACGTCAATTGGTAGAAGTTTGGAAATATTTTGACCAGTTGTTGGCCGGCGGAAACCACTAGATTCATCATTCAGAGACTAGAGACTAGTATTACTACATTTTTGTGCAGTTTTGTTTTCGTGTGTATGAATTTTATTTTGTGTCTCTTCAAAATTAAAGTTTTAATTAAAAGTATAGTTAGGTGCAATATAGTAGGTACTATTTATTTCTTTAAGGGGTGCTGTACAAAGTGTACATTTTGTATTTTAGCAAAGCAAGGATTATTATTGTATTTAAGTCGTCGTTTATCAAATTTTGTTTCAGTTAAAATTAAAGTTTCACACATTTATTAGTCATTAAACTAAACTTATTTCAAACAAACACTCATTTTAGTTGTTAAGTGTTTTAGACATATAAGTAAAATCCTTCAAGAAACAAAATATCTTCCCGAATCCATTTATTTTTTGGAGTTTTTAGAATGGATATTTCCCTTTTTAATCCCCAAAAGGGTAACTATTTTTATCAAGTGATTATTCATGGCAGACTTCATAAAAATATTAACGATGAACGCATAATTACGAATTGAATGAACATTACACTCGCCACCTCACTCCCCTTGGGACTATACATTAATCATTTGAATAATGATGTGTTTTCTACCAACACTATCCTGGCTATACAATGAAAGGTATAATTTCTGACAATCGCATAATTAAGTTTTCATTTGTTTCGTTTAGTGAACGGAGAAGTGTTGAAAAAGAAAAAAAGCGTTTTTTTTTATAAATTGTGTAAAATTTAATTTTGGTTACTTTTTTACAACCACTGTTATGTTTCGCACATTTTGTCTTCGCATAAAATTTTTTTTCGGGAAAAAAAATATCATAATCAATCACTGACCTTTAATTAAATTAAGTAGGTAAAATATAATAAAATATAATATAATAGTGCATATTATAGAAATAGTAAAGATTGTTTTTTTTAATGTTTCACAATTTTATTTATATTATAATATTATTATCTTCTACTATTTTTATTATTTATCACAAAGCTAAACGTAATTCAACTAACATACGCAACTTACAGTCTCAATGTAAGGTAGCACCTTGAGTTCTGTTATAGAGCTCTCAGCATTATCACGTAGTTATAAGACTCAAATTCGCTTACAGGAACCAGTTAAGTAAAGGTAGGTTAGGTATCCTAAGGTTGCAGCTCTACCTTAGGTAGCCTGACTGCACGCGCCGCCCAACCGCCGATAATAATTAACCAATTACAGAGTGACAACCCATCGGCAGCCATTTTAATTGGACGCCATTACTATGCATGACTATACGCATTGACCCATAAATCTATCAGATTCTGATACGCGTTGTTTTGTTGTTTTGCAATCGTGTTGACTGTGCCCTTTATTCAAGACTTGTAGCTTATAATTAAAGTCTAGATAGCTTGTTTAATGCGTAATCCGGCTTACAACACCTTATGTACGCAGCGGACCAGGAAATCGCATGTTTTCCATTATATGCGCAGATCCTTAGAAGATGAACTCAGCGAAAGGGTTAACCTTTAGAACTTGTTTTGTGCTATCCCGTTTACGCGCACTGTTAGCTGCCAAAGACAAGACTAATCGAACCTTTTTTATGGAGAATGGAGGATGAAAACGAGGGCTATTACACCAGAGAATTTATCCACATAGTTAAGAGTTAAAATGATATGACTGGCTATGGGTAGTTTAATAAAAATGTTGAAGCCAAGAAACAGACGAGATCGATTGTCGTTTGTTAGATTTAATTTATAAGCAAACGCTTGTGTTTATGCGTTTGGAATGTTACTTTCGTAATATAATTAATCAAGCCATCAATCTGCTATTGGCGTTTTAATTGCATACTGTTTATTGCGCTTTTAAAGCTGGGGAAACGAAACGCAGCAATATTTTTTTCCATATACCATTAATAAATGTCAGTTTGTTTCCTCTGCGGACGTTTCGCCCTAGTATGCGGTTGGGGGTAGTTGTGTTGTGACACAGTATAAATTGGTAAGCCGTAACTTGCTGGTAAGTACCTGTACGAAATATAATGTTGTATTTACAAAAAAAAAATAGTGGCCAATTTTCTTAAAGTTATTCTACATTTTGATCCATTATTTCCTTTTTTGCTCAAACAAGAACTTGTGAAAAAAAGGTAATGTTATGTTCTGGTAAGAATGTTGTTTTAGCTTTTGGCTCATAGGTATAAAGGCAAAGATGAATGCCTTAAACAACCCAGAAGTTTGATTATTTTGCATACACTTGAAGTTACAACGCTACTAAATAAAAAAGGCAGAATTAATTTTGAAATATTTGCAAAGCTATGCAGCCTTTTTCTTCGCACACCAATGTTTCAAATAGTTCTTACTTGTTACGTACGTAACGTACGAGTGTCAACGTGGGTGGTCATAACAAGCAGCTGTTATTAACAAATAATTGATAGGACTTCCAATAATTACAAGTCTTTCTTGTCATTCAATTGGTTTGCACTTAAGCTACTTACTAACATTATACTGTGTATTCCTAAATAGCTATCGTGTAATTGTTTGATGCTAGCTGACTAAGACGATATTAACCTTTATATCGTTTTATCATAATGAATGATTGTTAGGAATTAAAAGTAACTGTTAAGAAGGATATAAGTAATTTAATTTTTAATGATACAGCTGTAAAATGTCTGGGAGTTAGCATTTACTGTATGCAGTTTCGCAATTATATTTCGACTAGCTTCCGCCCGCGACTTCGTCCGCGTGGACATTCGAAAAAATACTTAGGGGACCAATTACCAGGATAAAAAGTATTCTTTGTTTTAATTTCATAAAAATCCGATCAGCCGTTTTTACGTGATTAGGCGGGTCCTCCCTCACCAAGCGAGCAGCCTCGCGCGAGGCAGAACGTTTGCCACATGCGGCAGGCCTTGCACGAGTCTGCTCACTTGGTGAGGGAGGACCCGCCTAATCCCGATTTTTATGAAATTAAAACAAAGAATACTATTTATCCTGGTAGTTGGTCCCCTAAGTATTTTTTCGAATGTCCAAGCGGACGAAGTCGCGGGCGGAAGCTAGTAAATAATAAGTGTCTGTTTCACAATCAAAAACTTAGTTCTGAGTAGCTTAGGTACTTACCAAGAACTTTTAAGGTACTTAAGATGATTTAGGTTTCTATACGCTATTTACCCCCTGGGTTTGATTTTCGGAAAACTACGAAATGGTTTGTCTATTTGTTTTAAGAAGTAAGCCTACAAAGTTTCAAGTTGAAATGTCTATTTTACCCCCTGATTTTTCATTCAAAATTTCACCCCTATTTCAACCTTCTAGGGGTTGAATCATGTTCAGCGTGTAAAACATCAAAATAAATGCCATTTTTGCAATCGTCATCCCATAAAACCTCAATAACGACATCCATATCGATTTTTAGGTTTATTTATCCCATTTAACCTCTAAGGGGCTGCATTTCGAAAAAATACAAAATATGTGTTTCCTTATTTGTTTTACTTTCCGACCATAAGCCTAAATAATAAATTAAATAAAGGACTTTCCAGATACAACATTTCGTCCCCCTTTTCACCCCTTCGGGGGTGGAATTGTCAAAAACGCTGGCACAGGAAAATATTAATTTTCAATTGCCAGCCTAAAAACAAAATTTTAAGATTCTAACTTCAAAACTGACAAACTTTTATACACATATTCATCCCCTATTTCACCCCTTGGGTTTGATTTTGAAAATACGAAATGGGTTGCCTATTTGTTTTAAGAAGTAAGCCTACAAAGTTTCAAGTTGAAACGTCTATTTTACCCCTGATTTGTCATTTAAAATTACACCTCTATTTCAACCTTTTTGGGGTTGAATCATGTTCAGCGTGTTAAACATCAAAATAAATGCTGTTTTTGCAATCGTCATCCCATAAAACCTCAATAACGACATCCATATCAATTTTTATGTTTATTTATCCCATTTAACCTCTAAGGGGTTGATTTTCGAAAAAATACAAAATATGTGTTCCCTTATTTGTTTTACTTTCCGACCATAAGCCTAAATAATAAATTAAATGAAGGACTTTCCAGATACAACATTTCATCCCCTTTTCACCCCTTTGGGGGTGGAATTGTCAAAAACGCTGACACAGGTAAATATTAATTTTCAATTGCCAGCCTAAATACAAAACTTGAAGATCCTAACTTCAAAACTGACGGACTTTCATTTTTTTTTTTTTTTTTTTTTATCCACAACGGTGTAGCACTTAGCCTTCATCACACCTGATGTTAAGTGGTGATAAGGCTGAAGATGGAAGCGCACTACTCCCGGAATCCTCAATCAATGAGGAACTGGCTATCTTATCTCTAACTGCCGGAATACAATAATGCTGAAAACATCATTGTTATGGCGTCAGACTTAGATAAGATGGTGGTAGCTAGCCAGGCGGACTAAGAACAAGTCCTACCACCAACCAAACCGAATACAATATGTACCCCCACTGGGAATCGAACCCGGGACCTCTTGGTCTGAAATCGGTGGTGTGAACCACTAGACCACGGAGGCGGTTAATACAAACATTTATCCCTTATTTCACCCCCTTAGGGGTGGAATTTCCAAAAATCCTTTCTTAGTGGATGCCTACACTGTATAACGTATCTATGTGCAAAATTTGAAGTCTCTAGGTTCAGCGGTTTGGGCTGTACGTTGATATCTCAGTCAGTCAGTCAGTCAGTCAGTCAATCAGTCAGTCAGTCAGGACTTTGAATTTTATATATATAGATTTCTTTTTTTGTGAGGTTGAATTTTATTTTGACGTCGTTTTATCGTGTTGTTAAACAAAACTGCTTTGTAGAAATTGAAATAGATGGTTCTATCAAAGTTTTGATTGCTACTAAATAATATTATGTTTGAGCATTGTGACTTCCGAATTAAAGCCCTGTTCAAATATAAGCGATATCGCTGTCATCCTCGGTAGGATAATGCAAAAATGTAAATGACATTTTACCGAAAAATTAGTTAAATACATGCCTGGATTGAGGATTGGGAAGGCCTATGCCCAGCAGCGGGCGTCGTTCGGCTGACATGATGATGCCTGAATTCAAAATTTTGTGCTTTTTCGTCTAGTAAAATGGATTAATGATCAGAACGATAGTTTAGAAGTTATGCTGAGGAAATACATACTATACCGACTCGTTATCGCTACCGAGCGCGACAGCGATATCGCTTATGTTTGAACAAGGCTTAACTTTTCTTGAAAGTCTCGTAAATTTAAAAAATGGTACAGATTCTTTGCAAAACTTAAATTTTGCAGTATTATAACTTGATTAATTAGGTACAAGATTCTCGAAGGAAAGGATTAGATCACCCAAAACGTTATTCTGTTTGCTGTGATTAAAACAACTGAAGTTTCTAGGAAAGGAGTTAAAAAATGACCATAAGCTTTTAAAAACAAAACAAAGTGAAATGTTAAACTATCCAATTTTTTTCTTTTTAGGGTTCCGTAGCCGAATGGTAAAAAACGGAACCATTATAGGTTCGTAATGTCTGTCTGTCGGTCCGTCCGTATGGAACAGCCACTTTGTTCCAAAACTATTAAGACTACACACTTTAAACTTGGTAGGTAGATATATATTCTCTAAACTACTTAATTTTTTTCATACTAAGATAAAAATAAATAAAAAATAAGGGGGGCACCAAATACATAGAGCTGAAACTAAAAAAAAAAATGTTTCTTTAATAATTTTTGACGTGATAACGTCATAAAAATTGATGGACGCCGGCTGAACGCACGAAAAAGCATGACTCATTACTACGTTCCGCCTGAGCCGAGTGTGCAAGCGAGAGCGCGGAACAAGCGATAGAGAGGCGCGATTGGCCTAAACGTTCAGCTTGTGACGCATCTATCTCTCTTCCACTCCATCGGCCGATGTGTCCAAGTCCGAGTAGAAGAGAGACAGCGGCAGCATACAGCCTATTTTATTAAATAATTTTCAAGCAACAGTTTCTTTGTATTATATAAAATAATGATAATTCAGTTATAATAATTCAATTCAATTCATAAAAGTATGCAATTTTTCATCAATGTTTTCTTATGACGTTATCACGTAAAATTATCGTTCGTAAACCGACTTTAAAGACTGAACGAGATAGAGTCACTAGTTTTTGAAATATTTTATTCATTTTCAAAAACCGCAAATATAACTAACTTGTCTTTCCTATGAAAAACAAGTTATTTAAAAAATCGCAAATTTAACTTTGTAATTCATACAAACACTAAGTGAATACGGGACCCTTCATGAGCGAGTTGAACTCGCACTTGGCCGATTTTTTTGAATCAGTGGTTTGTTTTTGAACTTCTGTACTAGAAACTTAACTTGTTATTATCACACTACTGCTTGTATTAGAAGTTGTCGTGTACTTTTCCTAGTACTTCATAATTTTTACTATGCGATTTTCACTTGTAGATACTCCATAAAGTACACTTCGCACCCATCATTTGATCAGTGAAACAAATGAAGTGGCTGTGTCGACCTCCGTCAGACGTCGATGTGTTGACTTACGCTGAACTATTTAACCCTAAAACGACGGATTTATGTTTGTTTCCAATTGGACATAAAATTAAATACCTAAATAAAAAACTTATATTGATTACGTGAGCTGAGCTGGGCTAATTAGGTACAGCTCTTTATGCTGTTGAGGAGCCTCATCGACAGAATGTTAAAAAACATTGAATTTGACTACTATTTGTGACTTTTTCACAAAGTAAGTGACGTCTTAAAACAAAGCTACCTACTCCAATCGGTTTTAATATATATTTGAAAGAAAGAAAATAATTTATTTAGACAGAGAAATTTTTATTTTTATTTTTAAAACATCCTAGTTAATAAAAGACGCTGTTTCTTCCTTTTGTAACAGAACTTTCGTTACTCCCCACACCGAGCATTTAGTTGGTTAGTGAGCGATTCATCAAACCTGCTCAAGAATTAATGAAGTGGACATGTCGACCCCTGTCACGGGACATGTTCGAACTCTGACTGCAGACGTGTCACGGGTTGGGACCCTCGGGTGCGTTACGTGTTGACATTTTCTATTGACCTAAATGTATTTCTTGTTTTAATCGATTTAGGTTTTTTTATAGGCGATTGTGATCAAACAGAACTGCGTTTCCTTTTTTTAGCCGAAAACGGCGCTGCTCTTGTTTTCATACTGAATAATACGATCAGGGTGCTTACCATCAACTCTTATTACGGTTTTGTTTAGGAACCTAAACTGATCTGCTTCGCTTATTCGTACCACGACAGCTTAATATCAATGACAGCGATTCAGTGATCGATCAATGACATTTCACAGCCGCTAAGCTGTCAGAAACTCTTATTTGACTTATAACCCGGTCGATTTAACATGTCACCTGCAGGTTATACCCGTCCCTCTCACTCTCCGGGCATGACAGAATCGAGTGAAAGAGACGTGTAGAAGAAAAAGGACACAAATCGTTCGGTCATTAACATTTAGCAATTCATTTGCGATCCAGTTTTTAGAAGGTCAGAGTACGAAAGAAAGCGATTCATTTTAGGAACCTATTCTGAATCGCGCTATTTTTGAATCGCTGTCATAAAGTTGATGGTAGGCACCCAGGATACCCATTACGATAACGGTTATTTATTTTCATGCTACGCGTACTGAAGAAGTTATTGCAAGCTTACACACAGCACAGCTTAGTACTGTGTCATTTTCATGAATATGCAACAAATTGTACTAGATAGTTTATTTATTGCTGGCAATTACTCAAATTCCGATTGCTGTAGTAAGTTTAATTGATTAAAATTATCGAAAAATAAGTATTATATGCCTTTTATCTTCTAAGCTAGTTATTATAGTCTGTGTAACCTGACTACAGTTTAAGAACTGTTTAAATATCTTTCAATTACTCAAATTTCGATTGTAGAAACTCTACATTATAACTTTAATTGATTTAAATTATCAAGAGATATATAGGCCTCTTATCTTCCAAGCTAGTGAGTCTGTGTACCCTGACTGCAGTTTTAGAACTGTTGAAATGTCTTTCAATTACTCAAATTACCATTGTAGAAACTCTACATTATAATGCTCGAGCTTTACCTCCGTCTAATACCATTAATTAGCGCGCTATTTGATATAATACGCAGTTGTATCCGGGCCTTAGCGCACTAATTTGAAACAATTAGTGTGCTAATGCCCGAATACTCGTACGCTACTTATCTTTGGGAGCGTCTCACACATCGCCCTGTCAATTTTAATGTCAAACGTATGAAAGAGATGCCATGATGTTTGAGACGCTCCCAAAGATGATTAGCGTTCGAGAATACGGGCGTAAGGCGCGCATGCCGTTATTAACGCCGTTAGGCATCACGCAGGTGAAGCCCCAGCATAACTTTAATTGATTAAAATTATCAAGGGATATAGGTATACCTTTTATCTTCTAAGCTAGTGAGTCTGTGTATCCTGACTGTAGTTTTAGAATTAAATGCCTTTCAATTACCTACTCAAATTTTGATTGAAGAAACTCTACATTATAACTTTAATTGATTAAAATTTTCAAGGGATGGATGCCTTTTATCTTCTAAGCTAGTGAGTTTGTGTACCCAGACTGCAGTTGTAGAACTATTTAAATGCCTTCTAATTATATGAATTTAAATCTTATTGACAACTCAATAAGATATTAATTTGTTAAAACTATCAAGGGATATAAGCCTTTTGTCTTATAAGCCAGTAAGCCTACCCTGCCTGAAGTCTTTAGACTATTTAAATTCCGTTTCGGTTCGTTGCGCGGTTGGTTTATACGGTGCCGTTAATTTTGGCCAAAATTGAACTAAGGGGCCTTATTGATTTTCCTTTAGCTTTCAAACTTTTGAAAGTTAACGGACTGATTTAGATTCGGTTCAAAATATAGACAGAATTCAGTATGGCACGAATTTCATAGTTTTAGTGAGAGTATTCAGGATAGACTTAATTGGACTAAACTACTTACCTGAAATCCGAAACCCATTCAAAAATGTTTATTCGTTACGCGATATGTGCTTATCCATTTAAAACTTTAAAATGCCTTGGCGAAACGGAATTCAGCGGAAATAATACCTATAGGGGAAACATCAGTAAACGTTTTCTTACGTCAAAAAATAAATATACGTGAATTGACTCACTGCAGCGAGAAGTGCCAACCGAACCATTAAATCTTACTCGCTCTAATGAATTTAATTAACATCGACTACAAAATGAGTAGACGGTGTTCTCTGCCGCTGACAGATGTTTTGACAGCTCTTAAATTAATTGTGACATTACTCTGACGTTTAGGGTCCGACTTGGAATACTCTTCCGCTTCCAGATCATTAATAAAATGAGCAATAGTCGTAATGTTATCAATGGCATAATCGATACAGAAACAATTATAAGCGCATCGATCAAAATTCTCAACTGCTGAGACATCGAAGTGTACATACAAAGTATTTTAAAAGCGTTCAAAAACGACCCCAATTTCCAAAGAGTATAGGTCCAAGTCTTTTACTGTTACCAACTGTTCAGTACGACGCAAATTGAACGTTGTAACACACCTTTTTAGATACTATTTTTCAATGACAGTTAATCACAGTGTTACGAACCGAAGAACATTAAAATTCTTATCTGTGGTCTGTCACAGAGCGAGGACGTCAAAGTTCGAAGTGAAGAACGCTTTATAATTAATAGTCGATGATACGCGAGTATCGTAAACAAAAGCATTGATAAATGGATTAAAATTTGATAGCAGATAATAGAAACTGTGGGTTGTAAATCGTGATTTTGTAACCAATGGTCAGTAAATGGTTTCGTGGTTTCTATCACATAGAACAAGCAATTTGTTTTGGATAATAATGGTACTTACGCAAATACGCATTTATTAGTTTTCCGTGTTTCAGTAAACAACTGAACAACGAAAACTATTTTAATTATTTAGCAGTTATACGATATCATTGTAAAACGCTACGATTACTTAATGTTAAAGATTAACAGTGCAAACACTCGAGTCATTTGAAAAATTTGGTCAAATTAATTAGCATTATTTTCAATTTTGCTTGTTCAAGAATCTTTTCTCTCCGAATGATAAGAAAATATTGGAATTATCTTGTCTACAATCTTTAACCTACTTGAATCGCGAAACTTACACAACGGTGTAAATACAGCCTCAGTATTATATCACACCAATATTATGAATTTAATGATATATTATTGTCCGATATTCACTGATACTCTTTGAGGCGTGACGTGTTTTGTTAAAGGTATCATTAGAAGTCGATTTGTGGTTATTGATTACGCTTGACAATCATTTGTGATAAGCTTTTGATTTCTCTGTGGGAATGGTGTTACTCGTATTAATATTCCAAGCGATATGATTCATCTTTGCTCTTTGATTTTCGCGTGTAGTATGACGAAAAAAACAAATGACGATTCGCCTGTAGCCATTTATCAACATTAAATAATACGGTGTACGGATGGTCAAGTAATATTTCTTGATGCAAAACTCTTTTGCGCTGCTGTTGCGAATTCTTAAAAAAGTAAGCAGCTGTAGGGAATGACATAACGTTAAGGTTGTATGCACTTTGTTCATTTCAATATTTATGGTTTGGTTTTGCATAATGAAGTATTTTAGTTCTTAACTGAAACTAAAGGTTTTGAATAGAGCGTTTTATAGGTATACAAAGTGCTACTAACTTATTCTATACAAACATTTACTCTATTTTTAAACATTTACTCTACATTTAAGTACTTACATTTACCCTACTACCTACCAACTAAAAAGTGACTATTCGTCGAAACGTTTAGGTACTATCCGAACATTATACCTACGATCATAACTCGCGTATAAAACGGCCTCAACACGTGTGGTTCCGAAATCAAATTAAAATTATGTTTGATAAGATCGAGTGGCGGTTATGGAAATTTATGACTATATTACCTGCGCTGGCGCAGAGCGGCCGACAAAAACCGGGCCGGACTGCGCAATTATTTATGGACTGCGCAAATGATTATAGTTTACGATCGGTCCACTGGATACGCCCCTGGTAGTGTTATGGTGCGAATTGTCACTATAGTTTTGGTGATTTTATGGTTTTTAACTTTAAATTTATTAGTAGAACGTAGTTGCCGTTAAGGTGCCGGTAAGTCAGGGAGAAATAATTATTCGAGTGATCTAATGACCTAAAAAATATTAGTGATACAGACTTTTTTACAAACTGTAAGATTTTTGAAGAATTTTTCAAGATTTTTATAGTTTTTTCACATCCAGTTCAAGTCAAGAGAATCAGCTGCCAGAGAATTAAGAATTAAGAAGAAATCTGCGTACGAGGCGCCCGCCGTATAAATATCAAAGCATTAGAATTAAAACTAAGAACTCCCAGAAAAATGTGTTGGCCGCAAAAGATACAGAAATAAATCAGGCAGATGACAATTTAAAGTGGTTAACCCACTAACTGTGACCATTTTAGATACTTTGATCAGATCTTGTCGAAACCAAACATGTCACTGGTCCAAACAACAAATATAAACCTTACTTTCTTCACAGTTAAGCTCATTGTCGCTTAAAAGCTTTGTTTTATAGTGGGTGTTTGTGCCGTAGAGTTAGGCCGCTTTAGAGATTTATGTTTTTATTTAAAAAATAATAAATGTAATGTTCACAGCTATGCTAATTTACGCCATTTACATCTGATTAATGTTTTGAAGCTTGCTTCAAATTGAAACTTTTAGAGATAAGGGAATTCTAATAAACCATTAAAAAAATATCATTGCTAATGTATTCCAGTAGCTACGTATAGTTTCTATCTTATTTCATAATAATCTCACCAATAACACTCAAAAAATAAAAACTACATAATGAAGTGGTTTGCTTTGCAGTGCTACTCTCAATACAATTTTTTTTGTTACAGTCTTTTCTATTTTACCGTATTAACATCTTCCATTTCCCTTAGACAATTTTATACGTATAAATCAATATAAGTACAATTTAAACAACCCAAAATTACAAAATTTAAACAGCTTATTGAATAATATTGCCCAAAATCTCGGGCCAAATATAAAAAAAGCACCTGGCGCCGCACCAGTCTACTTTACGATCTGTTAAAAGACCGAATTCGCTGTCCAAATTAACACGAAATAAAAACGAGATCGAGAGCCCAACAAAAAATAAGCGAAGGTACAAGATAAAAGCTTAAAAAAGGGCCATGTCAAAACATTTGATTGTATTAATATTTATAGGCATCGCCGCAGGAAAGTCAGTTCGAGTCGAAGACGAAAAAAAAGCTTATCAGCCAGTTTAGCTTTTAAGGAAACCGCGAATCTTTTGTAAGAAGTTATTTATGACCTCGAAAACAATTGCAGTGTTACCCATTATATCACATTTGACGGCAATAACTGTATTAAATTGTTTTTTATCGGTGACGTGAGATGAAGTCGTTCACTTCATATTTTTCGATTGGGGCATTGTGTGTGAAACCGACTCCTTAATAAAGCTGTGCAGGAGAAAGTATGTCAACCTCTTTTTGAGAAAAAAAATCTCACTCTACTTTTTATGAGTAGTAAAATTTTGATTTTATTCCTTGGTTTTTGTTGACTACGGAATCCTATAGTAGAAGATTTAGATAAACTTTGCTTGCTTAAATAACCTCACCATTTACCGCAAATTGCGAATCTTTAGATTTGGTACTTACTCACTTTTTCAAAACCGTTTATACTATTCGATGATTCTTTCCCATGAAGGTTATTAATAGTAGTTTTAATAAGCCCAGCTATAAGAGGAATAGACAATTAAACCCCACATACACTCGCAAACGTCCAAGTTTGACTAACGGGCCAGGATTCCTATGCTAATTCCAATGCAAGCGTATAAGCAGAAACAGAAGAGCCTTTATTCAGTTTAATCAGTGTCTGGAACGACACGGGTTATTGAAACGAAATTAAAATGTGAACGGAGGTATTATAAAGTTTTAATTACGTTTGTAGCCAGTTTTGTTCTGATAAAACGTGGGTGAGTATGAGTATTGTTGTTTGTAAGATTGGCGTGCAGTCCAACAAGATGTGTTATCTTTTGGTGTCGGTGTCTTTTAAAAGATTTCTGCAGAATTTTTAAAGTTTGCGTTTATGTATTTTGTTATGAAATTGTAGAAATAACGTATTTAAAACGTAATGCACACATAATGTACTTATGTCACAGATTGTATCGTTCTAATTACTGGACTAAATTTTAAATATGATAATGTTATTACATCCTGATATTTTTTAAAGGTATATATTCTTAAAATAAAGATAAGTAGAGCTAAATATTAACTCATTGAGACGGTATATTTCAAGTATCATCGAGTAACACAATTTATTACTGGTTCTAATCTCGTAACAAGATCTTAATTACAAATTTGTACCTATAACAGTAGATTACCTACAAAGTATTTGCTAACCAGTCAAATCCATCATGTAACGGCTATCATAATTTTAGCTAACAACGTAATGAAAGGAGTTTCTCTAACCTTCTATCTCGTTTTAACGATTAATTAAACAAACTAATAGTTTAATAGCTAGTGAAGACGCGCGACCACGCTTCTATCGCGTCACTGTGTCGGTTGTTATTGATATTTTTTTAAACGATTAATCCTTAAGAGGCTGATAGGACCACAAATTACCGGACCTACAATGGTAAGCAATTTAACTGATCGAACGAAGAAGAAAAAAAGCCTCGGCATATCTTTTTCGATATAATAAAAAGTAGTCCTAATTAACTGTACAAAATTGGTCTTATATCAAGCGGACATAAGTGCTAATCTGGTATTTGAATTCATCTAGCGTTAAGTAGTTTTAAAATAAACTTGGTGCAATCAAGGAATTAAATTTCCAACCCACCTAAGGGTTAATATCAGACAGCAAACTGTCACCGTATGAGTGACACAATAGAGTCCGCTCCACATAACGTGACATTTGTCAGAGGGCTCTGATCGTCATGGTCGGTTGAAAAAATAATCCTTATTCCCATGGCATAATTTTAGTTCCAGATATCGACACGCGCCAAGTTATATGGTATGGTGGTTATACTTTAATGACAATTGACTAAAATGCATTGCGAATGTCAAACAACATTTAACAAAATGGGTTGACTGTATAACCGTACTGTACTTGACTGTATAATTAATTTCAAAAACAAAATATTGCTTTGTAGATTCCGTACATTATATTAGATCTCTTTTCTGTACAACTAACTTTTAAATTGAATGTTGATTGGTTGTTGCAATAAACAAAAAGTGACTCTACATGAATAGGTAAGTGCTCTATATACTTAAATGTAGGCAGAAGGACCTTAAAACTCATCGCCTTGTAAGACAATATGATAATAAATTATCTATAACACCTGCTAACATATTCGCTAAGTTAATAACTTAACCGTTCATTATACGTGGCCCAACGAGGCATTGCGTGCGAAAACACCTCAAGCGCGCATTTTAACATTTCAAAACATTGCCTATAAATTACTTGGAGAAAAAACCGACAAGCCACTACAAGTTATTTAAAGCTAAACCAGATGAGAAATAGTGGTCGCTCCCTCTATATTTTATAGAGGCTAAAAGTTGCCATCAATAATTGAAACTTGGTACATCTCTGGGGAGAGGCTTACGAATTCCCTTCGCGAAATGTATATTTAGTTTTCTGTGTTTACATAATACTTATTATCTTAAATGTGATTTTTGAAACATGATTTTATTTTTTAATAAAAGCACCTTTTGTACCATTTAGCTATATTCTTTTCATAAATATAATTAAATCTTTATTTAAAAAAAAAGAATACCTAGTGAATGTAAAAAATTAAATCAACTTTGGTGAAAAAATATTTTTTATGAGTAATAAGTAGTATTTTTTGTTAATTATAATTCGCATAATTCGGCGAATTTCGTTTTTAGTTTGATAAACAAATCTTTTTCTCTAACAAACATTCTCAGTTTAAAAATGTTATTTACCAACCAACAGAGCTGAATTATACAGACAGATAAATACATACGTAGAAGTATAGTTAATCCGTACAGCGAGGTTGCAATTCGGCATGACTCTGCAAAATGCAGCTGCCATTGTACGGCTCGACCAATCAGGGGGCAGGGAATAATCCTTTCACTTTATTGAACAGCATGTTTCTAATCTGTAGGTAGAAATTTCAATACTTAGTTTGCACAGTTAGGTATTTATGTTTGTGTTTACCCTACTTGTTATATTAATTTGTTTGTAGCTCTATTACCTACTCAGCTTATCAACTAATTATCGAGAACAAGTATTTTTGAGGTAAAACTTAAGACAAATGTTTTATGGGGCACAAGTGGCAACCATAAAAAATGTGGTGACTTAAAAGAAAAGTGACATCATACTGAATTCATCATTTCCTTACAAATATCATAAAGAGTCATTAGTTGCAACTTTAATTTTATGCAATCTGGCTCTTATGGCCGTTTTCACCAAAACCAAAACTAATGAATCGTCTTTGATTAATTACTACCCGAACAAGTTAACTCGGCACCTGTGTGTAAGCGACATTTTTGAGCCAGTCTTATTGTCGTGTTCGGCATTTTCGCAGCAGTAGTGGCATCTTGCATTTTAGGCACTGTGCTCAAAATTGCTTTGATAAACAGTACCACTAGATAACCGGTTGGAGTGTCGAAAACGGCCGAGCAAATAAGATCGCACTTCAAAGGTGCGCTCTTATTTTTTATCGCTTCCATTGACTTGACATTTATGACGTAAGATCGTAAAATTACTAACATTTTTCTCCGTTTAAAAAACAATCAGTCGGTGTCATAATTGGGTTCTGTTTTACTTCGAGAAGTTATCTAGTGATAGGTATTGTTGAATCGAAGGTCATGTGTCAGCATTCTATCTAAACAACATTTCACAAAAATATAAAATGTTAACTTAAATTTTCCACTGAAATACCTAACTATAAAACTGGCAGAAAGAAAATAATTTTAATAAGAACAATTCTCAAGACACACACTTTTTACTAAAGAAAAAAAACGCCAAAGTTTTCGATATCAACCCGCCATTGCAACGGCCAGCCAACCGTGCTAATCCCAAGTTATTTACTTTTTTGCCGACCGTCTTTTAAATCTTATTTTGTTAACCCTTCGTGCATATTTTAACCCGCCCGACCGGTTTGCGGTATGTAAAACTGTGCATATTAAAGGGGAGGAGTTGAATCGTTAATTAGATGGAATATTAATTAATAAGGCACTACTAATTTTGTTATTAAGAGGGTTATAATAAGGTGATTGTAGACTTTCTGATACTTACTACCTATTCTTTGTTCGTTTTTATGTAAATAACATTTTAAGTGGTTCGTAGCTGGTCAAAGATTTTGTTTTATTTACCTACAATACAATCTGCAGTAATTATCATTACCGCAGAATTTTTTTTCGATAAAGATTTAAAAAATAGATTGTACTGTACATTGATAAAGGACGTGTGCTTCCTCTTGTGGCAAAAATGAACCTGATGAAATATTATAATTTGTCCATTACATATTTACCTTAAGTCATTACAGGTTCCATACTGCTATTTTCAATCAATTTATACTTTAATACTTATGGAACACGGTTCTTACTAATATATTAAAATCTCGTGACACAGTATTCGATATCGAACTCCTTCGAATCGACTTGACCAAATTTTTAAGTACTTTTTTGGGTAGGTCTGAAAATAGGTCGTTGGCAATTTTTTTATCCCAAAATTCATAGAAAGCAAAGCCTCTGGGCGCAGCTAGTAGTATTATATAAGTAGCATTTATACTAGAATAGTTTCCATGAAAAGCTTTAATTTGCAAGTCTAATATCAGCATAAACGGATGAAAATAAAACTAATTATTTTAGACATTTTACCTTTAGTGAAACTCCAAACTTTCAATTATTTTGAACTCTATGACTATAAAAATACGGTTTAGTATTAGAGTCTGGTTTTAATATTATTACTAGGATATCAGAAACGGGCGGGGTCTGTTCAGGAATTCTTGGCTCGTTCGTGCTGCGATTTTATCTTTGCATGGATCTTATTAAATGTATATAATAAGATATAACTACTTACTTACTTTACAAAGTACATTAGGCGATATGGAGTCTAACTTATACTAATATTATATAATCAGAACTAATGCGGGTATCTTCTCTGTTTTATGTTATCTAATAATATAATATGTTTATACTTAATTTAAAATTTAAAAAAAATGTGTAATGATAATAATATTAATTTTGTTAATACCTTTATAATTTTTTTGCAATACCCAATGCCTGGGTCATTAACTTATAATATAAGTAGCTTTTAAAACTTTGTAAGTACACACTTATTAAGCAAATAAATAAATATGAAAATATGATAAAATATTTTCAAGTCTGAACGAATTTCCATGATTTCTAATAGCAAAAATTACTAAATAAATAAATAAATGAATTACCTCTTACATTCACACCAATTATCTAAGCCCATTTTAATATAATTAAGAAACTGTATCATGGAAAATTTGATAACGGATAAATATATACTTAAATACTTTTTGTTTGTTAACACATAAGTACTTAATATACATAGTAAACACCCAGACCATGACAAATAGACGTCTTCATGCACACAAATATTTGTCTTGTTCGGGAATCAAACCCGAGACCACTGGCGCAGAAGGTGGGTAGCCTACCCCTGCGCCAAATCGTTCGTCAAATCACTGATACTGAATTTAAAGTAGGTAGGTACAATATCAATAAATATATCATAATATAATATTGATCTGACTATTATGAGATTAGTAGTTAAGCCACTATTTTTTATTTACTAACGGACTCACGGCTAGTCAGCAAATTATCAGTACAACTGTGCCATCACGCTCAACCAGGATTTGAAATAAGAATCTTTGCCATTTTACCCAAGGGCCATAATAATCGGGTAACCTAAAAGGTTATTATGCTTTACTAACTTAAACACAACTATCACCTATTCGTGAGTTAGCCCAATCTGATACCTAATAAGGTCAACACAGGAAAATGTAATTTGAAACCTGCATAGTTTAAGCTAGGTGTGTAGTTACTAGGGTTTTGCGGCGTTTTGCAACAACAAACCGCTTTTAGTCGCGTAATAATATGTAATTATAAATAAAAAGCGTCAAAGTATAAGCAACACCGTATATTAAGTGGCAGTTGTGTGCAGCGTGTCTTTGGTGTAGGAGCGCCAAACGATTAGGTGTTTTGGGAGAATTAGCGGGAATAAAATGCTTTCTTAGGGAATCTTTAAAACAAGCCTTAGCGGAAACTAACAGATAAAAAAATCAGAAGGTTAAGCATTTAAGCTTTAGTTCGAAAAATAAATAAATTTTGGACACTATCACATAAAATACATAATCATAATAAAGTAACTTGAGCACTAGTATTATGGAAATTGGAAACAATTACGGTTAGGTACTATCACATACTCCGACCCGAGGAAATATTGAAAAGTTGGTTTTTAATACAGTTGCTCAAAAAGTGGCGTATTGCAGGGACGTATAGCGTTCGGGATGTGGGCTATTACACACTCGAACTTTTTCTTTACCTTTCCCGAACTCGTGCGTTTTCTTTCCCAACTGTCAAAATATTGTCTATTAAAAAGAAAAAACCAACCACGAAGTTTTTACTAAAAAAATCATAGAAGTTTTTATGATTCATGCAAATATTTCTAAAAAGAAGCTACTAATTTGTTTCAATATCAGATTTAAAAGTAATTTTAATTATACATTAAATTAATATTAGTATCGGCCAAATTAAATTTATGAATATAAAAATACATAAAATTGGCTGTATGACCACAGATTACTAAATATGGTATGACGTGCACTATTTACCATAGTATCTGCTTATAGGAGTTTGCGCAAGTAAGTGAAAAGAAAATGAGGGACCTTATTTCTTAATTTTCTAAATTAGTTTTTTCTGGTTTTTATTGTGGTAGGTACTTAGTATGGTGGAATTAGTGCAATAATGTGGCTTTAATGGAAAACGATGTGGTAAAAGAGAGAAATAAGGAAAGGCGCTCCTGTAGGATTCGGATTGCTTTTGTTAGGTTTCATTTCATATCATCTCATTTAATTTAATTTTCATTTCATCTCATTTAATTTAATTTTCATTTCATATCAATAAAAAAATTCTACTGAAGCCTTGGCTGTATGATCATAGTTTCCTGTGCCAACCCAGAATGGGTGAAGAAAACAAAAAAAAGTCTCTGCTTATATTCTTTTACGATTAGTTAGTTGAGTTTATTGTGTTTTATTATTTTATTAAATTGCTTAATTTTTTCGCAACTGTATTAAAAATAGTTGTTCAGTACACGTGCGGAACCGTCATTGCAACTTGTTCCGACTGTCAACCCTCACCTTCGGCTGCGCCTCGGCTCGGGTAGACATTTGTCGGAACTCTTTGCAATGACAGGCTTTCCGCACTTGTAATGAAATCTACTATTTCAATATTTATCCGACCGGGAATCTAACCCGAGACCTCTACAGATAGCGGCACCTTGAAAACCTGTGCGAATACTCGGCCACGGAGGTCGTTAAAAGCTTTTTGTAGCTTTTTACTTTTGTCTTACTCTAATATAGCAAAAATCAAGTAAAAATATGTTAAAATAATAGTTATCTTACAAGAAACTTAAAAGTACCATTAAAAAAATGTTTTCGGAGCCGCTTCCACACAATACTCGGTAAAAATTGATAATCGATTGCACAAAATAACTCCCACATTTTACGGTCGTCATCGCCATCGCTCCCGCGACGCATTTAATTGGTCATCAAAAGCTCCTCCTATATAATTTTCTTAACGCAAAACGTTTGCATAATTGCTGAACACCGTATCTCATTATAATGTGTAATTTTAAGAACATGTCCTGGGATATTCGGTAAGATACGGGGACCCTACTTTAGCATAATATTATTTGAGTCATAATTTACCTCGGTCAGTCGGGTTGATTTATGTATGAGCGAACGGTGACTCTGCCACTAATCTTTAGTGGAATTTAATTCGTTATTTATTTACTAATCGCCGCTGGTAAGAGAAGACAGGTATGGCGTGGTATGGCTGAGATAGATGGCTCTGGTGAGCCAAGAAAAGATTTTGTGATCTGATTAGACCTTAATGCGACTAAATAGGTTTTATATTAATTTGAAATAGACTAGTTAAAGGAATTGAGTGAGTAACTTGATTAATAGTGTAATACCTACTGAATAATAACAAATCGGTAGTTTGTGGTTTATGATAGAAACAAATTTGTATAATACACCTACTAAAACATATGAGATGAATTAGTAATTAGAATGTTATCTATGGAAATGATGGCTAGAGCGTTTGAGTTTAAATTGCGGGTACATTTTTGATAACGTGTGATTTTACTCCAATAATTCACGTCAAAGATACTTCAAAACAGTAGGTATAGTCACTACATAGTATAAAACAAAGTCGCTTTCTCTTTCCCTATGTCCCTTTGTATGCTTAAATCTTTGAAACTACACAACGGATTTTGATGCGTTTTTTTTAATAGATAGAGTGATTCAAGAGGAAGGTTTATATGTACTTTTTATCCCGATATTCCCACGGGAACGGGAACCACGCGGGTGAAACCGCGGGCGGCCGCTAGTATAATATATAATATAGTTCACACAATAGTCATAAATTATTAATTCTTACCGTCGTTAATTCATAACGATTAGCATTTATAATGACATAACAAAACATTTAAATATGGACCAAAAAACAAAGACGGCTGTCGTAAGTTTTTACCTATCACGCTAACTTTTCAGGCATACAATAAATATTATTAATAGAGTACTTAAGTTGTGCATTTTAAGATTAGTCATAATATGACTGCTATTATTGTTATTCAAATGTATGTTATCTGTATCAAGTTAATTATTAAATATTACACTGATAATAGCTATCCTTCTCATAAGCATATACTAAGTTTGTAACTAGTATAAATTTAAGTATAGTATAGTATTGTATAGCAGCACAATATAATTTTATGTGTAATGATTTCATCAGTCACATAAGTCCTCACTGCTGCTTAGGACATAGTTTTTTTTTTATGGTGGTCATGGAGGATAGGCAGACGCGGACCCATTGTGAAGAAAACAAATCTTCGGAAATATGGAGATAATACATTTTTGTCACCCTTCTCATCACCACTCGAATAGAATCCTCAAGGAAAAGGAAGATGTGTCCATCCTCGAAAAATCTGGCGTCAAACGTACGGGTAAAAGCAAAAAGTATTGGGAAGACGTGGAGCGAATTGAAACGAGATGCTCAAAACCGCGTTGGAGATCTACTGTGAATGCCATTTGCCCCATCTAAGGGACATAGCAGAGCAGACATTAGCAGACATTAAGTCAGGTAAGTACTCAAGATCCCATTACTAATAGCATTCAAAATCACAAACTGAAAGCGCTAACCGCTATCATCAAGCTTCCGAAATATATAACCTATTACTGTAACGTTTACATTAAGTTGCAAGATATTTTGCTTACAGCGCCTGACATGCCTTGCGTGTTACACTTTATCGGAAGAAAGGTAGTAAATCATAACAATGCTGTTGTTCTCTATCTTCAAAATATGTTGTTAGTCCGCGATTAGAAACGTTGCACTTCGCTTTAGTAGGTTTATTTGAAGATATGTTGCAATTAAGCATGTAAAGTAGAACGCCTGTGGAAAAAAAAAGAGATTATACGACCATTATTCAGGATTGCGAAATGTTAATTAATTTATATTACTATTTTTTTAATGATTTGACAACACCAGTGTCCTAATAATTGGGTTAGTTGGCGCGTCATAAAATCTTATCTGACATTTAAAAAATAACGAACATATGTAAAGAGACACAAGTTTGTCCAATGATAACTTATTATCTACTACTTACAACTAGTAGGAAGTAGTAAGTAACCATAGCGAAACAAATTTTATTGGTTGACAACCATGTTTTACAGACAAAGCTGCACATTTCGCTTCTAAATAATCAAATTTCCCAAACAGTCCCAACGTCATCATATCACGTGCTAAGCCGAAACAGAACTAAATATCGGTCTATTGAAATCTTATAAGTCGCTCTGCACGCACGGTCGCTTCAGCTGAAATATGGCCGCGCAACATGGAAGGGTCGCGACCTCAAGTGCTTTGCATAGATTTCCTGCAGTCTGATAGTTAGCAGGTCTTATTAATACCATCTTTTTAACAGCAGGTAGGAACACGTTACTATTGGGAATGAAGGACGATATTTAGCAACCAGAATGTTGCATTTTACGTAAACGTTAGTAGGGTCTCGACCTCAAACCTTTTCTACAGCTTAATTTTAGACTAGTTAAACACAGCAAGACAAAATTTTGTTAAAAAACATACTGACACGGCGGATATTTGCACTGGACAGTGTTTACAACATTTTAATTAGTACGTTTGCTTATTGCTTATCATGGGTCACGAACGATTTGTACTTTGCATACCTCCTTGGTTTCCTGCACTTAAATATTAGTACTAATTCAATACAAAGAAACTTTTTTGCTACAACTTCGTTTGGAAAAATTAAAAAATAAATTTTGCTGGACGGAATTTAGTAACCACCACGATATGTTGCTTGCCGTGATCAAAGACAAAAACTTTTAATTCACCTAGATTAAATAAAATTAATGCTTATGAATCGTCCATAAATTTTTTACCTACCCGTTATGGACATCTGTCAAGAAAACGGCCGAAAAAATGTCATCAGCTTTATCAGAAATATGTTGAAAAGGTTTCGATCTCAAGTGATTTGTACCTATTCTAAGGTTTCTGCAGATTTGCTTATCAGCAGGTTTTATCAATTCAAACTTTTTGCTGTAACTGCATAACATATAAAATGGCGAAAATCTTAATAATATTTAGGATTATTTTAAAGCTATGGTATACTTCCTGTCGTTATTTGGAAACCAATGTGCTTGCACTGGTACTATAGGTACACTTGAAGTAAAGTTGTAACATGCAAGAGTCATGACCTCAAATGCTTTGCATTAGTAAATTTCCTGCAGCTTACTAAGCTCTTATAAATACAAACTTCTTTTGCAAAAACATCGCGGTGAACTTATGAAAAAGGTTGGGAAGTTTGCCAGTATTTAGCATCTAAGTATGTAATTACGGTCTGTAAAGTTACGGTATTCTTGAATTAAAGTAGTATCATGGATAAGTCACGGTCCCAAGTGTTTGGCATACTAGGTTTCCTGCAGTCTTCTATTCAATTGCATAAACATAGACTAACGGCCAGAATTAATAATCTATCCACAGAAAGGGATAGGCATGATCCAGATTAGTTGCTAGGCAACACCTAGCAACACCCAGACAACTCTCGTTATTTCTATGTTCTTAACAATCGTTGCATATAGCAATCTGTGGATTGATTTATTAATTCTGGCCGTAAGTTATTAGTTTTATCTTTAAAAGCTTTGTGGTGAAGCACTGAAGAATTTTGACTGTACGGTTTTTACGGTATTTTTGAAGTTAAGTCGCAACGCAACCTCAATTGATTTACATACAGTCCTAGTAGGCCATTCAAAATCGACATCAAACATCGCATACGCGCATGTATCTACGATTTTTTATATGTTGTTTGGTTCCTTGTGAGTAGTTTACACCCAAGTTTGTAACCCTGAAAACCCTGTGCTACCCTCATGGTACTCGAAAAACTGCAAAATTTCGGCACTTGTTTAAGTTTTTTCGAAAAAACTACCCTAAGGAAGCGTTTTTCATGTATGGTTGCGTAAATTTACTACAATTTGTGCTTAACCTCAGCACTCTAAGTCTATTAGTTGCAGAGATACAGCTAGTCAAATGTAGGCATTTTTTTAAAAGTGGAAATTTTGTGTTTGTGTCGTTTTGTGTTGTTTTGGGTCGGCATATGGTGTTGGATCGTCTACATTCTCGTCCTCCTCATCCAGGACGATATTATGATGTTGTTGCAATTTCGACAGTGGCAAAAGGCAGGCAGGCAGCCGACGCCGGCGGCCGTGTTCCGTCATCTCCTCCGTAGAGGTTCATCGATATCTTCGCGCACGTATTTTCTATTTCTTCCTTGTTGGAGTTTGGATCAAGGAAAATGCTGGCGAGGTCTTTCCAGTCGAGGTTTTTCTCGAAGACGTTGCACCACTTCATCTTGCCTTGCCAGAAAAGGTCAGAGGTTGTGTCACACCCACTGATGGCATGCAGAAATGAAACCATCCCGCGTGGAACCTGCATTTCTCTATAAAGGAATTTGCTGAATATTGGATGCAGTCTGATCCACCTCTACTGCCTTTCCGAGCACTGTGGGAGAATTGCCCATCTTTGACTTGCTGTATCTTCGCAACTAATGGGCCATAGTGTGCTCAGGGTTCACTCAAATTGTAGCAAATTTAGTTATCTTTATTAAAGTGCAGGTCAAAGATACTTCAAAAACGCTTCCTTAAGGTAGTTTTTACGAAAAAACTGAAACAAGTGCCAAAATTTCGCAGTTTTTCGAGCACCATGGGGATAGCACAGGGTTTTCAGGGTTGCAAACTTAGGTGCTAACTACTCTCAAGGGTCCTAACAACATATAAAAAAATCGTAGTTACATGCGCGTTTGCGATGTTTGTCCTTTTTTGTGTCGTAATTGACTGGCCTATAGGTTTCCTGCAATTTTCCATTTAGTTTTTTTGAAACGTCGTAGCAAAGAACTTTGGCTGGATGGTAATTAGCAACCACTGTATAATTTTTTGTCAAAATAATTGACATAAACTTTTAAGTTGAAACCTTGTAGAGAAACGTTATAAAATATTGACAGCACGGTACCTAATTAGCAACCACGGTGCCTTTATTTACGGTAACTATCACGAAGTGGCAGTAAGGGTTTCGTCCTCAAGTGCTTTGCATACTAGGTTTTCTGCAGTCTTGTTTTTAGCAGGACTAAATTAACACAAACTTTTTTGTTACATACAAGTTCCTGGGGTAATAACGAAACAATTGTTTTTATGTCCACTACGGGGTAACATTGATCACACCTGATATTAAGTGATGGAAAGGCTGTAGGTGGAACCGCACTACTCCTGAAATCCTCAATTACTGAGGAACTAGACGGACTAAATGAACAGTATTTAGCAGTAAACGGTATGTAAAGTTACGGTATTCTTGATTTAAAGTAATAACTTGGTAGAGCCGCGACCTCAAATGCTTTGTATACCTATGAGGTGTTGTGCAGTTTGATATTCAGCATGACTTATTGATGCTAACTTTTCTTTTTGAAACTTCGCGGCGAAGAATTTTGACTGGACGGACTTTTTTGTTAAAACTTTGTAGTGAATCGGCGAAAAACATTACTTAACTGGTATTTAGAAACCACGGTTTCGCAGTAGGTGTATGTTTTACATGGATGGTTCATGACCTAAAGTGTTTTGCATACTAGGTTTCCTGCAGTCGTGCTATTCCAACGCATTTGGACTAAATTAATGTAAACTTTCGTGTTGAATCTTCGCAGCGAGGAGTTTAGCCTGGATGTTTGTAGATAGGTACTACTGTATGCTGAGCGAATTATAGTTCAATTGTACCTAAAAGCTAATACTAAGAGCATTAAAATAATCGATCATTAAATTGGTGGCTACATCCTGAAAATTATTTAAAGTTATATTACTATGGTCTCTAGTTTCTCGTTCAAAAATTTTATTAAGAAATAACGTTTGTTGATTGAAAAGTACTCGTGATTTTAGAAAACACAATTTTCATTCATCTTTACTGAGTAAAAAAAATAAAGAAAATTGGCTACAAAATTTAAGTGTCAAAAATATTGTATCATCAATACTCGTACAAAGAAAAAAAATTGAAACACATCGCAGAATTTTCCCTCAAGACATTTCTCTTGTAAAATTGTGACAATGAAGTATTACAAAAATATTTTCTGAACAATACATATCGGCAACTACTGCGCATTTGAAATACGTTATATGTTCAAATGCTTTGTTTTGTATTGTATGCAATATGGTTTTACATTAAAAAAATGATTCGTCATAATAATTACTATGACAAGTATTTTATAATGGAAAGGGTTTGCCGATTAAGAGTTCAACTTCTGATTTGAAGAAACAACAGTCTTTATCCCCTAATTGTATCACAGTGTAAGTCGATGAATTATCTTTAATAGCTTCAATTACATTTAAAATCTAATCAATCATTATCGACGAGTTAATTGTCAACCACGCTTTGAAATAAGTCGGCAGATCTGAGAAAAATTGAAGACTAACAAAGAAAATGAGTAATGATCACACAATGACTTTTAAATGATAAGAGATTTTTAATAGCCGGAATCTTCCTGAAAACATTTGATAAAATTTAGCAACCGAAATTAATCAAGATTTTTTACAGACAACGCAACGTAAGAATTAGTAACAACGCTGTTACGAAAGTATTCACTAGTCACGTTTAAAGAGTGGGCTATTAAAAACAGACCAATTAAACACAAGGTCGAATCGGATTTACATATCACAGACGAGACAGAGTTACACAGAGTCCCTGCTTTTCCCGGAATAAGGAACATCTGTGCTTGTCCGCAATTCTTCATGCCACAACTTTCGCGGCAAGTGGACGGTATAATTTCAAATGTTTTTTGCTTCACTCCGCGAAGGGCGAGATTCTTGGCTATTTTGAGCTGAGATAAATAGATATAGGTATAATGAAATTTGTTGAGTGGTACTTTTCATATACCTAGTCAATAGCTAACGCCTTAAACTTTTTAAATTTTCATGATAATTATCACTGTAAGTATATAATTACGAAAAGCGGGATTTTTACCATGGGTCATCAGCAAACTTAAGACATTTCTAGAAAGAAAATAAATATAATAAAAATATTCTTCTGTATCACACAATCAGCAATCAATCAATATACAGCAATCTTTAAGAAATTTTAAATACGTTACAGTGTCATTTATATTTCGGCAACTGTGCCAAAATATCGGGTCTCGATAACAAATCAAAACATGGTAAAAATCACGCTTTTCGTAATATTTACAGCTAAGACTTTATATGCATAGAACCGAAAATGTCTTAAAGAAACTTTTCAGTTTAATTTCAAAAGGCATAGTAGCAGTTGAGATAAAATGGCATTTAGGGTCACATGAATGGTTTAATAATTTTTATTAGTACACTTAAAGTATTCATCCCGTTATTTTATTGAGAACATATTTGAAAAACGTCTTGTTGAAATAAAATTGAATCACTTTAGTCAAATCAAACAATTTTATAACACCTGACCCAGTATTCAATTTAAAATAGATTAACCCTTGGGTAGCCCAATTCACGCTCAACACCAGAAGGTTAGGCGCAGTCAAAACACGCGTCACCATGACGAGACATTTCCCCATCATTAGAAGACGCAAAGAAAAAAGCCTTCGGATGTTCAGTTGCGAGAGCCCGACAAAGCCATTATGCCTTATTATGGACACCATCCATCAGCCGGTCATATCGATCCGACATTAATGCATGCTAATGCTTTATAAATAGATATATAATTTGTTTTGTCTCCACCTCGGGATACAATTGATGGATAGTTTGTTCTGTTGCATCGAAGTGTTGGTTTTCAACGAAGGCGTGGTCACGGCTGCCGATATTAGTTACGACGAGGAAGCCGAGCTACTTTATGATTTCACGCCTCCAGTAAAAAAGTGTGAATCGAGCCGTTTATGAAATTGATTGTTCTCGCATCAAAAATCATTATCTTGGACCGTTAGTTAAATGCTTACGCAAATTGGTGGAAAAATTAACAAAAACAATACTCACTTTGTCCTAGATGTACACGCTTCATCCACGGGTATATCTGCGGTGGGTTCGCCTGGGTGTTCGACGCGGACTTCGCGTTTTTGGAGTTGGTCGAACTTGAGTTATTAGCCTCGTTGCTTTCATTGCTGGACGTGCTTGAAGCGGGGCTGGAGATGTTCTGATTCACATTAGCCTTGTGCTCCACAGGAGATGCAATAGGGGTAGTCAAGCCAAGCTTAGTACTAGTACTCCCGCTGGAGTTCTGTCCAACAGTTCCGAAACCGGGTGAAGTTCTTCCTGGTCCCGAGGATGTGGAAAGGTCTTGGGGAGACGCTACTCCTGTCGTGGAAGTGGAGTCGGCGAATTTACAGCTAGCGCCACCAGCTTGGCTGGGCGGTGTTGACATTAGATTCGGGGAGAGCGCTCCAGGGCTCGGGTTTGAGTGTTGGTGCATATGGCTCGCTGTGCTGCCCACTCTGTGCGGGTGCAGTTGGGTGTAGTCGATCATGCTCTGTGGCTGCATGTGCGCTCCTGCAGCGGGTGCAGCATATGGATGCTGGGGATAGTGATGGCCAACTTGCGGAGGGGAATAGCACGCGTTGGGATATGCCGACGCTGCAGCATTTGGGTTGTAGTAATCCGCGCCCGGTGTAGGCAGGCCAGGATGTCCGGACTGCTCAACAGGCGTACCAGTGCGTCCAGGCGCCTGGTTCCCATAGCACGAGGCCAGGGAGTTGACGAATTGGTAGGAGCTCATCCCTGCGTTGTAGTTTAACTCGTTCATCGATAACAGCGTGCTCTGTCCTCTTTCTGAATTTCAGTAAGAGCTTGTCATCGCTCGGAGTTGAATGGTCTAGTTGGACATGTTAAGTGCTGCTCGGCCGCTCCAATTGTCCTCGCGGAGACTTGATTGATGGTCCTGTGATAAAATGAGACACATTAGTTGGTCAAGTGTGTCGTCTCGTTATTGGAGATGAATGTTACAAATTTTATGAACTTGTACAGCATTTATATAGAGATTTTGTAGCATTTTTAATTCTGTTTAAGGCAAATCGTAATAATATTTAGTAACAAATAGTATAGTCACAAAAGTTTCAACTAATTCATTATGCTACATTCAATGGTAACAAAAGTTATAAAACACTATTTCACATTCATTGAATCGCTAGTAGCGTTAATTATTGCACAATAAAATGTAAAAGTAAAGACATTCTTCATGTTTAAGATTTTTTAGATTTACAATGTTACAAAGTTTAACAAACAAAAAGCTACTATAATCCCGTTGGAATAGAAAGGAGTTGGTTCTTTTTTAGTACGGAGCTTCAAATATCAGCCGTTCCATTTAATTTCATAACTTATGAGTAAGTAATTTGTGTATTGCCATTATTAAGAAATTAATTGCATAACAACTTCACTTTTATGCCAATTTTATATAACATTTTGTTTTTGTTAGATTTTATTATGAATGGACAGGAAGTAACGACATTTAAGTTTTCAAATTACTGAAAACAACCTTTGCAGGCCACATTTGTTGTTATGCAATTTTTTCGACGTCATAACTCACAACGCTAGCGCCGGGGGTCTATTCTAAAACAATAAATTAATTTTCGACTTCCTAACCCACGGTACAGATGTCAAGACAAGTGCGGAAAAAATCCTACTCCGCCACGTGGTAAGGCCATAAAAATGTCCGCAGAGGTTTATGGGTGTAAGCGGTAGGCCGAATGTGTTTGAACGAATGTGACTCGCCGAATTTATGAACTGCACTCAGTGCATACGTCTTTACGAGCAAATTAGCAGTCATTGTGTGTTGGATTTATTTGGTGCACGCGAATCTTGATGAATGTGTGAATTTTGGTTTGCGAGTTGACCGTTGCGAATTTATGATTTTGATTTGTGGAGCGCAACACGGTTAATAATTTTATTAAAGACTTTTATCATTTTGCATATTTAAGCTGGCATTGCGTAGATAATTAGTGTACCTAAGTCCGAAGAATGCAACTATATTTACCGAAGTAATGAAATGGATATTGAATCTCATTTTTCTGTAAGTATCTAAATAATAACGACTTGAACAAAGTAGGTAGATAGGTATTTACTTATTATCGAAAATTATTTATTACTAGCATCTACTAATAAGAGCAACAATACCTATCCTATAATCTTCTCATTCGAAATTTATTAATTGGGTATTCTATTATGCACATGATATGTATTCTACACATTATTAAAGTTCTTCCACAATTTAAACAGATTGCTGATATTAGTATAGACCTACTGAAACAGCTCTACATTCAAATTTTGCAAAACATTAACACACCATCGTACCTATATTAACGCAAACCGCTAGATAAAAATAAACTGCTAGTGCTTCTATCAAGTTTAAAAATAAATGTCTACAATACAACACGCTTATTTTGGCAATAAACTTTCGACTTTCCGATTCCGTCTTCGCAGTTTGAAATTCAAGTTTAGAACATCGTTTCAAAATAGGTATCTATCGACTAGTATTTTGAAATAGTTCGAATCCAAATTTAAAAATCTGTCCGTGCATTGGTTCTCTTGAGGTTTTCCATATTTAAAATACCAATGTGACGTTCCAGCTCTTACACGAGGTGCCTGCCTGGGTTACACGAGGCTAGATTTTTTTTTATCAAGCTAGTTGTCAACTAAACTGTCCTGGCTAGCTGACCTAGCTTGGAACATTCTTGTTCTGTTTACATGGGGCTAGATTATTTTAAGCTAGTACCTACTATTGCAGTGACTGAGGTGACCACACGTCTAAAATGAACTGCCTGCAAAAAAAAACACAAATAACTTGGAAGGGTGGTGTTCCACAGACATTAATGGTCACTGTACAATTTGTACACACTTTAAATTAATCTCCGTACTTTGGGGATTTTAAAATGTCAAATACACCATACACCTCGCGGTTACAAAAATAAACGAAACGTGTAGTTCCTGCTTAGGTACTAGCCTACTGAAAACTAGCTTTGCCGAACACACGAAGCTAGTAGGCAAGCCAGAATAGTAAAATCAGTGATGGGGGGCGAAAAATAGAACTCCATACTATTAAAACTGTCCTGGTCTATAAACTAGCTTACTAACTTACTAGCTTATAAATGAAGCTAATTTTGTCTACACGAAGCTAGAAGCTTACTGACACTAGCTTGATATCCTGGCTTGAAAAACTAGCCTCGTGTTGCCCGGGCATTACTTCGCAGTTTAAAATATAAGTACTTAATGATCCTTATTTTTTATATCTTCAGACTAAAATAGATCTTCGAAATAGTTTGATTCTAATAACATGCCAAATTCTAATCATCTCAAATAACCATTACATTTTTTTTGTCGAGTTTTCCCATAAACAAATACCAGATATGTGCAAGTAGCTAATTTTGGCTATAGGCGTCTCCCAATATCAACTTCGAAGTGTGAAATCTAACAATAAAACCTCTTTTGATAACACCCAAACACTAGAAATTTTAAACAGTTCGAATGCTAATTAAATACCTACATCTGACCAGCCAGTTTTTGTCCTCTTGACTGTCTCCACATTGCCAACCATGTGTCTTTTCAATGCCAATATCGAATCCAACTGTAGAACCTCTTTTCAAAAATAGAATAGACTAGACTGTCCAAATAGTTCGATTCAAAATTGAAAAAGAAATCCTACCAACCTGCTAATTTTAATTACCAAGAATAACTATCGCATTGTTCCTGTTGCATCGTGACATGAAAACACATGTGTCGGTTATTTCAGTTCGAAATTTTGTCACTCCCGTCCGGTGAGCATTAAATGGGCCGAACGATTCCGTCTTTTTGTTGGTCCTTTTGTTTTTATTGTTATTCTGTTTATTCCCAGACATCCTTTGATGAGGGTTTAGGACACTGTTTTAATTATAATTCGGTACGATCAGTTTTATTGCGGCGTGCGTACAATGAAAGAAGTAGGCACT
Source organism: Crambus lathoniellus (assembly GCA_949710035.1). Taxonomy (NCBI): domain Eukaryota; kingdom Metazoa; phylum Arthropoda; class Insecta; order Lepidoptera; family Crambidae; genus Crambus; species Crambus lathoniellus. Next base: position 12,153,549 of record OX453307.1, read on the forward strand.
ATTCCAACGGTAAGGAGGAATTTTTATTAGGTAGCTCGTAAATTTTACAGATAACAATTTGACTTATTTATTTGTATTTATTTGTTATTATTAGATAGAGTGCATATAAATTGCCTCCTCAAAGATTATGTTATTAAGTAATTATTTATAGAAAAACCTATGTGTTATAAAATCAAAAGTATCAGCAATAAGTAAATGTGTATGGTTTTAGTCATTACTTTTTATTATTAAATAAGGAAACAAATGTTCAATACTCAATATTTTATTGCATACCAGCCAGAAAAAGTTTTGTTAATATATTACTTAAGTACTCCAAATAGCAAGATCAAACTTTAAATATCTCTAAATGATACAGAATTAGAATCAGTGGCTTGTTATTTTAATTGCCGGTAATACGGGAAGCTCTAAAGATATAATAACTTTTAATGCCCCGTGACAAGTGGACAGTTTAAATCCACAAAGTTCCAGAGATTTACGGCGACACGCTTTGATTTTATGGTGACGCGCCTTTTCAATCAAAACTGTATCAATTGACAATAATTTTCTTTACAATTTAACAAAAAAATATGACCAAATGTTGCAAAACTTTATTTCTGCAGCAACCTTTAAATAAAGAGAAAAAATTAAATGCTATACTCACTCCAACAAGTTATAAGAGTGACCAAACAGCAGCAAACTTTACTAAAAATCACAACCAAAAGAGTCGAAGAAAATTCACTATCATCCCACAAGTTTAAGTTTTCCAAAACACTTTTCACAATACAATTTTCTTTTTCCGCAAACAAAAAAAGTATTATTTACAAATCCCAAATAAGCAAAACTTTAAAAAAGGAACAACTATAACCCAAGTCTTTAACGGAAAAGAGGTTGGATACAATATTTAAAAAGTAATTCGAATTCGAATTCCGAAAACTTCGGCGCGTCACGTCGCGGCGGAAAACGGCTCGTGTTTTCCCGGCGTTCGAGCGTCGAGTGCAGTGCGCGTCTGACGGCGAGGTGAGCGGTCGGCTGGCGGTGACGGGCGGCGGGCGGGCCGCGGGGCGGGGCGCACCTGAGCGGCAGAGCTCCGCGCCACGTGTGCGCGTCCGCTCCCGCTGCCGCCTATGCTCACAAGCGGGAGCCCGATTAGCGTAATTACGGGGACACGGCAACACCACGTATCCGATTTCAATGGACCGATTGATGATTATAAATCGGGCGATTGGCGTTCCGGAATTTCTGTTTTAGTTCCGAAATGTATTAGCGAGATAGCTTGGCGTTTATAATGCTATGATGATAAAGTAGATAACTCTATACTGTAACTGAAAAGAAAATTTATGTGTAATGGGCAATGACAGTATTTATTTATACTTGTTTTACAGTTACCTACCTAAATTCATTTTTTCTGTCTATTAAAAAGTGAATAGCAGCATTAAACATTTTTTTCAGCTTTTCCTTCTCTCTCTTTCCAGTTGCTACTGATAACAATTTCTCTACCTTATGACACTACTCAAAATAATGCTTGTCGGTTTCGGATATTTCTGTCTTTTACATCCAGACAATTAAGTGAAATAAACTATCTTGCACTTTTTATTGCTTTGCTCGTCTCGTTATATCTATGATTAGAAAATTATAAAGAAACGAAAATAGGTCTTTCAGTAAGCATTTACTGGGAAGATCTCTTCCGAAGAGAGACAATGTATGATAGCTTCATTGTTCTCAACTACTTTACCTTAAATAAATGACGCTCTTCGTCCCTCGTGCGATGACAGTGCATATTAATTTGGACACGTCAAAAGATATAACGACAGACATGGCACAAGATATAAATTCTAGGAGGTATTCAGTCCGAGTCTACAACGGAGACGCGCCATACGTCAGACGGAAGACTTAGATATTATGGTAATGTTGGTGGGGTTGGCTGTTCTTTTGTTTTTTCGCGAATGTTTTCAGGTTCTTTGACAGGTTTTAGTTTAATAAAGTCAAACAGTTAACAGTGAATCAGTATTTCTGGCTTGCATGTAGTGCTTTTGCCGTTTCTAGTTTTCATAATAGTCGACTTTTCAACATAATGTTGTTACTCAACCAGTAGATATTGAAGGTATCTAAACGCGACATATGCCAGAAATACATGAGACAAAATTCTTAATCCAGGATAGATAAAGTGTTGGAAATATAGCAAGCTCGTAACTCTAGCTTTGTTGGGCTTAGTTGTCTGTGCTTTGAATTTACAGAACTATCCTCAATTGAAGGCTTTTAAATTAAAATTGTGGAGATCCTTGGGGAGGCCCATGCCCAACAGTGGGCGTCGTTCGGCTGACATGAAGATGATGGTGATGAAATTAAAATTGGTATTTGATTGAATCAGGCGTCACTTAGCGGAAGTCCTTATCAATTCGTCATTAACGATCTGGTACTGGATTTCGCACGATCTAACAAACTAGTCCTTTTAGGATACCCCGGTTTGGGGCGAAACACGTGTAGCGTAGGTACGTAGAGAGTCTGATCTGTGTAGGTGCAAGGTGTGTCGCTGTCTTGCTATCTGCAACTGCAGGTATTGTGCACCGATAGTTTGGTGGTGTGCTTGTGCAATTTTTGCGGGCAGTGCATCTTGAATTTTGTGTTTTTTGCGGAAGTTAGCTACATAGTGTACATATGGTTCTAAGTGTGATATGGGTTTATGAAATACTTTAAGATTAAGATCGTTTTATTATAGTTTGTTGTTTGTTACATAGTATTTATATGTGAGGGTTTGTAATTGGCTTTGAGGTGTTAGTTTGAAATTATCTGTGCTTTTGATAGCTGTAAACCTTCTTTAAAAATAAAAAAATAAAATAAAAATAAAATAAATAAAATATCTATATTTATTTTCTTCACAATAATGAAAATTAGTTCTGCATACAAGGAGCCAGATTTAGTAGCTTGCTATTTTACTAACACTAAACACTAGCTTACTATCCCAGCTTGCGAAACTTTCGTCTATTTCCGGCATAAGTCACATTCAGCTACTTGTTTTACGATAAGCTTTCATATTCATTACAGGAAGAGTTTTTGTGTAGATATATTTTTTCGTTTCTCTTATTCTTGACACAAATTAGTTTAGAGTTATCATTATTTTACACATTCATAACTTACGTGTTTCTATTCTATCCCAATCGTCGTAATTATAATTGAAACAGCATTCAAAGGCTATAATTTCTCACAGTGGCACGCACTCAATCTAACTCCCTTACGACGGACTTCTCGATACGTCAAGACTTGACACGACGTTTACGAAGGATAAAAATGACGCGTCCATCAGTTGCAATGGATAAATATATCTTATTGCTAATATTATAATACTGATATCATGGCCATATTGTCTATTACTAATGTAAACTGCTGGTGTACATTTTTCATAAATACCTAGGTGGGTATAAAAAAACAAAAATTGGATTCTGAGATATTATGTAAGTATCTAGATTTTCATGTCAAAAGTATTTGCTCTTAATTCTTAGTAATGTTACTACTTCTGTGCTACCAGTATACTCCAAATACATAGGTTATTTTAAAGCCACTTAATCTCGCTCCTTTAAAACGGACGTCCTCATACGTCATGACTTGACGCGACGTCCGCGAAGGATAAAAATGACGCGTCCGCCAGTTGCAATGGATAATCTGTCTTATTGTTTTTAATGCTGGACTGATAGGCATATCCTTCTTATTAATTATATAGGAATCGTAAGCAGAATTCAGTATTTTTATATAAGTTAACGGTATTTTTGTTTGCACACACAGAAGATATTATAAATTGCCTTACATAAAATTAACTATAGATTAGCTTCGTACAGAAAGTTATATCAGATATCTTGTGTCGAGAGTCAAAACTTACTACCTGAATCAACTCTCTCTTCCAGCCTAATGTTATATCACATGAACAATCCTATAGGTGATATCACATGAGCAATTGATTACATCACCTTTCTATATTCTCCCCAAATTCACTCTATCTACAACCTCGGTTGCTTCATTCTTCCTCATATCTTTAAGCACTACTTTTCAATCTTGTCTAGAGTACTTATTTTAAGTTTATATTATGATTATGGGTATGAAAGATGCAGTAGCAAACTGAAGTATAGACAGGTGGTTTTCTTTTAGGTGACCACACCATTGCAGCCTACTATTAGGAAGGTACTATATCCAGCATTCTAATAACCGTTTTTTTATTTGTGGTAAATGTTGAACGGTCTTTTCCTTTCCATCCAGAGCTTATAAAACAAACAAAAGACCTTGTTTTGAAATTCTCTTTAAACAATCTTTTGATGACAGTTTTCACCTTTCAGATTATTTGTTCAACAGTCCTATCGAACAATTCATTTTCAGAATTTTCTCAAAATCGTTTAACTCTTTCACACAAACAAACCATAATAAAGACACGGTGTTCGGATACGCCCAAATGTTACAAGTGTGGACGCACCTTATCCGACGTGACCAAAACAACTCATAGTCTGACACACAAACAACTTATTATTATATACCGACTTTATAGTTATCTGTCAGAAGAAAATCCCTTTCCGATCCAATTTTGACGGGCGTGATGGCGTAGTGTTGCAGACTATATGTACTGAGCCAGGGGTCATGGGTTAGATCCTAACCTTGTTTATTTAATGAACATTTTGTATTTATTCTGTGTCTGAGTGTTATTACCTATGTAGGTATTTATTTGTAATACCAAAGTCGGGTCTCCATAAGTTACTATTAACTTAAGCAGTCAGGAAAGAGCATTTTTTGGTAGGTTACAAATAGCACCACAGAAATAAATAAATATAAGAATAAAATTCAACTTCATAGATATGGAGCATGAGGTAAGTAACCACTAATAGGGATTACTCTTTTTTTTAACAATTCAGAGTTAGTGTGTAACAAGTAGCACCAATTACAAAATAAGAAACAACTTTATAGATAACAGGAGCATGGAAGCAGGCCTGTGTATCACCGGTAACGACAGTCATTCGGCTTAGCTCAAACTCTAATTATAATTACGTACTAATTACAGTTACTGCGACTTGACTGCATGAATGAATGAAATGAAACCAGCACAGATTACAGCACTACTCAGATTTGTACTCTTCCCGTTTAGGGTCAAGTTTTGGGTTTTTATATCATAAAACAAGTCTGACCACTATGTAACAAAACCGAATAGGATAGATAGCCCAGTGGAAACCAAACCCGGGACTTCTGGGTTTGACACCGTTGGTGTGTACCACGTCTAGATCAAAAATGCTGTCGATAGTAGTAGCAATAACTGTAGTAACAAGTAGCACCACAGACAAAAAATTATTACAAATTCAACTTTATAGTTATCAAATGCTTGGAAATAGGCTGTGTATCACCAGTAACGACAGTCATTTTTCTTATCTCGAAGTCTAATTATTACGTGCTAACCACAGTTACTGCCGCTTGACTGATTAGGTACAGCACTGCTCAGACCTGCCACAGAACACAGAAAGATTTTTGTCGTGGTGCCCGGTCAAGGTCAAGTTTTGGGTATTTATAGTATTAGACAAGTCGTGCCACTAACCAAACCGAATACAATAGATACCCCAGTGGAAATCAAACCTGGGACCTCTGAGTCTGATACCGTTGGTGCCACTAGATAACATGGGCTGTCGAGAGTAGTAGCAATAACTTTAGTAACAAGTAGCACCACAGACAAATTAATATTACAATTCAACTTTATATTTATCAAAGACTTGGAAGTAGACCATGTATCACCGGTAACGACAGTCATTCGTCTTAGCTCAAAATCTAATTATTACGTGCTAATCACAGTTACTGCCGCTTGACTGATTACAGCACTGCTCAGATTTTTACTGTGCCTGCTTAAGGTCAAGTTTTTGGTATTCATAACATTCAGACAAGTCGTACTACTAAACCAAACCGAATACAATAGATACCCCAGTGGAAATCAAACCTGGGACCTCTAGATCTGACGCCGTTAGTGTTTACTACTAGATCACATGGGCTGTCGATAGTAGCAGCAATAACTGTTGTAACAAGTAGTACCACAGACAAAATAATATTACAATCCAGCTTTATAGTTATCAGGGGCATGAAAGCAGGCTGTATATCACCGGTAACGACAGTCATTCGTCTTAGCTCGAACTCTAATTATAATTACGTGCTAATTACAGTTACTGCCACTTGACTGATTACACTACTGCTCGGATTTTTACTGTCCCCGCTTAAGGTCAAGTTTTGAGTATTTATAACGTTAATTGCTTGAGTGTGAAGTAATATGTGCTTTTTAATTTATTGTTCGTTACCTACGGGCTTGTAATTTGTCTGTGGTACTGAGTGATTTTTAGTTAATTAAAATCTGGAACTTTTTAAATGGAAGTAGTCGGAAATTGATATTGCTTAACTCAGTTGGGAAGAACATTTTTTAAATGAAAGAAACTCTTTGGAGTTATAATATTATTTATTTCAGCGTAACGTAGGAGTAGTCAAGCATTAGTACTTACTGAGGTACCTAATATGAAAACAGGTAGTACAAAAAATAGATAAACTTAGGTCAAACATAAATACAAATATCTTACACACACACTCTATCCCATATTGAAATAAGCGCAACTACAAAACTACGTTCAACCTAAATACATTTAAAGTCATTGCATTTCTTTTCCAAATAGAAATGTAGGTAATGTCGGAGGTATACCTGAAACGCAAACGATATTAGGTGCCAATACCAATTCCAATCAAATCTACCAAATTTTGTGGTTATGTTTTTATGTAGGTATACAAGCCGATACCCATCGGCTTCCCTTTTAAAAATTCCTACAACCACCCCACCGATCCACTATGCAGTTCATGCGTTATTGCCATGCCAATTTTTGTCCGGCTTTTCTTCGCCATATTTCGACTTCTCGCCACTGAAGCTCACCATTAGGTATCGAACTCGTAATGCTTCTTAGGCTCGCGTCATTTGATAAAACAATTGAATTTTATTGTTTGCGTGGCCACATGTATGCACGTCCCGAGCGTACTGGATCATTAGTTACATAATTATTTTAACATCCGGTACTTCACATTTTTCTGTCGGTCAAATAATCAAAACATTACGCACATAGCCAAAGCCAGCCCAAAACTATCTAAGCATCTAAATAAGTACAACAATTTTTTTAAATTTTACTAACCTTTTTTCGACATGCCATCCTTTTCCCAATAGAATATCTCTATCTATTGGACAGTAAATTTATTACAACTTAATAATGAGCTGGTCACGCGACACACATGTTCCTACATGTTGCTTGCTCATAACTCAACGTGACTCAACAGCCACCTCTTGACTCAACATAATTTACGACTCAAGGGTGGAATCTTCCCACCCTGTCTGTCCCCTCCCGCAAGACAAGGATGAAAACTACCCGTGTTTATTTAAAAATCGTTTATTGGTATTTAATTATGGTCGGGAAATGTATGAGGTAACCACCTATACTTATTTCGTTTGGTTGTTGGAATTTGGGGAATGTCGGAGGGATTGTTTCTGATAAGATTGCTCTAAATGGAATATAATCTCATATTTGAAGTTGGAGGTTCGACGTTGGATCCAACATAGGTTGATAGATATTATGCACCTTTTTTATACGAGTATATATAAGGATAGGGAAAGGTTTATGCTGTTACACAACTGACAAGTAGGTATAGGTACGTACCTATTGTTAAAGCTGGTTATAGATTCATAGTTGATGCCCTATTGTCAAATAATGGGATATCGATCTACAAATTGATCAAATTTGAATACTTTCTACGAGAAAAAAAAATCAGGCCCTTATCTCGTGCTGTGTTCTTAAATGGTAAGTTACTTTTAGTAGAAAGGTATGTCAAGAACTAACCTAGGTACCTAAATTTTGCGTTTCTGTCACTTACCTTAGTATCTTAAAATCTTCAAAAGAACTAAACACTTTATCACAGCTACTAATGAGCATTTTCAGTGAGAAGCAAGCCTAAATGAAAGCCATAGATATTTGTTGTGGTACGGTTCTAAAGTAGGTATTACTTATTACCTACCTACAAGTGGCTGAAGTTACCTAAATACTGAAAATATTGAAAATGAAGTACCTAAGTAGGCATTAGAAAAAATCGATCCGTTACACAACTAACTCTGATGGAGCTCGAACCCACGACGACCCTTTCACTGTCCGGGGTGCTCTAACCACCGAGCTACGGAGTCGTTAGGAAACTCGTCGAATACATCAAATACTTGTTAGGCTGCCTGTCCATTGACGCGGAGCGAGGCGGCGAAGCGGAGAAACGATATTAACTAATAGGATTGCATAAAATCTCACAGAAATTTTCTAATTCTCAGATTTTGAAATCACAGCTCTGAGATTTTATGCAATCCTTTTGATTAAGGCGCTACTCTGAAAAAGTATGGACTTTTTGATTTAAAACTATAGAACGGTTACAGTTGTAACAAATCTGGTAATAAGATATATATTTCTTCATACCTTTATCTAGAATCGTATAGTTTCAGAAACACGATTTTATGATTTTGGCTCGACACTTTTTATTTTCGAAAATACCTCAAAAAAATAAGAAATATGAAGATTATTCTTAAATTGGGATACATATACTATTGAAAATTGGTTTAATTAGTGGACACCAATAATATTTAGGATCGTATAGAAGCATTTTTTTAAACTCGCTATAGTTTTTGAATACGAAGTCATTTTGTGTTTATTTTGCGTAATCGGCAAAATCGGTCTCGCTCCCGCGCGTCGTTTTCCCATTGCTATCTCGCTTTAGCATATTTTTTCCGAGTATCACCTTAATATTTCCACGTTTCTCCGCTCAGCCGCGCCGCTTCGTTCCGCGTCAATGGACAGGCAGCCTTATGCGCTGTTAGCCAGAGTTTATTTCATAAATGTGAAGATATCACTACCCTCGACCCAGTGAAAGGTCGTGTTTTCGAGTCCTATTGGAGCTAGTTGTAAAATGGGTCGATTTTTTTTTTAGTTTACTTACGTACATTTTCAATATTTTGATGTATAAAAATTGCACTGTGAATGCAAAAAAGTAAAAATAATTTACCTACGTAAATACCTCACCATCCACATAATGTTGAGAACCTTGTGCCTTACTATGATCTGGGTGCTAAAGCGATGTTAAAGTAAGATTTCATCTTTTGTTTCATTTTTTTGTAGAGTATAGGAAGGAGTAAGTAGGTAAGACCTAAACTTCGGTGCCTTCGATCAACAATAACACCTAACCAATTAGGTTCTTGTTACCCAAAATCTTCTGGTAAGACTTTTTACTAATTAGGTTTTTAAACGTCAATTTAGCCATATCAATCGGTTTCTTCAGAATTTCCTCAGTACCTACCTAGGCCATTTTATAGGATTACCTACTGAATTTATTTGGTACCTATAATGTAACTTGGTATATTTTTTGGTTTGAAAAAATAATGATAATATTTTAAATAAAAATATTATGCAAAATTTATTCCAGCAAAAATCTAAACATGTTTTTTGCAACACGATAATACCAACTATTAATTTAAAACCAAATTATTCAGAAACCGATTTAAATTTGCCCGTAATCGCATATAATTACTTAACCCTTTAGCATAATTCCTTTGTCACGTCTTTCCTTGCCTTTAAAACGCGTGATCCCATATAATAATACATAATTACTTAATGCAACACTTAATTTGCAACTGTATAAAAAATTTGCATGATATCGTAATAGTAAAGTGTTTCTGTCTTTGTCGCTCGGGGCTAAAATATAAGAGACTGAGTGAGATGGGTAGTGCATCGCTCGTTCGCTGCAGTGGAAGCATGCGTAATGCAGCGGCGGTGGGCGGAGCTTCCTGCGTGCGATCGCGGCCTCTGATTGGTGGATCGAACTAGTATTAAGTGGGGTGCGAATGTGCTGAGGAAAGTTCAAAGTTGTAGAAGTCGGAAAGTTTTCGAAATCATTGTTTTTTTTGGTTGGCTTCAAACACGAGAGATGAATTTTTAAGTAGGTAGGTTAGTAAATTTTAGGCACCTATTTTATTTTAGTACTGACATGGGTTTTACATGAATTGAAGTAAGTACTAAATACAAATATGGAAAAATACCTATCAAATAAAATAACTAAAACAAATTAATGGCTTTGGTTTTGAAGCGATGTCTAAAACCTGGGTTTCAGTTGGAATACGATTTAATTTTTTTTTTATCTCAATTTGAATTTTTAAATTTTTATTTCTCATAAAATGTCCAAATATAAAATCCGTATACCTACAAGTAGGTATCTAAGAGCTGTTACTACCTAAGGTCCAAAAGTTTCATAAACTTATTTACATTAGGTAAGCTACTATTCTTATAAGATTCGGTCATTTTAAGACACAAAAGTATTTCATACCTTTATAGGTACTTATGTAGCGTGTGACCTATTAGACCTACACAATTAAATTAAGGCTCTAATTGTTAGGAATTTTATACGCTTTAATAAAGTAGTAGGTAGTGACTTTTGTCGTCAGAGCCTTTCAATGGCGTTTTTTTTTGCACAAAACTAAAAAAAGTGGTGGTTTTTCAGCAACTACTCAGCGCGCAAGAATTTCAGACTGCTGCAAATCTGGATTAATATTATCCAAGTGAACCCTAACAATATACCTACCAAAAGAGCAAGTTTACCGCAATTATTTTTATTTCAGCCTTTTAGTTAGTTCTACGATATGGGAAGCTCCGACGTATATTCGCGTCCGAAATACCTCAATGTCTCAAGACGAAAGTCTTTGACCAGTGTGTGTTGCCAGTAATGACCTATGGAAGTGAGACGTGGTCTTTTACTATGGGTCTCATAAGAAGGCTCAAAGTCACCTAGCGAGCAATGGAGAGAGCGATGCTTGGTATTTCCCTACTCGATCGAATCAGAAATGATGAGATCCGCAGGAGAACTAAAACAACCTACATCGCTCGAAGGATTGCATCATTGAAGTGGCAGTGGGCGGGACACATAGCGCGGAGAACCGATGGCCTTGGGGCGGAAAGGTTCTCGAATGGTGACCGCGTACCGGACGACGTTCCGTGGGCAGGCCCCCTACAAGGTGGACCGACGATCTGGTCAAGGTCGCGGGAAGCCGCTGGATGCGGGCAGCGCAGGACCGATCGTTGTGGAGATCCTTGGGGGAGACCTATGCCCAGCAGTAGGCGTCGTTCGGCTGACATGATGATGATGATGACAATATGGACTGGTCTACTAAGGTAACTCTCTAATACTGATGCCCGAATACTCGTACGCTACTTATCTTTGGGAGCGTCTCAAACATCGCCCTGTCACTTTAAATGTCAAACGTACGAAAGAGATGCCATGATGTTTGAGACGCTCCCAAAGATGATTTGCGTACGAGAATTCGGGCGTGAGAATCAAAAAATCTGTTGAATCATAATTTTTTTGACTTTGGTAATTAAATCGAAAACCTTTTAAGCTCTATGTTTTACAGGTCTTTGGTACTTTATAGGTATAAAGTGGACACAGATTTTTTTTACCGAAATATTTCAGAAATTGCTCTAAGCCTAATGTTATCGAATCTGCCAAAATCAGTGATATTTTAACTAAATTTTACAATAGGAACGTAACTAAGCCTTCTTCAAGCATTAAAGTTTAACAAAACCGTGGTTTTTTATTTCGATTGATTTTTATTTACCTACCTAACTAAGGTACCCTAATTGTTGGCATCTGTTCTATATTAAATATTGTACAAAATTTACCCTCACTTTTGCCATTTGAGCTTAACTCTACTCTAGTTTACCCTTGTAGGTACCTATTTTTTTTTGTAATTTCAGGATTTAAGTTTGTTGACGATTCAGCAACTCACTGCCTACTGGGTCAGACTTCGTAGTTTTGATCCTCACAGGGGTTCAAATTCATGCCATCAACATTTGGGTTTGTGTTTCTGCTGAGTGGTATTTCTTCGTTAATTCCGTACCACGTCCTATGCTGGGCATATGGGCCTCGCCCAATGATCTCCACCACGGTATCTATCGTAGTAAAGTCAAAGTCAATAGAAGCTTACATGTATTCAAACTTTTTACTTTGTTTTTTACAGACCACCGATGGACAGACCAGCTCAAGGAATCAACCTGCCGTCAAGCTCCAGAACATAGTCAGAGATGTGATGGATAGGGGCCTCTAGAGACAGATAGTCCGCGCCAGCCGCGGACTACCCTACGAGGTCCACGATCCTCAATCTTTCTCCTCAGAGAAAGAGAGACTTTGTTTTTTAAATCGACCTATTTCCCAGTCACCCATTATGGACATAATTTCAGCGACTCATCATGCTACTATCTGAAGACATTTAAATCCTTAGATTCTAATAATAAAGTCTTTGCTAATATGCGAATGTATGTGGGTAAACCACACTAAACAAACATGTATGCAAATAGCTACATAGAGTCACGATTGTGCGTGACTTGGAAACCATTGTTATCTGAATCATAGTAAGTACGTACCTTCATAGGACCATAGAGACCTTTCAGAATTTTTCAGTTGCCCCTTTTTGTGGAAGGAAAGTAGAAGAAGAAATAACAACCACTAGTTTCAATAAATTATTCATCTTTTCAATTAACAGACTTGTGTATCTTAATTCTCAATTAATGGCTTGGATCCTTAATAAAGAATCAAATTGAAGTCTTAACAACTGAAGTAGTTCAGGCTCGGATATTTTTTATGAAATTGATCTTGTAAGACCTGTACAATGTCATAAGTAGGTATCTTCGATCAACAGAGGTGTTATTGTTGATCGAAGGTAGGTATATTATAATATTATTGCTCTATAATCTTCTTATCGTATTAAGGTCACAGCAGACTTATCAACTCGTAAACGTATCAACTCGAGCGGTTCAGTCTTATTTGTATGAAACCCCCTACTGCAACGCACATTAATCGGAAGCGTAACGTAATCGTCTCGCCTCGGGACCAGCTCACGAACCGCTTTTCGGGTCGCTCAACTTGCTATCCCCGCGCTTACCGCTAGTCGTCCACGAGCTCACGTCTCTCCGTACCCGAGCTTACGGCTCTACGCACAGTGGTCTGAAAATGAAAGAGAACTAACCACATTTTAAAAAATCTGACTGAAATTCCGAGATTTGATCCCATGTCCACCTTTTTTCGATATGGAACCACTGTGCGGCGAGGTGTAAGCGCGGCGTCACCTAGCCGTAGCCGAGCCGACGTACTGACGCTGATCCGGTTTGGTTACGTGCTAGCGTTAGGTTGACGCCTGGTTGACGGCGAGGCGAATGGCGATACGGTGTCGATCTCTTTCCGAGTTGATGTATCTGCTGTAACCTTTAACGGTAAGTACTTTCGTTCTCATTCCCTCCTAAGGGGAGCCAGCTGGCGGTTCACAGCGCCTGGGGAGATGGCCAGGAATGCCAGGCTGGACGCCGAGGCTTAATCTCGATCCACACGTACGACAACCACAACCCAACCACACCACATCGCAGCGACAAAATGTCGTACGTGTAAATAGTGTCGATGCAACTTTTTGCAGTTGCGTTGTGGTTGTGCGACAAAATGTCGTCGACGCTAGTAGTTGTGATGTGGATGTGACCAGCCGCTAGTTCGCAGCGTCGTCGCTGGTGGTTGCGTTGTGGTTGCGTTGTGGCCGGTATCACCCAAGAGGTCGATAATGACTGCAAAATGTGGTACGTGTGAATGACTATTCATTTCCAATACAAAATGCGCCCCGCCCACGTGGTGTGGTTATAGTTCGTGTGGGTTGAGCCTTAAGGGCGACTGTCACAGTAACCCCCGTGACCAACCGGTGACCTTCCTGACCCTTAGCTGTTCCCTCATCCAGCAGCCCTAGTTGCTGGATGAGGGAGCAGCTAAGGCGAGTCCCACATGACCACCGTCCACACTGTGCGTGGATGGGGTTAAGGCATAGCCCACACTATAAAAAAAGGCTTCGCTAGAAATTATGCAAAGAACACCTTTTGCGTGAGAATGACCGACAAACGTAATACCAAAATAATTTAAAATTTGAGCATGATTGACTGTACTTGTGATGCGATCTACCCAATAAATAAAGAATGCCAATTACATTTTTTCCTACAAAACTGCAATTCGCATTTATTTTTGAATGGGAAAGTAGGTATTTTGTTTTCTTATTTTAATAGGGACCTTGATAAATGCTGTCTTAATCTGAATAACATCCCACCCAAGTACAGAAAAGAGCTCAATTTTTTAAATTAATTTGGTATTTCGTTTGTATGGGAGGCTCATTTTCGCTGACCCGTCGCCGGCATCATATAATAATAATTATAATAAATAATAAATAACTTCTTACATTCACACCAATTATCTAAGCCCATGTTAATTTCATTAAGAAACTGTATCATGGAAAACTTGATAACGGATAAATATATAAGTACTTAAATACTTTTTGTTTGTAAATACATACTTAATATACATAGTTAACACCTAGACCAAGACAAATAGACATGTTCATGCACACAAATATTTGTCTTGTTCGGGAATCGAACCTGAGACCACTGGCGCAGAAGGTGGGTAGCCTACCCCTGCGCCAAATCGGTCGTCAAATCATATGTTGGATAGTTTACAATTTTGCTGAGTCTTCAGAGGTTGCTATAGGTGTCACTTACTTAGGTACCAAAGGGGGTATACCGCTTTTCAATTGGCTCAAAAATTAAGATAAAATAAAAGGGAAATATTAGTTGTTTATTAAGTTTTAATAAATTCTTTGTTTACGTATAACTATAACCATGTATGTGTTTCCACAAGATGTCAAATGATTTCAAAGTCCGATGTTAGATTCGAAATTTGAAAATATTGTATAGTGTACCTTTGATTATATCTTAAAGTTAATATACCTAGTAGGTATAGTGTACCTTTGATTATATCTTAAAGTTAATATACCTAGTAGGTATAATAACTTTATGGAATATACGCGACGCGACGAAGGCACGAAGTAACTTCAAAGTTTTGGTTGTTTAAATTTTTACTTTTTTGCATTCACAATGCAATTTTTCAACGTTTTAGCTCAAAGACAGCAAATCTATATAAATAAAATTCAAAGTCTTGACTGACTGACTGACTGACTGACTGACTGACTGACTGACTGAGATATCAACGCACAGCCCAAACCGCTGAACCTAGAGACTTGAAATTTTGCACATGGATACGTTATACAGTGTAGGCATTTAC
The DNA here is from genome assembly GCA_949710035.1 of Crambus lathoniellus. Taxonomy (NCBI): domain Eukaryota; kingdom Metazoa; phylum Arthropoda; class Insecta; order Lepidoptera; family Crambidae; genus Crambus; species Crambus lathoniellus. The sequence continues at coordinate 12,168,723 of OX453307.1, forward strand.
TAAGAAAGGATTTTTGGAAATTCCACCCCTTAGGCGGTAAAATAGGGGATGGATATTTGTATGAAAGTCCGTCAATTTTGAAGTTAGGATCTTCAAATTTTGTATTTAGGCTGGCAATTGAAAATTAATATTTACCTGTGTTAGCGCCCGAAGGGGTGAACAGGGGGATGAAATGTTGTATCTGGAAAGTCATTCATTAAATTTATTATTTAGGCTTATGGTCGGAAAGTAAAACAAATAAGCAACACACAAATTTCATATTTTTTTCGAAAATCAACCTCTTACGGCCAGAATTAATAACGTATCTACAGATAGGGATAGGTGCGATCCAGATTAGTTGCTATGCAACACTTGATATTAACATAGAATTAACGACAGTTGCCAGGGTGTTGCTAGGTGTTGCCTAGCAACTAATCTGGATCGCACCTATCCCTATCTGTGGATAGGTTATTAATTCTGGCCGTTAGAGGTTAAATGGGATAAATAAACCTAAAAGTCGATATGGATGTCGTTATTGAGGTTTTATGGGATGACGATTGCAAAAATGGCATTTATTTTGTTGTTTAACACGCTGAACATGATTCAACCCCTAAAAGCGAGCAGGCTCGTGCGAAGCCTGCCGCACGTGGGACACGTTCTGCCTCGCGCGGGGCAGCGCGCTTGGTGACGGAGGACCCGCCTAATCACGTAAAAACGGCTGATCGGATTTTGATGAAAGTAAAACAGAATACTTTTTATCTTGGTTATTGGTCCCCTGAGTATTTTCTCGAATGTCCACGCGGACGAAGTCGCGGGCAGAAGCTCGTTAAAAATAAAAGTTAGTATTTGTGACAAACTTTGAATAAATTCTTTTTTGTCGCACGCCGCGAAGCTTTCCGTAGCCGTAGCACAAGCTTCGCTACGACGGCGCCCCGTTCAGCTTTCCAAACTTTTAGAAAGCGCGTGCTTCACACCGGTAGATGGCGCTATCTTTAGAATTTATTTTCTAAAGCATACTCCGATTTTATAATAATCTCTGTATTTAATAAAATAATATTTCATAAAAAAGACATAGCTTTTCTACATGATGTTGTAAGTATGTCCTTATCCTGAAAATAATATTTTCGTTCAGTAAAGAATTTATTTATTGATAAAACAAGAATAGGAAAATAAATTCAGAAAGAATGGCAAAGTTTCATTTTGTACTTTTAAAAGTACCTACTAAGTTTCTGTAATTTTTTCTATTTATTTACCAGGATAATAAAAGTTATTAACAATTTTTTATTTTCCTTACTATGTATTACAATAGAAAAAATTTGGACCAAGTTACCAATAATAATCCTGATTCTATTTGAGGAACTAGCACTAGCACGAAAAGCTATCGTTATCGTAGATAATAATATTATTTTGTATGTAAACCAGAGTAGCGCCACTTTCGGTCGTTGATAGAATAAAAACTCTATGGATATTTAAGGGCACGTACTTCCAAATAATCGAAATCAACCTATTTTTGATTCAAAAGAAAACAATCAAATATTCTTCAATTATCTTTTATTTAATCAAATATTAAATTTATTATATTTATGAGCAGATAAAAATATAATGTTGAAGTTTCATAAACGATCTTGATTATTTTGTGGCTAGAAACACGATATTCGTATCGTAACTCGACAGTAAAAAAATTCAAAAACAAAGATTTTTTTTATTACTTTTATATTTTTTTGGTTTTGTACTTAGATTATTAATCTCTAATTCACGAATAATATATAGAAAAATAGGTAATGACATAGTGTAGATTATTCTCAGGCTACTTTTTCAAAAATTGAATTTATGCTCAAAATAACAACAAAAACATTGAAAAAATGAAAAAGTGAGGTTATTTTCATTACTCTTCACACGTAAGGAAAAAGACAAAGACAGAGTTTTTGGAAGATCCTGCCCTTAACAGCAGCACAGCTTTTAACAGACAGATGGTAGCTAGGTACCTACCTACCTACCTATTGTTTAGGTGCCTACTAGAAAATCGAAAGTTTTCGTGCTTTTTTCGTAATTTATCCTTAAAAAATTAAACATTCTTTGGGGACAGCGAAGTTTACCTGCGACAATTTTGAAAATGGCCCAGTTACTACATTTTTTTATTGAACTATGTAAGTTTGTTTTTCTTTATTGCAAGCAATAGATATATTATTATGTAACTTAAAATAGCTGCTACTTATTACTTTATGTTACTATTACTGTGATTGTATTTTTGGAATTTTATTAATTAAGCAGAATTTGGGGCGGAAAGGTTCTCGAATGGCGACCGCGTACCGGACGACGTTCCGTGGGCAGGCCCCCTACAAGGTGGACCGACGATCTGGTCAAGATCGCGGGAAGCCGCTGGATGCGGGCAGCGCAGGACCGATCGTTGTGGAGATCCTTGGGGGAGGCCTATGCCCAGCAGTGGGCGTCGTTCGGCTGACATGACATGATGAAGCAGAATTTTTATATTATTATCGGAGCATACGACCCACAAACGCCACCACTTGAAGCTAGAATAAGCAAAAAGTGACGACTACCGGCGTCGGCGTTCATATAAAATGTATGAAAACTACAGGAAAGTGATCGGTGGCGGCGTTTTTTTAGTGGCCCGTATGCCGCCGTGTCGCCGCCGTCGCCGCACGTGACCACACACAATCAGTAGGTATATATTATTTGCCACAAACGCCGCCACTTGAAGCTAGAATAAGAAACAAGTGACGACTATTATGTATGAAAAGTGGTCGGTGAGGACGTTTTTAGTGGCCCGTATGCCGCCGTGTCGCCGCCGTCGCCGCACGTGACCACACACAATCAGTAGGTATATATTATTTGCCACAAACGCCGCCACTTGAAGCTAGAATAAGAAACAAGTGACGACTATTATGTATAAAAAGTGGTCGGTGAGGACGTTTTTAGTGGCCCGTATGCCGCCGTGTCGCCGCCGTCGCCGCACGTGACCACACACAATCAGTAGGTATATATTATTTGCCACAAACGCCGCCACTTGAAGCTAGAATTAGAAACAAGTGACGACTATTATGTATGAAAAGTGGTCGGTGAGGACGTTTTTAGTGGCCCGTATGCCGCCGTGTCGCCGCCGTCGCCGCACGTGACCACACACAATCAGTAGGTATATATTATTTGCCACAAACGCCGCCACTTGAAGCTAGAATAAGAAACAAGTGACGACTATTATGTATGAAAAGTGGTCGGTGAGGACGTTTTTAGTGGCCCGTATGCCGCCGTGTCGCCGCCGTCGCCGCACGTGACCACACACAATCAGTAGGTATATATTATTTGCCACAAACGCCGCCACTTGAAGCTAGAATTAGAAACAAGTGACGACTATTATGTATGAAAAGTGGTCGATGAGGGCGTTTTTAGTGGCCCGTGTGCGGTGACGCTAAAGACAAGATTCAGTCAAACTAATGGAATCGTGACTCACCTTGTTCGTATTCTAACAGATATTAAAATTCAATAAAGTCGAAATTTACACTTGATATCGTGACACTGTAGGCCAGCCATAAGTTACATTCGAAATACAAATAATTGCGGTAAACTTGCTCTTTTGGTATGTTGTTTGGGTCCACCTGGATAGTATTTACCCAGATTTGCAGCAGTCAGAGCCTTCCAATGTCGTTTTTTTGGCACAAAACTAAAAAAGTGGTGGTTTTTCAGCAACTACTCAGCGCGCGAGAATTTCAGACAGCTGCAAATCTGGATTAATACTATCCAGGTGGACCCAAACAACATACCAAAAGAGCAAGTTTACCGCAATTATTTTTATTTCAGCCTGGCCACCTGACTTTGATTTGATAGGTTTTACACATTTAGCAAAGCACCAGTTAACCGATTCGTTGCTAATGGCACGACAGGCGTGACCTTTTTTTTTAACTTGTGGCTTATGACTCTACAGGCATGTCATTTTTTAATCGATTATAACTCCGTCAAATTAAGTTTTAGAAGTATCTGCCTAGAACAAAACTATCATGGTTTTCCACGTAGATCTAGCTTGTTGTGCTAGCTTGTTGTGTTAGTTGTGTGAATTTAGAAGTTGCAGAGGTTGACAACCTTTATAAGTTGCAATGCATTTTTTTTAACGTGTGGCGCATGACACGATAGGCGTGTCATTTTTTTTGTCGATTGAAACTAACAAATAAAGTACCTAGAACAAAACAAGCATGATTTCGAAAGTAATTTTTCGATTTTTAGATACCTAACTAATACAATGTGTGTGTAAGAGTGCGTTCATTTATGTCATCGATGCTTTTGAGGTGCGATGTAACGTTAGTTTTGACAAACACTACTGACATATTTTGTTACATAAAGTTGTGGAAAACACTTATCTCGTTTCAAATAAAACGAAATAAATATATTGCAATTTCTCCAAAAGTAGTAACATTGACTCTTGAACAATAAGATAGATAAGTCGATAAGATTTTAATATGGGACATCTCTAGAACTGTCAAACTTGAAACGTCACAGGAGTCATACTAGTTGAAAAAGACGATAATAATGGAATAATTAAATTATTACTCTACCTAATGTACTTGGATTAACGCGAATAAAATAAAAAATAAACTTATGAAGTGATTTATATTTTACCAAAAAAAAACTTAAAACGACAAAAAAAATTATGACGAGGCAGTATGGTTTTCCCTTATCCTGTTCCTTCGGAACGAATAATATAAAAAATATATAAAGAAGACTAGAAAAAAAAGCGGACGTGCTATAACCAGTGTCGCCAGATGTAGTATTTTCAACTAGCTTTCCGCCCGCGGCTTTGCACGCCTGGACTACAGTTACCTTATTCCAGGGGAATGTGATATTTTTCCGGGATAAAAAGTAGTCTATGTTTCTCTCCAGGCTACAAAGTATATGTGTCCCAAATTTTTGCCAAATCCGTTCAGCCGTTTTAGCGTGATTGAGTAACAAACATCCAAACATTTAAACTTTCACATTTATAATATTAGTACTAAGTACTATAATACTACAGTAGTATTTTTTAGTAAAATATTGAGGTTGGTGGTATATTTTTATGTAAAAAGTATTGTTTGGTAAGGCTTTCTCTTTTTGAGGGGAGTGCGATAAATATCGTCCTCAGTGTCTGATATCTTACAAGAGCACGTCAAGCACAAAATATAATGTACGTAACCAGAACCACTGATTGTAAATTATTCTTGTTCTCTCCTAAGTTTCACCACCATTTTTGATTCGTTTCTTTAACGGCATGGGTTATAACTTTTATATTTTAGCCACTGAACACGCCGTCGCAATTATTATTTCAATGACATACAAATTTTAACAGATTTGCTGAAAGATAAGCAATTCTATGCCATTGCCTAGTATATTAATGCCACTTTCCATCTACACAATAACAATGATTAAAATTTTTAAATTCTAAAAGATATAAACACGTGTTAACTACCTTAAAATGTCTCTAGAAACTATTTTCTTTACCATTTTTTAGAATACAATAAAAAATTAAACAACATCACAAAAGGTTTGAAGCATCTGAAAATATAAAGTCACTTACCTTCCTTTTCAGGAAAAACACATAGTTAACCTCTTCAAAATCAATTTAAATAACGTATCGTGCATTCGTGCCATACTCTACCGTCTTTTGATGTCAACTAAACTTGAATCAAGTCTAAACCAGTGAAAAGGAAAAAAAAACTATGTGTTTTTTATATATATGGCTGATGGCACAAAAGGCGTGCCATCAACTTCTATGGCGCTTGACACGCCAGTCGTGTAATAGAAAGTTTGTTCACAGCCAGGGCGAAATTTTTTCAAAAATGGGCACCGCAACTAATCGGTTAAGTAGCCCACTGGTGCCCTACTTATGTATCACTACCTGAGCTACTAGGCCCGAGGTAGGTATCGGTGAAAAATTTTTACGAACCAAATGAATTTTGACCCATTTAGCTAATAATTGTGTAAAAAACTATTAAGGTCAGTGTCACTACTTATCCCCTCATAAAGAAACATAAAAATTGGTTAAGCATTTTCAAAGGAGTTCGATAACAAAAACGTGACAGGAGATTTCTATAATATTAGATGACACGAGATTTCTATATTAAATATTAGATTTAACGTTTAGTTAGTGAGAGGGTGAAACTAGCATTGCATGATCACCACAAGTGACGACCTCCGGGGCCGAGTGGAATCCGCAACGGTTTTTAAGGAGCCGGTATCTCTAGAGGTTCTGGGTTCGATTACCGATCGGGTAAATATTGAAAACGAACTTTTCAATATTTCCTCGGGTCTGTGTGTATGTGGTAATACCCGTAGTCGTTTCCAATTTCCGTAATACTAGTGCTCAATCCAGCTACTTTATTTTGGTATTGAAACAATTTAGGTGTTTGTAAAAAACAAACAAACAACAACAAGGGAATCAGATGGCTTCAGAGTACAAAAACTATATGTTAACCAACTAGCTACCTCAGCCTTATAATGAAACTAGAGATCTTATTTTGCCATTACAAGTCTTGAATCTATACTAATATTATAAAGAGGAAAGATTTGATTGTTTGTTTCTTTGCATCGAATAGGCTCCGAAACTACTGGACCGATTTGGAAAATTCTTTAACCATTAGAAAGCTACATTCTTCCCGAGTGACATAGGCTATATTTTATTCCGATATTCTCACGGGAACGGGTACTACGCGGGTGAAACCGCGAGGATCTGCTAGTCTGAAATAAAATTTAGGACCTACGAATATGTTTGTCCTATTTAAGGCTACCAAGTAGATACTTTTTGAGTAGGTACTAGATATAAAAGTGATAATTTATTTAATTTATGTCCATGGTAGGATTCAGTAGATCTTCAGTAAAGGTAAACACTGTGGGTGTACCTCAGGGAAGCATTTTGGGCCCGTTGTTGTTTCTCATTTATGTAAATGACCTTCCGACGGTTACCAAATATGACGGTGTACTTTATGCTGATGACGTATCCGTTGTAGTACCGTGTCACGATATAAAAACATATAACGACGAAGTAAATATAACAATTACTAACATTATTGACTGGCTAGAGAGAAACAACCTTAACGTCAACTTAAATAAGACGACATATATACAATTGGTCAACAAAAATGGCACCAAACGAAACCTAAATGTCACTTATCAAAATCAGATCATTGAAGAATCAAGTTGTGTCTCATTTTTGGGTATTATGATTGATGATAAGGGCTCTTGGATGGAACACATTAATAAATTATGCAACAAAATAAACTCTTTTGCATATGCACTCTGGCGGCTTACAAAAGTTAGTAGCAAGGAAGTTGCCAAACAGGCACAGCATGGTTATGTAGCCTCTATAATAAACTATGCCATACTGATTTGGGGAAATTCCTGCCACAGCTCTCGGGTTCTAATAGCCCAAAAGCAATGTATAAGAGCTATTTGTGATGTGGATGCTTTAGAGTCCTGCAGATCACATTACAAAGATCTAAATATCTTAACTGTGCCGGCTATGTATATTTATGAAGTATGCATGTTTGTTAAATGCAATCCAAATGTATTTGAGAGAAAAAGATCATTTCGCAATCTTAACACAAGGCGTCCTGATAAACTTACAGTACCTGCCAGGACAACATCTCTCTATAGTAATAATGCATATTGCATGGCTGTTAAGATTTATAACCATTTAAGTGATAGCATGAAATCACTACAAATTAATATGTTTAAAAAGAGGTTGAAAGATTACCTGATACATAACTGTTTTTATTCAACTGATGAATATTTAAGAAAATAATAAGAGTGTGGCCAGCTATTTATGAATGTTTTATTGTTTAATTAATCGTTTAATATTTTTGACATTAAAATTACTAATATAGATGAAAATTGTTAAATTAATTTAATTTTGTTACTTGTATCCATAACTTTGCATGTCAGTGACTGACGATGAGTGTGATTCACATAATTTTAATTAAGTACCATTGATTTGTACCACTTATCAAGCAAAATAAATCTCTATTCTATTCTAATTTGCACTGTCTTGATATTTATCATTTATTTTATTTTATTTATATGACACACCAATAGCATACACATTAAATCAACAATTAAGAATTCATACGTCAAAATACATCTGATCATTGATGCATGGATGGATATATTTAATCCTCAGATCATATAATACTATATGATCTGAGATTTAACCATATCTACGCTAAGCCCCTCCGATACTTCTACAAAAACTTCAGTTAACCTTTACTCTACTCCACAGCAACAAAACCAAACAGCAATTGTTTTTAATTTCGCCAAACTCAGAATCGCCGGCGTCTCAGAAAGTAAGAGTTGCCCCATTTGTCAACCTGTCGGCCCTTGTCAGGCGAACTCTCACGACCTCACAATACTGTTCCAATACCTACTGACAGCTCGTGACGTTATTAAGTACATGTGTACTTAATAGCATTCCTCTATCTTTGCGTTGGAATGCTAAGTGTAAAATAGGTTATGTAAAATAAAACAAGTGCTGGTGGTTTTAATGTTTTATTGTTTTGTTGCCAATTTCAGTGAGGGTGGCGAGTGAGCTTGGTTTATCTGAAACAAAAAAAAAAGTATTAAATTTAGTATAGAAATCAGAAGAACTACCATCACCATCACAACCTTACAACCTTCACAAAAGAAATAAACTCAATATTGTGCTGGGAAAATTGTCTGTCAATTTATATAGATACTATTTTTTTTTTTTATTTATTCACAACGGGGTAGCACTTAGCCTTCATCACACCTGATGATAAGTGGTGATAAGGCTGAAGGTGGAAGCGCACTACTCCCGGAATCCTCAATAACTGAGGAACTGGCTATCTTATACTTATACTAGCGGATCCTCGCGGTTTTACTTGCGTTCCCGTTCAATCGTTTATTCATTACATACATCATCATCATCATCATCATGTCAGCCAATCGACGCCCACTTACAAACATACATACAAATCTTTCCTCTTTATAATATTAATATTGATAAAGGGTCTGGCAATTTTTTTACAAAAACTTTTTAGTCCATGGAAATCGTACATTTTGCCTTGCGTTAAATGAGGTAGTTCTGATTTTTTTGTATGTTAGTAGTGATGAGATAGTAATGAAAAATCCAAGTTTTCCACCTCGAAAGCCCTCCGAATCATTGTTAAATATTTAAAAATCCAATAAATTTTCAGATTTTTTTCAGTTTTTGACAATTTTTACCACCAAGGACCTGTGTTACGGCAAAAGTTACTATGCATGCTTTAAAGTAGACTAAATTTGCAATAAAAAGAGAATAATTTGGTTCTTGTAAGTCAAATAGTTTTTAAGATGGGGCTATTTAAAAATTTGCAAAAAATCACAAAAAGTAAGTATTACAGTTTTTTTGGTTTTCGACATTTTGACCCAATAGTAGTGGGTTTATGGCAAAAGTATTTTTATTAGTTATTAAAGTCCATTCAATTTCCAATAAAATGAGACCAATTAGTAATATCAACTTACATTTGATAGTTTCTGAGACAGCTGTTCAAAGTTATTGAGGTAAGTAAACAATTATGTAATAGAAGGGTTTGCAAAATGAAGTACGCCCTAAAGGAAGGAGGATTTGGGAGGTGGTGGGATCAATTATGTACATTGTATGTATAGATAAGATAAAAATATTCTTTATTCACTTAGACATAATAAATATGTACTTATGAATCGTCAATATTTTCCTACCACCCATTCAAGACTTTTTTAACTGACAAGAAGAATGGGCGCAAGAAACTTGCCAGCGTTTCTTAGTTAGGTAACGACATTTACAAAAAAAAAAAAACATATCGTTACTAATACAACAATTGCTTAGTATAAAAATACATCATATTAAACAGTGATTATGTTATGTGTTACATCATGACCAAGCATTGCGGTCATTCAAATAATCGTCTACTTTATAGTATCCTTTGCTCATCAGCGACTCTTTAATGTAACATTTAAATTTATGCAATGGTAGTTCAATTATATGCTGTGGAACTTTATTAAAAAAGGCTATGCTTTTCCCCAGAAATGAGGCTCTGGATTTTTCTAGCCTAAACTTGGGAACGACAAGTTTATCTTTATTTCTTGTGTTAAAGCGATGAATATCGCTCTGCTTTACAAATGTATTATAATACTTTTTCACATAAATTATATTTTCATAGATGTAATGTCCTGCAACAGTTAAAATGTTTATTTCTTTAAATAGATCTCTTAAAGAATCTCTCGATCGGAGGTTGTAAATGGCGCGAATAGCCCTTTTTTGGAGCACGAATATACTTTGGATGTTAGCGGCTGAGCCCCACAACAAAAGGCCGTAGGACATAACACTATGAAAATAACTAAAATAGACTATTCTAGCCGTTTCAATATCGGTTAAGAGCCTTATTTTCTTAACTGCGAATGCAGCCGAACTGAGTCTACTCGCCAAGGCTTCGATATGAGGATCCCATTGTAGTCGCGAGTCTAATATAATACCTAGAAATTTTGTATTGTTAATGAATTCGACCGTATCGCCGTCTAGTCTAATATGAAAATCAACTTGTCTTACATTAGGTAACGAAAATTTTAAACACTTAGTTTTCTTTGAGTTTAATGATAAATTATTACTATTAAACCAATGTGACACTTTTGAAAGAGCACTATTTACTTCGTCAGAACAGTCATCACCTCTATCTACTTTAAAGACTAGAGATGTATCATCGGCAAATAGCACCGTCTCACATAAATTCTTCGCGTAGTAAGGAAGGTCATTTATGTATATTAAAAACAACAGCGGGCCCAATATTGATCCTTGGGGTACGCCCATAGTAATGGGAGCTCCGGTAGACTCAGTTTTATTAATAACTACCTTCTGAGTTCTTTCATACAGATATGAATGCATAAGGCTTACTGACATTTCAGAAACACCATAATGTTTTAACTTCCTTAATAGTGTTTGGTGATCAACACAATCGAATGCCTTGGAAAGGTCACAAAAAATAGCGATTACATCCTGCTTGTCCTCCCAGGCATCAAGTACATGTTTTAGAAATGCAACCCCAGCATCAGTGGTACTTTTACCTTTTGAAAAACCAAACTGTTTCTCATGCAGTATACTATTTAATTTAAAATATTCTAAAAGTTGAGCATAAATTAATTTCTCAAATATTTTACTTATTGCTGGTAGTATGGATATAGGTCTAAAATTTGCTGGGTCACTTTTGTCACCAGCTTTAAACAGAGGAATAATTTTACTATTCTTCATTAAATTAGGAAAGACCCCTTCACTTATACATTGGTTAAAAATTATTGCTAATGATGGAGCTATCACATCAATTATTGATTTGATGATACTTGTAGATATGCCCCAGAGATCTTCTGTTTTCTTAATATTTATTGCTTTGAATGCTTTAATAATATCTTCGGTAGTGACATAGCTAAAACTAAATGTTTCCTGGCACTTGTTCACACTAGATTCCATAAGAGAGACAGCGGTGTTGGGGCAAGAATTAAGTCTGCTAGTAGTTTCTAACGGTATTCGAGCAAAGAAACCTTCAAAAGCACTAGCCACCTCAATATCCGATTCAAAAGTCTGATCACTAATTTTTAAGTTAAATGAATTAATTTTGCTTTTTGTTTTGCCAGTTTCTTGGTTTATAATACTCCAGGTAGCTTTTATTTTATTTTCAGATGATTTAATTTTATTTGAAATATACCTAGATTTTGCCAAAGCACATACTTTCCTAAATGTTTTTGAATATTTCTTGACATATTCAATGAAGCTAGGATCACAGGAGGTCGTTTTTTGTGCATAGAGTTCAAATAACTTTCTTCTACTATTATAAATACCAGGTGTGGCCCAGTCACTGAACTTCTTACGATCATTACACTTTATAACTTTTTGTTTAAAATTGTTACTAAATTCTTTTTCAACAATATCAAATAATGATTGATAAGAGTTATTAGCGTCAGCAGAAGCTGGCAAACATTGAACTTTATCTTGTACATTATTTCTAAATTTATTAATACCACGTTTCGGTATTGGCCTGCAAATTACTTCGCGTCTAGGAGTAACATTATAGTGCTCAAAAGAAGCTAGTTGTCCACTGTGGTCGGATTTAATAATATTAATTACCGATTTCTCAATTAAGTTACAGTTGGAAAAGATGTTATCTAAGCAAGTGGCCGATGTTGGCGTAATTCGCGTCGGTTCATTAAAAGTGTGAAGCAAATTAAATGATTTAAAAAGATTAAGGAATTTACCGGAGAGTTGTGCTAATTTAATATCTAAGATGTCTATATTAAAATCTCCACAAACTACAATTTTTTTATTCTTACGACAGCATATTTTCAAAACATCCTCCATAGTGGACTCAAAGACTGTGTAATTTGCTCCAGGGGGGCTATATACACAGATTATAATCATTTGTTCAAGTTCCACGCATGATATCTCACAAATTCGTTCAACAGAGAGGGATACTATATCCTTTCGCTCTTTATATTGTGTGTTATTAGGTAAAATTATTAAAGAACCCCCCCTTATTGTAGTTTTTCTATTAAATGAACTTACAACACTATAATTATCCAAATTTAACAATAATTCATATTCTTTTAACCAATGTTCAGTAACACATAACACATCAATATTTTCACAATTTAAAAATAAACTTATTTCTAGGTCTTTGCCAGCAGAAAAGCCTTGGATATTCTGGTGTACTATTTTTAAACATTTAGGCCTTCCTCTTGTCAATACTGGGCTAGAGTATGCCTCCGTTGTCTCTAATGGTAATTTAAATTAACCATGACAGTATTTGGATTCAAAAGAATCGAATTATTTGGAACAGATTCCAAAGTTACATTAGAAGTATCAAAGTTAAACTGCTCAATAGAAGCAGAGGTTATACTAGCCAAATTGTTGGCTAATTGTTTAAAATAAAATGATAGCGATACCGCTATTTGTCGCTTAAGATAATTAGGCAGATAATATTTATCTTTAGTCAAGTTAAATTTGTATAACAATGTGTTGATGTCAATTAAATGCATCTGCTGACTATTATGATAAGCTATTGTGCTTAAGGTTAAGTTTAAGTTATGTCTAATTTTATTTTCTAGCTGTGAAAAACCTTGACTATAAGGAAATGTAAACATAACAACTTTTTTTACATTTAAAGAGCATAATGAGTTACAGTATGATATTAATTGGCTTTTATTAATATTACCTCTATTTCCAATTAAAACTATCAAATTAGTGTTTTCATCATAAGATTTTCTGACAATTAATTTCATTATCTCATTTAAGGTTGAGCCAGGCATACAATAATTAATAATGCTTTCTTCAGAGTGTTTCTGGATGAATTGGCCTAAATTTTTCCCAATCTCATCGCAGAACATAATTGTTTTAGTGTCATTAGTTTTAGTAGGTGGGCTATTTTCATTATTCAGCAATAAACTATTAATATAATCTATAGTATCAGTGTTAGGGACTTCAGGGTTGGTTGGTAAAATAACCTCCTGCGGAGTCAGGTCTAATGTCTCATTTTGACATGAATGACTATTTATTTTGGTACAACTACAGCTGCATTTTTTTCCTAATGATTCAAACCGATCTGAATTAAAATTGCAAAAGTCAATCATATTATATGCAGCCATTTTTTGATTACTTAATTGTTTGCGAGAAAACTCACACAAGTTGGTGTACATTTCCTTAAGTGAAAGTTCCAAAATGTCAATCTTATTACCTAATTGACTTCCTATTATTTCACTTTCTTTGTTCTTATTACATGTTTCCATGTTTATCACATTTAATTGTTCTAACAATAGCTTGCGCTCTTTCCTCAATTGACAGTATTTATTATAATAATTTTGTTTTTTAATTAATTTCTGTGTTTTCTTTATGTACCTATTAATTTTGATATATTTCTTAATTTTTTTCCCGCTACTAAAATTACATATACTTTTATTATTAGCAAATGGTTTACTAACATAGTTAACACATTCCGAAGTGGAATTGTCATGTGTAGCAGAATTGCATTGCATCAACTCATCAAAGAGGCTTTGAGAGTGCCTTTCTTCGATGATACTTTTATTAACCTTTTCTAGATCAAGTACTGTTCTTTGAGCTATAGACAAACTAATTTCTAAATCTGTAATGCGACTCAAAGCCTGATCATGAGTGTCATAACAAGCCCTAAATGACTGAATATAGTCTTCCATTTGGTTACACTTGTCTAAGAGTTCGGAGTATTTTGTATAAATTTCAGCGAGTTCACTCTTGAGTTCTGTGTTGCGGGTTATGGTCTTGACAATCTCTTGTTCGCCTTCCTCTCTTTCCTTAATTAAAGAGTTATTTAGGTCTCTTGTTGCCTTGAGATCCTCCAGAGCATTTTTGAGTTTAAGCTCCATGTCCTTTGCCGTTGCCATCCGGGTCATCATGGCTATAGATTGGGTTTTTAAGGCCGCTATCACTAAAAATAAACAAAAGTGATTATTAACTAGTTAAAAAAAAAAAAACAGATTAGGTAAGTGTTGTTCTCTAGAATCAATAAAGAGTTATTTCTTTAAATAAGTTACTTGTACAAAAAAATAATAATAATAATAGATAATTAACAATAAACTTAAGTGTGTCGGGTACTGTTATGTTAAAACAATAGGTAATACCATCAGTATTCCTTTGAGTAAAGGAAAGCGAGGCCAACCAAATTGTTATAGTGAAGTTAGTTGTGTTTGCTTAGTGTATTAACTTTAAAAAATAATAAGAACGGAGGAATTAGTACATGAGAGTTATATATAGGTATCACCATCAAATCAACTTTTAATAAAGTAAATAGAGGCTAACCATTTAGAGGTATTGTGTAGTGTAATTATATAATTTTGCATACATATATTGAATATAAAGAATCCTAAATAGCTAAGTAGTTGGCAGTACTTAACTAATATTATTATATCCCTTCACAAGTACAATTAAATTAACAGACTTATTATTAGTTATTGTTATTGCAAACTAGTTTCACAGTCTTTGATTGAAGTGATTTGGATGTCCCTGTATGGATGTAGTGTTTGGAAAGTGTAGCAGTAAGGTGAATGTCTGTGACAGTAGTGGTCACCGTCAGCTTTACTTCCACAGTTTGTCAAGTAAAGAGAGGTTGTCAACAATGCCAAATCGTAATGGATTGTGACGTTGCTCACTGAAAGTGAGCTCTGTACTAGTAATGATAATTAATGTACAGTGAATGTGAAACCAATTTGGCATTCAAATCTAGTATGTTAGTTGAGTTTAAAAGTAATGATCAATAAATAAAATTATAACTAAATATGTGGGTAGGTATTTTGAACTCAATTAAGATTTCAAAAAGTGTTCTTTATGGTTTTCCCACTTTATTACTAAGAAATTTATATACTGCAAGTAGTAATTCAGGCTGTAAGGAAGATGGCAAAACCTCTAATAACTTAAAGTCCAATTTATGTCAAAATTTAACTACCTACTTGTATATTTTAAAAGATTGAATGTTAATTAGAGGTAACACAATGCAAACAAATGAAATTCCTTAGAATAATAACGTGAAATTCACAATCTGGAAACACTTGAAGTTGTTAATAGCATATACCTACTCAAGTTGTTTGTCTAACAAATTAGTGAAAATTAACAACTTGGTTATCAAGATTGTCAAGATGTATTTGTCGGTAATATATCGCACCTCCAGTCGTAAAGCGGCTTAATTCAAAATGAATGTTTTTTGGGAAATGCAGAAAACATGTTTCGTTCCTCGACAGTTTTTAGTATATTACACTATAACTTAATGAAATAACGAGCTATTTACAAAATTTAAAGTTCTACAAGTTATTTGGTCTAAACACTACTGATACGGCTAAAAAATTCTTTAAAATGTTTTTTAATATGGGAGTAAATAGACGCTGATAAAAAACTTCCAATAAAGAGTCAGTTTAGCAATACAAACATTCTAGAACGTTTGACTCTTGTACAATTATGTCTCTTTATTTCTAAGCACTATGTATTATTGGATGACTTATTTACAAATAGTTCCCTTTAATTCTTAGCTTCAATATTTTTATGCGGAGGAATATTCAATGATGTAGTTATGTACTAAAATATTATGACGGTATGAGAAATAAAACAAATTCGAATCACATTCTGTTATTACCTGTTGATAAATATTTCTTAATTACTCAACGTTTGTAATATTATTTACTACATAATCAGTCATTAGCTTTCAATATAACATTCCGTGCTTATTTCTAGACAAAAAATAAAAAAGTGTTACTATTAATAACACAACAATTATTATCTTTACCTACTCTAGTATGACAATAATAGATAATTTTATTTGTAGGTATCACAGGAAGTACCTTACATTAAACAACAATATTAATCAACTACAAAAACAAATTTTGGAACTTTAGAACTTTATCCTTATATTAATTAAATAATTATTAAGATGATAATGCTAGAACTATATTTTACATATTGTTATAAAAACTTTCATAATGACTGGGAATTTTTTTTTTCACCAATTTCTTTAAGTCTTTTTTTGTTTTCTTTTAAGCCCAGGTCCTGTGAATATAACTGTTCCATTTCGATTGCATCAATGTTCAACATTTTTACCTTTTGTTTCTCATATTAATAATTTTGTATTCTATGTCCGTGTATGAGGTTTTGTAATCGAATTCAAAAGTATCTTCTTTTACGAATATCAAAACTTTGATGTTATTCCAAGTTATCGTTTCTTTGTTTGTGTTTTCATTGTAGTTGTAGCCCCATTTTTCTTGCAGACTCTTGATGTTTAAGAAAAACCTGTAATCTAGCTCCTTGACCTTAAAGGGTTAGCTAGTTTTTCGTGCACTTTTGATAAGTGTTGCGTATTGGCAAGGTATATAAATAGGACCAGATTTTTGATTTTTTATGATCTCTTTTTCTAGGAGGCTGTGTACATCATACACTTCATTTTGCGGGTGACCTATTAAATATTTGTGGGTTATTCTTTCAATGTTATGCAATGAGGCCACAGCAAACGAATAAAAGCTAAAATAGTTTTATTTTTATTTTGACCGGCGCAATTATCGGAGTAAAAAGTGACGAGTAAATTTTCATTGGGGTGCTTTTGACTCAACTCTTTCAGGTAGATGCAGGATCCTATTTCGTTTATTCCTTTCATCCCTTGTGTCTTGTCCCAGAAGTAACAGTTTACTTGTCCATAGGAAGCCACTTTGTCATGTTTCTTGTTCAGTTCTGTTATTGTGAAGTTTAGGCAATTAATTTTTGAGCGATAGTAGAAATATGTTGGACTCGGGCAAAGCGACACAGACTGTAAGTCAAATACAGCACAAGTTTCATCAATGTTGTCGGCGGTCTCGCTTCTTTTACGCACGCACATGCTGCCTTAATGCTGCGAACAGGTACCTGTCTCAATTTGGATAAAGACGCTGTTTCCCAGTATTTTCAACCTATTTTCTTTCCAATTGCTAGGGTCCCTTTTACGTTTTCGAGACTGGCGAGGAGTCTCGTCAGATCTTAAATCATTCCTAGAAGGCGAGGACGACGATGCTGAGGAACTTGATCGAGAAGGATTTGAAATACCTCTTCTTGTATTATTTGCGTATGTTGGGTCCGAGTAACTCAAGTCTACGTCACTTTCATTAGAGTGGATCGGTGATACCTGATAGTTTAGACGAACTGCTGAACGTGTAGCTGACTTAATTAGCATGCCTTGACTGGTTTGAACTTGATGAACTCTTGGAACTTGACGAACTCTTAGAACTCGACGACGATGAACTGGATGAGGAAGGACTGTTTCACGACGAACTAGTAGATCTTGATCTGATAGAAGCTTGAACTATTAGAGAAGATATTTCTTTTTCATTTTGAGACTTTTCTAGATTTTTTTTACCTAAAAGTAAGATATTATAGCATACTAGTAAAAAGTTTGATCACATAGTGGTTTAGCGCACCGGCCATCAATCGTTGTAGTCAAGAAGTGTTTGTATGGGCTGGCTGGTTACTTTCAATCTGAAACTCCTCTGTGCTTTGGAAGGCACTTTAAGCTGTTGGTCCTGGTTGCAAATGCAGTAAACATCCTCCAATCCGCGCTCGGCCCGCGTTCAGTGTTACGGCCCGTAACTTATAATAATGTAAAACGTGTCATAAAATTAATTAGATTACCTCAATTTGTCTAGTATCGACTTGCATTACGGGCATCTGTGTCAACAGGATTTGATCTTCAAGTAAAAGTAGTGGACTGTTACAAGCTTTTTCAACATCATTTACAATCTGGAAATCAAATCGGAATAATAATTTTCAAAAGTCACACCTATTGTCTATTCCCAAGTCAAGATTGTTCTAGATCTTGTGTTATTGACATTACACTGCAAACTGGATATTATTATTAAATTACACGTACATAATATACGTTTACAAATAGTTATCTGTTTTATAAATAAATCAGTGCCAAAAATCATTGTATGAATCTAGTATTTTGTTATATAGGTAAGTACTAAAACTTTCTCACCTTATTAAATATGGCTCTCTCTCTGGCGTATTTTCATTAATAAACGGACTAACGAAAGGATTTCTTTGAGTAATCTGCACAAATATTTTTTATATTAATAATAACCTCAGGTAAAAATAAATATCAGTTGTTTTAAACACATACTTCAGCCTGCATTTCTTTTTCTGGTGTTGGTCCGATGAATAATGAACTTTTATTTCATGTGTAATTCTGTGAAATAGGTATTGAAAATTATAGTATTGTGTAAACTAAACAGAAAAGACCCGGGTAAGCAATTAAGTTGTGTTTAAAAAAGTATACATAGTGACTAAAATAGTAGTGTAATGACACAAGACAAGGTACGTGGTAGGTATTTTATTAAAGAAAACATGAATGTTAAATTGTAACACAGTAGGTACTTACCTCGTCTTCTCGCATAGTCAGTACCATTCCCAAAGTATGGTCAACTCTTCGCTTCATTAAGCTAATTTAAATCTAAACCAAACGAGTTCACTATTTTATTGCAAAAATAGAAATAAACTGACCTTTGCCTAAATGCAACATCAGAATTTTTGTTATATTTATTCAGAAACGGACCTAAGCACCATAAATCTAAAAACTTTTAAAAATAATTAATCAAATACAGACTTAAAATATATTGAGCCGTAATTCTAATAAAATATTCAGTAGTAAACGGACTCTATTTGGTTTAGGTCACAAAAAGTATCTCAGTTTACAGTGATGAAGTGACCCAAAACAAACTTCCGTCACTTTACGATTTAAAATGAATGTAACGAACTTACCCCAAGTATGTACTACAGTGACACATTAAGGTTTATACCACTTCTTTACTTATTGCGCAGCATATAACTCTGACGGCTTGTTACACAATACTAAATACGTCACTATCGTAATGACGAAAGGAGCAGGATTCGTTGATAAGAAAGCGACGCAAGATTGGGTTTCTCCTTGTCTAGCCTTAATAGGGCAGTTTCTGATTTACTAGGCGATAGAGCGCGCTTTTTTAAATCGTTCTGTATACTTAACTCAATTCAGCAAAATTTTGGATTGGGTCAGTTTACGAATGGAGGTGCGATATGTTTATATTGGTCTGAGAATGCAATGTGAGTGATGTAAATTATGAAAACAATACTCCCCAGGTTTAAGAAGAAGCAGTCCACAGTATTTATATCATTTCAATTTGAATTAATATCCTCTTCTTGAATGACAGTTGGGTAAATTTTTCCTCGCTTTTAATTCAAAAGTTTGTTCATTAAACTTGCTGATAACACTTCCACTTGTTATTTAATACGTAATTAAGCTAATTATAACAAATTATTAGGAAATTAAATGAGAATTACTAATTAATTAATTAATTACAATTACACAGCAAACTTTTAAGTGTTGCTGCCAGTGTTGCCAGCACCGAAAAAAAAGTAATAATAATTTATAAAAATAATTTTGATGGACCAGGCACGTCATCTGAATCCACAGCACACTTTTTGGGGGCAGCTTGCTGAGGTATAATTTCTTCATCGAACTGCCCAGGAAGGTCAAAATCGTCCTTTGATGGTGGGTCATCAATCAATGGTTCATCAATGTCATCACACATCAGGTCTGGTATGTTCTCGCATGATTGGCCAATGCAGTAGCTGCAAACACCCGAAATTTGAGTTCTGCTTTCCTGCAACCATATTTGCTGGTACAACCTTACATCTTTGGTATGCTTTCGAGGTGATAAAGGTTTGCGTGTCATTAACAGGGTAGAACGGGAACGTCTCCCAGATCCTTCTTCCTTTAGCAAAGCCTTCTATTACATAATTGTTTACTTACCTACCTCTATAACTATGAACAGCTGTGTCTTAGGAACTATCAGGTGTAAATCGACATAATTAATCTTATTTTGTTGGAAATTTAATGGACTTTAATAACTAATAAAAAAACTTTTGCCACAAACCCACTACTAGGGGGTCAAAGTTGACGAAAAATAAAAAAAACTAATACTTCCTTTTTTGAGATTTTGCAAATTTTAAAATAGCCGTATATTAAAAACTATTTGGCTTACAAAAACTAAATTACTCTCTTTTTATTGCAAATTTAGTCTACATTAAAGACTGCATAGTAATATTTGCCGTAACTCAGATCCTTGGTGGCAAAAATTTACTAAAACTGAAAAATATCCGAAAATTTTATGGATTTTTTAGTATTTAACAATGATCCGGAGGGCTTTCGAGGTAGAAAACTTGGATTTGTCATTACTATCTCATCACTACTAACATATAAAAAAATCAGAACTACCTCATTTAATGCAAGGCAACACCACTTATTTGGTACGTTTTCCATGTACTATTTGGTACCTACTTACTTACAATTTTATTTCTAAATAAAAAATATCAAGTGCCATATTTTTTATTTTGAATGGTTTTAAGTTCAGGTTTTAAAGTTGTGATTGAAAAGACGTAAGAAAGATTGACATTTGGCTAAAATGGATTAAATACCGAAATAAAAATGTTGGTTCTAGAAATTTAAACTAACTGCGTTATAAAAAAGATGGGGTAAGTTAAGTGTTCGTTTTAATGAGATTTCTCTAGTAAATAAAAAGTTGTGAAACTTCCCGAGTATTTTCAAGGAACTTTTGTTTTGTTTGCCCGTCAATCCGGCACCGAGCACTTTTGTAAGGAATCTAAAGAATGGACACTTGCTTTAATTAATTTTCTACCCCTACTTTCTTATGTATAGTTTGTATAACAATGTCTTGCTATGGCCTTAAGATGAGAATATTTTAGGCAGTAGTATTAACTACTACTACTTAGCTACGCCTTGTAGTTTTCCTCTCCTGTGGGAATAGGTATCCGGAAAAAATAAAGCATATTTTACTCAGAATAATGGTAGGTATAGGTAGCTGTATACCTTTCGGTGAAAAATTTTCAATATCGGTTCATTTTTTCAAACTTTACCAAAAATTTAAAATCAAACTTTAGTGTAGATTTAATAGTTATTTGTTATACAAGTGAGCAAAATCATTTTTCGCTGCGAGTGCTGAATTTAAATCACGAACTAGCGAAGTAGTCTAAAATTGAATCACGAGCGTAGCGAGTGATTCAAATATAGACTACTGAGCTCAGTGAGTGATTTAAAGGCACGAGACATCAGAAAGTTTTGCTCTCGTGTTAAACATACAACTTTTCACCTCTACCAGCGAGAAAAGTGTTACAGGTCAGAAAAACAACATTGAAGGCAACATTTAACAATAAAGAAAACATCAAAATTACAAAATTAATAATAACTGTTTGCATTGCGTTCAAAAACTGCACTGTCTGCACTGCATGTAATTTTTATGAAAACCAAACATGATATTAGTAAGCGGTTTAATGTTCACTTCATATTATTATTTATTTTAAATATTGCGTGTTTAATAAGAAGCAATAGTAGTACAATCGTATTTATATAATTTGTTATTAGAATTCATAAATTTTTCTTTTTTATATTTATATCATGCATGCGACCTCATTTCGTCCATACTCTTTATTTCGAACCTTTGGTATCCGTGTATTTATTTTTTAAGCTTTATATTTCATGTCCATCGACATAAAGCTATCTATCTATCCTTTTTGCTCATACTAATTTTAAAAGTCTCATCCTTGTCACTCTATTTCTTTTTTCTTAATTATTTCAAAAATTGGTGTAAGAAATTAAAAAAACACTTTGCCTCACGCTCGCAGCAAAAGTCGATTTTGCTGCAAGTTTTTAGGCGCCAAAAGCGCCCTTTTCGAGCTGGAGAGGTGAAAAAGTTATTTGCTGACTAAAAATAAGGTATAGACTACAGGTAGGCATATACGCTTTAGGACGAATATGCTTATAGTGATTTTCGACAAATAATCTAGATCGAACAGACAAACAGAGGCTTCTATTTTGTCATTGTTTTGTATGAAATTAGCAGTCAATACCCGAAGTTTACTAACAATACTGAACTAAAATATCCGGTATCGGCCCGCGAAATAATTATAGAAAGAGCTGGGTACGGAGGCTGCGGTGCGTCGCTCAAACAATGCTAACTTACATTTAGCTGTCAGTCAAAAACAATTTGGAATTCGTGCCGAGGGTCGGCCGGGAGCGCCGGAAAATTGCGATCCACATGGAGCTGGTAATACCCAATAAAGTGTAAATATAAAGAAAAACCGGCCCTTACTCTGGTCGGGGGTAACCCATATATGATTTTTAAACTTTTTGTTCTACGATGTGATAATCAACTGAGCGTATTTTTTTTCCGGTGTAAAAGGTAGCTTTTGTGTTATTCTAGCTAGATCATAATTTATGCTCCCGCTGCAGTCTATTCACGTTTAAAATACTATACAAGTTATTTAAGCAAATATTATTGTACCTAGTGGTTTAAAAGCTCTCCAATTAAATTACAGAAATATTGAGTATTTCTTATATCATTTGTCATGCAATAGATACTTTTTATTTTAATTGATGCTTGATGATTGATTTTTTCATGTTTATGATGGTAATATCAGCTCTATACAGCTCCTAGTAGTTACAGCGACGGCCCGGTTGTTCCACCATCGATCATTTCCTCCATCCACTCGCCGGTTTGAACACATAAGTGACATTGACGCCGACTCCGCACCACCCTCGCCTGATCCCTACGACCTTGCAACCTCTCACGGGCCGCCATTTTGTCTAAATAGCGCCCGAGGTCTGCACAAAACGGCCGGCCATCGACGTTTCGCTGTTCCTGGCACGTCAGGTTACGTTAAGGTCAGGTAAATGACGTTATGTTTTGATTTGAACCGTGATTGACAATTTTATTCCGGGTTACGGGCAAGAGTTTGGTAAGAGTTGCTTTATGTAATTACAATGGCTCAACTTGATGTAGCCTCCTATTTATGACAAGCAACCTTCGGTTTTTCACTTCTGTTCTTACGTTCTAGCTATATAATGGCTTTCGCTTAAGTTTTTATCTCATTGCATTACACCTTCAGTAAAGTAATATCAAAATCCTTTGCGTTACCTAGCTTACACGCCTGTTCTATACTGCCCCAGAGATTTAAGTTTTTTGTAAAAATATTTAAAGCTATAGCCATTATATGTCACTCAGTTATTTAGCTGCACATTTAATATATTAAATTTAATATTTAAATAATAACTCATAAATATGCTTAAGTATTGAAACTTCACCACAGTAATTCATCATCATCATGTCAGCCGAACGACGCCCACTGCTGGGCATAGGCCACAGTAATTACAATATATCATAATGTATTAGCAGTTACATAAAATAACTTAATCAATCTGAACTTGTTATTTCACTATAAGCACCTATAAGTAGGTGCATTTTGTATTTTGCCAATATCAAAATTACTATTACACCTTTCGTGACATGACTATTTTAAATTGCCAATCATCAACAACTACTATGTCAGCACTGGATCTCATAATATATTGCAAAAAAGGAACATTAAACCCCATACATTGGTCATCAGACCATAAATAACTCTTCGCAAGTTCCATGTAAAGTTAAATGGAACGTAAATAGGCAGACAAGACAAATTATATTTCGCACCAAACCAAAAAACCAGTAATCGATCGAAACCAAATTTATTTAATGAGCCACTCAACAGGAGCTTGTAGTTCCACAAAAAGTGCAGCACATAAATTGAGTCATTACCGATTTTCGCAAAGGCGTCGAATTGCCGTATTTAATAACAGACATTATACGGAGGCGGCGATCATTGTAATTGTTCGGAAACCGGCTGTTTTGAAATACCACATTGGCATTCAATATAAATTTTACAAGTTACTAGCTAAGGACTTAAAAAGTGTTGTACCGCGTATATGAACAGATACCTACTTAAAAAGGAGGCAATTCATTATTTCTGAAATAAAAAATTGGCTGTCGTTAAAAATATTTCTTAGTTCTGGGTTGCTTCTGAATAGAATGCACATAAGCTCTGAAATAACTCATCAAGCTTCTTCGAGTAAAAAGCTAATTCAGCTAACTTATTTTATTCTTGAAGGTGAAAATCTGCGCGGCTATCATTAAAGGTGCTGATAAACTAGAGCATTCACTACTAAGAGAACATCGAGCTTTCGCCGTTTTTAAATTTGTCGAACTGAACAACGAACGGAGCCATGCATAAGGCCAAACATCGCAACGAACATTTTCATGATCTTTCTAACGAAAGCTCAAGTCGATGCTCGTCAAAAAATATTCTTCATTAAAAACAATGACAGAAGCTCGGCTCACCAAAAAGTTCGAAGCTTTACTGGCCTTTCGTTAGAATGCTCGCCAGAACGCTCGATAGAATGCTCGCCAAAACGCTCTCGTTTATTTTTCTGTAATTTAATATTCGCAAGAATGCTCATTACAAGTGAATGCTCTTTTATCATCACCTTTAGGCTAACAAGCGTGTGAGGTATGTTTCCACTAGCTGATTTGCTCCTATGACATGTTTTATAACTCTGTACCTATCATCAACTTAATCAAGTTTACAAGAGTACTATTGTAATATGTCAATAAAAGAATAATTACTCATCTTCCTCAAGTTAAAGTTTTAAGTTCTGTTGAGCAGAGCAAACTAATCATATAAACATTTCTTCGGTTGGCGGTAGGACAAGTTCTAAGTCCACCTGGCTAGCTACCACCATACCATCTTATCTAAGACTGACTCCATAACATAGAGATAAATTATAGCCAGCTCCTCAGTGGTTGAGGATCCCGGGAATAGTGCGCTTCCACCTCCAACCTTATCTTCACTTATGGCTTAAGATACGAATAGAGATCGATCTGCACCTGTTAAAATTTGTTTAATTGATGAAATGTGTTTTATATCAAATCAAATAATAATATGCTAAATAATATAAAGCTTGATAATTAATAGTCTGAAATACGAATAGGGATCGACCTTCACCCATCTGTTTAATGAATAGAAAGTATTTTATATGAAATCAAGAATGCTAAATAACATAATATCAAGAATAGCTTGCCTAAAATTTTCCTTTCAGGACATTTTTTTTATTGTTTTCGTAATTTTTTTCTTTAAAATTGCACCTACATTGTATTTTTTTGTCATGTTTATAACAATCGATAGTTTGAAGCCTACATAATTAATTATTTAATTAATAAATTGGTGCAAATTACTTATTTTTTATTAAACTTTCAATCGCTGCAACCCATGATCTGCCAGGAATAAGGCAGCCAACCCAACGTTTTTACATTCTGTAGACCCCATTCTGATTCGATTGCAATCGTCGATTAACCATAGTCTATACTATAGGTTTAGAAAAATTTTAGCCAACCTATTCTTGATATTATGTTATTTAGCATTCTTAATTTCATATTAAATACTCTCTCTTCATTAAACAAATGGGTGAAGGTCGACCCCTATTCGTATCATAGGCTATTGTGTTCAAGTGTGATGAAGGATATAGTAAAATTATCACACTCACTTCACTGACAAATCTATGTTAAAACAGACCAAAACCTAAGCTTTTTTCAGTAACTATGCATAGACATTACAACCCAGAAGAAAGCCAATAAATCACATATTCAATTACATCAAAAGAATGAGTCATTACGACTCTTTATCAGTACCAGATGCTAGCTACCGCTGTGAGCGCTCAAAGAGCTGTTATCAGCGGACATAAACTACGCTGTAATTACAAAGATAGCAATTAATATTAATGTGCGTACGCGCAGGGAAGCGATAAAAAGTGACATAACACTTTTAATGTTCAGGTCAAGTGTAAGTGGACCGTTTGTTGTGATACCTGGTGGTGTAGTTTGTGTTCTGCTGTTTGTAAAAAGATAGGAATTTAATTATTGTTTTAATTACGATGAACGATGGTCTTATGATTAGTTGATTTTCGACGTGTAATAAGGTAAATTATTTTTATTTTTTTTGCATTCACAATGCAGTTTTTTATTATTGAAAATGAAGGTAAGGAAAAAATCGATCCGTCTTACAACTAGCTCCGATGGGACTCAAACCCACGTCCTTTCACTGTTCGGGCGAATGCTCTCTAAAGTATTTTATGTATTTAGTAAAATTAACAAATGAAGCCAATTTTGGTCAAAATGATGGTCCTTGATAAGTAATCATGAAAATATATTTTGTAACTATTTTACTTTGGAATTTTCTCCGATTCTTTTATTATCATAACTTTAAAATATTATCAAGTAATAGGTAATCTTCATAATTAGTTATGGCTCTTGAAGAAGTAAAAATTACTTTAGTACCTACTGTATTTTGGGCCAAGTGCATGAGTGCTTAAAAATTAAATCTACTTTAACTAATATAATATTATAAAGAAGAAAGATTAGGTTTTTTCTTTGTTTGTATATTATTAATCGATAATTCAAAAACTACGGGACCGATTTTAAAAATTCTTTCACAATTAGAAAGCAATTTTCTTACTGAGTGACATAGGCTATATTTCATCCCGATATCTCATGGCAACGGGTACCATGCGAGTAAAACCACGGGGAGCCACTACACGTAAATAATCCGTACTAATATTTCAAATGTGAAAGTGTGTTCGTTTGGTTGTCCGTCTTTAACGTCAAACTGGAGCAACGGATCGACGTGATTTTTGGTATGGGGATAGTTTGGGAGCTGGAGAGTGACATAGGCTACCTTTTACCCCGGAAAAATACCACACTCCCGCGAAATAACGTTGTGTAGTTATGTAGATACTTAAATTTGAATTATAAATCTCTATAACTACGCTCGGTATCATTAGTTGTTACAATTTTTGCCACTAACGTTCCTCATAACAACACAAAATAAAGAGACAAAAAAAAACTCGTGCCCGTCACGTCCACGTCACGTCGGTGGCCATACAAAAAGCGATCGACAAAAGATCGGCGGACGCATTGTCGGCGCGTCATTTATCAACAACGCTCCAGCGACGTCGTCGGGCGCAATCGCCAATCAATGGCCGACCCTGATTTGGTTGGGAACCATTAAAATTTTCGCATACTTTTTATCAGTAGGTACCCCAAACCCCAAGGCACTCGTGTTCGCGCGATCGTATTATTTTGTATGAAAACCAGAACAGCGCCGTTCTCAGTTGTTTAAAGAACTAAAATTCAATAATTGATCTTTGACAGCTTTGGTAGTTTTTTGGTAATAATTTATTAAAGAGTAGCCTTCCGCCCGCGGCTTCGCCCGCGTGTACTACACGACGTTATCCCGCGGGAAGGTGATATTTTACAGGAATAAAAAGTAGCCTATGTCCTTTCTCAGGCTCTAGACTATCTCTGTGCCAAAATTCATTCAAATCGGTTCAGTAGTTTAGGTGTGATTGTGTAGCACACAGACAGACAGAGACGCATTTATAATATAAAATAATAGCCTTCCGCCCGCGGCTTCGCCCGCGTGTACTACACGACGTTATCCCGCGGGAAGGTGATATTTTTCAGGAATAAAAAGTAGCCTATGTCCTTTCTCAGGCTCTAGACTATCTCTGGGTACCTACCATCAACTTTAAGGCAGCGATTCAAAAATAGCGCGATGCAGAATAGGTTCCTAAAATGAATTGCTTTCTTTCGTACTCTGACCTTCTAAAAACTGGATCGCAAATGAATTGCTAAATGTGAATGACCGAACGATTTGTGTCCTTATTTCTTCTACCCGTCTCTTTCACTCGATTCTGTCATGCCCGGAGAGTGAAAGGGACGGGTATAACCTGCAGGTGTCATGTTAACTTGGCCGAGTTATAAGTCAAATAAGAGTTGATGACAGCTCAGCGGCTGTGAAATGTCATTGAATGATCACTGAATCGCTGTCATTGATATTAAGCTGTCGTGGTACGAATAAGCGAAGCAGATCAGTTTAGGTTCCTAAACAAAACCGCAATAGGAGTTGATGGTAGGCACCCAGTACCAAAATTCATTCAAATCGGTTCAGTAGTTTAGGTGTGATTGTGTAACACACGGACAGACAGAGACGCATTTCTAATATAAGTAAGGATAAAGTAAGGATTACCATAACAAGAGTTTTTCGTTCTTACCATTTCCATTCAGGGACTTATCAAAAATACATAAGAGCTATTCTTAGGGCAACAGTTTAAATAAAATCGACCTTACGATTAGACATGTGATGTTGTTACAGCCGCTATACTAAATTTGCTATACTTACCCTATAAAGGGTTAAGCTTCTATAAGCCGAATGATATTTTTAATTACTCCAGTCCACCAAGGTATGTCTTCTTCTTAAGTTTTGCTTAGTGAACTGTTATTATTACAAAGAAGATGCTTCTTTCCAAAGACTGAAACATCGGGAGCAACTGATATAAATGTGTGTGAAAATTAATGGTTTCCCACCAAATCAGGGTCGGGCATTGATTGGCGATTGCTTTTCTCTAAAACTATCCTGTCTTTGGAAAACAGCCTCTTCTTTGTAATAATAACGATTCACCGATCACCATTTCGTTTAAGACCACCTATAAGATGCCTGCTACCAAATATTGGCAGTCAGCGGTCGAAGATGATGCGGTTGGAATTCATATTTTTTTTTTTTTATTTAAGTTTTATTGGTACACTATGATGGATTAACAAACTTAAGGGCGACAGTAGGTATAGTTTGCTTTCAAATTATTTTTAATTTTTTTGGACATACAATGCATTTTTTAACTTCTGTTAAAGCTGATGAGTTTTTTTCGCCTGTTTTTCTTGTCAGTTAAAAGATGTCCATAACAGGTGGTAGGTAAAAAATGATGGACGATTCATAAGCATTAATTTTATTTAATCTATATGAATAAAAATTTATGACTTTGACTTTATTGAAGGATTAGAAAAATACCGAATAAAAAAATAATTAGTATTAGAATAAGAACATTCGCCTGGACGATGAACGATCGTGGGTTTGAGTACGTCATAAAACAGGATTTTTTCTAATTCTTTATTTTCACTAGCTTTTTTGGTTAGAAAATTTTATTGTTTTTCTTGTTATTTAGGATATGTAATACATAGCTAGGGACAGCATCAAAAAGTTATGTTGTTTTTAAATAATTTTAAAATTGTTTAGTTGAGATCACCAGACCATGATTTATTCTGCGAATCAAAATAACACTTTAATATTATTACATATACGAATGGTTCACATTTCTTAAGCCCTTCGATCCAATATAAAGGTAAATACATACCTATCGCGGCATTCAAATATCCATTAGAAGGTTTCTTTTGATCCAGCTTCAATGAACGTTCGACGTAAGGATTAATTAGGCTTGCCATTCAAGCAACTTATTCAATGCATGAGCTTACAAACTTATACCGACTCACTTCAGACGAAAAGTGAACTTTAAGAACTCAAACTTAATAGCTAGAATTCAATGGACTTGAAGTTTAGAATGGCATATTAATTTGGTTAAAGCGAGTGAGGTGTGTCGTTAGTGAAGCGCTCTTGTTTGAGGCAGACAAGCAATCAGATATTTGTTTTAGGGTATCGGTGGCTGATAAAAGTGCAGATGATAGATTTTGATAAATTTTTACTTAATTTACTGGAAGGAAATAATTTGTATCCAACTGCTCGCTCACAAACGAGACTTTGAGCTGCCTTAAGCGAGCTAGGCCAACGCGTTTATACAGTTGAGCTTTCAAAACGTTAGAAGAATGTATCGACAATTTGCTACAACTTTAGATTTTACATTCGACATTTCTTTTACTAGATCTTGATAAAGTAGTGCTGTGGTTCTGAAAAAGGTACCTAGTCATAAAAATTATCTACTTGATCAGTGGAATATATGTGGTCGTCCAAATCAAAAGGGACCTTGTGGCGCTCGGCACTTACGCCTTTATTGCTGTTGTTCGAATACAAAATAACGACAATAAAGACGTATGTGCCGGCCGCAATAAAGTCCCTTTTGATTTTGACGACATATAGTCTGTTTAATTAATATTTAAGCTAAATCTCCAAGATATTTCTATATCAAGAAAGTTTTTTTGTGATAAAATCTGAAGTTCCATTTAGATTTTATTTTATGTGCCCAAAAAACCTCCATTAGTTTCCGTTAGTTAGTTCGGTCGGAGGTTTTTTTGAGCACATAAAAACAATAAAATGTGAAACATTAACTACCTAATACCTACATTACCTACGGAACATCTAACAACATACGCATCACGATCTATCACATTTTATTCTATGTCCGCTTCGGTGGACTAGGAATCTCTCCGCAACCTTTACTAGCAGTAATTATTTTAACATAAATTATATCAGATAAGAAATCGTTACAAAGAAACAGCATGTGCCAACGGTAATCGGATTTTAATGCTGTCCGTATAAAAATTAATGGTCCTACTTGGTAGGCCCTAATTGAGATTATTGAAAATAGTCTTGTTGCTTAGTAAGACGTATCGGCCTATAAAGGCATTTATAATTATTTAGCTTCGTGTACCTAACTATTTTTATGTGAATTGAGTTGTTGTTGTCGGTGGTCAATCAAACAATTTAATAATAATCATTAAATAAGTATTGATCAAGCATGTGACACATAGGTACGTTGTAAAAGAATGCTAAAGTGCAATTTAAGAAATATTATAGAATTAAAACCTTATAAAGTAGGTAATATATATTATTATAATACTTGTTAAGTTAACACTGTTACATAAGACTTTTTTTTCATATTACTTATGTAAAGAACGAAAAGTCATAAGTAAGTAAGTAATAGGAAACTATATGTAGGTACTTATTAAACATAACAGCAAGGATATATTGGTTCTTTCTTTTAACAGACGTATAAGAACACAACGGAGCCTTTGAATTCCTTTATGACTGTTTACAATATTGATTTCAGCACACTTCCTCGTAAAACATTAGGTCATTTGATAACTTACTTTGAAATGTGATTTTATTTTAACGAGAAATAATCGATAAGAATATTGAAATATGCAATCAATGTTTCTTATTTTTAAGCAATATAACATGTTTGAAGTCTACAAAAGTTTCGTTTGAAATACATTTTGCCATTGGTATGAACCTAACCTAAAAATTTTAAAAACAATCTCATTCTCACCTGGATTCGAGCTATACTTTCCTCTTTTTAATTTGCAGTAACAAACCCACTACTATTTCTATTATATTTGTAAGATTATTCTTGCTAAAAATACATTTAATGTCATAATTTTAAGATAAACAAAATAACATCTAAACACACGTAGCCATCTTGAATAAATGTCAGCCGCGCAAGCGCTGTCGCAAGCTACCCCTGGACAAGGGGATGAATTTTCTCTCTCTGTTTCACTCAGTTAGGTCTGTATTTCGTGTCTCGTTCGCACAAACTCTATTGTTATTCTTTATTCAAACGCAGGAGGGTCTACTTTCTAAAGTAAGGGTGATGTTTGACGTGAAGTTCGTAAGTAAGGCAGCAAAGATGTTGCAAATTTTATTTTTCTTTTAATTTTTCTAAACTGAAATGAATTTCCTAGAATGAGACTAACATTTATTTTAAAAAACTTTTAAAGTCTGGGAGATTTATGAAAATCCGAGGATTTTCTTGCGATATATTCATTTAAGTAAATATCAAAATATTTTTTTGTAGTTAATTAACGCCCGAATTCTCGTACGCAAATCATCTTTCGGAGCGTCTCAAACATCATGGCATCTCTTTCATACGTTTGAAATTTAAAGTGACAGGGCGATGTGTGAGACGCTCCCAAAGATAAGTAGCGTACGAGTATTCGGGCATAAATGTATCAAAATAATTTTGATACTTTAAATTACAAAACAAAATATTGATATGCTTGTTAACAATCGTATCATGAACAGTTTTTTTTAAATAGCAAATAAGATGAATATTTGTCTGAAGAAATATACTGAGGAACGGGGCCTACTATATCCATAATTTTATAGCCATTATAAAAAGGCAATAAAACTAAAAAAGACTAAATACCACCAAAAGCTCTTTTTATTATATTTTTAGATAAAAGCTTTAATTATTTGACTACATCACCAATTCATTTTGCAAAACCATAAAGTTGTTTTTTTTGCTTTTAAGTATTTGCAAACAAAGCTTCCTACGCCTTTTACAAGCTTAAAAACAAATTCAAGGAGTCAAGTCACAACAGGTAGCTTACCCAAACAGGATTACTCAGCAGAAATCCTTTCGTCCGCCGACCAAATCCGATATCCAGTCAAAACATGTCAAAATTCTGACAAAGTGTCAACATTTGCACATTTACTGCTGCCCCCGAGGGACCAATACGGCGAATAATGGGTTGTAGTCGAGTCTTTGCATAGCAAGCGTTGAAGGGTTAATCGCATTAGAAAAGCTTTTTTTGTTTACTGTTCAAAAGTATTTAAATGTGATATGTTTTGCTTAACGGTTACTGTATTTCGCAGTTCATATTTTAGACGAATAATGATATCACTTTGTGATCAATAAAAAGTTTTTTTCTCCTAATAATATAAAAATACTGTCACTATATTATTTGATACCAAGTAAGGTAAAAGAGCACAAATGATTAGCAACTAAAAACTTTATAGTCCATGGAAATCGTACATTTTGCCTTGCGTTAAATGAGGTAGTTCTGATTTTTTTGTATGTTAGTAGTGATGAGATAGTAATGAAAAATCCAAGTTTTCCACCTCGAAAGCCCTCCGGATCATTGTTAAATATTTAAAAATCCAATAAATTTTCAGATTTTTTTCAGTTTTTGAAAATTTTTACCACCAAGGACCTGTGTTACGGCAAAAGTTACTATTCATGCTTTAAAGTAGACTAAATTTGCAATAAAAAGAGAATAATTTGGTTCTTAAGTCAAATAGTTTTTAAGATGGGGCTATTTAAAATTTTTTGTGATTTTATTTAATAATAAAATCACAAAAAGTTAGTATTACAGTTTTTTTAGTTTTCGACATTTTGACCCAATAGTAGTGGGTTTATGGCAAAAGTATTTTTATTAGTTATTAAAGTCCATTAAATTTCCAATAAAATGAGACCAATTAGTAATATCAACTTACATTTGATAGTTTCTGAGACAGCTGTTCAAAGTAATTGAGGTAAGTAAACAATTATGTAATAGAAGGGTTTGCAAAATGAAGTACGCCCTAAAGGAAGGAGGATTTGGGAGGTGGTGGGATCAATTATGTACATTGTATGTATAATTTTGATGGACCAGGCACGTCCTCTGAATCCACAGCACACTTTTTGGGGGCAGCTTGCTGAGGTATAATTTCTTCATCGAACTGCCCAGGAAGGTCAAAATCGTCCTTTGATGGTGGGTCATCAATCAATGGTTCATCAATGTCATCACACATCAGGTCTGGTATGTTCTCGCATGATTGGCCAATGCAGTAGCTGCAAACACCCGAAATTTGAGTTCTGCTTTCCTGCAACCATATCTGCTGGTACAACCTTACATCTTTGGTATGCTTTCGAGGTGATAAAGGTTTGCGTGTCATTAACAGGGTAGAACGGGAACGTCTCCCAGATCCTTCTTCCTTTAGCAAAGCCTTCTATTACATAATTGTTTACTTACCTACCTCTATAACTATGAACAGACGTGTCTTAGGAACTATCAGGTGTAAATCGACATAATTAATCTTATTTTGTTGGAAATTTAATGGACTTTAATAACTAATAAAAAAACTTTTGCCACAAACCCACTACTAGGGGGTCAAAGTTGACGAAAAATAAAAAAAACTAATACTTCCTTTTTTGAGATTTTGCAAATTTTAAAATAGCCGTATATTAAAAACTATTTGGCTTACAAAAACTAAATTACTCTCTTTTTATTGCAAATTTAGTCTACTTTAAAGACTGCATAGTAATATTTGCCGTAACTCAGATCCTTGGTGGCAAAAATTTACTAAAACTGAAAAATATCCGAAAATTTTATGGATTTTTTAGTATTTAACAATGATCCGGAGGGCTTTCGAGGTGGAAAACTTGGATTTGTCATTACTATCTCATCACTACTAACATATAAAAAAATCAGAACTACCTCATTTAATGCAAGGCAACACCACTTATTTGGTACGATTTCCATGTACTATTAGTACAACTCGGGCGAGCTAACTAGCCACCTGCAGGTTATACCCATCTCTGTCACTCTCCGGGCATAACAGAATCGAGTGAAAGAGACGGGTATTATTTTACTTGTACAAAATAATATTATATTTGCAGTTGTTCAATAGTGATTATTACAGTAAAAAGTAAGAAAATTAAGAAGTTAAAAAATGCAACTAAGTATAATGCACATAAACGGTGGCTTCCTAAATTCAGTTTATGATGCAACTAAAATAATGTTAAATAAAAGATAATTTTAGGAATAATAACTCCTCTTTATTTTTAGCGCCCTGATTTGACTAGAGAAGTATAGAACTTTACATAAATAATCAACCTTAACTCTAATCTTAATTATACAATATTAATCTTTCTTATTCTATAGGAACTTTTTTCTTAAAACTATTATTTACATATTGATATTTTTTCACTCACTAATAATTAAAATATTGAACGAATTGAGTTTCTTTAAACACCTTGATAAACAATAAATATTTCTGAAAATATTGGCGGATTTTAAATTAATTTAAGCTAAAAAAAAAAATATTTTTACAATCAATAGCAGACTATGTTAAATATTTTATATACAAAATCATTAATATAGATACCAAAATATATTTTAAGCGTCACATTTTTGGAATCATTCCGGCATAGTTAGGCATCATATAATTCGGTGGCATATTATTTGGAATATTTGCTGGTCCCAGATTTACCATCGGGGAAGGGTAGTTTGTGTATTGCTCTGGCAATCCAACCATTTGCCTATTATCCATGTACTCAGGAACATTCCCTATCTTAGTAGCAACCATATCGTCAGTCCCGTAATGGTCTGGCGAAGTGGTCAGCTTTCCATCTTTTTTCGCCTTCATTCTTCTGTTTTGGAACCATATTTTTATCTGCCTCTCGGTCAGACCCAATGCGTGGGACACCTCTATTCTTCGCCGTCTGGATAGATACTTGTTGAAATGGAATTCTTTCTCTAGTTCTAGCGTCTGAAAGCGGGTGTAGGTCTGTCTCGTTCTCTTCGAGCCTTCCTTTTTGTCATCTCCTGAAAAATAAAACATTAGTAATTAGTTTTCCAAATATATAATCGTTACTCGTTATAAAGATTACAGTTTTAAATTATTGTAAGAAATCTGTTTCTTTAACGTACCGTTCACACTCTTCATCCACGGGTAAAATCCTTGCGCCTCGGCTGCAGCGGCCATTTTGTTCTCAGCGTAATCCGCATTGTCCCCGCCTGCGTCGACCCTCGTCACAGGTTGACAGGGCTCCTCCAGCGATGACGGTGCGCTTTCTTTCGCAA
Organism: Crambus lathoniellus; assembly: GCA_949710035.1. Taxonomy (NCBI): domain Eukaryota; kingdom Metazoa; phylum Arthropoda; class Insecta; order Lepidoptera; family Crambidae; genus Crambus; species Crambus lathoniellus. The sequence goes on from OX453307.1 coordinate 12,204,504, forward strand.
CAGCCCCACCCACGGCACCTTTGCTCTTGATTGACGTTTGATCCTCACCATCGAATCTACCATGAAATTGCGACAGATTGCATTCCTTCTCAGACGGAACCTCATTACTTTTTTCCCAATCATTACCCTCGTCTGCATGGTATATCATACGCTGCAACATTTCTTGCGCATACGGCTTGTCACATTTGACGAAATAAGGCATAGGTTTTTTAGTCTGCGGCTTTGTAAGAAGCGCTCGAAGATTGGGAGAATCTTCTTGTTCGGGAGATGCTGGCTTCAAACTGGACACGCTTTGTGGTGAACCATAATTCATATCCGATACACTGCATTGATTTGGAGAGTTTATTGACCTGGCGTCCTCACTCCTATTATCTGAAGCCCGATGCCGTAAAGCGTTGACTTTTTGTTCGTACGTGTAATTCCCAAGTTGTTGGTGCTGTGCATAATAGTTCATTTCTCTCCATTTGTTTATCATGTCTATATTAGTGTGATTATCATGCATGTAATTTGAATCATACCCGTGCCAATTATTCGGTTCTGATTTCACCATTCCGTCATTGTGGCTGGTTCCGTACGGTCTCGCACCGTATCCACCATTAGGAACGTTAGGATAATCACAATTAGGGGGATACGTGTTGCTCTGATTGTAGTAAGGACTCGCGGTCATCACCGGGTACTGACCGTAGCCGTAGTGTTTCACGTCTCTCGCACTCTGATTGTTTACTTCTGCACAATTGTTCCACATTTCACTAGCACGGTTGGTGGCCGTTACCGACGACATTCTGTCATTAAAAAGTCACTTTCAATCACTTATTTTCACTAAATCTAACATCGAAACTGGCCTGCGTGGGAGTCGGCGTTCCGTCTCCTAGGTTGACTGCGAAACGAATGCAGTAAGTTCAAACAGTCGGCACGTCCCTTACAAATGTAATACTTTTATGTGACCTAAAAAAAGTTTGGGGTACTTTCAACAATAGCGTCGCCATTGTCCCTTCGCAAAGTTGTAAACCGGGTGTTCTGTCTCGTTCAGACGTCCCTTCCGTCTATTTAGTGCAATAAGCGTAACAGGGACGGCATTATAACGTAGAGTAGAGAGATTGCAAATCTATAAATGTTTACAATGCCAATATTCCCGACATTTCGGCCGTGTGTGTGCGTGCGTGTACGCATGGGCAAATCATTGATTGGTTTACGCTCGTGTGAGTTGTAGGGGGTGTATAGATTGATTTTATTTTATTATTGGTTTAGTGTAAAGCCGCGTATGTGTGTCACTGTGTTGTATGGTTTTTATAAAGGAGGCTCTACTTTTATTATCTTTTAATAACTACAAATTACTAATACCTATACTAACTTATTTTATGTTTGTACAATCTACATATTATTTCTTACTTACTTAGTACTTGTTTAATTAGAAAAGACAAAGGATGTTTGCAGTTTATTAAACATACATTAAATTAAATTATAATAAAAATCAAAGCATGGGTTGTATTTTTAAATTAAGCTTTAGGTATAAATATTAAGCAGTCAAAATCGACTGTATACTTATAGAAAAACAATTTAATTCATTATTTTGTTTAGTGCTGCTCACGTTGATTCAATAAATTTGTTTACAAGAAACATGGATAATACAGTAAAGATCTTAAATACTTATAATAAATTTTTCATCAATGATGCTTAAAAATCTCATAACAAATAATCATGAAAATGTGTCTTATAAAATTATAGTAAATAATAAAATAAAAAGAATACGTTATTATCACATTATTACACATACAAATAAATAAAAGATCATGACATAATGATTAATAATAATGGCAATAGTATTATTATTTTCTTTAAATGTACTCACTTGAGGCTAGCGGCTGTTTAAAGGACGCCTCATAACAAAAAAATATTGAAAAATCAAAACCACACTTTTTTACAATATTTTTTGTTAAGTATGTGGCGTCCTTTAAACAGCCGCTAGCCTCAAGTGAGTACATTTAAAGAAAATAATAATACTATTGCCATTATTATTAATCATTATGTCATGATCTTTTATTTATTTGTTTGTCAAAGTAGGCACACTTACAGCAATACTATATTTTCGTCAATAGAATAAAAACATTGTTCTTGAAACCATAATTTAACTGACCTATGGCATCTTAGTTTTGGAATTATTTTGAACTTGGTTGTAAACAACTGTCGGTAAAATAGTAGCACCCTGTATAGGGGCGAACATAACTCACGCGCGTAACAGTTCAATCGGGGGTGACACAATAGCGCAGTGTGAGATGTGCGCGTGCGCTGGCGAACCAACACGGATTCGGTGCTAGATACCGTCACTGTTACATTGGCAGTTCTTATGCTGTTAATTACGACGGAGTTGTATGATTTATTGTCCTATTAAAAGCTACGAGCTTTTCAAGTATGAAAAACATAAAAATCTATAATTTAACGATTAAAATATATTTTTTTAACATTGAAAGACTAGATAAACTCTGGAATTTTAAGTGCATAATATTTTGATGCTAAGTTTAGGTACTGAATACTGAAAACCTTTATAATATTAATAATATTATGTTCAAAAGTATTCTTAATCAGAATAAGAAGTCTATAGAATACTCTACTAGCTATAGAATACTCACCAATCGCCGCGACTATCGTGCGAGTGCGAGCATCCAAATAATTGTAGGCAAATGTTTCTGGACTTCTTAAGAGACAAATTATCTAAGTGTCAATTCTCTAAAACATTACAACTTGACATTTACTCACGATTGTAAACGAAAATGAATAGATGAAAAGCAACAAAATACACAATACCGCGCTTGTTACTAATCGACAAGTGGCTCGAAATTTACAAAAATATATTTGTATAGCTTTCTTGAAAGCTTTACTTTTAGGTATAACCATGGTATAACCCAACATTGCTTGTCAAATAAGTGTCTAAGTTTTGCTCAGTCACTCTACGTTCGCAGTTTCACGCGCCCAATCGCAGCAGTTTTCGACATATGCATTGAATGTCACTGCATCCTATACACACATCTGTTGTACACGAATGCACCCACTGGCCATTGTGTGAGTCTTACCTATATATCATGCTATTTGTCCAACTGAATAGTTAATTTATTGGAAGGCAATCGGTAGTTTTTAACCGACTTCAAAAAAAGGAGGAGGTTCTCAGTTCGGTTGAATTTTTTTTTTTATTTTTTTTTTTATGTTTGTTACCTCATAACTTTGTCAATTATAAACCGATTTTAGAAATTCTTTTTTGGTTTGAAAGCATATAGTTACAAATTGGTCCCATTGTTATACGGTCAGGATCTGATGATGGCATCCTGGAGAAATCAAGGGAACTCTTCAAATATTATAGGCACACCTATAGCGATTTTGGTATTTTCTTAAGTAACTCGTGCATTTGCTTTCGGTAAGCACCATTTGGTGAAGAGTAACTGATGATGAAGACCACATATGGCCATCGAAAACATTAATTAAATACTAAATATTTTACGGGCGCAATACGATTCCTTTAATTTTAATAAGTAATTTTCAAGTATTTGCGACTGGTAGTCATCATCTCACGATGATGAGCTGGTGATGGAAGGTACAACTCCTCAATAGTTAGGAGTTGGAGGATAATTCTTTAAATATCGTTGATACGTAAATATTTGTAGTTGTTTCCTTTCAGGTTATTTAGTTAAGCTGATGATGGAAGGTAAAACTCTTTAACGCTTAGGAGTTAAAGTATGTTTTTAAGTACCACAAGCGCAAATAGAATTTTAAGTTGTATTCTTTAAAGTAATTTAGGTTAGCTGATGGTGGAAGGAAACTGCATAAAAGTAAAGAGTTGGAGGGTGGTGCTAGTCTGAGTGTTCTAATTTAGATATGGGCTATAGTCTTTGCACATTGAGCTACCCTTGCTCATTATGCTATATCTTATAGTAGATTTCTTACACTAAAAAAGGAAAAATAAACAAAAATTTTCCAAAAAAAATTAAACCGCCTTCAAAACAAAACTGCAAACAAAAACTCATTTCCCAAAAACACGTAAAAGTGAAAAAAAAATTGTATCATTCAATTCAAAGTACGAAAGTGCTGGAATTTTTCTAATTAATCTTGAACTTACTGATCTGATTGAAGTCGGTGTCAAGCCGAAAGTAACAAGAACGAATACTTAAAATTCAATTTCAAAACTCATTTTCATTTCATTTCAAAATAGTGAAACAATAATACACAATATCTCATCTCATGCGCAGAGTGGTGTAAATTGTAACCTATCAAATACATATTAATATTAATACCTATTTGGCTTGACACCGACTTCAATCAGATCAGTAAGTTCAAGATTAATTAGAAAAATTCCAGCACTTTCGTACTTTGAATTGAATGATACAATTTATTTTTCACTTTTACGTGTTTTTGGGAAATGAGTTTTTGTTTGCAGTTTTGTTTTGAAGGCGGTTTAATTTTTTTTGGAAAAATTTTGTTTTTACTATAAGAGATTCGATTTTGAAAATGAAATAAATATTTTTATAATTAGCTATGTTAGCTTTTAAGTTACAACGTCTTTTTTTATATAATTGTGTTAAAAGTTTTAACACAATTATATTAAAAAAGAAAAAACTTAATTTGTATTCAAATTCAACATTGAAAAGCTTATAATACTCGTATGTAATAAGAAATAATCAAAGAGATCTTGGGAACAAACTTATTACTTATTAAATTCAGTAACATTTTATGAAAACAACTATAAAATTGTGATAGGTTACCTATCAGAATTTTGCGCAATGAAAACATAGTCATTTAAAAAAATTTGGTCTAGAGTATGATTTTGATTTTGATTCGTTTATGTTTAAATATACCTATAGATACCTACGTACGATAAAAAACTGCAATCACGAATATTAATGCCACGAGTATAAAAAATAACCTAAACATTATTATACCCTACTATTCTAATGTTACCTTTTAAATGTGAATCAATCACATTTAACCCATTACTTTAATGTGAACTAATGACAATATTTGACCTCAACTTTCATAGCTTTTTAAAATCAAACAAATAACTGTTGGGTTATAGCCAGATTAACCGTAAAGCACTCACTATGGTTTCGTGATTTCAAATAAAAAAACTTTAAGTTCAATTTCACACTGAATTCCAAAATCAATTTCATTCGAACCCTACGTATAATAACATAGAACCAAAACGCTGTAAAAGATAAATTAAATTGCAAAGGAATTAAAGCTTTATTGCATGGTTACAAGTTGAAAAATCATTAGGCTTCGTAAACATCATTCATGGTTGTGTCAAGTCAAAAAGAATTCAAAAATGAAAATTGGTAATCCTTAACGCTTTAGAAATAGAAGCTAATTTTGTTACGCAATTTGGGTGTTCGCTCGTCATACTGTGTAACTGACAATGTAGCACCATTAATCTTGCGAAATCAATCGATGGCTTATTCAGAATATTGTATTTGATTTTGCCGCGGGGCTTTTCTGTTCATATTTACTTTGGATCTTTTTCTTTAATTTATGATTCGCGAAGAAAAAAATCGACATCTGTCGTTTTTGGAAAACCTTTGTGTTGTTTGCTCGAAATGTGCGAGAATTCTGTTCAAAGGTGATTTGCCACTGACCACTTTGTCATGGAATTTCAACTAAATTATTTCGTAATTTCAGAAGAACTTCACCTTCATATTAAAAGTACTACGTACTGAATATCTAAGACCAACTTTCAATTTCACTTTCAAAAATTTTTTTTAATTTAATAGTTCTTATCAAATTACGTTTGTGTGGATCGTTCGGTCTTCGTCCAATTCATGATCTTACTAAAGTCTCAACTAACTTTATTGCTTATGTAGCTGTGCAAGGTATAGCAAATTCAATAGCTCATGCGGACTGTGTACGTGATCGGCTGTTAAAGTGTTAACATGACATGTTAATAAAACCGCCTTCAAAAAAACCACATCAAAAAGTAAGAAATAATTCCTCACCAAATAAATAACGTAAGTACTTTGAAGTCGGGCGTGAAACATGTACAATTTTTTGTTGTTTTTGTTAAAACCCGCCCGACTTCAAAGTACTTACGTTATTTATTTGGTGAGGAATTATTTCTTACTTTTTTGATGTGGTTTTTTTGAAGGCGGTTTTACTTTTTTATAAAAATAATTTTTATTTCACTCTTTTTAGTGCATCGTGCAGGCAATTTACGTGTTTTCTGGTAAATAGGTATGTGATCAAACTGAAAACCTCCTTTTTCGAAGTCGGTTAAAATACCTTGAGGTATCCCCTTTTTAACAAAACAAGAATCATCTAAATCGGTTTATAAACAAAGGAGTTATGCCTAAAGATACGTATTAAATTCACATAAAGTGGTAACGAAACCGACAGTATTTTCAAGATTTCCTGAAAACTACTGAACCGATTTCAAAATTTCAAAAAATGGGACCAACTTGGAAACCAACCTGATGTAATAACGTTTGAACAATTTCAATCGGTTCAGCCGTCTTCGAGTAATCGGTGGACATACACAAAAAAAAAAAACATACATACAGACGAATAGAGAACCTCCTCCTTTTTGATTTAGAAGTCGGTTAAAAATGGCTAAGGCATGTCCCGTAGTTAATGAATATACTTAACCTACATAAAATGCTTCTATTTTTAACCAAAACCGATCTACCATGCTCTCAGTCGGCAAGCACAAACAAAGTCGAATTCACAAACTGCACCTGCATTTTTGGGTTCAACCATTGTTATAACAATAAAGTTCGACTCCAAAACATGGGCTCCAAAAAGTGAAGACTAAGTTATCAGCCACCGTCTACTATCAGTTCATGGTAGTCATGAAAACATTATTGTTTAAATCTTCTTTGTTCTTTTCGCCGATGCCGTCAAACAGAAGGCGGTTTGTAAAACAGACAGCTTTTTCCCGTTTATTGGGGTGCTAAAACAATAAACCGCTTTCCAGTCGCCTTTGATGTGCCGACGAGGCCATAAACACTTTACCTGCATGCCGCTTGCGAATTTCGAAGTTATTGGCGACTTTGCGATGATTACCAGTTTGACTGGCAAAATCTAAAAATCTTTAAAGGTATATTTTCATTTAATAAAAACAATAAGTAATTCAGTTTTAATGAATACAAAAATGTCTTCATTATGTACTTATTCAATAAATATTTAAATACTAGCTTTCCGCCCGCGGCTTCGCCCGCGTGGACTACACGACGTAATCCCGCGGGAATGTGATATTTTTCCGGGCCTATGTTCCTTTCCAGGCTACAAAGTAGGTATATGTGTCCCAAATTTCAGCCCTACCCGTTCAGCCGTTTTGGCGTGATTGAGTAACAAACATACAAACATCTAAGCTTTGACATTTATAATATTAGTAGGACAAGTCGCATATAGGTATTGGTATTTTAAAGGTAGGTAAGTTCTTTTTATAAACAAGATAATGAAAAATAATTCGTAACAAGTATTTGGCGAGTTCTAAATATTTTCTTCAATATACACTTTACTCGTAGTCAAATTTTGCATCAAATTATCACACATAAAACGCTTCATAATTTATAGATAAGTACTCTTAAATAATTTGTAGGCATCAATTTCCTAGTTTACGAATATTTATGACTTTACACGTCAACTAACATTATTATTTGCCGTCGGACATTAGCATAGTTTCAACCGGTTTTCGTTGCACCCCACCGGTATCCTACCGGTACCGTTTGTTCGTGCAACAGTAATAAATCTTAAAATCCGCTAGTAACAGTAAACTAGTCGACACAATAATGAAACAAAGGTTCCGTATAATTGTACGTTTGCAAGGCGTGTCAAATGTTTGACTTTGTTTTGAACGTCTACTGTGGAAAATGGAAAGTTGTGTTGCTCTCGTTGGTAGAACAAACGTAGTGTGAGTCACGAAGTTGAGATATCCCTGCATAGGTAATATTATGAGCAGGTTCTTTTCAAAACTGGACTCTTCCACCTCTCTATTTTTTTTCAAAATTTGAGAAAAAATTTTTTTTAGTTATGCAGTTATGTTGAAATAAAGCGCACTTCAAAGGTGCTCTCTTCTATGTAGTTCCTGTGCTGTCCTTTATGACGTAAGATCGATTTGTTTTAGTTCGTGATGCGTTATCTAATGTTATTGTTGGTCGAAGGGTTTTCATCAATAAACAAAGTGGTTTTCATCAATACAAGATGGGAGTTTTTAAGTATAATAGAATCTCTATTGCACATGTGTGAAGCAGGGCCGGTTCGCTATTATTGTCATGAACACTTTCAGTGCATGAAATTTTCAACTTATATTGATCGTTATCTAACTCGTCCGGCTTTCACTAGCTATAAATAGATCGAGTACTTACTTATAAGAATCTTTAAAAATATATGTTTAATATTTTGCAATAAAAATAATTGTTTTGAAATCTGTTTGTAATAATAGAACTTCTTAAGTTCCCTGGTTTATTGCATAGTCAATGGTCAAGATTCAAGGCTAATTAATAATGGAAAGATCGAAATATTTTACCTTGAATATTAATGCAAATTGGCAGAAATACAACATTATTAAAACCTTTTACGAAAGCGCATACAAACTTTGCATTTTTTTAGATTTGTACCTAGTATAGTTTCAAAATACTTCTATGATCTTGTACCACCAACCAATGTTTTCATTTTTGTCGCATCTAGTTGGCTTAAAAAAATCAGTAAAATCCCATGTACTTAGAGGCAAATTAAAATTATCTTCAAAGTGACTGAGCTGAATTCGGTAACAAACAAGACGTACTACGTGCATCCTTTAAAGTTTTTGCGAAAATTGCAACGTCATTGTTTGGAGTCCTTGACCAATATTTTACGACAAGCCTTCTAAAAATACGACAATACAATTTTAAGGTAATCACAACTTCCAAAACAAGACAAAAATCGCCTTTTGTTTATGCACTGTTTCGGCAACTTTTAACGTTGAGAACAAAATATTGTTTTTTAAGGGTTTTTAAGGACTGTCTGCACGTTTTTTGTTCTTTTTGTTTCGGTAATAAGCTTGTTCTTTAGTTGGTTTCTGTTAAAAGGAATTTGTCACACCCTTTACGTAACGCGTGCCATGCCTACATTTGTGATGTTTGTGAAACATGCTATAGAATTTAGACTCATATGAATAGTGTTTAGCAACAATGTCATAAAGTTAAAAATCTTATCTCCAAAAAGTCATAAAAGACTTTATTTCAAGCATTTCACATAATGTACCTATTTGAATTTTATTATGTTAACAAATTTTAATCATTGCACTTATGCTGAAGAAAATGTTGCAATATTTTATAAATAATTCATAATTAATAAGATTAGCAAATTATTTGACTAGCAAACTCAATTTGAAAAATACAAAATATCAAAATTAACATAAATTATCACATAATATTTCAATAGGCATTATAAAAAGGCAATATAGCAATGGCTTTAAATTGATTTTATTTAATCACAATGAAATTAAATAAGTATATGGAAAAACTGTAAAGCCTTTGAGGATATAGGATATATCGTTATTTATGGAGCAGTCGGTCAAATTTTTTATATTGGTTTCTGCATTTTTCCTTTGCATACTATGCACTGTAGGAAGGTAAAAGCTAGTTCACCCCATGGCCGATGGTTTGGCAAACATCGGTCGGTCAGCTGGCGATGGCGGTGTAATCTCTCGCAGTATACGCTGATACCATCGTAAGGTACGACGGACACTGTGACTGTTGGAGAACGACTAGTGTTGGTTGATCAATATCTCCTTAAATTTTATAGCATAGTAGCTAGGATCTCATGGATCTGCTCTGTAGTGTAGGTTATCTTTTTAAATATTTTTCCTTGCAATTTTTCCTTGCAATCAGTACATTGCAGGTTAAAGTAAAATGGCTGGTTTACATAGTGCGAGCTGCTGCTTAGCCAGTAGACAGCAACTCGGTTTGTCTACTCGTACGCCAGTAGCTCGGCTACACGATACGTAGCACCTGTTGCTCAGTCATGCGAGTTGACGCGATGTCGAGTGAACGTGCTTGTTCTCTGTAGAGTTTCATGAATATATATGTATATTATAAGAAAACCATCTTTCCGCAGCCATTTTCAATTCGCAAAATGCTCGTAGGCGCAGCCCACAAAAACACAGGTTCCGGTCACAACTGTCCGGCTGGCACTGGCGAGCTACTGCCAAATGCGTCCAAACGCTGCAAGTGATGACCGAGCTGCTGCCATGTGCGAGTAGCTGCCGGGCGAGCATGCGAGTGAAAAATGCAAGCTACTTTACAACTGCACGTACGAGTTACTCGTAAGTTTCGTCCAAACAGTGCGAGTTACTGCAGTGCAGTTACTCGGCAGGCTGCGAGCAGCAGCAATGCCTGATGGTTTGGCAAAATCTGCCGGTCAGCTGGCGATATAATCTCTCGCAGTCTTCGCTGATACCATCGTTGGGCACGGCCGGTATTGGGAGCGTTGGATCGACTATAATTGTGTTATATACGTATATAGTGATATGTAATATTAAAGTGTTAGTAAAAATTAATATTACCATTTTTACTGAGAGTCAATCCTGTGTTTTAATATTGACTTATAAGTTTAATAGTAGTGGGGATTCGAGAGTTCCAACACAGGCGTTCCAGCCCTCTCTGAACCCGTTTTGGGGTCACACCAATCCTAAAAAAAAAAAAAAAAAAAAAAAAAAAAAAAAAAAAAAAAAAAAAAGTGAAAACCCCCCATTTGAGTCGATTGCGCTGGGTCCCAGAGCGATATCTTTAACCGTTTCGGAGATACGTTTTTGCTAAATTCACTCCTACTTGATTAACTAATGAACCCTTGTTAATGACACCTCGACGCTAATGACACTCTCGACTTCGATCTTAACTACATGATCCTAATCACCTTTCCCGATGCTCCTCATTAACTAATCGTCCATAGCTATGCGTTTCCAGCAATGCTTTGTACTCTGTATTCATCGGCTATCTCACGATACATATTTTGCTAAGTTAAATCACATGAACCTTTTATAACATATGTTTTTATCTTACAAGTAGGTCCTTATCATGCGAACACCATATTTAATTGTATTAAACGTTTACTCATTTAATATCGAAAGCTGTATCTACTACTTTACCTATTTGGTTTTGCAATAATAATTACATTGCTCATTAATTTAATTTTTTAAATATTTGTCATACTATTACAACATGATGGCTTTGTCAACAACTTTCACTAATTTTGTTTCCTGAATCTTAATTACTTTGTTCATTTTTATCAATGATTGACAAACACATCTAATGATCTGAACTAGTATAAGAACCATCGCATCGTCGCATTTCCTAACAAAGTGCTATCCACTGTCATCGAAAACGTAGACTACTGCTCAAGTCAAGTCAAGGCAACCAATATGGATGTGAGTATTAAATTTTACATACTTTCTTTATAGCTACTTGTTTCTGATTTTGTAACATGTTTGTAACTATCAACCTCCAGTGTATTCCATAATGCTGATTTATATTTATTGTTGTACTTACTATTCTTTGTATTCATTGTTATAGCTCACATCTTGCTTTGGTGACAACACCACCGTTGACTACGAGGAAAACACTTACAAACATTATTACTATCCGACATCTGATGATGACGAGGGTGCATCTTCGACTCCATACCCTATCCAGAAGAGAAACAGACCGGACAGCGAATCTCTGAACGAGTTTTTTGAAGAGCCTTCAAAGAAGAAAAAAGCCAAACTACAATCGTCTACTGTGGGGCGAGCAACAAATGATGGGATGTCTTACATATCTACAAACACAGATGATGGATCAACAGCAACTCATCTTATTAAAATCGAGATCTATGACCTGAAAAAATTGGCAAACGTCCCTCCACCAGATCATTGGAAACATGCGGAAGTAAGAGTGAAGTACTACAACAAACCAAAGACTAACCACCACCAACGAACTCGATAGTTAATTTATGATATAACAAAAGAAATTTCATCATCATCTGACTGCAAGAAGTATACATTTAAACATAAAGATTGAATCAAAATAATCCATATTGGTTGGTACTTGGTCGTCTTGAGCAGTAGTCTTCGATCACTAGAAGTCCCACAACAAGGAACACAGAACTAACCAACATCGATATATAATTTATGTTATTTTAAAATGTTAAAAATAGGTTAAGATTTAACAATGAATAAACGATTTATTTTTTAACATTTAACTGTTTTTATTCATTTTAAAGGTTTTTGAAATAAAGACAAAAATAAATTTCAACATATTTATTACACAACACTTAAAATAGTTTACAAGTACATAATTTATTATTAAATCAATATAAAAGACTTGAACATATATTTAATCAACTCATCATTTTTTAATGTATCTTCACTAAAAATTTCAACAAAGTCACTAAGAGACATACCTCTAAACTTAAGATACAAATACACAAGACAATATTCACCACAAAGAGATGAAAAAACATTTTGAATAACTTTATTGTTATAGATCCACCTACTTGTGTTACGTTTTAAAAAAGTTAAATGGTAAGTGTCAGGTTTTCGACCGAAAGTATCAAAATATTCTCCAACACCTTCTGTACTTATATAAATTGCTACCCAATGTGTCCCTGGTTTTGTATCAGGATCTAAATTACTGACCAAGTAAATGGGTGTTGTCATATGAATCGGTAATCGATTAGCAGCAAAAACATTATTGAGTAAGGTAGGATGTATTATTTGTAAACATTTACTTATATCTGAGGTATTCATGATAGTATCATATGTCTACTACGTTCAAAGTACACACGTATATAAATTAATTTAAAAAAGATACCAATCTTATATAATAACAATTTGTTTAACTACTAAAATCTACACTTACATTTCTATTCTTATCTAATTCTATTAAATTATCGAATTCAGCGTATACTATGCAATTGATTGTCTGAGTAAGAGCATTTTCAAACCTTACTTCTAACCTAACACTACCATGTTTGATTAAGTTCCAATGTGAAGATGAATTCGCAGATAAATCTGGTGTGAGGTCAAAAGCCATCAAACAGTATCCTTTTGGATATCTATCTCTATTTATACCATTACCCTCGTTCAAAAAATGGATACCAGTTCCAGAGAATAGTGTGTGATACATCACAGTATGAATTCCATTACTAAATGCAGGTTGTAAGGCTTTTGAAGGTATTTGCATACCATCAATATATAAACTAAACGAGTTCATTCCAAAATTATCAAAGTCATAAGGATTTTTATTAAAAGTACCATTGAAAGCCGTATTGTTAACAAATCCAATGATACACCGTTTTGGTATCTGACCAAGAAAAACATTGTCAAGTGTTTTACCTTGCACACCAGATGGTATTGTCAATACCTTAACTTCAGCTCTTGTGATTGGATATTTTGCTGTTGTAGATGCTAAGACTTTTTGATGAGCAATCAGAACACTTGGATTAATCCGTGCCTTACGAACTAAAAGAGTAGCATCAGTGATGGATACTTTCACTTTTATATCATTTGTTGGTGCCATTAAGTTAAAAGAATCTCTGGAGCGAACTAGTTTCACACACATCTCTACTCCATTAATCATAAACTTTTCTTGATTAAAAATATCACCATGTAAATGTCCAATCATTTCCACTTCTTTACTGTCCTTTACATATTTTTGTCTCTCACTAAAGCCCTTGTTCGACTCATCTGTGTTGTTCATTTTTCCAGCAGTATCTTCATACCACATTCCACATGTCAAATGCGATTGTTTCGCATGTGGGGCATAATTTAGAAGAGTTTCTATATATGCACGGTATCCATATGTATTATTTGGGGGAGATATGAGTTTTTGATTTAGATAGACATCTAATTGACTAAAAAGAGAATGGAGCCAATAATTAACTGGTGCTACTGCAGTTGTATCAGTGAGAGGTGTTAAATCTTGGTTTAATATCTTAGCCCTTATATGAATTAATGTATGGGATAAATCGATATAATCATCACCAGATCCGGGAATAAAAAATTCCAATGGTCCATCATCGCTGAGTGATGAAATGGGCTTATAGTGAATCCATTGTCCATTTTCAATACTTGTCTGAGTTGATGGTAAAGCAAATAAATCCAGTTCTGACTTAACACATTCACAAGAATTATTATGTAAGAATGACATCTTTTATTTTAATAATTATTTTAAGAAAATATATCTTTTCTATTAATTTTAATGTTTCTTTTAGCCTTTTTAATTGTTCTTCCTTTCTGATTCTCTGAAGGAATGAGACATTTTAAACTTAGTCTTTTCTTTTTATAACCAGATCCTGTCATGACTCTATCAATTTTATCATCAGCTTTTCTTTTTAAGTTTAAAGTAGCTTCCTTAAAACGATCTTTGACAGATTCTTGTAAGGGTTTCGCTTGCACCATATCAGATAGGAGTCCTACACCAGCATTAAGTGCTTCTTTACCAATGACTCTAGCACCACTTGAAAAGAGAGGTAGAACTGATCGAAACAATCCCCCCAAAAAACTCCCAATACCATGCCCACGTTGATGTGATACACCTTTATATATTACTCCAATTCCACTTCCACCTTGATGAGTATAGTAGTGCTGATACGGACAGATATTGTTATTATGTCTAGTGTACATTGTTTTAGTTTAAGTTAATTACGTTTGAAATGCAACTTAACGCAGCTCGTTCCGAACTCAAATGGAATATTTTCACCAGTGTTTGATCTTATATCTATTTCAATGGTATCAAACTCTCTGCGCAATACAGGAATATAGTGTGGTGGAGAAAAAACATGCATTTTATTTGATCCATATACATATTTAATAGGATCTAATGATATAATCCTCAACAACGGACACATTACATCCCCAACAATTTGAGGTTGTACAATATCACAATATATAAATAACTGTGATGGTAATCCTAAATAAAGATTAGCTGGAAATTTACCAGTACGTCTAGTTGCTACATCAGTGTTTGGATCAAATCCAAGTTGAAGACTTAATTTTGATGAAAATTTTAAAGAAATTAGATCATCAATATTTCCGGTTAGACTTACATACTTAGAAATTTTATCATGTCGTAGTTTAAACGTTTCTCTTGAATTCAATGCTGATAAAACGTCATCTATATTTTCATAACTGGATGCTGGTATATGGTTTTTATATGTTACGACAGATGAGTCTGTTTCATTAGGCACAGCCATTCTTTTCCTTATGTACATGATATTATTATTATTTTGGACTGTAAACATAGTACAAGGATATTGAAATTCCACAACCCCCACTGACCATTCTCCTTCCAATTTGATAGACTTTGGTAACTTTGTTGAAAAGTTTGTTGTCTTATTGTCAGGAAAGTATGAGAAAGAACTGTTACTAGGTAAAGTTAAATAAAAGTTTTCGATATTCATGACTCTAGACTCGTTGCTAATATCCAACTATTAAACTTATTCGGATAACCTTTCCACTTCACGAGCAATTCCTTTCTGGGCCCTGAATACCGAGTACGAATAATTTTATCTATTTTATATTTTGAAGTGGGGTCGTAAGTAACTTTTTGTAGTTCTTTTTCATAGAATGTACCTATGATAGGTTCATTTTTAAGATCTTTTAAAGTATACACCAACCATGGCGATCTTTTTATAATTGATGTTATCACAAATATCTCATCACTCCAGTTTGTTTCATATCCTTTTTGAAAAATGTGTTTATATTTTGTAATTCTCACATGATCACCGATGTTTAATTTAGGATTACTTAAACTACTACACCGAATATTTGATTTGTCATACAAGTTACGCCAAACTGTCATGATGTTATTATCATTAACATCACAAGGTCGCATCTTAATACTTCTATGAAAGCTATGGTTATATGAATAAAGTAAATCTTGCAAAATGTCTACATATCTATAAGTGTTGTGGTGAGTGAAATATCGCCACATTTTCATTTTTAGTGTTCTTTGAAATCTCTCGACAATACTAGCTTTGATGTCAGGATTATTAGTGGTGTAATAATTAATATTGTGACTTTTTAAAAACTGTTGAACATCTTTCGATATAAATTCAGTACCTTTATCTGATTGCAAATGTCTAGGAGTAGTTTTAGCTTCACAAATTATGCTTGCAAAACATTTTTTTACAGTTTCAGAATTCTTTTTATTCATAACCCTAGCAAAGGCATATTTACTAAAAACATCAATTACACACAAAATATATTTATTTCCATCATTATATCCACTATAAGTTCTCATATCACTTAAATCAGCTTGCCAAAGTTCATTAATATTTGATAGAATATATTTATTCCTTGGAAACCGACGTTGTACCGGTTTGTGCAAAGTGTAAGTTTCTTGAGATTCCAACCATTTTTTTGTTTCTTCTTTAGTCATTTTACTTTTCATTGCTTCTGATAATTTACTGAAACTGCTATAGCCAGCAGGATTAGAGACATCGTAATAAATATTATTTATTTCTAATAAGGGGTCCATCTCTCCCAATCAATTTTTCTTTTTATTTTTTTTTCATTTAGGTTTGATTGAGGGGTAGAATAATCAGTCGCGTTTGGAGATTCTGTGATATTTTCAACTTGATTTCCGATGTCTGATTTTTTTGACATTACATTTATATAAGTTGCCCTTTTTGGATTACCTATGTAGCTCATCGGTACTTGTAAATCCTTTAAGGCAGTTGTGAATTCCACCCAACCATGTGGAGAACTATTTTTGAGTGGTCTTACAACATCATTCAGTAAGTCTAAAATATTACTTTTATGAACCTCCTTGTTATTTATGAAAACGGTACCTTTATCATTCCAATAAATTTTATCTTTATTTTTTAAAAGTACATCAATCAAAAGCTCACCCTTAACTTTATATGTCTTCGGTAAGAATTGAAGTAGTTGAGATTTAACATAAAAATCATTAGTTTTGGTCTGTATGTTCTCACTAACGTGTGTTTTTATAAAATCTTCTTTACTTTCTAAAGACTTTTCTGGTTTTACATCTTCTTTTATATTAGTCTCTGATTCACCAAAGCTTATAATAGGTATTTCTACTGGTTTTCGGTCTTTACCAACAAAATATAAATATCTTTGAAGAGTTTGCAAATATAATGACCACTTTTCTCTATCTTCTAATTTTGTTTTCAAAACTTTATTCATTTCTTCATCAAGTTGTGATAGTGTAGTATTAGCATTACCATTTTTAAGTTTTTCTATAACTTCAGGTTCAATTAATATCATTTTCTTTGCATTATCCATTTTAAATTACTTAATAAGCGAGTTCAACAGTAAATTCAAAACGGAACCAAGTATTATCGGTAAGAAAGCTCCACCTTTTTGGACTATAATATTTTTTCTTAGTTTATTTTTACCTTTTGACGTAAGTTTTCTTAAAACATTCTTATACTTTTGTAATTCATTTATTTTTTCTTTTGGTAAGGGAACTTTTCCTTTCAAGATATTGTAGATACACTCACAGATGCAGTTAATTTCTTCTTCACCACAAGCTTTTAGTAAAACTTTTCTAAATTTTGGTTTGAGAACATGTAAAGCCCGTAGGAAGTCTTCATGCGTCTTTACTCGATCTTTCATTGTTCAGAAATGAGAGATTTTTGTTTATGACTACTATATTTATATCCTTTCTTAGGAACATAACAAACTGTGTAATCGTTTGGAAAAATATTAGTTTTAAAACGATAACTATCATTTGTATTCTGTTTTAAATCGATCATCAAATATCCATGTGGTTTATTTGTAGCATCTCTATAAGCATCCTCAACATATTTAGGATTTTCAGGTACAAGTTGACGAGCAAGATATCGTATTTGAGTTTTGTCTCGTGGATTTTTAAAGTAAACAATGTAGCTTGAATTTAATGAAATATCACGTTGTCCTTTTCCTTGATGAAATAAATTTTGAGTTATGTAAAATACACTTAAATTTCGATGATGGCTCCCTTTAGTGAAAATATCAACTACGCGCCCGTCAGATTCCCTCATAAGGTCGTCAATTATAATAAGTTGAGGATATTTCCCATCGAACATGCTTAAATCAGGTATTCCTTCATAATAATTAACAGCAGTTAAATTGTATAATGGTTGCATTTCATCATAACACCACAATATGTTTTTGAATTCAACATTACATATTTTTTTCATATTTTTAATAAATTCACAAACAAAATTGGATTTACCACAACCACTTGGACCGGCGACAATTGTAGTAAATGGATGTTCAAAATGAATCATGTTAAACGTCTACTCTATATTAAAGTAGGTATCAAAATGAATAAAAATTTGTATGTGTAGATTTTTTTAATGAGTAACTAAAACAATTAACAAATACAAAAATAATTATAGTTTAACTTAAAAAATACAAAAACAGTTTTAAAATTAATAAGTTTACTTAAAATAAATACACAAATGTTAGCTAAAGTAGTTCACTTAAAATCTTATAATTAGTTGATTATCGTAATTTATAATGACCCCAAGCTAATGTATCGGTGGAATTGGGTATAATGAATCGTTTGGTATCATTATAAGACAAACAAATTTTATTTATCTTTTGAGTAAAGATCACATGCTTTATGGATCGAAAACGATACATTTCAGCAAGTTCTATTTTTTTAGTAAACAAACAAGTTTTATAATTATCTAATTTTAATTTTCTAGTTACAGATTTGTTTACACCTTTGGCTTTAGCCGTAGTTTTATTGTTTACTTGCATAGCATACATTTTTGAACGTAAGCCAACAAATTCAGAAAAAACTTGACCATTGTGTTCATCTTTAAAATAACCTAATTTTTTCTTATTTAATAAAGGAAATCCATAAATATTATTTTGTTCGTAATCAGATGTGTCAAAATAATTACATATATCTGGTTGAATTTCTTTATAAAAATCTGTACAAAAAATTTGATAAACTAAGCTGTCAGTGTCAGTATACAATAATTTAATTTTTTCAAATTTACACTTCATGTACTTATAATGAAAATCATACATCAAAGTTTTTGATAAATCTAATATACTAAAACCTAAGAAGATGGGTTTATTGTACAAAAGTTTAGTCTTTTTTAATTGAACTGCTACTAAACTCTCAGAAAAAACAGATAGACTATGAAATTCAGGTTTGGCAATCAGATCCGATGCACCTTTTTTTTACCTCGATTTTCCCAGTGAGTCAATAGCTTCACGTTTACTCTTTTTTCAATATTTTCCATGGTCTTACCAAAAATTGAGTTATTCATTAACTTATAGAAATCTTTTTCAAAGTCAGATGTTGCTAATGTACGTAATTGAGTGTTTAAATCTATGTATTTTTTTAGCCAAGGACTTTGTTTAAATTTCAAAACTCTATGCACTTTAGTAACTTTTAAACCCAACTCTATGCTTTGTAAGAGATTTCTATAATGTATAACATATTTTTCCATATTATTTAAATTTGGTACAAGCTTTGGTTCCTTAGAACCACCAATACAAATATTTTCTGGGCATAAAGGAAAATCTGAATGAAAATCATGAAGGTTATCAGGATATTCCAAATCTACTTCTAAAATATAGCCAAATTCTGAAGTGATGGGAATATTAAAATTAACATCAACATTTACCCATTCAAATTGAGAAATAGGTAGATACTGAGACATAGCCCACCCATACAAATTATTCGCATCTAAATATGTTAGATAAGAAATAGGTTCATCACTCTGATAATTTTCCATGTAAGGATTATTAGCTTTGGCATAACGGTTACTGCACTGAGACACGCCACCTCTTATACCAGATTTTATAAAAGCAATTTTATCAAAATCTGTTAATAACTCAATTTCAACTCCGGTAAACTTTAACATAGCATCCCAGCTTAAACCAGGGGCAGTGTAATAATGAGCTGGGTCTAAATCATACGTTTTTAGACATACATTCCTAAAGTTTTCAAATACATCACTTAAAAGCAAAACATCAGTTTTTAAATAAAGATTAGAATAATCAGACATATTCTTACATTTAAAATGAGACCACACTCTTTGGGCGTGAGCGTAGTCTTCATTAGAAATAGTTGAGCCAGTAAGTGAACTAAAAAACTCATTAATTTCCGGCAATGATGTTGATTTTAATGAAGTAAAAGATTTCATAAACTCATATGGAAAAACACCTTTTCTTTTCAACAATTCAAAATCGTTTTCATTTGGAAATTCATTTTTTAGTTCTATAAACTGATCATCATTAAGATTAGAAGCTAACGAATCTAAACTACTAGATAAAAATTTAAAAGAATCAATGAACCTTAAACTTACACGCTGACCGTTTACGTTAAGTATTTTAGAAAATGAAATATATTTTTCTTTATTTTGGGGAATTATTTGTACTTCACCTTCATCAAAATTTAACGCATGTACAATAAAGTGAGCATCGTAATTACTTAAATTATGTAATACTATAGGAACGAAATCTATTTTATGAAACTTTTTACTACATATTTCATGTGAAACACCCATAAAGGTTCCTAATTGCCAGTCGTAATCAATAAATTTATCTAATAAATCTTTTTTACATATATAACACACTTTGGTTTCATTTATATGTTTTTTATTTTCAACCGTAAGAGGAAGAGGGGCAGTTTGAAAACTATTTCTACTACATATCATTTTTAAATCTTCTTTGAGCTTTGTCATAAACACATGAGAACAGTTTTCTCCACTATACGTAACATATTTAGAGAGATTACTATCATATGAACACTTTATGTAATAACCGAAACTGTACACGTCATGTCTCTGAACATTAATGGTTGATGATTTGTTGGGATCACCAGAACAAGAGGCAATAGGTTTTAAAAACGCTTCGGTATCAGCATAAACAATAAAAGGAACCCTCTTTTTCTTTTCAAAATTATCAAAATATAACCTATCATTAGGAACATTTTCATTAAACCAATTCTTTCTAAACGTATTTGGACTTGGTAATACCGTATAAATATGAGCGCAATCACGTGTTTGGTGGTTATTAAGTGCAATTCTTGTGGGAAAATTAAGCAAACAACCATCACAAATGTGAACAGAACCATTTCGTGAAGTGACCTGCATACTCACTAAACGAGATAAATTTTTTATATAACAATAATGCCCATTAGTACCATTAGTGATATAGAGTAAATTTATATGTGTTGATTTGCGAGACTTTGTAAAATATAGGGGGCCAACGACTTGATGGGTTTTAGTCTCAGATTTATATTCTAAACCGAAAACGTTAATGCTTATATCGTTTAAACGCTCAACTTTGTAAATATCAGCTAACTTTACTGGAAAAGATATCCCATCAAAATTTAACTTGTTTTCAAATTTCCGATAAACGTTTACCCGGTCGGGGTTTTTTGGTTGAGGATACAAAGCTGAGAGTAAAGCCCATTTAAAACATTGCACATCTGCATTTTTAACATTGATAACAGCATTTTTAGTCTTAATATCATAAGGTAATTCAATAAAAGATGATCCCCGCAGTGGACTAAATTTATTAATATTCATATCTAAACTAATTATATCTTTAAGACTCCATCCACTATCTTTTTTCTCAAATTCACTAACTTTATGAGATAATCGTTCTTTTAAGGAATCGAAAAATCTATCGAGTTCAATGGATTCATTGAGAATATAGTTTTCAGTCTGGAAGTCGAAAACGTTTAGTATTTTTTTATTTTGGTGCACAAAGTTAGCACACAGTATGAAGTTTACTTTAAAAGTGTGCAAATGTACTATATTATCAATGATCAAAGTCTTTAGATCATCTTTTATTGAATTCACAAACATTTCAACTGTTTCAAGTTCTTTAGACTCCGCTAAAGAAGTTATTTTATATGTTTGAATTCTCTTACCAAAGGCAGTTTCGACTATAGTTACATTTGGTAAGTTACAATGACAATGAAACGCATTATTTTTGTGAGTCTTACTTCTATAGTGATTGGATAAATACCTTTTTTTAACAGAGATGTTACAAACTGAACACATTACCATCTCGCTCTCACCAGCAGTCGAAACCTCTTCATCTCCCCCTCTTGAAGTAGATGGTTCATCAATACGTCGTCTCTTTTCATTGTTTTCGATGTAATTGTCTGCAGGTCGTTTTAATCCCGCACCATATTGCATGTTAGTAGATGGTTCATTAATACGTCGTCTCTTTTCATTGTTTTCGATGTAATTGTCTGCATGTCGTTTTAATCCCCCGCCATATTGTATGTTAATACTGTTGACATAAATAAAATGTAAGAAGAAATAAAATTTAAAAAACATATACCTAATTCTTAAAAATATAAGAATGAAACTTACGTCTTTTCAATTTCTTCACATAGTTCTACTAGTTGTTTGTCAAAATATGAATCAAAAGTTTCCACTTCTTCACAAAGTTCTACTAGTGGTTTGTCAAAATAGGAGTCAAAAGTTTCCACTTTTTTACAAACTTCATTTAAATATTCATCATCGATTGAAGATGAAAAAAATGCACTGACACACTTTGTATTAGACATTATTATAAACACTCAGGTAACACACAAGTTCAGGTTGAAGTTTACAACTTAGAGAATTGATATCTACTAATTTTAAACATTTAAACTGTCTTCTATTTATACGAAGAAATATATGCATTAAGAAAAATTAAACTAATGAATTAGCCGATGAATACAGAGAACAAAGCATTACTGGAAACGCATAGCTATGGACGATTAGTTAATGAGGAGCATCGAGAAAGGTGATGTAGTTTGGCTTTTTTCTTCTTTGAAACCTATTTTTAACATTTTAAAATAACATAAATTATATATCGATGTTGGTTAGTTCTGTGTTCCTTGTTGTGGGACTTCTAGTGATCGAAGACTACTGCTCAAGACGACCAAGTACCAACCAATATGGATTATTTTGATTCAATCTTTATGTTTAAATGTATACTTCTTGCAGTCAGATGATGATGAAATTTCTTTTGTTATATCATAAATTAACTGTCGAGTTCGTTGGTGGTGGTTAGTCTTTGGTTTGTTGTAGTACTTCACTCTTACTTCCGCATGTTTCCAATGATCTGGTGGAGGGACGTTTGCCAATTTTTTCAGGTCATAGATCTCGATTTTAATAAGATGAGTTGCTGTTGATCCATCATCTGTGTTTGTAGATATGTAAGACATCCCATCATTTGTTGCTCGCCCCACAGTAGACGATTGTAGTTTGGCTTTTTTCTTCTTTGAAGGCTCTTCAAAAAACTCGTTCAGAGATTCGCTGTCCGGTCTGTTTCTCTTCTGGATAGGGTATGGAGTCGAAGATGCACCCTCGTCATCATCAGATGTCGGATAGTAATAATGTTTGTAAGTGTTTTCCTCGTAGTCAACGGTGGTGTTGTCACCAAAGCAAGATGTGAGCTATAACAATGAATACAAAGAATAGTAAGTACAACAATAAATATAAATCAGCATTATGGAATACACTGGAGGTTGATAGTTACAAACATGTTACAAAATCAGAAACAAGTAGCTATAAAGAAAGTATGTAAAATTTAATACTCACATCCATATTGGTTGCCTTGACTTGACTTGAGCAGTAGTCTACGTTTTCGATGACAGTGGATAGCACTTTGTTAGGAAATGCGACGATGCGATGGTTCTTATACTAGTTCAGATCATTAGATGTGTTTGTCAATCATTGATAAAAATGAACAAAGTAATTAAGATTCAGGAAACAAAATTAGTGAAAGTTGTTGACAAAGCCATCATGTTGTAATAGTATGACAAATATTTAAAAAATTAAATTAATGAGCAATGTAATTATTATTGCAAAACCAAATAGGTAAAGTAGTAGATACAGCTTTCGATATTAAATGAGTAAACGTTTAATACAATTAAATATGGTGTTCGCATGATAAGGACCTACTTGTAAGATAAAAACATATGTTATAAAAGGTTCATGTGATTTAACTTAGCAAAATATGTATCGTGAGATAGCCGATGAATACAGAGTACAAAGCATTGCTGGAAACGCATAGCTATGGACGATTAGTTAATGAGGAGCATCGGGAAAGGTGATTAGGATCATGTAGTTAAGATCGAAGTCGAGAGTGTCATTAGCGTCGAGGTGTCATTAACAAGGGTTCATTAGTTAATCAAGTAGGAGTGAATTTAGCAAAAACGTATCTCCGAAACGGTTAAAGATATCGCTCTGGGACCCAGCGCAATCGACTCAAATGGGGGGTTTTCACTTTTTTTTTTTTTTTTTTTTTTTTTTTTTTTTTAGGATTGGTGTGACCCCAAAACGGGTTCAGAGAGGGCTGGAACGCCTGTGTTGGAACTCTCGAATCCCCACTACTTTTAATTACTTCACGGTTTTAAATTCTTTCTTCTTCAAATCAAAAAATATGGCTTAAAGTATCCAGTTAGCAATCTGAAATTACAAATTGATTGTGCCTCTGTAGTTGGATTGAATGAAGCTTTCGTCATATTGGGCAGTAAGCAAGATAGTAACCTATTTAAGTAGTAGCACAGAATACTAAATAGTACAAGGTTTCCTTCCACACACCTGTGAGGAATCATCGACCTGACCTGCCTAGGCAGGCAATGTATTCCTTTTCATTATTAATAGCGGTTCCGTTATCTAATGTAGAATAACGTCTATTTAAAAAACTTCTTGGACATATTTTAGTTAAATCATTATAATTTTACCAATAAATGTAACTTTTTTATTTTACACAATAAAGATAACGTCGTCAAGTGTGCGCCGGGCCGTATACTGCTCCCTCGCTGCACCACCATTAATCAGGGCTTCGATCCTGGACTCACAATGGGGAATGTTCAGAGCCGCGATCCATTAGAATAACAATAATTACTCTTCTACTACCAACGTCATAAAGATTCTCTTAAACGCGAGTCACAAGCTTTTTGAGAATCACTATCGATGGAAGAAAACATCGAGTTTTGCTTGTTTTGTGTCATTAGCAAGTACTTAAGTAGGTATATTTTTAATATTATATTATTGAATCTTTATTAGAGTGTAAAGAAACCCTTAGACACCGAGTTTCTTGTAACTCAAATACTCTAAATAGTTTTTTTATTACCTACATTACTGAAAATTATGACAGCTCTTATTATACTACGGGTTGGATTTAAGAAATTCAAATAGCTATTACAATAGAAATCAAAGTAATTTTCAAAACATATAATAAAATAGTAATGATGCCACTTGAAAAATTACATACCTAACTACTCAAAACAAAAAAGGTATATTGCTGCGTATACAGCAATTCAATGAATACTGAATACAGTGTTCATTTCACTTTCGACCAAAGTTATTTATTTTAAATTTATAACAAACAAGTGAAAGTTAAGCGAAGTCGAAAATTGGGGTCACTTTATTATCTATGCGAATTGATGACCGAATTTTTGGAGAATCAACCTACAGAACAATAGTTGCTTATTTCTTGGAAAACAATTTGTTCTTTCCGCAAAAGCTTCTTTGCATTGTTATTTTGTAATGCCACGACGTAAAATATCTCCTTGTCATTGAAAAATGCAAAATGTACTGACTGATATACAACAGCTCTATTACAGGCTGCTTAATCATCATCATCAGCTATTTAGTGTCCCCACTGCTGGGGCACTGGCCTTCCGTATGGATGGATTAGGAGAATGGGCCATGACCCACCACGCGAACCCAGTGTGGATTGGTGGGTGGGTATTTACGACTACAAATGCAGCCGGGACCAACGGCTTAGCGTGCCCTCCGAATCACGGAGGAGCTCCAGATGAAAAGTTTTCGATCACCCATCCCGTGACCGACCATTGCGAAAGTTGCTTAACTTCAACGATCGCAGATCGAGCGCGCCAACCACTGCGCCACGAGCTCGTCATTCTTCATTCCTTAATCATTTCACATAATATTCTTGAGAAAACAACAGATATTTGTATCTCAAAAATCAAAAATAACTAGTCTAAAAATTCAAAAGCATGACCGATGTAAATCACAGTAGAAGGAGCGCAGACAGGGTGCGTGATCCCAAACAAAACATCGTGCCGTGGACTGTCCAAGAAAAATACTAGCTGCTGATTTACTGAGCGATACGGGCCAGAAATGTGGCCAGATGTAAAATTAAACGGGAAATCTACGGGTTAACACACGTTTTTCTAGACTTTTTTAAGATTTATTTGATTTTAAAATAATTATGTTCTTTTATTTATGCTTCTAAATTTATCAGAAGAGGCGACATATGCAAACTTTTGTGTAACAACTTATGTACCATATTTATAGTGTTTTATTATTTCATATGATTATTTTTATTGTTATCAAAAATAACTTTTATAATATTGTAGTAGTGGTGTTAAAAAGCACTACTTAAATAAATATTTAGTAAAAAAACTATAGCCTTACTTTTTGACATTTTCCTGTTTACTGCAAAATACCAGTATTATATTGTGTCATAAATTATATCAGTAACTAAGAAGGATCAATAACCACTATAATATACCGATATGAACTAATAAACACAACAGTGATAATTATTGAATTACTTTTTACTTTTTTGCGTAAATTTACTACGCAATTTTTATTACTGAAAATGAAATAGTCGAAAAAAATGACCCTTCCTCCAAGTAGCTCCGCCGGGAATTCTTCCGTGATAACTATATTGATAATTATGTATCACACTTCAGCAGTTAAAAATAATAAACTTGAAAAATAGAAAATGAAGTATTTAGAAAAAATCGACCCGTCTCACAACCAGCTCCGATGGATGGTTGTGAGACGGGTCGATTTTTTCTAAATACTTCATTTTCCATTTTTCAACTATAAAAATTGCATTGTGAATGCAAAAAAAAGGTAAACATTTAAATAATAATAAACTTATTCTTCAACATTATAATGTCCAATCGGTAACTAAGATATCAGTATTCTGGTTTTATCCTCGATATCTCACGATCTATATTTTCCACTATTCACGAGAAGCGATTGGTATTGGTGTATTGAATCGTTCGTGTTTTTTCCGACGCCTTGCCATAACGCAGCGCTTTGAGTGCTCAGAACAGGGGAGCTGTAGAGTGGAAGTCAAATTGGAAAATATATTTGCTACTACGATAGAGGTTGGACAGGACATTGGTTGCAACTAGATCAAAAGAAAATACCAAAAATATAAATAAATAAAACCCTAATCTAAATAGCACCAAAACAGTTACGAAACATAATATCATACGCAACGTCATGTCAACGTCAACAAGACGCAATAATGTTCAATAACTTAGAAGATCTGGCCAGACGATTACGGTAGATCTGAATTGTCAAAAATTGCAAACCATGATGGAAAAGCTAGCCGTTAAACAAGCGAGATTGTTCAATCGCTCTAGCCTACTGTTGCTTTAGGACAACGCTAGATCCTATACTTCACAATCACAGCAGAGATCGCCTTAGAGGAACTGCGATTGGAATATCTCCGACGTCCACCATACTCCCTAGACCTTGCACCTACATACACCTTTTTTGGAATTTGGACAATTCCTGCAAGGAAAAATGTTCAATTCCAATTCAAGAATCAACAAAATCTTTGAAGATGGACAGCCTCATAGTCAAAACCAGCTTCAAAGATTTTGTTGATTCTCTCTTCCACAGTTTTTTCAGCAATGGTGTCAATGAATTACATAATAAAAATGGCGAACGTAATAGTACACACTTCGATGAATAACAATATAGGGTGAAGGACCCAATTATCAGCACTTTAAGAGTTAGTCTCAACTTAAACCCGTTTATCACATTGAATAATACTTTTTCACCCGTTATGACGAGTTTTCTAGTTTCAATATTCAATCAGTCAGATTATATTAAAAAAAATAGTTTATCTTTGTCGATTTTTTTTTAGATAGGCAAGAGTAAAAAATGACCATCGCACCATTTGTTAGCACCATCACCACCAATTGGGTACTTGACTGATTTTTTTTTATTGACTTAAAATTTTCATTTAATTAGTAACAACACAACATAGGTATTTATTTTAAAATATCTTGCATATTTTCAGCGATATAGAGCATAAAACTTTCTAATTAGACAAGGAGAGCGCTATAGAAACGTGACGTCACATTTCTATAGCGCCATACTCTCGCCATAGAAAATTTCGGTTTAGAAAGAGATAGCTAGGGTCACAATTAAGTAGCTCATAATTCGCTTAATATAATACGGATTGAATTTCTTTTTTAAAATTTGTTATTCAATAATGTTATATTTCTGAATGTCATAATAAAACATCTATATTTCAACAACAGTCAAATACCCAATTGTCAGCATAGAGTGAGCCAATTATCAGCACTGTGATAGTGGTATTGAAATTATATGAAATAAAAAAATGTTGATTGAATATTTTTTAATATAGGTAGGTACCCTGTAAATAAACATAAAAAATATATTTTACTTATAGTCTAACAGTATTTATAAACATGACAAAGTCTTATCTTTATAGTTATGTAGGTATTGAAATAATTTGTATAGACTTAGTTAAATCTCACTATATGGTAGGTAGGAATTTATTACTAGTAGATAGTAGGTACAACTATTATGGAACATATAATTTGCACTTAAGAAAGTATAGCAGTAAGAAAATTTAAATAAAAAGGAATAGTCCTTGCTCTACATCTTCAATCTTTTATATTCTTTTATTTTATTCTTCTATTCTCTTGCTTCTTCTTTCTTCTATTCTTCTTCTTCTTCTTAATTTTCGCTTGTGTATTTTTTCTTTTATCAGGGTTATTTAATTCCTTTGGTTTCATGAACTAGGGGGGTCTGAAAAAAGGAAAGATTATGAAATGCTAGGATAACCAAATTATCAGCATGCTTTTGATCCAATTATTAACACTATGCTGACAATCGGCAAATGCAGTTTCAGCACCATGCTAAGATATAGATTCCGAAGGTATAATCTACTTATAAAAAATCTACACATAAAATAAACACGGTTTGCAAAAAAAATATGGAATTAAGTTTTATTGTACTATTTTCCACTTATCTGCACCAGTGCTGATTATTAGAAATTCGCGAAATAGTGGATCCATATTATCAGCACCACATATTTACCAATATACCACCATAACCACAAATTCTTCTTTTCAGATTATCCTCATAAACTATCTTATAAATCAGAGAAATCAAAAGTTTCAGTATAAAATATCTAAAAAATCTAATATAGTATAAAATGTAAACACATGAACTTACCTTCGATCACAAGGAACTGGCAAAAACAGGACCAACTGCAGGATACAAACGTTTGATCACAATTTTTTCGCAATATTGAAGTGGGAAAGTATGGTATTGCCGGAAGTAGGATACCAAAAACATCAAATTATTTATTTTCCCAAGTGGCAACTTAAATAAGTTAGTGAAAACTTTATAATTTTACTATTTATTCGGGGTGCTGATTATTTGGTGCAGTGCTAGCATTTGGGTCCGTTACCCTAATTTCGTAAAAATTATTACGCGTGCTTTTCTTATATGCGATTGCTGGCTATTTTTAGTTTTCATCGATTACGTGATGATATGTTGACTCTTTGAATATGAAGAAACTCGGATACGGGAAACTTGTTGACTGCATAGTATTAATATATAATAAATAACATGTATTTTTCATTTGGCGTATTTCTTGATTCATTTTCTGATAACCGAAGAAAATTATTTCATCATAACAACCAGTTGGCATGACATATTATTCTTGGCTCATTTTTCTGATAATCGAAGAATATTAATTAACCGTTAACAAAATATTAGTGAAAAATGTTTAACCCGTAACAATAATAAACCTTGTGCAACCTTTTCGGTCAGCCACTTATGCCCGAATACTCGTACGCTACTTATCTTTGGGAGCATCTAATCGCCCTGTTACTTTAAATGACAAACGTATGAAAGAGATGCCATGATGTTTGTGACGCTCTCAAAGATGATTTGCGTTCGAGAATTCGGGCGTAAGACGGTTAGAAGGGTGAATCACTTAGAGGGTAGTCGCCGTGCTTTCTATAACTTTAGCAGTCAGTATATAAGACCTTACGAATGCGAGAGCTGCAGACTGCCCCAGTCTGCTGTGAGTCGAGATGTCGTCGTGGGAATAAAGCGCGTCGCCAGTGCTGCAGGTTGCTGCTCCTGTCCACAGTGAGTGAGTCGTCCACGGTGAGTGTAGAGTATAGAGCGTGTCGGTGTATTCGAGCTGTCGTTGAGAAGGCCTAGTGATGCTTATGTTGATGATGAACAGATGGTGTGTTGATGTAGAGAGATGTGCTGCGTAGACCAGGTCGGTGATGCCGGTGAGTATGTACTGCCAAGGGTCCGGGAAGAGTCTTCCATAATGTGGTGTTTAAATCTTCGTAAATGGTGCTGGTTACGATGACAATATAGGTGCTGGACTCCATCAGATGATGTTGGTTTCTTTCTTCTGATGATAGGTGGACGGTGGGTGAGATAACCTGAGGACTTCGGCCAGCCCGGAAACGCTGATATTGTTGAGGGGTCACCAATGTGTCGAGGGGATAACATTCGTACAATTGAAAGCTTTAACGGTCCCTTGCTTATAATACGGGGTGACATCGAAGTCGTTAGCATCCTTTTAAAATAAGAACATACTCATGATATAGAGACTTTTCACCAAATATGATGTCCAAATCCAAGATGTAAGTAATGTTATTTTTTTTAATCCCTGTAAAATCGCGTAACGTACTCGGTAATTAATCACTATAGCAAATAAAAATTAAAATAACTAAAAATAACAATTTGATAAAAAAACATTGATTAATTAATATTCAAATATCATACAAGCCTTAAACTACTTCATTGGCCTCTCGAAAAAACGCGGGCTCTACTATAAAGTGAATTTATTTAAGTTCGCGCACGGAATTCACCGAAACAAACAATGTCGCCCATGCCCGCAGTACACGCGTCCCTGCGCCCACGCTGACGCCGGGGGGCACCACCCCTTTTCACGTAAAAACATAGCTTCATATGAGTACATTAATAGGCCGGATGGATGCCAATGACTTCAAAAACACCCTGTATAACTATTCGAGGTGTGTATGTGTGTGAAAAATCACCCGGAATTATTTGATTCCCTATATGATGTTCCACTTATCTATAGCTGCAGGCGCCCAAATAGGCTAGTCACCCCTGTGATGAGGACAGCCATGCGTTCAAGAAACTGCCATGCATTGGCCGTTAGAATATATAACAGCCTACCAGCTGACATAAAAGAATTGCAGCTGACTCAATTTAATTATAAGCTAAAAACTTGGCTGGTCAAAAATTGTTTTTATGTTTTGGACAAATATTTTAACAGAAAAATGTCATTTTAATTTATATTTATTATTTAGAGATAGAAATCACATTAATGTATTCATTTTAATTAATCAAAAATTTTAATAAATTCTTATATTTTATTCAGCTAAATATGTGATTATGTAATAATTACATTATATTGTTAGGTATGATTGTAATCCATGATTGTTTTTTTATTTATTTTTATTTGATTATTGCATGCCCTGCCTGGGTGAATGTGTATCGCACTCTATAATGACATGTCAACTTTAATGTACCACATTCTAGCGAAATAATATAGGTATTCTATTCTATTCTACAAACGGTGATTATCTATAACTTAATACTACGTGCTAGACAGTGATTAGGTATGTGCCTACCGGTACACCAAACAAATAAATTAGCGGTCTACATTAATTTGTAGATAAAGTAAATATTTTGCTATTAGCCAGCTATTACTATAGCTACTCCATACTCGTCTGTGTTCGCAGAACCGTAGGGGAAGGCAAGAACCTTGACGGGCCCTATGAAAATGATATCACGACCGACATAGGAATACACTTAATGTTTCTCCAGCCAGATATCTTCATGTCGAACCATCGGCCATCCATCATGTTTTGTAAGGAGACATCTCTGTGGCCTGTAGGTATCGTAATTAACGAGCTTTCTTTGCGAATGATGTTCCGAGCAAAAAAGTTGGTTTGGTGCTGTTTTTGTAAATGTATGTGATTGTTTTTGTACCTAATTATAGTGCTATGTTAAGCATTATTAGGTATACCTTTCTGAGGAAGGTACGTTTTATTATACAGGGCGTCCCAAAACTATGTAACACGGAGGGAAAGTACCTTAAATACTGAAGATATAAAATTTTACTGAAAGGAGACTTCATTTTTATTTTTAAAAGAAAACGAACTGCATTCATAGAATTTTAAATAATCGCCTGTCTTAACTGGGAATGTTTCTTTAATTTTATTATGCCAATCGAAAGGCTCGATTATACCTAAGCATTTCTTCTAAGTAACATAGCATCTTAAATAAAAAAAAGACTACGAAATTTAACATTTAATGTTGAATAACAAGTTCGTGCAGCGTTATGGATAGCCTTTTCTGTGACTGTCGTCATGCTCAAAACTTTAACATTTCAATGTATTACTAATAAGTGAAGATTGGAGCAATATACGTAATTTCCCTATTATACGTGTTTGATAAAGTTATAATGTGTTACATAACACCAGCTCGATTGGTTTAAAAATGTTTCAATAATTTGATGCGGTCTATTCCACCATGTGGCATAGACCACACCAATTACTGTAGATAGAAAGTTTTATTGTAATAGGACTTTATTTATATTTAAATAACAATACGAAATGCATTCAGAGATTTTTTGCAATAGTAAACCGAGAATCGAACCCGCACCAAATTATTCAAACTTTTTTTAACCAATAGAGGTGGTGTTACTTATCACATTATCAAAGACTTATAAGGAAATTCGGTATAATTGCTCCAATCTTCCCTCATTAGTAATACATTGAAATGTTAAAGTATTGAGCACGACAGTCACAGAAAAGGCTATCCGTAATGCGGCACAAACTTGTTATTCAACATTAAATGTTAAACTTTGTAGTCTTCCTTTTATTTAAAATGCTCTGTTACATAGAAGAAATGCTTAGGTATAATCGACCCTTTCGATCGGAAGGTATAATGAAATTAAAGAAATATTTTTTTACATTCAGCTAGTTCGATTCCCAGTTCAGACAAGTGATTATTCAAAAGTCTATGAATGCAGTTCGTTTTCTTTTAAAAATAAAAGTGAAGTCTCCTTTCAGTAAAATTTGATATCTTTAGTATTTAAGGTACTTTCCCTCCATGTGGCATAGTTTTGGGACGCCCTGTATATCGAATAACAAAACTTCACTCACGGATGCTATAAAGATATCGGTAGGGTAAGTCTGCGTGTTCGTAAAACGTACACATACAAAAATAGGATAGAGTAAAAAATAAGTATAGTCAGCTTCAAAATGATCTGAGCGTTCAAACCCATCAAAAATTAAATCAAATTAACCTTATCTCAAGACATAAAGGTGCATTTTCATTAGTTGTTTGATAACAAATGACAAACAATGAAAGTTTGTACTTACTTAAAGTAGTTTTTGTCAAAAATGTTCAGATATTTTTTGTAGGTTTGAAAGCATCATGTAGTCCGCGTGAGCTAAACCGTGGGCGGAAAGTTACATTTTTTCGTGCTATCAATCAAATAAATTTATTAATCGCTTATTATTCCATCGCAATTTTGTACATAAGGCTTAAGCTACAATAAACAAACATTAGAAATATAGGAAAAATGTGATAGTAAAAAAAACCACGAGCTCTGGTAAGTAGCTTTCAGGTGGGACTCGAACTAATAGCTCGTGGTTTTTTACTATCACATTTTTCCTATACTTACAAAATTACACTGTGAATGCATAAGAAAAAAACAGCTTTGGAAAACAATAAAAACATCACAAATACATTTAAAACTAAAAACTCGACCGAAAAATTATTGCACTCCTCTACGCACCCAAAACAGGCATGTGATAATGTAAACACATACTTTTCGGAAATAGGAGAGGTTCTAGCAAATAAAATAACTGCTAATCATCCACCAGTTTCATTTACAACTCCTAAAAACCCATTATTAACATCTTTTGTTTTGGAAAACACAAACGAAAATGAAGTAATCTCTATTATTAATTCTCTAAGGTCTAACGCCGCATCAGGTTGGGATGGGATAACTCCCGGTATATTAAAACGGTACTCCATAATTTTGGCTCCTGTTCTTACTCATCTCTTCAATCTTTGCTTTGAGTCTTCTGTTTTTCCATCTGCCTTTAAAAAGGCGACTATCCATCCTATTTTTAAGAGTGGTGATGTGGGATCTTTTCATAACTATCGACCTATAGCTGTGTTGAGTGCCTTGTCTAAAGTTTTGGAACGGCTAGTTAATAACAGACTTATAAAGTACCTTGACCGTTTTAAAATAATTTCTCAACAACAGTTTGGCTTCCAAAAGAAGAAGTGCACATCGGATGCAATTCACAATTTGACAAATTTTATTGTAGATAAATTAAATAATAATAAAAAAGTACTCTCAATCTTTTAAGATCTCGCGAAAGCGTTTGATACGATTCCTCAAACCACACTTTTCCTCAAACTCGAAGAAATAGGCATCAGAGGACCGCAACTTAATTTCTTTAAAAGCTATCTCACTGATAGAAAGCAGGTCGTTAAAATTGGTAAACACATTAGTGATGAGCTTCCTGTCTCGTATGGAGTTCCTCAAGGGAGTATCCTTGGCCCGACCCTTTTTCTTGTGTTTATAAATGACCTCTGCAATTTGCACCTACAAAACGCAAACATCATTTCCTACGCAGATGATACCGCTCTCACATTTTATGCTAACACCTGGTCAGAGCTGCAAAACATTTCTCAATCTGGATTAAATACAACTTTAAACTGGCTGCTGACTCATACATTATCACTCAACACCGCAAAAACTAAAGTAATCACGTATTGCATCACAGCAAACGGACAACCCAAAACTCCCATCGAAGTAAAGGCACACTTCTGTGCTCCCCCAAACTCAACCTGTGCATGTCCTGCTTTGTGTTTAATTGACCACATCTGTAACATATCATTTTTTTAATATGTTACATTCACAATAAACTATGATAGTACCAACCTTAATTTCTGTTTTTTATCCTATATTTTGTACCTTTACACATCACAGTTTTTATACATCCCTTATTGCAAAGTACATACATTCTCATTAACTCAATTCCAAGCAATAATTGCTAATTTTTACATCTTAGGTACACTTAAATTTGTCAACAAACATCTATCCCTGTCCCTCCTCCTCATCCCTCTCACTCCTCTCCTTTTCTCAGAAATTCTCCTATATTAAAGTGGGGTGTAACTTTTGACGGACACACCTGTGTCTTAGAATTTATTACTAAAATTAAAGAATTAGCTGCCTCCTGCTCTGCCCAAGACCATGAACTGCTCTCAAACTTCTCACATCTGCTTACTGGTGATGCATTGGTGTGGTTCCGCGGTTACAGGGACAATATAACTTCTATGTCTCAACTTTTTGATTATCTAAAAGAGGAATTTATACCTGTTGATTATGACAGACGACTTCTACTGCAAATAAAAGGCAGATTGCAAGATAAATCTGAAGACATAAAAATGTATATCAATCTCATGCTTTATGAGATGTCTAAACTATCTAAACCACTCTCTGAAACTGAGAAGTTGGATATAATATTATCAAATATGAACACTTTTTATATTGCAAAATTAGCTCTCCACGATTTCTCTTCGACTGCGGAACTCAAATCAGTGTGCTCCAGGCTAGACATAGCAAAGTACAAATGTGAGAATAGAGGTGCCTTAAATCCTGGCAATACTGCTATTGTTCCCGGTTTCACAGTGAAATCTAATCTTACTAAATCGGTAAATCAACCGTTTATTAAACAAAAACCTTTATCGGGAAATGTTGCTACCATCTCCCATAATGCTTATAATTCCGCCATGCTACAAAAAGATAGTGTCACTTGTTTAAAGTGTAGTGGCAAACATCACTATTCAAAGTGTAATGTATACAATACACCTATATGTTTTAAATGTAAAAAACCTAATGTACTTACTCGCGACTGTACTTGTTCAAAAAACTGAATGAGCGGTCAGTAGCATGTTCTCTCTCTCTTAAAACTAAACTTTCTGAACTAACTAAACATACTACTGACCAGGAATGGCAGGAATATCTAATTTTCTTAAAAAACTTTTTCTCCTCTCAAAAGATAGCTCCACTTTTTGAGTCAAACTTGCCTGACAACCGTGCGTTTATCAAAGTCAACATTTTGGGAACAGAGTGCTTGGCCTTGGCCGATTCTGGTGCATCAACTTCTATACTCAGCAATGATGCGCTAGGGACGCTTAGGGAATTAGGTCTACAGACTCATCTTCAGCCATCTTCTAAAACTCTTAAAGTTGGCAATAACGCTAAACTTAATATTTTGGGATCCATTACGATACCTATTACTTACAAGTCCAATCTAAGACTAATTACTCTCAATGTATGCACAGATATCAAGAGTCCTCTTATTTTAGGTGTAAATTTTCTTAGGGCATTTAACCTATGTCAGGATATTCTGGAATATACGACCGACTCTCAGTGTACCTCTGCTTTCAACTCTTTAATTGACGCAAACACACACTTACATACTTATGAGGATCTGTCAGTTGTACAAAAATCTCAGATTGATAACATTATCACTGATTTTAAAAATATTTCTGCTGATTCTAACAACTTAGGTCTCACTGATCTTGAAGAACATGTCATTGACACTGGTGATCATCCCCCAGTGAAACAAAAATACTACCCTATACCAGTTCACTATAAACAGCGGGTCGAGGCTGAAATTAATGATATGTTAAGAATGGGTATTATTGAAAAAAGTAATTCACCTTGGAATTCCCCTCTCTTAGTAGTTCCCAAACCTAACGGAGACTTAAGGATCTGCCTAGACAGTAGAAAACTGAATAGTGTCACCAAAATAGATTCATATCCTATGCCGCGTATCCAAGACATACTTGATTCTCTTAATAATGCTAAATTTCTAAGCTCTATTGACCTGAAAAGCTCATTTTTTCAAATTAATTTACACCCAGACTCGCGGGAGAAGACTAGTTTCTCCATTCCTGGGGTTGGGGCTTTCCAATTTTGCCGCATGCCTTTCGGACTTGTCAATGCATCTGCTAGAATGATGAGACTTATGGATAAAGTCTTTGGACCAGAGTTTGCTGGCCGTCTGTTTACCTACGTGGATGACGTAATACTGGTCAGTAATTCATATGACGAACACGTCGAGTTATTGAAGCGTGTCTATCAACGTTTAAAAGAAGTAGGTCTCACCATCAATTTTGACAAATCAGTTTTCTGCAGATCTTCCCTTAAGTTTCTAGGGTTCATCGTCGACCGACACGGACTACGCACTGACAGTGACAAGGTTAAGGCCATTTTGGAATACCCTGTCCCTACTAACCAAAAAGAAGTCAGACGTTTTCTAGGCATGGCGTCATGGTATAGGCGTTTTATCCAAAACTTAACTGCTCCTATAAACAACCTAATTAAAAAACAGCCCAAGGGCAAAGCTTTTAGTTTTCCGCAGGAAGCTCTCCTTGCCTTTAACGAGATTAAGCAACGTTTGGTATCTGCACCCATTCTTTCTATACCTAAATTTGATAAGCCTTTTATCATCTCTACCGATGCCTCTGATTTAGGTCTCGGTTGTGTCCTCTCTCAAAAGGACGACGAGGGTAAAGAAC
This sequence comes from Crambus lathoniellus, assembly GCA_949710035.1. Taxonomy (NCBI): domain Eukaryota; kingdom Metazoa; phylum Arthropoda; class Insecta; order Lepidoptera; family Crambidae; genus Crambus; species Crambus lathoniellus. The sequence goes on from OX453307.1 coordinate 12,242,136, forward strand.
ATCCTGTCGCCTTCGCTAGCCGTTCTCTTACTAAACCAGAAAGAAACCATGCCACTACTGAAAAGGAACTAAATGCTTTAATCTTTGCTCTAGAAAAATTTAGGGGTTATATTGAAGGCTCTCCCTTCCCCACTACGGTTTATACAGATCATAGTAGTCTGAAATGGCTTGTCAGTCTTAAATCTCCTACAGGAAGATTGGCGAGATGGGCAGTCCGGCTTTCTCAATTTAATCTTAAAATTGAGTATCGTAGGGGCTCTGATAATGCCTTGGCCGACGCTCTTTCTCGTTCATTTCCCGTAAATGTCACTTCTGATGACGATCCATCTCAAAACTCCCCTTCTTCTTCTTCTACTACCAAAGACTCTTGGTACCTCAAGAAAGTACAAGACGTCAAATCTTCTCCCCACAAGTTCTCTGATTGGAAACTAATTTCTGATCGTCTCTATAAAAGGATGAAAAATTCCAACCCTCTCTCTGCTGACTGTGAGTGGAAACTCGTGGTTCCTTTCGAATCGCGGCATGACGTCATAGCTAAATGTCATGACCAGCCGAGTGCAGCCCATTTAGGCATCTTTAAGACTTTGAAACGTCTTACTCAATCTTATTATTGGCCATCTCTACATAGAGATGTCAAGAAATACATCAAAAATTGTCAAGTTTGCTTGGCGTATAAGAGCACGAATGAAGGTCCCCCAGGCATCATGAAAAATCCCAAACAGGTCCAACGTCCCTTCCAAATGATATCTACAGACATAATGGGTCCCTTACCTCGATCTTATCAGGGCTACAAATTCATTCTAGTAGTTACTGACGTTTTCACTAAATATACATGCATATTTCCTATGAGGAACTCACTTTCCAAGACAGTAGTTTCCATTATTGAAAACAATATATTTATGAAATATGGGATTCCCCAAACAATTGTCATGGACAACGGTCCCCAGTATATCTCTAATGCCATGAAGGATTTAGTTGCGAAGTATAAAGTTCCTAATTCTTTTTATAACTGTAGGTTCCTGCCACAAAACAACCCTTCTGAAAGGACTAATCGTGTCATTGTCACTGCCATATCTTCCTATGTAGGTACAGACCACAGAAAATGGGCTGAAGAATTACCAAAAATTGAGTTTGCAATCAACACAGCCGTTAGTGAATCCACTGGTTTTAGCCCATATTTTCTAAATCATGGCCGCGAAGCTGTACTCTCTGGTGACTGGTACCCTAACTCTCCACTTAAAGAAGAAGATATTTTGTTTACCGACAGGACTTCATACTCATCTACTCTACCTCATCTTAAAGACATTTTTATTAAAGTAAACTTGAACATGTCCAAAGCCTACTCCAAATATAAAATTCATTACAACAAAAATAGGCGTGATATTGAATATCAGGAGGGACAGACTGTATGGAAGAAAGAATATCCACTTTCTGATGCTAGTAAATTTTTCACTGCAAAACTTGCTCCTAAATTCACTAAATGTATTGTGAAAAAGAAGATCTCTCCTCTTACATACATTCTGAAGGACTTTCACACATCCAAGGATTTAGGCACTTGGCACATTAAGGACATTTTAAAATCTGTACCTATATAACTACACCTATATTTTGCTTATTTCATTTTATTTATGTATGTGATTATTAAGTATTTTTCTCTTTTCTCTCTCTTGCTCTGCATCTAGGTACTATCTCCTCCGTACCTTATCCGTATGGTTGCCGGAGAAAGAATAGTACCATCGCTCTCCCCTTGCGCGTCGTAAGAGCCGACCAAAAGTCCCATTTTCCCATCCCATATTTTCCTTCATCACGACACCCATTCCCTTACCTTATCCGTATGGTTGCCGGAGAAAGAATAGTACCATCGCTCTCCCCTTGCGCGTCGTAAGAGCCGACCAAAAGTCCCATTTTCCCATCCCATATTTTCCTTTATCACGACACCCATTCCCTTACCTTATCCGTATGGTTGCCGGAGAAAGAATAGTACCATCGCTCTCCCCTTGCGCGTCGTAAGAGCCGACCAAAAGTACCACTTTCCCATCCTACATTATTCCTCATCTTCATACCCATTCCCAAACCCTATTATATATTATTTTATGTACTCTATTTTTTTTGTATGGTTTTTATTATATATATATTAATTTTATAGTATCTAGTTGATTCTATGGGACGGCTGGTAATCCCATAAATGAAAAATCAAAAGCCTTACTACTCAGAGCGGATTGTAACTCTGTATAAATATGCCTTAACGACAACAGATTATTCTTATCACACTAGTATATTATACTCATCTATATATCAGAGCGGCTGCGACTCTTAAAATAGGCCATCGGCACTCCATTTATTTATGTATATCCATATTTATCTAGTATACGCACACTTTAAATTTTCGGCAAGGGCGCATGGTACATAGGCCAGAAGTAAGACCCACCGTCGATATCAATTATCTGTATTGTTTATGTACTCCGTTTATTTATATAACTTATTTGTTTACAGCTGGCATGTAGTATACGTATATAGATTATTTTTTTGTTTTTGTTTTGTTTCCTTTTGCCCTTTCCTTTCCTTACTTGATTCCCAACCTACAACTTTCTTTACTTTCCCACTCTACTATACCGTGCTATCCATTCCTTCTTTCTCTACACAACCTTTTCTTTTTCTACACAACTTTCCTTTCTCTACAATTTTTTTTTCTCCTCTTGCTCTATTCTTGTTTTATCTATTCCCTTCATGTTTCCTCACGCTTTCGCTTTCTTTTCTTTACTGTGTGGGGATAGTGACCTGTCCTTCACTCACCTCATCCCAGTTCCTTTCTTTATTTTTTTTTTCTTTTTTTTCTCAACTAATGAGGTATTGTAACATATCATTTTTTTAATATGTTACATTCACAATAAACTATGATAGTACCAACCTTAATTTCTGTTTTTTATCCTATATTTTGTACCTTTACACATCACAGTTTTTATACATCCCTTATTGCAAAGTACATACATTCTCATTAACTCAATTCCAAGCAATAATTGCTAATTTTTACATCTTAGGTACACTTAAATTTGTCAACAAACATCTATCACGTCTGACGTTTGACATTTAATTTTATCAGAGTAAACATCATAATTTTTGAACCACTGGCTCAATCTTGTGAGGAACAGCAGAACTATTTCCACGAGCAATTATCCAGAGATATAAGTCTTCTCATTCTTGCATGGATGTCCAGCTATTTCCATCTCTTTTTCTTATAAAGACACCTTGCGTTGAGAGTCCACACTTCATCAAACTTTAGCGCCATCTGGTGTCAAATAGTGGCAAAGTATGTCGCACATATATTGTCATCTCTCTCACACCTAAATGCATAGCCATCCTGTCATCTCGTTCATGCAACAGCACCGAAACTGACATCTGGCGTAGAGTAGCTCTCTTGCTTTAATAATTGAACTTCTACATATTGAGTCCAGATTATCTATGGTACCTAAAAACTTTTATCAATAACTTTATGAATATCTAATCTACAATGAAAGTAATTAGTTATTTAGAATCTACAAATCTTCCTTTATTTGATTTCATATAATTCTTCATTTATCTTTAGCTAATTTTCTTAACCATAGACTATATTCGGATCATTCTAGAAATGTACAAGTGAGCATTGTCTATGCTACTGACTTTGGAAAATTCGAGATTGATGGTAAAGCAAAATTACTTAAAACATGATTCTAGAAAAATCGTGGCAGAACATATAAATAGGGCCCGTCTCGCCCCAGTGTTTTTTCTCTCTTCTTGAACCTCTACTTGACTGACTGTGAAAAAGGTGTGAAGCAAAGTCACTGTGAACTGTTATTGCATAGACATTTTTTTACCAACGTAGTTTATCCCTGATAAACATCGCTAATTGCGTCCTAAGCTGCATCATTGTGTACACTGCAATTTTCTTGATTGGTCCTCGATCTTCAGCGTCCGGGTAAGTCGATCTGCTAAACGGCAAACAAATTACCAACATCTCTTTATGTCACTGCTTTGGCATAACGCTGTGTTTTCTTCTTCCTCGACAGTTCTTATTCTTGACTGGACTACCTGTCCGGAGCGAGCACCTGCGAAGCTGATACCATCCCGGCGAGCCCTCGTTCGCTGACCTTAGGCCTTGAGAGACCGGCGTTCGCAACCCCTCCTCGGAATACAAATCTCATGTGTAATCGTTCTTATATCTTTATCTCTTACCACATCTCCCCCTACTCTCTTCGTTTATGAGTTGTTCATAAGCGTGGCGCCCATTAATTGTCTCTAATCTTCTCCTCTCTCATAAGTTTAACTTAACTACATACATATAAGTATTACCTACCTACCTTTCAATTTTGTAACACTCCCAACTTGATTTAAACTACACTTGTGAACTTATAAAACGTTTAATATTGAATAACAACCATATTTTAATTTGTGTTTGTATTTGTATATCCAGTCTGACACGTTGTAAACCTATTTTAAGGATAGCGATAGCCTAGGTCTTCTATTCATATAAATTTCTTTTGTAACCTTATTTGTCTAGTTTAAACTTCATTACCTGTCCATGTAATTTTCAACTCAGTGAGAATATTGTAATTTAAGTCCCTCTGACAGTGCAACAAGTGAGCTGCAAAGTAGAATAATTATCCCCACGCCCTGTACTTCTTATAAGAACCTGATTTACATGTGTTATAAATAAAACTTCATATTTCATTATATTTTAATTTCTTTTATTTTATATCAAAACCTATAGTTAAAAATATTAGTTACACATCAAATACCTAGGTGTATACTTAGATCAACATCTCGACTTCAAAACACATATTGATATACTTACCACCCGAGTTCGAAAATTAATATACATATTTAAAACACTCAGATACGTTGCGAATTATCACATTGTTAAAAATGTATACCATGCCTTATGTAAGTCTATCGTAACATATTGCATATCTTGTTGGGGAGGTGTAGCTAAAAGTACTTTAAAGTCTCTTGAAGTAGCTCACCGAGCTATCCTGAAAGTAGCCACTTTTAAACCTATACTATACCCAACCATACAAATCTACAAAAATTGGAATGTACTTAACATTAGACAATATTTCATTCTACAAACAGTATTATACCAACACCTAAAAACGCCGTACATCCCAATAACAACACGTCGTAAAGATAAAATCTGCAACATTCCAAAGGCAAATCTCTCTTTCACAGTAAAATACAATTATTACTTAGGTCCTTACCTCTACAAAAAATTAAATCGAACATTGCCACTGTACCAATTAAATTTCCATGACTGTCAAACAGCCACACGTTCGTTCTTGATTGTAAAGACTTATGACGAAACAGAAGCATTGTTAGTCCATGACTCTTAAAACAAGAGTACCTACCTACCTATTCTTGTCTACATTAATCAAAGTACTAAACGCATGAAAAGCATTAGGGAATGGACTGTTCTCCCAAACACAGATTATTTTGATAATCTAGTTAGGGACACTGCCCTAGTGGCGCCTCAACTGTTGTATCATAATAACACATTTTTATTGTTATGCAACTATTGTTATATATGTCAAACCAACTTTGTAAAGCTTAATAAAGAATTATTATTATTATTATTATAAAAATAATTTAAAATCTCAACATTAGAAATGCTTAAAATTGAGAGGAACTGGAGTCTGAAATAGGTTTTCTTTGAAAAAACTTGCAATCTACAGCTGGTCACCAGACCCCCACCCACAGACAGATTTAGATCTAACGGGCTGTAAAACTATTACTAACCATTCACTTTATTACTAAACATGTGGGACAAGCAATGGATAAAATAACGACAACGATAAAAAGCAAGTTAAAAGAACTTCAGGTGATCCGCCTTATTAAAATATGTAATATATTTTAAAATCTTTTAGTTATTTTTTTAATGTAAATATTTATATTTTATTCATTTATCTTTCTTTATATACGTATGTATGTACTATTTGATATGTGTAAGTGCTTATCACTGGCTTTGTCATATTTCAAAATCGACCCCGTCAGAATAAACAGCGCTTCCTTGTCACTCCGCCCATCTGTGTGTGACTTGGAAGCAATTCGCTGAGACGGGGTCCTTTATTAGCTGCACACACCTCTTTACACATTTACTACTTTCTATCCTTTCCTTTATTTTATTCTTGTTGTCCTTGTTTTACCTATTCTTGTCTTAATATATAAATAATATATAAATGTTGTATGTGTGTATGAAAATATACTAATTTTTCTTTCTATTATTTTTCTTTAAAAAAATTATAATAAGTTGACAATCTCTAATACCACATCAGCAACTAACTGTGACTGTGTCGTACCCAGTACACCTGTTTAAAACATCCCCGGGATCGATCAGCAGCGCGCACGAACTCGCCCACATTCACCAGTGAATAACGACCTGCCAATCAGTCCCTTACTTAATTGGAAATCCGTGTTGGAGCCATTCCCGGTTTCTAAGGCTTTGTCAGTAAAAATTAAATATTTGCTAGAGCTTGGCTGTCAACCCTGAGTAACGAGTCTGACAATATAGATCAAAAGTCAGGGTAAAATATTTTAAATTATTTTACTTTGAGTCGATATAATTATAAAATAAGTAGCTTTTTGCCCGCAAATTCGCCCGCGTGGACTACACGACGTTATCCCGCGGGAATGTGATACTTTTCTGCGATAAAAAGTAGCCTTTGTTCCTCTTCAGGCTACAAAGTATCTGTGTCCCAAATTGAGCCAAATCCGTTGAGCCGTTTTCAGTTACAAACATCCAATTCCAAACATCTAAACTTTCAGATCTATAATATTATAGTAGGGTAAATAATAATAACGTCATTCATGAAACCCTTGGAACCGCCAAAAAATCAAGGTATTGTTGTCACTTAAAAAATCTCATTGTGTAAGTATGTATTCAATAAGTATCCTTAAAACTTCCAACAGTAAAAGTGGAAAAAATTAACTTCCAACAGTAAAAGTGAAAAAAATAAGCTCATTATTTTCCCAGTTTAAGAAAGAACAATTAATAACAACTATCTATCGTATGTGTATTGTGTAAGTGGTCCCCTGTCTAAGACGATATATTTGTGGCATGTGTGCCATAAGATAAGAAAGAAGACAGAAGCAGTGACTTCTGAAAACTTATAATAATATAGCGAGAGAGTCCCCTAGCCTTCATGCCAGGCCCAATCTGGAGAAGGCCAATGTCGAGCTCTGGGTATCGTGAGGTATAAAATAAATATAATATTTATTCTTTGATATGATATTATGTAATCTAGCTGCGCAAAAAAGACGACTACGATTTCAAGGAGTTACAAGACAAGTGTAAACAACAGCTAATTGTCAACAATCATAAAAAAATTAAGGATAACTAATAATTGATTTAGGGAAGACAACGATAACGCAAGAAACCAGTCAAAAAATTTCTACTAATCATCTTAAACTTTCAGGGCGGATCTATTCTCGTATAGGTAAGTACCTAAAATACAAATATCTTACAAAGACAGACGCCTGAAAAGCAACATTGTTATTGGTGTCGCTGACAAGTGCAGGCGTCAAGTGTGTATGCTAATTCCGACGAGTATTGGCGTCAAACTCAACTGTTAATGGCCTTCTTGTGATCGATTTGGATGGATACGATTTTGCAAAATTGTTGACATTTTTCTTAGTCTTATTCTTGGCTTGGTAAACATTTAGTGTAGTCACATAAATAATACAAAAGATTTGGAAAATCCAAAAGTGCACGCCTCATAACGCTCATTCAAAAAAGACTAGTGTTTTACAGGATGTTAGATAATGTTCGCGCCCAGCCATGTACGGTTCAGCGGCGACAGCGACCGATCGCGATCGATCGAAGATGAAATTAGTCGCTTTTAACGTTCTTATTTTTGAGTATTGTGATGTGAAAATCCGTGAGTGATGAATCTATTTAAAAAGATATAGAAATACATTAAGTATTTTGAGCGGAACCGTGGCACATACATCCATACAGACATCCGGACGTCCACTAACAACTTATTTAAATCACCATTTTATATGTTATGCTTGACAAATATTTTTTAAAAGTATTAACTGTGTTCATAATATTGTTGTTCTTCATATCTCTGTACTTATTTTACTTATTAAATTAATAAAGGCAGTATAAGTCCAGAAAAATGCTTTACTTTGATATTTTGAGAGTAGAGCACTACCTCTATGAGGCGTGAATTAGACCAGCTTGACTACGAGTCTACAAGTATAGAATGTATTGAATAATAAAGACGAATTAGGTACTAAGTGTGAATGAAAATGTGAATTACTGACCCCAGGGTCAGAACTTGCCATCCGTTGCGGGGTGAGCCTACGGTTTTGTTTTGATACCTTCAACTATGGCGTTATAATTTTTTTTATTATTATTAATTATCATTATAATCACGTCTTAAATCGCGTTAGCTTTCTACAATTTAATTGTTGACATTTTACTATTACCTACAAACAACAGTACCTGATTATAGTAGCTTTTTCTTTAACAATTTTTCCGTTAACTTCTTAACCTATCCACACGTTTCTAACGTGCGAGCGTGTCACTTTCCTTGTTTGGGGATATTAAAAAATTGTTCCGGCTAGCGTGTCTAATCTCCCGCAGCCGGCGCCATGGAGCCAATTTAAACCATTCACCAAATACGAATAACTTTTTGATATTTCGAAAATTTTGAGGGCTCCATGCTTTTAAACATGGAATTCGGCAGTGGGATTTGTTTAGCTTAAAGAGTAGATGTGCTCAAAACACCTCTTTTGCCTTAAAAGCTCATTTGATTGTCTACTTATTCTCTTCGTTTTGTAACGATGTCGATTCGTACCAGTCATTATGGATGGTTAAAAACTCTATGATGACTGGAAACTCCATCTAGTTCTACATACTGGCCATTAATTTTATCGAATCCTATCCTGTTCTTTCAATTCAAATTCAAAATCTTCGTTTCACGTGTCCTGTTCATCATTTTTGATTCAGTTCTACTAAAATCACCAAACCATACAAAGCTCTCGGAGCATTACCAGTTTTTTATACCAGTTTCAATTGTTTGTCATAGTATTAAATAAGTGGAACCCTTGACCCTTGGAAAGGGTTCCTAATCTTCCTATTCTTCCTATATGTTTCTTTATTACTACCTTTATAAATAAAAGTCAAGTCCCTATTAAAAATCATCTTTTATTATATATTATCTACAAATTAAATACTGGGCGGTGACTTCCGACGTTCCGGCTAGTATACCACTGGCCGACGAGGACGTCCCGTCACAGTTTAGTAAAGAAAAATTTGTAATTGACATTTAACCACCATCAGACCTGCAAGTTGATTATTGGACGGGTTTCCTTCGTTTCTTTAACCATTCGTATAATTTTCGTGTAATCATCATACCTGTTACCTGCTTAACTCTCTATATTTATAATACCAGACCTAATAAATAATTTAGAATAATAAATAAATGGTACTTAGTATATATAATATACCTAATGCAAATATTAGGTACTTACCTATAGCTGTTGAAGCTAGATTAATCCGTAAATCCTATCATAAATGAATACCAAGACCAATACAATGTATAACACAAATAAATCCAGGAACCCTAATGAATAGTAAGAAAAGATATTCTACCTGAAAATATTCCTACGCTTGCTTGTTGTTTGCAGGCCGAGATCGAATAACTAATGGCGTAATTTATCACGCTACCTACTAACGCCATCTATAATAATTTGACGAAATTAAACCTTCGAGTGACGTCAAGGAATTTATGACGTAGCGCCATCTGTTCCGTGCAATCGGAACTGTTCCAACCCTCGGCTGCTAGGGGTTGCAAAAGTAAATCTGCGGATAGGCGCCACTGTAAAGGAAAACTGGCAAAAAAAATTGCTTGTTTAATTCCAAAAATGCCTATTCTAAGTCTAACACAAAAGGAAATGCTATAAAAACATTACGTATTTATTTAAAACAATCTAGTTACCTAATGAAAAGTTTTCAGCAAATTATTCTAAAAAAATCGCTATGAAATATAGTATCTTATATTTTATGTCAGTAGGTACTTATAGCTGTAGCTTTAAAGCTCTAACCTATGTAGGAAGTATCTACTGACTGACTACATAAGTGGAAAAATATGCCTACCTAAGTTTCATGCACATTAGCAAAGACTAAATAGTGTGAAATTCGACAAAGTTAACAGAGAATTTGTGTAAAATACAAAATTAAATGTAAGTATGAGATTTAGCTGAATATATATGAACCACTCGTAAAGTTCAAAAATATGATCTGTTGAAACATTTTTCTGCAGACTCCCGAAATCATGACTTCAACGTGACTTGAATTTAAATGATTGCGATGTGAGAAAGTTTTCGAAGCCAAATGGTTTGCCGCGTGAAGTTTTAGAGTTTTAATACGTTGTAATGTCGGAGATTTGTGGCGGTAACGAGTCGCCATTAACGGAAGACACGCTGCCGTGGTACGAAGCGGGTACGGTCAGAAGCACGTCAAATTGCTTAAAAGGGCGGCCACATTTTTGGAATTGAATTTAAACATTTATGTTAGAATAATTTGTGTACAAATTCGATGGAGGTCTCTGAACGGTAGACATGCGGCCGTGAGCGGGTATACCTACAACGTCAGGACCACGTCAAATTGGTTAAAATGTTGTCGAATCTCTACAATTGATTTTAAACCCTATTGTTGGAATGTTGAGTTCATAAAAGATCGAGGTAAAGAGGTAATGAAGTTAGGAAAAATGTGATAGTAAAAAAAAATTTCCTATACTTACGAAAATTGCATTGTAAATGCATAAAAATAATATAAAATCTCAGGTAATGAAGTTGTAGAGATCGAAGTGATTTAAAGATCTTTTAAAAATTGCTGGTTAAGTATATATTCTGTCTAGATACAAAAATATTTAACAGATGCGTAGTAGACATAGTTTTTATATAAGTACCTATTATTAACTTTAGTGGCGTAATCTAGACGTTGTTTTTCCTTAGGAATGAGATATTTTCCCGGGGTGAAAAGTACAACAATACGCTACTCCAGAATATCTCATTGCCAAGGGGGGCTACCGGCTAAGAAATATGGATATGGGTATGGGCTTCAACTGTCATTTGAATTCCTTATCTTGATAGATTTTTGCTGCTTTGTTCTATTGAACGTTGCTAGCTAGTTATCGTTATACCTGACGTCACAAAACAAGGAACAGATAGCGGCTATTTTCTTTATAAAATTGACTTAAAGTTCCCAAAAACGTATGAAGTTCATACCCATAAAGTTACGCGGTAGCTGTTAAGCCGTTTGGCCCTGTTTGAGTAACGAACATCTAAGGCAAAGATAGAGGCTCCGCAAGGTTTTACCCGCGTGGTACCCATTCCCGTGGGAACATCTCAATAAAATATAGCCTATGTCACTCAGGAAGAATATAACTTTCGTATGGTGAAAGAATTTTTAAAATCGGTTGAGTAGTTTTTGAGTTTATTTATTACAAACAAACAAAAAAATCAAATCTTTCCCCTTTATAATATTAGTAAAAATAATACCTACTCGTAGAGATTTTTAAGGTATCCCCTGTCCAATAAAACAAGAATCATCTAAATCGGCTTATAAACAAAGGAGTTGTGCCTAAAGATACGTAAAAACTCGTGCAATGGTTACCTAATAAATTACAGTATTTTCAGGATTACTTGAAAACTACTGAACCGATTTCAAAATTTCGAAAGATGGGACCAACTTGGAAACAACTGATGCAATGACGATTGAATCATTTCAATCGGTCCATCCGCCTTTGAGTAATCGGCGGACATACACAAAAAAAACATACATACAGACGAATAGAGAACCTCCTCCTTCTTTATTTTGAAGTCGGTTAAAAAAAGGTTTACTTCGCAGTTAAAGGAACTCCTTGCAGTTGCAAACTGTAACAAGCTGTAACTACCCAATACACTCCCCGGCCAATCGTCACGACATCAAAATGCTAATCGTCAGTGCACTAAACTACATTATGGAAAACCAGCTGCTCGCTTAACAACGAAAGATACCAATTCATAAAGTTATGAGCTTTTTTTATTACTAGAGGATCCTCGTGGTTTCACCCGCGTGGTACCCGTTCCCGTGGGAATATCGGGATAAAATATAGCCTATGTCACTCGGGAAGAATGTGGCTTTCTAATGGTGAAAGAATTTTCTAAATCGGTCCAGTAGTTTTGGACCCTATTCGATGCAAACAAACAAAGAATCAAATCTTTCCTCTTTATAATATTAGTATAGATATGTTAAAAAAAGGTTTACTTAGCAGTTAAAAGAACTCCTTGCAGTTGCAAACTGTAACAAGCTGTAACTACCCAATACACTCCCCGGCCAATCGTCACGACATCAAAATGCTAATCGTCAGTGCGCTAAACTACATTATGGAAACCCAGCTGCTCGCTTTACAACTGAAGATAACAATCCGCGCCGTGGGAGCAGCGCGCAAACTTTTAATTGCCGTGCCATTAGGAAGGACGGAGCCACTAAACGATTTGTGGTGTAGCACCGCTCTCGGGAGGTTTTAATTCCTCTCGCACCTCTCTTTATATACCTAGTATAAGGCTTGTTAGTTATGTTTTGTTGTAAGTAAACATCAGGCTTTCAACGCCTAGTTAAAGGAGTTCTTAACTCATATACCTTAGAGTTGGCCGAGTCTCAAATTGTTATAATATAAATGTTTCTGAAAAAAAATTGGCACTTGCAAATCTGTTTAAAAGCTGAAATGTTATTGATAAGCTAATATTTAAACAAAATTTTTCATGTTATGTAATTTGTCATTGCATTAAACCCATATCAATATAATATTACCTAGGTACATACTTCCATAATCACCTATATTTGATGACATTTTCTATTTTATTTTGTATGTGAACGTCAAGGCCTTTAATTCAAAATTAATTTAACAACTATTAAGGTCATTGTTTCCTGCAAATTCCAAGTAAAATAGCCTGACACCTAGCAGAAATATCAAGTTTTAATAACCTTCCACGCCGGACAGCGGGATTGCAAGCTTATAAGATAATGTTTATACCAGCACCGATAGAATAACGCCAAAGCGAAACGGTCACGGGAGTAACAAAATCTCACCCATCTGTTATTATATAAACATAACAATAATTATATAAAGGTAACTATCTACCTACACATATTATGATGAGTTAATTGCGTGCCAAATTTAACCCATCTCTAAAGAGTAAATAGCGCTAAAAATATTTGCGTTGGGATTCTGAATTTTAAAAAACAAATTAAAAATACGCCAATAAAATTGCATGTTGGACATTACTTGAACCAGGTTTTACGAATATTTTGAGCTCATGAATGAGTCCAAAGTCTCGTGTTCTAAATACGACAACAGATACTCGTAGAATATTCGTACATACATAAACATTTGGGATTAGGGGATTGGATTCCTGTTTGGCACTAACTTATGCTGAATAATAATAGGTGAAAGTTTTTTGGCTAATACCTAAATGTTTGGATTTTAAGATGTTTGGATGTTTGCTACTCATTCACGGCAAAACGGCTAAACGGATCTGACTGAAATTTAGCACAGAGATAGTTAATAGTCTAGAATAGCATATAGGCTTTAATTTGGGAAAGTATCTCATTCCTTTGGGAAACCATTGTCTCATCGTCAACGCATGCGGGCAAAGCCGCGACTGGAAAGCTTGTAGGTAATGAATAAATAAAGTAATTATTAAGTGTTTTTATTATTAAGGCACTATTCTATAACATAGGCTCTAGTCGATTTGGAGCTTAATACTTCTATATGTTCACCAGATCTTATTAATTATTTAAGATGAAAAGTGGCGCAACCTCTATTAGTTTCAACATAAAACCGCGCGAATGCTTTCGGAATGCTCCTTGTAACTAATTAGAAAGAGCCACGAGTCCACTTGGATTCTAGTGCGCATTAATCAAACCAACTAGTTTGTAAAACGAGGTTAACACTTAGTGAGATCATATATTTTACGATTGCATAATTATTGTATTATATATATTTCTTATTTGGCTACATTTTCGATACATTTTCCAGACTGTTTTGACAAATCAGTCTCAGTTTAAGGAAATTTTCGTTCACGCGGTAAATAAAAATAGATAGATACTTATTAGTTCATTGGAATGATGGATTGGATTTTTGTCGTGAGATTTTCAATTATGATCTATTTGAATGAGCAACTCCGCGAAGTAAGCTAGCTAAAGAAAGGTAGAGAAATGCAAATGTGATTTGAGGTGCTAATACACTGTTTCGTTGTTTTGGTTTCGTGGTGCATATCGCTAGCATTGTTGTATAAATCAATTAACCCTGCGTTATTGTTTTCAAACTTAAGATTGTCAGTAAATCGGAATTTTGCTAACTGTACATTGACACAGTACCACCACTCCGCATCTGACATGCGGTGGTCCGTGGTCCATTCTCCTTATCCATCTACAAGGAAGAGCAAGCCCCAGCACGGGGGACATTAAAAGGCTGACGATGTGTCAGCGTGTATGTGCCACTCATAATCAAATACATAACTATACATAAGTGCCACATCAGTCTAACATACATAATTTAATAAGCGCGCGTTTTTAACCGGTGCGGCGCAGCAACCCTTCTCCCCGGCTAAGTGGATTTTCGGGTCGGCGCACATTTGGCTAACGGCCGCGCGCTGTACACTCGTTAGTGACAACCCTTGTTGTGCAGGATTGTCACCAACATAGACCTAGTTAAATATGAAGTTTACTTACAGGTTAAATGAGTAGGTGCAAACTAGAAATTAATTATGTTATGTAACCATTTGTTAGGAGCTTTTAAGGTTGATTCATTAGTATTTGTTTGAGATGAGATGAATTACGATTTTTAACTTACTAATAAACCTGTTTTACTCTTACGAGTACAAAATCTAATTTGTTTCAAACGCAATTATTATTTTATTTATTTAACGAGAGAATCTTTTCCGTAATATGCTAAATGAACCAAACACAAGAACAAAACTAAGGATTCAGGGATCTTTTTAGACTGTTTTTATATTACGAAACATAATAGGCGACTGGTATCCGATACCAGGGTGCCTACCATCAACTTTAAGACAGCGATTCAAAAATAGTGCGATGCAGAATAGGTTTCTAAAATGAATTGCTTTCTTTCGTACTCTGACCTTCTAAAAACTGGATCGCAAATGAATTGCTAAATGTTAATGACCGAACGATTTGTGTCCTTTTTCTTCTACCCGTCTCTTTCACTCGATTCTGTCATGCCCGGAGAGTGAGAGGGACGGGTATAACCTGCAGGTGACATGTTAAATCGACCGGGTTATAAGTCAAATAAGAGTTCCTGACAGCTTAGCGGCTGTGAAATGTCATTGATCGATCACTGAATCGCTGTCATTGATATTAAGCTGTCGTGGTACGAATAAGCGAAGCAGATCAGTTTAGGTCCTAAACAAAACCGCAATAAGAGTTGATGGTAAGCACCCAGTCCTAGAGATGAGTCGGCGAAGCGTATCTCCCATACATTTATATAAAGACTCGCACACTACGCTACCAGAATCCCACATCATATTATTATGTCACACAGTACAAATGACAGGTTTCATAAGCAGCGTCGGATAAGTCTGTAAGTTTTGTAATGCAAGAACGGACTTACACGTGACAGCCCTAAATCTCTGTTAACATCCAACTAATTATAATAAGTAGGTATGTGAGGAAACAACGCTGTCAGCCCTGCGACGAAACATTCGCGACCAGACGCTTCCATTTTTGAACCGATCAATCACAGAGTGCGGTTGCGTATTAATCGTTACTACTGAAGTTTACGGCATTGGTGTCTCGGCAATTGGCACTCGGACTAATAAATGAATTAGTGGATTGCCAATAGGTCATGTGAGTGAGGTGACTGAATCACTTCTATTGATACAATGTGGGCAGGAGTTTAATCCATTCTAATATTAGAAATCGGAAAGTGTGACTGTCTGGCTTGGCAGACGCAAGCAGCATGTTACGTCTTCGTGTTAAGGTTTACTTATTTATGAAAAAGTCTATTTAACTTTGAACTTAAGAAACTTTTCTGGATTTTGATAAAAATTGCATTGTGAATGCAAAAAACCAAAAATTAAAATAATTTTGGACGATTCAAAAGTATTTCGTTTTGTATATCTATTTGACTAAAAATTTTTTTTACTTTGAATTGACTTTTACTAAAAGTCTTCACTGCAATGTCACATGTTTTGCTTATGGATGGTTAGGAAGAATGTGTCTTAAAACACCAATGCAGTTCCGAATAGTTCCGATGCAGATAAAGAGAAGGTTACACTTATATTTCTAAAATTACTACGGGAATTTACAGTCGATTAGAAAGGCTAGTAATAAACTATCTAAAGATAAACGCAAACGATATTCTCTCAATAAAGTTTTCCAATTCTAGCACCACGATAAAAAATATAACAACCGTCAAAATGCCAAACCAATTGCACAGTCCAACAATTACAATAATGCAAAATTGTTCGGCACATTTAACCAGCTCGATTGCAGCTCGGTTGCAGGAAGCATTAGGACTGATGGGACGCCATCGGTTTCTAACCGCACGCCGCTGACCGGCTGCAACGTCGACGATGCAACAATAATGCACTTTTCAAATGTGGTGCAAGGCGGGAGAGGTTAGCGGTTCACAAAGAGTTAGGTGAGGGTGAAAGTTATGTAACGAAAGGTAGAACTCTACAAAGAGTGATAATAATTAAAAAGAGATTCGCTTCATTATATCTGGGGGCTTCTATCTTATATTAAGTTAATTAAATATTATTAAATATTATTAAATGTTATTAAATTAAATATTAACTTAATATAGGACGCCAGCAGCAATTATTTCGCTTTTGGCTTCTTTGTGTCACAACCAACTGCGTCCACGTGAGGAAGAGCTAGGAATATTGTCACGTTTTGACTTGGCGTCGGTGCCAGATTCGCAGAATGCCAGATTCGCAGAATGCCAGATTCACAGAATGCCAGATAAGCAGACTGCCAGATTCGCAAAATGCCAGATTCGTAGAATGCCAGTTAATATTTTTTACGAAATTGTGTATGCCGGCTTTGATTAGTTTCAAACCGAGATGCTTTAAACTCAAAATTATATGTTTCTTACAGTGAAACCAACCCATTTAGAAATATGCGTGTAAAACTTGAACGGATACATCAAAATAAAGATACCGTGATTG
Source organism: Crambus lathoniellus (assembly GCA_949710035.1). Lineage (NCBI taxonomy): Eukaryota > Metazoa > Arthropoda > Insecta > Lepidoptera > Crambidae > Crambus > Crambus lathoniellus. Next base: position 12,259,350 of record OX453307.1, read on the forward strand.
ACATATAAATATAAAATACTTTTTCATACTGGAAAATATTCCCTTGACATATCACAAAAAATTTATATACTTAATGTGCAATAAAGAGTAAAATAAAAAGAAAAGACCTATAGACCACCGCCTCCGATCGTAACTTGCACACCAATTTCCTTGCTGAAAGCGCGCCACAAAACGGTGCATTTCCACACCTCATTGGGAGTCGCCGCGGCCATTACAAATCGCCCTATGATTATACGTGATTATGGGCGATTAAGGTAATGCCACCGCGTAATTAGAACAATCGACAATCGGTACGGCGACGGAACAAAAACGTTGACAATAAATTGAAGGAAGCGATGCGATTGTTAGAAACTATCTGACGGAGTTTCTTTTATGAAACCACGGGTTCTTCTGGTAACCTATCATACTTTCGAAACTTTTCTGTTCGAATTTCAAATGTTCGAAAACAGAATGTCGAAGTTTCAAATACTATGCAAATACCAGATAGTTTTTTTTTAACAAAATATTGTTCGTGCATAAACTTAGTTTAAGAATGTTTCATTTTCCAGAAAAACAATTATCCGAATAAGGTATTAAGGCCCACATTAATAATTTGAGATAATTCCAACACAAAGAAATATCAAAGTTATAGCTAATTTAAAGAAATAAGTCATGTTTTTAGGGTTCTGTAGCCGAATGGCAAAAAACAGAACCCTTATAGATTTGTCCTGTCTGTCTGTCTGTCTATCCGTCCGTCATCCGTATGTCACAGCGACCCAAACCTATAAAAACTACACAGTTGAAACTTGGTAGATAGATGTATTCTGTGAACAGCTTTATAATTTTGATACAAAAAAAGAGGGGCTCCCCTTAGAACCGAAACTGTTTTTTTATCAATCATACTCGTGTAGGGTGTCTATAGATAGCTCTATAAAAATGACATGAAGGTTTATGAAACCATTTTTCCGCAAAGTCAATCTTTTGATATAGATATAGAGACTTCCAAAGTGGTAAAATGTGTGTTCTCTTTAACTTCTAATTTAAAAGTGTAAAAATCTAGAAAAAATATATGATGTAGATCTTAATAAAAACTTCCAAAGAAAATTAGTGTGAATGAGATATAGTAAGCACTTTTTGAGATATAACACATTTTCATAAAGCGCAAATGTAACTTTGTCATTCATACATGCACTATGAAAAACAAAGTTATATCTTGCTGACGAAATATAATAATGGGATTTGGTTAGGTATAGGCAATCGGTTAGTTAAGTGGGTACATAACCCTTCATGGGCGAGTCCAACTCGCACTTGGCTGATAAAACTATCTTGCTCTCAACCTGAGGAGCAGGTGGTTTTAACGCTCGCCGCCTTGGCTGAGGGTGGCCGGTGCCCCGGCCAGCAAGCCGAAGCTGCGCGTTGGTGAGCAAAAAGCATCAGCGACGATAAGCTCGCATGGGACGAGCCGCACCGGTGCCCCGTAGCGCCGAAGCTGTGACAGAACCCATGCATGCTGCATGTTGCTTACTTGCTTGCAAAGAAATAAAGTTGATAGATTTCAATAAAATGTCAAATAAAAAGGTGTCTTTTAATAATATGGAAGACATTTTTCTAGAAACTAAATCACCTGCCATTGATAATTTCGTCCAAAATTTGAGTTGAATTACAAAACATATACCCCTTATTCCAAAACGTAGACTAAAGTTAGACCTGGTTTAAAACTGATGCTAATGCTGACTTTCATTTGGCAAATGAAAGTGACAGCACTAGTTTAGTGCCAGTTTTATACCAGGGTGCCTACCATCAACTTTAAGACAGCGGCAGCGATTCAAAAATAGTGCGGTGCAGAATAGGTTCCTAAAATGAATTGCTTTCTTTCGTACTCTGACCTTCTAAAAACTGGATCGCAAATGAATTGCTAAATGTGAATGACCGAACGATTTGTGTCCTTATTTCTTCTACCCGTCTCTTTCACTCGATTCTGTCATGCCCGGAGAGTGAGAGGGACGGGTATAACATGCAGGTGTCATGTTAGCTTAGCCGAGTTATAAGTCAAATAAGCCTACATGACAGCTTAGCGGCTGTGAAATGTCATTGTGTGATCACTGAATCGCTGTCATTGATATTAAGCTGTCGTGGTACGAATAAGCGAAGCAGATCAGTTTAGGTCCTAAACAAAACCGCAATAAGAGTTGATGGTAGGAACCCAGGACTATTTTAGTCCACGTTTGGAATAAGGGGGATAGAATTTGAAAAAATTTACAACTGAAAATCTAATCGGAATTCAAAAACTTTGTCTATCGTGTTTTCGATGAAATGAAAATTATAGAAAATAAAAAGTGGCTAGACGTTTTCGGGAAAGTGAAATTTGTATTCTAAAAATTCGAATTCATGATAGGTAACCGTTATTCATTATATAAATGAAAGAAGGAAGTATGGGCGGGAATCACACAACGATTTATTTAAGTAATATCTGCCTTACTTTGGTGGCAATATTGATGAAAAAGTGAAACATTGACTGGAATTTACATCCTAGTAATTTAAATATAGATTTATTTTATAGTAATAGTACTATTGCGTCTAAGCTAAGGTGGTCTTTTTTAGTTGAAAGAAAAGTAGCTGCTACTAAAGTACTTAGGTATACGGAATTATTCATTTTGTCCCCGAGCATTTAAGAATTCATATCAATTTTTTATTTAAAGATAATTAATATACAGTTATTTTCATTTACTTAAATAACGTTCAGTATATTATGCATTAAAATACGCCATAACGCAAACCAAAGTGTGATTAAAACCCGCCTTTTTTAAATCGCTAAGAAAATGAAAATGAGGACAAATTACGCTTTTATAAAAAAAAACAGTTTTCGAAACAATTTCGCGATGGTCCCATCAAAACATCATTGGGAGTCGCACTAATAACATAAAATTGGTTCTTTTACATAAATTATTATAATGGGAACGCTCGTCTCGCGTATAGTTTTTTTTTTCCCGGTATATATACGTCAAATTACGGTAAAAGTTGACGCTAATGACTTTTAGGTAACGACCATTGGCCGACACTAATGACCGCGGGTCGGCCTCTTTTTCACCGTCAATCTGTTTTTGTAATTTACGTTTTTCTACGCAACTACTACTGGACGCGTAAAAACTACGACATTAGGCTTAGGGTTTTAGGGACCAGTGGAAGGAATATATGATTATATAAGGGAAGGTATTACCTATGCTCTGATACAAGTGTTGAGGCCTGTTTTTATACTTAATTTGTCTATTCCCTGTTTTTTCAGCCTGGAGACACAAAACGGAAAATAAAATGTTGTATAGTAAACAATATTTTTTTTTAAATTAGAGATATGAAAGTTTAGATTTTTTCTGAGGTGAATTTGCAAGTGGCTTAAGCTGCATGTGGAGTTGCCTCCTCGGCATCATCCATAGTCACCTCAGTTCCTTCAGAGCTATAATTGTTCCAAATTTTTTTCAAACTGACACTGTCTTGGCATAATATTTGATTTGATTCTGACCAGTGTATCTGTCTAAAAACTTCTGTAAATATAATAATTCAGTTATTTCTTTCAGTAAAGAATCCTTTCTCACATTGCCTCATCACCCAAGGCTATCTCAATCTGTGAAAAGCCACGATTGTTTCAATGTCATACGGAAAATCGTCCTGGTTTTTAACTGGTACTAAACTGGTGCTGTCACTTTCATTTCCCAAATGAAAGACATATTTAGCATTAGTTTTAAACCAGGTCTAATTTTAGTCCACGTTTTGGAATAAGAGGGTATATGTTTAAATTTATTGAGTTTCTGACTAGAAACTTCAGTAAATACTGTAATTCTGCTCATGCTTTCAGTAAGGAACCTTCCTCCACTCGTTGCCTCATCCTACACCCGTGGCTCCCTTAAACCGTGAATAGCCACGATTGTTCCAGAGTAATTTCAATTCACCTCATGTGTAATATTTGATGTGTGCCTGACTCTGCTTCTTCTTTTCGTGTCAACGGGAGATATTTTAAATGATATTTTGCCAGTAGCATGCAACGCCCTCTCGGACTGGCTTCATAGGTCTTGTTGGGTGCAAGCAGTGTTGAGGTTCGGACAGAAGATCATGTGCTCCATAATTTGGATCGCTCCACAAGCACTTACATCGGTTATTGCGAAGCCCCACTTTTTGCGATTCACGCCACATCTGCCTACTCCACTTCAAAGTCTTTTTGCGATTCGCGCCACATCTGCTTACTCCACTTCAAACTTCCAGGTTTTCCAAACCTGACCAGTAAGTTTCTTACTAGAGACTTCTGTAATTCTGTTAATTCTTTCAGGAAGGAACCCTCCTCCACTCGTTGCCTCTTCCATCACCTATGGCTACCTCAAACCGTGAATAGCCACGATTGTTCCAGTGTCATTTCAATTCGCCGCGCATGCGCACCGATTAGTCACCGTCACCCGGTGTACCACCTTTCTAATATCTATTACGCGTTTTAAAATTGTTACATTTGTCTCTGTGTCACGTTGTTGCGTCTGTAGATACTAGGTATGAAGACTATGACTAGTTTGTAGTTTAGATCTTTCAAACGTAACGGATTTTAGTTCCGTTTTTGTCATTAGATAGAGTTATTCAAGAGGGAAGGATGGCTTTCCTCTCTCGGCTTTGCCCATGTTATCTTGACGATGTTTTCCGGTGGGAATGAGATACTTATTTTCCCGAGGTAGCCTATTCTATTTCATAATCTATGTCTGTGCCAAATTTCATCTAGATCATTTCAGCCGTTTCGCCGTGATTTAGTAACATATTTCTGAACATCCAAACTTTCGTCTTAATAATATAATAAAGTAAGATAAGATTGTACCTATGCGAAGCAAGAATGTATAAAAAAAAATTTAATTGTCAAATGAAATGTGGATGCTAATCTTATCAATATTGCTTTTTTGTTAGGTTTGAAATTTAGTAACGAATGAGTTTTGAAAATCGGAATATGAAAATGATTATTTCTGTATGCACATCTCAATAAATGTGACGCTTATGTCCGAATACTCGTACGCTACTTATTTTTGGGAGCGTCTCACACATCGCCCTGTCACTTTAAATGTCAAACGTATGAAAGAGATGCCATGATGTTTGAGACGCTCCCAAAGATGATTTGCGTTCGAGAATTCGGACGTTAGTTATGTTTCGGTACCTACGTACTTTTTCTGGGAAAATATAGGACGATAGAACTACTTCTATCGTCCTATATTTTCTGGAAAGTGTTTCAGCTTTAAATAACTATTTATAACGTTAAAATTCTATGTCTTTTTAAAAGTTTTATAACTGCAAGATTGCAGCGTTTCTGTTACGCCGTAACACTGTAATATTCTGTATTACAGTGCAGATTTCATTTCCCTGTAATTTGTTTCTTGCGAGCTTGAACTTTAGTAAGGTTTAAAACCTAACACTGAACACCCATTTACTCTTTAAGCCAACTCTCTGAGACAGAGGTGCTCATATTTTTGTCAAAGAATAAAAATAATGCGTGAACACCGAATCGACAGCTAATGCTTTGGATAATAACAGAGATAATCTTTTGCCATTTATTATGAAAATAATAAAACAACTTGTAATAAAAAGTCCTCTCCGTCTCAGTCTCCGAGTTCCTGACAAAGTCTCGACATGAGGTTTTCATGGCTGCTAGGGATTCATTTGGCATCTCTAATTGCTGGACCTTGGACGGGATAATAAACATTAAGACTCCTGATGGCAGAAGGCACAAAGTGGAATCAATGCGAGATTTTCGCAATATCTCCACTAACTCCGCGACTTCCTAGACATAACTGCTTCGTCATCTCTTATCACGGTTTTATTTTGTTTCGCATCATAAGTATGTATCATTTTAAGTATTTGCTTATAAGTGCAGCGTTTTTCCAATCTATAGTTTAATGTTTGATTGTAGCTTCACAATGTACCTACTTCTTGCTGTTACAATTTTTAACTTAAATACCCGAACTTTAAAAATAATCTTCTTTTTAATTTCAATGTGACCGAACTTAATTTTATTCTCAATTTTTATTTTGCCGACTTCAACTTTAGAAATTTCGCTTTCTAATGTCAATTGTCACGACTCACGTCACGACTGTCACTTGGACATTGACACGTTCGTTCGGATACACTTTATTGATTTTATTTTTCTTTTCTGTAGTCGTGTTATTTTTATAGTCGTGCGTTTTGTTTTTGCTATACTTTTTTATTTTAAACAATTTTTACATGTTTGTTTTTATAAAATAGATGTGTTTTGTTGTTTCGTGTTCTTAAATATTATTAGTTTTTATGGTGTTAATTCCCACACTGCTGGCGAGCGGTATAGGACAATATAACATAGAGTCTACGAGTATTATCATAAATAATACTTACCTCATTGTTTATTATAATCTAGTTCATTTTATTTATTATTATTTTAAAGCATATTATTATTATTATATTAATTATTTATCTATTTACATACAATGTTGCAAACAATTTTTAATGATGGCGATGACTCGACGAGTGACGGCTCAGATTTTCTTTCAGCATCTTCGACTGATGACAGTTTTCATAGCGCTTCCCAACCTCTTGATTCCCTGATTGAGTCTGAGTTTTCAGCTACTCCAAAGAACTTCAACGTGATTCATATCAATGCTCAAAGTGTCCCCGCACACCATGCCGATCTACTAGCTACCTTTTTCAACAATCCCAATGTCCACGCAGTCTTGATTTCGGAAACGTTCTTAAAACCCTGTCTCCCTTCGGTTTCATACTCCCTTCCTGGTTTTCATCTTATCCGGAATGACAGAACTGGCAAGGGCGGCGGAGGTGTTGCCATATACCTTAGAAGTCATTTCTCCTTCAAGATATTAAACCAATCTCCTTCTCAATATTCTCATTCCTCTGAACATCTCTTTATAGAAATCCTCCTTGGGCACCTCAAAGTTCTTCTAGGGGTTTTCTACAGTCCCCATCTTCAAATTGACTATTTCGCTAAGCTGGAGTCCCTTCTAGAGGAACTGGTCCCCACGGTTGACCACACAATCATCATGGGCGACTTCAACACCTGTTTGCTCAAACAAGATTCTAGATCTTCCCGTTTATCCTCTCTTGTAAAATCCTTCAACCTCACTATTCTACCGTCTTCTTCTACTCATCACTTTCCTGGCTGTCAGCCGTCCTTGTTGGATCTTGTCATTGTATCCTCCACTGACCATGTCAGCTCCCACGGACAACTTCCTGCTGAGGCCTTCTCATATCACGACCTTATCTTCCTCTCTTATAAAATCCGTTCTCCTAAGCCTAAGCCCCGAGTGGTCATGCAGCGTAACTTCAACAAAATTGACGGTGATCACTTTATGTCGGATCTTATGGGCATAGACTGGATTGCAGTGCATGAAGCTCCAACCATTGATCTAAAACTGGAAATTTTCAACTCTCTCCTTATCCAACTCTTCGACACCCATGCTCCTCTCCGTCCAATTCGACTTAAGCATCTTCCTGCTCCTATGCCCAGCCTATGCCCAGCAGTGGGCGTCGTTCGGCTGACATGATGATCTTCCTGCTCCTTGGCTTACTGCGGACATAAAGGCTATGATGGTACGGCGTAACGCGGCTAAAGTCAAATTCCGTAATTGTCCTTCAGATGAAACCCGTCGCCGATATAAGGAGCTACGCAATCGTTGCAGTAGGTTGTGCAGGGATGCGCAGCGTCGTCACATTCATGCATCAGTTACCAATGGTAATCCTGCTAAAGTTTGGTCTTTCCTTAACTCCCTTGGCATCGGTAAGTCTAGCTCGAGTACTCCTCACAATTTGGCCCCTGATACTCTAAACCGCCATTTCACATCCCCTTCTTCTTTTCCCTCCCATACTAAACAATCCACTCTCCAATCTCGCTCCTCTACTTCTCTACTACACCAGTCTACCTTCTCCTTTAAGCCGGTGTCTGAGCGTGAGGTTGAAAAACACATCTTGGCTATCAAGTATAATGCAGAAGGAGTGGACGGAATTAGCCGGCGTATGATCCAACTAAGCATGGCTGGTATCATTCCCGTTCTTTGCCACATTTTCAACTTTTCGCTTAGCACCGGATTTTTCCCTAGCTGCTGGCGTCAGGCTGTAGTTATCCCTATTCCTAAAACTTCAAATCCTTCTGCCCCCTCTCATTTCCGCCCCATTTCCATTCTCCCTTTTCTTTCCAAAGTGCTCGAGCGCCTTGTCCTCCACCAGATCAGTGAGTTTGTTAACGCAAACAATCTGCTCAGTCCTTTTCAGTCTGGTTTTCGCCCAGGGCATAGCACGGTAACTGCCTTGACGAAAGTGGCCGGTGATATCCGTGAGGGTATGGCAAATCAGCAGCTCACTACTCTGGTTCTTTTGGATTTCAGCAACGCATTTAACACAGTTGATTTTGACATACTCTTGGCGATGTTGAGGACTGTTTTTGGTTCAGACCTTGCTGTTGAATGGTTCCGTAGCTACCTCTTTGGCCGAAGGCAGAGTGTCCGAGTTGATGACAAATTGTCTGATTCTTGCGACATTACTGCTGGCGTACCACAGGGCGGTGTCCTTTCCCCTCTCCTTTTCTCTATCTTTATCAACTTCCTCACTCCTCTCCTTTCCTGCCAATATCACCTGTATGCTGACGACCTGCAAATCTATTCTCGCGCACCCTTTGAAGATATAGACGCCCTGATTTCTTCGCTAAATGTTGACCTTGCGATTATACACGAATGGAGTCGAACTCATGGCCTAACAGTCAATCCTAACAAGTCGCAAGCGATCATCATTGGCGGGTCAAAACAGATTGTCAAACTCAAGTCTATCCATGTGCCTTCTCTCCTATTTGACTCTGTTCCACTTCCTTACAGTGATTCTGCCAAAAACCTTGGTGTCATCTTTGACTCCACGCTTTCTTGGTCTTCTCATATTGCGGAGGTCAGTAGGAAGGTTTATGCTGCAGCTGGTGCTTTGCGAAGGTGGAAAAACCTGCTCCCTGTTAGTACCAAGATTGAACTTGCACAGTCGCTTCTCCTGCCCATTATGGACTATGCTGACGTTTGTACCATTGACCTCAATGAGGATCTCTTGGACAAGCTTCAGCGACTGCAGAACCTCTGCATTCGTTTTATATATGGCTTGCGCAAGTTCGATCATGTGTCAGAGTTCAGGGCTGAACTTGGGTGGCTGCCTGTAAGACAACGACGCAAGGGGCATGTCCTCACACTTCTGTCAAATGTACTGTATGACCCTCGTACCCCTCCCTACCTTAAAGAACGTTTCCATTATCTTGGTTTGGACCATAGTCGTTCTCTTAGATCCCAGACTGATAACCTCCTGAAATCTCCCTTTACACGTTCTGGTTATTTCAAGGAGTCTTTCACGGTGAAGTCAACCAGCCTTTGGAACAACCTTCCGCATGAGATCCGTCATTCGAAGTCACTTGCCATTTTTAAGACGAAACTGCATTCGTATCTCCTAACTAAATCCTAGTTTGCAACTATTTTTATTTGTATGTAGTATATTATTATATTTGTAGTACTTAACTTACCTATATATGTAATGTATATGTAGTATATTTTCATAATCATTTATTTATTTTTTATGTTATTTTGCAAGTAGTTTATGTAGACTTATTTATTTGTTATTATTATTTTATTTATTTATTTTTAATTTCAAATTAGTTAATTCTTGTAGGTTGCTGGTGCACTACCACTCGCTCTTTGTTAATTTTCCTATGCCTCAAAGGTTGTCTGGAAGAGATCGCTCTTAGCGATAAGACCGCCTTTGCCCACATAATTGAATATTACTTGTTTCTGTTGTTTATGTACCTGTATCTTTGTGTGAGCAATAAAGTGTTTATCTATCTATCTATCTATCTAAAAAATGCATATTATTCACAAAAATAATTTGAAATAAAATGTTTTATTCCTCCTTGGGAAAAAGGACATTTAGATTTCCATCGCGATCAGGCTGTTACTCTAGAGCATCTCCCTAAAATTCGTTACAGTTTTCTTGCTTCGTTTCAACACGTAATCTTCTGTTATTTCTTCTATTTAATACTAAAACTATAAAAATTAAAGCTTTATTTCATACAAACATCTCAGAGAAAGCCACATAGACACTTCATATCCTCCCTATTCTCGTAATCCCTGCTTTCAAATTATACCTTGCGCTCGCCTTCCTTTACAGCACTTTACCCACGCTGCTGATGAAAAAATGATGACCGTAACTTGTGACAACACTTACGTACATTTAAAGTTCCTCAGTGATTGAGGATTCCGGGAGTAGTGCGCTTCCACCTTCAGCCTTATCACCACTTAAAATCAGGTGTGATGAAGGCTAAGTGCTCCACCGTTGTGAATTAAAAAAAAAACTAGAATCTTGTCATTTTAATAATAAAAACTACTCATACTACAAAACAAACCCTCTCAGAGAAAAACTATAGAAGAAAAACTGACTCTCATTATGTTTGCCCCCTTACCCTCAAGCATGCTTCCTATACATCATCGTACCCACGAAGCTGATAAAAGATGATGACCGTAATTTGCGTCATCACTTACATACAATTAAAACTAGAATCTGCTGATTCAGCCAGCAAAGATTCTCTAAAAAAACTCCAATAGACATTTTATAGGTACCTCCCTTAACTTCTCAGCCACATGCAAGAATCCTCTCAGAGAAAAACTAAAACAGGCATTTCAAACCCCCTAACTCCCATAATCTTTGCCCCCTTACCCCCGAGCTCGCCTCCGATACATCACCACACATCACCGTACCCACGCCGTTGATGAGAAGATGATTACCGTAAATCACGTCGCTCCAATACGTCTCTATCGTGTTATTTATTTCTAAAACTACCAAAATTTCAGCCGGTTTGCTTACAAAATCTTCTCAGAGAAAAACTAAAATAGGCATTTCAAACCCCCTAACTCCCATATTCTTTGACCCCGTACCCCGAGCTCGCCTCCTATACATCACCGTACCCACGCCGCTGATGAGAAGATGATGACCGTAATTTGCGTCGCTCCAAGACGTCTATGTCTCGTGTTTTTTCACTGCTCAGGTATCACCCAAGTACGAAATTACAAGTAATTTATCGCCCGTACACAAGGATAACATAGCGGTGTTTTGGTGTAAATATTTTTTTAAAATATCGTCTCACAGATTATTCTTTGTTCGAGGTAAATTATTGGGCGTGCTTAAGCCTCTTCCTACGTTTGATAAGGTTGAATGGAACCTGCTTAATGAATGTAGCTTTGTTGTGAAAGTGTGTAAATATGATTGGATACTTTCAAAACAAGTAGGGCTTTAATTTATAATGAGGGCTCGTTCGGTACGGATGAAAGTATTTGGTATGTATGAGACAAAAAACAACAAAGTAAAAAATCGCTCTTTTTAAATAATAATAATAGGTCTTTACCTATGAAATTGCCGTCTTTTTCTCACATGTTTATTGGTCTCTAATTATTTAATTAATATCAATATATCAAAATTAATAGTCAGTTTCGAAAATAGAGTATGTCGTCATGTTAAACATCTAAGAAAAGAATAATTAAACACGCGTCCAAATTTTTTATAACTGCTTCAAAGTACCGCTCTTTGGTTGTCGTCAATTTGACAGCTTTGAACAGTTTTTTTTTATTCTAAGACAGTCCAAAGTGATTATAGGCAATAACTAGTTAGAATAATTTTGTCTGATCATATCTCGATAGTTTCGTTGAATTTGGAGTTCACATGTCCAAGAAACCCCCAAATATCTTTGTATGCCGATTCCAACTTCCTACAATTTCCCCATAGAAAACGGCAATTTCATAGGTAAAGACCTATTATGTATTGAGCTGATGACAATTTTCGCAAACGGCAGAATCCAATCGAGTATAACAGTATTTTTTTATAGTTTGTTAGGCTCTCGTGTATAATTGCGTAAAGTACGATCGAATAAATAAAACTCGGGTATATAAAATATTAAAATTCATCTCGTAATATCTACGGAAAATACAAACTTTCTTTCTAGTTTCTATCACCATCATTATCTCTGCGTAATTATGTAATACTTAAATTTTAAATTGACGAAATTATGTTTTGTGACATACGACCTACCATGTCAACTCCTTGACTAAAATTCCTAAAAGTCAGACTGTTTTCCTTAAAGGTATGTACTACAAACATACTTCACAGAGAGGGTTCTAAATAGTAAACTTTGTCATCCTGCAATATTGAATTCCAAGAATGAACCCAACACTCTGGTGACTCAAACCTAAAAATGATTCAGGATATTTTGTTTAAATTTGTCAAAAAAAACTTCAATTAATTTTTCTAGATCCGAAATATGAACATCAGACAGTGAGACATCACCTTGTAGGTACCTTCTATAAATAAAATACTTAACCAAATTTTATAATAATAAACTTATAATATTTTTTGTTTCTTGTTTGTTTGTAATGGATAAACTGAAAAACAAAACAAAAAATAACCATTAGAAAGCTACATTTCGCATTCTTCCTGATATACGCAGTGTTTTATTCATGATATTTTAATAAAAAACCATGATATTTAAAAAATGGTAAAACCGCGCGGAGCTCCTAGTTTAGTGATAAATGAAAACAGTATTCTAAAAACAAGACTGAAAAACTTTTTAATCAATGCTTATTCCCTAAAATGGTAGTTGTTATATTATTTTTACTTTTTGCATTCACAATGCACTTTAATGATTTATAAATATTGAAAATTAAAAAAAAAAAATTACTCGTCTCACAACTAGCTCTGATGGTCCCATCCCCCATCCCCGGGGTCATGGTCGTGGGTTCATATCCCATCGGAGCTAGTTGTGAGATGAGTCGATTTTTTGTAATACTTCATAATTAATAAATAAAAATAAATGTGGCTAAGCGTAAAACTCGAGAACGGCTGGATAAATTCAGCAATTTTTAGAAAAAGCATAAAAATAGCATGGAAAATAGTAAAAACAACCCTTTTTTTCCCATACAAACCAGCTGACAAACATTTAACGCAAATCGTCACCACCAATCTAAACAAAACAAAGGCGTTTCTTTGTAACTTTTTTAGTAATATCACATTCCCACGGGATAACGTCGTGTAGTACCTACACGCGGGCGAAGCTGCGGGCGGAAGGCTAGTTTTTAATATTTAAAAAATGGTAGTTTTTATGATTAAAATGCATTAATAGTTTCTCTTCGCGGATCTTTTGCCCCCATATTTTCATAATGACCATCTTATTTTATTTAAAATGTCCAATGCGGTTCCACCAACTGTTTATTTTGCCTTTACCTCGATTCCGACACGGGGATTTTGTGGTTTCATATACTATCTACATTTAACATAATGACCATTGCAAGGTAAAACATAAACAGATTTAAATCCAACCGAAAGTGTACTACAATAAAGGTGGTATTCGAATAGTTTTTGAACATTAACGATATTTTAATTGAGTCGATCCTGACGTGGAATAATGATTGGATGTAACATCGATTTATTTCGAGTTCTCGTTTCTGATTGGCGGTGCCGATAAGTTTGTTGCTATCGGGTAATGTTGTTATAATCGTGGTGGTACGGATTTCCACTTTTTTTGTGTTGCCGGAATGATAAATGATAAGAAAATATTTATTTAGTTGTCATGAGGATATTAGTGAGGTCATTATTTTGGTTCCTAAAATATTTATGTATGTAACAGTCTCGGAACTTAAATATCTCAAGGCCACCTTTTTGATTAAAACATCTGCATTACCAGCGTAGGTATAGGTACTAGGTATAAGCTGATGATTGATGACTTTCCAAAAAAACATTTGCAAATAACATTTCTTTTATGGAATCGTCCAAAACTTTCGTTTATGTTCCAAAAAGGTTCTAAAGTGGTTGGCCAAATAACTAGGCATGGAACGTTTTAAAAAAGTTTCGGTAAAGCTGGCCACAATGCCAACATCACAAAAACATAAACGATTAACTAAGTTCTTTTTTCAAATCGTCCAGAATCGTACTCATCGTAATCCCCGGAGATCGACTCGCCCTAATGCGCGAGCCTTGACAAACGAGCTCAGATCCGCCCTCTATCGCGCGATCGGCCGTCGCCTGATATAGTTCGTGACTGCCGAAGGAATGGAATAGGCTAACAAATACTAGATGCTGTATTAAGTATTTGATTAAGTACCTTACACATCAAACTTAATAATATTACTACTAAAAACATATTTAGGTGTAATAAATACATTATCAGCTAATCAGATGACACGGTAGTTACATTAGCACAGTCAGAGGACACTTAGGTAATAATTGTTATATTTTTAAATCCTTTTTAAGCACGACTATTCTCTGCCATAAAGAAACAAAAAGATGCAGAAACACGTTGAAACTTAGAAGTTTAATTTATTGCCTATTTCTGAATGCTATAGGTACTACACAGTAATGTAGGGAAAGGTAACACGTGTAGTTATTTACAACAATCTCAATTTCCTAACCTGTAGGTACCTCACAAGCTCAAATTCAGCGACCTGAAATTCCACGCGTAGACGATGTCACCTCGTCACTTAACTCAAACTGAAGTTAAATTGCCAGCATCCGTCTACACGCGGAGCCGCGAAAATCTTAATTAACAGATAGGCGCGAGTCATTTATCACCGCTATGTGATAAGGTGGTGCCAGGTAACACCCGAACGCAATGATCGATGGACATCTCTAGACGTTCGCTTTTTAATTCTGAAAGCAAACACTGGCTGGTTGGGTTGGCGGAGTCGAAAAACGTTTGGGTCGTTTGTTTTTGGAATTCGAAAATGGAAGTTCTTGATTGAATTGTACGAACTGACCAGTGGTCAGTAATGATCTATAAAGTATCTATTTAGTATTAGTATTATATACCGCTATGTGATAAGGTGGTGTCAGATAAAACCCGAACGCAATGATCGATGAACGTTTTTGGACGTTCGCTTTTTACTTCTGAAAGCAAACACTGTCTGGTTGTGTTGGCAGAATTCGAAAAAGGTTTTTTTATTTGTTCCTTTTTTTATTTGGAACTGAAATGGTTGATTGAACTGTACTAAGTTAACTAGTTAGTAAAGGTACAAAGAGTTTGATTGTTTTAGACATGTTTTAGAATGGTAGACTTAGTTATTGATTGCCCATACAAGGCAAAAGTGACAACATAAATAGTTGGTAACAAATTACTTTAAGTGATATAAGAATAGAATCTAACAAATTCACTTCTTAAAAATAAAGCTTAGAAACAATATTTTCTCACACTTCTTAAGTCACCAAAAACGTTTAAACCAATACAAATAGCTACTAAAAATAGTCGAAAACCGACATCAAAGATCAATGAGAAATTACAAAGAAAACATCACGCCAAAATTAGGCGCGTTACATTAAGGGTGGTCTATAATTAAACATCAATACCGTTACAAAAAGTAAATAAACAGGGGTATATAGGATCTGTGGGGGGAAGGGGGCCGACTATGACTAATGTCGGCCGATTCGTCAGTGTCACTCGCGGCGGAGGGCGCCCGGCCAGGGACGGAGTTCGGACTATCCTTTCGGAATAACATTTTCTCTGTTCGTTTGGTATGTACAGATACGAATCTGTATGTAAATTGTTGAATACCTCCTCTGGTATGTTGTGCTTGTGGATGGTGTTTCGTTGATTGAAAAAATCTATTAGATTGGTATCTGTCAAACTTCTGGTTGTATGGGATATTACGAAGTGATATTGAAAATCGTACATTACTCGTAGATGGTATTTAAATGAAGAAAAAAATCAAAGTGGTTCCAGTCTAGACATATAGGTAAATTATTAACGAGCACACTTTTATTTTTAACTTACACAAAAATGAAGGAGAGTCAGAAGGAGAGAGAAATGAAAATGAAGTACCTAATAGCAACCTGCTAGAAAAAATTTACCCGCCTTACAACTAGCTCCGATACCAACATTGTGGCCAACGTGTGGAACCGCCATAAAATAAAAGTTTTTTTCTTAGAGTAAAATTTTAAATCTATCGTAACCTACTCTACAAAAACTTAAATTAATTTACAGTTTTTGGCCAAGTTGGGTTAAAAGATCATTGTGTTTTGGTACAAAAGTGATTTGATTCAATTTATTTAAAACACTTTTTGTTTTAGCATCATTACCAATTTATGTCAACAATTTGACGACAAAAAAGACAAAAATTAAGAAATAACTGTTCTCTGTCCTTTATCAAATTTCTGTGATTCCTCATCTCTAGGGCACAGCACAATTAGGTGAAATAAAAAAACGACTGCTATCGCAGCCTACTAGATAGAAGCCCTTTGCTCAAATCTGCAAACCATCGATACATATAACGTTCTCATGACAACTATAGCTTGTTATCGATTTAACGCTTAGTGCTCTGTGTCATAGACCAAGTTTCATTCACAACTAGGATCTCTCCACGGTTTTGCTCGCATGGTGCCCATTCCCGTATATTGGGATAAAATTAAAGTCTGTCAACTCAGGAAGATTGAAGCTTTCTAATGGGAACAAATTTTAAAATCGGTACAGTATTAGTTTTTTAATTTATCCATTCCAAACAAACAATAAAAATATTTTCTCTTTATAATATTATAAGTATAGATAAAGAGAGATTTGACAAAAAGTAAGAAAAAAGTAAGTCATCCGTCTCTGTACTTTATCTAGTTTCTTTGATTCAGGCGACACGTCCCCGTCTCTAGGGCACAGCACAATTAGGTGAAATAAAAAAACGGCTGCTCCCACCGCGGCCTGCTAGATTGCCTTTGCCGAAATTCGGGGTAGCTACGACGAAAAAGTTTTTTCGAGTAGGGGTAGGATTTAAGAAGAAATTAAAAAAAAGGAAGATGGGATTAACTAAATACCTAGTGTAGGTATGAAAATGCTTTGGTAGGTACAAGATTTTTTCGATGTTTTCAATAACTACTTCTTCTTCTTCCTGTTTTAGATAGTAAAGATAACTTTTCAGTAAGTAATTAAATAAAAAACATTCCTTTTATGATTTATGGTCTTGATATCTTTCACTCAATGGCTTATGGGAAACCAACATTGGTTACTTATTTCATTAGGGAAAACCAGATAAATAAGGCATACGAGCGTCTTTGACGAATTACATCCAAAATAACAGATCAATAAAAAATCTAGTGTTTTTAAAAAATGAGATGATAAAGTAACTTTCATAATGTTTTTTTATGTAAAAGTCGTTTAGTACACATTATATACCACACGGCTCACGGTACATTTGTGCCAGAAGCGAACTTGCCACGAGTTTATCATTATTCATACTGT
This sequence comes from Crambus lathoniellus, assembly GCA_949710035.1. Classification (NCBI taxonomy): domain Eukaryota; kingdom Metazoa; phylum Arthropoda; class Insecta; order Lepidoptera; family Crambidae; genus Crambus; species Crambus lathoniellus. The sequence continues at coordinate 12,276,607 of OX453307.1, forward strand.
TTTTTCGCTTTAATTTCATCAAATTTATTTCACTCGAACAAATGGACGATCATTAATACGGTATTTTACGGAATCCTATTATTTTGTACTGCATTGTATTTTGGGCATACTCATTTTATTATTCATTCCTGAATTGATGGGAAGAAAATGGGTGTAAAAATTTGTTTACGCGAAATTCTATAAAAACAAAATGTAATAGAAAATTAAGTAGGTACTTTTTTACAAAGAGCTTCGTTAAGTTTTTTTTATTGTAATGCTACCTGGGTGCATACCATCAACTTTAAGACAGCGATTCAAAAATAGCGCGATGCAGAATAGGTTCCTAAAATGAATTGCTTTCTTTCGTACTCTGACCTTCTAAAAACTGGATCGCAAATGAATTGCTAAATGTTAATGACCGAACGATTTGTGTCCTTTTTCTTCTACCCGTCTCTTTCACTCGATTCTGTCATGCCCGGAGAGTGAGAGGGACGGGTATAACCTGCAGGTGACATGTTAAATCGACCGGGCTATAAGTCAAATAAGAGTTCCTGACAGCTTAGCGGTTGTGAAATGTCATTGTTCGATCACTGAATCGCTGTCATTGATATTAAGCTGTCGTGGTACGAATAAGCGAAGCAGATCAGTTTAGGTCCTAAACAAAACCGCAATAAGAGTTGATGGTAAGCACCCTGTACGCTCGGAGATGTGTCAAGTCCATCAACAACTTGACACCCGTCAGTCCCGAACTTGTGGTGGCGGAAATCGAAATAAAAACTTTATTAATTACATTGTAACGTCATTTTTCGAGTAGTTGTACATGTACCTATCTATGTATCCGAGAAATATGACGATATTTTGTTTAGGACGTCTGTGTTCCTTATCCGATCGTACAGGTTAAACAAAAATAGTTGGGAGTGTCAAAAACCGCTGAGCGATGAGAGCGCACTTCGAATGTTCACTCTTATTTCGAGAAATAAATACTTAACTTTACTTTACTTTACTATTTCATATCGATTCCTGTCATTTTTGACATAAGATTGTAACATTCCTAACCCTTTTCTCCGTTTTAAAAAAAATCATTCGGAGCCATATTTGCGTTGTGTTTTAGTTCGTGAGGCGCCATCTAGTGGTATTATTGGTAAAATTTGTAAGGTAAAGTTTATACAATGTTTAAGATCTTAGCTTGGGTGTGACTATACTCTGCAAATGAAACCTTAATAAAGGCGCATAATATTATTGATCTTTGCAATAGTTGAATGCTTTTCATTACGATGATTTGTATTAAATGAACCTGCTCAATTGCTAAAATAAGATAAATAATTAAATTAATTAGTAACGTAGCGCAAATACGGTAAGTTTTAATTCAATAGTCATTGAAAAGAAAGTTTGTCGATCAAAAACCGACCGAGGCGCATACTTTTTAAGTTCCATTTTTCATTGAGGTAATGCTTTCGGAAGCTCACAAAATGAGATTCGGTGGCGGCAAGCCCAAATAAACTTTTCCATCTAGGGTTTAGAGACTGATGTTGCTTACGGTTTCGGGAGGAGAAGTTTTTGGAATCAGATCACAGAGGCTTATAGGAAAATGTGGCTTATTGGAATGTGGGTAAGAGTAGTTTTCGCTGGAACGCTGAGGAGGATATCCCCTGTCCCCGCGCCTCAGTCCCTTAGACAAATGACGTAGCATTTGTCCAAATGATGGCGCGGGCGGCGGAGAGAATGAATTTAAATTATCATTCAGTGGTACCAACATACTGCAACAGTGCCCAAAATTGGGATTGTGTTTGCGTTTGTCATTTTGTATTTCTGAACCACTTTGTCACTAATTCTTATTGACAATTCAAATTAGGCATAAATACTATTTATTCAACGAATACTATCAATAAGATCAGTAGCAGTAACCATTATCGTAGACGTGTTATTTTGAATCAAAACCAGAGCAGCACCTCTTTCGTATAAGGAATCTCTGTCTGTCGTTTATAGGCAACTGGAACTCAATAAATATTTGACAGCAGCACTTTGAGGCATCGTCCTAATAGAACGCGAATGCGCGATCATCGCAGGTTCGCGCGAACTTTACTCGTACGAACGCGCGATCAAACATATTGAACTCGAATAGGTGTCCTAACTGACAAACCCACGACGCAATCGCGTGACTCAAATGTTTGTAATTCTATTCGCGCGAACTTAGTTCGTACGAACGCGCGATCAAACATATGGAACTCGAATAGGTGTCCTAACAGACAATTGAACGACGCGATCGATCTATTCGCGCGAACTTAGTTGGTACGAATGCGCGATCAAACATATTTAATTTGAATAGGTGTCCTAATTGAAATTCGCGCCACGCGCGATAATTGGGTATTTGACAGGTTTTTTTTCATTTACTTAAAATGTTCATTTAATTAGTAGCATCACAACATAGGTATTTATTTTTAAATATCTTGCATATTTTCAGCGATATAGAGCATCAAACTTTCTAATTAGACAAGGTGAGCGCTATAAAACGTGACGTCACATAATTCTATAGCGTCATACTCTCGCCATAGAAAATTTCGTTTTAGAAAGAGATAGATAGAGTCACAATTAAGTAGCTCTTATTTCGCTTGTTATAATACAGATTGAATTTCTTTTTTCACATTTGTTATTCACTAGTGTTATATTTCTGAATGTCATATACATTTCAACAACAGTCAAATACCCAATTGCGTCAGCGGGGCACCGCGCCCGAGTAGACTTGACAACGACGCAGCGCACGCTTCAAATTCAACGCAATCAAATTCACCACGAATTGGTCTCTTTTTTAACAAAGCACTTTGCTCCCCACGTTTTTTTTTCATTTCCATCTAAGCCCGCACAATAAGTCATCCAAATATTTCCCGACAGCACAAATTTAGCGTCTCTGACGTCCATGGTTGTTGGTATCGACCGTGCCACTGCCCTACAAGTGATTACATGCTCTTTGCTGCCCTAGTCCACGGACTCCACGGTCGGTCGCGTCGTGAATTCGCGCGATGATAGGACTCGCTTACTCGCGCGATGAAATGACTCGCTTATTCGCGCGATGATCGCGTAATCGCGTTCTATTAGGACACCCAGTTTTTGCCATCGCGCGAACACGCGATGGTCGCATCGCCTACTCGCGCGATGATCGCGTAATCGCGTTCTATTAGGACGATGCCTGACAGCTTTTGAAGGACGGTATAGCTTACAGTACCACAAGCTTTTCTGTTCCGGTGACAGCCGTGACAGAGGAGCCACTTGCAATACGAAATTAGCTGTCAAAATAGACTGTCGTCGTATGAAAACTGTTTTAGTTCCAAAGATAATCACCGGAACAGAAAAGCTTGTCGCACTATAATATTCGATTACCACTATGACAGTTTTTATTGTTGGAGGTACACAACAATTTAGTTGTAAGAATACAAATGAATGAGATTATCAATTTGAATATATAATTCCTCTAAAAGTTAATTGGTGTAAAACCTTTTGACTTAAGAATTAAGAGCACCAAAAAGAAAAAGTTTGCCAACAAACTAAAACAAACGTTCCAAATTCGAAAACAGCAATAGAAGCTCAAACCTTCGTCTCTATTCGAAGTTCCCCAATGCTTGTTTGAATTCTTTTAGGCGGTCCTTTTGGTAGGAAATTGAGTAATGGCCGCGTCACAGACGGCATCACGGTAGATTGATACGGAATGGAGTGCCGCTCTTTTGTGCCGCGACATTGTATCTACGTGAATTTTATATATAAATAAAAGTATTAAGGCACAGGTGAATTGTATGCTCCTTAGTTCTGTTTGTTTTTCTTTCCTTGAAGTTGTTTTCTGCTGAGTTTTCTTTTATTTTACATGAAGGATTTATGCGAGTTTTCATCTGGGGAGCTCAAAAATGTAAAAAATAATAATAATTAGAAGTCAAAAGCAACGTGAACGATAATCATATATACCTATACAATCTGTATAGGTATCTGTATATAATCGATACATATACATTTTATGCCATAGATTCAACCGAAAACTTCTTTTAAGGTTAATAAGTAGTCGAATTCGGCCACTACTTTATACTACATTTATATATATAGTACTTAAATGGCTTTGTACAGATAGGGACTTTTTCTTGGAAATGGGTTTAAGCGTCAAAATAAATGCAAATTACTGATATCAAATTTAATCATGATAACGTTACCAATAAAAAGTTTTATCAAGAAGTAAAAGAAGTAGGTAAGTAGTATAAATATTTTTTATTTATGTTTAAATACTTTTTTCTTATTGGACTTTTTTTTCATTTTTATACATATTCTGATAGCCTGTTTATAACGCTTAACCTTTTCGACAAGTTTTTTGAGTTTCCTACAACGTTTTAGAGAAAATTGGGTTTATGCAAATTGATGAGCATACATAGTCGGACGCGCGCGGACGCATCGCACCAGTGCTGCGTTCGGTGTGGCTGTTATAGTGGACACAGCGCTATGTAAAGTCATACAAGGCAAACTAAAATCCGTTGCGTGCTGTACTTGTGGTGCGTCTGGTGTGGGCCAATAGACGCGTATAGTCAGGGACAAATTCAGTAAACCATTTCTTACTTCTTTTCGTGTAACTGGCGACTCACTGTTCACTTGCAATCCCTATCCCTAATTGCTTCTGAATTGCACTACCATAATTGAATACATAACCAAATAGGTGAAGGGTCTAATGCTGAATGGCGAGGCACCAGCCACACGACAAGAAGCAAGAAGTGGTTCACCGAATTTGTCCCCGATTGTGCCTTAAATAAAAATAAGTAACTTTTTTTTCCGTTGCCTCTAATAATATTTGAACGTGTTACAAACAGTTTACTATTGGCGGCCAGTTTATTTTATACTATCTTACTTTAGTTTGTACAGTGATTAGGAGTTTAACTTAAATCTAATATGATATTTTCATAAGGTTTAACAATCAATGCAATTAAAATTATCACCAATAAAAAATTTAATTCTGTAATTTTATAAAATTAATAAATAAATTGCAGAAAGTTTGAACGAACACCTTACTATTCTTCTTCGATTAAAGGGCAAAACAAAAAAGGTTTTATTTATATAGTTTCTACACCATCGGCGCGGCAAACAAATGGCCTTATACACGTTTCCCAACTCTCCACGCAGGAAAACAATCCGTAGTGTTGTCGAAAAAAAAACAATAGGCTCATGATGAAGACGTAGCCATTGTGAGGTACGAGCGACTCATATTTCACGGCTTTGTGCGTCTTAGAGCGCGATTAATACTAGATATCTCCATTTGCCTATACATTGCGTGATGAGACCGTTTTTTTGGTCCGTCGTTAACGACGGCGTGGGTTGCGGTTTCAGTGTAGGTTCGCGTTTCCGCTTCACATTGTTATCCTGGTGTGTTAGTATAACCTTTTTATGTAACAGCTGTATGTAAAAAATTCATATTAGCAAAAAGGTCGCCATAGAAACTTATTATAGTTAATAACTGGCTAGTTTTAAATGTAAAAAGGGCTAATTAGTCAAAACTCCGCGCCATTAAAAAAGAAACAAACAACCCTCTGACACGAAACAACGGAAGAAAACAAACCCCAAAGATTACCATAGTCACCTACATCAGAAAAGAGACATTATGCAAATATGGTAAATTGAATTACCGAGTTAAATGTCGTATAAGATAAAAACGACGGCGCAATCTACAACCCAATGAGGAGCTTGTATTAACATATTCAGATCCCATTGAATATTTATATTATGTAGGACGTCGACAACTGGTGTCGGCTCTTTACTCAACCTTGTACCACTAATGGAACCACTATCTTTCCACCGTATCTATCAAAAGAAAAAAATAGGATTAGCGGCCAAGTTTCCCTTCCTGCCCTGATTACTGGGTAAGAGGAAAAAACAAAAGACGCCGCGTGTAAAAGTATCACCCACTCAACGTGTATGTAACGTGATTGGTTGAAAAAAGTAAATGATAAAGAGATCCTATTTTGTTTTGTCTTTGGTTGTGTGTTTTGGAAATCAGTTGGGTCCAAAATATATTTTAATTAGATTTTGAAATAATTGCAGTATAAGAAAACAGTTAATTGGGTTGGATTGAGACAAAGATGAACTTTCTACGTGTCAAACAATCAAAATGTGACAAAGTATGTAGTAAACTTTGTTTCTCATCGTGTGTGTGGATGGATATGTTCCCTTTGGACGTGCTCAGTCTAATCGTATAAGAATAAAAACAGTTAAGTCCTATTGGTATACCATAATCCAATAATAATAATAAATATCTTATTGACAACAATATTTTGCTATAGCAATAACTTGGGACAAAATAGGATACCTACGAAAAATTTAGTTTTAAGCTTTATGATAAGAAATTATCGTCAACTAAACATAGGGTCTTAAGAAACTTTTCAAATTTAATTCGAGTTGAATTAAAAGTGAAATCATTTAACCGGGACCTATTTTTGAATTTCGCCACTCGCGTCGAGCGCTCTCTTATTTTCATCTAGGTATGCTAATATTATAAGAGGAAAGATTTGATTGCTGTTTGTTTGTTTGTTTGCATCGAATAGGCTCCGAAACTACTGGACCGATTTAGAAAATTCTTTCACCATTAGAAAGCTACATTCTTTCCGAGTGACATAGGCTATATTTTATCCCGATATTCCCACGGGAACGGGTACTACGCGGGTGATATCGCGAGGATCCACTAGTGTAAAATAATTAGGTCAAATATGAGTACTAAGCGAGCGCTCGACATAAGTGGAGAAATTCAAAAGTAGACTCCCAGGGCCTTTGCCATGTGTTGTTAAAAAAACATAGTAACATTGTAAACGAATTTGCTAAAGGCTGTGTATGCTATGTTAAACGTAAAATTACTTCAAAATTGCAACAGCTTGCAAAGAGAACGTGGTAGTATTGTATATGATGAAACTTACCCTGTTTTCAGAGATGCAACTTATTATATTTGCTCCTTCGCTTGAAACAAAACGAATAATATAATCAAAATCTATATTTAAACAAAATATAAATTAATCGTAAATAATAGTTTTAAATAATACCATGTAACGAACCGCACGCCTGAGTTGCTCTATGTCAAATGACAGTTGTTTTGGGGCGAACACGTGATCCATAGATAGGAAAAAATGTACACACTACCTGTGCACTCTTTATAGACTATTTATAAGTTTTATTTCAAAAGTTTTTTTTCTGTATTTATACTTTGATTTAAGAGTCATAAATCAGAATAGGATATTAGGCAGTTTTTGAAATAAGAGTTTGGAAAAAATATGTATAGCCTTTAGAGACAGTTTTTAATGATTAAATAGAGAAGCCTAAACCTTAATCACTTATGGTATAATCTTGGCCAGTTAAAATCCAAGCCGAGAGGTATTAGGGCGAGCGCACACCGGGCCATGAATGAAGAGTGGGTGTTTATGCGATGCCCGCGCGGGATTAAAATTCAAATATTCTGACAAGTCAATCTACACGGCCGGCCCCTGAAGAGTTTATGCACAATGTATAGTATATGCAACGTTTTGGTAAATTACAAAGTGTTGTAATATTTTTGTCTTCTCTGTAATCTAAGTTTTTAGCTAAGATTCATTTATTGGTACTTAAACAAATAGGTAGTTCGGTCTGAACAAGTTAAATGAAATCAATTATTGCTGGGTGCTTCTAAATGATCCATAAAGCTTAGTACATTTTTTTACGATCAACTTTGTCTGATAACAAGTGACATCAGAATGATAAGTTGTGTATTAAGTATTGAATCGTTGGTGTTCAAATCATTTTTGTTCATATGTTACTTATAGCATAAATTGTAATATTTTTTAAGGCGATGATTCCCGACCGAAATAGGCACGCTAACGCTTGCTCGGCCGCGTGCGATACACTTCACGCGGACGCAGCGGCAGCCGGCAGTGAACTGTGAACTCGCGAGCGCTCCGCGAATCGAAAATCACTTAAAATTCAATTAAAATTTTAACTTTTGACGCCCGGAATCCCTCGGCTATTCAAAGACAATTATTTTCGTATATTTTTCATTAACTAAAACCAAGTATACTGCAAGTAATAGGATATTTGGATTACGATTAGACGGACGTTTGGGATTTTATTTGACACAGTTAAATACCACCAATCGAAAAAAAACGGCCGGAAGCACTAGATAAATAACTGTAAAATAACATATATTTTTTCCAAATTTTGAGTACTTGTGGTTTGCGAGTAATCCATAATTTAAAATACCATATTTTCGGGAATCGGCGCCTTAACGAAAATGTGGCGATGTCATACCACTTAGTAGTACTTATACGTTAACTTGTAAATAAAGACAACATATGGCCGTTTTAACCAAAACTTATGAATCCCCTAATTCTATGCTTAACTACTACCCCGAACAAGTTAACTTGGCACCTGGCTCGAAAACGTCGCTTACACTCAGGTGCCAGTCTGCCGGTCTGCCTACTTGTTCGGGTAGTAGTTAGGCAAGGACTTAGGCGATTCAAAAGTGTTGGTGAAAACGGCAATAAAACTCATTATCAACAAGCGTTATTACTGGAAATAAATGGGTAGTTAAGTGAAATCAAGTCTAGATCAAGGCCTGTCAACATTCATATTTTTGCGTGACTGTTCTTCCAGTTTTATAACGCAGTTCGTAAATGTCTTTATATGACTGTGTAATGTAATTTATATGCACATAGTGCTACATGCTACTGCCAATATAGTCTAAGTGTATGTTACATACGAGCAGGATTAAAATTCAAATATTCCAACAAGTCAATCTACAGTGGCGGGGACCGGTCCCGCGCGGACTTGTGTTCTGTTCAAGCGAAGTATATAGAAAACTTTCAGATAAAGAGTATAATATTCAATTATCGGAAGTACATTAAATAGTTATAGGAAATTAATTTACTGTATTGAGTTCACTGCAAGTAATCTAAAGTTAATGTGTTTATAATTTACCTTTGTGAGATTAGGTACACTGATCTATGTTAATGATTTTTCCTCAAAAAATACAGAGATTTCGTAGAGATAATAAACACACCCCGTTTCTAGTAGCGCTTCGTCTTGTTTGCTTCAACCTGAAAAGAAAATTTTACTTGGTTAAAATATCATGTGAATGAAGCGAAAGAAGTTTGCAAGGATCGTAGCACGTGGCGATCCATAGTTTCTGCCTATCCCATCTGTAAAATCTCATCATTGTTTAAAACTGTACCTTATCTAGCTGTGTTTTGTAATTCGAATTATGACAATATCTCTAATCTTTGCCTATCTATACATACCATATTCCAAAAATATCATATTCCCTCGGGATAATTTTTATTGTGAGTATGGATGTATGGATGTTTGTTACTCTTTCACACAAAAACTACTGAACGGATTTGGATGAAATTTGCTACAGAGATAGATTATAGGCTGGAATAACACATAGGGTAATTTTCATCCCGATATTCCCACGGGAACGGGCACCACGCGGGTGAAACCGCGGGCGGCCGCTAGTTATTACATAAAGATACCTAAGTAGTAAGTAAGTATTAAATTTTTGTTTCGTTTTTTACATAACTACATAGGCTTAGTTTTTAAGGATTCTAAACATTCGTATAATAGTACAGTATTTTATCTTAATAAATTTTTACTAAATACTTATAATAAAACTATAAACGAGCCAATTCTGTACATTAAAAAGAAATAGAAAAAAACTACCTAATAAAAGAGATACCAAAAATAATAGTTTTTGATTTTTTGTCTGTCCGTCTGTCTGTTGTCCGCGTTTCACGCAAAAAATACCGAACGGATTTTAATAATTTTTTTTTGTTATACAGCTATTGGTCCTCGCCAACATATAGGCTATAATTTATTTTGAAGATCGCAATATCTGATGTGGAACCATAGCAGTCCAGCCAAACTATGAGATATATAAAAATACCGTCTTAAGGAAAATTGTTGAACGTAATGAGCATTTTTTATTGACGTACAAAGTTTGAAGGTCTGGTATACCTTATGTGGAACCCTAGCAGCCAGGTTAAACTACTTATATGAGATTCAAACAGCGTCTTAAAGAAGTTGTTCAGCGTAATAAGTATTTTCTTTTGAAATACAATCTTTATTAATATTATAAATGTGAAAGTGACATAGCCTAATTTTTATCCCGAAAAAATATTACTTTCCCTGGAGATAACGTCGTGTAGTACCTACACGCGAGCGGGGCTATGTGATGTAAATTTTTAATGTGTCAATATGTATCATAGCATTCATAGCGCTGTACTAATACTTATATATTGAAGAAATAAATAAAAAACAAAAAAGCTATTTAGCCTAAAAATATAAAAATGCTGCCGAAAGTCACTATTCCACGCGGACGAAGTCGCGGGCACAGCTAGTCCAAGTAAGACTAAACAATATAGTAAGTATTCAGCTAATTTATAATTATAAATATAAGCCATCATTTTTCACCGAATTACTGTAAGAGTATTAATTTATTAGTTTCAGTTTCAGCAAGCTTATATGAATATTTTGCATATTCTACAAACGTTAAGCGCTCTCAATGCATTTGCATACATTTCTAAACGGAGTAGAGACCCGTGACTGTGGGATTAACGTGGCGTTACTTGTCCTTTTGTACTTTACTAGATAGAATCAGGGAATTTAATCTTCTAATGTATTTAACATTATCAAATACCTACTGTAAAAATAAATTATGAATATCTTCTTTTACTTTTTATTCAAGGTGCGTATCCTTAATATCGAAATCTTCAAAGACCCTGACCCGCCTGCTAAAGCCGTATGCAAATTATAAAAGGCCGCGCAATTAAAAGCGAACCGCTTTATTAACAGAAATTAAAACGTCAAAATCAAACACAAAAGACGCCATATTTGGCTGGCAGGCACGTTGTGGAACACGCATCGCTAACAGAAAATAAGGGACACAGAAAGACAGGAAGGGCCCGTGCGAGCGGGATGCCAACAAAACAGGCCCTTGACGAAAAGGGAGGGCGATAGTGACGCGATGATTGAACGTGCCACAAGAAAAATGATCACCCGTCAAGCAACGACTGAGAGAAACTACCCCTAGCGGGTGCGAGCAAGAGGCGAAGCTTCTCAATAAGCGAGTGCGAGCGAGAGAGGTCATGCCAAAATAGGGGTGACGTACGGTGATGGATTATGCTTTTCTCTCTAAAGAAGGGAGGGGCTCACAGGTCGTTATGGAAAAAGCTGAGGGAAGTGGGGCCGACATGTGTCAGTGGTACCAATGGTGGCCTTAATTGAATTTCTGTATAAAACTAGAAATTAAGTTCTCACTTTAATTACTCTGCTTTTTTGTACGCTAATCTTTTTACAAATAATGCCGATTAATATATTAAACTTTTTGTACAGGTAGGTATTAACCTAAACTAGAGACGAATATAACAAAATAGAATTTGTTAGTTTTTAAAACATAGGTAGGTATATTTTCAACTAAATCTAAGGTCACACTTAATTTACTTTTGAGTTCTTAAAGTAAGAAACACACCTTTGATTCAGACAGTTATTAAATTTAGTTCCATCCTAAATTAAAACCTGATAACCAAACATAAGTATTAAATGTCACGAAAATCATAACAAAAATAAATTTAAAACATAGCTGCAATGAGTATTTGCAGTCATGAAACCTGTAATTTCCCATAACGACAAAACATAATAATTAATAACGTTTAAACATGATATTAAAATATTATAAGTTAAAAAAAAATATAGCATTCCGAGCCAAGATGACATATTTTGCCCTATCTACCCCTTAAAAATAGCACTCAGACAGACTATCATGAGTTTTATAAATCTTACAGTTTCTTAACTGTAAGTACATCCAATATAAGTACTAAGTTATACTTATACGTGCAATAGTTGAAGTCTAAGTATGTGTTAATGTCTGTAGAAACGTGGCCACCCTCATATTAAAATGTTAGCAGAGGGGCAGCTAAAATGCCACTCACAGGGCATCCTTTGTCCACTTTGAAGGGCGTTTATTGTTTTATGCCATTGTTGTATGAAAATTTAAATCCTTAATTATTCATAGGATTGTTTTGCGAGACAATATTTTCACAATAGGCACGGTTGCGAGGGTGGTAATCGCATTGATTAATAAATTGTCAAGTTGAATCCAACGTTAGAATATAAATTGTTACCGCAGATATTTCATCCCATTATAGCGGCGGGATCTCTCTCATTGTTTTACGAAACGTCATATCTCATTCTGTCACCTGATTGTTTCGGTTCGCAGGTTTCAATGGAGGTGTCTTCAAGTTTAAGCCGGGGATGGTATTAATTTCATGGCTTGGAAAATCGTGTTTAGATACAGCAAATGGCAATTAGTTGTTTCTGTTTGTGACAATCCACTGGCAGCCATTTACAATTTTGATATTGTACGAGTATTTCGATCAACTAAGCAAGTACATACGTCAAAATACTTGAATTATGTTTTAAAATGCAATAAAAAGTAAAATTTTCTTAAAAAAGAATAGTGTCACTAAATTTTGTAATTAACGAATTATTTCATCGTAAAACATTTAACAATATCAAATAAATAAAAAAAAACGAATTGTGAAAAAAAATCTAAGTTAAGTACCCTTTTCGTGTCATAAAACAATGCTAAACAAACTGACAAGCCACAACCCGTTGCTAAAACAAATTAATTTAGACAAGAAGAAGATGTAAAAAGTTTGTAAGAACGATTACATTTTATTGCTCACCATTATATTTAATCATCGGCGAAATTAATTTTTCATTTGGACAAATCGCCGAGAGGCTGGTACAAATGTCTTTGGGTCTTGATTGATATTATGCTTGGGATAAGAATAAGAATTTTCTCTTTAACATTTAGCCTTGATAATTTATTTACTTTGCTCTATATATCGTAAGATTTACATAACATTATTGTTATTACCAAAATCCTACTAATTCAAGGCGACAATATTTTTTTAGTACATATTACGGTGGTTTCGTCTGAGGCGGGTCGTTACGTTCCCCAAAATACGTAACCACCAACGGGTGCCACCAGTGGGATGGGTCTGCTCCTAGCTTCTTGTCTCAAAATATGCTGTTTTTTTTGTGTTCTATTGTTATTAGTTTTATTTTATCGTGGCTTGTATCGAACTGCTTAATAATGACTCCTATGTTCTTAAACTATTCAAAGTTTTATTACCTTTTATTATTTTATTCAGTTCTTTTTTAACCGACTTCAAAAAAGGAGGAGGTTCTCAGTTCGGTTGAATTTTTTTTTTTTTTTTTTTTTTAATGTTTGTTACCTCATAACTTTGTCAATTATAAACCGATTTTAGAAATTATTTTTTGGTTTGAAAGCATATAGTTACAAATTGGTCCCATTGTTATACGGTCAGGATCTGATGATGGCATCCTGGAGAAATCAAGGGAACTCTTCAAATATTATAGGCACACCTATAGCGATTTTGGTATTTTCTTAAGTAACTCGTGCATTTGCTTTCGGTAAGCACCATTTGGTGAAGAGTAACTGATGATGAAGACCACATATGGCCATCGAAAACATTAATTAAATACTTAATATTTTACGGGCGCAATACGATTCCTTTAAGGTTCATAAGTAATTTTCAAGTATTTGCGACTGGTAGTCATCATCTCATGATGATGAGCTGGTGATGGAAGGTACAACTCCTCAATAGTTAGGAGTTGGATTGGAGGATAATTCTTTAAATATCGTTGATACGTAAATATTTGTAGTTGTTACCTTTCAGGTTATTTAGTTAAGCTGATGATGGAAGGTAAAATTCTTTAACGCTTAGGAGTTAAAGTATGTTTTTAAGTACCACAAGCGCAAATAGAACTGTAGGTTGTATTCTTTCAAGTAATTTAGGTTAGCTGATGGTGGAAGGAAACTGCATAACAGTTAAGAGTTGGAGGGTGGTGCTAGTCTGAGTGTTCTAATTTAGATATGGGCTATAGTCGTTGCACATTGAGCTACCCTTGCTCATTATGCGGTTTCTTATAATAGATTTCTTACACTAAAAAAGGAAAAATAAACAAAATTTTTTCAAAAAAATTAAACCGCCTTCAAAACAAAATGCAAACAAAAACTCATATCCCAAAAACACGTAAAAGTGAAAAATAAATTGAATCATTCAATTCAAAGTACGAAAGTGCGGGACTTTTTCTAATTAATCTTGAACTTACTGATTGAAGTCGGTGTCAAGCCGAAAGTAACAAGAACGAATACTTAAAATTCAATTTCAAAATTCATTTTCATTTCATTTCAAAATAGTGAAACAATAATACACAATATCTCATGCGCAGAGTGGTGTAAATTGTAACCTATCAAATACATATTAATATTAATACCTATTTGGCTTGACACCGACTTCAATCAGTAAGTTCAAGATTAATTAGAAAAAGTCCCGCACTTTCGTACTTTGAATTGAATGATTCTACTTATTTTTCACTTTTACGTGTTTTTGGGATATGAGTTTTTGTTTGCATTTTGTTTTGAAGGCGGTTTAATTTTTTTGAAAATTTTTTTAAGTTTAAGTAATTGAAAATTATTTACTGCTGTGATAACCTGGTTTTTAATTTTGTTTTTAAAAAACTACCCTTGGCGAGTTTCTTGCCGGTTCTTCTCGTTACAAGGCCTCCCGCCGTAGGATTTGCGAACCGATAGCGTATAGCTTCATTGACGTTCATAAGTGCTGTATCAGCCTAAAATGAATAATGATTTTGATTTTGGTTACTTACTGCCTTCACAATTTAATTTACAACCAACTTGTTTGGCGGTTAGTGACCCGGCCTGCAAATTGGCAGGGCCAGACTCGAATTCCGCTTGAGGCAAAATTTAGGTGATGATATTATTATGATCAGGACAAACAGGTTTTCAATATACTCTAGATTATACGAACAGAATGCATTCTGACTACAAAATGTTCAATGTCTATTAATATAGTCATGTATGATTTTATGAGTTCACTTTTTATACTGAATTTTTCTAAGATAACTTTAATATCAGAGTTGATGTAAAATTAAAGGTTAATAGATTACATGTGACTGAATTCAGTATCAGTAATCGTCAATATGCAAAACAGTTCTCTGAAATTTACTTATTCACACATCGTCTCTACACGCTTTTCAAAGCGTAAAATTAGTGAATGTGTTGTAAAATTGATTTACTGCTTTATTGTTTAAGACTCACTGCATAACCGTCTCATTAACGATTCAAGAGAGCGAATTGTGCTACCTAATTATAACCGAATGAGCAAAGACAATGCTGTATTTATGTTCAGCCATTTATCACACAAAGGAGCGATGTTTCGGCCGCGCCGCGCACAAAACTAACAATGTAACAGCCTCAAAAATCGAGCTCAAAATGACTATTGTGAATTTTGACAAATGACGGCGCGCCGAAACTATGACATAGCTCGCGCAAGGCTCTTAGAAAAACAAAAGAAATGCTTTAAAAGTATAAAGAAACAATTGCCTTAAACGTTTGTGTTAATGAGTTAAAACCACACTTGAATATTCATAACGAATTTTGTATACCTACGAGTACGTTACGTTCAAACTTCGGGTGATTTTTCTGTTCCTTGACAGCGAAAGTTCGGTCTACAGTTCGAGACGGAAGAGATCAATACAGTGTCACCAAGAACACTTATAATGTGTGAATTAAGCATACGCATTAAAGATTGATGTGTTTTACCTGTTTAGGCGTTTCGTTCAAACAGATATTTCAAATCGTACTGATCCAGACGGTAGTTTATCAAACCAAAGTTTGTTGACATCCAAATCCATTATACATGAGCATGCGATTATTTTGATGGATTCCATGAGAGTATAACTATCAGAACTCCCCTAAAATCTCGAAATCGAACAAAGGGAACACGTGAGACTCCCTTCGCACCCGAGGCTAATGCTCACCCCACGAAGGAAGGAGATGTAGAGAAAAATGCGTATTTATAGCAAATACTCGTACTCAAACAGTCCTACATTGTGTACGAGTCAAATAAATGAGTCTCATTTTTCGTGCTGTCAAAAAAATCTGAATGAAAAAGAAAACGCGCCGCGAAAAAACCGGCAGGCTGCGGGGTTTTTATTTCGTTTTTAATGTAATACTGATTTGGGATGTTTCAAATTAATTGCGCTTTACCTGTGGAGGCGCAGGGGTGACGCTCTGAAAGAGTTCGCGCGACGCTGATCGATCGCCGAGCGCAGATTGAAAGGAGGAACGTGAAAGGTAATTATTCATTTGGCGACTAGAATAGAGCACTTTTGTACCTTTATCTTGGGTTCTTTTTTCTCGAGTTTTGCGCGAAATTTGCAAGTAAATGGATGAAGTGACACGGCGATTTGTTTAGACGGACGCGTTCGACTTCCCACGAATTCGATTCGCGATCCCTACGGTGGTATTGAAGTTGTTACTGCGCTTTGAAAACACGTAGGCACAGCTGATACAAGGGGTTATTAAATTAAATGGTACCTAATATGCAAAGATCTACCTATTTTTATTGTCACCTAATTAAATATTCGAAATAATGAAAGGAAAGGGGTAGTAAATAATTAAACATAGATATTTCGTAAAATTTCAATATTTCCTAATTACAAGTTATTTTCACCATAGAAGGAAACCAAACAATGGACTTATTTGAAGCAAAGTTACTGAAAAACTAAAATCCATATTCTTGCAAAACTAAATTTCTAACAAAAGTGCTAAACATAAGTATCTTGGGCGGTATTATTTCTGTGTAGCTCCCGACGGGCTTTGCAAAAACTGAACAATAACAGGTTTCGGAAAACAAAAAAATTTGCATGCCGAAAGCACAAAGGCGCCTAAAAACCCCGGAAAGATTGCACAATGTCGGGGGCACATGTGATCCTGACCTGATTTAACGAAACTATACCTACTGCGCCTTTGTCTACACGCTTTTATGATTTATGCCAGATTTCTTTGACGTTTATGAGTCACGGCTCATTTGAATACCACCAATGCTTTGCACATTTCAAACGCTTTTTTCGAACGGACGCCACAGTTCTTAGCATTTCAATGAACATTTGGTTACCAGATTAGGCTTAGACGTACGTAAACAAATGACAATGTTAAAGTTATTATTAAAATTTACATGTGAATAAAGGACGTCCTATATAGCGGTTACGTAAGCGAAGGCCGATGATTGCGGGGTAAAAAACGGGCAAAAAGTTTAAACTTCGAAATGAAGTCTTCAAGTGGGTTGGTTGTTACGAAATTACAGGCGGCTAGGCGGTGAAAACTGGCAAATTATAGTGTTGCGCCCAGACATTACGATAAGGATCGGGACGACTCTCCTACTATTGTGGAAATGCCCCATTATGGGACTAGATTTTTAGATAAAACGGAGAGGTAGTGGTTTGCAGCCCCGAGATAATGATAGCTATCATGTTGTAAAAAATTAAGGAGTACTTTTGAAATATACTTTTAAGGTGATATTAAAATATATATAGCATATCTCATTTTTTGAAACAGCTATGACGTTTTTTTATATGTCAGTGCTATGATGTTTTTTTTAATAACAATTTAATTACTATTGTACAATTATTCTTATACGAGATTTTACATGCCATTAACTGATCTATGTTTATATTGTTAACTCATACTAAGTACATAAATCTATTTAATGCTTTATTTTTACTCTGTTCCTCCTTATCTTGACTCTTATCTTTGCTAAATTGCATTCCTCGCATTAAATTGCCTATACCCCAATTCGTGCAAGTTGCTTACCAAGAAATACGACATTCTTTTTATTAGATTTAAAAGCGAAACCACCCTGTTGCATTGCAACCCGCCTGTCTTTTACTTAGCAACACAAACTATCATTTGGTAATACCACCCCACCACGAGGCACGTTTAACCGCCTCGACGTGCAGGCATTCGAGGCAAGTCTGGTCAGGCGAGCAGATTGCTTTAAATAATAAGCCGCTTGTGGTTTATTGGACAAAGCTATAAAAAGTATCAGGAAACCGAGGTTAACTAAATCTGCGTCAAGAGTGAATTCATGCGTTGAAATACTTCTACGGGGTTTTGTACGAGTACTCGACATAGTGACTATGTGAGGTTGGACTATATCATGTCATAGTCCAACCAATAAAAATCTGTAGATCAAGTTGACCAGGAAAGCGCTTTATCAGTTTCGTTAAAAATACCCATACGACCTAGGTGTTATTGTTGATCGAAGCCATACATTTAAAAGTTTGCTTAAGCTCAGATCTAATTGATGTTTCAATAGCGACATGCACCTGTGACAAAGACATCAATACAACTTGTCACTTTGAACTATTAACAGGGTGCCTACCATCAACTCTTATTGCGGTTTTGTTTAGGACCTAAACTGATCTGCTTCGCTTATTCGTACCACGACAGCTGAATATCAATGACAGCGATTCAGTGATCATTCAATGACATTTCACAGCCGCGTAGCTGTCATGAACTCTTATTTGACTTATAACTCGGCTAAGCTAACATGACACCTGCAGATTATACCCGTCCCTCTCACTCTCCGGGCATGACAGAATCGAGAGAAAGAGACGGGTAGAAGAAATAAGGACACAATTCGTTCGGTAATTCACATTTAGCAATTCATTTGCGATCCAGTTTTTAGAAGGTCATAGTACGAAAGAAAGCAATTCATTTTAGGAACCTATTCTGCATCGCGCTAGTTTTGAATCGCTGTCTTAAAGTTGATGGTAGGCACCCCAGACCTTATCCATCTACAGGATAAAAAGAATTTTAAAACTAAAGGTGATGCAATTTCTGGGTCGAGTTTACATAATAACATTTTGACGTTCCCAATGTACCTATATTTTTATTTATTGGTTATTTCCTCTAGAAAAACTATAAAACTAAAAAAAACAACATTATTTTAACATTCAGTTTAGTTGTGATTACGTTAAAATTTGATAAATTAATACCCAGTGCCTAGATCTGCAAAAAAACCATTTTATTGTATAAATGGATAAACCTGGATAAAACCATAACTGCGTTATCATTTCAGATTTCCTTACTAAAATATTTGGGATTACTTTAACAAACTTTAAATGATACAAAGCTCAATTGTTTTGAATTTTAAAGTCAGCAAAATATTATAAGCCAAGATTACATATTTGCTTCAGTTTTCCGTTCAAAATTATCGCAATTTTATTGCCCGCCAAAAATGGCGTGTTTATTTTGAAAAGTTCGATGACTCCCAATCATTGAGTGATCCCGAACGTCTTAATACCCGAGTAACGAGTTGGCCATCAATTCGAGGATGTATCGCGAGATAACTTTATTCTGGTAGCCGGCTGCTTTGTATGCGGCGACCAGGCGTCCGTCATTACCTACAAACCAACCTGAAAACCCCACGCCGAGGCAGAATTCTCACCTCTATATCTCGAGGCATAAAGTCCATTGGAAATGTAAACTTATCGTAGTACGCTTAGCCCTCTCGCTTTTATCTTATTGGTCAACCATTACGCCTAAATTTAAACTCTTCATTATAATGCCACAGTGAGAAAACGCGCGATAACAGATGGGTGCGTGAATAAAATATAGGTAATGAATTTTGATAAAGGTGAGCGGAGTGCTTATGGGATAGATAAATTAATACACGGAGCTAGAAACTCGTTCTGAAGATCCTGATAAAAGATGTGGTGACAGAGACATAGGCGATGAAGTTAATAGAAATGAAGGTTTTATTAATTTTTGTACTGGAAAACTTATTGCGATACAATCGGAAGGTATGTGAAACTGCTTTTTTATATATATGAGGTTGTAAGATTGTGATAAGTGTAATAAGATTGATACAACATTTTATATGGAGATATGTATTGCAAATGTAATTTAAAATTTTTAGTGTATATCTCGTTAAGATAGTGATATAATTTAGAGCTATACTTAAAAATATAACGTCAATCAAAGAAAAATCGATAAACAATATGGGTATTGTGGCGACAAGTCAACAATTTTTCATGTAAAAACACATACTTATGGAAGACTAGCTTTTCGCCCGTGACTTCGCCCACGTGCTACACGACGTTATCCCTCGGGAATATGATATTTCTCGGGGATAAAAAGTAGTCTATGTCACTCTTCAGCTCCTAAACTATTGCAGTTTTTACGAGAAAGACGGACAAACCTGCAAACACACTGTCATATTTATAATATTAGTATGGATTGTTAGTTCCTAATTTTGTCACAGGATAAAGAAATGTGTAGGTATTACACAGCTTACTCGTTTGCACAACCTTATAATCTTTAAAGTTATCCCATCTCAACAACAGTAATTTGTAGCAGGCTATTGCAGTCCCGCGATTAGGACACAACGGCTCGATAATGCTGTTTACCTCGTCCAGCTATGTTAAGCTTTTAAGCTGATCGCTGGAAGTGACCTCTCGACCACCGCGGAGGTCGCGAGCTATCGAGATATTAAACGATTATTCGTTAGAGACAGAAATTTGACCTCAGCTAGTCTTGTGAAAGGTACCTTTGGTACATATAATATGATTCAAAATATAAGTACTTAAACATATTTTATTTTTATATTTTCTTCAGCTCTTTTTGACCGATTACTGAAATAATTTCTCTCAGTAGCGTCTCTTTGATCAAAAAAATCGCATCAGTCCATAACCAATTTATGTCTACAATACTTTATTGCCCTATAATTAAAATCAGTGATAAACAGCACGCGACATTAACACGTTATTTTTTAAAACAAAACGCTACACAAATCGTTGGAAAACAAAACACTGGCACAGTCAAAAATCAGTCTCAGGAAGCGAGATTGTAATCGAACTTCAAGCAACATGTGAATAATTCGGACCAATAGGGGCCAACCCTCTGCGAGGCATGCGGGCATCCGAACTATGT
Organism: Crambus lathoniellus; assembly: GCA_949710035.1. Lineage (NCBI taxonomy): Eukaryota > Metazoa > Arthropoda > Insecta > Lepidoptera > Crambidae > Crambus > Crambus lathoniellus. The sequence continues at coordinate 12,297,443 of OX453307.1, forward strand.
ACTACGGCACGCAATCGTATCGCGTTTCGTTATTGCACCGCGTGCCGACTGCTTGTACTGTACCATAGACCTATAAGGATTAAGGAGTAGTGTAATTAGGTGAAAGGGTTGTGATCGGAAGAAAGACATCGATTTAGAGAAATGCTGTGAAGAAGACTGTTTTTCATTGCAAATCTAATTGTAACGTGCATTTATAACACGTTAAAACAATAAAACTTATATGACTTACGTAATTTTGTAATTGTGTAAAACTAATACTTAACGAAAACTTTTCATGTCAATTTAAGAAATAAAAGGAATTTTATACGAAGCTTTTATAATAAATGAGTTTGTCAGTTGTATCAAAGTTGTTTTAGCTCTACATGTGACGCGTGTGTCGACACTAATTTGTCACTATCGATCGCCGCCGCCATCACTCTGCCTTGCTCAGACGTCAGGCATCTTACTCGCGTTTTGTTTCTCCTCTACGTAATTTTGATTATGACTTTCTTGAGCATTTAATTCTGCATTGCAACCGTATCGCTCATTAAGTCTATGTGCTGGTGTCGACACTCATTTGTCACCATCGATCGCGGCCGTCACTCCGTTGCCCAGACGTCGGACATCTTGTGCCTACTTTTGCGTTTTGTTTCTGCTCGCCGTTTTTGACAGACGGTTGTTGGGTTTCGCGTGTATGACAGAGAAATATCTCGCAGCCAATTAAACTGCTTGATATGGACAAGCGTAAATGTAGTGTCACGACGATGATAGGCCCGAAGTCTAAATTAGAACTAATTGAAATGGACGTAATAAATAATGTCAGTACATTTAGCTGCTGTACTAGATAATTTTACGAGGAGTATAAATTAAATTGCCAAAATTTTTAAATTTGAAATTATTGTTATGCGGTGCAATTTAAATCCCACCTGCCCAAATCCCAAATCCCGTCTGAAAGCTTCTTACAGGGCTGGTGGATTGACTCTATCACCATTTTATAAAAAAAAAAATAAGCTAAATGTGAAATGTAATTGGTTTATGGAGTGATAACACCAAGGGGTGTATAATAAATCATTATTTCCTGACGCAGTGCCCGTGTAAATTACCTTCGGCCAATTCGATTGTCTCGCGTGACCAGTTTAATTGCAAGATTTTATCGATGAATCTGCATTCTCGATATCGCTTTTTTTTTTCTTCACCCGTACAAACGAAAGAGACAAAACTTGGTTTACGGTTGCAGCGTACGTGAATGAGGAAAATGGGCGTTTCGCGCGCGCTTTTTGAGTGGAAATTATATATTTACAGCGTCAATCATTTACAACACCATTACTTCAGTTATTTGTGATCGATACAAAGAGTCTTATTAATCAACTAATTGAAATTCTAGTTTTTATGTTTCTAATGACTTAATAGAAGCTAATAACTTCACTTGTAATAAATACGGAAGTCTGTTCCATCCGCTTGCACGCGCCCGTATGTCTTAATGAATGCTCTTTGAAAAGATTAAGCGCTTCTTCCAACTCTTATTGTTTGGACCTTTACAAGTTCATGAATTTTAAAGTCGCTTAATTTCTTAGATTCACTAAGTTCGTATTTTTTTAATTTCGCGCATAAACCCATATTGTTGAAGCAGTTGTATTGTAATAAAATAATGTTATGGAACTCTACACTAATTAGTGCAAACTCCCTTTGTTGCTGCTTGCACCGGCTAAGTTCTTAATCAATAGGGCAGAAGCCCTGGTTTTGGCCACTGCCCTGGTTCTGGCCACTTTTTACTATAAAAGTGATATTTTTGCTATAAAAGTTATTTAGATAACTTTTAGTTTTTTTCCAATGGCAATTAAAAGAAAGGATTCTAATGTACTAATAATAACAATCATCAGAATCCTTTATGTAATACGATTTTTTTTCTATACTTAAACGCGATTTCCTGTTTTTTAAACTTTTTGTATGAAAATTTTAAGAAACTTCTTAAGGATGAAAGTTATAATAAATTATTGTAAGGAAATTGATTAGTTTCTAGCACATTCAAATAAATTGATTTAACCAGGATTAGGTTTTGATTTTTCGCTATGATTACAAAAAATCGGCAATCAATAATTGTAAAAAACCGGGGCACCTTTTTGCCACCTTTCGCACATTTTGTGTTAAGTATAATATACAAAAAATAAATATTATTTTTTTAATATGAAAAGTATCTTTAAAGGCAGATGAGTTCTCTTTAATTTAAGACATAATTTTTGTCTTTAATATCTACTATCATTTAGCAGTAGGTATGTGCTTTAAAGTAAAACCTACCTACCTACCAAAAATTACGAAAATCTTGAACACCAAAATGTCATCAAAGCTTTCTTTTACTGTTGATTTGTCTTAAATTTTCAAGCTTTAATCGTACCGTACCAAGTTTAATATGACACGCAAATGCCTTTAGCTTGGCTAGTTGGCTGATTTCTTCAATAATGTCGGTTTGTGTAGTTGGAGGGTCGCAGCGCCCCATCAATATTGAACCAAAACAAAAGAATAACGACAAACCTGAAAGCTTTCAAAACTCGAACGCCTTGCATGTTTTTGCGCCTTGATACTACGCCGTTGTATATAAATCTTGCCATTCGAGATGGCTGATTTCTCAAATGATGTCGGTTTGTGTAGGTTTATCTTTCTAAAACCGAACTCCTACAAATTTGAACCCGGATTTTCGTGCTTATGTAGGTATATCTTGAAGAATGAAATTTTATGTAATTCGAATGCCTAAGAGCCAACGCGCACTTGTGATTTTTAGTCGACTGATAGTTTAGTCGGAATCGTAAGACGATCGTGATCAAACTGTTGCCGATAGTTGGGCGATAGTTTAGTTGAATGCAGTGCGCGCGCTTACATAGTCCTTCATGCACATTACCGACCGGCCGATAGTTGTGCTGTGCGATAGTTTGATCGAACAACTATCGGCCGATAGTTTGATCGAACAACTATCGGCCGATAGTTTGATCGGTCGATTTTTAATCGTCAGTGCGCGCACTGCCATTTAACTCTATACTGAATCCGAGAACGATCAAACTATCGCCCGATTAAAAATCACAAGTGCGCGTTGGCTCTAAGGCTTGCCGATCGAGTTGGCTGATTTTTTAAAACATAATGTTTGTTTGTGAATGTTGAGGGTCCCAGCGCGCCAAAAGTCTCCGAAAAAGAATAAAGACGAACCTGAGCAACTATACTCGCAAAGCTTGAAAACCGAACTCCTACAATTTCAGACCCTAATTTACGCGCTTATATAATATAAAATTAAATCTTACGCAACTCGAATGCCTATAGCTTGCCGCTCGAGTTGGCTGATTTCTTAAATAATGTCGGTTTGTGTAGGTGGAGGGTCGCAGCGCGCCATCAGTCTCGCCCGCGTGGACGCGCGCGATTACTCAACGCCCGCTGCAGACACCCCCGGCCTCCCGACTATCGATTACGGGTTCGATTCTTGGAGGTATCGATTGTAGTTCTGTAATTAAATTTTAGTTACCAAGTCTTGCTTTATCGGAAGTTTACTCGCTAAGTTTTTTAATTATTTTTATGCATTCACAATGCAGATAGAAAATCCACCTATAAGTTGCTTACAGGGCCGGTGGAGTTTAGTCGTTAGCTAATTTAATGTAAGTAACTAAATAATTGTACCTATGATTAATTCAAGCATCAGCACAAAATCCATAAACATCAATATGTCATTAAGTGCAAAGAATTGCGACAAGATAACATTTATTAATTGTTAGATGCATGTTATTCAACGAAACAACAAACAAAGAGATTAAGCAATTTCAATCATGTAATATGTTCAATATTTGGAAAAATAACTAATTCTCATTATAATTTAAGGTTTACTACAGAGTTTTTTAATTTACACCACTTCGCAATGCGTGTACCTACCTAGTAAGTAGTGAGTGTTGAACTTTTCGCTCCAATCAATTACAAATCATTTGCTCCCCGCACAGACAGATCAAAGCGGACATTTATTCGTTTTTCCTTAATAAAACTAGATGTACCGGCGTCATCCGTATCACCGCTAGATTGATGACCAACCGAATGTATCGGATACCTATCAACTTTATGTACCAACACTTACGGCGAATGCTTTCAGAAATGCACTACATTAGTTAGTAAGACGATTTACCCGCGGCGGTTGTACGACGACAGGCAAATCGTTTTTCGATTGGTTACTTAAACGATCATTCCAATGATTAATAAAACGATCCAGCTAATATATTGATATGTACCCACGCGAATTCATTATTGTTATCTGTTACATTACCCAGTTCTATTGCTTTTGCACCTTCCCTCTAAATGAGCTGTTAAGTGTGTAAATTGGCGTTTGAGCTAATAAAGAGGTAGTGACAGGGCACTTATTTCTAACTCAACACGTATTTATTTCATCCTGGGTCCTATTTTATAACCTTGTAAGATATAATAATAGATACCTAGTCCCTCTTTGAACGTTGAGTTTCATAAATTCAAATTTGGAATACGTTGTCATTTTTTAATTTACTTTTTATCGAGCAAAGGTTAATCCAGAAACAGCCAGATCGGTTCGTAAAAAAACACACACAAGTATCGTTGTAATATTTATAGATTCTGATTAATGACGTAGAACCGGGGACGCGCTTCGTTCCGACGCGTTGATGGATAGTCTATCGAGTTATTAGATAATGGTGTTTCAATAGAATTAGAAGCTTTGTTCTTCTTGCCCTTACCTTCGGGTCAAGCGTGTGGCTTTCAAAATTTATATCCGAGCGATAAAAAATAGAAGGAGGAAACACGGTTCACGCGGTGAACCATTTGGCTCGACGAACGGTACAAACGAAACGTGTTTTCGTAGTAGGTATTTTTTTATCTTTTTTTCTGCGCCGTAAACACCTGAACCCGAAACAATTGCCAGTTTTTTTAGTTTTCGCAGTGGATCTTCTTCGTTGTGATATAAATGAAGATATTTGAACTTTGTCCAGTCAATAAGAAACTTTTTCGAGCTAACGTGGATTGTGTTTAGAGAAAGAGATTTACAACTTTCAAACATTTGTTGCATCTTGGGAAGGGATACGAAGTTACGACACTTTCCTTAAGCTCTAGTTTCTAGGGCGAGTTTTCTTTTTCTAGGTTTCTTAGTTATACCTATCTTAATTTAAAATAATTTAAAATAAAATACTTTGCGGTTAATAACACTGTAGGTACCTACTTCGTGTAATGCTGATATTATTATATTTTTTCTGTTCCCAAAAAAATATAAAACAGTTCCTATTTTGACGAAGTAGGTAAGTATAATAAGCATTATGGATTTGTAATAAGGATAGGTAGGTATATTAGATAAAAGGTTTTCTTGAGAAACTAGAAACAAAATTATACAGATATTTTAATTAGCTGGTTAATCATCATCATCATCAGTCGTTTAATCTCCCCACTGCTGGGGCACTGGCCGTCCTTATGGATGGATGAGGAGAATGGGCCATGACGTACTAAGCGGGCACAGTGCGGATTAGTATAAAGTGTGTTTCGAAACACGGAGGAGCTCGAGATAATAAATTTTTGGTCACCCATCCCGTGACCGACCATTGTGAAATATGCTTAACTTCAACAATCGGAGACCGATCGCGCTAACTACTGCACCACGAGCTCCTCATTGGGTGGTTGCTAGATTGATTGATTTTGACGACCGATTTGGCGCAGGGGTAGGATACCTGCCTTCTGCGCCAGAGGTCTCGGGTTCGATTCCCGAACAAGACAAATATTTGTGTGCATGAACGAGCACGTCTATTTGTCTTGGTCTGGGTGTTTTCTATGTACCTATATTAAGTATGTATTTACAAAAAAAAGTATTTATATACTTATATATTTATCCGTTATCAAGTTCACGTAGACACAGTTTCTTAAGAAAATTACTATGGGCTTAGATAATTAGTGTGATTGTAAGAAGATATTTATATTTATTTATTTTGATTTAACATTACAGTTTAAATCGCTCAAAAATATCCTAATTAATTAACCTATACGGTCAAGTAACTTAAAACTAAAAAAAACACCTAGCCCAACAATCTACAAAAAAAATCATCAGTAAAAGTAACGTGTCCATTAATTTTCCCGCTTAAACATCACAACTCCATAATAAAGCAAGACCGTATTAGTGTTGAACATGTTTAGCTATAAATAGCTAATTCGTATCGTATTAATTACTGCAAGCGCATCTGTTATTGCGGGCGTGGCGCGATAATGAGTAGCCAATTAGGTATGCGTTACACTGCAAGGCTATAACAGAAGCTATCGCTTTGGAACACTATCGCAATAGCGTAGAGACATTATACACTGAAAAGTGACGACGCTATTAAAAAATAAACAGCTAGCTTAAATTAATATAATTAGCGAAAATGATATTAACTTAAAATAATAAAAATGATATCATATTCGTATTCGTGGCTCGATAAAGAAAAACTATAGTTTTAGAGAAAACTGTCGCTAGTGCAATACGTCAAAGAGACACTATATGACTAGTTTAATATTGAAAGTGTAGTCTAGAAAACATTTTAAGCACTTCTGTATATTGATTAACGATTTTTATACTTTGGAAGATGAACCCCAAAGTTTATTTTTTAATTTGTATTTTCATAGTTTTTCTTTTAGAACCATGAGACTTTAAATAACAGATGCTAGTTATAATTTTAAAACTATTGTCAAATAAGGCCAAGGCAAAAGTTATCGTTGATGAAGTGATGAATGAAGAAATCCAATCAGTAATACTTCAAAAATTAAGAACTTTTTTGTACAAGAACAGAAAAAAAAAATCCAAGGCAAGTGCAGCTAGACAAAACTAAGTAATTATTCCACATCAACCGCAACGTGACCAAAATACCTTTATGCACAAAACCTGCTCAAACCATAAACCAACCCTTTTCAACCTCATAAATAACCCTGAATCCTTCACAGTCCATTTTGCAATCCCTATTCACAACTCCAGTAAGTACTTTGCAAAATTGCAACAGGTACTTTCTTTTCAAAAGAAAGTGTAAAAGTATTTTCTGATTTACAACCACGAAGGTTACAACACATCAAAACAAACGAATAGCGAGTTACTCGAAAAAAAAAAACGTTAAGTGAAGTGTGAAATTTGCATGAATGCGAGTGAAAGCGGTCAAGAACAAAAAGGATGAATACAGTTTTGCGTAGATGCAGAAACAATGTAAGTATGAATAGAGAATACTGGCCACCTGCCGATCTGAGCATTTGAATATTATTCGCAAAAGGTTTCGATTTCACTTGGTCTGGTCAGTCTTTTCTTGTATTTCGTGTTGTTGGTTTGGTTATTCGATATTGTAAGTGTTAAATTATTCCAAGTTTATGAAAGTGTTTGATTGAATTAAAAAAATAATCAAAATTGTAGTTAAAGTGACTTGATGAGGTAAGAATAAAATTACTTTTTTATCATAGTTATACATGTACACTAAAGATAAATCATAAAGGATGTCAGCCGTAGGACGGGTCAACAAATCCATACTAATATTATAAATGTGAAAGTGTGTTTATTTGTTTGTCCGTCTTTCGCATTAAAACGGAGCAACGGATCGACGAGTATGGAGATAATTTGGGAGCTGGAGAGTGACAAAGGCTACTTTTTATTCCGGAAAATTATAAAACGAAATGGTAATTTGTATGGAAAATCGTTTACTCGGTACTATACAAAACTGTCATTTCTTCCATGGCCGTTTACAAAAAATATGAATTCACTTACGTTTTTAGATGTCTGATATCTTTATTAGATTACGAAGTTCACCGGGTCCACTAGTATTACATACATACATTATGGACACACTCACGCTTTAAGCGCGTCACAAACGGTGAAGATGCTATAATATTTTATCTTAAGATATCGTAAGATAAAATATTATAGCATCTTAAGCTATCACACACGGTTAAGATACGATATATTTTGGAATCTTTTCACTCTCTCGATATCACGTATTAAAGGTTTGAGGGCCATAGCTAGAAACAGCTTGAGACCTATCAGAGGATTTAGTTTAAAAATAGTTGATTCCTAAGCAAAACTCCATGTAATTTCTAATAGTCAATTAAAACTGCTATGACCAAATGAGTCAGGCCCTCAGTTCATCAATTGTCAAAAATTGGCTGTCACCTGTCAAAGTAATTAAGCATCGATGGTTAATAATTTTTGAACCCGAATATAGTAAAGAATTCGTGAAATCTTTTCAGAAGTTTTCAATTGTCTAGAATATACCGATACATAGTGTTAGTTATTATAACATAGTGTAAAAATGCGCACTCGCGACGTTCACCGCGATTATTTAGACTGTTTATTATTCTGGCATCTATTGTCGAAATAGTTAACGCCTTTTTTACACTTTGTTATAATAATACCGTCCTTAAAAAAAGTAAAAATCGATGGTCACCATCTGTCAATTTTGTTCTCACAAAAATTAAAAATTCAATCTCTGAAAGTATGGTACTTAGAGAAACGGATGCTAGGTCAACTTCTAGTAAAGATTTCGTTAACAAACGTAAGCTTACTTTCATTAATCTATGTGGCGAAGCCTAGTCAGTAGAACCGAAAACGTCAGGCCCTCAGTTCATCAATTGTCAAAATAAAACATTCCAATTATTACTAAACTATTAACGTTTGCACCATTGTTTCTACGTTAGAAATTCCCAAAAGTGTTAAAGAATCAGAAATTCAAAGTATTTTTATGTATTTCTTTAGTTTAATTGCAAATTTGGAAGATTCATTATTGTACAAATTGATGAACTGAGAGCCCAAGCTAAACCTTTATAAATCTGTAACGGTATATTCTAGACAATTGAAAACTTCTGAAAAGATTTCACGAATTCCTTACTATATTCGGATTCAAAAATTATAAACAATCAATGCTTAATTACTTTGACAGGTGACAGCAAATTTTTGACAATTGATGAACTGAGGGCCTGACTCATTTGGTCATAGCAGTTTTAATTGACTATTAGAAATTACATGGAGTTTTGTTTAGGAATCAACTATTTTTTAACTAAATCCTCTGATAGGTCTCAAGCTGTTTCTAGCTATGGCCCTCCATCCTTTGGTTAATCTCGATATCTGCCCTAGGTAGCAGACGAATATTCTGTAAAACATCTTATACAGGGTGATCAAAAATGAGCAATTCGGATTTGCTATTAGACTTATTGGACAGCTCATCAGACGATGATTCTAACCTGGCATTTGATATAAAAATTGCTATAGCTAATTCGAAGTCTAGATCAGTTTGGATAGAAAATCGTATTAAGTTTAGAAAAGAACGCGGGGAATTTAATCTTTACGAAGATCTCTCAACGAAAAAGTTTCAAATGTATTTTAGGAAATCAAAGGAAACATTTTTTGCAATTCACAATCTGATTAAGATATTATGAAAAAAAATACAAACATGCGAGAAAGTATTACGACTGAAGAACGACTTTTTTTTATTTTTACTCATAAGTTGATACCTAGAAAATGCAAACAATTTAAATAAAATAGGTACTTAACCCATAGTGTGTGTACTACACAATGGTATTGGATTGGAACGAAATAACACTGAAAAAACTTAAAACAGTACTAGTCCAGTGAATAGAGGGTTTTCAGCTTACAATTGGTCCGGTAGTTTTTAATTTTTGATATGTTGTCTAGGATGGTTTGTGAGTATTTAAAATGCAAAATGCACAATTCCTCGCCCTCAGCCCCCGCCGCCATATTGAAAAAATCGGCATTTTTTTCAGATTTTCGCTTAAATCTTCGTTTAGGTGCATTTGAGCCAGAGAAGAGTCTTCACAATGTTGTAGAAAATTTAATTTTCTATAATTAACACTTTAAATTTTGTTACTAGGACAGATAGTTATATGCACTTTTAATTAAATGGTTTTCCAGGAATTTGTCAAACTTTTAAAGAACAAGGTGCAAAATGGGCCCAGAGTCGTAGCACTTTGAAACCTTATTTAATATATACTAGTAAATAATTACAACATTTTATTATATGGCGACGAAGTTCAGTTGTGAAAAATTAAAATGTTAGAGTAGTTCAAAAGTCTTGAAATAAGCTAAAAACTTTCGCTAATATCTTCGTTTAGGTGCATTTTAGCCAGAAAAGATTCTTCACAATGTTGCATGCTGCATTTTGCATTTTTAATACTCACTAACCATCCTAGACAACATATCAAAAACGGGACAACCTGTATACACATCTTTTCGTATCCAAAATATATATTTCGTATGTTAAGATAGTATCTTAACATGCAAAATATATATTTCCGTATCTTAACATACGAAATATATATTTTCCGTATCGCTTAGCATCTTAAGATACTTAATATGAAAATATATATTATCTTCGTCGTGTGTGATGGTCCATTGAGTTGTATGGCGAGCGATATTCTATGTTAAGATAAAATATTATAGTATCTTCACCGTCTGTGACGACCTTTACCGAGCGGCAACCGAGTGAATAATACTAGCCTTCCGCCCGTGGCTTAGCCCGCGTAAACATTACGACGTTATCGCGGGAACCTGATATTTTTCGAGATAAAAAGTAGCCTATTACACTCTCCAGCTCACAAACTATCCCCATACCAAAAATCACGTCGATTTGTTGTTCCTTTTTGACGTGAAAGACGGACAAACAAACAAACAAGACTACCGACGCTGGGCTCGATCTAGCGTGAGTCATCCTTAATAATTTGCATTTATTGATAGTCTTGTGACTCAAAAATAACCCAACGTTTTACTCATCACTACATAGTATAAAACAAAGTCGCTTTCTCTTTCCCTATGTCCCTTTGTATGCTTAAATCTTTGAAACTACGCAACGGATTTTGATGCGTTTTTTTTTAATAGATAGAGTGATTCAAGAGGAAGGTTTATATGTACTTTTTATCCCGATATTCCTACGGGAACGGGAACCACGCGGGTGAAACCGCGGGCGGCCGCTAGTATAAAATATTTCAAACCGTTACTTAACGCACTATCGAAATCTCGATAATTTATTTACAAGCTTAGTTGTACAAAAATGTTAAAGAAAAAACTTGAGAGTAAATAAATTACCAGAGAAATGTCGATACCTAATAAAATAAAAATAAAATTATCTACGCTTGGACAGTTTGATATATGGCGCGGAGAAAGATGTCATCGAGTGTAGTTTTTTTTTTTAAATTCGTGGCAACAGGTATACGCACATAAGAGGCATTATTTATAAAGAGTGTTCGTAATATTGTGGAATGCTGTATCTGCCGTGGTCCAGGAGGGTTGAATGTTTATATAGGAGGTTGTTATTTCGTTACACTCTTACAGCCTCAAAAAAGTTTTGTTTCTGATTTGGTTAGGTAGAAAATAATCATTTAAAGTACATATTTGTAACACAATATTTATTAATTATTCATTAGTGGTAAAATAAATATGCATTTAAATATTGAATAACAGAGTACAGTAAAAAAATCAATGCAGAAGAAATAACGCTTGAGTACATGAATAAGAACTGCGAAGAGCTACAATGTCTTTAAAAAAATATATAAAACTTAAGCATAAGTAAACCATATAATTATACCCTAGAGGATTATAGGGAAGATTTTATTTAAATTAAATATTTGTGAATGCGAACATATGCGTCAATATGCGCGCTTTTATCTGACTGTATAAAGTGTGTACTGAGTTGAAATTTTTTATTTATATTTCCCACTCAGTAAATTAACCATTATATCAACCAAAAAGAGAAAGTGTCACTCACCAAACATAAAACCGCGACCCAAAAATTCGTATCACAAAAATAGCCAGAGCACACCCCTTATGTGAAGAGTATGATATCAAGGTTAGGCTTAGCGGAACACTCCACATGTGGTCAACCTTAATAAAGCGCGACAGGTATACCCTTCCCAACGCGTGCGACAAGGATAGCTATAGGAGCTTAGCGGCCATGTTGTATTATGGATGCCTATCATATTTTGGACCTGCTCGGACCGGCTTATTTCTTTTTTCTTTTGCGCCTCCATCTTTCGAACCGGTCTGAGAGCGACGACCATTTATTGTAGATTAAAGAGCCTTGTTGTCTTAATTTTAAGCCACGCTTTAATTTATGACTACGTATTAATGTTGAGTCTCTCCGCCATTTTTTCCGTAAGATAGATACGTCATTGATTTCTTTATTTGTTACTCGGATATTAATCCCGACGCTAGTGGCGACTAATATTTTTGTACTTAACTTAATGATTTGGCAATTAAATTAAATTGTTCTCGTTTTGGTAGCCAAATTGAAATTTACGGCGATGATCTTAAGTGTTCTGTCGTCGCCCTCGAATGTTTTACATTTGTCATGTAATATGGATTGTTTTACTTTATTGCCTTTTATAAAAATATGGAAATATTGCTGGTTTTAATAAGATACAAAGTTTATAAGTAGCTTCGCTTTACAAATCACTTTATGGCTTATTAAAATTCTCTTTTTCTATCCATAAGGAAGGTCTGTGCCCATTATTGGGGACAATTAAAGTCTGCTTGATGATTATGATTTTTGATAATAATATATAGGAAATTGACCACTTTATTCTCTAAAACTGAGAAAACAAAAGAACTAGCTAAGTCATCAAACGTCAAAACAAACATGTCTCGAAAAGTCAGGGCTACTCAACCTAATCGTCACGATACTTGTTCATTATTTATTTATCGCAAATATTCTTTACAAAACAAAAGCGAAGCGCGCAAGTGCAAACTCCCATGTCCGAGTGTTAAAAAAATGACAACACGCTCGAGCAAACCGAAAGGACGCGGCGCAAAAAGCGCTACCGGTGAAAAAATATGATTTATCGCCTGAAAAATGTGGAAACACACGCAAAAAGGGAGAATGGCGAAAGCGTGGCGTTTCCACTAGACAAATTTATTAATCCTATCGGCCGGCCGGTTTTATTTGTATTGTATCGAGTATCGTCTATTTTCCTGTGTGCTACTAAAATCGAAATGGTTGCGTGAAAAGGTATTGGATTGCTATTGCATGCGTTATTTTGTCTATCAATTGCAATTACAGTTGTGACACGGAATTCGATGTAACGATTGCATTTTTAAGAAATTCTTTACTGTAGGTATACAACCTTAATTTTAAATTCCAATATTTTACGCATACATTATAGTAACGATATAAACACTAGAAAAACTATGAAGTATAGCGACTTTATATTGGTTTACTTCCGCCCGCGCGGACTACACGACGTTATCGCGTGGGAACATGATATTTTTTCAGGATTAAAAGTTGTTAAGCTAATATTATATTGCGAATATTATATTGCGAATATTATATTGCTAATATTATATTAGGAATACAACAATAATTATCTAATCTGTAGCCGTCTCCACATACTACAGGCAGCCGCGTATTAACACACACCCATCCGGCATATCGCGCGATCAGTGCAGTCAACAGAGGCGGCCGGTGGCGACTGTACTATGCAATTACGCTTCCATTCAATAATAAACGCTGCATCTTAATAGAGTGCTAAGAATGTTGCCGATCTCTGATACAATGTAGGCCTTCGGGAGTTAAGGTATTATCTCATTTGTTCCGAATCCTGTTTAATTGTAGGGTTTATTTCGATTGGCTTGTATATACGGTTTTTGCAGTCATGAAATAGCAAGTTGGTCGTATAAAACATTGCAAAAACATAGGGCAAAATAAACTCACACATTTAACCGTTACGATACTTACGTTTAATAGTATAGTATTATATTATCTGTGGTTTAATTAATTTTTAATAGACGACAGGAGCATGTAAGTATCTTCGGAAATTATAATGTAATACAATGATGTAAGTTTCATAAATCATCCATACCTCTTCCATTATGAATGAGGAATTCCTTTAAAGCTACTTAATTAGCTAAAGCTAGCCAAGCTAAATTCTATTTATTTATTATCAACCTGGGTCGTCCCACTGCAGGGCAAGGGCCTCTCCACCTTCCTTCCATTTCTTGCAGAGTCTGGCTTTATTATATCAACCATTCATTAATGTAGATACTGAAAAAGAACATGGCAATACCAACTATTATCTGAAAAACAATAAATCAAATATATAAAAGCCCGTACAGCCAACCAGAAAAGTTAATCCTGTGAAATTAACAGCACGCTTGATTAAGCCTTCCACGAGAAGTACGGGTACATACGTACTCGGATGTATATGCGCTGACAGATACTGGGATACGGGGACGCGGCGGATCTTAGCCGGAAATTAAAACTAATAATTCAAAAAGTTTCCGCGCGACTGAGTCACCAGCCAACCAGATTTATGTGCCAACCAGTCTTGCGACTGCTTCCTACGTAGGATGCGTTGGTAGAAAAGTCAATTAAAGGATTGCCGAGACTTTTGTCGAACAAAACTTTGTCTTTTGAAGTTTTCGCAACTCAACATCTTACATTTTAGTATTAAAGTGATCGGAAAATTGTTATAACCTATGCCTATGCGATCCCTAAATGAAGACGCCGGCACCCACGTTAATTTTTTTACTTTTGCTAAAGTCGAATCAGTATATAATAACATTTTATTTAAATTTCTACAGTTACTATTTTTTTTGTTAAAGTAATTTAACGTTAGGCGCTATCCAACTTTATAAAAAAAATATAAACACTATACTGCCATATCGAAATGAAATTTTATCAATTCAAAATTTAAACGGTACTAAAACAAAAACATGTTCATTCTTGTTTTTCCAACAATTTCTAGCGATTTTTTGCTGATTGCTTAAAAGATCTATTGACGCTTATCGATCTAAAGGAAGTACAAATAATTACTCCCAGTGCATAAGTGGGTATGCAACTTGCAGCTGATGCATGCCGCCTGCGCCGGGGGCCCGCGATTGATGCACCGCACCCCGCGACGTATGGCTGTCGTTATGCACCTAATGTCAATGCGATTCGGTCCGCTAACGTTCGTCTATGTCCGCTTTTTTTGCATTAGATTTACGGTCAAATGAAATGTAAAAATGTTGCACACTTCATGCAGTATATTGCCCTACTGAAACAAAAAAAAAACAACTACAATTTAGACATAAAATACGCAGAAACAACTTAATTGCATTAAGATATAAAATTAATAGAGCTAATTTTAAAAATTACATGATAATAAATACAGTTCAGCGTCACAGCCTTCTTTGAAATATAATTACCGATAAAACTTGTCAGTTATTTGTTTAACGAGGGTTTATGTTATTAGGTCTATGCATCACTGTTTATGGTTAGGTGTATGTATTTTTAATTTTACTTCTTTAAATTATTTGATCCACTGTAATTATATTAAAATACACCACAACGTAAATAACATAAACTGTGAAAACATATCAAGCATTCCTTACATTATTTTATCAAGTGCGATACATTACATTTTCCTAGTGCTTAGTTACTATATCGACCCGACGACGCTCTAACATATAAGGTATTTCACACAAATGAGTTAACTAAAAAATAAGCTTTAGGTAGTTGTCAGTCGCTAAATCAGGGCCACTTATAACCAAATAGATAATTAGATGATAATACTTAATAATCTGCAGAAGTGCCGTAAGCAGTATGCACCCTTGGTATTAATAAAATTCCTCTTGGGTTAACTCAGTCAACGACTTATTCCACGGGGTTACTTAAGTACTTAACTCGTTGATTCCACCGGTCACCTAGTAATTTATTTTTTATTTTTATTTTATTTATGTTAAGGAAAACTTACAGCTAGTTAACAGTGTAAATGTAACTATATTACTGAGGGCCATTTAAAAGTTTCCACAGATATTAATTAATTCATTAAGGACGGACATTAATTTTCCAAAAAACTATAATTAAAATCTAATACCTAGTTTTAAAAAATAAAGATTAATTATTAAAAAAATTATTTGCTAGCATACGTTTTAAATGAGTAACGGACGTTTCGAATAAGTCGACGTCGTTATTTTTAGTTATTACATTGAAACACCTACTCGCCCTCGCAATGTATGAATTTTGCCTGTAATTAGTCTTCGCCGCGGGAATGTATAGCGAGCAAGATCTTCTGGCTCCAGCACTCGGAACCCGAAGACCAATGCGCCCCAATAACTCTGGACAGTCGACTGAACCACTTGCAATATTTTGCAGATAAGCAATATCAGCAATGTATCTTCTCTCGCATAACGGGAGTATGTGAAATTTTTGGCAACGCTGTTTATAATCATCTAAATAGGTTATGATCCTAAATTGGAGATAACGTAAGAAACGCCTTTGTATCCCTTCTATGCGAGTGACATAGATATTGTAAGATGGGTTCCAGACTTGTGACGCATACTCCAAATGACTGCGTACAAATGCACAGTATAAAATTTTTAACGTCTTTATTGAGTGAAAGTCAGATGAGATACGTAGAACAAAACCGAGAGCTTTAGATGCTTTGCTGACAATATCATTAATATGAGTGTCAAAGAGCAATTTTGTGTCAAAGGTAACTCCAAGGTCACGAATGCAGCTTACCCTAGTGACGTTGGAACCGCAAAGCTTATAACTAAACAGAAACGGATTGGGTTTGCGCGTGAAGGAACGTACGTAATAATTTACTTAAGTTGTGCTAGCTTATCTGGCCAACCCGTGTTAAAATCGTCCGGCCCAGTACCTACCTGCTTACTATTAATTAATTATTTGCACAAGTCGGAACCGCGACTTCACAGCAATCCCCAACTTTGATCGTCAAACGTTACCTAAGTTCCGATAGCTAATCTGGCCGGATATTTCTGGCGTTTGGGAGTGACCCGGACCAGTCTCTGTTTATTTTACCTAAGTTCCGTTAGCTAATCTTGCCGGAGATTTCCGGCGGTCGAGAGTGGTCCGGCCCAATCCCTGTATATTATTGAAATACCTATATATAGGGCGTATCTTGTACAAAGATTGACCACGCGATCTTTGGTTTTGACCAAGGCTGGTCAAATACAGGTCGTCAAACGTAACTTACCTAAAGTCAAACGTTACCTTAGGTCCGCTAGCTTATCTGCCGGATATTCCTGGCAAGCCTGAGTAGTCCGGCCCAATCTCTGTTTATTATCCAGAATGTGTAGAGACGTGTCTTGTACAGAGATTGGACCCGCGATCTCTGGTCAAAAAGCTGGTCAAATACAGGTCGTCAAAAGTAACTAACATAAGTCAAACGTTACCTTAGTTCCGCTAGCTTATCTGCTGGATAATCCTGGCGTGCAGGAGTGGTCCAGCCCAATCCCTGTTTATTATTCAGAATGTGTAGAGGCGTGTCTTGTACAGAGATTGTCTTCGCGATCTCTGGTCAAAAAGCTGTTCGAATACAGGACGTCAAATATTACTTACGTAAGTTAAATGTTACCTAAGTTTCGTCAGCTAATCTGACCGGATATATTCGGCGTGCGGGAGTGGCCCGGCCCAGTGCCTGTTTATTTTTAGAATGTGTAGCGGCATGTTTTGCGGAGAGTTTGACCCCGCGATCTCTGTTCAAAAAGCTGGTCGAATACAGTAGGTCGTTAAACGTAACTTACCTAAGCTAAACGTTACCTAAGTTACGTCAGCTAATCTGGCCGGATATTTCCGGTATGCGGGAGTGGCCCGGCCCAGTCCCTGTTTATTATTTAGAATGTGTAGCGGCGGGGACGCGAGTTGATGCGCGCTCCAAGTGGAAATCTTTTGGGATTACGCCGCCGTCAACCGGGTCTGCTGGGGATGCACTGGGAGAAAGAATTTGCAAGTTTTTTACCTCAATCGTGAAATTCATTGTAGCAAAAATCAAAACATAGCTCTATTTAATAATATTTGTACATATAAAGAACTTTTACAAAAGAGTTACTTATATCTCTTAAAATACAACCGCTTTAAAAAATACCAAAATATAAAAGTCAAGTTCAAAAACTAAAACCCGACTACTGAAAAATCACATAGATATAAAAAAAATATTCTCATCTTCATTCACTCTAACAAAACAATACATTCTATAAAGTGGTATATGACCACGGCAATTTCAGATGAGAATATTTTCTTGTTTTATACTTTTTAGAGCGTGATTTCAGTAGTCGGGTTTTAGTTTTTGAACTTAATTTTTTTATATTATTTTGGGGACATAATTTCGTGATAAAGCCAAAATTCAATTTATGCAAGCAAAGCAACAAAAATACATATATAAATATAATGTATATTTTTGAAACGTGCTCACCAAGAGCTTTTCTTTAAAAAAACAGTTTTTTAGTTCACAGCTTTATGTCGTTTAGAGGGCGCCATATTCAATTTCATGTGACGTGACATAGACTTTAACCAGCAGCCAATCGTTTCTAACGATACCTCATTATGAATATATGATGAGCAGCTTAGAAGTTATGCGGAATTGCAGATACAGATGAACATACATACATACATACCCTCCTTTTTGCTTTGCCCTAGTCGGGTAAAAAGAACAAGTAAGTAAGCTTATAATAAAAATCATAAAATTATTTATTTCTCAAAACAGTGATCGCCGCCTTCAACGCCCCAGAAATGAGACACAATAGATTTTCCATTGTTCTCCGGCCCTATTCGGCCGGTCAGGCGTCAAATTTTCAATACAAAATAAAATAATTGTTGCATCATAAAACTCTATAGTATCTTAACTAAGTTCAAATAAGTAAGACCATTACATTTATACCTACTACCTACCTATATTATAATTATTATCTTGCAACTTTATTTTCTGAATCTACTGTTTTTCACTCGAAAAAAATCTACCATTTATATTCGCACCTAATGTACCCCCTACCCAAGTATCTCAAGCGTGGCGCGCTATGATGTACGAGAAGGCGACGCCTGGCGAAACCTAAACCGAAGTAAAGCCTCCATCACGCCAAATGAATACTAAATCACGGTCGGCCATTTGAATTTCAATATCTGGCAAGCGCCTCGCCCATCACTTTGGGACTTTTGGTGATCTCAGGTCTTTGGGATTGCCCTGGCAAATATTTTTAGGTTTTGTGACTGATACATAAACATATTAAAGGCACCCATATACTGAGGTGTTGGCTAATCTTTGTTCACCTTACACAGAATTACATATAAACCATTGTCATTTTCCGCATTAGGATTTTTTCCACCCAACTATGCGCCTCGGTCATCACTTTGAAACTGGAAAATTTTTAGTCCATAGAGTTTAGAAAAGTATTATGGGCACGTTAAATTAAAAAAAGCCTCCATCACGCCAAATTAATACTAAATCACCAAATTTCAATATTTTAGCAAGCGCCTCGCCCATATATTTGGGACTTTTGGTGATCTCTGGTCATTGGGATTGCCCTGGAAAAGTAGCTCTCTTAAAGTTCTTGTTTTTATTATGTGTCAATGATACATTATCTCATTCTTTTAGACTGTGAAATCAGCCAATGCTAAATATTATCATTTCGTTTTTTAAATAAGTACTGATTTTTGATTTTGCATTTGAATTTCAATATCTAACCCTCCATCTCGCCTAACACTTTGGGATTTTTGTTGGGCTCAGGTCTCTGTGATTGCCCAGGAAAAGAAGTTCTCACACGGCTTATATATGTGTAAGTGATACGTTACATCATACCTATACGTGAACTATAAGATTTCTTATTTATCTCTCACTTACCATCGCCACACACGAGCCACAAACGCCGCCACTTGAAGCTAGAATAAGAAACAAGTGACTACTATCGGCGTCGGCATTCATATAAAATGTATGAAAACTACAGGAAAAAGGTCGGTGGCGGCGTCTTTTAGTGGCCGGTGTGCGGCGACGGTAAAAGGTGTCACAATTATTACAAGTATTTAAAAATAAACAAATTCTCAACAAGTAAAAATTTCCCATCTAAGGCTTAAAGGTAACTTTTAATCATACTTAATGCTTACATTTTCCTACCTCAGATTGCCAAGAAAGAAAAGTCACTTACAGTAACAATGGCAGCCACACACTCCATCGTCAGATACATATTCCGAGCACATTTATCAGCAGCAAAAAACTGGGAGCTGAATCGGCAAATATTTTTTCTGGACGATTAACGAGAACTTTCCCGAAATACCTATATTCTTACAACGTTACCTTTGCAGCTAGAGACATCCGAGGAAAACCTAATTCTCTTGCTAATAAAGATTATTTTAGAGTAAAAGTTGTTTGTGTAGGTGCAGTTAGTAAATGTGCTCATCTCAGAAGGTTTACCGTGGGAACCAGCGCGTCGCATTGACCCTCCAATGCTTAGACAAATGATTTCTAAGAGGAGTATTTTCTTCAAAATGTTTTTGCGTTTTTCGGTTTTCCGGGGAAATGGATATTTTCTTTTACAAAGCAAGTGAGATGTTCTGATCTGGATGTTTTTTTATTTTGCTATCAAAACTGTGGACGATCTTGTAATGGCTTAGGTGTTTCAGGGAAGTATTTTTTATGTAATGAAATAACTACAACACAATCGGACAATGAAAAAAGCAAGGAATCCCCTACTTGTATCTTGTATTTTTATTTCTTTTGTGATTATTTTGGAGTAAGTGTATTATCACAGAACCCCTTACTAAACTTTATGCTTTGCTATAGGACCTTTTGGATTGCAACCATGTGCTACTTTTTAAATAATTGAAAAAATAAATTGTTTGATTTTATCTTCTTTGATAAGCCATTGTTATGAAATGCACTAGACACGTTTAGCATCCTTTTCGCATCTTACACTCATAACATTTCGAACCGATCGACGTTACATATTAATATTCCGATACCCTTTTCCATTATGTGCAAGTGTTGTTTACGGATAGGCAGGGGTCCTCAACAATTTTTCTCATAAACCTAACATGACAGTTCGGTACAGTGATTGATCGGTCGCCTCTGATCTGGTGGGGTCCGGAATTATAATACGGAGGGAGGTATGGCCCCCTACTCACGAGTGGAAAAGATTCCTCTCAGAATTTGCTTGGAGCGAGGCGAGTTTTGAATGACGCATGGCATTTAAAGTTTGTTCCACTTTTGTGGAAATTATGATTATTACAATTATTATTGTTTTCATACTTAAATATGTATTCAGCTGAAAGGATTAGATTTACTTTTTATTTTAGAATAATGTGCAGAACATCTTTGATAAGTAGGATGTTAGTAGGATATTAAACTAAAGTTAATGTTCTTCAATAAATTCATGTTCTATTTCAATAAAATTTTGTTGCATGTATAATTTTGGAATGTACGTTTATTTTTAATTCTCACCTTCTTCTGTTCTTGCCACAACAAAGTACTTTTTAATGGATCATCATCAGCTATCTCAAATATACTTTTTAAGAGCATTTTATAAAAGTAAACACGCACCATCTAAATACACGCCATTTTCTAATTGGGTGCGCATTAAAGAGTTTAGCGGACAAATTGCATTTTAAGCTTCTTCCAATTTTTCCCTCGCGTTCAGATGGAAATCTTCATTCGTCGGGGGCGGACTACCCTTGAAAAAAAAATATAAAAAGTATTATTAAAGAAGGAGACAGTTCGGGCCGCATTTGTAACTGTCGAGGACCCTATGATGAAAAATTAGTTCAGTCCTCTTGTCAAAAGCGATCTGGACTAGCTAAGTATAGCGATCTCTTTCTATCTTACACGGATCGGAATCGAAGAACGAGATGAAATGCTGCGTTACCAATGGCAAATGACACAGATAGCTTAGGGATGACCGTAGGAGCGAACAGCAAGTTTTTGACAGGGCCCATTTATTGTGTATTGAATATCAATATAATTTCCGTGAGAGTCGATTCTTGCCGCATAGTGTGTGTGTCTCCAAGGGCGAAGTTGGGCACACAGATTGGGGCCAATAGCAAATATTGTGTGTGATTGATGGGGGCGCGACAGGCCCTCCCGAATCTGTCGCTCGCTCTATTCTTTTGTTTTGTTAGCGATATGCGAATTCCATTGATACGTTGATTGATGTTTCGTTGGATTCCATTTGTGTTTATCTAAGAATAAGGAGGTGTGTAGCGCAGTGGTTGGCAAGTCCTGCAAATGTGGGGTTAAACAAATTTCGCAATGGTTGATTATAAAACGGTTGACTACATTTATGGTAAGCTGGTACTCTGCTTATGCAGTAGTTGACACCTCCAATACACAAAAACATACTAGGTGGATCATGTCATTAGCCTTTACATTCGTAAGAAAAGTATATGCTCCAACAATAAAATTAGAATGACTAATGTCTAAAAAAGGTAATTTTTACTTTTTATTGTTAGCAAAGTTATTCCAAATTTGGTCATTAATCAAACATTACTGATAGAGGTTCAGAATCAATGGAGTGTGCGTAGGTACAGTCGTTGGCGGAAGAGTTGCGCTATTAGGCTAACTTGTCACTTGCGCTGCGGCGACCGGCGCGGCGGTCGCCACAGCCGACTATGAGTACATAGTAGCTTTAGTCGCAATGTCAACCATAGAAGACATAATAACACTACTGATGCCTAAGAAACTTGATATCGATACGAGTATACTGTCAGATTTCTCTTGTTTTTGTTACTAATTACTTATAGGCTGGTATATAATATACTAGCGGCCGCCCGCGGTTTCACCCGCGTGGTTCCCGTTCCCGTGGGAATATCGGGATAAAAAGTACATATAAACCTTCCTCTTGAATCACTCTATCTATTAAAAAAAATCGCATCAAAATCCGTTGCGTAGTTTCAAAGATTTAAGCATACAAAGGGACATAGGGAAAGAGAAAGCGACTTTGTTTTATACTATGTAGTGATACCTACCAAGATACCAACAGGTACCAATAGGTTAGTGTCAATAGTGCAGTCCTCAACGAAATGGTCACGCCATTAGGCTTATTCCATTCCATTCCCCACCATTTGCCTGCAGTGGCGGTCGCCACAGCCGACTATGTACCGCGTTGGTCTAAATAGTACCTACTGATACTTTAAAATTGATTAGTATATCGTCAGGTTTTCCTTGTTTCTGTCTAAGAATAATATGTTATTTGATATTAATGACAAATCACCTAAATGCTAGTCAAAATATTCCAAGATGTAGGATAGTACCAATTGTGCAGTCATCGGCGGAATGGTCTCGCCATTAAGTTAATTCCTCGAAATTTGTCTGCGGCGCTCGCCATAGTCTATGTAAGTACTGTTTTGGTCGAAGTTTTCACCACAGTTGAAAGCTTATTAGTGATACTAAGAAACTTGATACCTAATGATTTATCTTCATGGTTAGCCTGATTTTATATAAAAGTAGTGTATTATTTGTTATTAATGAGAAATTAATTAATACTAGTCAAAATACTACAAGTTATAGGTTAGTATCAATTGTGCAGTCGTCGACGGAATGGTCTCGCCATTAGGCTAATTTCTCGCCATTTGCCTGCGGCGGCGGTCGCCACAGTCGACTATGTATGTACTGCTTTGGCTGGAGTGGTCGACTTGGTGATATTGTAACTTATTATTAGGTGTTTAAAGATAGTGTTGATACATTTTCTAATTTCCATTCCTAGTGAAATTATTCAATTATTCTTTACTAGCCTTCCGCCCGCGGCTGCGCCCGCGTGTACTACACAACGTTATCCCGCGGGAAGGTGATATTTTTCAGGAATAAAAAGTAGCCTATGTCCTTTCTCAGGCTCTAGACTATATCTGTATTAAAATTCATTCATATCGGTTCAGTAGTTTAGGTGTGATTGTGTAACACACAGACAGACAGGGATGCATTTATAATATAAAAAAGTAAGGATAAGGAAGTAAGGATTTTAACTTTAAGCCTCGTCAATTACAAACTAGCTTTATCATCTAGGAGCTAAATTGGTATGGTATACATATTTACTTGTATCAAGCTACTTATTTTATTTATTTTTATCTGTTTTCTTAATGGTAAACATTATATAACACAATTCGTAAATGCTTAAGTACTTTTAATATTTGATTTGTTCCAATACCGTAAAATCACAATTACAACTAGGTAGGTATATAAATTGTCAATGTCAATATTATGTGTAAAAACTTTCGATAGATTCGCGAGTTCAAACAGCCTTCAAGCCCGGGAAAATAAGACACAATAGATTTTCCATTGTTGTGTGGCCCCATTCGGCCGGGTCGTCGTCGAAACGCTAATAACGAATAGTATCTCTCCGTTTTTCTCAAAACAGAAACAAAAAGTAAGAATTAAAGTTTCGAAACAAAAGCCGCAGTGAAAAGTCAATTTGGGCCGTGACGCAACTGTTTGGATGTGTAATGACAGAATTCGTCACGACATACACAACCAAATTACCGGACACGTTCCTTATTACATTATGAGTACTTACACTGTTTTGGATTGTGTCGTGTCTACACGTAATGTGGAGAGTTTTCTCTTCACTAGTAATTGTGATTTAGTTTTAAATGTAATATCTCTAAGTCATGCACGCCAAATGGCACATCATGGTTTTTAAATTTTAGCACTATTGCGTATCCATATTGTTTATACTTACCTATGTATGTTTTAATATAAAACGTCTTAACCCTTTTCATCTTACCTACACGGGATTTTAGAAGTTTATTATTTTCACCACACTATCCACAATAAAGATAAACCGAATTTAAGAAGTAGTGAAAAGAGGTTTTAGAAAAGTTAATTCCACAAAACTTCATTTTACGCTGTTTTTTTTTTGTTTGATTTTTTGCTAAATTTTCCAAAGCACTCATTATAAATAATATCTGCTAAATATTATTTGGCATGAGTTTTGGATATTATGCTACAAATAAAAAAGATATAGAGGCTTTGAACACATTTTTGAAGATAAAAGGTATCTACTTATATTATTCTTCCATGTTTGTTTCAAAACACATAAAATTGCAAAAGAATAGTTTAGGTTTAATGCGTATTGTTCGTTTCGAATAATCACGGTTCAAGTGACAAAACTTTTGTTAAAAAAATAAACATTTTAACCCGTCGCAATCCCAAGTTAGGCCAGACTATGCCGGCGCAGCAGCCGCGGCAAATGGCCAGGATTATCCCGTAATGGCGCGACCATTCTGACTAACTGCGCGTCCGTCGCGTGGCCACCGGCCATAATCGATTATGGCCACAACCGTCTTACACTACATGTGAACAGAGTTGCATGGACTTCTGATTTTGATTGTGTATAATAATATTATGTCGCAGGCGGATGGTTGAATGCGGCGGATGGTTAAGTATGGCAGCATGTACCCCTCTGAAGTCCTCTAGAACACGTGATAGGTTAGAAATTTAAGGCGATCGCGAAGCGCAGCGAAGCTATCGTCCTAAATTTCGTGGTTATTTTTTTTGTGACTCCGTCAACCTAATGAGAAGATACAATAGTTTACGGGAAAAATGATCGGCCTAGGCGTTTGATTGAATGGCGGATTTAACCAGTTGGCTGCAACATATATAATTATGGCCAGTTTTTATTAACCGACTTCAAAAAAAGGAGGAGGAGGTTCTGAAATCGTCTGATTTTTTTTTATGTATTTTCCACGATATCTCCGCCAATTGTGAACCGATTCCGATAATTCTTTTTTTATCTGATAGACCAATGTTTCGATTTGGTCCCATGTAAAATTTACAGTAGTCGAACCAGAAGCTTCTTCAGAATCCTGAAAAAGTTCATTTTTATCGTCTGGTAGTTCCTGTTTGACGTTATATCTTCGCGAACTATTAACCAATTTCGATGATTCTTTTTTATTTGAAAGAGTATAATCTTGAGGTGGTTCCATTGTAACCAAGTCAAGATCTGATGGTGGAATCCAGGGGAAATTGAGGAAAACTCGCATGTTTTATAGATATTATACGTGTTTTATATATTTTTAAGTTTTTCATGTACCTATTTGCATCATCTCATGATAATGAGCTTGTGATGGAAGGTACAACTCCTCTATGGTTAGGAGTTGGTGGCGACCATTCTGGCTAACTGCGCATCCGTCACGTGGCCACCGGCCATAATCATTCAATCATCAATCGTAAGGTATATTTCTTTTGAGTGTCGAAGGTAGTAATATCTTCACAGTGATGAAATAAACGCTGGCTAACAGCTCGTAAGAAGTATTGGATAAATTAGACGCGTCTACTTACAACTCCGTAACTCAGTGGCTAGAGCATTCGCCCGTAGAGGGAAAGGTCGTGGGTTCGGATCCCATCAGAAGTAGTTGTCAGACAGGGTCGATTTTTTCTAAAACTTTGACTTGCAAAAGTTTTTAAACCTTTTTGGATACAATCCTAATTCTAAGAATGTCTTATCCATTAATAAGTAATTTTAGTGAGTCGCTATGAACTAGCTAGTCGCTATTTAAACGCATTATTTAATGCTCAAGACTTAATTGTACCTACCTAATACCTAGGTAAAATAAACAACACCTAATATATCTACATAACACAACAAAACTTATTCCTCAGCAAATATCGGTTAAAAAAATGTGATTCCCATAAAACACAAAACAAAAATAAGATAAATATCACACACATTGTGAGAATCCAGGTAATTAAAACAGGAACCGAACACTCAAGGTTGAAAAATGTCTGAATAATATTATTTATCAGTGTCAAAAGACCGCTTTTTAGTAAGACGGATCTGTCACAGATTATCTCTGCGCATTTGTCATTCCTTTGCTGGTAGACCAATCTGACAGCTGACTTAACCCTTTTTAAACCAATCGCTGTCATAGGCGCACAATTTAAATAAAGTTACTTTTTTATTTTTATTCGTTAGTCAATTTGAATATTGAATGGAGCACAAATATGACAACGGTTTCCCAAACTTTAAGTGAGTACCTATACAAACTGTTTGCATTTCAATAAAGTACACTGAAAAAAAAAATGGTTACTCAAACGAGAATTATCGTTCACTGTACTATTTTTATAGTGCTATATGTGACAACCCTGACGGTTTGTATGGTCTACTCCTCAATTATCGTTAAATGCAATTGTTCTTGTTACGATAAAAATTGTATATTTGACAATTTATTATGGTATAGTACACTATTAATGTATGTTGTCTGCAACAAAAAAATTTCGTTGTATTTACAGAACCTCCATTAAGCTCAACATGATTATATGGTAGCATTCATTAAGCTTATTGTAACAATTACAAAATATTTTGTAAAATATCCATTGGTTTTAGTACTTGTTACCATAGAGATTTGTTGAGCTAACTACAGGAAAGTTACAACTACTATGAAAATACGTTGCACCTACTATAAATATATGTTGTACCTACTATAAATATATGTACCATATACTATTCAGAATATGTTACACCTACTATAGGTAGTGTTGGCAGATGGGGTTAATACCATTGTTATCAGTATATACTGAAGGTTAAAAATATGTGCCCAATTTTTATAAATGATTTATAAAATAAGCACATATTTAGTTACGTTCAGTATATACTGATAACAATGCCAAAGAGAATAAAAAGAACTATTTTATACCAATCATCTTATTTATTAAAAAAAATATGAAAATGTTCACAAAGTTTTAAGAGAGTTCAAATCACTGGAACCTACTTCAGTATGTGAATAACTCAATCCATATTAACAACTTTTACTATGGAGTCAAATACGAAATCGCGTAAAAATTATCAGCTGTTCTATACACTTTGGTTCAATAGGTATTGTACTTTTCTATAGATGGAACAGCTGATAAATTTTCATGATTTCATTGTTGACGTAGTAAAGTTGCTTGTATTGAAAAAAGTATTTCACCTCCTGAAGTTTCTGGAGTAATAGAAAAAACTTTTTGTATGAAAGTTAGTTTCGAATCGTTAGAAAAAACTTTTACACTTGTATGGATCAGCTGAATTTTTGAACGATTTCGGAAAAGAAGGTTTTATACAAAAATTACAAGTACTCTTACAGCCAAATACTCAAAAATTCCATAGTAGTATGCAAGTATATTATGTTGTTGGAACTTATTTCTCAGTCTTTCGATGGTAGTAGTGGTAGTAGATCTGCTGGGGTACAGATATGAGTAATAAATCCCTCACTGGCTTCTTGTTTTGATGGTCGCCAGCTAGATTTCCTTCCTTTTGCTAGTGGGTTTCCCAACTTTGGTTCAGTACCCCGTAAATCATCGTCATCTGTAAACACAATAGATAACTTTGTAACAATATTTTCTGTTATGGTAATTTATAATGAAATGTTAAATAGTATAGGCATAATGAAATTTAATATATATTCGTAGATATAGTGTAGTTGTTTCTTTTTGACTGTTAAATATGAAAAATACACCGCATTAAACAAATTATACATGTATGATTGTATGTTTCGAAAGAAACAAAATACTTATATCTTTCGCAATATTCAACGCTAGTAGGTACCTAGCTAAGCAGCAAACCTTCGAAACAATTGTACTTACTTTTGCACTAAGTGGGTACCTAGGTGTGATTTCACATGTAATTTAATTCATGAGCTTCATCATCATCATCATCACCATTATCAGCCTTTCTCGACCCACTGCTTATTTATTATTTATTTATTCATGAGCTTATCATCAATTAAATTACACGTGAATAGAAATACGCAACTGTCTACAGATTTATGAATAACCCAGGTACTTACTTTTGAATACGTCGATGTATTCTGCCAGCGACCAGTCCGTCAGGATTTTAGCGATGTCTTCGTTCATTTTAATCAAATTAACAACACAACAACAGACGACAGATAGTTTTAAATAATAGATCACTATTCTTTACCCACAATTTGCGCATAAATCAAGTTTTTTAAAGATTTCCTAAATTGTACGCTGCGCGATCGACTCCAACGCACGAATGAAAAAAACAAACATGGCCGATTTCCGCCCCACCCCCGGCTTTGTACTCGGAACACATAATTTTGTTTATGGTACTCAATTTATTGTAAAATTTAAATTAATGGGTATCTATTACTCCGCAAAGTTGTTAATGCAATATTTCACTTTGTTATGGTGACAAATCGCTCAGTTTAAAATGTATAAACAAAACAGTATGATTCCACTACATGAATTATTGTTACCGTTACAATATCACATTTACTATAATCGCGCCGTAAAGACTACGATATGACTTGTATTTACAAATAGTTTTAGAGCATAAGTTACTGGAAAAACTGTAACAGTCACTTAAATATTGTTATGAAGACAAAATAAAATCAACTATACGTTCTGGTAGTATTGTAGAATATAATTTTTTTGAGTGTAATTATTAATCAGTATCATGTAATAAAGATTAAGTAATTCAAATGGTAATGGTTAAAGTTTCGATACTCGATAAACGCCACCTCTAATTCAATTCAAAATCTTAATGACGGCAATAAAACCGAATTTCTTAATTTCAAACAAAAACAAACAAAACAAACGAGCTCGATAATAAATCATTTGTGTAGTAATCAATAAGGCGGCTGAATCTTAACATCTCGGCTACATCTCAATTTCTTGTATTGGAAACAACAATAATATTTCCTGAAACAGGATATTTATTTAAAACAAGGCGTTGATAAAGTAATTTTCTTTTAACCTTAACCATGTCTTTATGGAGTGGTCATTACTTAGCAATGGTACACAGACCGCTCTGAGCAATGGCTACCTATTAATCAAAATGCCATATTTTGGTCCTGCTCTTTTTATGCGCCCGTCTCTGTCACACTAGTCACGGATATACCGTTTTACTTCATCAGGACGGAAGGTTACTAAAGCTCCTGCTAAAACAAATGAAAATAAATCTTATTTGCTTCTAGGGGAAGCGCTTTATTCCTTAACTTCCTAGCTTTTATAAGGTCGTTTTGTACAGAGGTGATATACTCTCAGGTTCTGCAGCTCTACTCTCCTGAGACGAAATTCAGTCTTTTTTTTCGTCTCTCCATCACGAAACCTTTTTTCGCTTTTTCGGAATAGACGTAGGGAAGCGTTTCCTTCGTCCATTTCTTACGCATTATCTCGTAATCATTAGTTCCACCATTTTCTTAGAGTGGAATGCTTTTAGACAACTCAATTAAGTATGAACTCAATAGTTTCTTTGCTTTAATACAAGAGTTTCACTTAGATATGATTTTAGGCACTATATTTTTTTTTTCAATATATAGTTTCCAAAATTTTAATAACTTAAATCTGCAATTTAAGGAAAAATTGTGTTAAAAAAAACCACAAGCCTTTCAGGTAGGATTCGAATCCGCAATTAAAATTCTGCAAGTTGAATTACTAAAGTTATTAGGCTCATTAAATAAATTCTAAGACCTCTAATAAGTCTTTTTTTTTACCTTTTCATTAAAGATTTGTCCATCATAAGTAGATATCATATATTTTTTGAAAACAACATGATCATTATTTCACTTTAAACAACATGATCACTTTAAAAGCATTTGAGAAATTATAAGGAACAGGTTTTTTGTTTTAAAAATTTCATGTTTACTTCCTTCATACCTAGCCGTTGTAGTATACACTACATAAACAGCACCGTATAGGGAACCCACTTCCCGTCGCCGGTTGATACTGAACACTCGTCGGATGACACGCTATTCTTAGGCTGCCCACACACATGATATTACTTGTAGGGTTTATTTATGATATTATTATTGAATTGTGGAAGTGCTGGTATCATTTTATGGAAATACTGAGGGATAGCAAAATGTAGCGGTGTTCTAAACTGCCTAAAATTATACATACTGAGATGAGACTAAGCCAAATCTATATACTAATACTTACATCATTCAAATATTATTATCAAAGAAATACATTAAAATTAATACTAAAATTAACATGTTTTACTACCTCAGAACTATTTGTGATGTGATGCCATAAAGTCTTTTCAAATTTAGTATATCTAAAAACCATATAAATACCTGCTTACGTAAATCAAACACACATGTTATTTAATAAGCGTGTTTTTTTTGTTATTAATTAAAGTTCGTTCGGTTAGATAGTGTCGGTACACCCGCACGGCATTGTGGCTCTTGCTATAAAATTTAGATATAAAATAATACACTTAAGTTGAGTACCAAAGTCAATTTTAATGAAAATTTGGATATTTTTATATAAACGGAAGTTAAATAAGTGATTTACAAATAATAATAATTATTATAAATTTTTTATATGATTATTATGATTACTTATCATCGCTCGAATTGTCACAAGTCATAACCGTCGTTACCACCTGTATTTATAATAAACATAGATTATTTAAGAAAATATAATTTAATAAACGCCGAGTCCCAAAATCCAATTCCATATTCGGGTGTACGCCGCACGCGGCTTCTTTTGTTTATGCGGCGGCATCCTTTGAAAAGCAGCGGCACGTGCCAAGGCGGCGCGATCAAAGGGCGACACTATCTAAGCGAATGGACTTTACATATTTATTAATTATTTCAATTTTATTAATAGTAAGCGTAAAAATTCAGGGTATGTTTAATCTTAACAAAGTCAAAGTCAAAGTCAATAAATTTTTATTCATATAGATTAAATAAAATTAATGCTTATGAATCGTCCAACATTTTTACCTACCACCTGTTATGGACATCTTTTAACTGACAAGAAAAACAGGCGAAAAAAACTCATCAGCTTTAACAGATTCAATTCCATTAAGTACTTCTCCTGTACATGTGTGTCCTCCCTCCCCCCACCTGCCTGTGATAAGAAGCACACCCCTTGCGGGGCTTGCTGTCTGTCAATTGTTTCCGGGGCACATAGGTGATGATTAGAAACGTTGACGGGGCATAAGCTAGTTTATGTAGAGACATATACGTGTAGACATGAGCTGTTAGTGTATCATACATACCTACCTAATACCCGTAGCTAGTATAGATAGAACCATATATCTTTATTGTGTGTTAGTAATTAAAATAAAAATAAAATAGTGTACATACCTTTACTTTTTTTTTATACCTCTGAGGGGTACCTATTGTTAGTTCAAACAGTTATAAAACATCATCGATGTAACGACTCCGAAGGCTCAGTGGTTAGAGCAGTCGCCCGGATAGCGAAAGGTCGTGGGTTCGACTCCCATGGTAGCTGGTTGTGAGACGGATCGATTTTTTCTAAATACTTACTTCATTTTCAATTTTCAATCATCGATCATGTTTTAAGATTATAGTTGCAGTGTCTTTCAAAGATTCTAAGTAATGCTCTATGCCCGTGATAAGAAAGCACATCCTGTCTGTCCATGGTTTCTGGACACATTATGTGATGATTAGGAACGTTGGGGGGTAACAAGCTAGCATAGGTACAGACATTTACGTGTAGAGGTTGAGTTGTTGTAGGTAGAGGTGGGAAGAGAGCTACCTATAGTTGTTCAATCTAGATAATATTAAATATCATCTATGATGTAGCAAGAGTAGCTCTAAAAGGTTCTAAATAATCCGCCGCTGCATATCTGCTGAACAACCCTCATGCCCGTAATTAGCCGGTTCTTCTCCAAGGCCTCCCGCTGTAGGGTTTGCGAACCGATGGCGTAGCTTCTATGACGTTCACAAGTATTGTAAATAACAATTTAAATTGAATAAACAAATTTGAATCTTGAATCTTGAATCTAGAAGCACTCCCCTTACAGGGCTTGCTGTCTGTCAATACGGTATTTTACTGATTTTTTTTTATTTCTTTAAAATGTTTTTCGAAATATTAGCTACACAAAACAAGTTTTCATTTTGAATTATCTTGAATATTTTCAAAGATATAGGACTTCAAACTTTATAATTAGACAAGGACAGGACGATATCTTAGTGACGTCAGTGGGTTAGTAGCGTCATAGTCACGCCATAGAAGATTTCGTTTTAGAAAGAGACAGCTATAGTCAAAATCAAACAGACTATAATTCTTTTATTATAAAACAGATTCAAATTATTTTTTCACATTTGGTATTCTTAATTGCAATATTTTTTAACGTCATCATTAAATATCTACATTTCAACAACAGTAAAATACCCTATTGTTTCCGCGGGGCACATAGGTGATGAGTAAGGTGTGGAGATGAGTTAGTGTACCTATTGTTAGATCAATCAAGGTAATATTAACATCATCGATGATGTAGCAAGTCCTACTCGTAGCAGGACTAAAGGTACAGTAGCTCTCAAAGGTTCTAAGTAATCCTTCGTGCACATCTGCTGAACAATCCTCATGCCCGTGATTAGAAGTACACCCAACGCAGGCCCGCAGTCTGTCAATTGTTTCTGGGCACATAGGTGATGATAAGTGTTGGCAGGGGAAACAGGAAACCAAGTCAGTCTTTAAAGAAGCGGAGATTGTTGACGTATTTATGGTTTACCTATCATTTTTATTTATTACTTGGTTTAATCAACATACCTACCTATAATATTTAGGAGTCATTAATAGGTAATACTTTCATTATCAAAATCAAGATGTAATTACTTACATCGATTAGATCATAGAATGGTGTGATCGCATATTTCTAAAATTATATTAAAAAATATATATAAAATAAAATTTCAAAATCCTAATGAATTAGAAACTGAATAATGTCTCGTTTTGAAATGACAGCTCTCAGAAATTACCCATGATCAAAAACATGATTCTTTTCTCGGTCTAAAAATTATTATCATCATCATCATCATGTCAGCCGAACGACGCCCACTGCTGGGCATAGGCCTCCCCCAAGGATCTCCACAACGATCGGTCCTGCGCTGCCCGCATCCAGCGGCTTCCCGCGACCTTGACCAGATCGTCGGTCCACCTTGTAGGGGGCCTGCCCACGGAACGTCGTCCGGTACGCGGTCGCCATTCGAGAACCTTTCCGCCCCAACGGCCATCGGTTCTCCGCGCTATGTGTCCCGCCCACTGCCACTTCAATGATGCAATCCTTCGAGCTATGTCGGTTGTTTTAGTTCTCCTGCGGATCTCATCATTTCTGATTCGATCGAGCAGGGAAATACCAAGCATCGCTCTCTCCATTGCTCGCTGGGTGACTTTGAGCCTTCTTATGAGACCCATAGTAAAAGACCACGTCTCACTTCCATAGGTCATTACTGGCAACACACACTGGTCAAAGACTTTCGTCTTGAGACATTGAGGTATTTCGGACGCGAATATATGCCGGAGCTTCCCAAACGCTGCCCATCCGAGCTGGATTCGACGAGAGATCTCTTTCTCAAAGTTGGACTTACCTAACTGGACTGTCTGTCCTAGGTAAACATAGTGGTCAACAACTTCGAGTGTAATGTTCCCAACATTAACTGGAGCGGGTGCAACATGGGCATTGAACATGATTTTCGTCTTGTCCATGTTCATCTTAAGACCCACTCTTTGCGAAGCATTACCGAGATCTTCGAGCATTGTGTTCAGGTCTTCCAAGGTCTCAGCCATAAGAACTACATCATCAGCAAACCGTAGGTGCGTTAGGTACTCGCCATTAATGTTGATGCCGCATCCTTTCCAATCCAGCAGCTTAAAAATATCCTCCAACGCAGCTGTGAACAGTTTGGGAGAGATGACATCTCCCTGTCTCACACCTCGCTGTAGTTGGATAGGATTAGAGCTCTGGTTCTGTAATCGGACCGACATGGTGGCGTTTTGGTATAAGTACCTCAGCACCTCGATGTACCTGTAGTCTATTTGGCACCTCTGGAGAGACTGCAGCACCGCCCAAGTCTCAATCGAATCAAAGGCTTTCTCATAGTCCACGAACGCCAAGCAAAGTGGCAAATTATACTCTTCGGTCTTCTGTATAACTTGCCGCAGCGTATGAATGTGGTCTATGGTACTGTAGCCTTTCCGGAACCCGGCTTGTTCGGGAGGTTGGAAGTCGTCGAACCTGCGAGCGAGACGATTCGTAATGACTCTCGAAAACAACTTATAGATATGGCTCAGAAGCGAGATGGGTCTATAGTTCTTCAAGAGAGTTTATCACCCTTCTTGAAAAACAGCATCACATCGCTTCTGCCCCATGCCTTTGGCGTTTTGCCCTCAAGGATGACTGAGTTGAAAAGCTTCTGGAGGACCTTAAGTATCGGCTTACCGCCCGCTCTCAGAAACTCTGTTGTGATTCCGTCATCGCCCGCCGCCTTGTTGTTTTTAAGCTGCTTGAGAGCCATTCTAATCTTGTACAGGCTGACGTCCGGGATATCTTCGGTATGGTGTCGGGTAAGCTTGGCTCTAGGGTCTGTAGCCTTGCTTTCAACAGGTGTTTGTGTGGAATATAGCTGTCCATAGAAACTCTCAATCTCCCTCAGGATTTCAGGTGTTGACGAAACGATGCTACCTTCCTCAGTTTTCAGCCTCGTCAATTGACTTTGCCCGATAGACAGATCTCTCGCGAACACTTTGGAGCCTTTGTTCCGCTCAATGGCTTCTTTAATACGCTCGGTATTAAATTGGCGAAGGTCGCGTGTCAAAGACTTAGATATCTGTCTATTGAGCTGTCGATAACGATGGGCATCCGCTGAGTTCTGCAGCTTCATTTCGTGTCTCTGATCCATGAGTAGGAGAGTCTGACTGGAGAGTTTCTTCAATTTGGGACGGCGGGTTTTATAGTACTTAGACCCTACCGTGCGGACAGTATCCACCACCATGTTGTATAGATCGTCCACGTCTATGCTGTTCTCAAGGGCTTCGAAGCGGTTTTGAAGCTCGAGCTGAAAGCACTCGGGGTTTTGAATTTGAGCTGGTATTGGTCGGAGCGTGGATTTTATCAGTCGCGATCTTTCGAGCTTGACATCGATATTCAATGTGCCTCTCACCATACGGTGATCGCTTCCTGTCTTAACAGCGTTGATCACACTGACATCATTGAATATGTGCTTCTTCGTCGACATGATAAAATCGATCTCGTTTTTGACTTTACCGTCCGGACTGATCCAGGTCCATTTGCGGCTTACGGGCTTCCTAAAGAAGGAGTTCATCATATAGAGGCTCTCCCTCTCCATTAAGTCTGCCAGCATCTGGCCTCTATCGTTCCGTTGCCCAAATCCAAATTGCCCCACTCTCAGCTCATCACCGCAACGTTGCCCCAACTTTGCATTGAAATCCCCCATCACAACCGTGTAGTGGGTTTTATAGCTATGCATGGCTTTAGCGATCTCCTCATACATAGCCTCCACTTCGACATCGTCGTGTTTCGAGGTCGGAGCGTAGACCTGGATAACATTCAGCGAATATCGTTTCGATAATCTGAGTATCAGGTACGCTACCCTGCTCGAGACACTTCCGATGGTGATCACGTTGTTGACAAGGGATTTATGGACGATGAACCCGACACCACCAAGGGACTGTTGGTCGCCCTCCCGGTGGTAAAGTAAGTTACCGGATTGCAGGGTTATCGAGTCCTCCCCCTCTCTTCGGACTTCGGATAACCCAATGATATCCCAATGTAACTTACTTATTGCCTCTTCCAACTCTACGAGCTTCTCGTCGAGCCTCAATGTGCGCGTGTTGTAGGTTGCCAGGTCGAGTCGTCGGTGTTGGTAGCCGGAGCCTACCCGGGGATTCTTAGCACCCCCTGCCCCGTCGTTACCATAGCCGCTACCGTAGCTAGGAAAAGCGGGGCCGCCGGGGACTGGGGGCCGATGTATTTCTTGTGTAAGCATTCAGGGGGGGTTTGCCATAATCGCCACGCTTGGCAGGCGGGTTGGCGATCGCAGTATAGCCTGTTGAAGCCTGGAGACGCTGCTGCCCATCTCCTGATGGCAGTTTTCCCTTTGTCGCCTCTTACGACACCCACGGGAAGAGAGGGGGTAGTGCTATTCTATTTACGTGCCGGCACTACACGGCACAAAAATTATTAATGCCACGTTTATTACGACTTTTAGAATATTAAATCGCAAATAATCTCGTGACTTATACAATACTAGCGGATTCTCGCGGTTTCACCCGCGTGGTACCCGATCCCGTGGGAGTATCGGGATAAAATATAGCCTATGTCACTCAGGAAGAATGTAGCTTTCTAACGGTTAAAGAATTTTCTAAATCGGCCCGGTAGTTTCGGAGCCTATTCGATGCAAACAAACTAACAAACAAACATACAAACAAACAAACAATCAAATCTTTCCTCTTTATAATGTTAGTATAGATTATTCAAAAAAATGAAACATGTAAAACATGTACGTAAATGATAACATGTCCGTCCATACTGCTAAATTTTGTACTACATAAAATAATTTATCTTTCTTATTCAATTTACCCATATCTTACCTTTTCTGTTTTCCTATCCGTTTTAAATCACACTATGTGTTGGTATTTTTCCGTGGCATGTTGCTGTATTAATCCGAAAATGTATTACAGATGGTGACACCTGAGATGAAACATGTGGAGTATTGCGGTGCAAGGGAACTCCTGAAGAATAACAAGATGTATACAGAGTCCTCTAAGTGCTTACAGACAAGAACAATAATCATTTGGAGTAAAGCAATTATATAAGGTATTAGTTTCAGTGTAGTGTTTCAGTATTTACTTATTAGCGCTAGAAGAAAGTAAAACATAATGTATTTTTTATTTTTACACACGAAAATCATAAAATACATTATGCTATTTAATTTCAACCGAAAGTGTCTGTTGAACCAATTTATCTAATTAAGTACTGCAAAACTTGATGATTCAAAACTTTAGTAAAAAATATTATGACAGTCTTTTTTATCTACCTAAGTGAAGTTAAAAAGTAATAAATAAGCCTTTTTTACAATGGTATCTATTACAATAGCCCAAGCATGAAAAACTATCATCATGATAATCGTATAGTAAACTATACCATCCCTAGCCTTAGCACAAAAAACCGTCGTTGTGGTAACCGTAATCGTGACGGTATTATTTTGTATGAAAACCAGAGAACCGCAGCGCCTCTTTCGGTCGTATAAGGAACTAAAATTCAATAAATATTTGACAGCAGCACTTTGACAGCTTTTGAAGAACCGTATCGTACAGTTTATATTCGATTACCATAACGATAGTTTTTCATGCTAGGGGTACCGCCAAAAGAGTCAAAGTGCTGCTGTCAAAAATCTATTGGATTTTGGTCCCTTATAGGATCGAAAGAGGCGCTGCTCTGGTTTTCAAACAAATTATTACGGTCAGGATAACCATTGCCATATTGATAGGTTTTCGTGCTTGGGGTACGGTTGTCCTGTTACAAACT